>BSBK01006159.1:0-1272500 GCA_027943335.1 Chamaecyparis obtusa
ACAATTCAACCTTAGTTTGATATATATATGTGTGTGTGTGTGTACACATATATATGTATATATATACATATATATGTATATACATATATATGTATATACATATATACATATATATATGTATATATATATATACATATATATGTGTGTATACACACACACACACATATATATATATACATATATATATACACACATATATATGTATGTATGTATATACATAAGTCCTCAATATATTTTGGTTAATAAGAATATTATTTATATTATATTGATATTAATATCTATCAAATAAGTGATTTGATATAATATCAATTTGGAGATCAATGTATATAAATATAATATTCTAAGGAGAAATTATCAAGATATACTTATATCTATCTAAGATTAGACAACATTCTATTGTGAATTTATCTAATATATACATAAAATTTTAAAAGTATTACATACCCTAAATCTGATCAAACAACAACAGGGGGATTTGACCATTTTCATCAGTGTGATAGGTCTCTTTGATATGGACCTCCAAGGTATCCCCTTTCCCTGGTTAAATAATAGGAAAGACTATCATCTTATCCAAGTCAGGCTTAATAGATTCTTAGTCTCCTCAAGATGGGATATTAGTTACAAAGCCCCCCTCAAAGCCCTCAAAAGGATTGCTTTAGATCATAGTCCTCTTCTCGTGCATTGGGATGATAAACCTCACTTTGGTCCACTCTATTTTTTATATGAAATCATGTGGACTTACCAATAATACTTTACATATCTTGTGAGAAGATGGTTGGCTACTCCAATTTGGGGGACTATTATGTTTAGAATCTCTAAGAAGTTGGATCTCATCAAAAGAGAGGTGAAGCAATGGAATAAATCTACCTTTGGAGATATCTTCAAGAGAAAAAAGGATCTGTATTCAAAGATGGATCATGTCCAAAACCTTATGGTTTCCAGTGACCATTATTAATCTCTCCAACTTGAGGAAGAAGAATGTAGGAACAAATGGAAGGATAATCTGGTTAAGGAGGAAATATAATGGAAGTAGAGGTCAAGAATTATGTTGTTGAAAGAAGGGGATACAAACTCTATATTTTTCCATTGCACTACTAGTAATCATAAAAGGAGGAACACTATTAAAAGCTTAATTGATGATAACATACAAGAGCTCACTGATGACACCCAAATTGGTCAAACTTTAGCCAATTTTTTTATCCAAATGTATGCGAAAAGTGGTGGGAGGAGAAATGATGAGCTACAAGACATACTCCTGAGCCACCTCCCAACTACTATTGGAGACAATGATAATAAACAAATTTTGTCACCTATTTCTACAGAGGAGGTCCATAATTATATCTTTTCTATTGGGCCCTATAAGACTCCTAGTTCTGATGGGTTCCCCCTCTAGCTCTTTCCAGGAGTTTTGGGACATTATAAATTTTGATGTCACCAGGGAAGTGAAGGACTTCTTTAGAACTGGTAAACTATTGAAGAAGCTAAATAACACCTACATTGTCCTGTATACACCTAAAAATGGTCATCTAGACTATTAGCCCCTTTTGCTAAATTATCAATTGCTTATTCTTGATCAAATCCTGGTTCTATCATTTATTCGATTATTTTCTATGGGCTAACCATCTTATCCTAAGTCTTTATTTAATTAAAAATAATTTCCTCCCCTTTTAATAAATAAAAAGCCCTCACTTTTCCTCTTATCCTAAGTTGCACAAATAAAGCATTATTCCTATTTTATAAAAAGGAAAAAAGCATTTTTTGTCTCATATGGACACAAAAGTCAACTCTTATTTTCTCATTGGAGGATATTTGTGCACATGGATTGCTCCTTTTTGATGCTCCACCATTGATTAAATCTTTTGCCTCTTAATCTCCATGGTCCACTCTTTCTCATTTCCTTTAAAAGGAGAGCTCTCTTCTTCATTCTAGATCCCCAACTTTTTTTGCTAATGTTATGCTGCAGGTTTTCTAGGTCACTTTGGAGCTTTTGAAGATTTGGAGCATTCTTGGCTTTTGCATCTACATGCTATCATAGTTTCATTTCTTGCATTATCATAGCATTCATAGCTTCATATTTAGCTTAGTTTCATTTATGCTTTAGATTACTTCATGTAGTTTAATTATGAGGCTTTGTAATACTTGCATATTTCCTTTCATAGCTTAGTTGCATTGTTCTTTCATTTCCATAGCTTAGCTTGCACTCTCATTTCTAGCTTAGTTGCATTGTATTTCCATTTGATTCTTGGGGATATTGGCATTCTTTCCCTTGTCTTCATTTGAATCTCTCATTGCATGGTTTACTAGCAAGGTTATTGGCTTAATATCTCTAGCTGAGAGCACTCTTAAAACCCTTGCACTCCATGCCTAGGGAGCTCTAAATCGATTTCTCAAGGTCTCCCATTCATGGATTCTCTTGGAAGAAATGATTTAGAGAAGTGCACATCTTAGTGTGTACATTTTTGGCACCCACCGTGGGGCAGAGCATTAGTGTTTTGTCCTTTATTTTTTGCATTTTCATCATTTTTTCATCATTTTTTAGCGCTGTTTTCAGCTCTTTGTTTTTTTGGATCAGGTGATACTTCACCAGTATCATGCAATACTTTGCTCTGACTGGCGCGATACTTTACCAGTTAAAAGTATTGCTCACTGTGAGAGGAACTATCGCTCTGTTTGGAACATTTTATCGCCTAGTGTCGAACGAAGTGTTGCCCAGAAATATACTATCGCCCTAGTATATTGTAAAGTATCGTGTGATATTTTTGGTGTCTGTACTATCACTTGTACTTGGTAGTGAGTTGAGTTTTTGGTTTTCTACTTTTTTTAAATTGTAGCATTTTCAGAATCCGTGCCACTCTGGAAAATTAGCACCCATTTTTTAGAAATTTTCACATACGGTATCAAAAATTTAAGTGTGATATATTGTTGGAAAGCTCTTTCCGAGCCTAATCCAACCATGTTAGTTTTATTTTCAAATTTTTCCATTTGATCAGCTATTTTACTTGCAGATTATCTAGTTTTTGATGTGCTAACCATTGTGGGGCTAACAAGTTGTGCTTGTAGGTGCTCTCATTGCTTGAAATTATTTGCTCAAAAGAATGCATGTCAAAGCTTCAAATGCACAAGGGCTACTAACGGTTTTTGTAGGGCTTCCCAAAGCATAAAAACCCAATCGAGTGCTTGTTTTTTATTTCATTTCAAGTGTGGCAATTACTAGTTGTTTCATTTCTTAGGCACTTAAGATCTTGTTGTAGGAATCTTTTGGTGGTAGGAGAAGTATGCTCTTCACCCTTGCAGTGAACCAAAAAATCTTGACCCATCTTTGGATTTTGAAAACAAGAGGGTAATTGAACATTTGTTTGGTGTGTTTGGGAGAAAAATTTGAGATAGGGGAGTATGCTCTTCACCTTTGTGGTGAAACAAAAACTTTGAACCTCAAAAGTCAATCCACTTTTTGTTTAGTTCTTAGAATCCTTTAGTGGGCCTGCTCTTGAGTAATTAAGAGGAACAACCCAAGTGGGGACAAGCTAATACCGAGCTATTCCAACCCACTATAATCTCAAGGCTATCAAGGACACAAAACCTTGGTAGACGTAGTGCTTATCTTCACTTGATGTGAGTACTTGTGGGATTGTGACCATGAGGAAAGTATTGAGCAAGAATGCTTAAGGTACTCTTGAGCCTGCGAGGTCCCAGTCCTTTTTGAGGAGCAAGAGGGGTGCTACGAACATAAGCCCTTACTAAGAACCATAGATAGAGGTCACCCTATTTTGTCGCTTAGCTTCTTGGTGCAAGGATTGATCTAAGTGGAATAACCTGGATCACCCCAAGATTACTCACCATTTGTGTTCCTTTGGTTGTGTCATTGACACCTCCATGACAAAGCCAACATCTATTGTGGGCAACCACTTTGTGTGCAGCAACGGAACATCAAGTGTGGGCCAAGTTGCTAAGTATTGAGCCTTTGTCCTTCTAGGCTAGCAAGTGCTTGAAGTGTTTTCGTTGTGATATACCCGTGTAAATGTTCTTGAAGAGCAAACATCACGATAGCATTCATAGGATTTTATTGCTTTGATATCACAATTGCTTGTCTTGGCAAGGTTGCTTTTGCCCTTGTTTCAAGTGTTTGAAGACATGTTTGATCCCATACTGTTTGCAAACCTGTCAATTTACTATTGTCACTGTGATTGAAATTGAAAAATCAACCCTCAAACAAATTTTTAGGACCAAACAGTCCCAAAAATTGAGATTTTGCACTTCACTGGTCAAGAGTCATACAATTCTGCAACAATATCATGCGATAGTTTGCCCTTGCTGGGCTATCACCCTGCCTGTCTAGAAAGTATCACCCGGGCTTATTGGAAACTATCACCTGGCTTAAGGTGAAGTATCACCTCGCTATAAACTATCACCTTGCTTGCTTGGAAAGTATCACCCTGAGTCATTTTGTTGTCTTGTCGCTATTGCAATCTGGAGCTGCTAAACTTGAGTTTTAACCAGTCGTAGAGTGTCTTTTCTTTTTTTTACCTGAAGCTGGCTTGTTGTCTACATGCTTAGATTTGTTCTAGACTAAAAAAAATAAGTTAAAACTATTGGATTTGAGCCTAACAAATGCTACTCTTGATCACTTGTCACATTATGGTTACCGCTATAGCTACTTGCTAATCAAGCTTCTTGCTCACATCTAGGCTTGTGTCAATTGATTGTTGTAAGTTCTTGAGCACTTTGACCAGCCATCTCTATTGTTCTATCTTGACAAGTGATCATCATTGGCTTTTGCTTATCTCAACATCTAAGAAACTTTGTCTCATTTTATTGGTTGAACAACATTCTTTTTCATGCCTGTTACAACTCAGTCTCAATTTGAACAAGGGAGTCACCCTCTATTCAATTATACGCAGTTACCTTCTCCTACTAGATGCTCACAAGCACTTGTTAGCAATGCTAGTTCTAGTTCTGAGGATTCTAAGGCTACCCCATGGTACAAAGGAGGTTTCCTCTTTTCCGCATTTAAGTCTTCCAAAAACACAGACAGTGTCTCACTTACTATGAACGAACAAGAGAGATATCGTCGTATGCAAGAACACTTTGAGCAAAGAGATAAACAAGCACTCTTGGATAGAGAGTATAGTAAAAGCTTAATGGAAGCTGCTAGGCGCATGACTTCAAAAGGGATGTCCCATGAACAACTTGGGACTAGTAGCTATGAAAATAGACGTTTCTTTGGCACCAGCGGCAACAACGGAAACAACACGCTACCAAGGTCCCCTCCAAGAAGGACTTTTGATGTACCTTCTTCACCTCCTAGACCACCTCCCTCTCACCGTGAGGAAGAGGCCGTTGATGATATTTCTAGTGAGGATCTTATTGCATTTGAACAAGATGAGGACTCCCAATGAAAGATGCTTAAGCTTTTAGAGCGCAATGGCAACCAATATTTCCAATATATGACTTCTAGAGGATACAAGCTTCCTCCCAGCTAATATTAGACAAATTGTTCAACAAAGAGTACCAACTAAATTAGAAGTCCTTAAGGAAGAACTACGTCGGACAAATCAACACCTTACCCAAATGGCAATAGAAAGAGAGCCTCCAAAGGTCTCCTTTATAGAATATATTTGTGCTCTTCCATTTGATAGGAGTCTATACATGGTCCCATTTCCCAGGGATATTGAGGTTCCCAAGTATGACAAGTATGATGGAAATGGTGATCATCATGACCATGTGCGTCACTTTTATGCTCTTAGCATGGACTTCCTTCACAAAGACACATTTTTGCAATGATTATTCCCTCAGAGCTTAAGAGGACAAGCTTTAGAATGGTTTGCAAATTTGACACCTCCTTTGAAGACTTTTGATGAGTTAGCTATGTGCTTCACACAACACTATTCGTACAACATTCAATAACCTATCACTATGATAGATCTAAGTGCTCTAAGGCAAAATCAAGGTGAGCCATTTGCCACTTACTTGCAACATTGGAGGTCAATGTATTCTCGATATTCTCGTCAGTTACCCGAAAGAGAAAAGATTGATATCTTCATCAACACTCTAGTGCCTAAGCTATATTATGATCTTAGGAAACAATTGTTCTCCTCTTTTAATGACATGGTTGAAAGTGCATATCGAATTGAGGATGTGGCCATAAGAAAGGGTGATATTGTTATCAATAAAGATACTAGAAACTATGGCAAAGACAAGAGCAAACCTTGGAATAGAAATAAGCATGTTGTCAACGATGGGGTTGTAGATGTCCCTAAAGATAAAGAGCCTGCTTTCAACCTTTCTAATGCCATCTATGTAGCAAAACAATAAGAAGCTGCCAACACTCGAGATGCTCCTAAGCCTCAATATGCTAATAAGCCAAAGAAGCAATTCTGACGATGGGTCTATACCCCATTGGTTGAACCATATGATGTGATTCTTAAGACTTTGGTTGCCAATAATTATCCCTATGATCCACCGGTTAAGCTTGATTGGTGGAGAGAGGATCATTACTGCCACTATCACAGAAATAAGGGACACAAGACTAACAATTGTTTCACGCTTAAAGATATTATACAAGATCTTATTGATGGAGGCACAATTCTCACAGATGGCTTAGTTAAGAACTCTGATCACCATTATTTCAAAGATCCTCTACCTAAGTATGACAAAGGTGAAACCTCCCAAGCACATAAGAAAAATCATGATGCTAAGATCAACTATACATATACTTCTAACTCACCTGTGATCAACATGGTAGAGCCCGTTGAGAGTGTTCTCATGATGAGACCTCAAGATGATAATAAAGCCAATCATGGTATGCCAAAGTTGGTCTTGCAAACATGAGGTAGTTCATCTTCCCAAAGTGAGGCATTGAATGTTGTTACTAGGGGGCAAGCTAAACTGGTCCTTACAACTGCGCCTGATCCCAAGCCAACCTCATCTTCCAAACCAGTAGCTCCTCCAGCTTTGTCTAGCTATGATCTTGTCCATTAGTTGTAATAGACACCAGCATAGATATCTATTTTTGATTTTCTTGAGCTATCCCCTTTGCACAAGGAAATCCTTGAAAAGGCTTTGCATACAGCTAATGTCCCTAATGACATTGACCCAAATAAGTTCCAGGCTATGGTCAACCATATCTCATTACCTCATTATCTATCCTTTTCTGTAGAAGATGACATATCTATTAGTCACCCTCACAACCTTGCCTTACACATTGAAGTTATGGTCTACCACACCCAAGTCCGCCGAGTCCTGATAGACAATGGTGCAGGGTTAAACATTGTTTCTTTCAATGTGGTGCAACAGTTGGGTTTATCAGAATTTGTTGTCGATCCTAAACAGAAAATTACTATAAAAGCATATGATGAAGTTGAAAGATCTTCCAAAGGTCTTGTCACGCTGCCTGTTCGAGTGGGCCCTATCACAAAAGATATGATGTTCCAAGTGTTAGACATCCCACTCGCATATAACATTCTTCTGGGTCATCCTTGGATCCATGACATGCAAGTTGTCCCTTCCACTTACCATCAGTGCGTCAAATTCCCTCATAACGGAGTTGAAATTGTTATTCCAAGGGATCATTCTATTGCTATCAATACTCTTGCTGCTGCTAAAATGTTTGGTCCTCATAACAAACCTTCTAATGATCCGACTGCATCCTTGGTTGCTACTGAGAAAACATTTAAGATGATGAGCCTTGGTATGGGTGAATACACACTAGATTCCCTTGCTGCTATGCCTACTTCTCCTAGATCATATGGGAGACCTTCTAATAAGATGAAGCCTTCTGCTTCTGCCATGACAATTTTTGGTAATTTTATTCAAGCGTCTATATCCCTAGAGGCAGAAAGAGAAGAACAAGTTGTTAGAGAATGGATCTATAGAGATGAAAAAGATAGCATCACTATTGCTACTCCTATTTCTCCTAAGCACTATGGTAAAGGCTATAAATTTTTGCAAAAAATGGGCTATCAAGGTCAAGGACCTATAAATGATAATGGACATGCTCTAGTCAAGCCTTTGAGTCATACTAATGGCCGACCCTCTAAGGATACAACAGGTCTAGGATATGGCGCCGATGATGACCTCCCTACATGTTCTAGAAATGCTCCCATGATTAGTGATTTAGACATAGATACAAATGAGTCACCACTGCACACTATGGCTCTGATGGGAGATAATCTTCCTTCTACTTCACTCCTTTGGGGAGAAGAACACATCCCTGCTGAGGACACAACTGAAGCTGCTACACCTAGAAGCTGACAACATAGGAATATTTTGCAATTAATGAAAAGAGGAGATCTCACACATAATGACATTGAAGCCTCTACTTCTAAAGGTCCTAAACCTTCTTGGTGCAAACATCCCAGTAGAAGCATAACAATAGATTCAAATGAATATGAATGGGATACTCTCTCCGATGGATCTTCCATAGTGGATATGGAAGTGGATGTGGTTCATACTTATGGTGACCAACCCGACGTAGTTGATGAGTCTCACGTAGGTTCTGATGAGTTTAATCCACGTATTGCTTTAGTGGACCACACTAGTCCTTTTATGACAAGTCTAGATCTTAACACTTTCAGAGCTTACCCTATAGGCTCGACCCCTCTTGTCACCAGAGATTACATCCCTCACATAAATGCTATTGAACTAGTCACTTTATTTCATCTCGCAAAATCAAAGCTCATAACTTGGTCCACCCAGGATCAACATGCCCTTGAACCTATTACTTCTTCCACCAGTGAACCAGCAACAAAAAGGACTGAATCAAATGGCAAAAACCACATTGTGGCGGTATCCAAACCTAAAAAAAGTAAACATAAAGACCAGCTCAAAAATGATGATTATCAAATAAAAGATGACAAGCTGATTCTTTACAAGAACATGGTGAACTTATCAGACAAAAAAATTGCTAATGTCATGGTTACTTTGACATCCATTTTACAATTGAAAAAGCATAAATCCCACTTCCAGTCCCTGGTGGAAGAATTACACTATCTTGCTCATAGTCCTTACACTGCCATCTTATTCTCCTATCTCCAAGATCATGTTATTTCTAAAAATCTAACACGCAATATGAAGCACCATCTCATCCATCACACCTCACACTTTACCCTCGTCTCTGGTGACTTGTATAGGAAGGGTCTAGACAGAACTCTCCTTAAATGTCTAGAAATAGAGGAGTCAGACAAAGTGCTAGCTGAAGTCCACGACAGTATATGTAGATCACACTTTAACGATCCCACGCTAGCTTGGAAATTGCTCAGGGCTGGTTCCTATTGGTTAGGACCTTGTATTATCATAGTAGCATTTGGGTCTAGTGCCTCTTAGTTATCTACATCAAAGGAAGCAGAGCTTACCAAGCTTATAAATGTTCTACATCTGAAGAAGTGCTATGTCTGAAATTCTTGAGCTCTTTGTATATACTTATTGATCCTGAAAAAATTCCAAAAAAAAATGATATATGATGCTGAAAAAATCCTAAAAAGCATAAAAAGTACTAAAAAAAATGAGCTTCCTAGTGAAAACCTAGCAATAGGCGCTTTGATGTCTCACCAAAAAAATAAAAAAATGCAAAAAATTCAAAAAAAAATAAAAAATAGAAAAATCTTGGGACCCGAAGACTATATATGATTTCATACCTATAAACTTCTATAATACTATTTATAAGATTCTCTCAAAGTTGGTGAACATGAGTAAGATGCTTCTTTCCAGGTTTATCAGCCCTACTCAAAAAGGCTTTGTGTTGGGTTGGAAAATGCTTGATGTTGCCGTTTCCACTCATGAAATCATTCACTCCTTGGACAAAAGTAGAATTCCATGTATAGATTTTAATCTTGACATCTCTAAAGTTTATGATAAAGTTAATTGGTGTTTTATATACAAGACTCTCTTAAAAATTGGCTTTAGCTAAAAAAATATTGATGTGATTTGGGAATGTGTGGAGATGGTGCACTTATCAGTCCTGGTAAATGGGGTTTTGATGCAAGATCATCATGGGTGTAAGGGCAATCATGCATCACCCAAAAAAAATAATTTCTGGTTTCTTTTCAATAAGGGCTATCTTGTGCAGATCTGCTATTTTTGGAAATTTACTATTTTTAGTAAGTTTTTCATTTGAGATCAAACTGCTCTATTTTTTTTCCCTAAAAGTTCACTTTGGTCATATCACCCTGCCAGTAAAGTTTTATTGTAAGATCAAATCTATTTTTGAAGATATTAAATTTTTTTGGTATTGGTAGCAGGGTACAAAAATTTTGAACTCAATTTTGAAGGCTTTAGGAGCTCCAAATGGGGTCAAAACTTCGGTTGACTGGACCTTGCACCATTTAAATGTTGTAGAGCACTTTGTACCATTTCTAAAATGGGGTCATAATAGTCAATCAAATCAATGAGCGATGACTTATGGTCTCTAGAAGTTGCACTACCTAAAACGAAAGAAAATGAATTTCCTTCAAAATTTCTTTTTGAGTTACAAAGTTGTTTTGGGCCGACTCTTATGTAATAAAAATGAAAAATAAAATAATGTTAGGGGTGGTTAGCTTTAATGGCTAAAATTCTAGAACCTTCCCAGGCGGTGGAAAATTGCCTATATAAAGAAGGCCCCATAGTGTTTCTAGGGCAGTTCTGGGTGGTTATTCAAGGCTCTATCTTATAGAGTATTGTAAGGGAAAACACCCATGTAGCTTTGCATATTGTATTTCTAAAATTTGTAATTCCATACTTTGGGAGATAATAAGAAGACCATTTTTTGTTCTTGCAAATTGTTGTTGTGTCTTTATTTTTGTTATGCGTTTGTGGTATTAAGGGGAGTACCCTTTATCAAGAGGTATCAGAGCAGGGGTTCTTGAGTGTGTAGATAGATCACCGACTATGAAGTAGTTTGTACCAGGATAGTGGTTTATGGTTTCAATGATAAGCGCAAAAACACCTCCACAAAGGGAACATGGAGGAAGAGTCAGAGGTCTACCACCTGAGGTTAGAGCCCTCCAGAGACAAGTGCAAGCATTAGAAGAAGAGATTTGCAAAAGAATGAATCTTGTAGTAAGAGATGAAAGTGAGGATGAAGTTGAAGAAGAAATAAATTTTGATAAGGAAGGAGAAGGCAAAATTTTGAACCAAGAGGAGGAAAGGCTTTTCCAGGCCATTTCCAAGATTGGGAAAAGACCTAAGATTGAGGTCCCCACATTTTCAAGATATCTTAACCTAGAGGAATTGATCGACTGGATCAATGAATTAGAAGAATATTTTGAGTATGAAGATATCAAGGATCTTGATACGGTCAAGTGTGCAGAGGCCAAACTAAAGGATCATGCAAACTCTAGTGGCAGGAGATTCAATTGGAGCGAAATAGAAGAGGAAAGGAAAAAATCACAAGATGAGATTGGATGGTAGATAAATTGAAGAGACAATTCAGTCCTATAGATTGTGAGATTAATCTACTAGAGAAAATGCATGGGTTGAAGTAAGAAGGAAGATCTATTCAGGAGTATACGAAGGAGTTCTATCGAGTCCTCATCAGAACAGGCCATGTAGAAGCTGATAAGGAGAAAGTTACTTGTTACCTTAATGGGTTGAGACCAAGTATTTAAGAGGAGTTGAATTTGGTCTGAATGAATAGTACTAAAGAGGAATACCAGTTTTCCCTAAGAGTAGAGGAAAATTTGAATAATAAGTTTGAGAGCAGGCAAAGTGGAAGAGGTCATGGTGGAAGATCCAATGGATGGTCTTATGGAGGTCGAAATGAAGATCAAAAAAAGAAAGATGAGGCCAGTAGCAGTCAAAATCAATGAGGAAATAATTTCAATCATTTCCATGATCAGAATAATAGAGATCAGAGAGGAAGAGGAAGAGGAAGAGGAAGAGGAAGAGGAAGAGCACAAGGACCAAGAAGAGGAGGCTTTCATGGAACATGTTTTCACTGTGAAGAAGAAGGTCATAAGGCATATGAATATCCTCAACACCAAGGACGGATAGATAGGAGAACTAAAGGCCAGGCTAGAGTTTCACATGTGGCTGAGGATGCCAAATCATCACATTCTAAAGATGTTGAAAGAGAAGTCCTAGTTAATAGAAGAGTCCTGCTGAGTGGTGAGAATGAACCTGAGCAAAGGAGAAGCTTGTTTTGCACTAGGTGCAAGTGTGAGGATAAGTGTTGTGATGTTATTATTGCTAGTGGAATCATTGCCAATTTGGTGTCAGAAGAGATGGTCACAAAGTTAAAGCTCAAGAGGTAGAAACACCCACATCCATACCAGATCGTTTGGGTGTAGGATGACCACAAGATCATGGCCAATGAATAGTGCCTAGTGAATTTCAAGATTGGGGATACCATGATGATGTACTATGTGATATCATACATATGGATGCATGTCATATGTTTTTGGGTAGGTCGTGACAGTTTGATATGCATGATGTACATGATGGTTGTGAAAATATCTATTCCCTGACAAAGGATGGAGTGCAAAATAAGCTAAAGACATTGAAAGACATAAAAGAAAAGGTATACAGTAATGCAAGAATAAGTTTTATTGATGGAAGAAAATTCCTAGAGGGTATGAGGCATGAGCATGTGTTTTTCTTTAATTCTAAAAGCTAGCGAAGAGGAAGTAGAAGATGTACTTGCAAAGTTACAAATTTTTTGAATGAGTATTTGATAATGTTCTTGATGGATTACCACATGTAAGGAAGATCAGTCATCAAATGGACTTGATTCTAGAAGCTAGTTTTACAAATAAGGCAATACACAAAATGACACCAGCAAAAAATGAAGAGTTGAACAGACAAGTACAAGAGTTGTTGCACAAGGGGTTGATTCGAGAGAGTCTAAGTCCATGTTCTCTACCAGAAGTATTAGCACCAAAAAAGAATGAAGAATGGAGGATGTGTACAGATTCTAGTGCTATAAAAAATATCACAATCAAGTACAAGTTTCTATTGTCATGGATGGATGATATTATGGATTGTTTGAGTGGAGTTGTGCATTTCTCAAAGATAGATTTGAGGAGTTGATATCATCAAATTTAGATCAGAGAAGGAGATGAATGGACGACTACCTTCAAGACAAAGGAAGGGGGTTGTATGAATGGTTAGTCATGCCCTTTGAGCTAACCAATGCATCGAACACTTTCATGCGGCTCATGAATGAGGTTCTGAATGAATTTCTAGGTAAGTTTGTCATTATTTACTTAGATGATATTTTTATCTTTAGTAAGACATTGGATGATCATATAATACATATTCGCAGGGTGTTTGAGAAGTTAAGGGAAGAGGAATTTCTAATTAATTTAAACAAGTGCAGTTTTGTGAAGAAGGAGTTAGTGTATCTGGGATTTGTAGTTTCAGCAAAAGGTTTAAAAATAAGCATAGAGAAAGTGAAGGCTATCCTCGAATGGCCTACTCCAAGGAGTTCTATTGAGGTAAGATATTTTCATGGTTTGGTTAGCTTTTAAAGAAAGTTTATCATGAGTTTTAGTAGTATTTGCGGACCTTTGACTGAAACAATGAGAGGGGATATGAAAGAGTTTAAGTGAACTATAGGGGCGGATAAGAATTTTAAACTTTTGAAACAAAAAGTTACAGAATAACCTATTTTAGCACTTCTGGATTTTAATAAGGTGTTTCAAGTAGACTGTGATGCTAGTGGTACTGCAATAGGAGTTATTTTGAGGTAAGAAGGTAAACCTATTGCTTATTTCAGTGAGAAGTTAAATGATGCCAAGAGGAAATATTTTTTTTATGATAAAAAAATTTATGTTATAGTTCAAGCATTAAAAAAGTGGAGACACTATCTTCTTCCTAAGGAGTTTATAAATTGTATACTGATCGTCAAGCTTTGCAATATTTGAATAGTCAAGGGAAGTTTAATTAGAGGCATTTGAAATGGGTGGAGTTATTGTAGAGTTGCACATTTGTTTTGAAATGTAGAAGTGAAAAGTCTAACAGGGTTGCAAATGCTCTTAGCAGGAGACAACTTTTGTTGAAAAAGATGCAGATTGAGGTGGTTGGGTTCAAGGAAGTCAAGAGTTTGTATCTTGAGGATCCTGATTTTGGTGAAGCTTGGAAAGCTTGTACAAAACTTATTATTCTAGACAGAATGAAGTGGTTGGATTCATCATCCAAGATGGTATTTTATTTAGAGGGACTCAATTGTGCATTCCACGAAGTTCTATGAGGGAGAATCTCATCAAGGAGAAGCATAGTGGAGGACTAGTTGGACATTTTGGTCAAGATAAAACCCTTTCTCTGGTTAGTGAGAATTATTACTAGCCATAGTTGAAGAAATATGTCAAGAAGTTTGTACAAGTTTTAGAGTATGTTAAATGGAAAAAGGAGAAAAGCATAATATAGGATTGTATCAGTCATTACCTATACCAGAGAAGCCATGAGAGAACATTAGTATGGACTTTGTTCTTGGTTTACCAAGGACTCAATGAGGGCATGATTCAATTTTTGTGGTGGTTGACAAGTTTTCAAAGATGACACATTTCATTCCTTGCAAGAAGACTAATGATGTTGTTCATGTGGCAGAATTATTTTTCGAAGAAGTGGTGAGACTACATGGTCTACCAAAGAGCATAGTTTCAGATCGAGACACTAAGTGTGTTGAATATTTTTGGCATAAATTGTGGAAGAAGTTAAAAAAAAAATTTAAGTTCAGCTCATCACATCATCCACAGACTGATGGGTAGACAGAGGTGGTGAATAGGAGCTTGGGGAATTTGCTAAGATGTCTAAATGGAGATAAGCCAACAAGATGGAATGTGATTTTACCACAGGTAGAATTTGCATACAATAATTTTTTCAACAAGAGCACTGGTAAATCACCATTCCAGATTGTATATGGAAGTAGTCCAAGAAATGCTTATGAGTTAAGGAAGATAGACAAAGGAGAGATAAGTAGTGCTGAAGCTGAGGATTTTGTAAAACATTTGAAGAATATCCATGAGGAGGTGAGGAAGCACATTACAAAGATGAATACATAGTATAAGGCTAAGGAAGATGAGAAAAGGAGGCATAAGGAATTTCAGGTTGGGGATGAAGTTATGGTTCATTTGTGAAAGGAGTGATTTCCAGTTGGTACATATAACAAGTTGAAAATGAAGAAGTTTGGACCATGTAAGATACTAAAGAAGCATGATTCAGCAAATGTCTATGAATTAGAGTTGTCTACTGAGTTGAATATTTCACCAGTATTTAACATTTCAAATCTAGAAGAGTATCATGAAGGGGGTTTTGAAGATGGGATCACAAAAGCATCGTGGAGTATTCTGACAACTACTTCAACTACCAAAGAGATTGAGGATATACTAGATAGTCATGTTGGTAGAAGCACAAGGAATATGACATATGAAGAATATCTGGTCAAATGGAAAGGGTGACTTGTTGAAGATTCATCATGGTTGATAAGGGAGGAGGTCAACCCTCTTGGTTTTCCTCTACACACTTGAGACGTGACAAGGCCACTTCTCAAATTACCTTGGGTGTCTGATGTAGGAGCATCCTAGGTGTAAGGGAAATCTTGCATCACCCAAAAAAGAATAAAATTCTAGTTTCTTTTCAATAAGGGCTATCTTGCGTAGAGCTGCTATTTTGGAAAATTTACTATTTTTAGTAAGTTTTTTTTTTTGAGCTCAGAATGCTCTATTAACTTCCCCGAAGATTCACTTTGGTCATATCAGGCTACCAGTAAAGTTTCATTGCAAGATCAAGTCTAGTTTTGAAGATATTGAAAACTTTCGGTATTGGTAGTAGGGTAGAAAAACTTTGAACTCAGTTTTGAAGGCTTTAGGGGCTCCAAATGGGGTCGAAACTTCAGCTGACTAGACCTTGCGTTATTATGGTGTTGTAGAGAAATTCACACCATTTTCAAAATGGGGTCATAATAGCTGATCAGATCAATGAGTGATGACTTATGGTCTCTAAAAGTTGTGCTACCTAAAATGGAAGAAAATGAATTTCCTTCAAAATTTCATTTTGAGTTCTGAAAGTTGTTTTGGGATGACTCTAATGTAATAAAAATAAAAAAATAAAATAATTTTAGGGGTGGTTGGCCTCAATGGCTAAAATTCTAGAACCTTCCTGGGCGGTGGAAAATTGCCTATATAAGGAAGGCCCATAATGTTTCTAGGGCAATTCTAGGTGGTTATTCGAGGCTTTGTCTTACAAAATATTATAAGGGAAAACACCCATGTGGGGTTGCATATTGTATTTCTAAAATTTGTAATTCCATACTTTTGGAGATAATAAGAAGCCCATTTTTTGTTCTTGCAAATTGCAGTTGTGTCTCTATTTCTATTATGTGTTTATGGTATTAAGGGGAGTACCCTTCATTAGGCTCCTTGGGGTTTCTTTAAAGCTGAGAAAGGACTTAGATAGAGGGACCCTCTCTCCCCATACCTCTTTTTCATGCTTGTGGAAGTCTTGGGTAGGAAATTCCTGAACTTAGCTACTAATGGGAGAATACATGAGATAAAGATGACCTCTACTAGCCCCCCTCTATGTTACAATAATTTGTGGATGATACCTTTCTTTTTGGATATTCCTTTGTGATTGAGGATAAACAATGGAGGTGCCTTTTATCTGATTATGATACCGCTTTAGGGAAATTCATCAAATACACCAAAAGCAACCTCTATTTCTTTAACACTCCTATAGATGTACAGGCTAAGATTCTTGACATCTTGGACTACTAACCAGCTCGCCTGCCTAGGACCTACTCGGGCCTTCCTCTTGCTATCAAAGATGTGACCCTGACCTTTTGGAATACCATTCTTGAAAGAATTCATAAAAAACTAGCTGGTTGGAAAGGAAATTTCCTAAGTAGTGCTGGGAAGCTCCAACTCCTTGCTACCTCACTTTGGGGCATTTTGGTCTACTTCCTTTCTCTATTCAAAATATCTGGCTCTATGGTGGTCAAACTTGAGAAGACCTAGAGAACCTTCATTTAGACTGGCATGGAAGAGAAGAAGCATCTATCCTTGGTAAATTGGGATTTTGTGTGCCTATCAAAGTCCATGGGAGGGTTGGGAATCTGAAAGATAAACACCTTGAACAAAGCTGGGTGGAATCTGGTGAAGGGTGTTGTTGATTGGTGTAACATTATCTAGGCCAAGTACCTAGAACAAAAATAATTCTATAGCAAGATGAACTCAAATGGCCTTTCGAATGGATCCAAAATATGGAACAACATTCTCAATACAGACCCATAATTCGAGAAAGATTAAGGTGGCAAATGGGGAATGGTAAGAAGATCATATTTTGGGAGTATAAGTGGATTGAGGAAAAAGATATGGTGAAAAGTCATTTATGTCAACTAATGAATATCTTGAAAGGTTGGGTTGGTGATTTTGTTGTTGATTATATTGATCCAGGAGGAGGAAAATGGAAAAACATTCTTTTGTGCTTTGATGATCGTAGTGACCTCATCCCTAAAGCTTTGGAACTTTAAACTCTCCTTCACAATCTAAGAATTCTACTGTCAAACTATGATGATAATTTTATTTGGTGGGAGACCCACTCTGGGGAATTCACTATAAAGTCTACCTACATATAATTGTTGAAATTCAACAGAGACACTGATTTTTGGAAGAAAGTGTAGAACCCACAATTAATAACAAAAAATAATTTCTTCTGGTGGCTTCTAATGCATGGTATTAAAGCATTGACATAATGATAATCTAAGAAGGAGAGGCTTTCATTTGCCCAATAGATGTATTAAGTATAAAATGGAGCAAGAAACTATTAACCACCTCTTCATCCACTACCCTTTTGCTATGCACATATGGACTAGGATCCTTCAAAAGTTTAACCTCTAGTGAGGTTTCTAGATGGATATACACCAATTTGTTGATGGTTGGTCTCCACCTTTAGACCATACCCTAATTAAATAGCTTTGGAGGCAAATCCCTCCCCACATATGTTGGAGTATCTAGAAGTAAAAAATAATTGAATTTTTAGAGATTCTGAAAGCCCCCTAGACAATGTCTTCAACAATTGTTGTAAGATGATTATAGAAAATATCTCTATTATGAAGTGGACAACTCCTTCAAATCCTCCCACTAGAGATGACTGCTAGATTGCTGACCACTCAAAGTTCAAAGCCTTCAACAACACCAGAAAAATTAATAGATGAAATACTAAATGGAAGTTCCCAAGTCCATCATGGTACAAGTTAAAATTTGATGGGGCAAATAACAATATTTGGCAAGTGGGAGGAGGAGTCATAAGGGACCACTATGGTTGATTTATTATAGCTTACTTTGGTAGATTGAAGAATCAGACTGTCAACCAATCAGAGGGTATGAATCTCTTGTGGGGACTTAAATTTGCTCTCATTGTTGGCATCAGACACTTAGAAGTTGAGGGTGATTCTAAGTTGATTGTGGGAGCTGCCAGTGATAGGCATTTAGCGGGATGGAAGGGCGAAATGATTTTGAAAGACATTAGATTAATTTTGGCTAGTTTGGATAATTTCACCATATGACATACTTATAGAGAGGGAAATGTGGTTGTAGATTCTATGGTTGCTTATGGAATGTTGTAGGAAGGCTTACAATGTTGGAGAAGTGTTGATCGACTGCTAAAGACTATCAAGGATATCCTTGAAAAGGAAAAAACTGAGGACCTAGTGAATAATGATTAAATTTTGTATTAATTGTACCCTTTATATTTTATTGGGAATGGTGGTTGTCTTAAGTTTATTTCAAAATTTGAATTTGAACTTAGAGCCCATTAATAGTCGAAAGATGTTTCCACGTGGAGGGCTCATGATGAGTCATGATAATTATTTCCAAAGAAATTCTTA
This sequence comes from Chamaecyparis obtusa, assembly GCA_027943335.1. Taxonomy (NCBI): domain Eukaryota; kingdom Viridiplantae; phylum Streptophyta; class Pinopsida; order Cupressales; family Cupressaceae; genus Chamaecyparis; species Chamaecyparis obtusa. The sequence goes on from BSBK01006159.1 coordinate 18,797, forward strand.
GTGGCTAAGCAATGATTCCATCTATTCACCAAGTACTAATATTGGGAAAGGCTATACTTATTATTTATTCATCCAAGCTAATTTCATTGGATTTGATGACAAAAAAGGCCTTTTAAACCTTATTAATATTCATATTTCTAAAGGCTCACACAAGTGAAATGTCCATTGATTTTGGTGGGTTCTCTTAAGCATACATTACAATAATTATAGTGTTTATTACAGAGTTTTGTGGGTTTTCTTCTTCACAATTTCATCGACACTTTGTGGCTTTGCAACTCCAACTCTCTGCTTTATGCTATTTTCAACACATTGGCAAAGGAAGATATGTGTGGTGATAGACTCTGAATTGACTCTGATAAGACAAACGACTTCAAAATGAAGCCTACTATTTGGTTTGTGTGTACTGAGAATGGTATTGATGAATTCATGGGGAATATGACAAGTTTTGATGGAAGACTTTCCAAGCAATTTGTTGCTACATGCATGGATAAGAGAGTCACAGTTGGTGGTATCTCCTTTGAGGTAAATGAGGAAATCATAGCCTAGGTTAATTTCCTCTTGATGGAAGGAAGGAAGTAGAAGAAACAAAGAAAAAATTTAGACACTGTAAGCCTTAACCAGTTCTTTTGTGGAGATGAGAAGCCAATCAAACTTCATGGTGGTTTCAATGATGAAGAGTTGTCATGTCGCCTCAGGACTAGGTGTGCTATGCTATTATTAAATATTTTACCCTTGAGGGCCATTATGAGGTTTACTATTACTATCATCTTCCTTTTCTTAATCTGTTACAAGTAGTGGTTGTCGTTGCACCAAAAGATCGACCTGTTAATGCCCGATACAACTACTAGACTTATAGAAGACATAGGAGGCAGTTAAGCCATGTCACAAATCCTAAGGGGACCGCTGACCATTTTTCCAACAATCTCCCCCTCAGCATTACCTAAGGGGATTCAAACCTGTGACCAAGATCTGATACCACTTGTTACAAGTAGTGACACCAAAAGATTGACCTGTTAATGCCTGATACAACCACTAGACTTATAGAAGACACAAGAGGCGGTTAAGCCATGTCATGAATCCTGAGGGGAGCACTAACCATTTTTCCAACATAATCATCTTAGGAATAGGGACCTTATCTCTATCCCTTTCTTCCTTCTGCATTCTATGGATGCTAATGTCAAAGATATTGCAGAGGCTCAAAGACAGGGTAGGAAGTATACCGTACTTCATCAAGGCTTAATTTACCATTTGTATAAATTTCATTTGGCCCTCTATCCTCCTCGTGCTATATTTATTTAAAATACTTCTAGTTCGTAGTCTCCCTCGGATGCCAGTGTCATTCTTGACCCTAGGTGCTCTAAAAAATTGAGGCTAAAGAACCCGAGCCTTAAAATGGAGTCTGGCCCTTCGCATGCCACCCCTCTGCCTGGGACTGCTAATAAACATAAGAGTAAGAAAAGAGCCTGTCCCCTAGAGGACTCTAAACCCTCTTAATTAAGAAAATCCAAGTTTAACTTCCAGCAGATTGACTCTAATGTCAAGATCACTGATGATCAGGCCAATACCCCATGTCATTCTACACGATTTGCTATCAAACTAGTTGTTAAAGAAAAAACCCTAAAATAACCTTCCTCTTCTATTGATACAAAGGACACAAAGAGTGGGGAGAAAGAAGAAGATACCATAGAAAAAACCACCCTTCACCCATTACCAGCAAGTCCACCCACGTTTTTGAGAGCCCTAATACATCAATCAATCCGTCTCTTGAGCCCCAAACTTGTGCCAATTCACCCTCCCCTACCCTTATGATTAAGAAGAATGTTATTGTGGAATAAGCCAATAGCATTAAGGAAGATACTAACTACAAATTTGTTGATTTAGAAAGGAAGTTGAATGAGGTGGAGGGGAAAATGCAAGAGATTATCAACAATGCTAAAACCATGGATAAGAGGATTTAGGAAATTGGTCACTTTGCACTGAAGGTCATGCACATTTTGGCCACTACCCTTTGTTTTCTATAGGAGAATATCCACAAAGGCAAGTTGAGTGAAGAGAAATATTATAAAGACTTGTCCAAGTTCCTCATCGAAGACTGGGCAAGGATGTTGCTTTCAAAGCCCAACCATAGCAAAAAGAATTAATGATGGTTGCTATTTGGTGAGTTTTTGGGTTGTCTGGTGGCCTCCATGGCCTTAGTAGTTTTGTTTATGTGTTTACTCTTAGTTGGTTTATTCTGGACTCTGCTTATTATTGCCATGTGTGACATAGTATAGTTTTTATTAAGACTCTCATAAACTATGGGAGTTCTATGGCTTATAGTTTTAATATGGTTAGTAGTTTTATGGTTTTTGATAGAGGAAAGCTTGGCTGTTAATTTGCTGATGATCCTCTAATGTTTTGTAATGCAACAACCCCCTTGTTTTGACTGCTTTTAATATCAAAAACAAATATTTGTTCCAAGAAAAAAAAACTACAATTCAAATATCTAGTTGTAATACAATTGCAATACATTTGACTATCAAATCTTTTTATCTCATACTATTATCCTATATACTCCTAAAATAAAATGTTATAATTCATTATACGACCCAACAAATACTATTAGTGCAATACTTCAAAGATAAATACTCACCACCACAAACACTAATTTAAATGAATTGTAAATTAATATGAAACAAGAGCTTTGATGGAGCATTAGTCCCCGCCTATTGTCAAAAATAGAGGATAGATTTTTTCTATGGTTCAAACATAGAAATAGTGACTAGATAGGAAAAAGTAGCCAGGGTAATAACACAACTCTAAGCATCAGATATTGAATTTTTGGTTAAAACTTGGTCAAATGTTACTTTTAGGAGAAGATAGAGTAGATCAAGGATGAGAGTAGGATTGATTCACAAGTCTTACAAACAATTTTTGGAACAGGTGGTTATAGTCATGTTTTCTTTTAGCGTAGCTCTTAGAATAATATTTTTTTTATAAACAATTAATAATGTGGGGGTTGAGACTAAGTTAGTGGTGATGCAATCCACAATCTTGTTATTTGATTATCAAACCATGCCAAGTGAGATCTTTGCTAGATTATATTTATAATCAAGCATAGGAGGTAGAAATTGAATGAATAGTTCATGCCACTAAAATAAATGGAAGGGAAATCAAATGGAGGCCATCTAGGAAAATATTGGGTACAATGTGAGGCTTGTGGGAATCACATATAATGTCTTTCCTAGGGATATTTTGGAGAAGAGATGAAAATGTGGCATGTATATTTCTTTATGTTATATAGTGAGTGTTGGAAGAATATTTTGTGGTGACAAAGTACCAATATAGTGTAAATTTAGATATATCTTCCATATTTATTATTGTATTATTAAACTTGGGTGAGGTAAAGGACACAATAAGAAATCTAGTGGCTACTTGATAAAAAGTGATGGGTCTAATAGTGATATAGGGTATTGTGTGGCTCAACACTCATTTAAGAAAGCTTTATCAAAGAAGAGAAGGGTCAAGGTTTGCATGTGAATCTACAATTGGTACTAATTAGTAGAATTCAATGGTGTTAACTAGGTGGTTTGCCAATAGATAAAAATGATTTATATTTAGATATATTTTTTTAATCTCTTAAAAGTGTATTGAATAATTTAAAAATAACATAGACGCTAAACTCATAGTTAATATTTTTTATTAATTTATATACAAGGATGAATCCCTCTAACTATTGTTTATGTATGAGCATAAACACATAAAAATATTATCTCTTGACGATTTGTACAAATGTTTTGACAAAATAAAATATTTTATCTTTTACTATCTAACAATATGCAAAAGATACTTAAAAATTAAATGGTTTTAGTTTGACCTAGGGTGAGCACAATTGGAAAGGGTGATAATGTATTCCTTGATTATGCCATCCACCAAGGATCAAACTTGCAAAGTTGCAATATATAATGGATGGAGTTGTGATATAACCCTAGATGATTTTGGTGGAATGGATAACTTGTAGTCATTGGCTCTTAGTTAATTAGACATTAATTAAAACTCATGCTCCCTATAATAAGGGCTTGAAATATTTTTTTTAACAATTATACAGTAAATAAATAAAATCATTCTATTTACAAATTGAGATATATTGATTAAAAGTTATAATATTTTAACCAAAAGACATTTAAATTATTTCATAGCAATTGTAACTATCAATTTTGAAGGAAAAAGTTAAATTAAATATATATAATATATATAAATATTTAATAGTGAAAATAAAAAAATAAAGAAATTATAAAATCCGAAAGAAGCAGCGACAGTGAGTCCGGAAGAAGCAACGACAATGAGTCTAAAGGGAGTAGTGAAAATTGTTTGAGAAGGTAGATCTGGCATTAGGAGGAGCGAATTTGCCTAAAGAGGGGTGAAATTATACTATAAGGCAGCGAAATACATAGAGAAGAAGGCAGCGACTAATATAAGGGAGCAGATCCGAAAATCACAGGAGTAGATCGGATATTAAGAGTGATTTGCGAATTGATCTAAAAGGTTTTATTTCTTTTGCAGACATTTGGCCTCGATACCCGTGATTTCTTCACAAAGCACCAAATGCACAGTTTTAAGAGGGCAGAATATACAATCGCAACCACATAGGGGTTTTATTTATCAGCTGCTTTATTTATTTACGCGGCCAGAGGCAACCAGTCATTGTTTCATATTCCACGTAGATCAGAGGGTGCGAGATCAATTTCATCTTTCATGGGAGATGTGATCAGAGGTGACCAATGTTTTGCTTCGAATGGCTTCCACCATTTTCAACACATTTTTAGAGATAAAATGTGAAATGCGAACTACACATTCAAAAAGGAAATCTGCCTTCCAAAGAAGATAGATAAATATAGGTATTATGCATTCAACACTAAACGCGAAGCAGGATGCAGACAAAAACAACAAGGCAAAGTTTAGGGCAGAAAGGCCCAAATCGGTTGCAGAAGCCTCAAAGAAGCAAGAGAAAAAAGAGGTTTTTACAAGCTATTGTTTTAATTGCTGGCTCTACGGCCATAAGAAAAAGGATTGTCGAAAGCCTGTGCAGAATCACCCTACTTATGAGCATTTGGATGAGTTCACAGCAAAACAGAAGAAACTAGCTGATGAAAATACAGATTGGGAATTGTATGCAATATTCTCTCGAACAAAACCAATTTCCTCCATTGATGATTCAGCTTCGAATAAGCGCTCCTCTATAAACCCTAATGAGCCTTCCACATCAAACAAGCAGGAAAAGGGTTCTCAGAGTGAAATTCTAAAGGTTAACGCTAGGGTTGAAAAACCCATTTCTATTTTAAGGGCATACAATGAAATCCCTAAACAAAATAGGCATGTAAAGCAGAAAGTTTTCTCAGTCCAAACTTTGGATAGGCAGATAAATAATTTTGCAAAAACTAAGTATGCGAAAGTGCGCATAGGCTACAAGATTGCTAAGGTGGGAAGACCTGAGCGCAATGTAGATTGCAGAACCAAGGAACCCCTATCTGCTAAGGGGGAAGGCAGGATCTTACCTACCCAAGCACCTCCCGTATGCACGAAGAAGAAAGATTTCACTTGGCAAATGGTAAAAAATAAGAAAAAGGTTAACAGGTATCCGTTATCCCACAGTCCTTTTAATTTATCTCTGAATAATTCCTTTGATTTGCTTAAAGAGGAAGATAATGATAAAAGAAAATACTCGCCCCCCCACAAAAGGATTGGGATCTTTGTGGATAAGGGCTATGGGGCATGACAGAATAAGATGGATTCAGTTCATCCAGAAGCCACAAAGCCCTACCCGTATCACACAAAGATCCCACCTTTTTTTGGAGGGAACTCTAATCAAAAGGGCAGAATTTTTAATTGTGATGTTCCAACGATTAACAATCTAAAATATAGCCCTCCTCACCGTAGAAGGAAGGAGAGGCAATCAGGATCTATGATCAGTAATAATAAAGGTGACCATGTTTTTTATAATGATTCACTTCATGAAGCTTTAAATTGTGTAGCTTATACACCGCCACATAGGCGATTCATACAACAGAAACCAGTAAAGATTAATCATACCAATCAGTATGATACTATCATTTTAGATAGTGATTTTATTATGCAGCAACATAAACTCTTAGCAGAAAAAGGTTTGATTTGTATCTGGAACGGTACGGGAGTATCTATCAATCATGTGATGAAGGAATTATCATTACTACTACCAAGGGAGGTAAGTATATCAATCCTTATGGATCATTTTATTTTTATAGACTGCATTAAAAAGAATCTGAAGGATGGCATTTTGAACAGAAAGGATATTAAATTTAGGAACATTTCATTTTCCTTTTTTGAATGGATGCCATTGTTCAATCCAATGCTTTTAAATGATTTTAGAATAGAGAAGGTTGTCTCTTTAAATAACCTGCCTTTAGAATTGTCCAGCAAGGAAATCATTAGTAATATAGGTAATAAATTTGGAAAATACATCAGGACTGTAGAATCAACTTTTAATCAAAATGACAAAATTGTTATAGTGGAAATGGAATTTCATCAAAAATACATCTCACCCATCCAATTAAACTTTAACTCTAACTCGATCATAATCAATCCTAGAATAATAGAAAATTTTATCGAAGAAGGAGCTTATCCCCAGAAGTTCCCCCAAAACTTTAACCTTATGAATCAACTCAATAAAGAAATGAAGATAAAGTTATGTAAGGACAAAGGGGGTTTTATAATCAGCCCTATAAAGACTCAAAGAATGGATAGGATGCATCCCATAGCAGACACATGTTTAAACTTTTCATTATCCAATCAACCTCAGATGAATGAGGAAATAGTAATAGAAAAGATCCCCGATCCCCATATGCCATATAACTTACCACAGAATGAGGATTATCCAGCAAATGCTAAAAAAGATAAAATAGTAATAAAAGAAAAATTTAACAAACAAAAGGTTAAATTAAAAATTCATCCAGAAATTGAAGAACCATTTCCAATTATTAATAACACAATACACCTAAATATTCAGAAACTCAATGAAAATCATACTAAGGAAATTGAACCAGAAAAGACTGAGCAAGGAAAAAATAATACTCATTTACAACTCGAAGGTAATAGGACCGAGCTACAAACACAACAAACCCAAAAACTTGATTGTGATAATATAGAAGAAATAGTAGATCAAACAAATAAAACTGAAGAGGAAGTTAATCAAATTATTAATTACTTAGGAGAATCATTAACATATGATCAGATGGACATGTTCTTAGAGGAGATTTGTGATTTTGACGAACTAAAAATTCAAAAAGAATTCTTAATTAAGCAAATTCAAGAATGTATGCTAGAAGAAAACAAGGACAAGGACCTTAAACAGACTCAGCCCTCCGACCCTCTACACTCAAGGAAGGAAGTCTCAGAAATAGCCCCTCCAGACACACCAGGAAAATATCTAGATCAGTTAGATATTAATAAGATAGAAAATAGAGAAATACAAAAAGAAAAAATAATTAATGAACCAATTATCGAAAAAGGAGTGACACAAGCTGTTACAATTCCTCTAGAATTAGAATCCTTGGATGTGGATCTATTAGGGAAGGATGAAAATATAATAGAATTTTTTGGTAAAGAGTTAATAGATAGAAATGAACCCTACATACTTATAGAGGATAAACTAAAAAGCCCGGATAATCGAGATAATTCAATAATTGGAACTGCGGGAGAAACAACATTAGTTAAAGATGCGATAGAGGGCCTTTTCAGAATAACTAATGAAAACAGAGAACTAGGTATAGCCTTAACCAGAGGCAGCCTAAGTACTCCTAATATTAATAAATTAAAAAAGAAAAGAGGTAGGAAATCAACAGTAGAACTAAGAGCGCTCGATGGTAATGCTGAAAACCAAAAAAAGATAGCTGACATATTGAACACAAGGAAGGGGAAGTGCCTTCCCAAAGAACAATGAAAGTCACTACTTGGAATGTTAGGGGTTTAAATGCCCCTAACAAACAGAGATTGTTAAAAAGGCACCTAAAAACCTTCGAATCCGAAATTATTCTTCTACAGGAAAGTAAACTTAATTCATTACAATTCGCTAAAGCTAGTAAGAAATTAGGTATATGGAAATCAGAATTTGAACCTTCTGTAGGTCTCTCCGGTGGGTTAGCAACACTATGGGACCCCCATAAAATTTTAGCTGTACTTATATCCACGAATAGTAATTGGATGGCCTTTAACGTCCAAAGCTATAAATCTAATCTAAAATTCTACCTAATCAATGTTTATGGACCCACTCCAAATGAAGAAAAAAGGAGAGTTTGGCAAGAGATTCACCTCTTTTTGAGTAATAATCTAGGAGCCCCTGTATTTATTGGTGGAGATTTTAATGCAATCCTAAGTCCGGAGGAAAAGTCAGGAGGCTTAAAATATGAATCCCAAGCCCTTAAAGAATTCAGCAAATGGGCAACAGATAATCATTTAATTAGCATTAACACAAAAAATGGTGTATACACATGGAATAATAGAAGAGTGGGTTTTAGTCACATTGCGGAAAAATTGGATAGGTTCTTTATTAGAACTCATTCGGACAATTTTAAACAGCTGTACTCAGTAGAGATCCTTCCCGAGGTAGGATCAGATCACTTCCCTATATGTCTCTCTATTATAGAAAACTCAAAGCCGTCCAAAAATTCATTCAAATTCAAATTCATGTGGTTTCAAAACCTAGAATTCATTAATATCCTAGAGGAATGGTGGAACCAAATATCAGTCAAAGGATCCAAAATGTTTTGTCTAACAACAAAACTAAAAATTATAAAGAACAAGGCATTAGAATGGAATAAAAATAAGTTTAATAATATCTTTGAAGAAAAAGATAATTTAGAACAAGAGATAGCAGACCTTAATAATATAGTAATAACACAAGGAATGAATGAACAGAGTTATCACAAAGAAAAAGAATTAATGAATAGATACAATGATGTCCTCTTTAAAGAAGAGATTTTTTGGAAACAGAAATCAAGGGAAACTTGGCTAAAGGAAGGAGAAAGCAACACTAAATTCTTCCATAACACCACAAATTTCAAAAGAAGTATCAATAGAATTTCTAATCTTAAGATAGATAAGGATCATTTCACAGACAACCCTGAGCAGATCTCGAATACTCTCACACAATTCTATGAAACCCTCCTTAACAAAACAGAAGCCACGGACATGGAAGCTCAAAACAAAATGCTTAAAGCTATACCAAAGCTACTTTCAGAAGCAGACAATAAAATGCTTAATAATAAATTATCCCTAGAAGAAGTGAAATCAACAGTGTTCCAATTCCACCCAGAGAAAGCCCCAGGCCCAAATGGGTTCCAAGCCGGTTTTTTTCAGAAATGTTGGCACTTCATTGGGGAGGAGATATGGCAAGTAGTAGAAGCAACCAAGAACTCAGGATCCTTGTTAAATGAAATAAACAATACCTTTTTCACTTTAATACCTAAGAAAAATGAAAGCGTGGAGCCAACAGACTTTAGACCTATAGCCCTATGTAATACTGTTTACAAGATTCTCTCCAAATGTCTAGTGAATAGACTGAAAATTCTTCTTCCCAATATAATATCAGAAGAACAAATAGGTTTTGTAGCGAAAAGATCGATATTGGATGGCATTATCATTGCACAGGAAGTAATCCATACTACTCAAATAACTAAGGTTCCAAGTATGCTCATCAAAGTAGACATATAAAAAGTGTATGATAAAGTAGACTGGAGATTTCTTTGTAAGTGCATGGAAGCATTTAGATTTTCAAAACAATGGATTAATCTCATATTTAATTGCATTTCAACCCCTAAAATTTTAGTTCTAATTAACGGGTCTCTGGAAGGGTTTTTCGATATATCTAGAGGAATTAGACAGGGAGATTCTATATCACCCTTTCTATATGTTATTATGGCGGAGGCGCTAGGAAGAACCATAACCAAAAATCAAATGGAAGGTGGAATTGTGGGGTTAAAGGTAGCAGAAAATGTACCAAATATAACACACCAACAATTTGCGGATGATACGATCCTACTCGGGTATGCAAGTAAAAAAGAAGCTAGAACCTTTAAAAATATTTTAAACCTATATATGAAAGCATCTGGTCAGCGTGTCAACCCTAACAAATTAGAGATCTTCTTTATTAACACTACCCCGAAGAGAGAATTAGAGATATGTAACTTGATGGGTTACAAAAGAGGTAATTTCCCATGTAAATACCTTGGCATTGACCTGGATAAAGGAATCTTATCTTCCAAATTGTGGCAGCAAGTTATCACCAAAGTTCAAAATAAAAGGAGCTCCTGGAAAGGTAGATGGTTAACGAAAGCTGGTAGAACTACTATGATTAAATCGGTTCTCTCAGCTATACCCACATACCATATGTCGATTCTCCCCCTCCCTACTAATGTGAAAAATAGCATAGATAAATTGTTTAGGGACTTCTATTGGCAAGGCCCTTCGGAAGATAAAAAACTTGCCCTCATTAAATGGGATAATTTATGTAGACCTATTTCAAAAGGAGGACTGGGCATCAAAAATCTCCACTGGCAAAATCAGGCTCTCGAAGCTAAACTTTTATGGAGAATGTATAAGGAATCAAGTAGTAAATGGGCAACAATACTATTAAATAAATATATCCCTGAAGGTGAACCCATAAATATATTTAGATCCTCCTCTCATGTTAAAGGTTCACGTATATGGAACTTTATGAAAGATTGTAGAGATATTATCAATAAATATTTAACATGGGATATAGGTGCTGGAGACAAAGCACTTTTTTGGGATGATTCTTGGGCTGGCCTCCCACCCCTAAGCAAACTAGGCTTTTCTTCAGAATTTATGGAAGAATGTAAAAGAGTTAAAGGAGTATACCTTAAAGATTACCTTAGTAAGGAAGAAGCATTCAAATGGAGCAAGTTAGAGGATATTGATCCCATTTGGCATGAGAAACAAAACCTTACGATAACTCTGAATTCTAGAGAAGTTTCTCCTAAATCTAGATCAGACATTTTAATTTGGGCAGGATCCAATAATGGTAACTACACGGTCAAGGAGGGCTACAACACAATAATCAAAGAGCAGAAAATGGATAATATAGACATACCGCTAAATCTTTGCTTGAACAAATCATGCCTACCTAAAGCAGGCATGTTTTTATGGGCAACCTTGCAAGATAGAATTCTTATTGCGGATAGAATTACCAAATTAGGTTTCAAAGGGCCTTCCAGGTGTCCCCTGTGTGAGAACCATTCAGAGGATGTAAATCATATCCTCCTTAATTGCCCTTTCACACAAAAATGCTAGAATTGGTTGCATCAATGTTTAGGTTGGAAGTCGGCATCCCACCAGGATCTACTAAATAACCTTAAAGCATGGCCCTCCCTATATAAAGACAATTTATATAAGGATATTTGGATTATCGCTCTATCAATTGTTGTATGGGAAATTTGGAAAGAAAGAAACAGAAGGATCTTCGTGGACCAGAAACTTCAGTGGTCTTCAATCACAAACAAAATAGAAGTGTCAATAGTAGAACTTATTAATAGCAAACTAAGAGATAAGCTTAGTTATGAGAACTCCTTCAAGAATTGGGACAATAAAATTAGATTTAAATGGCCTAAAATAGACATACCACCCTTATATGGAAAAGGTGGCCCTAGAGTAAAGGCAGATAGAGCCATCTGTAAATGGACACCTCCGAAAGCGGGTTGGTATAAATTGAATTTTGATGGAGCCTCTAGAGGTAACCCCGGGGAAGTAGGTATTGGGGGAATCATTCACAATTGGAAATCAGAAGTGATAGCTAAATATTCCAGGCCTATTAACCCTACCACTAATAACATGGCGGAATGTGTAACGGCATTGGAAGGCCTAAGGTTATGCAAGAGTCTAAACATAAATAAGGTTATTATAGAAGGAGATTCGCAAGTAATTGTCAATGCCATACGGACCAAAAAAACTCCGAACTGGCTTCTTAATTCGAAAATAGAAGAGATCAACCAAATAATAGATAGTATATATAAATATGAGATCAGACACACCTATAGAGAAGGTAACAAAGAGGCAGATATGCTAGCAAATTTAGGAGTTAATGCGATAGTAACAATGTTTCAAAATGATATAGGTATTGACTAAAATAAAAGAATAAGAATCATGAAAAGCCACCAATGACAATACATATGCAGATCGAACTTTAAAGGGAAACCTACTCTTGACAGATCTCTAAATTACATACCTTTTGGTGTGCTGTATAAACTGACCAAAGAAAACCATATTTTAAATATAAATCAGAACCTAGGATCATAGACAAACCATGGTTAAGTGAAATTATATGTATAAATAAGACTCTTCCTCAAAGGTATTCCTCTCCCCTAAATTGTGGGCACCTAGCCTTATCACTATAGGGTCCACTTCAAAAATTGGAAAAAAGGCCACTCTTCTATCATAATTATAATTCTTAATACTATCCAAATGAGAACATAAAAGTAACATCCAACATAAGGAATAATCGAAACTGTGGAATCATTACATAGAAAGCCTTCACCCTTTCTCTCGAAGCTAAGCCTCTTTTTTAGAGATGACGGACATCTCTAAACAAGTAAGATAAGATGAAGGCTTTATTTTTTAGAGATGTCTATCACCCTTTACTTGTTTAGAGATGACGAACATCTCTAAACAAGTAAGATAAGATTGGTGACTTAGGTAAATACTATCAAGAATATTAAGCAGTATAGCCAATAGTATAAAAAAGAACCATAATTGAGCACAGCTAAGGGTATATCTCTCTATTAACAGTAACATATCTATATGCAGATAATAATGAAGAAATAAATATGAAAATCTCCCAAAGCTTTTCTTATATGATGATATTACTGTATTCTTTAGATTGCAACATTATTAGACTTACACCCCTGTCAATCTTATACACACACACACACACACACACACATACATATATGTATATATGTATATATATACATACATATATGTATATATATATGTATATGTATATGTATATATACACACACACACACACATATATATATATGTACACACACACACACACACACACATATATATATACACATACATACATATATGTATAATGTATAAAAAAGCTCAAATATTATTCAGCATAAGCAATACTTGAAATGCTGAATAACATTTGAATACATATCTTGTGATGGGAGAAACAAATTGATTTAGCATAAGAAGTTGATGTTAATCCAATTGATAGTAGACACATGATGCTCAAATACTAAGTGAACATCAAAGGAAATGTTAAGTAAGAATGGGAGTAGCCCTTTTGTACATATATGATATAATGGATTGTCAGGTTTAAGTTTTGATTAATCAGGCTTATTTATGCATTAACTCTTTCAGTGCAGCAGACACCTCAGAGTCAAAATAAAAGAAGGTAATAGTAATTTTTGTTGTCTTTACATAATCGTTTCTTTATAGTAACCCTTAATCAGTAGGTATGGTAGAATTTTGTTGTGTTTTTCAGGAGGACGCAATCAAGAAGCTACCTATAGCACTAGATCATATATATCTAGTATGGATGTTTTCAAATCCACATACTAAATGATGTAACAATAAAATGCAACACGTAAAAACAAAAGTGTAATAGTTTTATCTTTAAATACTCGATATTATCGAGCAATGGGTATGCCCATTGAAAGTTTGTATTTTGAATAGATATAGGACTCTTCTTGTATAAGTAGTGAGAATGCCAACGAGGACTATGATACTATAAAATCTTGACTATGGTTGAGTCGTGGGTATGCCCATGTAAAATTGTATAAGTACAGGACCTCGGGTCTCGGGCTAAGCTGGAGGTTTTCTCCACCCCGCTCTTTCCTACCAGCGCCCGCATTGAGCGAGGTCACATGTAAATTTTTTTTTTTAATATATTAATAAAAATTATACAGGACCTCGACCTTTTATTGATCAAACAAAATAAAAATAAAAATTTAATAAATTTAACTTATAAATATTTATTAAACTTCATTTATAAATATTTATTAAATTTAATATATAAATAGTATATTAATTTATTTAATAATAATAATCATTTTACACACCATATTTACTAAAATATTAAATAATTATCTTATTATTGACTATAATTTAATTTGAAATAACTAATTATAAAAATAATAATAATTTTAACTATATTTAATTATCATGTGATATGAAAAAGATGAAATTAGAAATGATATTTTACATTGCATTTGAAGTTTCCATGGGTGCACGAAAACAATAATAATATTGCCCACAAAAATGCACTCTAAAATTGGGGTAGGTGGCAAGAAGGCGGGCTATGGTAAAAGAATGCAGGACACAAAACATTATTATTTGTTTTAATTTTTTCTCTAGCTTATTTCTCATTCGATGAAAGATTTTTTCCAATATTAATTAATAGGAAAATAAAAAGATCCCTAGTAAAATCAAGATTGACCAATAAGAAAAAAGGGAAAATGAACAAAAATTTAATTTAAAAAATCATAACTATCCAAAACATAGGATAAGTGTTTAATTTTTCTATATGCACAGTTTTCGAAATACCGATTAATTGACCTTGGCCAATCGAAAACATTAGTCTCCTGCCTATATAGGCATAGGCAGGGACTAATAATTAATTTTTAAATAAAAACCCAGAATTTAGTTCTCAAAATGTTGCCCCAAAGTTCAAGCCCAAAAATATTATTCAGCCGTCAAAATTTTGCCCGTTAATATAAAAAAACATTCTTCTCAATTGAATAAAGCAATTTCAACTAACAGATGTTCGTATTCCATATTTGCAAACCCTCTAAGCTTCTTACTTGTGCAGGTGCTAGTGTATGGAATCATCAGCCATTCAAAACTGCTGCAATCTATGTAGGTTTAACATAACTTCTCATTCCTTCACTCTGTTACACTCGATGTCCAAAATCTATGAATGATGTTGTGCTCCATAAATAGGAAATGCAATGAAATCAGATCTATTTGCAGCAATTAAGGTTTAACTACATTCAATATTTTTTCACAGGAAACAAATTTGGGGCGAAAATGGCCTTGGTGATCGAGAGTGAGATTTGGCAACCTCCACCGTGGTTATACACATTTCTAGTGATATGTTGCGGAGCTGCTATATATGGCAGATTTCATGTAATCTACAAACGCAGCAGAACAGTCCCTCTAAATTTAGAGCCCTCACCCAATTCATTTATCTACCTTCCCTTGCCGTTTCTCTCATTCCAGCGTTCCTTTTTCTGTATCTACTTCATGGCTTCTAGTGAGTTTCCAATGCCTTTGCCGTCAAATAATTTAGAATGTGTTTCGTTTTTTTCAATTTCAAGAAATGCATCTTAAATTACTTAAAATATCAAGTATGTTACATTAGATAATCAATGGGGTTACAAGATAATTTTTCCTCCCACCTAAGCAAGCTCTAGTGCCTTTGCCAATCAATATTTTTAACTCGTAGTCGGAGCATTGATCACTAAAGCCACCTCTGCCCGATTCAGAACAATTTTCAGAGGATATTGTGTTGAAATTTAGCAGAAATTAGATTGTAGAAATATTTAGAGGGAATATTCTATGAAATATTATAATTTATTATGGGTATAGAACGGAAAATTTTAAGAAATGTGAAGTATAGAATCTGCTTGGTTCCAAAAAATCAGAAGCTAGCGTTATTTGACAATGCAAAGAAAAAATAGAGGATTAAATGTTATTATGCTGTATATTTTGCCGAATGAAAATCTTTCCTTACAGAAGCAAGGAGAGCAAGCACCACCTAGGCCATAGCACCAATTGACAAACAATCAATATCTCTATGGTTCCTGCAGTCTAAGCTTTGAACTCTATAGCAACCCTTGTCCAAAAGAAACTTTCAAGATATGCTGAAATTAGAAGAAATAGGTCACAAATATTGAAGTTTATGTGGAGGGAAGAAAAATTGAGGTCTTTTTTTTGAAGTGAGGAAAAAATGTGGTATTTCTCAAAGGTAAGAAATACATCCTTTTTTGATGGCAGTAGAAATAAACTATCTTACAATACCACCAATTCAACATCATGCACCTTAATGGAATGGAACCTACACCGCGTGTATTCAAGGCAGCCATTTTACTAGTAGTTCAATTCTCTTTGTATTCTGAAACACATTTTTATGAATGAATGTTTTTAATAACCTCCACGAGGGCAAACGGCCCATGGGACCCACAGATAGCTAGCAAACAAAAAAAGCAAGCGAAGCCCAAAACCAAAGGCCCCCACCAACTAGACCTCTTTTTATCTTTTGCAACTTGGATCTTCTGCTGTGTATCTCGGTCAGGAAATCTGCAACACTTATCATCTTTTCTTCTTCAAACAACTTACTCAAGGTGTTTACATTTAGTGTATCAATGTAATTGATCCGAATATCCTTGTAGGCCAAACACTCCATGATGTAATGCCATTCTATCTCCACCACTTCTTGAGTGCAATAGCAACAACTTCTGTCTGTCCACTCTTCTTTAGGATTGTCCATCTTCCGGTTTAGCATCTAAGTTGGTCCAAACTAGTTCTCATCTGGGCGATTAACATTTTTCCTTTCCATTTTATTTCCATTCCTATGTAGTTCTCTTGAGTATGTTCATACGTGGAATAAAATGCTTGATGTATTACTCCTTTTTCCTCCCAAAAGGCCCTGTCCATTTCCTTGAATTGGCCTTGAATTTACTTTTTATTTTCCTGCTAATGCTTGGGCACTCTCTTATTTTAATACCCCACTTATTCAACCATTTGTTGTTTTGTTTTATCCACGCGCTCTTTCTTCTGTCTAATTTCTCTTCTGCTTCCATTTTTGGCCAATGGCGCAGTTCCATTTTCTCTAATCTTCTTAAATAGCTTAGCAATTGGTACATAGCTGCTGCCTCAATAGGAAAAGCCTTAGCCTCCACCGAGTCAATCTCGTAAGGAATGGATTATAGTATCAAATATCAATATTAGTGTTTTGAGACTTGGCAAGTCTTTGGGAGGAGTTGTTTACTCTAGTCCAAGTCAGTCTCACTGAGTTTGTAGCAAGGATTACAGATCGAGTCAAGTCGAGCAGCTGAGACTTTCAAGTCCTGACTGTCAACGTCAATCAAATCTACCCAAAAATAGAGATTTTAACATTTAATTTATATTATATTTTTAAAAATTGCCAACCTTCACCTAGATTTGGCTGAGTTTTTTCTTTGAGTTCAAATCCAAGTCAAAGACCAACTATATTGTATATGTTGGTAGATCTAGTAAAGTTATGTGCATTTTATATGAAAACGTGATTTCTTTTTTTGAAATAGTAATTGGCGATCTAGTTTTTAAAAATTTAGTGAGAAACTAGACAATTGAGAAGAAAATAACTCATACCAATACTCTGATGATGATTCTGGATGGAAAGGGCACAGACGAGAGGAATTTTAGATGTGCATTATGCCAAAATTTACCAGAAATTAGTTTCCAGAAATCAGATGTGCATTATGCAAGAAAAATACGGCAAAAAATATTATGATTATTGTTGGGATTAGCCAGAATCAGAATGCACAACACCTGTCTACAAGTGAAATCAAATTAGCACAAACAGTAATATCTATCATTTACAAGGAGAGTGTAAGTAATGTACATAGAGACCTTGCATATATAGGCAAGGTAGAGAAGTGATAAAGTAGGAAATAATGATTGGTTACCCCTCCATATATGGACACTTGTGAGCTCACATGACAAGTGCATGAGCAAGTGGCAAGTGTGTATGCACTAGGTGTCTCACTAAATAAGTACACGTCTCAACTAGGTGAGGTGAGTCAAATCTCTAAAACCTAAGTGGAGACTTAAGCAATGTGAATAGGACTTTCTCTAGATATGCTAATAGTTAACTAGTTTGATAAAGTCACTATTTACACCAACAATTATAATTTCAAAAAGAGATTGCATGAACCAGCGAAGACATATACATAAAACTAGAAGTAGATTGAAGGAAGGGGCAAAATGTGGCTGCCAATATGCCTTCCTTTCCTTGCTCCAAAATGAGACCAAAAACATAAGTTGAGAATTTTTAGCTTAAAAACAAGACATCATGCATCAACTGCAGCATAAATCTGGAATAACAATATCTTCATTTTGCTCATCTAGAGCTACCCTTGTCATCACTGCTTTCATGTTCTAATATCTTCTGCTGCCATCTAATAGCCCTTATGGTTGATCTGCAGTCTGTCGGAAAGAGGGAACACTGAGAGGGGGAGGGGGGTGGTGGGGGCTGAATCAGTGTTCTATCAAATTTTACTTTATTTAACCAATTCACATATAATTTAAAGCTTAAACTGAAAACCACAATGCATGAACATAAAACAAGTAACAAAACAACCATAACACATGGATTTTTGCGTGAAAATCCTGCTAAGGGAAAAAACCACGGTGGGGATGATACCCACAAGCCAATACTCTGTGAAAATATTGTCTTTTTTACATATAATCGGAATGCACTTGCATTCAGGCACACTGCCTAGAGCTCACTGCTCAATACAATCAGCCTTGGGCTCCAACCCTAAGGAAGTCACACTGACTTACAATGATCACTACAATGATCTGAATGTAATGAGCTGACTATATTAGCAGCAACCTATGCCTGATTACAGTTCCGTGTGATTACCAAAAATGAAGATCTGATACCCTTGATCTACTTACTACCCTCTAGCTCTGCTCTGCATCAATCAACTGTCTCAGATCTGAAAACCTTGTCCAAAAACTTGCTATGGTACTTCAATCATGCAACCAATTACCCAAGCATCATCCAACCATCTTTTACCAATCTCAACCATCGATTATATACTCGCGCAATGCCTGATTCATCTTGTTATGTCGGCATAAAACATTTTTGGGAAATGTAAACTGTTTTTTGCTCCACCGCCAAAATGGAATCCAAATCTTTAAATCAAAATAGTGATAATCATTGTTTTACCTCATCACATGTTGGCTCAACTGATTTGACTATTGTTTGACCATTAGAAACATTTTACTGATTTGCGCAATAAGAATCTTTTACCATGTCGACCCTGTTCTAAGTATTCTTCATGCAAACTGTCACTTAGAGATCTATAACTCCTACGCGCCAAAAGATATCACCATGAAACTTTGGGATTAACAAGAATATGCCTTAATCATGCTTCCTTTAAATGCACACTTCAAAATACTGATCTGATAGCTGGGGCGGATCCAAAGACTCTCTGTACTGTATGGCCTGTTTGTTGTACTTAACGAAAAACTGATCTTTCACTATATTTGATCTCCTGATGAGTTGCGCCTGTGCAAATGATGACTATTCATGATTTTGTTGCCATCAATGACAACACTTCATCCATCTGACCGTGTCTCTTGCCATCTTGCCAACAATCTCCCCCTTTGGCATTGATGGCAACACTTAGTGAAAAATTGTCTATTGTCTAAGTGTCACATCAAAAATATTCATCCAAAATTTATGCAAACTCTTATTCTAACTCCCCCTGAGATATATCTATCTACCATTTTTCACTGCTACAGTCCCCCTTTGACATCAATGGCAAAGGGTATAGCCATTCTACCAAAAACTTAATTCAAAAACTCGAAAGGAGAATAGTTTCCACCTATATACAAACACAAATTGCGTACTTACATTAGAGCAAAAAGTTCTGCACAGATGGTCTTCAAAAGTTGTAAGTTTGTGTCCCATCTGTGTCTCAAACTTTGTCAAGACAAACATGTGCATTGAAGTTGTACGCAATGGTCTCTGCCTTTGCCAAATCAGTAGGTTCAGATGCGGCAATTGCTTTTTGAGCTTCCTTCAAGGCACATAAAAGTGTCTCAAATTTGGGGGAAATTAGGTTTCTCATTTCATTCACCTTCCCAATCATTTTCTGTTTGTCCTTTTCCAAATTCATCATTTTGTCAAGCAAGGGCACAATTTGACTTTCTACAAAAGAAGTGGAGGCATGCATAGGATTGAAGACTTGAGCCGTTTGCTCTGGTTGTTTGACGCAATCTTTTATCTGCTTCTCAAAACTTCCCACAAATTTATCCACATGCAAACAAGATTTATATATTTTGGTTCCCTCAGTGATGGCCTCAATGATTCTGTGTATGCACTGATTCCAAGCTGTTTTGTCATTTTCCAAAGCCTTTTGTAGTTGCTCAAACCTCTTTTCATCAATCTCCTTTCTAACCTTACTCTCTGCAGATCTCTCGAAAGATTCAAATTGTGAGCTTACCTCATTTATCAATTTCTTGAACTGGGTGGATGAGCAATTAGCAATATCTCTTGCATATGTTGGAATGAGCTTTTCCAAAACATCAGTTGCTTCTATCATCAGTTTGCTGTCTTCCAAATAACTTTTCAATATTTCCTCTTCTGCTTGTGCCTTTGTGAATTGGGCAAGCTTATATTTCTCCATTGGAGAGAGAATAGATATATCAATTGGTCCTTGGGGTATCTGAATATTAGTACGAGTGGTATCCATCCCCATGAATAAGGATCTCACAGTGTCTCTTGCGTGCATAACCTTCTTGCCCTTATCTCTGCAGACTGAGTGTATTTTGCTTCCTTTTCCTTTTCCTCTTCCTCTTCTACTTCCTTTTCTGGTTCGTGTTCTCTTTCTTGCTCATCCTCTAGCTGATTCATTTCCTTATATTCCTTTCCATCTTCATTATCATTCCCTGTTCTGACCTCAGGGATCTCTATTGCAGTATTGATGATAACATCTTGAATGTCTTCTGCATCATCTACAACTTTTGCCATTGGAATGTCAGGAATAACTGTGGCATCTGTTGTTGCAATTGTAACTTGTTCAACTTGTGCAATATTGACTTCAGGCTGTTGTAGTTCCGCACTCCTTGTTTTAGATGGTGAAGATTGTGCATCACTCATTCTTGTTTGTGGGCTATGTGCACTTCCTATTTTGACTTGTGCGTGCTGCCTATTAGTTGTATTTACTGGACTTACTTGCGTAGTAGTAAACTTGTCTAGTTTTTCTTGCGCACTTGGAGAATTTGAGGGACATGCTTCCTGTTCATTAGATATGGCTTCATAGTCATCCCTTTTCAAATGCTTTGTTATGATTTCCTTGGTTTTATCAAAAACCTTATCATTTTCTCCAAGTATTAGTCTATACATCCTTACTCTACTTCTGAAATCAGGTGCAAACACTTTTAGAATTCTCTGTATTTCTTCATCAGTTATATCAGAACAAAGATGGAAAATAGCTTTCTTTCTCAAGATTTTCTCTTCTTCAATTGCAAAAACCTTTCTTGCATCAATCAAGTCAAATAGACTTTTGGGAACTTCAGATTCAATCTCGAAACTGCCTTCTTGAGTTTGCCAAGTATCTGATTACTGCTTTTTCAATTTTTGACTTTCCTTCCTTATCAAATTCTCATACACTTTTGGAACAAGTTTCAATGTATCATCATCAGAAATACTTTTAATAACATCTTCTATTGACATACCATACAAATCATAAGATTTTGTTTCCTTGCTTACTTGGTATGGATCATCAGATGGCCGGACTTGTGTTGATTGGAAAGATGTAGACTTTTTGTGTCTCTTGAAAGACTTCACTTCCTCATCTGATTTAGTAACATCTTCATCATCAGTGTCTTCAACTATTACTTCTTTCTCCTCTCCACTCTTCCTATCATTCACCTAAGTCTTCACTCTTCTTTTCTCAGTAGGCTTCATCTCTGCTGTCTTCCTTACACTTTTCTTTGCCTCTGTCTTCCTTTTCTCAATAGGCTTCCTTTCTTTAGCTTTGCTCTTAGCCTCTCTAACAGGTAGTGCTCTTTGTTCCTTTGGCAAGAGATGATGATTTTTCTTGTTTTGCTGCTACGCTCCTTGTTTGCCTAGAGATAGAGGGTGGATGGTCTGAACTTGCACCATCTATTTCTACTGGCCTCTCTGCAATGCCTTGTCTAGCTCTTAGTTGTGCAACTTTTAATTGTTCTAGTGAAAGACCTGCAGATTTTGCTGCTGCTTCCACCACTTTCCTTACCTTCCTTATTGATGCCGACTCATGGAACTTCATGTGTAAGGTGTCTCTCTTCTCCGTATAAGTTCCAAATCTTTCCTCCAATTCGTCTCTTGGTTGCTCCAACAGTTTTTCTGCATACAATGTCAATAGTTGTTCTTCTACCTCATATCCCATAGGTTGCATCCAAGAGGTCCTGGGTTCAACAACCTTCATTAGGCATTGGTCCGTATCCACCATAAAGCGAATTGTGTTCTCATACTTATCAACTATGGACTTAGGTATTCTATCCCATGTGTGCATCATGTTCTGGAAGGATTTGAAGTATTCCCATATGACACCAACTCTAGTATTTTCATTCATTCAGTACATTAAATCTTCTATTTGTTCTGCAACTGGTTTGTGACTAGACCACACAATGGGACCACTACCAGGAAATTCCTTCATGAAATACAAAACAAGTGTCCCAAACTTAAAGACATTCTTTTTTTATCTTTCTTCACTCTTTCAAGATTCTACTTCAGTTCCATTCTCATTGTCTCACTTAAGTCATACTCTTTTCCCTCCTTGAGCATCTCAAATGCAATATATATGGCAGTCGCAGAAACATAATTTGCTCTACTAGCATAATATACTTTGTAACCTATATCTATTGAAGCAAATTTGACATCATCTTCTATTATTGCTTATAGACATACCTCTTCCGTCTATAATAGCTCCAGTGGTATTGTGAACTACGTCTGTTTTGATTGACCTTAGAGCGGGTATATCTCCATGGCTCCATAAACCAATAACAACTTCTATGGCCTCTTTTGTGATCTTCACAGGTTGTGCATATGTTAACCACATGAATTCCTAGTGGATTCTGCTCATCACATATCTTATCTAGTTGACAACACCAACACGCGGAAACCTAGCAAATTGATCAAATTTCTTCTCCACAAGGGTTTGATATTCAGGTTTCAATTGTTTATGGTTGTTGGAATCAATCAACTTCATATAATGTAACTCTTTAATTTCATTAGTCCCCAGATCATCAACTGGCCCATGGATGTATGCCCTAGTATCTTCACAATGTAGAACTCCATAGGGAACATTTGAAAATGCTCCGTCTGGGTCGACTTCAACAACTTTATATGAATGCCTCTTAAATTCATACCTAGTTCTCTCCTTAACCTCAACAACTCATGGGGTCTCCATTTAAAAGAAAAACTTTGCAGAAGATAAATCGTAAAATACCTTTTGACAAAAGTAGGGTTTGGTCGTGGGATATTTGATCAAATCCTTTGCTGCGCGAATTTCTCCTCAGATCATCTACAAAGCTCTTCAATTTCGTTCTCGTGAATGTAGAATATCTAATAAGGCTTAGGTTTTTCTTTTGTATGCCTTTTTCACCTAATTTTGGACAGCAATAAATGCATGTGTACTAATTATCTTGTAAACCCTTAACTTGCTGTTTGAATGAAAATTTTCTAGTTTTAATTTCCATAGCTTCATCTAGATCTCCTTCAACTCATTCATGCCTAAAATTCTCAAGCTTCATACATTTGAGGGGGTTCTTAAGAGTTTCTCTGTTTGCTCCCCCTAGGCCAAAGGCCTATGTTTAGTTGTTCGATGAATTTGCAACCTCAGATCCTGATTCAGATCCTTCTGTTGCCTCTTTCCTCACCCATATGTGCGTCATTTGTTTGCGCACTTCCTCAACATCAATCTTTGGCTTGCCTTTGTTATCTTTTGGCTTGATCTTGTTCTTGTTTCCTCCATATTGGTTACTGTCATTAGTGATATATTTGCAGTACTTGGTTAGATGTCCAGATTTGTTACATTTGAGACAAACAAACCTCCTTTGTCCTTGATTGACTCTTAGATTCCTCCTATTTGCACAATCTCTTGCAATATGACCAAAGCCATTACATGTATAGCATCTAACCTTGTTCTTGTTAATGACATAGCTATTCATATTGCTTCTGCATTGGCTTGCCCTATGACCATAATTATAACATTTGTAACATTGGCCAGAAAGGGATGATTGCGATTTACCTTGTTCCTACAATGCATGACTATATGTCCAAACTTATTACAGTTAAAGAACTTACCACCTTTCCTTTGAGCGTCGGGTTGTCTTGTAGGTATCTTCTTGGTTTCCTTTTTGTCAAATCTAGGACTTCCCTGCTCTGACTTAGAGCTTTCACCCTTTTCAAATCCAAGTCCACTCTTGTCCTTGTTATTCCTCTGATTTTCAAGCAACGAATCAAGTTTTGCAGTATTGATTATGAACTTTTCTTTGTAGTCATTTGCAATCACCAATTCATCTCTATTTTCATCTTCAACATCTTTTGCCTCTTGCAAACTGGCCATAAGCCCACTTCACTCCTTTGACAACTGTTAAGTTTTCAGATCGCTGGAAATGTAATTGCACTCCCATAAAGTATGTACTTTCCAAATGCATCGATCTCTTGTATATATCCATGGTAAAGACAAGAAGAGACATGTCCCTTCATGGGACATGTCTATTCATTAATCTAATTTATTAATTTAACTATATAATAATTATAAGAATAAATACAAGATTAACTTTCATATATATATATATTAATATAAATAATATCAATTAATAAATATATTAATATATATAATAATTCAATTCTCATAATAATTATATAATCAGTTTTATTTATCTAACCGATGCTACATACATCAACACTCCCTCTTAGCTAGGGAAGATAAAATCATATATCACATTTCTTGTGATAAGAAATCTCACATATCTCGTGAAGGCAAATATCACATAACACATGATGATAAGTATGACATAACTCGTGAGATAAGGAAACACCTAATATGTGATACCCAGTTTTACATATCACCTAACATGTGATATGAGGAATCACCTGACACATGATACCCAATTTTACATATCACCAAACATGTGATATGAGGAATCACCTAACACGTGATACCCAATTTTACATATCACCTAACACGTGATATGAGGATATAGTAATTAGAGAACATTAAATTCCCCTTACATATAACCCTATTATGTTATGTGCACTGACATATCAAAATGTTTACCATAACGAATCAATATTACAAGATCGTCACCTTGCAACATCAAATACAAGTGTTCATTGTCTAAGAAGTCGTCACCTCTCAGAAATGTACACAGGATGGATGTCCTACTCATATATTAACCAAGGGTCTTGTCTTTTCATAAGGCACAACCCCTTCTAGGCCGGCCCTCCATGAAACAACCTACTCCTCTACAAATCGACGCCCTTGTCCATTAACTAATAGTTAATTATCAATTAACTACAATAGTAAAAAACAAGGCATATAAATATGCTTAGCAAATCACCGATCTGTTCTAGGGAGATGTATTCATCATGAGGCCATATATAAAGGAAATTACATGCATTTTAGATCTGTCTAATCTGAAAAATCAGAACATT
Organism: Chamaecyparis obtusa; assembly: GCA_027943335.1. Classification (NCBI taxonomy): domain Eukaryota; kingdom Viridiplantae; phylum Streptophyta; class Pinopsida; order Cupressales; family Cupressaceae; genus Chamaecyparis; species Chamaecyparis obtusa. Next base: position 44,262 of record BSBK01006159.1, read on the forward strand.
AATATGATCAAGTTATCAGGATTTAACACTCCCTCTTAACTTGATAATATAAATGAGAGAAACATATCTAGCAACATCGTTACGATGACTAAGCATAGATTTGTACTCTATATCTATCTGATTCTTCCAAGCATGTAGTATCATGGTACACATGATACTTTGTCATATTACTAAACCTGTAATATGAATTATCACTAATACTTGTGATAACAGTATTACATGTGATGCAATACACAAGATAAAATCCGGAGAATGATTAAATTCTTCCTTTATCCAAATTGTGACTCATAGGCACTAACAAGCCTATATCACAATATGATCCTGAGTTAAGATCTTCCAGTACACAGGATAAAATCCGGAGAATGATTAAATTCTTCCTTTATCCAAATTGTGACTCATAGGCACTGACAAGCCTATATCACAATATGATCCTGAATTAAGATATTCCAGTACATAGGATAAAATTTGGAGAATGATTAAATTCTTCCTTTATCCAAATTGTGACTCATAGGCTAAATTCTTCCTTTATCCAAATTGTGACTCATAGGCAGTGACAAGCCTATATCACAATATGATCCTGAATTAAGATCTTCGAGTACATAGGATAAAATTCGGAGAATGATTAAATTCTTCCTTTATCCAAATTGTGACTCATAGGCACTGACAAGCCTATATCACAATATGATCCTGAATTAAGATCTTCCAGTACACAGGATAAAATCCGGAGAATGATTAAATTCTTCCTTTATCCAAATTGTGACTCATAGACACTGACAAGCCTATATCACAATATGATCCTGAATTAAGATCTGTCAGTACATAGGATAAAATCCGGAGAATGATTAAATTCTTCCTTTATCCAAATTGTGACTCATAGGCGTAGAAATGTCTATATCACAATATGATCTTTAAGTCATCCAGATCTGCCAGTAGTTCCCTACTGTTTTAGAACATTATCTTAGAGATCTTCATCTCATATAATGTCTATTCATTATCACAGAGGTCGTCACTTCAAGTCCTTTTCTGAAGTGATCTATCTTCACTTGAGAGAGAGGTTTGGTAAGAATATCTGTTGTCTGATCTGCAGTACAAATGTATCTTAACTTAACAATATTCCTGTCTACCATATCTCTTACATAATGGTAAGGAATTTCAATATGCTTGGATCTGTCATGATCAACTTTCACCTTGGAAAGTGCTTTGGTAATAATGTCTGCAGTTTGATCTCTTGTACTAATATATTCCAACTGAATCACTTTCCTTTCTACTATGTCTCTTACATAGTGATAAGGAATCTCTATAAGATACAACAATAATAGATCATTGATGCTGAAACTCCATCCTATGAATCGCATTCTTGTAGCTGTTGATCACTAAGGAACCCAGCTTGACATGGTTAGCTCCCTTTGAATCAAGATTCTCGGATGTCCACAAATGCAGAACCTTTAGTTGCTCCCTCTGAAGCTCAATATTGTGCATCAACCTCTCGACCTCCTGTTACAAGGTTGTCTATAATAGATTGTTAGATTCTCTCTGAATCTGATATCAACTCTCAACTCAGTTCCATAACTGCAGGCATTAAGTTCTTTCTCTCTTGAATGCAATCTCGCATGCTTCTAGATTTGTTCTCAATGCACCTCTAACAAATTTCTTTCACCAACTTGAATTATTATTGTGATCCTCCCGAAACTAAATCCAACACTCCCTCTTGGCTAGGGAGGAGTCCTTCTTGATAACTGAGTTATAGAGTAATGTCCACCATGGCTACTCCCAAAGGGTGGCTACAAGGGCTTTCACCTTAGACTTCTCTCTCAAGGAGAAGAATGTGTCAAAAGTCAACCTATTGATTAATCCTATAGCCATTTCACGAAGCATGGTGTTGTAGCGGTCTTGAAGATTATCAAGAGCAATGATTTGTCTTGGCCTATTGTTCCTTGTTGCATTTTTAAAAAATAATGCTCTAGGCAGAGAGTTCCAGGTCTGTGAGATTAGCAACAATAATCTTGATGTCATCCTCAGAAAATCTAAGGCTACAAGAGCTTTTGAATCATATATTGTTTGTATAACTATGGCATAGGAAATGGTGTGTGTGCATCAATACAAAGATGTAGACCTAGATATCTGGATGGATGATTTTGCAGTTGAATGATTTTCTTGAACAAGCAACGAAACCCGACATGGGTTCTTGAACTCTTTCTTGCCCTGAATTCATAATAAGCATAGGCACGACATGTAGCATAAAGGCACATGCTCAAGAAATTAAAGCATATGCATGACACTCTAGGAATAGTTTCGAGAGCACCACCAATGATTTTTAAGCCACGACATCAATACAGGGTGCCCTTCAACTGTCGGGATGGAGAAGATGAATTCTTGATCTCATCATGCAAAGTGTACTTTACTTTGGCGACAAGATAGTAGGTTGCCCACCTACATCTTCCATGTGTGAAATTGATGCTTATGTGAATGGAGCTGCTGTGATAAAAGCTCCTTGGCTTCGTAATTTCAATTTTGACATTTCCAATATTATGGAAGCTATGAAGAAAACAAATCTGAAATTCGTGGTCATGACCTTCACGTGTGAGGGGTCGTCATGTCTTGTTTTGTACGAAGACACCTTCAAGTGAAGGTAACTCGAAAAGATTAAAAAAAAAAAGCTTCGGTTGAGTCTCTTATTTCTATTAAAGCAGCAACGGCGGTAAAGTAGGCTTCAGATCAAGTAATCCTTCATCATGAACGACTTCATTAGTCCACCATGGTGAGCCTGTCGATATTTGTGTATTGATAGTCTTTAGGGGAATTCCCACGAACATCATATATTCACAGTGTTTCTTATACATCAATGCAACTTATCCATTCGCCTTGTAAAAATCTCCACTTCCTTCCATCGCCCATGTTTGCACAGGTTCATTGAAATGCCCGTACCCATTGCCGAATTGAAATAGAAAATCACAAGTGTATGAAAATGTATGCTTGGATACATTCTCTGCATGGTAGCATACGATGACAGCATCTTGTTCCATGCTTTCCACATGCTCCTCAATTTGAAAAGGTTTCTTCTTGGGAACAACCTTGCTATGGTCTCTTCCTTTGTTCATTTAGCATTCCCTTCCTTACATTACCATATATTGCTTAGTTCATGTGTGAATCATTAATTCTGTAACACCATAGTTTTATGGCATTTCATGCTTCCGTCGTATTGTTGTTATTGATTTCCATAGCAATTCGTTTGTCGTTGTCATATTGCATCATAATCTCTATCTACTTACACATTGATTATATCTCTTGTTTGATTTATCACAGTAGAGTGTAATATCTTCCCATAACCTTGATTGGTCTTTATATATAATTTAGTACTTAGTGGCGCCTTGTATGAGCAAGTGTCTATCAACCTTCGTATCGCATATCCACGGTAACATGTCACTACTTTTTCCCATAAAATTATTCCTCCTTGGTTGCTGACTGGGAGATAGTCATTTAGTTTGCTTGTGTAAATACTATCTGTGCTTACATTCGAGCAGGGCCAACTGTCATTCAGTTTGCTAGATTATAATACCATATCTTTTGTTGTCAATGAACTCTTTATGTACATTTGCGATTTTTGTCTCTCCAAGAGTTCACAAAAATTGTGATACTTGGTTGATAGTGTTGAGAGTTCATCTTCAGACTTAGAATATTATGTGCACTTCTAAAGACATTTGCAGTCTGGCTCTGATACCATGTTAAGTTTTCAGATCTCTGCAAATGTAATTGCACTCCCGTAAAGTATGTACTTTCCAAATGCACCGATCTCTTGTATATATACATGGTAAAGACAAGAAGAGACATGTCCCTTCATGGGACATGTCTATTCATTAATTTAACTATATAATCATTATAAGAATAAATACAAGATTAACTTTCATATATATATATTAATATAAATAATATCAATTATTAAATATATTAATATATATAATAATTCAATTCTCATAATAACTATATAAGCAGTTTTATTTATCTGACCGATGCTACATACATCAACAACAACTTCTCTCATTCATTAGATCTTTCTTTTAGGGTTTGGCTCAGGGTATCCTCATTTTTCTTCCTTTCTTCAATTTCTATCCTCATTTTTCTTCCATTTCATTCTTGAGTGTTGCATTTTCTTTCTCGAGTCTTACACATTCTTCAGTCTTCTACTGCAAGTCTTGACTCATTTTCTCATCATCTGAGCTCTCTGTTTCATTTTGATGGAATTGATCACATAGTTCTTTTCTCTTGACTTTGGCCTGTTTCAATTGTCCTTTCAGTGACTTGATGAAGATCTCAGCCTCTCTTAGCTCCCTTTGCAATTTTTCAACTTCAACATTAGATTGATCTAGGTCATTCAAAGCAACAATAAGTTGTTCATGCAAATCTGATTCCATCTCTCCTTCTTGGAGCTCCCTCAAGCTGTTAGGCTTCCTCAAAGGGATTGGGCTCTAATACCAATTGTTGGAAAGAGGGAACACTGAGAGGGGGGAGGGGGGGTGAATCAGTGCTCTATCAAATTTTACTTTATTTAACCAATTCACATATAACTTAAAACTTAAACTGAAAACCACAATGCATGAACATAAAACGAGTAACAAAACAAACATAACACATGGGTTTTAGTGTGGAAACCTTGTTAAGGGAAAAACTACGGTGGGGGTGATACCCACAAGCCAATACTCTGTGAAAATATTGTCTTTTACATATAATGGGAATGCACTTGCATTCAAGCGCACTGCCTAGAGCTCACTGCTCAATACAATCAGCCTTGGGCTCCAACCCTAAGGAAGTCACACTGACTTACAATGATCACTACAATGATCTGAATGTAATGAACTGACTATATTAGCATCAACCTATGCCTGATTACAGTTCCGTGTGATTACCAAAAATGAAGATCTGATACCCTTGATCTACTTACAACCCTCTAGCTCTGCTCTGCATCAATCAGCTGTCTCAAATCTGAAAACCTTGTCCAAAAACTTGCTATGGTACTTCAATCATGCAACCAATTACCCAAGCATCATCCAACCACCTTTTACCAATCTCAACCATCGATTATATACTTGTGCAATGCCCGATTCACCTTGTTATGGTAGCATAAAACATTCTTGGGAAATGTAAACCGTTTTTTGCTCCACCGCCAAAATAAAATCCAAATCTTAAATCCAAATCAAGATAATCATTGTTTTATCTCATCACATGTCGGCTCAACTGATTTGACTATTGTTTGACCGTTAAAAACATTTTACCGATCTGCACAATAAGAATCTTTTATTATATCGACCCTGTTCTAACTATTCTTCATGCAAACTGTCACTTAGAGATCTATAACTCCTACATGCCAAAAGATATCACTGTGAAATTTTGGGATTAACAAGAATATGCCTTAATCATGCTTCCTTAAATGCGCACTTCAAAATACTGATCTGATAGTTGGCGTGGATCCAAAGACTGTTTGTACTGTATGTCCTATTTTCTGTACTTAACCAAAAACTGATCTGTCACTGATCTGATCTCCTGATGAGTTGCGCCTGTGCAAATGATGACTATTCATGATTTTGTTGCCATCAATGACAACACTTTATCCATTTGATCATGTCTCTTGCCATCTTGCCAACATAGTCTCACGTGAACTGTCTCCACCATTTTAATTTGAGCCAAATTCTCTTGGGCAGCTGCCTTGTCGACGTCCCATGTTGCCAACTTGCTAAATATTCCCTTTTGGATGGATCATATGTTTTTTTGGATGGCATGCGTGTAATTTTCTGTCAACTCTAGATCTCAATTATGTGAGTCACCTTCAATATGTTCAACCTTGCTGTTGATTAGCTGAAGTTTCTCATGGCATACAAAACCACATCCACAAAGCGATTTTGTTCCAAGTTGACAGTCTTGCTCTAAATAGGTTCATTGTTGCTCACTTGAGCTTCTTTTCAATTTAATCCTTCAACTGGGACTGACTTCCAAATTTCTAGAGCACCATCAGAGGAGAGTCTAGTGGGCTCCTCCATTACAACTCCATTATTTAAGAGTTGCCTGGGCTTCAAGTCCTCAAGCAAGCCAACATGAAACCTGTGGTCATCCTCCAAATCATAAAAATAATTTTTGTTTCTCCTTATCATCTTGCTATGTTTTCTTAGGACCTTCTTGCTCTGGCCTAACCTAAAGATATTTCTAGAAGACCCTTCGCCCATTTTGTCTTTGCTTCTTAGTTGGTTGACCATTGCTCAATCTGCATGGAGATGGGAGGAAGGTTTTTTTAAGAGTATGAACTCTATGTTCAACCCTCCAACATGTGGTAACTAACCCATTTAGCTTTACAAAAGAGGAGATCTTCTGTAGGATAGCCAATACATAAGGTGTCAAAACTTGAAATTTCTATTTACAAAACTGCTTATCCTATAGCCATCCTTCAGAGTCAAAAGGATTTTCAAGGGATTGCAAAAATCTACAAAGATGGCTTTGTACAAGTTTATCTTTTTCCTTGAAAGCAGGGTTAGACAGAAACCCCAAAATTTCTTCTTTCTTTCCCTACTTCATTCAAGAAATTCAAATTGTGGTTCAAGTTTAAAGGACTTTGGAATCAGTCGATGAAAACGGAAGAAAATTTCTTACTGGCCACCTTAAACTACACTCTAATTTTCTATTCCACAGTTATCACAAAAAGATAAAATCTTGGAATATGATCCCTTTGAGGATAAGCAAGTACCACATTCCTGTTGACCATATCTCACAAAAAAATCTCAACCACAAATAAATAGGAACAAATCAAATGAAATTCTTGTAAGAGATTATTAAAGCCACAAGCTAAAATTCTATGTTGCAGAAAGATATAGACAAGATAAAGCAACATACTGGGCCACACAGAAGTTGAAGCAAGGATCAAACCAGATGGGAAGCAACATGGTAGAGTAGAGATAGGCCTGAGAGCATACGTTAGTGAAATTTTCCACTCAGCTATAGGAACTCCTAAGTTGACATCATTTGAATGGCGTAGGAAAAGAATGCCTATAAGTGCATGCCCATTAGAAATGCCAATTGGCATTTTCAGGGCATTTAAAATATTAAATGCCTTAATTACTTGTCAGATGTGTTTCCCTTCAATCACTGTGGAGAGTTGTTGCTCCAAATTGTTTTTTTTAGCTTGAAGAAAGCTTACAAATATGGCTTGTTACAAGCAACTTGTGAGAATTGAGATCTGTTGGCAGAATATAGGTACTAATCAAGCCACAAGAGATACACAATCAAGCACTTCTATAAAATATAAAAAATGAGGGTATGCAATATGCACAAGATTGAATACAATAGCTGGATAAATTAACTCACAATAAGATGTACATATATAGTGCAATGGAAATGTGATGTCACCTCCTAACTAGAGACATCAGTTCAAAAGGATTAGCCTATCATTCGACCCTCATAGGCTAATGGGATTGGATAGAGGGTCATTTTGTTGCAGAGACTTAGCCAGTAGATGAAATATTTGCCTTCTTCAGAGCTCACTGATCGTAGATTTGGCATTTATATGGTTTTATGGCTGCATTCCTCGTACTTAGTATTTAAAGTAAGTCTTGGGTTGATCGAGAATGACCCTTTCTATTTTTAGCAGAGCACTTGGTCACATAAGAATTGGCAATGTTGACTCCCAGGTCAGATGGCAGAGTGAAATAATAAGTTGTTGGAGAATTATTAATATTTAAGTGGCCAAAATGATATTAAAGTATAAAAAGAGCTTATTATAAAGTTATAACTTTACTTTATAATTGAGGGTCAAGTCATCATTAAAAGGGGGCTATTTGAGGAATTAATTATGAATGCCAATTTTAACGAAATATTAAATGTTTTCCCTAAGTTTTAATGAAATGACATTTTAATGTTATTAAAATGCTTTGTGGGGGAAATTCGACTTCGTAAGGAATTATAAAGGCTTCCAAAGGGAAAATTGAATTCATTCTTGGCATTTCGTTTTCTCTTTTCTCATGAGCTTGGAGACCAAGCGAGGGTTTCTTTGATTTTCTTCATTGGAGAGCGTAGCTGCTTCGGTGATATGTAGTCTAAGGTTGTGCAATACCATCTAAAGATTGCCTTTTGGGTTTGGCTTCACACAGAGACTGAAATCAAGCTTATTGGTGAAGAAGATTGTGCAGATTAGAAGAAGAAATTACATAGAGACATTAATCAGCTTGCAGATTTCAGTTAAAGGGTTGGACGACTGCATATTGGAGATTGCTGACATTCATTTCCAAGCAGTAGGACTGCTTTTTAGCAGTCATTCATTACATCAAGGAGGTGTCTAGGGTTTGAGGGCGATTTTTGGTCAAGGAAGGCTAAATAATTTTCTAGAAATTTTCAGAAAGGCTGTGAGATCATTTAGAAGACATTGGCATCAGTTTGGAGGAATTATTTTCAGTTTTGATGAGGATCAAACCTTACAACAGTTGGTTTTTGCCTCTAGAAGCATAAAAGGACCAACCATTTCATACCTAGGTATGCATGTGTATTCAAGGGTTTCAAATAAATAAAATACATATCTTATATATCTTGTATTCCAGCATTTAATTTCCATGTTTATATTTGCATTTGCTTTTATATCAAAAACTCCAATTTTTTTATAAAACTCAGAAAAAAACCAAAACAAAACTTCATTATTGCATCCAAGGATTGAATATTACAGACAAAGAGGACTAAGAGTCTTCACAATGGTATCAGAGCGGTTTCTTGCCATCCTTTGGGTTTAAATCAGATTGTTAATGCAACCAAGTGACAGGGAAAGAAGGTATTATCAGAAAGAATACGAGAGAACTTGACAACCGTCGCAAGTACTGGAAGGGAAGACAATCTCGGGTTTTATTGATTCTCATCAGAAGTCATCTTCTAGAGATATTGAACATGGTACAAGTATGGGTGAGATAAGAGAAAATAGTCCACCACGGGATGTAGACCAAGAGGTGAGAGAAACCATGAGAGGGTTACAGGAGGGACAACAACGTGTAGTTGATACATTGCAGCAGCTCACCACAACCATTCAATAGTTGGCTAACCCTAGAAGACAACATCATGACCATGAAGACAATAAGAGTGTGGTTGGGACTCCCAGGGCACAAAGAGCACCTATTGGCACCTTTGATAGGCCTACACGGCCCACCATTTTAAGAGATGAATCAGAAGAAGTTAGGAATGAGTACGATGTTATATTTGCTGATAATGTTTTGAGAGTAAATGATGAATGGAGTTTATTTCCCCCAGATGTTAGAGAACATTTGAACTTTGACAGGTTTATGAGTCAGAGGAGTGAGCACCTTAGGATGAGGCAAGGCAGAAGGCCCAGGAATCAAAATAGGATCTTGAGCAAGCTGCCAGTAAAATTACTTTACCACTGTTTGATGGTAGTGGGAAGGTCACAACATGGTCATGGGTTCACAAACTGGACACCTACTTCAACCTACAACCTATGACAAAGAGGGATGCAATTAAATTTGCTACACTACATTTAGATGGGTTGGCACATGACTGGTGGCATAATGGGACGGTCACCCTTTAGCATGACCATATCACTTCATATTAGGAGTTTGTTGATAGGTTGGTTGACCGCTTTGATAAGAATGATCCATAGACATATTTCAAAGATCTTGCCTAGTTGAAACAAATTGGGAGTTTAGAGAGTTATATTAGTGAATTCCAGAGGCTATCTCTTATGGTTATCGAGATTTTGGAGCGGAGGTTGGTTGTACTGTTTATTGAAGGCCTAATGGAACCCTTGAAAGGATGGATAAAGGGATTCGATCCATTGACACTACAGGCTGCAATGAAGAAGGCTAGAAGTACGGAACTTGCAGCTCCTCAGAGCAAGTTCCTGTCCAAGGGATCCTCTTCACATAGAGACAATAAGTTTTTTCCCAAGAACAAAGAAAAATCAGATTTCAAAAGGGATCAAAAAGGGAAATCAGTAGTTCCATTTGACAAGGAAACACTTAATGACCTACGCAAGAAAAAGTTGTGTTTCTATTGCAAGGGTCCTTATGATACAAACCATGCTTGTAATTTGAGGCCTAAGGGTAAAGCTAATTGTGTGATGTGGGCATTCTATGAGGCTTCCGAATCTGAAAATTCAGACCAGCAAACTCATCCCGAGGAATCTGATACAAAAAAGGTTAAAAATGAGCCAGAAAAGTTAGAGAAAATGGATGCACATGAAGAAGTTAAGCTTAAGGAGGGATGTCTTACTAGCATTAAGCAAGAAGGCTCGTTTAGAATGCGTGGGCCACTAGCTGGTCAACGAGTTATGACTTTATTGGATACAGGTGCCACACATAATTTCATTGATCCTAGATTGGTTGAGGCGTGGGATTCAAACCGAGGAATTTGAAGGCATAAGGGTGAGAGTAGCAGATGGCTACACTCTTAAGTGTAACAAGATGATTCCTAAACTCCCCTTGCGTGTGAATAATTATGAATTCAAGGCAGATTTCTATGTTGTGAATATGGGTGACACTGATGTGGTTTTGGGAATGAGTTGGCTCCATGACATAGGAGAGTTTACTCTCAGCCTTATTAATGAGATTGAGATGAGATTTAAGGTGGATGTGAAGAAGTCTCATGTGTTGAAGGCCATTAGAGACAACAGTTTCAGGATGATATCGTTCAGAAGGATGGAGAGAATTATGTGTCATGACATGGTTGAGTGGGCAGCACAGTGTATGTTGATGCCACACAATAAGGACAGTAGAATCAGAATATCATCCAGATATACAAGAACTGAGAATTAAGCATGGGAAGGTGTTCAGTGATATTCCACTCAGTAGACCTCTTGACAGAGGGATTGAGCACATAATAGAGTTGGAGGAGGGCGCTAAGCCCGTGATGATCACTCCATACATGTATCCAAAGCGGTTGGAAGATGAAATTGAAAAGACAATTAAAGAGCTTCTTGCTATGGGACACTTTAGGCCTAGCAAATCTCCTTTTGCTTCTTCAATAGTACTAGTGAAGAAAAAGGATGGTACTCTTTGGATGTGCATTGACTACAAGGTATTGAATAAAAGAACAATCAAGAACATGTATCCCATTCCTCGGATAGACGAGCTGATTGATGAGCTTTACGGTGCTTGCTTCTTTTCAAAAATAGATTTGAGATTAGGATATCACTAGATGTAAGTTAAGAGAACAGGACATAGAGAAGACAACATTCAGGTGCCACTGTGGCCATTTTGAGTTTGTGGTTATGCCTTTTGGGCTAACCAATGCTCCTGCTACATTTCAGGCTACAATGAACATAGTTTTTCAGCCTTAGTTGAGGAAATTTGTACTTGTTTTCTTTGATGATATCCTAGTATACAACAAAACATGGGAGGAGCATCTTGGCCATTTGGATACAGTGTTAGAGATTCTTGGCAAGGAATCATTGTATGCCAAGGAATCCAAATATGATTTGGGTATGGTAGAATTGTTGTATTTGGGTCACATTATTAGTGCAGAGGATGTGTGGATGGATCAGTGCTATCATTGAGTGGCCTACTCCAGTGAATCTTACTCTACTCCGTGGTTTTTTGGATCTATGTGGCTTCTACCACAGATGTGTCAGTGGATATTCATGATGTGCAATGCCACTTACTGATTTGATGAAGAAATGGGCATTGTTTGGACTCTTGAGGCACAAGAGTGTTTTGAGAAATTCAAACAATTGATGACTACTTGTCCAATTCTCGCCCTACCTGATTTCAGTAAGCCTTTTGAGCTATAGTGTGATGCCTCTAGTGAGGGCATTGGTGCACTGCTTATGCAGGATAAGCACCCTATTGCTTTTGAAAGCAGGAAGTTGAGAGGACCCGAGAGGAGCTTCATTATATGAGAAGGAAATGTTGGCCATCATGCATGCTTTGGCCAAGTTCAGACAATACCTTGTTGGCAGCAAATTCAACATTAAAACTAACCATAACAGCCTAAGACATTTCCTGGGGCAGCGAGATCTCAGTGATCGTCGATAGAAATTGGTTAGTAAGTTGCAGTCATATGACTTTGACATTGTTTATGTCAAAGGGACACATAATGTTGTTGCTGATGCCTTATCTTGCAGACCACATTTGAGTTCCATGGTGGAGATTTCAGAGGATTGGAGACATCTGATTCTAGCAGGATATGCTAAAGACACTTGGGCTTCAAGCATTGTTGAGGGTTTTGTTCAGGATGGTAGGTATATAGTTGTAAATGATCTTATCATTTACAAGGGAAGAATTTTCTTGACCCTAGGATTAGAGATGAAGAGAAAAGTGTTGAGGACCTTTCATGAAGTGCCCATGGCAAGACATCCCAGGTACTTTAAAACTTACAAACAAGTACAAGAACGTTTCGCTTGGAAAGGCCTTAAGTTAGATGTTCTTTGATATGTGAGAGAATGCCCTATTTGCCAGCAGAATAAATAGGAGCATACTTATCTTGTAGGGTTACTTTAGCCACTCCCCATTCCTAATAGGAAGTGGGAATGTTTATCCATAGATTCCATTATGGGCTTGCTGAAGGCCCAAGGTAGAGATTGCATATATGTTGTTGACTGACTCACTAAATATGGTCACTTCTTTTCGATCACAATTACATATAGAACTGCACAGGTTGCAGAGTTGTTCTTCCATGAGGCATTCAGGCTACATGGCTTACCCTGGAGTATTGTTAGCGATAGGGGTAGTCGGTTCATGAGTCACTTCTGGCAGGAATTATTTAGACTTTGTGGGACCGAACTCAGTTCAAGCACTAGTTACCACCTGCAGACAGATGATCAAACGAAGATTGTAAACAAATGGGTGGAAGGATACCTTAGGAATTATATAGCTGGACAACAGAAGGCTTGGGTGAAATGGATTTATCTTTGTGAGTACTGTTATAACACTATTCGCCACATGTCGATTCAAATGACACCATTCATGGTGTTGTATGGATGTGAGGTGCCTAGCATTCTTGATTTATTGTTGAGTGACATTAGAGTGCCTAGTGCTGAGAATCTTTTGCAGGAGAACTAGGACATTATAAGAGCCCTCAAGGAGAATGTTCAAAAGACACAGAACCAACGGAAACAATATGTAGATTAAAAGAGAGTGGAGCGCTCTTTTGAGGTAGGGGATATGGTGTATCTGATGCTACAGCCTTATCGCTAGTCCACTCTTAGGAAGAGTGTTGCAGATAAGCTCAAGCCACATTATTATGGTCCTTTCAGGGTCATCAGACGAGTTGGTGAGGTGGCTTATGAGTTAGAGCTATCGACAGACAACAAAGTTCATAATGTTTTTCATGTATCGCGCCTCAAGAAGGCGTTAGGACATCATGTTGTTCCTTTTGCAGTTCTACCACCCCTGGATGATGAGGGAAAATTGATTTTGGTATCTGAGGCCATCTTGGATGTTAGGAAGATACAGTTACGAAGGCGGGTCATTAGGGAATATCTGATTAAGTGGAAGGATTTGCCAGTAGATGATGCTACTTGGGAGGGTGAAGATATATTGCAGCATTCGGAGTTGAGATTGCTTGAGGACAAGCAATTTTAGAGAGGGTGGATTGTGATGTCCCCTCCTAACTAGAGACATTAGTTCAGAAGGATTAACCTATCATTCGACCCTCATAGGCTAATGGGATTGGATAGAGGGTCATTTTGTTGTAGAGACCTAGCCAGTAGATGAAATATTTGCCTTCTTCAAAGCTCAGCATTTATATGGTTTTATGGCTCCATTTGTCATACTTACTATTTATAGTAAGTCTCGGGTTGATCGAGAAGGACCCTTTCTATTTTTAGTAGAGCACTTGGTCACATGGGGATTGGCAATGTTGACTCCCAGTTTAGACGATAGAGTGAAATAATAAGTAGTTGGGGAGTTATTAATGTTTAAGTGGTCAAAATGATATTAAATTATAAAAAGAGCTTATTATAAAGTTAAAACTTTAACTTTATAATTGAGGGTTAAGTCATCATTAAAAGGGGGCCATTTGAGGAATTAATAATGAATGCCAATTTTAATGAAATATTAAATGTTTTCCCTAAGTTTTAATGAAATAATATTTTAATTTAATTAAAATGCTTTTTGGGGGAAACTCAACTTCATAAGGAATTATAAAGGCTTCCAAAGGGAAAATTGAATTCATTCTTGGCATTTCGTTTTCTCTTTTATCACGAGCTTGGAGACCAGGCGATGGTTTCTACGATTTTCTTCATTGGAGAGTGTAGCTGCTTCAGTGATTTGCAGTCTGAGGTTGTGCAATACCATCTGAAGATTGCCTTTTGGGTTTGGCTTCACATAGAGGCTGAAATTGAGCTTATTGGTGAAGAAGATTGTGCAGATTAGAAGAAAAAATTACAGAGAGGCATTAATCAGCTTGCAGATTTCAGTTAAAGAGTTGGACGACTGCATATTGGAGATTGTTGGCATTCATTTCCAGGCAGTACAATTGCTTTTTAGCAGTCATTCATTACAACAAAGAGGCGTCTAGGGTTTGAGGGCGATTTTTGGTCAAGGAAGGCTAAATAATTTTCTAGAAATTCTCAGAAAGGCTGTGAGATCATTTAGAAGACATTGTCGTCATTTTGGAGGAATTATTTTCAGTTTTGATGAGGATCAAACCCTATAGCAGTTGCTTTTTACCTCTAGAAGTGTAAAAGGACCAAGCATTTCATTCTCAGGTATGCATGTGTATACAAGGGTTTCAAATAAATAAAATACATATCTTATGAGGTTGCATGTTTTATTCCTTTCAACATTTAATTTCTATATTTATATTTGCATCTGCTTTTATATCAAAAACTCCAAATTTATAAAACTCAGGAAAAAACCAAAACAAAATTTCATTATTGCATCCAAGGATTGAATATTATAGACAGAGAGGACGAAGAGTCTTCACAGGAAAAGCAACTGCAATCTAGAATAGTGGTGAAGGAACCTAAGAATAGGCATGTAACTCCACTAATCTAGATCTGGTGGCATGTGTAGTCCATGCAACTCGAACTGAAAAGAACACCTCAGCAAGCTTAACTCCAAATATAAGAGTAATCCATGCAAGTGCACGTGTAGAATTTTTCTACACTAACACAATTGAGTACAAATGAGACCAAAACTAGCTCCTAAAGAGCATTAACATTAGAATACAACTTAGATATCAACATTAGAAGGTAACAATGGAAGTTTGAGAGACACAACTTAGATTCCCATATTAGATGTCACTTTGGGGATTTGAACTTGGTCTCCACAACGAGAATTTAAAGATATATATTGAGTTCAACCCCTTTGACAGCTCCAAATTTTTATTTGCTAAATCTTTAATGGTTGAATCTCTCACAAGGCACATTTTAAAACTAAATTACTTCCCTTATAATTTAATTTTACCCCATATTTATGATATGCCACGGTTACTATATGCCTTGCTCTTTTTATATGGTTTATGGATATCTCTTATAATTCTGAAAGCAGAATCTAACAGTCAGCTATAATCTTCTTCAAATACCAATATTTGCAGATGGTTTTTCCCATGGCTTTGACCATAAACTCGCATGTGACTTAGTTTTTCTCTCTTGCAGTCCACAATCCTCTCCACAAAGTCTTAGCCTTTGCTACATTGTTAGTTGTGATCCCCAAAGCTTCATAATAGTAGAAAATTGTCTTTCTTTGGTCATTCATTCTACACCTGCAGTATCCAATAGCATTCCTTTCATAGTTTTTTGGAGAGTTCCACTGGATGGTGGGGCTCATATATTGGTTTCTATGAAAACAGAACGAGCCAGGTAATTGCATGATTATTATTGAGAAATGAGGAATCATTTATAAGAAATTACAATGAAGATATTTCTAAAATAAACTACCGACCATTGAAAACAAGAATAGAAACATTCTATTCTAACTAAACTGAAAGAAATCTAAATTGACTAATTATATATATATATATATATATATATATATATATATATATATAAAATTTTGTGTAGGGGTAAAATTGCGGATCTATAACCTGCAATAAAAATGAATAAATCCAACCACAAAAGATCCTATCTTATGCATAAAATTACTCCTATAAAAAGAGAAAGACCAATAATAAATCAATCATGCATGTTAGATTAACCAATAAAAATAATGCACAATGATATCACCAAATTTCTCCTTTGCTTATCTCTTCTTTGTGGGCTCTTAGATTTGCTCCTTGATATGATGGCACAAAGATTCGAGAATTGTAGTTGTTAAAATTGTGAGGAATCACCCTCTTTTTATAGAATCTTGGACTTCAATGAATGGTTCAGATTTAGGGGTGCTAACCGAAGAATATAATTAGCATTAAATAATTAAATAATTATTTAATTGTGCATAAGAGGGAATAAATAAAATAAATATTTTATTAGTTTTCAGAAGAATAAGTTTGCATAGGAGAAATGGAATAATTTATTTAATTTTAGAAGACATACATAGTAATTAAATAATTAAAGTAATCATTTAGTTATGGTGACAAAAACGAGAAGAACATAATTATTTAATCAAATTTTAGAGAGATTAATTAAATAATAAATTTTTTTAAATTAATTTTTAGAAGAATAATTAAAGAATTTAGAAGAAAACTTTAAATAATTAAACAATTAATTAAAATTATTCAACTATTGGAATTGGAGGGAAATGATGAATTTAAAATTCAAATTTGAAGAAAGACACCAATTATTTAAATAGTAAATATTATTTAATTAATTGAAACGAATATTAGTAAAAATGTTGCGTGCAGGCGACAAGACAATTTTTAGTGTCTACACTAACACCCTCCCTAAATGGTCAATCTGTCAACTACACCAAGGTGCCCCTTGAATTTGACGAACTTATGCGGGCTTAGAGACTTGGTGAAAATATTTGCAGTTTGATCCTCTATTGAAACATACTGCAGCTGAACTGATCCGTCTTCTGCTAGCTTGTAGATTTAATGACAATGAAGCTCAACATATTTGGTCTGTTCATGGAAGACTGGATTTTTGGCTAGTTTGAGCACCCCTTGATTATCTGCATGTCAAAAAGCATCCTTTGAAGCCAAATTGCCTCACAAGCTGCCCTAATTGTTCCTCGATATTCTAATTCAGTCAAGGAAAGAGCCACTGCCTGTTGCTTCTTGCTGGTCCATGTTACAACACCTGTACACAAATTGAATACATACCAAGAAGTGGATTTTTTGTCATCCACTGAATCTGCCCAATCTGAGTCTATATAAACTTACTATAACTCATTAGCTTTGGATCCTTGCACCTACTATACAGAATGCCAAAATTTAAAGTGCTCTTCACATATCTCAGCACTTACTTTGCTACAATCCAATGATCAACTCTTGGGGCTGTCATGAAGCGAGAAATGTAGCTCATGACAAAAATGAGATCAGGTCTAGTAGCAGTGAGATAGATGAGGCTGCCCACTAGTTGCCTGAATGTCGTTTCATCTGCCACAGGTGAATCAGACTTGGTTGACAACTTCAACCCCTTCTCCATGTTAATAATTATAGCCTTTCGGCCAAGATCAAACTGAACAAATAAATTAATAATTAAATTAATTATACCCTTGTACGATTTTATAATAATAAGGATATTATTATAAATATAAATATATATATTGACAATTAAATTGAGGGCCCAAGGTAGGCCAGGTCGGCTCTCTTAGAAGAGGGTGTAAATTGTTATTGTCACATATATATATATTGGTGTGATTCTTGGAGAGGAGACACCAAAAACATAACGTGCCTTCCTCTTCTTAAGAAACGGTCATTCCTAGAGCAGCAAAAGAAAGTGCGATATGGATTAATCAAACAGCGAATTAATCTGCCTGCAGTCTGATCTCAGTTAAGACATGAGAAATCCAAAAGCTAGGTATTGCGAATTTGATAAGTAGAGAACTAAGTGGAAGGTGCAGCGATATATATGTTGTAAGCTTGGTGTGTGATATATATTGTGAGGTTGGTGTGCAGCGATATATATGTTCTGAGCATTGTGACATCTAGAAAGGATGACAATTGAAAATCAGCATCTAGAGGATTTGCTTCGTGGATCGGGGATCCTTAGCAAATCATTAAGAATCATAAACTCCCCATATCCGGGTAACATCTAACTTTGCTTGTGTATATTATTCTGTGCTTAGTTTTTTTATATCTCCATAGATTGAAATATTCCTAAGTAGAATCTGAAAATCTTAACATGGTATTAGAGCTACGGTAGAGAAAAGATTCAATTCAGATATAGGAATTCAAACTAATTATTTCTAAACTAAGAATCTTTATGGCATCTAGGGTTTGGTCTGAAATTGGAATAAGGGTTTTTAATTTTCAGTTAGTTGCCTCTATGGGAAATCTTATTAATTATCTTTTGATCTAGAGGGAGTAGATCATCTTGAGATTAAGTGCATAGCATGTATCATTCAGAGGGAGTATATTGGATACATACTTAACATAGTATTGCACATACCTTCATCTTGTTTGATATATGGGAACTTTAACTATTGGTATACATACTGGTTCTATGCATGTGTAGGAAGCACACCTTTCATTGGTATATTGCAACCTTGCAAATTAACTTGGTCATGTATGAGTAATACATATCTTGCTGATTGGCACAACAAATTGTCATAGTTGAAATGTTTGAAAAAAAACAAACATGATTGAATTAGCTATTTGATATATCTAAACTTATAGCAGCAAATCTGGCATTGTGAAATGCATACTCTGCCCAGGCATAGGTTATACTTTACACCGTTATAGAGGAACATGCATAGCTGATTGCTAGTATAACCTTGTATGTGTTGACTTTATGTTGCTGTGACTGCATATTGGCATTTCTGTATGATAGGATCATACTTGATATTAGCTGAAGTCTCATGTTGCATTACATTGGTTTTCTTTTGCACATATGTGAACATGCTTCCAATATTCATGATTGAATCATTCCTTTAGAGAACTACATAGAATTCATGTTTTAAAAGCAAATTGCCCTGGCTAGTTCTAGATGGAATCTAAGCTTAAGGGGGAGTGTTTTTATTATGGGCTCACTTGTTGTCGGGATAATTGTATGTACGGGTTATTATATTAGTAAAGTATTATGTTACTCTCGATCGTTAGTGACTGAGAAGTTAGACAGTTACGTCATGACGTTTCGGTCGTGACCCTTCGGGTACTTTATATACTCTCTCGGAGGTTGGACATGGGAGAAATGATTGTATGATCATTACGATGTAAATGTACTTGCCGGTATGGAATGATTAATGAAAGTATTTATTATTCTATGATACATTCTGTGTTTATTATATTTCCTGTACTATGTCTGTGCAATACTAAGTTTACCCCAGCGGGCAAACATCTGGCGCTGTTGCCTAGACGTACTCGGGAAGAGAGTTGAGGGAAGGATTTATGCCCAATGTCTTAAATAAAGATAGAAATAAAAAGGCACGAGATGATGAAGGGGAAGTCGCACAGAAGGCTTTGATCTTCGCGCAACAACGTGAATGTCGGTGTAGGCTGAGGCAACTTGCCAAAGACCAGCTTGCCGGAGGGTTGCCCGAAGGGAACCCCGGAAATGGTACAGAAGGTGCAGGGGCCGACTGGGAATCGTTCATCTCGCCGGAACATCAAAGAGTGCGGAGTAGAGAAGAACTACTCGAAGAAACACGACTTAGACAAGTCTTGCTTCAGGAAGAGCGAGACCAATTGAAGACTTGAACCGCACGTGGCATGCGGAGGAAGGGAACTACAAAGGTGAGCGCATTGCCGAAGGCACACGGGGAAGCACAGCCGAAGGCACACATGAAGGTACGATCGAAGGCACACGGGAAGGTACAACCGAAGACACACGGGACGCGCAGGCGAACCCGCCATTGGAGCCAACGACTCCACACAATACGGTTCCACCCGCTACACAGATACAAGTACCATTAGTAATCGGCCAAGGGAACGTGGGCGCCGGTTCTAGCACAAGCGGTGCAGGAGCACAAAATCCACCGCGCACGCAACAACCAAAATCAGCTCGACCAACAATGGCGACACATAAGGAAAAGTTGCCAAAATTCCACGATGATGGAAAGGACGATCCAGTACGGCATTGCCGTACGTGTGAAACCATCTGGGCAGCCAACGGGGTGACTGACCAGAACGAATGGATGAGGCAGTTCCCCGCCACACTGAGAGGCGTGGCCATTGACTGGTATGCGGATCTAGATAGAACGAACATAACCACATGGGATGACCTGAAGGGGGGATTCGAGAAGGAATTCCGGCTACTACGAGACGATAATGAGATAGTCTCAGAGATTTATGGAACGAAGCAAGGGAAGAGGGAGACCATACAAGCGTATGGCCGCCGGCTAAAGGAATTAGTCGGAAAGATGGAAAGCCAACCGACTGACGGCCTAAAGAAGAGGTGGTTTGTCGAGGGCTTGAATCCTAAGCTACGATGGAAGATGAAAATTGTGCCTCCGACATGCTACAATGATGCATACAACCAGGCCATGGACCTGGAAAGCGAAGATAAGACAGCCAAAAAGAAGAAGAATAGATCTTCGTCATCCGAAGACGATACGTCCGAAGAGGAGAGTGGCAGCGACGAGAAGCCAAAGAAGAAAGTCATGGCCCTTCAGAAGGATATAGAACGGATGTTAAAAGAGTTTAAGACAATGAAGGGGACAACAAGCAAGGATGATGAATTGTGGTGCACGGATTGTAAGGAGAGTGGCCACACGAAGGGTGCCTGTCCCAAGAAGGCATTCTGTGACATCTGCCAGATTATGGGACATTTTACGAAGGAATGCCCATACAATTTGAAGGCGCATAACCAGCAAGTGCTCTATACACAAGAACAACCATCCACATCAGGGGGGACGGAACCAAACAATAATGCATCTTCAGGAGGTTACCGTGGCAGCCGGTGAGGTGGAGGAGGGAACAATAATAATTCCACTCGTAACAGGGTCCAGTATGACGTGAAGGGATGCCCAATGATCCAATGGGGTCATTATGCAAGCGAGTGTAACAATAATGACGCCCCTCAGCAGCTGTGTCAGTGGTGCAGCCCTGGTGACCATGAAGATGCTAATTGTCCGAAGTCTGGCGTAGGGGCCAATCTGATTGATATCGAAGGCAACACGGATTAAAGAAGCTATACTTGCTCTTACTTGAGGGCAAGCGAAGGAAGCCCGCTACCCCCATGCCCGAACGGAGAAGCAAAGAATGGCGGAGGCAAGGGAGGAAATAGAAAGGGTGATGAAAGCCCAACGGGGAGAGACACATGAATCATCCGGACCCTACTGCACAGACGCGGAGAGGAACATTTTACGATAGATGCTTCAACTGGAGGTGCCTGTCAAGCTGGAGGACCTCCTATACACCATGCCTCAATTAGGGACAGTGCTGTTGGGTACAAAGGTTGATAAACCCAAACCGAGACACATGGACGCTTCCATACCAAGAAGCTCGGCAACAAATCCAATGTTGCTTGCCGTCAACAATGGAAGACATCCAGCCGTGGTGGAGATGGGCATCCTGGGCACTATCCTAATGGATACTATAGTAGACAGCGGATCCGGGGTAAACGTCCTTCCGGAGGACACATGGAAAAAGCTAGGGAAGCCCACTCTATGGCCACCTACGTTTAATCTGCTAAGTGCCGACCAGCACGGGATTAAACCCCTCGGCACGTTGATGGCACAACAAGTCACCGTGGGTGCACAACCATTTGTGCTCGACTTTGTGGTCATTCCGTTGAAATAGAAAGGGTATGATGCCATACTCGGAAGAGGATGGCTGGTGGTAGCGAAGGCAAACCACAATTGGAAACGGAATACACTCTCAATGGAGAGCGGAGGCAAGAAATTTACTATTGATCTCTGGACCCAGTTGGTGAGCGAGGAACTTGCCTCTTCCTCGGGATCCGAATCCGAAGGGGAGAATGACCAACGAGACGAAGGCAAAGAGGGGATGGATCCGGATGCTGAAGGGATACTAAAACTCGGAGGATGCTGTTCGGAGGATGACATAGACTCATTAAATGGATTGTTCCATTGGCAGCAGGAGGACTATGAGATGTTCTCACCCTCCTGCAATGTATTAAGTGTCGAAGAAGAAGAGCCAGATCAATATCCTCCAGAGTACGGGGAGTATAAGGAAGGAGAAGCTACAATGGACACCGTACCCGCACATCAGTTTAAAAACAAGGAGGCTATGAAGTATGAAGAACCGATGGTGAAACCTTTGAATTTGGGTACGGAGGCGGATGAGAGAAATCTGAAAACCATCGCCACGAGAGACGACTGGAATCCTGTGTGGAAGACTGTAGCCTTCAAACTCTTGATTCTCCTTCTTCTGATCTATGGGCAAGAGATCGTGGTCCTGGTAGAATTTATGGTTCCAAGCCTTTGGATTGGCATTGGAAACAGACTCGGCGACAGGGAGAGGGAACGACTGCACACACTGTGGACTTTCGACGAACAGATACATGATGCCAGCAACGGGACCAAATTGAAACCTTCCCCAGAGAGGATGGATTTGAGAGGAGGGACAGAACAATCGAGAGGGACTCGAGCGGTCAGGCAGGTAGAGTCGTCCGTACGGGTGACCAGAGAAGTCTTCGGAAAGAAAATTGTGGATGTCGTAAACAGTTCGAAACTAAAAGTGTATCATCACAGGTCGGAGGCGCACAGGTAGCCGCTTGGCAATTGATGAAATTTTTTTTTTTTTTTTTTTTTTTTGAAAACGAAGCAATAAAGGCCGTACGACAGTACGACAACTTGGGAGCGAAGGCAAGCAAGCACATAAAAAGCACCGTACGGACGAAGACATAAAGTCCGAAGACGAAGACAAAGTATGAACGAAGACATAAAGTCCGAAGACGAAGACAAAGTATTAAACGAAGACATAAGGTTCGAAGACAAAGTATTAAACGAAGATACAAAATAAAAGAAGACATAAAAGTATTAAACGAAGACGTAAAGTATGGGCGAAGACAAAAAATATCGAATGGAGGTATGCATGGGCGATTTTAAAAAGTGAAGGCACAGATCAAGCAACAGGGTCCATATGGCAAGGTTGAAAAAGAAAAGCCAAAGACATATTTATGAAACCGTACGACCGTACGACAACTTGGAGAAACGAAGGTAGCCTAGAAAAGGTACCGTACGGTTAGTATAAGTCCAAAATGATAACCGTACGACAAGTTTATAAGTTTAAAGGCGATTTGACGAAGGCATAGGTCAAGCAAAAATGACTGTATGGTAATAGTTTTAATGAGTATTAAGTGGCAACTTTCAAAGTTCGAAGGGAATGAGTATTTAACCGTACGAACATCACAAGCAAAGCAAAAAAGGCACCGTACAGCCAAACAGAGGAAAGGAAAAGGAGGGAGATGTCCGTATGGCCATTTCATTAATAAAGATACTGTACGGTAGGTTTCATATTTAGGTGAAGACCGTGCAGAGTTTATATGAATTGCAAAGTTACAACCGTACGGTCGAAGGAAGAATACGTAGGAAACAACGTATGACAATTTTAAGAGAAGCTCGCAAGTAATAAAAGCTGAACCGTACGGCCTTCTCTAGCAAATTAAAAGTTGGAAGGCGAAACAAGAGCAAGCGTACAACACTAAAAGGTGTAACAGGAATACCGTCCAAGGAATGTAGCATTTCGTACGGCAAGGAATAAGTCTGGAAATCAAAAAGAGTACAAAAGAATTTAGTTCTTGACGGCAAGGAAGGACTGGCAGCAGGGAGGAGAAGGTTCTTAAAAAACAAAACAAAACAAAAAAAACGACGACAAAACAAAACAGTTCACAGTGAAGAACGAATGGTATCGAAGGGAAGGGCATAAGCAAGCAGTGAAGAAAATATAAGCGCCTGACAGAAGAAAATCACAAAAATGGTGTTCCATGGACTTTTGTGTGGGTTTGAAGGTGCTAATTTGGTCTTGGCGGCGGGGGCGCTGCCCCTCGACCCCGCTGGGGGCGTTGCCCCCTAGACCCCCAGTCGGTTCAGTTATTAGCCCTTGGAGAGTGTGACCTGTTGATGAGATCGGAGCTACTACAGGCATGGAGTGTCTGCATGTCGGAGGTGAAGAGAGCACTGGAGCAAGTCTTTCAAGAGGGGTACTACGCTTTGAGGCACTTGGAGTAGGTGTTGGCTAGACGTGAGACTGTCTTGGTGGATGCACAGAGAGCTCGGGAGGAGCTGACCACCTAGTTGGAGGCAGTAGAGCGACACTTGGCTCAGCGTACCCAGGAGTTGGAAGTAGAGAAGGCAACCCAGGTGGCTATCAAGGTCAGATTGGCTAGGGAGACAGTATGGTGTTAGCGGAGGCTATAGCTGAACAGTATGTTTTGGAGACAAGTTTGGTGCAGGCACGGGAGGAATGGGATGTGACGGAAAAGACCTACTGGACGTAGCATTGATGGGGAGGGCGACACTTCATCTTTTCAGGGATGCCCCTCTGCCCCTTCTCAGTGATTTTCTTCTTCTATGTGGTGTATTTCATCTCCCTGTTGTTGTAAGTCGTCGGAGACGACTTGTTTTTTTTTGGGGGGGATGATGTTGTCGGGATAATTGTATGTACGGGTTATTATATTAGTAAAGTATTATGTTACTCTCGACCGAGAGGTTAGACAGTTACGTCACGACGTTTTGGTCGTGACCCTTCGAGTACTTTATATACTCTCTCGGAGGTTGGACATGGGAGAAATGATTGTATGATCATTATGATGTAAATGTACTTGCCAGTATGGAATGATTAATGAAAGTATTTATTATTCTATGATACATTCTGTGTTTATTATATTTCCTGTACTATGTCTGTGCAATACTAAGTTTACCCCAGTGGGCAAACATCACTTACACCTGGTATAATCCTCTCCCTTCTATATGAGTAGGAACTTTCCCCATTGGCATAGCTTATGATTGTATGTGTGAAACATTCATAGCTGATTGGAATGTCTGTTTAGCTTGGATGATTATGTATGAGGAACATACCTTACTCTATGTCATGCTGTTATGAGATCATTTACAGCTAATTGTTAGTATAACTGGTCTTACATTGATTTATAGATGCATTCATTAGTGGATGAATATATGATGACTATCAGCTCATTAGCTTCATGTATGGGAATATAGGCATATACTGTGTATATTATAGTTGGATGTATGTTGTGTGATGTACATGAGTAAATACATCTCTTGGTTTATGTTAGCATAGGAACATGTTGACATTGATTTGTATATCTTCTTTACTCTCTATTACAGTTGACTTACTGTTTTCCTTATGCATAGGTGCATGAATGTTGGAACATTCTTACTTTGGCATAGGCATATCTTTTGAGAGAACTATCTGGTTAGATGTTGGTTATCTTTAGGTGAAGAAGACTTATGTGATTATTCTTATGCACAAATACTAGATAAATTATGCTGGTTGTATGGGGCATACATCTTTTGTATAGCTTGTGAAGCATACTTTAACTATTATGTATGAATGGGTCATACTCTCTTTCATTTACTAATTATGGCTAATGACTTATAATCATATTGACTAATCTTATACTTGTAGGTTTCATATGATTATTCATCTGGATATACTTATGTTTTTGGCTAAGTTATTCTTATGAATTGAAGAATATCATTTGATGTTCTTCGAGTCCAAGAGACTCGTGGATCAGGGGTCCACATTTGCATGGATCAGGGATCCATTGCTAAGTAATGGGTGAGACATCATTGGATGTCAAAAGACCATTACACCTAGTAATTGGTGAGACATCATTGGATGTCAAAAGTCCATTACTCCAAGTAATTGGTGAGACATCATGGATTTGATGTCAAAAGTCCATTACTCCAAGCAATTGGTGAGACATCATGGATTTGATGTCAAAAGACCATTGCTCCGAGCACTTGGTGAATATCATGGACTTGATATTCGTGAGACCAATGCTCTGGATATCAAGGAGTTGATATCCTTTTAGTCTTGGAGACTCATGGATCAGGGATCCACAATTAAGTATTTGGTAACATCATGGACTTGATGATACCGTGAATATCATAGAGTTGATATTCTAAATTCTTGAGTCATGGGACTCATGGATCTGAGAAATCCACATCTGGATAGTAAAACATCATGTACTTGATGTTGGTATGATGTCGTGGATTTGACATCTCTTGAGTCTTGGTGACTCGTGGATTTAGTTATCCACAAATTGGATGGTATACATCATGGACTTGATGTTTCTATATATTGAAGAATTTGGCAATCCAATGTTATCATGAATATCATGGACTTGATATTCTTGTGGACCTAATCAATGCACTCATTCGGAGGATAATGGTTTTGAGCCAAATTTTTATATAGACTTGGACTTATGGTAGATAGGATCTACCTTCATAGACTTGGAATCTATGATATCTCTGGATAGGGTATCTGAGATGATTATGTTTTTGTTCTCACTATCAAGGGTGATAGTTAAGGGTGTGTCCTGGTATAGATGGGATCTATGGTTTGATCTTACCCTCCAGTCTAAGGGGGAGTGTTAATAATTATAGCCTTTCGGCCAAGATCAAACTGAACAAATAAATTAATAATTAAATTAATTATACCCTTGTACTATTTTATAATAATAAGGATATTATTATAAATATAAATTTATATATTGACAATTAAATTGAGGGCCCAAGGTAGGCCAGGTTGGCTCTCTTAGAAGAGGGTGTAAATTGTTATTGTCACATATATATATTGGTGTGATTCTTGGAGAGGAGACACCAAAAACATAACGTGCCTTCCTCTTCTTAAGAAACGGTCATTCCTAGAGCAGCAAAAGAAAGTGCAATCTGGATTAATCAAACAGCGAATTAATTTGCCTGCAGTTCGATCTCAGTTAAGACATGAGAAATCCAAAAGCTAGGTATTGCGAATTTGATAAGCAGAGAACTAAGTGGAAGGTGCAGCGATATATATGTTGTAAGCTTGGTGTGCGATATATATTGTGAGGTTGGTGTGCAGCGATATATATGTTCTGAGCATTGTGACATCTAGAAAGGATGACAATTGAAAATCAACATCTAGAGGATTTGCTTCGTGGATCGGGGATCCTCAACAAATCATTGAGAATCATAAATTCCCCATATCCGGGTAACATCTAACTTTGCTTGTGTATATTATTTTGTGCTTAGTTTTGTTATATCTCCATAGATTGAAATATTCCTAAGTAGAATCTGAAAATCTTAACACTCCATAGGTGTGGAGGCAAGTTTACAGTCTTGCATCCAAAACTCGTCAAGCAAACTTTTTGCATATTTAGATTGAGAGATGAAAATGCTACCAATTGTTTGCCAAGCCTCAATACCTAAGCAATAATGGAGAAGCCCCAAATCGGTCATGTCAAAAGCCCGACACAAATCCTTTTTGATTGCTGCAATTAAATGTGCTAGATCAAGTCATTAACATAGACAACAAGAAAAAGAGTATCATCACCAAAGTGTTTGACATACAGATTAGTGTCAGAAGGACTCTGCTGAAAACCATGATCAATCTTGATGTACCATGCCCGAGGAGCCTATTTCAGTCCATAGAGTGCTTTCACTAGTTTACAAACTTGATGTTCTTTATGGGCAACCTTGAAACTAATGTAGACTTCTTCCTGCAACTCATCATTGAGGAAAGCACTCTTGACATCCATTTGATGAGCTGTCCATCAAAACTGGTCTGCAATTGTGAGAAGAAGATGAATTATGCTCATCTTGGCAGTAGGAACAAAGGTCTCCTCAATTAATACTCTCCCGCTGTGTGAATCTGCGAGCTACCAATCTGGCCTTGTATTTGTCCAAAGTACCATCTGCATGATACTTGACCTTATAAATCCATTTTTTAGCTGATAGGTTTCTTCCTAGGAGGAAGATCAAAAAGAACCCGAGTGTGATTCTTTAGGAGACTATGGCATTTTGCCTCCATAGCCTTTTCGCACTTTGGAATTCCTTTAGCCTCTGAACATGTTTGAGGCTCATAGATGCTATGAATGTTGGCCACAAGAGCAAAGTTAATTGTATTCTGTTGCTTGCTCTTTTTGTGAATTGATCTGCCCTCAATGAACTTTGACAGGTTTATGAGTCAGAGGAGTGAGCACCTTAGGATGAGGCAAGGCAGAAGGCCCAGGAATCAAAATAGGATCTTGAGCAAGCTGCCAGTAAAATTACTTTACCACTGTTTGATGGTAGTGGGAAGGTCACAACATGGTCATGGGTTCACAAACTGGACACCTACTTCAACCTACAACCTATGACAAAGAGGGATGCAATTAAATTTGCTACACTACATTTAGATGGGTTGGCACATGACTGGTGGCATAATGGGACGGTCACCCTTTAGCATGACCATATCACTTCATATTAGGAGTTTGTTGATAGGTTGGTTGACCGCTTTGATAAGAATGATCCATAGACATATTTCAAAGATCTTGCCTAGTTGAAACAAATTGGGAGTTTAGAGAGTTATATTAGTGAATTCCAGAGGCTATCTCTTATGGTTATCGAGATTTTGGAGCGGAGGTTGGTTGTACTGTTTATTGAAGGCCTAATGGAACCCTTGAAAGGATGGATAAAGGGATTCGATCCATTGACACTACAGGCTGCAATGAAGAAGGCTAGAAGTACGGAACTTGCAGCTCCTCAGAGCAAGTTCCTGTCCAAGGGATCCTCTTCACATAGAGACAATAAGTTTTTTCCCAAGAACAAAGAAAAATCAGATTTCAAAAGGGATCAAAAAGGGAAATCAGTAGTTCCATTTGACAAGGAAACACTTAATGACCTACGCAAGAAAAAGTTGTGTTTCTATTGCAAGGGTCCTTATGATACAAACCATGCTTGTAATTTGAGGCCTAAGGGTAAAGCTAATTGTGTGATGTGGGCATTCTATGAGGCTTCCGAATCTGAAAATTCAGACCAGCAAACTCATCCCGAGGAATCTGATACAAAAAAGGTTAAAAATGAGCCAGAAAAGTTAGAGAAAATGGATGCACATGAAGAAGTTAAGCTTAAGGAGGGATGTCTTACTAGCATTAAGCAAGAAGGCTCGTTTAGAATGCGTGGGCCACTAGCTGGTCAACGAGTTATGACTTTATTGGATACAGGTGCCACACATAATTTCATTGATCCTAGATTGGTTGAGGCGTGGGATTCAAACCGAGGAATTTGAAGGCATAAGGGTGAGAGTAGCAGATGGCTACACTCTTAAGTGTAACAAGATGATTCCTAAACTCCCCTTGCGTGTGAATAATTATGAATTCAAGGCAGATTTCTATGTTGTGAATATGGGTGACACTGATGTGGTTTTGGGAATGAGTTGGCTCCATGACATAGGAGAGTTTACTCTCAGCCTTATTAATGAGATTGAGATGAGATTTAAGGTGGATGTGAAGAAGTCTCATGTGTTGAAGGCCATTAGAGACAACAGTTTCAGGATGATATCGTTCAGAAGGATGGAGAGAATTATGTGTCATGACATGGTTGAGTGGGCAGCACAGTGTATGTTGATGCCACACAATAAGGACAGTAGAATCAGAATATCATCCAGATATACAAGAACTGAGAATTAAGCATGGGAAGGTGTTCAGTGATATTCCACTCAGTAGACCTCTTGACAGAGGGATTGAGCACATAATAGAGTTGGAGGAGGGCGCTAAGCCCGTGATGATCACTCCATACATGTATCCAAAGCGGTTGGAAGATGAAATTGAAAAGACAATTAAAGAGCTTCTTGCTATGGGACACTTTAGGCCTAGCAAATCTCCTTTTGCTTCTTCAATAGTACTAGTGAAGAAAAAGGATGGTACTCTTTGGATGTGCATTGACTACAAGGTATTGAATAAAAGAACAATCAAGAACATGTATCCCATTCCTCGGATAGACGAGCTGATTGATGAGCTTTACGGTGCTTGCTTCTTTTCAAAAATAGATTTGAGATTAGGATATCACTAGATGTAAGTTAAGAGAACAGGACATAGAGAAGACAACATTCAGGTGCCACTGTGGCCATTTTGAGTTTGTGGTTATGCCTTTTGGGCTAACCAATGCTCCTGCTACATTTCAGGCTACAATGAACATAGTTTTTCAGCCTTAGTTGAGGAAATTTGTACTTGTTTTCTTTGATGATATCCTAGTATACAACAAAACATGGGAGGAGCATCTTGGCCATTTGGATACAGTGTTAGAGATTCTTGGCAAGGAATCATTGTATGCCAAGGAATCCAAATATGATTTGGGTATGGTAGAATTGTTGTATTTGGGTCACATTATTAGTGCAGAGGATGTGTGGATGGATCAGTGCTATCATTGAGTGGCCTACTCCAGTGAATCTTACTCTACTCCGTGGTTTTTTGGATCTATGTGGCTTCTACCACAGATGTGTCAGTGGATATTCATGATGTGCAATGCCACTTACTGATTTGATGAAGAAATGGGCATTGTTTGGACTCTTGAGGCACAAGAGTGTTTTGAGAAATTCAAACAATTGATGACTACTTGTCCAATTCTCGCCCTACCTGATTTCAGTAAGCCTTTTGAGCTATAGTGTGATGCCTCTAGTGAGGGCATTGGTGCACTGCTTATGCAGGATAAGCACCCTATTGCTTTTGAAAGCAGGAAGTTGAGAGGACCCGAGAGGAGCTTCATTATATGAGAAGGAAATGTTGGCCATCATGCATGCTTTGGCCAAGTTCAGACAATACCTTGTTGGCAGCAAATTCAACATTAAAACTAACCATAACAGCCTAAGACATTTCCTGGGGCAGCGAGATCTCAGTGATCGTCGATAGAAATTGGTTAGTAAGTTGCAGTCATATGACTTTGACATTGTTTATGTCAAAGGGACACATAATGTTGTTGCTGATGCCTTATCTTGCAGACCACATTTGAGTTCCATGGTGGAGATTTCAGAGGATTGGAGACATCTGATTCTAGCAGGATATGCTAAAGACACTTGGGCTTCAAGCATTGTTGAGGGTTTTGTTCAGGATGGTAGGTATATAGTTGTAAATGATCTTATCATTTACAAGGGAAGAATTTTCTTGACCCTAGGATTAGAGATGAAGAGAAAAGTGTTGAGGACCTTTCATGAAGTGCCCATGGCAAGACATCCCAGGTACTTTAAAACTTACAAACAAGTACAAGAACGTTTCGCTTGGAAAGGCCTTAAGTTAGATGTTCTTTGATATGTGAGAGAATGCCCTATTTGCCAGCAGAATAAATAGGAGCATACTTATCTTGTAGGGTTACTTTAGCCACTCCCCATTCCTAATAGGAAGTGGGAATGTTTATCCATAGATTCCATTATGGGCTTGCTGAAGGCCCAAGGTAGAGATTGCATATATGTTGTTGACTGACTCACTAAATATGGTCACTTCTTTTCGATCACAATTACATATAGAACTGCACAGGTTGCAGAGTTGTTCTTCCATGAGGCATTCAGGCTACATGGCTTACCCTGGAGTATTGTTAGCGATAGGGGTAGTCGGTTCATGAGTCACTTCTGGCAGGAATTATTTAGACTTTGTGGGACCGAACTCAGTTCAAGCACTAGTTACCACCTGCAGACAGATGATCAAACGAAGATTGTAAACAAATGGGTGGAAGGATACCTTAGGAATTATATAGCTGGACAACAGAAGGCTTGGGTGAAATGGATTTATCTTTGTGAGTACTGTTATAACACTATTCGCCACATGTCGATTCAAATGACACCATTCATGGTGTTGTATGGATGTGAGGTGCCTAGCATTCTTGATTTATTGTTGAGTGACATTAGAGTGCCTAGTGCTGAGAATCTTTTGCAGGAGAACTAGGACATTATAAGAGCCCTCAAGGAGAATGTTCAAAAGACACAGAACCAACGGAAACAATATGTAGATTAAAAGAGAGTGGAGCGCTCTTTTGAGGTAGGGGATATGGTGTATCTGATGCTACAGCCTTATCGCTAGTCCACTCTTAGGAAGAGTGTTGCAGATAAGCTCAAGCCACATTATTATGGTCCTTTCAGGGTCATCAGACGAGTTGGTGAGGTGGCTTATGAGTTAGAGCTATCGACAGACAACAAAGTTCATAATGTTTTTCATGTATCGCGCCTCAAGAAGGCGTTAGGACATCATGTTGTTCCTTTTGCAGTTCTACCACCCCTGGATGATGAGGGAAAATTGATTTTGGTATCTGAGGCCATCTTGGATGTTAGGAAGATACAGTTACGAAGGCGGGTCATTAGGGAATATCTGATTAAGTGGAAGGATTTGCCAGTAGATGATGCTACTTGGGAGGGTGAAGATATATTGCAGCATTCGGAGTTGAGATTGCTTGAGGACAAGCAATTTTAGAGAGGGTGGATTGTGATGTCCCCTCCTAACTAGAGACATTAGTTCAGAAGGATTAACCTATCATTCGACCCTCATAGGCTAATGGGATTGGATAGAGGGTCATTTTGTTGTAGAGACCTAGCCAGTAGATGAAATATTTGCCTTCTTCAAAGCTCAGCATTTATATGGTTTTATGGCTCCATTTGTCATACTTACTATTTATAGTAAGTCTCGGGTTGATCGAGAAGGACCCTTTCTATTTTTAGTAGAGCACTTGGTCACATGGGGATTGGCAATGTTGACTCCCAGTTTAGACGATAGAGTGAAATAATAAGTAGTTGGGGAGTTATTAATGTTTAAGTGGTCAAAATGATATTAAATTATAAAAAGAGCTTATTATAAAGTTAAAACTTTAACTTTATAATTGAGGGTTAAGTCATCATTAAAAGGGGGCCATTTGAGGAATTAATAATGAATGCCAATTTTAATGAAATATTAAATGTTTTCCCTAAGTTTTAATGAAATAATATTTTAATTTAATTAAAATGCTTTTTGGGGGAAACTCAACTTCATAAGGAATTATAAAGGCTTCCAAAGGGAAAATTGAATTCATTCTTGGCATTTCGTTTTCTCTTTTATCACGAGCTTGGAGACCAGGCGATGGTTTCTACGATTTTCTTCATTGGAGAGTGTAGCTGCTTCAGTGATTTGCAGTCTGAGGTTGTGCAATACCATCTGAAGATTGCCTTTTGGGTTTGGCTTCACATAGAGGCTGAAATTGAGCTTATTGGTGAAGAAGATTGTGCAGATTAGAAGAAAAAATTACAGAGAGGCATTAATCAGCTTGCAGATTTCAGTTAAAGAGTTGGACGACTGCATATTGGAGATTGTTGGCATTCATTTCCAGGCAGTACAATTGCTTTTTAGCAGTCATTCATTACAACAAAGAGGCGTCTAGGGTTTGAGGGCGATTTTTGGTCAAGGAAGGCTAAATAATTTTCTAGAAATTCTCAGAAAGGCTGTGAGATCATTTAGAAGACATTGTCGTCATTTTGGAGGAATTATTTTCAGTTTTGATGAGGATCAAACCCTATAGCAGTTGCTTTTTACCTCTAGAAGTGTAAAAGGACCAAGCATTTCATTCTCAGGTATGCATGTGTATACAAGGGTTTCAAATAAATAAAATACATATCTTATGAGGTTGCATGTTTTATTCCTTTCAACATTTAATTTCTATATTTATATTTGCATCTGCTTTTATATCAAAAACTCCAAATTTATAAAACTCAGGAAAAAACCAAAACAAAATTTCATTATTGCATCCAAGGATTGAATATTATAGACAGAGAGGACGAAGAGTCTTCACAGGAAAAGCAACTGCAATCTAGAATAGTGGTGAAGGAACCTAAGAATAGGCATGTAACTCCACTAATCTAGATCTGGTGGCATGTGTAGTCCATGCAACTCGAACTGAAAAGAACACCTCAGCAAGCTTAACTCCAAATATAAGAGTAATCCATGCAAGTGCACGTGTAGAATTTTTCTACACTAACACAATTGAGTACAAATGAGACCAAAACTAGCTCCTAAAGAGCATTAACATTAGAATACAACTTAGATATCAACATTAGAAGGTAACAATGGAAGTTTGAGAGACACAACTTAGATTCCCATATTAGATGTCACTTTGGGGATTTGAACTTGGTCTCCACAACGAGAATTTAAAGATATATATTGAGTTCAACCCCTTTGACAGCTCCAAATTTTTATTTGCTAAATCTTTAATGGTTGAATCTCTCACAAGGCACATTTTAAAACTAAATTACTTCCCTTATAATTTAATTTTACCCCATATTTATGATATGCCACGGTTACTATATGCCTTGCTCTTTTTATATGGTTTATGGATATCTCTTATAATTCTGAAAGCAGAATCTAACAGTCAGCTATAATCTTCTTCAAATACCAATATTTGCAGATGGTTTTTCCCATGGCTTTGACCATAAACTCGCATGTGACTTAGTTTTTCTCTCTTGCAGTCCACAATCCTCTCCACAAAGTCTTAGCCTTTGCTACATTGTTAGTTGTGATCCCCAAAGCTTCATAATAGTAGAAAATTGTCTTTCTTTGGTCATTCATTCTACACCTGCAGTATCCAATAGCATTCCTTTCATAGTTTTTTGGAGAGTTCCACTGGATGGTGGGGCTCATATATTGGTTTCTATGAAAACAGAACGAGCCAGGTAATTGCATGATTATTATTGAGAAATGAGGAATCATTTATAAGAAATTACAATGAAGATATTTCTAAAATAAACTACCGACCATTGAAAACAAGAATAGAAACATTCTATTCTAACTAAACTGAAAGAAATCTAAATTGACTAATTATATATATATATATATATATATATATATATATATATATATAATTTTGTGTAGGGGTAAAATTGCGGATCTATAACCTGCAATAAAAATGAATAAATCCAACCACAAAAGATCCTATCTTATGCATAAAATTACTCCTATAAAAAGAGAAAGACCAATAATAAATCAATCATGCATGTTAGATTAACCAATAAAAATAATGCACAATGATATCACCAAATTTCTCCTTTGCTTATCTCTTCTTTGTGGGCTCTTAGATTTGCTCCTTGATATGATGGCACAAAGATTCGAGAATTGTAGTTGTTAAAATTGTGAGGAATCACCCTCTTTTTATAGAATCTTGGACTTCAATGAATGGTTCAGATTTAGGGGTGCTAACCGAAGAATATAATTAGCATTAAATAATTAAATAATTATTTAATTGTGCATAAGAGGGAATAAATAAAATAAATATTTTATTAGTTTTCAGAAGAATAAGTTTGCATAGGAGAAATGGAATAATTTATTTAATTTTAGAAGACATACATAGTAATTAAATAATTAAAGTAATCATTTAGTTATGGTGACAAAAACGAGAAGAACATAATTATTTAATCAAATTTTAGAGAGATTAATTAAATAATAAATTTTTTTAAATTAATTTTTAGAAGAATAATTAAAGAATTTAGAAGAAAACTTTAAATAATTAAACAATTAATTAAAATTATTCAACTATTGGAATTGGAGGGAAATGATGAATTTAAAATTCAAATTTGAAGAAAGACACCAATTATTTAAATAGTAAATATTATTTAATTAATTGAAACGAATATTAGTAAAAATGTTGCGTGCAGGCGACAAGACAATTTTTAGTGTCTACACTAACACCCTCCCTAAATGGTCAATCTGTCAACTACACCAAGGTGCCCCTTGAATTTGACGAACTTATGCGGGCTTAGAGACTTGGTGAAAATATTTGCAGTTTGATCCTCTATTGAAACATACTGCAGCTGAACTGATCCGTCTTCTGCTAGCTTGTAGATTTAATGACAATGAAGCTCAACATATTTGGTCTGTTCATGGAAGACTGGATTTTTGGCTAGTTTGAGCACCCCTTGATTATCTGCATGTCAAAAAGCATCCTTTGAAGCCAAATTGCCTCACAAGCTGCCCTAATTGTTCCTCGATATTCTAATTCAGTCAAGGAAAGAGCCACTGCCTGTTGCTTCTTGCTGGTCCATGTTACAACACCTGTACACAAATTGAATACATACCAAGAAGTGGATTTTTTGTCATCCACTGAATCTGCCCAATCTGAGTCTATATAAACTTACTATAACTCATTAGCTTTGGATCCTTGCACCTACTATACAGAATGCCAAAATTTAAAGTGCTCTTCACATATCTCAGCACTTACTTTGCTACAATCCAATGATCAACTCTTGGGGCTGTCATGAAGCGAGAAATGTAGCTCATGACAAAAATGAGATCAGGTCTAGTAGCAGTGAGATAGATGAGGCTGCCCACTAGTTGCCTGAATGTCGTTTCATCTGCCACAGGTGAATCAGACTTGGTTGACAACTTCAACCCCTTCTCCATGTTAATAATTATAGCCTTTCGGCCAAGATCAAACTGAACAAATAAATTAATAATTAAATTAATTATACCCTTGTACGATTTTATAATAATAAGGATATTATTATAAATATAAATATATATATTGACAATTAAATTGAGGGCCCAAGGTAGGCCAGGTCGGCTCTCTTAGAAGAGGGTGTAAATTGTTATTGTCACATATATATATATTGGTGTGATTCTTGGAGAGGAGACACCAAAAACATAACGTGCCTTCCTCTTCTTAAGAAACGGTCATTCCTAGAGCAGCAAAAGAAAGTGCGATATGGATTAATCAAACAGCGAATTAATCTGCCTGCAGTCTGATCTCAGTTAAGACATGAGAAATCCAAAAGCTAGGTATTGCGAATTTGATAAGTAGAGAACTAAGTGGAAGGTGCAGCGATATATATGTTGTAAGCTTGGTGTGTGATATATATTGTGAGGTTGGTGTGCAGCGATATATATGTTCTGAGCATTGTGACATCTAGAAAGGATGACAATTGAAA
Organism: Chamaecyparis obtusa; assembly: GCA_027943335.1. NCBI lineage: Eukaryota > Viridiplantae > Streptophyta > Pinopsida > Cupressales > Cupressaceae > Chamaecyparis > Chamaecyparis obtusa. The sequence goes on from BSBK01006159.1 coordinate 81,090, forward strand.
ATCAGCATCTAGAGGATTTGCTTCGTGGATCGGGGATCCTTAGCAAATCATTAAGAATCATAAACTCCCCATATCCGGGTAACATCTAACTTTGCTTGTGTATATTATTCTGTGCTTAGTTTTTTTATATCTCCATAGATTGAAATATTCCTAAGTAGAATCTGAAAATCTTAACATGGTATTAGAGCTACGGTAGAGAAAAGATTCAATTCAGATATAGGAATTCAAACTAATTATTTCTAAACTAAGAATCTTTATGGCATCTAGGGTTTGGTCTGAAATTGGAATAAGGGTTTTTAATTTTCAGTTAGTTGCCTCTATGGGAAATCTTATTAATTATCTTTTGATCTAGAGGGAGTAGATCATCTTGAGATTAAGTGCATAGCATGTATCATTCAGAGGGAGTATATTGGATACATACTTAACATAGTATTGCACATACCTTCATCTTGTTTGATATATGGGAACTTTAACTATTGGTATACATACTGGTTCTATGCATGTGTAGGAAGCACACCTTTCATTGGTATATTGCAACCTTGCAAATTAACTTGGTCATGTATGAGTAATACATATCTTGCTGATTGGCACAACAAATTGTCATAGTTGAAATGTTTGAAAAAAAACAAACATGATTGAATTAGCTATTTGATATATCTAAACTTATAGCAGCAAATCTGGCATTGTGAAATGCATACTCTGCCCAGGCATAGGTTATACTTTACACCGTTATAGAGGAACATGCATAGCTGATTGCTAGTATAACCTTGTATGTGTTGACTTTATGTTGCTGTGACTGCATATTGGCATTTCTGTATGATAGGATCATACTTGATATTAGCTGAAGTCTCATGTTGCATTACATTGGTTTTCTTTTGCACATATGTGAACATGCTTCCAATATTCATGATTGAATCATTCCTTTAGAGAACTACATAGAATTCATGTTTTAAAAGCAAATTGCCCTGGCTAGTTCTAGATGGAATCTAAGCTTAAGGGGGAGTTTTTTTATTATGGGCTCACTTGTTGTCGGGATAATTGTATGTACGGGTTATTATATTAGTAAAGTATTATGTTACTCTCGATCGTTAGTGACTGAGAAGTTAGACAGTTACGTCATGACGTTTCGGTCGTGACCCTTCGGGTACTTTATATACTCTCTCGGAGGTTGGACATGGGAGAAATGATTGTATGATCATTACGATGTAAATGTACTTGCCGGTATGGAATGATTAATGAAAGTATTTATTATTCTATGATACATTCTGTGTTTATTATATTTCCTGTACTATGTCTGTGCAATACTAAGTTTACCCCAGCGGGCAAACATCTGGCGCCGTTGCCTAGACGTACTCGGGAAGAGAGTTGAGGGAAGGATTTATGCCCAATGTCTTAAATAAAGATAGAAATAAAAAGGCACGAGATGATGAAGGGGAAGTCGCACAGAAGGCTTTGATCTTCGCGCAACAACGTGAATGTCGGTGTAGGCTGAGGCAACTTGCCAAAGACCAGCTTGCCGGAGGGTTGCCCGAAGGGAACCCCGGAAATGGTACAGAAGGTGCAGGGGCCGACTGGGAATCGTTCATCTCGCCGGAACATCAAAGAGTGCGGAGTAGAGAAGAACTACTCGAAGAAACACGACTTAGACAAGTCTTGCTTCAGGAAGAGCGAGACCAATTGAAGACTTGAACCGCACGTGGCATGCGGAGGAAGGGAACTACAAAGGTGAGCGCATTGCCGAAGGCACACGGGGAAGCACAGCCGAAGGCACACATGAAGGTACGATCGAAGGCACACGGGAAGGTACAACCGAAGACACACGGGACGCGCAGGCGAACCCGCCATTGGAGCCAACGACTCCACACAATACGGTTCCACCCGCTACACAGATACAAGTACCATTAGTAATCGGCCAAGGGAACGTGGGCGCCGGTTCTAGCACAAGCGGTGCAGGAGCACAAAATCCACCGCGCACGCAACAACCAAAATCAGCTCGACCAACAATGGCGACACATAAGGAAAAGTTGCCAAAATTCCACGATGATGGAAAGGACGATCCAGTACGGCATTGCCGTACGTGTGAAACCATCTGGGCAGCCAACGGGGTGACTGACCAGAACGAATGGATGAGGCAGTTCCCCGCCACACTGAGAGGCGTGGCCATTGACTGGTATGCGGATCTAGATAGAACGAACATAACCACATGGGATGACCTGAAGGGGGGATTCGAGAAGGAATTCCGGCTACTACGAGACGATAATGAGATAGTCTCAGAGATTTATGGAACGAAGCAAGGGAAGAGGGAGACCATACAAGCGTATGGCCGCCGGCTAAAGGAATTAGTCGGAAAGATGGAAAGCCAACCGACTGACGGCCTAAAGAAGAGGTGGTTTGTCGAGGGCTTGAATCCTAAGCTACGATGGAAGATGAAAATTGTGCCTCCGACATGCTACAATGATGCATACAACCAGGCCATGGACCTGGAAAGCGAAGATAAGACAGCCAAAAAGAAGAAGAATAGATCTTCGTCATCCGAAGACGATACGTCCGAAGAGGAGAGTGGCAGCGACGAGAAGCCAAAGAAGAAAGTCATGGCCCTTCAGAAGGATATAGAACGGATGTTAAAAGAGTTTAAGACAATGAAGGGGACAACAAGCAAGGATGATGAATTGTGGTGCACGGATTGTAAGGAGAGTGGCCACACGAAGGGTGCCTGTCCCAAGAAGGCATTCTGTGACATCTGCCAGATTATGGGACATTTTACGAAGGAATGCCCATACAATTTGAAGGCGCATAACCAGCAAGTGCTCTATACACAAGAACAACCATCCACATCAGGGGGGACGGAACCAAACAATAATGCATCTTCAGGAGGTTACCGTGGCAGCCGGTGAGGTGGAGGAGGGAACAATAATAATTCCACTCGTAACAGGGTCCAGTATGACGTGAAGGGATGCCCAATGATCCAATGGGGTCATTATGCAAGCGAGTGTAACAATAATGACGCCCCTCAGCAGCTGTGTCAGTGGTGCAGCCCTGGTGACCATGAAGATGCTAATTGTCCGAAGTCTGGCGTAGGGGCCAATCTGATTGATATCGAAGGCAACACGGATTAAAGAAGCTATACTTGCTCTTACTTGAGGGCAAGCGAAGGAAGCCCGCTACCCCCATGCCCGAACGGAGAAGCAAAGAATGGCGGAGGCAAGGGAGGAAATAGAAAGGGTGATGAAAGCCCAACGGGGAGAGACACATGAATCATCCGGACCCTACTGCACAGACGCGGAGAGGAACATTTTACGATAGATGCTTCAACTGGAGGTGCCTGTCAAGCTGGAGGACCTCCTATACACCATGCCTCAATTAGGGACAGTGCTGTTGGGTACAAAGGTTGATAAACCCAAACCGAGACACATGGACGCTTCCATACCAAGAAGCTCGGCAACAAATCCAATGTTGCTTGCCGTCAACAATGGAAGACATCCAGCCGTGGTGGAGATGGGCATCCTGGGCACTATCCTAATGGATACTATAGTAGACAGCGGATCCGGGGTAAACGTCCTTCCGGAGGACACATGGAAAAAGCTAGGGAAGCCCACTCTATGGCCACCTACGTTTAATCTGCTAAGTGCCGACCAGCACGGGATTAAACCCCTCGGCACGTTGATGGCACAACAAGTCACCGTGGGTGCACAACCATTTGTGCTCGACTTTGTGGTCATTCCGTTGAAATAGAAAGGGTATGATGCCATACTCGGAAGAGGATGGCTGGTGGTAGCGAAGGCAAACCACAATTGGAAACGGAATACACTCTCAATGGAGAGCGGAGGCAAGAAATTTACTATTGATCTCTGGACCCAGTTGGTGAGCGAGGAACTTGCCTCTTCCTCGGGATCCGAATCCGAAGGGGAGAATGACCAACGAGACGAAGGCAAAGAGGGGATGGATCCGGATGCTGAAGGGATACTAAAACTCGGAGGATGCTGTTCGGAGGATGACATAGACTCATTAAATGGATTGTTCCATTGGCAGCAGGAGGACTATGAGATGTTCTCACCCTCCTGCAATGTATTAAGTGTCGAAGAAGAAGAGCCAGATCAATATCCTCCAGAGTACGGGGAGTATAAGGAAGGAGAAGCTACAATGGACACCGTACCCGCACATCAGTTTAAAAACAAGGAGGCTATGAAGTATGAAGAACCGATGGTGAAACCTTTGAATTTGGGTACGGAGGCGGATGAGAGAAATCTGAAAACCATCGCCACGAGAGACGACTGGAATCCTGTGTGGAAGACTGTAGCCTTCAAACTCTTGATTCTCCTTCTTCTGATCTATGGGCAAGAGATCGTGGTCCTGGTAGAATTTATGGTTCCAAGCCTTTGGATTGGCATTGGAAACAGACTCGGCGACAGGGAGAGGGAACGACTGCACACACTGTGGACTTTCGACGAACAGATACATGATGCCAGCAACGGGACCAAATTGAAACCTTCCCCAGAGAGGATGGATTTGAGAGGAGGGACAGAACAATCGAGAGGGACTCGAGCGGTCAGGCAGGTAGAGTCGTCCGTACGGGTGACCAGAGAAGTCTTCGGAAAGAAAATTGTGGATGTCGTAAACAGTTCGAAACTAAAAGTGTATCATCACAGGTCGGAGGCGCACAGGTAGCCGCTTGGCAATTGATGAAATTTTTTTTTTTTTTTTTTTTTTGAAAACGAAGCAATAAAGGCCGTACGACAGTACGACAACTTGGGAGCGAAGGCAAGCAAGCACATAAAAAGCACCGTACGGACGAAGACATAAAGTCCGAAGACGAAGACATAAAGTATGAACGAAGACATAAAGTCCGAAGACGAAGACAAAGTATTAAACGAAGACATAAGGTTCGAAGACATAAAGTATTAAACGAAGATACAAAATAAAAGAAGACATAAAAGTATTAAACGAAGACGTAAAGTATGGGCGAAGACAAAAAATATCGGATGGAGGTATGCATGGGCGATTTTAAAAAGTGAAGGCACAGATCAAGCAACAGGGTCCATATGGCAAGGTTGAAAAAGAAAAGCCAAAGACATATTTATGAAACCGTACGACCGTACGACAACTTGGAGAAACGAAGGTAGCCTAGAAAAGGTACCGTACGGTTAGTATAAGTCCAAAATGATAACCGTACGACAAGTTTATAAGTTTAAAGGCGATTTGACGAAGGCATAGGTCAAGCAAAAATGACTGTATGGTAATAGTTTTAATGAGTATTAAGTGGCAACTTTCAAAGTTCGAAGGGAATGAGTATTTAACCGTACGAACATCACAAGCAAAGCAAAAAAGGCACCGTACAGCCAAACAGAGGAAAGGAAAAGGAGGGAGATGTCCGTATGGCCATTTCATTAATAAAGATACTGTACGGTAGGTTTCATATTTAGGTGAAGACCGTGCAGAGTTTATATGAATTGCAAAGTTACAACCGTACGGTCGAAGGAAGAATACGTAGGAAACAACGTATGACAATTTTAAGAGAAGCTCGCAAGTAATAAAAGCTGAACCGTACGGCCTTCTCTAGCAAATTAAAAGTTGGAAGGCGAAACAAGAGCAAGCGTACAACACTAAAAGGTGTAACAGGAATACCGTCCAAGGAATGTAGCATTTCGTACGGCAAGGAATAAGTCTGGAAATCAAAAAGAGTACAAAAGAATTTAGTTCTTGACGGCAAGGAAGGACTGGCAGCAGGGAGGAGAAGGTTCTTAAAAAACAAAACAAAACAAAAAAAACGACGACAAAACAAAACAGTTCACAGTGAAGAACGAATGGTATCGAAGGGAAGGGCATAAGCAAGCAGTGAAGAAAATATAAGCGCCTGACAGAAGAAAATCACAAAAATGGTGTTCCATGGACTTTTGTGTGGGTTTGAAGGTGCTAATTTGGTCTTGGCGGCGGGGGCGCTGCCCCTCGACCCCGCTGGGGGCGTTGCCCCCTAGACCCCCAGTCGGTTCAGTTATTAGCCCTTGGAGAGTGTGACCTGTTGATGAGATCGGAGCTACTACAGGCATGGAGTGTCTGCATGTCGGAGGTGAAGAGAGCACCGGAGCAAGTCTTTCAAGAGGGGTACTACGCTTTGAGGCACTTGGAGTAGGTGTTGGCTAGACGTGAGACTGTCTTGGTGGATGCACAGAGAGCTCGGGAGGAGCTGACCACCTAGTTGGAGGCAGTAGAGCGACACTTGGCTCAGCGTACCCAGGAGTTGGAAGTAGAGAAGGCAACCCAGGTGGCTATCAAGGTCAGATTGGCTAGGGAGACAGTATGGTGTTAGCGGAGGCTATAGCTGAACAGTATGTTTTGGAGACAAGTTTGGTGCAGGCACGGGAGGAATGGGATGTGACGGAAAAGACCTACTGGACGTAGCATTGATGGGGAGGGCGACACTTCATCTTTTCAGGGATGCCCCTCTGCCCCTTCTCAGTGATTTTCTTCTTCTATGTGGTGTATTTCATCTCCCTGTTGTTGTAAGTCGTCGGAGACGACTTGTTTTTTTTTGGGGGGGATGATGTTGTCGGGATAATTGTATGTACGGGTTATTATATTAGTAAAGTATTATGTTACTCTCGACCGAGAGGTTAGACAGTTACGTCACGACGTTTTGGTCGTGACCCTTCGAGTACTTTATATACTCTCTCGGAGGTTGGACATGGGAGAAATGATTGTATGATCATTATGATGTAAATGTACTTGCCAGTATGGAATGATTAATGAAAGTATTTATTATTCTATGATACATTCTGTGTTTATTATATTTCCTGTACTATGTCTGTGCAATACTAAGTTTACCCCAGTGGGCAAACATCACTTACACCTGGTATAATCCTCTCCCTTCTATATGAGTAGGAACTTTCCCCATTGGCATAGCTTATGATTGTATGTGTGAAACATTCATAGCTGATTGGAATGTCTGTTTAGCTTGGATGATTATGTATGAGGAACATACCTTACTCTATGTCATGCTGTTATGAGATCATTTACAGCTAATTGTTAGTATAACTGGTCTTACATTGATTTATAGATGCATTCATTAGTGGATGAATATATGATGACTATCAGCTCATTAGCTTCATGTATGGGAATATAGGCATATACTGTGTATATTATAGTTGGATGTATGTTGTGTGATGTACATGAGTAAATACATCTCTTGGTTTATGTTAGCATAGGAACATGTTGACATTGATTTGTATATCTTCTTTACTCTCTATTACAGTTGACTTACTGTTTTCCTTATGCATAGGTGCATGAATGTTGGAACATTCTTACTTTGGCATAGGCATATCTTTTGAGAGAACTATCTGGTTAGATGTTGGTTATCTTTAGGTGAAGAAGACTTATGTGATTATTCTTATGCACAAATACTAGATAAATTATGCTGGTTGTATGGGGCATACATCTTTTGTATAGCTTGTGAAGCATACTTTAACTATTATGTATGAATGGGTCATACTCTCTTTCATTTACTAATTATGGCTAATGACTTATAATCATATTGACTAATCTTATACTTGTAGGTTTCATATGATTATTCATCTGGATATACTTATGTTTTTGGCTAAGTTATTCTTATGAATTGAAGAATATCATTTGATGTTCTTCGAGTCCAAGAGACTCGTGGATCAGGGGTCCACATTTGCATGGATCAGGGATCCATTGCTAAGTAATGGGTGAGACATCATTGGATGTCAAAAGACCATTACACCTAGTAATTGGTGAGACATCATTGGATGTCAAAAGTCCATTACTCCAAGTAATTGGTGAGACATCATGGATTTGATGTCAAAAGTCCATTACTCCAAGCAATTGGTGAGACATCATGGATTTGATGTCAAAAGACCATTGCTCCGAGCACTTGGTGAATATCATGGACTTGATATTCGTGAGACCAATGCTCTGGATATCAAGGAGTTGATATCCTTTTAGTCTTGGAGACTCATGGATCAGGGATCCACAATTAAGTATTTGGTAACATCATGGACTTGATGATACCGTGAATATCATAGAGTTGATATTCTAAATTCTTGAGTCATGGGACTCATGGATCTGAGAAATCCACATCTGGATAGTAAAACATCATGTACTTGATGTTGGTATGATGTCGTGGATTTGACATCTCTTGAGTCTTGGTGACTCGTGGATTTAGTTATCCACAAATTGGATGGTATACATCATGGACTTGATGTTTCTATATATTGAAGAATTTGGCAATCCAATGTTATCATGAATATCATGGACTTGATATTCTTGTGGACCTAATCAATGCACTCATTCGGAGGATAATGGTTTTGAGCCAAATTTTTATATAGACTTGGACTTATGGTAGATAGGATCTACCTTCATAGACTTGGAATCTATGATATCTCTGGATAGGGTATCTGAGATGATTATGTTTTTGTTCTCACTATCAAGGGTGATAGTTAAGGGTGTGTCCTGGTATAGATGGGATCTATGGTTTGATCTTACCCTCCAGTCTAAGGGGGAGTGTTAATAATTATAGCCTTTCGGCCAAGATCAAACTGAACAAATAAATTAATAATTAAATTAATTATACCCTTGTACTATTTTATAATAATAAGGATATTATTATAAATATAAATTTATATATTGACAATTAAATTGAGGGCCCAAGGTAGGCCAGGTTGGCTCTCTTAGAAGAGGGTGTAAATTGTTATTGTCACATATATATATTGGTGTGATTCTTGGAGAGGAGACACCAAAAACATAACGTGCCTTCCTCTTCTTAAGAAACGGTCATTCCTAGAGCAGCAAAAGAAAGTGCAATCTGGATTAATCAAACAGCGAATTAATTTGCCTGCAGTTCGATCTCAGTTAAGACATGAGAAATCCAAAAGCTAGGTATTGCGAATTTGATAAGCAGAGAACTAAGTGGAAGGTGCAGCGATATATATGTTGTAAGCTTGGTGTGCGATATATATTGTGAGGTTGGTGTGCAGCGATATATATGTTCTGAGCATTGTGACATCTAGAAAGGATGACAATTGAAAATCAACATCTAGAGGATTTGCTTCGTGGATCGGGGATCCTCAACAAATCATTGAGAATCATAAATTCCCCATATCCGGGTAACATCTAACTTTGCTTGTGTATATTATTTTGTGCTTAGTTTTTTTATATCTCCATAGATTGAAATATTCCTAAGTAGAATCTGAAAATCTTAACACTCCATAGGTGTGGAGGCAAGTTTACAGTCTTGCATCCAAAACTCGTCAAGCAAACTTTTTGCATATTTAGATTGAGAGATGAAAATGCTACCAATTGTTTGCCAAGCCTCAATACCTAAGCAATAATGGAGAAGCCCCAAATCGGTCATGTCAAAAGCCCGACACAAATCCTTTTTGATTGCTGCAATTAAATGTGCTAGATCAAGTCATTAACATAGACAACAAGAAAAAGAGTATCATCACCAAAGTGTTTGACATACAGATTAGTGTCAGAAGGACTCTGCTGAAAACCATGATCAATCTTGATGTACCATGCCCGAGGAGCCTATTTCAGTCCATAGAGTGCTTTCACTAGTTTACAAACTTGATGTTCTTTATGGGCAACCTTGAAACTAATGTAGACTTCTTCCTGCAACTCATCATTGAGGAAAGCACTCTTGACATCCATTTGATGAGCTGTCCATCAAAACTGGTCTGCAATTGTGAGAAGAAGATGAATTATGCTCATCTTGGCAGTAGGAACAAAGGTCTCCTCAATTAATACTCTCCCGCTGTGTGAATCTGCGAGCTACCAATCTGGCCTTGTATTTGTCCAAAGTACCATCTGCATGATACTTGACCTTATAAATCCATTTTTTAGCTGATAGGTTTCTTCCTAGGAGGAAGATCAAAAAGAACCCGAGTGTGATTCTTTAGGAGACTATGGCATTTTGCCTCCATAGCCTTTTCGCACTTTGGAATTCCTTTAGCCTCTGAACATGTTTGAGGCTCATAGATGCTATGAATGTTGGCCACAAGAGCAAAGTTAATTGTATTCTGTTGCTTGCTCTTTTTGTGAATTGATCTGCCCTCAATGAACTCATCATCATGAAGATCCCCTATAGTCTTGGCCCACCACTTAGGCCAGATGGTAGAAGTACCAACATTTGGCATAGGGGAAACAACATCTCTTGGGGAGGCTAGAACAAAATCATTTGGATGTGAATCCTGAGAAAAATTCGGTGGTGCTATATCCTGAGTAGTAGACTCCTCATCTCCAGAGTCAGAATGATCTGAAGCCCTCCCATTAGGGGAACCAAGAGGAAGACGAACACTCACATCAAAAGCCTTCACATGCTGATCCTCATGATTGGTAGTAGGAAGAAATGGACCAATAGTCTCATCAACCACAACATCACAACCAAATATGAGACGATCTGTTTCCACATCAACGAACCTGTATGCCTTGTGATTATCAGTGTAACCAATCAACATAAGTTTTTGGCTTTTGGAATCTAGCTTGGCACTCTTGGCTTTTGGAATCCATACACGAGGTGTAGAACCAAAGACTTTCAAATGGCCCACCTTAGGCTTGCGTCGCGACCAAGCTTCTTGAGGAGTCATCTTCTTAACGCCTTGTATAGGTGATTGATTCAGAAGATAGACTGTAGTATACATTGCTTGAGCCCAGTATTTCTTAGGAACATTTCTATGTTCCATCATAAAACAAACTATTTCTATAATGATGCAATTTCTACATTCAATAGCACCATCTTGCTGAGGGGTGTATGGTGTGGTGATTTGGCACTTAATGCCATTTGTAGCATAAAAAGTGGAGAAGTTAGATAAACAAAACTTCCCCCCCCCATTATCTGACCTTAGAGTAACAATGTCAAAACCTGACTTGTTCTCAACTAACTTATACCGCTGAAATGTATTGCACACATCTGATTTATTTTTAAGGAAATACTCCCACATTTTTCTACTGAAATCATCAACAAATAATAAAAGTACTTGGACCTAGTAACATGAGTGTTCATTGGCCCACATATATCAGCGTGAACCAATTGAAGTACCTAGGAGGCTCGCCAAGAATCACCATCCGAGAATGGTGTTCGATGTTGCTTCCCAGCTTGACAGGCTCCTTAAACTCCATGATTTTTAGTTTGGATCTTAGGTAGACCAACAACCAAACCCTCTCAAGATAACTGAGAGAGAGTGCACATTCAAGTGCCCATAATGCCGATGGATTTACTCCTTGCTGCCATGGCGTGCTTCCTAAGAATCACCAGAATCAACAAGTCTATACAGACCATGATCCTCAAGTCCCATAGTGACTGTAGTGCGAGTCTCCCTATCAACAATGTTGTAGGTGTGCAACTCAAAACAATATCGAACTGGGGAGAATGCCTCATGATCTGGCTGATTGAGAGAAGATTTAGTTCCATGCTTGGAACATAGTAATGTAGTATACATGGAGAAATATTGAATTTCTCCCTCCATAGTGAATCTGCACATTACCCTTAGGCAACAGTAATATCGCCCTCCTCCAACGATCACTGAATCAAAGAATGGTTCAAATTTTGTGAAGCAATCCCGACGATGAGTAAAATGCCGAGAAGCCCCTGAATCTATATACCAAGTAGAAGATTTCACTGGACTGCAGTCCTTTTGGCCATAAAAGCATAGAATGCAGATTCTTTCTGATCAGAGTGCTCCGCAACATTTGCTTTGGGTTGAGACCATCCCCGCTTCTTTTGCTCAGAAGCTGACCAAAGCCAACAATCGATCTTCATATGACCACACCTATGGCAGTAATTACACTAAACGTTCTTTTTCTTCTTGCTTCCCTGAGAAGAACTAGATCCTTTCGACTGAGAAGATTGAGCCTACCCTTTGTCCTTAGCAGAAGATTTTTCAAAGAATGCTTGCTATGCGGAGGACGAGCTGACACCACTACCAAATTGTTGTTTCCAACGATCCTACTGTAGAAGTTTGGTGCAAAGCTCAAAGAATTTAAGATCAACATTAGTTGAGGTAATGTTGAGTGTCTTGACAAAGTGCTCATAAGACTTAGGTAGACTCTTTAGAGTGATGACTACCATGTCTTCCTCCTTTTTCCGACCAATTGCCTCCCACTAATAACGAATGTCCTTAATCTTTGTCAGATGCTCTTGCAAGGACATTTTCTCATCCATCATGATGGAAGACAACATATTCTTAAGAAAGAATGCTTTGCTCTTGTTAGAGGTTTCGTGAAGGTGCTTCAAATGATCCTAGATTTCCTTAACAGTTTTACCAGATGGCTCTTGTGGGAGATGATCATTTGTGACTGAGAGTTTGATGAGCATGATAGCTTCCCGGTTGTGCTCATCCCATTTGTCATAATCTCTTCTAGCAATGGTAGGACGTGTAGATGTTCCCAAAACAATTGCATCAAGACACCGATACTCAAAGATAGTCCGTATGTACTGTTTCTAGGTGTTATAATTATTCCCATTGAATTTCTGACTACTTTCAAGCATTATATTTGTTAATGACACCATTTTGCATGCTTTCAAAGGCATTGAAAAAGGCAGAATGATGGCACAAATTTCGGAATAGAAATATTTCTTGGCACAACTCCCAATGCAAAAAAAGGTCCTGGCCACAGGTACGAAGATCTAGACCTGAGGTTGTGCCAGAAGAAAAACCCAAAGAAAATAATTTTTTTGCGGAAACCAATATTTCTCTGTAGCACCAAAAAATGCAAACACTAGGTCGTGCCAGTAATGGACCAGAAATTGTGCCCTAGCTCAAGGCCGCAGAGAGTGCACAAACAAACAGGAGTCATTGTGTGTCCTAGCCTAAAAAAAATGCGAGCAGAAATTCACGTCCACAAAAAGATCAGAAAACGTGATTTAGAAAATTGCGTTTGCTGGAAAAATCGTGGGTTATAGAGCTGCGTCGGGTTTGCAAAGCCTTCACAAAAGGGTGTCGCACAGAGATAGCTGAAAAAAAAATGCAGCTTCCAGAGACTTCTCCAAACATAGGTTGCATGGAATAATTTTCGAATGGACAGAGAAAATCACACAGTCACAACAAAACGCAAACAATTTTGCACGGGATAACAATGAAGTTGTGCTAAACAATTTTTCACGAATGGCCCTAGACGTGAAACAATGCGTTTACAAAGAGGCAAACTGAGGTCGTTTGAATACCTAGAGAAAAAATGACCTTTCAAAAACCAGAACAAACAACTCATGGGAATAAAAATTTCGAATTATGGTTTTAGAAAATGCCCACAAAATTTTGAAAAAAGTTCCCACTCTGATACCATGTGAAAACAAAATGAGCCAAGTAATTGCATGATTACTATTGAGAAATGAAGAATCATTTATAAGCAATTACAATGAAGAAGTTTCTAAATGAAACGACTGATTACTGAAAACAAGAATAGAAACATTCTATTCTAACTAGACTGAAAGAAATCTAAACTAACTAATTACTTTAATGACCATTAATTATATATAAATATTATTCTAACAGTTTCCTTTTGCCAACTTTGCTCCCAATACCTTCATTGGGATGTGCTATGGTAGTAATAAGCATTGAGGAGAAATGTAGGATTCATTACTAGTACATTGTATAGTTTCTTGAATCTAGTAAATTCATTTATGTTTTATACGAGAACTTGGGGTTTCGATTTGAAAAACTTACTAATTGGCAATCTTGTTTTTGAATATTTTTGTTAAAAGCATGTCAACTGGGAAAATATCCCATAAAAATACCTTGATGACATTATTTGCATTTAATAGTGGCAGAAGCGCTTCAAGCAGTTTATGGGGAGTCTCTGTACCAGAGGTATGACATTGGGAGGGAGGACATGGCATTGCTGTTTGCCTTTGGATATTTTGTCTCACTTTTGGTGGGCATGTTTTTGGGAATTGCCTCTGATTTCATGTAAGTTTTCATTTTAATCATTCTGAATTATGCAAATTTTTTGAAGGGTTGATTCATATTCACAATTCTTGCAATTTTTATTTTCTCTCTCTTTTTAAATGAAATCTTGAACAAGGTTTCTTAAGATCTGTAAACATCGGCTATGCTTGAATGCACTTTGTAATTGTTTTGCCACAACCTGCTATGTGGGTTGTCCTATTGCTGCGGGATATTTGATTATTGTTTATGCCATAATGAATGTCTCTCCCAATATCATTACACCATAAGCCCTTGAATCAAGTATTGCAGTAGGTTTATTAATATGCTTTCCATGTGCTATGGCAAGGCAGTGGGGATTACAATTTACAACAGACCACAAGAGATTTTTCTTTACTGCACTGAGAAAATTTTCAAATTCTGAAGTTAGTTTGTCTTAAAAACTTATTTTGTTCTATGTAAAATGAGGGAAGTGGATCCCTCACCCCTTATATTAAGATTTTATATATTATTATTTTTATATAATTTGTGTTCATTGGCCCACCACAGCCAGCCTTCTTCATCACTAGCAAAACAGGGGAAACTATATTCAGGAACACCACAAAAATGCTAAGTTACTGGTTTGGATTTGGGCTCGGATTCGGGATTCAGGTATGCAATGTGGCAGATATATTTTTCCTCAGTAGGGTATGGGTTCTTATATATAATTCTATTACCTCATAATTTGCAAAAGAGAACATATTCATAAATTTATAATTCATTGATTGTCAATTGTCAATACAAAATGAAAATTACAATCAATAATATAAATTTTCATCTTACTCTTCATCAAGAGCATCATCTTCAAAGTCAAGTTAACAGGTTTGTTTGAACTGTGATCAGCCACAATGCTACTGCTGTTACCCATGTCTTATGTAGATTTGTCTCATCTAAAGGAACTGTATCAAGCCGTACAACAGAAGCATCTAAATCTACACACTTGGGTGTTAGATTCCAATTCTTTCTTGCCTCTCATTGTAATTAGATGCCTTATGACAAGACACGAGTTGGAATGCACATAGACTAACTTATCCACTTTTATTACAGCTATTTGGTTGCGCTTAAAGGAGTATGTACTCCTATACTTCTTAGCTGGAGAACTTACAACCTGTTGAAACTTCATACAAACACAAGAAAACTTTTACATTTATAAAACATAAATTATAATATATAGAAACAAAAGAAAAGTAAGGAATTCAAAAAATAAAAAATGTATACCTGGGATAAAAAAAATATTGCAAGAGGTTGTAGGTAAATAGAGCCATGTCTATGGATGTACCACTATTTATGAGCATCTTTCTTGTACTTGTATTGAAGATTGCAAACATAATTGAGTCTCTACAACTTGACATAGTGTAAAAATAAAACAAATAAAACAATTAAAAAGTAGATGACATCAAAAATTGAAAAATATAATAAGTTTACCTTCATAGCTTCAACAATTGCAACCAGGAGAAGGACCCAAAGATAGCTTGCATATCATATGATGATTTGTCACAAACGTTTGAATCTCATCAACCCCAGTGTAGATTTCTTTGACCTGCTTGATCTGTGTGCTAATCTTTTTCCTCACTTAGTTGAAGGTTGATGGAGTGGATGACATATGGTGTCCAAAAAATGTGTTCACATGTACTCCTCACTATTAAATTAGTTACCCTTCAATTTTTTGCATTGTTTGTTATGACTTGGACAACTGTTTTGGGGCCCGCCATCTCATTGCATTCCATGATAGTCTTGCCAATGAAGTTTGTACTCTTCACTTGCCCCTCATAATCAACTGCCTTCAAAATATCATCCCATTAGGGGACACTACAATGACATCAATTATTGGCTTATTTTTGGAATTTGTTCCATCCATAGAAAATGGACATTGCTGTTTCAGTCTATGTATCCTTGATTATCCTCAATGATACCTTGACAAAAGCCTTTTCCGTGCCAATAAGGTGGTCCACGCCTTTTCGTACACGGTTTGATGTAATCATTAGGTGTATTAGCAATTTCTGTCACCATGTCTTGCCAATATGGTGATTTGAAAAGGAAGACCATTGCCATAAATGCATGTTTTAGTCTATAATTTTTCTCGACTCATTCTAGAATGCCTATTCCAATGGTCATTTTTATGAGAAACAAAGGGGTTATCATTTTCTAGAGAAGATGGTGATGAAATGAAAGGATGTGGGCTAGCCGATGCTGTAAAGCCACTAGGAGGCTTGCACGATACTTTATTAGATGGGTGATGTGATTCCTTTGCTCTATTACGTACAATGTTGGTATCCTCTCCTTCTTTGAAATATGCCATAATTTGTTCCTTAGGCAACCCTTTTTTATTTAGCCTTGGACAAACTCTTATTTCTAAGTTGATTATAGTGCATAGAAGAGTTTTTACATGAATATACAAGTTCTTATACTCACTCACACCTTGGCTACAATGCCAATGAAAACCACCACCTCTAGTAAGTTGCTCAATCATGCATGTATTTTGCCAAAGAGGTGACATTGCATCAATTTTGAATAGCCTCTTTGGTATTAGGCCAACTAAACTAGAACTTCTTGCCATTTTGCACGAATACCAAAAAGAACCTTAAGAAAAATAAAGAAAAAAATACAAAAAAGGACATATTACCCCTATAATATCGATAAAAGGTTTTAGATAACATTTAAAACATAATTTAAAGAGAAGTGGAAAGACTTGAAATAATTCTCAAAACATTTGAAAATATTACATATAAACTTCCTTTTGATTGATAGATCTTGTAGGTTCAGCCTTCTCTTTCTTGCACCATTCAACAAATTCTGTAGACTACCTTTGTCAAGCTTTCACCTTCAAGAAAACAACTAACAACCTTCAAGAATGAAAAATGGTAGCTTGGAGGGAATAATTGTTTTACTCTCTTCTATTTGTAAGATAACTGTAGTTTGAGTGAATTTAGGCAAAATGAGTGAAATGTGAGTACTTTAGGGGAAAATTAGACTAGCTTAAACCCTTTTTTTGTTAAATTTTGAAATTGACAAAACATTGTGTGGGGCCTATGGGTCCACTTAGCTTTGGTCTCAGATTGCCTAGTGTTTGGCCTGGGTTTGCTCAGAGTTTAGCTCAAGAACCTTGGGTACCTTGTGTACTTGGGTGAGTGTACTAAGGGTGCTTGGATTGAAACTTGAGTGAAACCCAAGCTATCCTACCTAGATTTGGGACACACACCATATATTTCTAATGTGCGGACCAAAATAGGACTCACTTGCTTAGCAAAAAGCTTAGCTTACAACATAAATCAAAGGCTTGGTTCAGCTTGTACAACACAGGTATCTAAGGCCCCATTGTGAAGTTCCAAGCATTGAATTGACTTGATCCCAAAAACACTCATCAACATTATTGCCACTCTATCGGCTTGAGCGACTTGTTCTTGATCTTGGTGAGGAGGGGTGATTAACTGCTTTTGAAGCACACTCAAATCATAAGCAGTTAGCTCTCCTTCCACTTCAACCTTGTGAGGAGGGTTTAAATGTTATCCACCTGCCTAGCCAATTCCAAGAACCTATTTTTTTTTCTTCTACCTCCTACCTCCTACCTCCACGTGCAACCTGCTAACTCCACCCGCTACGTGCGCTATCTGCACATTCTGCTCACATCTTTTGAGTAGCTTTGTTGCCCGACCACGCACCTCCCGCATGGGGCCCTTCTTTTCGCTCAAGTTTTTGTCGTAGGTTTTCAACTTCTAGCTTTTCCTTGCAGGTTTTCCGGCTTTTCATTTTTTGTTTTCATGTCTTTTGTCGAGTGCTCGTTGCGGAGGTTTTTTCACTCCTTTCCGGCAATGGATTTGGCCGAGGTTTCCCCCCGTCCTCCCCCTGCCATCTCTCACCCCTTTGTAAACTTACCACTGGAAGTTGTTTGATGTTGCATCATTTGCAAAGATGCTCGAGCACGTTGGGAAGCTTGAATCTAAGAACATTGAACTTAGACAGATTGTGCAAGTTTTCTTTGATAAGTTGACATTGGTTGTTGTTGAGAACAACAATCTTAGGAGGCTCTTTATCACAAATGTGGAATAGGTGATTGTGAAGGAATTTGACCCACTCGAACTGAAAGCAAAGCAAATTGAACTCAATAGCAAGCAGGAAACTGAAAAGAAACTTAAAACATGTGCCTCTATCTGTGGTGACATCTACCAACCTCTTGTAGGCATTGAGGAGCTGGTTCAGTCTAAGCTTGTAGAGGAACAAACCAGGAGATCACAAGAACTTAATCTCAAGGTTTTTGGTTTGCCTTCAATCTCTCCCCACGCCCTTTCCCCAGGATACTCATTTGTCAGTGATCAGCTTGAGATTATAGACATCACCCTTGACAAGGCCTGGATTGGCTACAACTCGACTCTTTTCCTCTGTTTCCTTTGTGCTACGAATCGGCTTTGTGCTCTCAAAGCATGGAGGAAGCTCTTTCCATTGTCGACGAAGATCTTTCTTGATGAAGATCTTAACAAATTGCAGGTCACATAATTGAAACACTTTAGAGAAATCGTTGCAATGGTAAATGAGCCGTTATGAAGAATTTAAAAGTTGTTATCAGGGACACTTTCCCTCCTGGGTGGGGAGCTAGATCTGCGGTTGCTACCACTAAATGACATTCGGGGTCCCGACTAGCTATTGGAGAATTAAAGGATGCTGATCTACAGACCAACTATTGGAATGCTAACAAAAAATCTCGGTCTTGGCCATGTTTGCTACATGATGGTCTGGGCTCATTTGATATCCTATATCTCAAAGAAACTCATGAAAGCTCTGCACGTCCTCTCCCTAGTATCTTAGGCTTTCATTGGCTGTCGACTTATAGATGTGAGACTAGATGTTCCAATGGGGTCTACAACTTCAGTGGGGTCGTCTGTCTTGTCAGTGACCGATTTTGGGGCTAGACTTTAGTTGTTTTTTTGATGATTCTGCTAGATTTCTATGGGTTTGGATTTGCCGTGCTATCCCTTGCCTCCGCGACATCTTGATTGGAGTTTGTTACTTCCCTTTGGTCTCTTCTTCGTATGCTGTCCACACTGAGCGTGATGGTGATCCATACTTCAACTTATATGATTGTATCTCTCAATTTTCTGTTGCCAGGGACTTCCTTATTCTTGGTGACTTTAATGCACAAACTTGGGTAGCTTAGACCCCCATTCACAACTAGGCCACAAATGCTATGTGCATTGAGGACTCGGATCCGGTTGCTTTGGGGCTTCAGAAATCTTCTGATGACTCTTCTAGACCCTTCACAAAGTATGGCTGACACCTTATTGAGTGTTGCTGACTATGTTCTTTCTAGCCAGTCGTTCATTCCTTCCATTCGCCACTTCTTGGTCACTCCAATCCCCCCCCGTCTCTCCATCTAGGCGATATCTCCCCATCCCTTCCCCCCGCCTACCTTGTTGACCCTTCACCCCGTACCTCGTTCTACTTTGACAATGATGATTGTGACCTTTTTACCCACCACCTCAGATTTCTCCCCTCGACCCCCTCTTTTCCCTCTTGAGTGTGCTGCCCTCAAGTTTGACGTCCTTTCCGCCTCTATTTGGGAGGTTTCCCTCCTATCCTTTCCTCATTCCACCACCCCCTATTCCCTCCTAGGCCTAAGAACACCTGCCCTATGAACAAATGGTACGACGAAGATTGTAAAGCCCACCATTGGACCATGTGCTTTGCTTTCATCCATCACCACCCCTCCTAGACTGGGCTGAAAACCTCTTATTGCCATCTCCGTTGCAAGAAACATCTCTTCGTTCCCCAATGTAGAAGAGTCCTTCGAGCCTCTCTCATTCACTCCCCCAAATCCTTTTGGTGCACTCCTTTCACTCGTCGCTCCATCCTCGCAACTGAGTTAGACCGCAACTTACTGGTCTCCTATACTTCTCTTTATGATATCCCCGGCCAACCCCCCATCCATGTCACCCCCTCGCCCCCTCATTATCATCTTTTCACTCACTCGAAGATCAGGGAAGCTATTAGATTTTTGAATAGTAGCAGAGCTGTTGATGAGGAGGGGTTCTAGGCAGAATTCTTCAAGCATGGTGTCACGGTTTTGGGCTCCTACCTTTCCGACCTTTTCAATCGGCTGGTCCATACTAGATTTCCCCCCCTTGGTCACTCCACATTATTCTTTTGATTCATAAGGTTGGCCTTGCTTACGATCCTAACAATTACATGACTATCATGGCTGGTCACACTTTCTCTAAACTGTATGCCATAGTTCTTCACAACATCCTCTCCAGGAAGTTGGACTAGTGTCGGATCTGTGCTAGGGGGCAGGCTAGCTTCAAGCCTGATTATTAGACTACAGACTATATTGACTCTCCGGACTATTATTGAGGAGGCGCGACATCGCTCGTGGAAGGTATATTAGTTCTTTGTGGACTTCTGCAAAGCCCTTGACAAGGTCTCGAGGATGACCCTTTTTCAGATACTTCATGATATTGGTATTTGTGAGACTCTTTTGAGTCCTTGACAGCTACCATGAGGCTTTATGAGAGTCTTAGGTCATCTTAGGACCCCTGATGGACTCTCTGACTTCATTAGGAGCACCATTGGTGTCAAGCAGGCTGCCCCCTATCCCCTACCATATTTGGTATCTACATTGATGAGTTAGAGGGGTTTTTTCAGGCACATTCTCATGTGGGGGATGGTTGCCTTCTCCACCAGGTTTTGATTTCTATTTTTCTCTTTGGTAATGATGTTGTTCTCCTAGCTTCTTCTCCAAAGGGTTTACAAAGGCAGTTGGATGGTCTTGCGGCCTTTTGTGACTTACGACAGTTGACTGTTAATTTGGGGAAAATTAAGGTAATGGTTTTCAATTGCCTTAAGACTTCCCACCTACACTTTTTCTTCGGGGGGGTGGAGGTGGAGATCTCTTCTTCTTACACATATCTAGGGGTTAAGTTCGTTGGTCCTCGATTCAGCTTGAGGCCCGCCCTCCAATTGCACATCAACAAGGGGTATGGTTCTTTGGCGCTTCTTGAGAGACAGTGTTTTTGTCAGCATTTCTAGGATACCACATCCAAGATGACCCTTTTGGACACTTTGATCAAACCTACAGTTCTTTATGGTTGTGTGGTTTGGGGGCCTTGTTGGATTTTGATTGGGCTTCCATCAAGCGGGTTCAAATTCTTCTCTAACGCATTATTAGATGCAAGCAGTCCATTTCACTCAATATTATCCTTGCAGAGTTTGGGCCTCACCCTTTCAGATTTGGGTTCATCTTTGATCTTGTTTGGTTCTTTCATTGCCTTTGTGGTTTTTCTGATTCTTTTGAGGGGCACCACAGGTACTCCTACCTCACATACTGTTCCTCTGAGTCTATTGCTTTCTCGGTCTCTTCGGGTCGGGTTCGTGGTTGGTTTATTGAGGCTTCGATCCTTCTTGGGTCTATTGGGATCGAGATAGATTGTCTCCCTCCCTTTCAATATTCTCTTGATGCTCCTCACCACCTCTTCCCGTCCAGATAAAAGCTAAACAAGTGCATTAGAAAAAACATTTATAGGCAGTACATCCACACTACTTGGGTTAACCCCCACTGGGGTCTTCGGCCTAAGGTGGTGTTTTATGTTGAGCACTTCTTTGAGATGAAGGACAAAATCATCGTCTTCCCTTACTACTTATCCCACCATTGGGTGCATTCCTTTCAGATCCCCTCATTCTTTCAGAGTGGGCTCTCATCTGCTTCGCATTGAAGATAGATCATCAACTTGTCAGAGAGAACATGATTTGCCAATTATGCAGTGTTGGGGAGGCTGAGATTGAGGAGCACTTCATCTTCCGTTGTCGTATCTACTATGAGATCAGAGGGAGATTCTACTTCCTCTTCTGGGGGGTTCAATCTCTCTCCACCTTTTTTAGGTTCACAGACCAGAGGTGTCTCGCTCTCTATCTTCAGGAGGCCATTAGGCTTTGGGACCACTCACTCCAGCATTAGCACGCTACTGGTCCGTAGTCTAGTCAGCTTATCACCTTCTGCGGGCTTCATTCAACGCATGGAACCAAGCGCCAACTTGGTCCCCCCTCTAGCCATTTCAAATCCATGAAGACCCGGAGGGGCTCTTTCTAGCAGCGGTTCTCTTCTTCTTCAAGGAAACTTCAGAGGCGGTCCAGCCCCCTGCTTACCCTTCTGTTTTGGGGTTCTTCTCTGCTGCTCCAGATATGTAGTGGGGTTTTGGGGTCTCCCTCTTTGCCCCCTTTCTCCTTCTTTTTCTCTCTGTTGTTGTTTGTTGGTTCGTTCCTATTGTTGTTGCTGTTTTTCTTTCTGTGGGCACCGTTTGGTGTCCTCACTTTGGACTGGCCCCCTGCTTTGTTTTGGCAGTCCCTTTGACCCTCTTTGTGGTCATTTGTTGAACATTAATAAATTTATCTTATCTTTATCTTATTTCCATCTGCCTGAAGGGTGCCACGGAGACAAGACCTTGGCATTCAGCTCCTGCAATTGGGAGCACTTTGGTGAGGTGGCTAATGGCACACTCTTGTGCCACATGAAATCTACACTTGATCCAACTCTTACAAAACAACCCACCATTTCCTTACCACTAGTTCATCGTTGACCATTATGAGCAAATTTGAAATGAACATGGTGGTAATGTCCAAGTTAACCCTACTCCTCACCTTTTCTTTAAGTAGTCCATGCTAGAATTTCTTTTATGGCCCATTTGATTGAACCTTCTCATATAATGAAAATTATTGCAAATCTGGCATTTGATACAAGTCCCCTAAGTGCCGATAAATAGAGGCAAAAGTGAGGCTGCATTGATTCCTTCTACCTGTTGGCGCCCTATTCTCCTTACAGAACACTTGGTTGAGAAATTGCAGCTGGGCTGATACCATGTCTTTGAAATGATAATTGAACGTTGTTATAAACAAAGGAGAGGAATAATCCTCATATAGACGCTTACAAGAAGATCTTTCCATAACAGAAATGATTGAGAACTAAAGACAAAATAAGAAGTTACTAACTAAACTAACTAAATGGCTTAAATGACTATTATAAGCTAAATATTACAATATTACTTTAAGACCCTCCCTTAATGGTCCTACTAATTACCATGCAGAATCTGTTGGTCTTTTGGCCACAAATGCATAAAAGGCTGATTCCTCTGAATGCTTTGCAACATGAGTCTACTATTGAGACCCTACCCGGTTGGATATTTAATCAGCCAACTGCTTTCTGCAGAACTTCCTCATATGCCCAAGAATAAGAACAATTTGAGTGCCTTCCAACATGATGTTGCTAATAAAGCCATCCCTACGGTTATCTAGATACACGGTTACTGAGATAAAATTCATCTTTTCAAAAAATTATGATTTCTATTGATAAAAATTGACAAAAAAATTGAAACCCATTATTTTTAAAAAAGATCGTGCAAAAATTCTTTATACCCACGTTTTTGTCCAAAAATTAGCAAAAAAAGCTGCTGCAAAATAGCACCACGATTTTGTGGAAAAATCATCAAATTCTAGATGCAATGCTGAAATCACACATGATTTTGTGAAAAATTTGTCAAATCCTAGATGCAATGCTGAAATTGCACATGATTTTGTGAAAAAATTGTCAAAAACCCTCATTTTGTAGAAAAAAGGTAAAAAATCCACAATTTTTTCAAAAAAATCATCAAAAAGCAGCAAAAAGAAAACCATGATTTCTTGGAAAAATCATGAAAAACCCTCCATGAATTTTGGGAACTATCTCTGTGATTTTTGGAAAAAAAATCATGCAAAAACCAATCACAGAAAGCCACATTTATTGTGAAAAAAACCAGCCAAAAACAGCAACCCTCAGTCATAGGAACAGATAACCCTTGCAAATCTAAAAGGAAATCTGCAGAAACCATGGTTTTTGTTAAAAAAATTGTAAAAAAAAAGAAATAATCAGGTCACAGCCCACCAAACCTTGACGTGTGTGGAAAACTTGCAAACTTTATAGAAGAATTAAGATTCCCATGCTTTCCAGGGCCAAAGACCATGATTTTTATCTTTAAAATAAAATGATAAAAAAAATCTAGAAATTGCCACAAAATTTCAGGAATTGTCCACGAATTTTATTAAAAAAAATCAGCCTAAAAGAAAAAACCTCAATATAGACGATTGCAAGATCTCTCCATAACGGAAATGATTAAGAACTAAAGACAGAATAGAAAGTTACTAAGTTAACCAAGTAAACGACTTAAATGACCATTATAAGCTAAATATTACAATATTACTCTAATAGTCTTTGCTCCATCTATTTCTTCTATGTGCTGTTGCACTATTCTTCTTACAGATCGCTTGACAGAGAATTTGCAGCTGTGCCAGTAGCATATATCTTTGCAACACTGCTTTTTATTGTTGTCTGTTTATTGAAGCTGAATGTGATGGTGCTACCCACATGGCACTACGTGTGAAAGCTCCATCACTTTCTAATGACAATGACAATCATTGTTTATTATCTTTCTGATCTGCACAGATTTCAACTTTTTGTTTATATGCAGAAGTCTTAGTCCCATATGGCTTGTAGGCACCCCCAACTGTTTTTTATGGTATCTATGATGCAATTTTGATTTTAATCTACTCCAAGGTTGGCTAGAAAATCGGTCACCTTGTTCGCTTCTCTATAATAATATCTGACAGACCAACTTTCAAACTTCACCAGTAACAGCCATGCCATTCGTGGAATATTTTCCAGTTTCAAATTAGGGGAGTGCTTGTTTTGGACAGCATATGATGACCATCAAATCCCCTTCTATGTGGATTTTCTTTATTCTGCATAGATCCACCACTTAAGACATAGGACCAAGGAATGCACTTTGCTTGCTTGTTAATTCCTTCCACCAACCTTTTAGAAGCAGCTTTAATTAGAGATTCCGATCAATCTCTAATGACAGCCTGCCCCTGATGCTCCAGGATTTCATCTAGCTGCACCATTAAATTGATTTTGGAAAAACCTGGGGGAGACAGATCCCATTTTCCTTGAAGCCTCTTTTGTAACTTTTTCTGATATTGACAGAGCCATTAACAAAATATGTTCTGTGTGTTTTTAATATTGCTTTTTTGAATATGGTTATCAAATTCAGAACAATTGTTGTTTAGAGATTAGTTTGGGAAAGCCTTCCTGTTGGTATACAGAGGTGAGTATTGAGCTCTTACCATTTGCAGGCTGAGGTAATTCATCTTATGATTAGGGGTAATTCATGGGTCATTGAGATTCCCTAGCTTTTGGCAACCAGTGGGTAATTACTAATGAGCAATTGGAGAATTTATTCACAGCTGGACATTGAACTTGGCCATCATGATGAGTTTTGGATGGCATTTCAGCTCCGAGCTTCACAAGCTCAAAATCAATATCTTATAACAAGAATCACATCAAGGAAATTAATTAATATGAATGTCCTTGTTTTCCTTGAGTCCCTTCCTTTTATGTGCCTATGGAGCATAGCCCCTTGTCAATAACCGATCTGAGAAGTTTCTATGAGGGTTATTATTTGTATTGTGCTCTTGGTTGTGTTCCCTCCTGTGTCTTCAGTCAATTCCTCAAACTAAAAAAATTCAAAAGTTAGCTAAGTCAAAATCAGCTAAAGACAAGGAAGGCATCGGGTGTGTGAAGAAAGGAAAGATGCAATAACAAAGGCATGCATCAGGCTGAACCCCAACACAAGGTAGCAGATTGCATAAGGTATACGCTGGGCTCGATGCTCAATTGAGGGTAGAGTTTGGTGGGGCTGCGGAAATTATAGTGCTTCCTTTTTATTATGTAGCAGGCCTAATGCCTGACACCTGAAAGGATGTGGTGAGTGGCTAAGTCATGAGGAAATAAGTGAAGGAGAAGCTCGGCGTGGTGCAGACAAGCTTTCCTTTTGTGATTTTTGAGGCTCAATGGCATGTTTGCTCGTCTATCCGCACCAGCTACCAATAGTGATGCTGTCTCTTCTTGCAACCACCCAAACTTGAATGTAGCCCTCCTTTAATCTGCAGCGCCCATTTTGGGTGGGAGGTGACTTGGATCACAGATTTTGAATCAGCTATGGTGCAGAAGTTTAGGGTTTTGACCTTGATGGTATTTGTAACAGTTTTTTTGACTATTTTGAGGAGGGTTTTGGTTGCTGTGTGGTCTCCAGATGATCAGATAGTTGTAGGCCAACCATTAAACACTTGTCTGGCTCATTTATGGGTACAGGCCACTGCGATAGAAAAAGACATGAACTAATGGGTTTTGTTGCCTAATGTCTCCAGGGCATTAGGTGTGTGTTCAGGAAAATCTCTTGGTTGCAACTATGGATTTTCCCTTGCCATATTTACTGGCATGAGTGTATGTTTAGGGAAGGTGAATATAACCACATTATGAAAATGGTGTAAGTATTGTAACAATCTCTCTCATTGTATACATGAATATATACAGTTGTGTTGTGGATAACTTAGTATGTTTGGTTGCCCAATAGATAGGCACTTCTGAGATCATCACCAATCTCAAATCATCCAAATCAAACACCAAAGGTCCAAATCAATAGTATAGGGTTAGGAGTGGTTTTGTGTGTTCATAACCTCATATCACAACCAGAGATTTATCTTCAAAGAATGATTAATGAATATATTTCATGTGGGTTATGAATGCACGGACATATATAGGGGTCATGTACAGCCAGTTGTTCTTGGTGCGGTGACCGTCTCTAGGGCCAAGACATCAAGTTGGGTTTGGTTGTAATTGTCTCTGTGAAATATTAATAAACTGTTGTATATATATTAAATTCTGATTTTATTATTTGACACTTCCTATTCAGACTCTGCTGTATATATTCTGTGTCAAAGAATAATATATTTCTGTATATAAATATTATGCAAACTGTTTGAATGAGACGTATTCATGAGTCACGTCCCTTCATTATTTAATTGCTGTTTACATTTAACGCACTGTATGCACCGTTTACACATTATAGTTAACGGCATATTATAGCCGACGTTTTAATAAATATAAAAGCAATACTTTATGGTAAGTATCGGGTCTATTAAACCCGATACCTATCATAAGGTATAACATAATCTTATGATAGGTATCGGGTTTAACAAACCCGATACGTACCATAATCTTATGTTATATATGCCACGGCAGATATTAATGTTAATAGTATATATTGCTGCAGATACTAATATGTATCGTGGCAGCTAATACAACTTTATTCATATCACTGCAGATACTAATATGTATTGTGGCAGCTAATACCATTTATTATATCGATAATACATATCGATATTTATCTTGAGATTAATATATAGATTTGTTATTATATATATATATATATATATATATATATATATATATATATATGTATATATATATATATATATATATGTATATATATATATATATATGTATATATATAATATTATCCAATATATTAATATATAATATTATCCAATATATTAATATATAATTTTATCCAATTAATATATATATAATATTATCAAATATATAAGAATATATATTAATAAATTATTTGATCATAGCTATCAATCTCAACACTCCCTCTTAGCTAGATAAGATAATTTCCTTTGATTTGTTAGTATCATATTTTCATATTACATTGATATGAGGAATCACCATGCATTGTGACACCTAGTTTCCATATCATAAAGATATGAGGGATCACCATGCATTGTGACACCTAGTTTTCATATCTCAAGGATATGAGGAATCACCCCGTGATACCTATTTCCATATCTCAAGGATATGACGAATCACCCTGTGATACCTATTTCCATATCTCAAGGATATGAGGAATCACCCCGTGATACCTATTTTTGTATCACTGCAATAGTGATACAAGGATATAGCAAATAGAACATTACATTATATTTACATATAACCCCATTATGGTATGTGCACAGACAGATAACCTGTCTACCATAACAAATCCACATTACAAGATCGTCATCTTGTAATCAAATACAAGTGTTCATTATCTAATAAGTTGTCACTTCTAGAAATGTACACAGGATGGATGAGCCCATAAATATGTATGATATATATAAAAATCATATTACAACCATACCAAGAGTTTCCCTAAAGTGATCAACTTTCACCTTTGGAAGAGCTTTGGTAAGAATATCCGCAGTTTGATTTCCAGTACAAATATATTCCAACTGAATTACTTTTCTTTCAGCCATATCACGAACATAGTGATAAGGAATCTCAATATGCTTTGATCTATCATGAAATACTGGATTTATTGATAATTTGATACAACTTTGATTGTCACAAAAGATAGTAGTTGGTGGTAATGTTTTACCAAATAGCCCATTGAGTAGTTTTCTAAGCCATACTGCTTCTTTAGCTGCCATTGATGCTGCAATATACTCTGCCTCTGTAGAGCTTTGAGCTACTGAAGACTGCTTTCTACTGATCCATGACACCATAGCTGATCCTAAGCTGAAACAACATCCTGAGGTACTTTTGCGATCAATCATACTTCCAGCCCAATCTGAATCAAAGAATCCATGAAGATTTAATTCTGTCCTATCATACTTGAGCCCATAGTTTAATGTGCCCTGAAGATATCTCAATACATGTTTTGCTGCGGTGAGGTGAATCTCTTTGGGATTACACATGAACTAGCTTAATGTATTCACTGAGAAACAAATGTCAGGTCTGGTATTCCCTAAGAACATTAGAGATCCTATCATCTGTCTATACAAGGAGATATCTGCAGGAGGAGATTCTGATGTTGCTTCCTTTAGTTTATGAAAATTTGTTTCCATGGGAGAAGACATGTGTCTACAATTTAGCATGCCAAATTTCTTCAAGATGTCAAGGGTATATTTGCCTTGATTCAAAATGATACAGTCTGACTTTTGCCAAACTTCCAAACCAAGAAAGTAGTGTAAAAGTCCTTCATATCAAATTCTTTGGCTAAGTCTTTCTTGCATTGTTGAATCAAATAATCTTCTCCTGTAATCAACAAATCATCAACATATAGTATAATTATCAACATATCACTTTTGTTTACCTTGAAGTAAAGATTTGGATCAGCATCATTTTTGGAAAATCCTAACTTCATTAGGTAGTTGTCTATTCTTGCATACCAAGCTCTGGGGGCCTGTTTAAGCCCATATAATGCTTTCTTCAATTTACACACGTGTTTTGGAATCATGAATCTCAAATCCTTCAGGTTGTTCTAGATATACCTCTTCTTCAATAGTTCCATTTAAGAAAGCTGTCTTAACATCCATCTGATGAACTTGCCAACCTTTAGCAGCTGCAATGGCTAGAACTGTTCGAATTGATGTGTAATGTGCAACAGGAGCAAAAGTTTCTTCATAGTCAATCCCTTCCCTTTGAGAGAAACCTCTTGCTACAAATCTTGCCTTGTATTTTTCAATGCTACCATCAGCTGCATGTTTGATTTTGAATAGCTATTTAGAGGAGACTACAGATTTTGATTTAGGTCTTGGTACAATGTCCCACACATCATTCTTTATGATGGACTGATATTCTTCTATCATTGCATCCTTCCATACTTGTTGTTGAATTGCTTCAGGTACATTTGTGGGTTCTGAGTTAGAGAGTTCACTCATAAGTGCTGCATAGCTGGATAATATGGAAGGCCTTTTTCTTTCTCTGACTGTTCCTGGAGGAGCACCAAGAGTCTTTCCTTCTTCTATGATTTTAGTGGCCCAAAGAGGTCTCTTCTTAGGATTTTCTAGTGTTGATAGATTTTCCTCATTTTCTTCTTCCTCAGAATCCTCATTTTGAGTTTCCTGTGAAATGTTTTCTTTTGATGGAACATAAGTTTCTTGTTCTATTGAATTTCTAACTTTAGAGCAAGCTATGTCTTCCTCAAATATCACATCTCTGCTTAATTCAACATGATTTTGCCCTAGTATATAAATACGATATGCTTTTGAAGTTTCACTATATCCTACAAAGATACCTTTCTTTCCAGGTGGCTCTAACTTTGTTCTCTTTTCCTTTGGAATATGAGTGTATACTGGGCATCCAAATATTCGAAGATTACTTATATCAGGTTTTGTCCCTGTGAATGCTTCTTTAGGAGTTTTATTGTCAATGTGAGAGTGTGGACATCTATTTTGTATGTATACAACTGTATTTGATGCTTCTGCCCAGAGAGAGGTATCAAGATTTTGATCATTGCTTTGGTGGCTTCAATAATAGTTCTATTCTTTCTTTCGACCACCCCATTTTGTTGTGGATTATAAGGTACAGTATACTCCCTCTTAATCCCAGCCTCTTTACAAAATTGTTTGAAAATTTCAGATGTGTATTCTTTTCCATTGTCTGATCTCAAAATTTTAATTTTCTTCCCAGAAAGGTTTTCAGTGATAGATTTGAAGTCTTTAAACATACTTAGTATTTCCTCAGATTCTTTGTGTTTAAGGAAGTAAATCCAGGTCTTTCGTGAGAAGTCATCAACAAAGATTATATAGTATTTGCAGCCTCCTATTGAAGAAACAGACATAGGTCCACATAAATCTGAATGTATTAATTCTAAAATACTATTAGTACTGCTCACATTGTTTTGAAATGATCCTTTTGTGTTTTTGCCTAGTGCACACCCTTTGCATGCACCAGGGTGATATTGTTTAAGTTTTGGTAATCCAATAACCAAATTTTCCATAGAAGATAGAGTTTTATAATTTAAATGTCCTAATCTTTTATGCCATACTTCATTTAAATTTGAAATGTCATTTACTAAAGCTTGATTTTTATCAGTATTTAATTCATATAGGAAGCCTTGTCTTCTTCCTATGGTATGAGCCTGTTTGAAGGTTAATCCTTTTGGCCATGCTTTTACTTTGCCATCCATGAAGGTTACCCTATACCCATTATCTTCAAGTGCAGATATAGATATAAGGTTTCTCTTGATCCCTGGAACAAATAGTACTCCTGTAAGTTGAATCGAGATACCGGTCTTTAGCTTGATTGTGCAAGTCCCAATACCTTTTACTGGATAAGCGGAGTCATCCCCAATAGTTACTTCCTCGTCAGATTCTTCCGTCATGGAATCTAGTAATTCTTTGAATCCTGTAATGTGACGAGAGAAACCACTATCAATAACCCAGATG
Organism: Chamaecyparis obtusa; assembly: GCA_027943335.1. Lineage (NCBI taxonomy): Eukaryota > Viridiplantae > Streptophyta > Pinopsida > Cupressales > Cupressaceae > Chamaecyparis > Chamaecyparis obtusa. The sequence goes on from BSBK01006159.1 coordinate 112,085, forward strand.
TTTTTATTTGTGACTTGACTTGAGAGTGCAGAATAGAGTACAAGTTGCTCATTTTTGGATTCTTCTTTGGGCTTCTTCTTAGATTTGGTGAAGGAAGCTTGATGATTCTTATATGGACAATTTGATACAACATGTCCAAATTTGTCACATCTAAAACATTTAACATTAGACATATCTCTTTTATTATGATACTCGGAGTTGAATTTCTTTTTCTTGAAATGTTTGAATTTCTTCTTCTTGTGAGTGTTTACATTTAGTGCATGATTTTCCTCATCATTTGTCCTTTTCTTTATTCCTTTCTTATCTAATCTTGACTCTTCTTGAAGACAATCTGTTTTTAGTCGATCAAATTTTGGGAACTTGGATCTAGCACTTATACCAGCGAGAAAAGTCTCCCAAGATTCAGGTAGACCATCTAAAGCAATTAAGGCTAGTTCCTTGCCATCAATTTCATAGCCTAGTAGTGAAAGTTGATCTCTTAAAGCTGAAACTCTCATAAAATATGCATTTATTTTCTCATTTTTATTCATACTAATGTGATTCATTTCCCTCTTCAAGGCTAGTTTCTTGCTAGCATTATTTATTTCATAGGTTTTCTCCAATGCTTTGAACATTTCATGTGCCATTTCATATTTAGATAGAATCGGTACAATGTGATCTCTGACTCCATCGATAATTATCTTCATGGCCTTGTCGTTTCCTTCATTCCAATTTGATAAATCAGGTTCTGCTTCTGGTTTTACTTTGTCTGATTTGATGAAGGTTTTGACTTTATTTTCTTTCAATAACATTATAATTCTAATCTTCCATGATTGGAAATTATCAGCACCTTCAAGTCTATCCTCGAATCTGATCATGTTTGCCATTTTAGAATTTTATGAGTTTATTAAATTTCTTGAATTTTTCAGAACCAGAGCTCTGATACCATGTGAAATATTAATAAACTGTTGTATATATATTAAATTCTGATTTTATTATTTGACACTTCCTATTCAGACTCTGCTGTATATATTCTGTGTCAAAGAATAATATATTTCTGTATATAAATATTATGCAAACTGTTTGAATGAGACGTATTCATGAGTCACGTCCCTTCATTATTTAATTGCTGTTTACATTTAACGCACTGTATGCACCGTTTACACATTATAGTTAACGGCATATTATAGCCGACGTTTTAATAAATATAAAAGCAATACTTTATGGTAAGTATCGGGTCTATTAAACTCGATACCTATCATAAGGTATAACATAATCTTATGATAGGTATCGGGTTTAACAAACCCGATACGTACCATAATCTTATGTTATATATGCCACGGCAGATATTAATGTTAATAGTATATATTGCTGCAGATACTAATATGTATCGTGGCAGCTAATACAACTTTATTCATATCGCTGCAGATACTAATATGTATCGTGGCAGCTAATACCATTTATTATATCGATAATACATATCGATATTTATCTTGAGATTAATATATAGATTTGTTATTATATATATATATATATATATATATATATATGTATATATATATATAATATTATCCAATATATTAATATATAGAAATTCAATCAGAATAGAAGTTGACAATATGGAAATGACCTATAGCTAGAAACGAGAGTTTGATATTGGTGTGGTGAGTGTTAGAACTTAGTCTGAAAGGAGAAGGTTGAATATTGGATTTTCACTGTTTTGCTGACACATGGAAGATGGATTTTGGCTGAATTCAAACTGCCATGATCCATAATGATAAATTAGACTGCATGTTGGATGTGATTGCATAGAGATTCAAAGGTTGGAAATGTCAGAGTAAATGATTGTTTTTCTTTGATCCATTGGGTATGAATATGGCATCAATCACATGTCTTACACAGAACTGGCAATAGCATTTCATGAACCAATACTTCTCTCGGATGATCCATTAGGACTGTGTTGGAATAATCAATCATTGACAGATGAAAGTGTGAAGGAATACAAAGGTTCATCAAGTGAAGAGTATCAGAAGTCATAAGATCAGTAGTCATGATGAGAAGCTAAAAGATCAAGAGTCATGCATGTAAGAATAGAAGACTAAGAGACATCTGAAGTTCTATTTATTTATGGTTCCTAAAGGGAAAGTTTGAGCTCAGTAACACAAAATCTCTATAGTTGTGTTTCATATTTTCTTATTTCATTATGGATGCTCCTTAATTGCAAAATGCTTTAACAGTTACCGAAGCTACAGACAGAGGCAGTAATTTATTTTATCTTCCTTTTTTGTCTTGGCACACAACTTTTTTGTAAAACCTCTTTACATTTTCACTGCTCCATTTTGACAAATGCTGATTCAATCATTGAATGTTAATATTGTGTTGTTCATGTAGAATAGTAGTTAGATTATAATAGGTTTGTTGATGAGATTGACAAGCATTCTTTTAAATATTAAAAGCTATGGGATTTGTTTTGCCATACATATTTTACTTCAAACCTAAGATGCTCGTTCGGGGTCCAGGTACACCTGTTTGCTGTTTTTTTTTTAATAATTTGGGTTGCACATGACCATTGAAAAAAGGGGGGCTTAAATTTTCACCAAATATATAAATTTACACAAAGAATACAGCTGATAATTGATAATTCAGCATCAAATGTTAAAGATAAATAAAAAAGTTTTAACATGTTCATGATACAGCAATTCTCAGTGGTTGGATAGATTGATAGTTTAGGTTTTTTTAATTTATATTTTGTATTCTTTTTTTTCTCTCTCCATTTTAAAGATGTTTTTGTTTATTGTATTTTGGGACATGGAGTAAGTGGGTCGGATCCACAACCTGGGGATATATCCAGGTTTGGATCCTATGTGGGATGTTCCTGCTAACTAAGTTCTAGACATTAGAGAGATGCATCAGGAATTTACGATTGCCACTTATTGATGATGGCGAGGTTTTAGAATGAGGCTGATGCTTCTTGGGAGTAAGAATGTCATCTTATTATTACTACAAAAAGCTGGTCATATTACTAGGTCCTTGATGACAACTAAAATATGAAATAGTGACTTGGTTAAATGCAGGTGGCATTTATTTATTATGAGCATACATATCCAGATGTCATGTTCAAGCAAAGCACATACGTCACTTAGAAGTTAAAACCAAAAAAGTACTGATACTCAGTAATTCTATAGTCAGATCCTAGATAGCTGTTACTGAATCCTAAGGAACGTAACATAATTAAAGAACTAAATGTGCTGAAGGATGTAGGGCAGAGGAACACAACATGGAGAAGAATACTACATTTATTGTTTTGCTGTCTTTATTATATCTAGAGTATGGACCACCTGTTATTTGTACCATATTAATCAGTTATAGTTTCATCTGATACACTCCAAAAAAGATGCAACTACAAGATAAGTACAAGAATGTGCCAAATTGATGAGGAACAACAATTAAATCACAAAGGAGAACAAGTATGAAGGCTACATTAACATTGGACAATAAATGGTGATATTTGGAAATTGAGTACTGATAAAGGAAGATATTGAAATCTAAACTAAATTAAAATATGCACTCAGCAAACATTTGATTGTATAAGCATTGTGAAGAGTGGAGCAAGAAAATAGAAAAGTGGTCAACTTAGAAAATTAAAAATAGAGGACAGAATAAATTTAGCCACAAGAAAGATAAAGTATGACATCTTGACATTTCATTCTAAGATGGTAAAGGATATGGTACTTCAAATTGGGAAAGGGCAAGTTAAAATTGGAAGTTATTTGAAGAACCCAATTGAAATCAAGCCAAGGACAATATATGTTAAAAGAAAATTATTTTTAGATTTGCAAAATAAATGGTGATAGTTGGAAATTGAGTACTTATAAAGCATCAAGTATCAAGGAAGATATTGAAATCTAAACTAAATTAAAGCATGCACTCAGCAAACATTTGATAGTATAAGCATTGTGAAGAGTGGAGCAAGAAAATAGAAAAGTAAGTGGCCAACTTGGAAAATTAGAAATAGAGGACAGAGAATAAGTCTAGCCACAAGAAAGATAAAGTATGACATCTTGACATTTACTTCTAAGATGATAAAGGATATGGAAGTTCAAATTGGGAAAGGGCAAGTTAGAATTGGAAGTCATTTGAAGAACCCAATTGAAATCAAACAAAGGACAATAAATCTTAAAAGAAAATGATGTTTAGATTTGTGAACTAGCTTATAGTATGTATATGGATTTAAGTGTTTATAGATAAAATTAAAATTCCAGGTAAACCTGAAGTTTGATAACTTATGATGGTAATGCTAAAATGTCAATAGTGATTCATCTTCTGTTAGATCTATCATGAACAGATTCATTTGTCCATGACAAGGAAAGAAGTTTTAAACACAAAATAAATATGCACATACATAGAAGTGCAATAGATATGGAGTCAACAATAGTGATTCTAGTTTATTAAGAATTTAAATGTTGAATTAGTGATATTATCCTATTGCCTTCGTAGAAGATGTTTCTATGTTTAAGAGAAATTTTTGTAGAAAAAATAATAATATAATCCTGTGCTATTTCTTCATTTCTAAAGGGCAGCATAAGTCTCCTTTGTAGTGCAGACCACTGTATGATATCTGTTTAAACTTGAATTCTTCCACCAAAGTAGGTTCATGCAAAGAGTATGTGTGCTCAGCTTCATAATTAATTAGATAGAGAGAATGATTACGATGCACGTGGTTGAAAAGTTTCTTGCATGCTGGCACAGTTCTTTCCAGAATTAGTTTAGAAACCAATCTTTCCAAGCATCAATCTTATTACAGTTGTGTTATCCCCAGTGCGAGGCACATTATAGCTGATATGTAAAGAAGCATAAATTGGATTTGCCAATCTACTTGTATCAGCAGTGAAATCATTAGCAAAACTTATTTTAATGGTAACGTCCCTAATTTTTAAGGTGACATTAATTAAATTGATTTTTTTTGAGTAGTAAAAAATAAATGAAATATTTAAATTTTAGATGATGACTTCATATCAATTAATTTAATTAATTAATAATAAAATATTATTTTATTAAATAAAGTTCTCCAAATATATTGAAGTCGGCCAAGTTGGCCTGATGTTCTAGATGCTTCTTGGAGTTCTTTATAAGGAGGTTGGATAGAGGCAGTCAAGATGCTTTTGGATATGAAAAACAGTTTATGACTTTTGGGGACGAAAACCTTCAGGAGTTGACAGAAACCTAGCTCTTCCAAAAACATTTGTGAAGTCGCCATCTGAAGACAATTTTGCAAAAATAAGACATTTGGAGGTATTCCATATTGTGTCTGATTTGAAAAATATAATATTATTTTATTCTGAAGTGTAATGTTGTTACCACGGGCCTGAAGGCTGGCATAATAATTTGTGTGGGACCCAATCCTTTCATTTGGCAAGAGCAAATAATTTTAATATCATTACTTTAGAGTGAAGACATTTGATGGGAGTAAATATTTCATGTTGAACTTTGCTATTGGGGATGAGTTTGTTGATTATTGAAGCTGGGCATAAGGGCTGCAAAGGTTATATTTGCTGAGGTTTGATTATTCAAGATTAAATTTATCATCAAGAGTGCCATTGGAAGCTTTCCATAATTTATTCTGGAGTATTATTCTGGATCGGATTGACCTGTTTATCGAGTTACCTTCTTGGAGTATTTCACCTTGCACAGGCCTCATATCCATAGCTGAAAGGGAGCCATCATCACTGCAGTGGATTGTAAGGGGTGATTGATGCCTTTGCTGGTGTGTGAGGCCTGGAAGAAGGTCGTGGAGTATCTGCTACATCCTTGAAAGCATTTCCGGGAGGGAATACTCAGACCAGCATGAGCATACTGAAGCTTATTTCCTGTGTACCTTGGTCTTATTCGTGGAGGTCTTCTAGTTTCCTGTACGTGGTTGTTTGCTGGGCAAAGGGAATAATCATTTCCTGCGCTTCTACCTTGGCTCAAGTTTGAAAGGAATAGCTGAGATTTATAGTTTCTGCTGTCTATCTTCTGTATGCTGCAAACTGATTGTGTAATTCTGAACTCTACATTAATATATTTTCAGATTGGTGCTTGCATTAAAACTCATAAAAACTTTCTATTTTCAATCTGCTCTTTGTGATTAATGGTGCTTATTTTCTTGAGGATAGTTGTTGTGCATTGTTATTTTAAATCTCAATCAAACAAACAAAACATCTACCAGGAAACTGAGATTTTTAGACCAGCGTGTCAATGTTCTGATTCAGTGATTGAATGCAATCCGTTTGACAAAATTCCTGAAACCTAAATCTACGGAAATTGGAAAAGGAATTGCCAAAAAATTGGCTTCTATTTTGGGATCAAACATTTCATTAACTTAAAAATTCAAAGAGAGAAGATAGTTCACGGTTCTAGATGTGAAATTAAATCAGGTCAAGAGCAAAAGATTAATTTGTATCTTTTATGTGTTGATGGCTTCTAGAAGTTTGATGGTTATGTTAGAAAAGTTATTTGGTGTTGTGCAGAGGTCGGAAGAAGGCTTGCATAGTCTTTTGCATCTTACACCTCATTGGTTGCTTAGCTAGGCTATTCAACAACTATCATAGTCTATTGATGGGAACTTCATCCATATCACTCGCCTCTTCCCTTTTCTCATGCACTTTTGAAACATGGATGACAACGGAACATGAGAAGGTGAGTGTCTTAGTACTTTCTGACTTCATTGCCTAGAATAATGCAGTTTGCTTAGGACTTAATATTGCGGCTTTTTGGCGCATTACATTTCTTAGCCGGTTGTATTTGCAGCTAGGTTTCCGGCAAGATTGGTTGAGTGATACATTCTGGACAATGAGCTTTGGAGCAGCAGCTTCATCTTTGGGAAGTGCAGCACTGGCAAATGCTTTAGTAAATTGGAAGAGTCCACATGGAATGGCTCTCCCATCAGCAGCAGCTGCTGTTGTTGCTGTTGTATGTGCTATAATTATTACCAAAGGATGGGGAGAAAATACGGCAACTTCCAAAATCAAGACTCGAAAAATAGTTTTGTCTTTAGCATATTTGATGGCTGGTTAGTATAGTAAGTTCTTACTACACACTGATAAGTATCAACCTTCTACATTAGAAGTTTGGTTTTTTTTTTCTTCTGCTTTTTTGTGGCATCAAAGTAGTGTGCTGTGAGTATATAAATCCAACATATTTGATGGCAACTAAGAAATTCTGGTCTTTGGCCTCTGATGTGAGTGGTTTAATGGTGTTTGATATTGTTGTTGCTATGACGTGTAATTGTTTTGAAAACTGCAAAGTGTTGCTATCATTATTTTTTGTTCTAATAAAACTGAAGATTGGCAGATAAAAGGATTTTGCTATTGGCATGGGTTCAAACCTGCTTTGATTTTGCTGTCACAGCCTTTTGGTTTCTCTGGACTCCTACCATTGTGGTATGCTTTCTTAAACATTTTGTTATGTTTAATGTGCAATCTTAATTCAGCTTCACTAACTGTTCAAATTTCATGGTATATTGTTAACGCATTGGAAAACATAGTTCCTTTTCATCAGAATTCTTTATGTTTGCTGTCTAATCCAGTTTCGACTGTATCATGAACATTTTATTTTTATTAGACACATTGAAATTTCAACAGCTTTTCCAATTATTTGGATTCATTTGTTAAAGTGGATATGGCAATTAGGATCTGTCTATTGCTAGTGTTACACAATTTGGACTTGCTAGTGCCTTTTTCTAATTTGAGCAATCCAGATCAACTCTGTTGGCTGAAACTTAGCGACAACACTTGCCCAAAGATAACAAGTTTAAATAATGCGCAAGATATTGGAACAATTAACATATTTATTTATTTTTGTGGGAAATTAACTCAATAGATATCAGGATAGATATGCTTTATGTCAAAACTAAGCTAAAAATAAATTATTTGATACACATCAAATACTAAACATGAATTGAAATTGAAAGGTTTTTTTAGTTCATATTTAAAAATCAAAATGTATACTCCTATATCCTTGAGTCCAAAATCCATCAATCATGATTCATTGCATGAGAAGGATATGTTCAGATCGATGTCCCCATCAATTATCATGCTACTGCTGCTGATGACCCTACTCCTGCTTATGGACATGCTTGCTCTGCAAATCTCCCTTGCTCTCTGGTTCACTTTACATCTTGATCCGTCCAAACAAAGTCACCATCTTTAAATTAAGGCTCCCTTCGCTCAGCTATCCAATTGAATTGTGGATCAATCCTATCTATGGGAATAAAGTTAGATTGGTTCTTTGCATTTTATAAATTTTTTGTTTCGGAAACAAAGATTAATGGATAACGGCCAAACTATGTTATTGGCTTCGCTGAAATAGGCTACTGAATTGCAGAATTATGGTATGGGTGTTGGTATGGTTTTGGGACAGCCTGGGGCTTTCCTAGGGTTCAGCCCAAGCAGATCCACAGGGAACCACACAAAACAGAAAAATCCTGTGTCAAAATTGGAAAAATCATGAGTGGGTGAGTCAAAAGGTTTGTTTTCCGGCTGTTCCAGATTGAAGAGAATCTAATTTCTTTCCCAATCCCCCAATCCCCCCAATGTTTTTTTCTTCAACCACTGTTTTTTTTTCAATCACCATATTATACGTGATACACACTCTTGCTTGGTGCTTAGCGCTTGGCTCTTTGACGTTTATGTATGTTTGCAAGCGAATGTAGAAAATTGTTAGAAATTATTACATATAATGAAATAGGTAGAAATGGCCACTCCTAGAGGCATAATGAAATTAAACTTCGATGGGGATTCACAAGGCAATCCTGGGGTCTCTAGCGTTGGGTGTATAATAAGAAATAATACAGGAGTTCTCATCTAGGCAATATTGTAGTGGCTTTCCAATGGTGTAGATAATGAGGTGGAGGTGGATGCATTGTACGAAGGTCTGATGCATGGGCATTGTGCATTTTGAATGTTTTTATTTTAATTTTGTTTTGCTATCTATTTCAGCTGCCACTGTACGTGTATGTTGAAATTTTAAAATTGATTTTTTTGGCCATTTGGAGCTGTAACTACCTACTCCCATGTCTATTAACGAGCAGCAGCATAGGAAAATGAAGTGGGAGCAATCTGGGCAAGATTTCTGAACACAAAAAGGAGCTGTAATAATTTATTATGGGATTTCTGATTGGTGCACCTTATTTAGGTGGGATTTTGGAGAAGGTTCTAGATTTCTTTGTAGGGATTTGGTTGAGGAAAAGAAAACAAGGAAAATAAAGAACAGAAAGGAATAGGGAGAAGAGAAGAAGAGGGCAGCAGTTATAAAAAATCTAGAAAACAGAGTAGATGAGAAAAGAGAGGAATTGAGGAGTACGTGATAGACCAACAACAAGAAAGAGAAAGACTGGGATCTCATATTTTTGTCCCAATGCTTTGTAAAAGTGTTCAAAAGACTGTAAATGACGTATTTTGTGAGTTAAAGGCAAGAAAATATTACTCCTTTCAAAATATCTTCTTTCTTGGATTTTGTTTGTTCTTGTGAATGATAAGAATTTATAAGTTTTCTGCTCAAAGGTGGTTATTTTGTGTGTTAACATTTGGGTATTTTGGGATTTGGTATTGTGTGATTAAAAACACTGCAACATTGATTTCTGTTGTTCCTGTAGGTTCTAACTATTAACTGCAGCTTAGTTTCTGTTCCTGTATAGCTTCAGACTGTTATCTGCAGCATAGCACTGGTTATTTGCAGCTTATTTCTTAGTCCTTGCAGCTAAAGATTTGGCACTACAACAAGAGTGTCAGGCCTCTGCTAGCTCCAATTTGGGTAGGTTTTGGGCACCTACAGTGTGGTGGGTGCCATCATGGCTGCCCTTATCGTGGTGGATAGGGTGCTAATTGATAGTATGGATTGTGAGTGCCTACAAGAGGATGTCTTCTCATAGATCTGACACCTATTCAATATATGTAATATTAAGATGGAGGTGGCAATCATGGAGGTGTTTGGGGTGCGAAGGCTTGTGGGTATATCATGTTCACAACTGCGGTATCATGGGTGATTTCCTCACAAATTGTGTTAATTTACTAGGTAGAAAAATGCATGTGAAGTTGGCTGCTCACCATTATCTGCAGGAGATTTGGGTTAAGAAGGCCTACACAGCCATTTCAAACTACAATTGAAGGAGGACATCAAGAGATATCTTGCAAAGATGATCTGAAGAACAACACAACTTTGAAGGAGTGCCTTGATCTGTTCACTAAAGCTGTTACGCTCAGCAATTTTGAGGGTAACTAGAGATTTTTGGTAAGACATTCAAATTTGTTCTTGCAACAGCAGCTGGATAGGTTAGAGGAGTTGAAAAAGGAATTGGTGTATCTTTTTAAGACCTGAATTTGTACCAGACTCATGTAAACCCTCTAGTGGGGGAATGTTTTGCAATATTTAATGGATGGGAGCTGTCCCCTTGGCAGCAACTTGCCTATCAAAAAAATAAAATGAAATTGTGAATACTATATTATAATATATATATTTTTGTAATATATAATATTAATATAATATATTCATACACATTTTTTTTATCATATATTAATCCATATTTATTATAATTTATAAACATTATATTTTTAAGATAATAATGTATTCTAATACTATATACACACACACACACACAAACCTGTACCCATAACCAGGGTGATTATTTTGGCTGTACTAGCATACCTGAACTGAAACCTTTATCCATCTCCATACCAAGTTTGGCAATTTAGCAGCCAAGCAATTCATCCATTGTTTGACAAATCTGTTCTTCCTCCATTAAGTGATATGCATAAAAAACACATTGCATATGCGGTTAAATTCTGATATCAAATTCTTGAGGGTCTAGGAAGGTGGCATACCTGAACCTGATCCTGTATCCATCTCCATACTAAGTTTGGTAATTTAGCGGCCAAGCCATTCATCCACTGTTTGACAAATCTGTTCTTCCTCCTTCAAGTGATATGCATAAAAAACACATTGCATATGTGGTCAAATTCTGATATCAAATTTTTGAGGGTCTAGGAGGGTGGCAACCTTGGTCTTCCCTTCATGTATAGAATATGCTAAATTTGCATAATGTAAAAGTGATGAAATGCTGAAACAGAATGGCATTTGATTTTTTTGAGCTTCCCACAGTCTTTTTTCAACAAAAAGAATGTTTCTAAATAACTAATGGTCGAAAATTTAAAATATCAATGCATTGGATCACGTTATTTGATCCATCATCAAGATGGAGATGTGAAAGTTTTAAAACTTAGAACTTATCATGGTACTTGGTAATAAAAGCTTCCTACCTCTGACCTAGACAAATTCAAGGAGATTGTCTACCATATCTTTTGACGCTACAAGCTTGCTGTATGCAGATTTTAACAGTGCATAACACCTTTAGATCAGGAAATTAAATCCTTACATATAGAAAGGTGCATTAAGGTTCTATCCTGATGCGGACCTTTGTAGTTGTCACTGCTGCCTGATATCCATAATATCCCATATTGACTGCATTTCTCCTAGTTGTCTCCTTACACCTCTAAAGCTATTCTTGGCTATTTCCACGGCTTCATGAATGGAACCTGTTGATGCTCAAACTTTCATTCAAATACTAACAATTGGAAATCTTATGAATGTGGGACTTGGTTCATAAATAAACTGCAAATTTTCAAAAAGCCAACTCTTCCTTGGATTTTCAAAGTTTAGAGGAAAAGAGCAAGAAAAACTTCAAAATCAAGCTAAACTAACTCATTTATTCTATGGTGATACACCAAAGGATGGTACTATAATTTAATAATAAAAAGCACAATGCATTCATTTGACAGAAATAATACAGACTCAAAGCATTTAAAAGAGCGTAAAGCATGATTTGCAAGCATTCATAAATGAAATCACTCAAATCAATCACATCGGCTGAATATGCATCACAAAATGTAATTTTAGATTCTAGAATGAATGAGCACAGAACATCATAGACTCTTCATTGTTGAAAGGAGAACGCAGTACATAAGGCACTGATTGCACAATGATGAAAAATTGATTTCTTGAGAGGCACCTGTTAAGGCTTTCTAGAATAAAAGATTGCTAACCCCTTTAACAAATATTATATTAAAAAATTGCTAACCCCTTTTTCAGTTGATCCCTCATCATGGTGAGCATTCCGGATTTTAACAGAGAACAAATTGTTCCTGATAATCACATGGGAATCAAAATTACACGCATGACCTGCAACTGCCAGAAAGCAGTGCTTAACTGCCCTTTGATCCTGCATGAAAAGAAGCAATTATAGAAATATTGTCTCGATGAATAGTGCAACATCCTCGCATTGTCAGAAATCTCTTAGCTCTGGTGAAGCATGGTGTCAACATGTGGATCTCTTCTAATTTCCTTCACTGGGTCCCACTCGCTGAAAGCCTTATTCCTTCAACCAATGTCGTGGGCCAAAAGATTTATCCTTTATAGACTCCAAAATCTTGCCTGGTAGGGACACGTGAATTCCTTAATCTTATAGAGCAAAAGAGAAGTTGTGTGGGAACCAACTCCTTTTGAAATGCGCACTGTGATGACATGTGGACTCTTTGGCCAATGACACAAAAAGGAAAGTCGTCAGTTGTGCTGATACTGAAAATGTTCACAAGAGCAACACACGTCTTTTCTTTTACTTAATGCTTGCAGGAAGTGAAAGTGTTTCCAAAAAAAACCTTTTCGAAGGAAACCATGCTCCTTGTAGACTCTACCTGCAAGACCACAAAATTTCATATTGTTTCTATTGATGCCTTAGAAAGAAAATCAAAATGTGGGCCTTTTTCTCCACAGAACCCATAGCTGGATTTTCCCCCATCCATCTGATGTACCCTAACCAATGGCTCTAACATTTTAATTAATCTGAAACTATCCAAAAAGTTTCATAAAATCCCAAATTGGTCACATAGGGCTTTTGACTACATAAAAGTGGTCCATTTGGTGATTAAAAAACACCCTTAAATTTTTTTTGGGATCACAAGGTGCTTGTAATTGCAGGTGGAATAATTTTCTTTTTTGAAAATTCCTTGGCAACTTCAGGTCAGTGTGGCCATAAATGCATATGAATTTAATCCTTCAGCTTTTCCAATATATTTCATCATAAGATCAAGAAAAAATGCTGTACAAGAGGTCCAATTTTTTTTTTTTCCCGTAGTCAGAAGGACCCTGAATGATTACAGCAGCTACAAGTGAATCTGCTATAGTGAACTACACTCTTATCTATATAACTGCAGCCCTGAAGGACTAATTATTTAGCTGAAAGGTTGTTGTTGACATTTTCATTTCATCACAGTATTCAGCTATGCACAATCATGGCATTGACTTTTTGGGGAGATTGTTCTAGTGAAGTGGCAGAAAGTCCATGAAAAATCTTGTAGGAGCCACATGTTGCAAATACTATCTGTGATTACTTGGACAATGTTGTTTATTCCATCTCTGTCAAATTATTGTCTAAAGGGTCATAGAGCAATTGACCACTTTTGGTTAAAGGTAAGACACATTGGTAGATTGGAAAAATAATATTATCAAGAATTGTACTATTTCTTCCATTAATTCATCTATCATACATTGATGCAACCTATATTTACCCAAGATGGGTGATGCTCACCAAGCATGGCATGCTGACATTGGAAACCTCATCATCTAAAATACTCATCCTAAGAGCATTAAGAGTAGAGGCTTGTAAACCTACACATAAATGATGTTACATAAATCATAGCTTGCCCAAATGGAGATTTGCCATTGTGAAACGGCAGTTTGCATAAAACCAAAGGTCTTCCATTTTCTGCATGATGTTGGAATGTTTTGCAGCTCATTATCTGAAGTGAAGAGTGAGCACTTCAAATAGTATTGATTTCACTTAAAACATGAACCAGTGGAACTATGGGTATAGGCAATGCTTAATGGGTAGTGATACAAGCAGTAGAAGAATTCTGAGGACATCGTTAAACCAATAAGGTGAGGTTGTCTACTAATGCTCCCAACCTAGGAGGGAGTTTTTTCAATTTCAATAGAGTTGAGAATACTTTCAATTTCAGTTATCTCCCCTCCCCCTCCCTCAAAGTTATAAAAAAACTGACTTATTTAATTTTAGTTTCCCCTCTTTTTTTTCCCTTCAAATATATCAAAAAACTAACCTCTATTTGGTGGATGCCATCAAGTGGAACTGTAGGACTTATTGCTACCTTGTGGCTAGGTTTTCATTTCAAGGTACTAGTTCAAATGATTAGTTCTTCAACTCATCTCTTTGCCAAAAGAAATGCATTTACCCCAGCTTGCATTTGTAGTAACATCCATGAAATAATTCTATGCCTTTTTAGAGAGCTTCACATTCTCTTCCATGGTTGCAATATTTTGTTTGGGCCATATTTTGTTTTGGAAGGAATTTTTTATTTTTTTAGCTTTTTTCCAGATCAAAATATTCTAGCTAGGGTTTAGAGAGAAATTGTTGTAAAACAAGGTGAAGAAAGCTTGCAATATGAACTTAAACTAAGTATTATAGTCCCAAATATCATTGTTCTCAAGTCATTTCTCTTGTGACAAGAGCTCCCTCATAAAGAGATCTTGGAGTTGCTCAAGGGTACTTTGTATACTCTTTAGTGATCACGACATTTGAGATGTTGTGAAGGTTGAGTTTGTGGGTAGCACTTTGTATACTTGGATGCTTTTGTTGCCCTCTTCGCTTCATTTGATTTTGATGATGACTATGAGCCACCTAGTGAGCATGAGAGTACTATTGCCAATGCTAATGCTAGTGTTAGTGGTAGTGCTAGTGGCACAATATGTGGCTCTTCTAATTTCCTACAACATAGATCATCTAATATGGATGATGATGATGATATTTTTGATGACCCATATAATTTTTGATCAATGGCGGCTGATTTTTTTTTGTTTTGATCGGTAAAAGGCCGTAGCCAAAGAATTATATTAATATCTAAATTTACGGATTATAGACCTGGTTCAAATGAGCAGGAGGAGGAAAGAACCAGGTAAAGAAAACCTTCTGCCAATTCTCACAAACAAACAGACTACAGACAACAACCTGCAATTCTAATCAGGTTCACAAATATGTACTCCATAGATGGAATGGCACGAGTCATGATTGAATCACATCCCCAATATGAAATTCTTGATCTTGCTGAATAATCAGTATCAATACCTAGAAGTAAATGTACCCCACCAGTCAGAGCATGACTTCAAATTATGGTTTATGCATAGTGAAGGCTAACTGATATAGAAGAATCTAAATTTATAACACATTCAACCACACACATTCATGACTCCCGAGCATACATGGAGACCAGAGGATGCAACGACTCATATGAATATTATTAATTCGCAGTCACCATATACAGATCAAGACAAGTTTTAGTTTGCAGGAACATACTCGGTATGATTTGATCAGAAAAAGTAAGCTCACCAGATCAATCTAATAGGGGCAAAGACAGTTGTTGCATCGAACCCCCAAAGAAAACATTAACCATCGTCGATACACAGTTGAGGCAAACCACACTGTAAGAGCAAACAAATAGTGAAGAAAACAAGGCCGAGCCTCCTGATGAGGCAGTGCATGTCAGGGGACAATTATCCCCTGACCAACCAACATGAAATTAACACTGCTTTCCAAGGGAGGGACTTCCTCCCTTGGAGTTTGATGACATTTTGATAGAGTAGTCGTTGGCTTCCTCCACCCTATCTAGAATAGTTGATAACCTGCCTTTTCGTTTTCTAATTGCGTTAATTAATAGTTGGAATGCCAGTCGCGAGCATTGAGTATCCAGGTTGCCAATTCCATCTCTTGCTTCCATCAAACAAGCTTTAGAATCAACACAATGTTTGTTAAGGAATTCAAATCAGTTATAGAGAATGATAACAATCTTTTATTATAAATTCCAGATTGTATCTAAGTCTGCAAATTTGATATATTATTGCAGAGATTAATAAGTATAAATATTTGCAGAAGATATAGATATCGTATGCTTGCTGTGATATATAATTACCACTGTTATTGATTATCTCACAGCAAGGATCGATATTCAATATATATAGTATGGTGGAGAGTCATGTCTACGTAGAATCATGACCATACGTGGCTTATGCTACGTAGGGTCATGACCCTACGTAACATAACAACCAATTTAACTTATCATGCTTTATTAATCTTAAATCCCGATAACAATATTTTGTGTATCGTATCGTGGATACGTTAATATACAATGCTTATGTATATTAACGTATCCATGATACGATACACGAAATAGTATGAGTATTGAATATATTTCGATACACTCGGTTTCCTTGTAATAGTCGATGTTCTGCCATCAGTCAACAATGTATTAAGTTCGATCATATTTTTATACATATGTGAACTCATTTGAAATAATATATATATATATATATATATATTTCTATTTCATTCTAGCATATTTATGTGCATGTGTTAATTTATTTATATGCTTCAATCTGAATGAAGCTATTTCGCAATACTCCCTCTTAGCAAGAGAGGATTTGAACAACACCCCTTTGAATTGATTACACATGAGTTACATTTCAGAGAAATGAAAGTTATCTGATCTCCGACACTTCGGGACAACTAAATGAAGTCTATTAGATAACAACCTTGATCCTAGGGTGACAATGAAGTCTTTAATATCACAGGTATAATTTGGGACATACATAGTCCATGTCAACACACAATTCATCATGACCTCCGACACATTTCCGGACAACAATTCAATGCAGTCTGTCATGAGAATAAATCAAGAATCACAATATCATGATATCTAGCACAGTCCGGGACAACAACTTACTGGAGTCAACCATGATATGATTGTTATCACAACACTCAGTGATCACAATTTTAGTATCAAGATATCCGGCACATTCCAGGACAACAACTTAATGTAGTCAATCTTGATAACAGGTCAGACTATTGTTGAGGTCGTCACCTAACAATAGTAACCTTACATATATATCATATGAAAGATCGTCACCTTTCATAACACAGATATAATTATTGCAATATTAAAATATTCATGAATATATTAAAGTACATATGGCTTAGATTCAATCTCAGAAACATTCAACTACAATTTAGTCATACCAAGTTTACCTCTGAAGTATTCTATTTTCAACTTGGCAAGGGGCTTGGTGAAAATGTCGGCATTTTGCTCTTTAGTGTTGATATACATGAACTTGATAACATCTTTGTCTACCATATCTCTTATATAATGGTAAGGTATCTCTATATGCTTGGATTGGTTATGAAAAACTGGACTAACTGAAAGTTTGATGCAACTTTGATTATCATAGTGAATCACAGTGGGATTCAAGGGTTTTCCAAACAGTTTGAATAGTAACTTCCTCAGCCATACTGCTTCACGAGCTCCCATGGAAGAAGCCATATATTCAGCTTCAGTGGAACTTTGAGCAATTGCAGATTGTTTTCTACTGAACTAGGATATCATAGCCGATCCAAGACTGAAACAACATCCTGTAGTACTTTTACGATCAATAGAAATGCCTACTCAGTCGGAATCAGAATACCCTTGTGGTTTGATTTCAATGTTCTCATACTTCATGCCAAGTCTAATAGTGCCACGCAAGTATCTCAGAATATGCTTGGCAGCCATTAGGTGAATCTTCTTAGGGTCGCTCATGAAATGACTTAACACATTGGTAGCATAACAAATATCAGGGCGAGTGTTCACCAAGTACATGAGAGATCCAATAATTTGTCTATAGTATGTAGGGTCTGTAGATTCTGAATATTCTGCATCACTTTTAAGCTTATGAAGATTTGTTTCCATTGGAGTAGATATTGGTTTACAATCCATCATTCCAAATTTGGTCAAGATATCAATGGTATATTTTCCTTGATTTAGAAAAATATAGTTCTCCTTTTGCCATACTTCTAGACCTAGAAAGTAGTGTATAAGGCCTAGATCTTTATATCAAATTCAGCTACAAGATCTCGTTTGCATTTTGCAATAAGATGATCTTCACCTATTATTAACAAGTCATCAACATAGAGAACTAGAATCAACATATCACCATCTAATATTTTGAAGTATATGTTAGGATCTGCTTTATTTTTGGAATATCCTAGCTTGGAGAGATAACTATCTATCCTTTCATACCATGCCCTAGGAGCTTGCTTAAAGCCGTAGAGAGCTTTCTTCAGTTTGCACACTTCGAGATTCCTATCATGTGTAGCAAAACTTTCAGGTTGTTCTATATATACATCTTCCTCAATTACACCATTCAAGAATGTTGTCTTTATGTCCATTTGAGGTATCTTCCATCCTTTAGACGTTGCAATGGCAATAGCGGGTCTTACATAAGTATATCGTGCAATTGGAGCAAATGTCTCTTTGTAATCAATTCCTGCCTTTTTAGAGAACCCTTTGACAACAAATCTGACTTTGTGTCTTTTAATACTACCATATGATGCATATTTTCTTTTGAATAACGACTTTGAAGAGACAATTGATTTGTCTTTTGGTCTAGGTACAACATCCCAGACATCATTCTTTAATATAGATTGCATCTTTCCAAGCTTGACATGATAAGGCCTCTTCAACATTTGAAGGTTCAGATTTTGTGAGCTCAGTTAGGAGTGCAACATAGCATGTTTGATTTCTTGTTTTCTTATTCTCTCTGAAAATTTCATCAGGTTCTATGTTGTTTTCTTCAATCATCTTTCTTGCCCATAGTGGCTTTGCCTTGTTATTAGGAATTTCAGTATTTTCAAAATTTGATGGAGGTTCATTATCTTCTATGTTATTCTCCCTCTGATTCTCAATTGTATGATTTTCATTTGATTCTGTGATTGAATCATCTTTTGTATTTAGAGATAGGTTATAAGCAGTATTTTCTTCAAATTTTACGTCTCTACTGATTTCAATAGATCGTTGCCCTGGGATATAGACTCTGTATCCTTTAGTGGTTTCACTATGGCCAACAAATATGCCTTTCTTCTTGGAGGGCTCTAGTTTGGTCCTTTTTTCTTTAGGAACATGAATGTATACAGGACAACTAAATATTCTTTGATGACTTAAGTCTGGTTTATTCCTTGTAAAAGCTTCTTTAGGTGTTATATTCTCTAAGATTGAATGAGGGCATCTATTTTGGATGTATACGACTGTGTTTGAGGCTTCAGCGCAAAATGAGATATGTATATTTTGATCATGGCTTTGGCGACTTTAATGATGGTTCTATTTTTTCTTTCTACAACTCCATTTTGTTGAGGATTATAAGGTATTGTACACTCCCTCTTAATCCCAACACAAATGCATAATTCTTTAAAGTTTTCAGAGATTTATTCACCCCCATTATCAAATCTTAGAGTTTTTTATTTTCTTCCTAGTTTGATTTTCTACCAGGGCTTTAAATTCTTTGAATTTCAATAATACTTCATTTGATTCTTTAAGTTTTAGGAAATATATCCAGGTTTTCCTAGAGTAGTTATCAACAAAGATTACGTAATACAAGAATCCCCCTAATGAGGGTGTTGACATTGGACCACACAAATTAGTGTGGACAAGTTCTAGTACAAATTTTGATTTATGTTCACTTGAAGGAAAAGACCCTTTTGAGTTGTTTCCTAGAGCACAACCTTTACAAATTCCAGTATGTTCAGATTTTAGATGAGGTAGACCTGTAGTGATCTTTCCTATGGTAGGTAGGGCACTATACCGAAGATGACCTAATCTTCTATGCCAAATGTCATTGCAATTTGATACCTCATGACTTAGTGCATGTATTTGATTGTTACAAAGTTTGTATAAGCTACCATCTCTTGATCCTATAGAAATAACATTCTTAATGTTGGAATTTTTGGGCCAAAGTAGAACTTTATCTTCATGAAAGGTGACACGATATCCTTGATCAACTAGACCTGAAATAGAGACCAAATTTCTTTTGATTCCTGGTACAAATAGAACATCTTTTAATTGTAATGTGACTCCGGTTCTTAATTTGATTGAACAGGTCCCGATTCCTTTCACTGGATAGGTGGAATTGTCACCAATTGTGACCTCTTTAGTTGAGTGTTCTTCAAAAGTTTTGAATTGATCTCTAAACACGGTTCTGTGTCTTGATGCTCCACTATCGATTATCCAAGTGCTTTTATTTGAGTTTAGTTCACTTGATAAGGCTAAGAAAAATAGAGGGTTTTCCACTTCTTTGACTTCAGCTATGGTAGCTTGAGTTTTCTTCCTTTCCGGACAGAACCTATGAGTGTGTCCAAACTTATCACAATTGTAGCATTGAACCTTAGAGAGATCTCTGTTTTTGTGATGTTGATTATTATTTCCTCTCTTTCGTTTAAAATTCTTTTTTCTTTTGTTGTTTGTAGTAGCATGAAGTGCTTGAATATTTCCCTCTTTATTTGGACCTATCCCTCTTGAGATTAGTCAAGATTCTTCTTGAGTGCAATCGTTTCTGAGTAGATCGAATTTAGGTAGTGACGGTCGACCGCTAATGCATTGGATAAACGATTCCCAAGAGATTGGTAACCCTCTCAGGGAAATTAGGGATAGTTCTAGATCATCTACATTATTTCCAATAGTAGAAAGTTGATTTCTTTGTTCGGAAATTCTCAAAAAATATGATGTAATCGTTTCTCCTTTATTCATTTTGATGTTCATGAGTTTCTGTTTTAAGGTAAGCAGTCTGCTTGCATTGTTGATCTCATATGTTGTCATGTCCCCTTTCTAGAGTGGACATTAGAGGAGGAGTTGGTCTATCATTGGAGTCTCGTAGGCTTACAAAGATGGATAGGGACTCATTTAGTGCATATAGTGACCGGATTTTGGCTTTACAAGCAGTTTGGAGCCAGTTTGGAGCAGTTCCTAGATTTTAGGGGATATCCCTAAATTTTAGGAGGTTGTGACAGTTGCCAGTCGTAAGGTTATTCATGACCCTTCAGTTGGTGTTAGTTTCAGTGCGACAGGATTGGTTTCCTAACTTCTAGGAGCATTCCTAGATTTTAGGGATGGGACTATCAGTTGACCCATCTCGTTCGACATCAGTCACAAACAGGTGACACGATCAGATTCATGTTTATTTGGTTGCTTTGGGCTATCAGAGGCAAAAAGGCAAATATTTTAATATATTTAAATATTTTCTAAGTCAGTGATTAAATAATTTAAAATAAGGCTATTTTAATAGCCATTTTGGAGTAATAAGGGAATAATTGCTTCATTTGGTCAGGGATGCCTTTGTGTGATTGCTCGTTTGAAAGGTCTCGAATTATTATAAAACATTTTCACTATCTAGAGACCTTTTAGTGCCTTGAGCTATAATTTTTTTAATAAAGTATTGTTTTCCTATTGCATGGACACCTTTAATTGGGAAAATATTATTTTATTATAGAGTGCTAAGTGTATTTCTCCTTTAGGGTTCAAATTGACCTTGAGAGAAGTTATAAAGAGATGAAAGCTCATTTTCTGACTACCTTTTTGACATTTTCGAAACTCTTGAATTGTGAAATTGCTTTGGAGAGCAATTTGTGGCTTGGGACGAAATCCTCAAGTCTGGACTGTCAGGATGCAAACCTCAGCATGTCTGTGGTGATTGGATTGGTATTTCATTGCATTCGGATTGACAGAGGAAGTGATTGATTTGGTATTGGCATTGCAATTGGGGGAAGAGAATTACTTTCAGCTTGGCGGCCAGCTTATTGCCTGCAGGGGTTCCATTCCAGCAGCTCACGTGGGGTTTAGAGAAAGCCCTTTACTCATTACTGGGCGGTTTAGCATTCATTGATGCTTTGGTGGATTATTTACAGTATCTTCTTCAGATTTGGGGCACACATCAAGCATTCCCATGTAGTTGGCATTTATTCGTGTGATGGACAATATTGTATGTTTGTTTTGATCTTTTCTTGAAGCTAATATATCAGATTTTTGAAGGATTCGGGTATGTACTATTTCATAATTCAGCAATAATAAGAATTGCAGCAGGATTTACATTTCTTAAATGCTATTTATTTTCCATTTGTTATGCAATTGTTTTATTTTCAAAAACTCCAAAAACTAGAAAAAACACAAGTAAAAAGCAAAGAAATCAGAATTCAGCCAAGACCATTCAGAGATACCAAACGTTAGTCAAAGATTCAAATTCTGAAACATACAGTAAATTCCAAGGTCACCGGGATTGGGGATCTTTCATATGTAGTTTGAATGGTTTTGAATACTTCATATGCCGTTGATAATCTAGCTATGGTTGGGAGAATGTGATCTTTAACAACGTCAATAATTATCTTCTTAGCCTTGTTATTGCGTCTTTTCCATGTTTTCTCTGGTTCATCTTCAGGCATACTTTTGTCTTCTTCTATATATGAATCCAATTCAAGTTCTTGAACGATTGCAATTATTCGTATTTTCCATGAGACGAAGTTAGAGGCACCTTCGAGTCTATCCTCCACTCTAACACCGTTCACCATCATTGTCCTTCAATTTGAATGTATGTCTGATATTCTGATTCAAAATTTCACTATCTTTATTATTCTCTATTAGTTAGGCTCTGATACCATGTTAAGGAATTAGGATCACTTATAGAGAATGATAACAATATTTTATTATAAATTCTAGATTGTATCTAAGTCTGCAAATTTGATATATTATTGCAGAGATTAATAAGTATAAATATTTGTAGCAGATATAGATATCGTATGCTTGCTGTGATATATAATTACCACTGTTACTGATTATCTCACAACAAGCATTGATATTCAATATATATAGTATGGTGGAGAGTTATGTCTACGTAGAGTCATGACCATACGTGGCTTATGCCACGTAGGGTCGTGACCCTATGTAACATAACAACCAATTAAACTTATCATGCTTTATTAATCTTAAATCCCGATAACAATATTTCGTGTATCGTATCGACTATCGTGGATACATTAATATACAATGCTTATGTATATTAACGTATCCATGATACGATGCACGGAATAGTATATGAGTATTGAATATATTTCGATACACTCGGTTTCC
The DNA here is from genome assembly GCA_027943335.1 of Chamaecyparis obtusa. Taxonomy (NCBI): domain Eukaryota; kingdom Viridiplantae; phylum Streptophyta; class Pinopsida; order Cupressales; family Cupressaceae; genus Chamaecyparis; species Chamaecyparis obtusa. The sequence continues at coordinate 135,082 of BSBK01006159.1, forward strand.
TTGTAACAGTCGACATTCTGCCATCAATCGACAATGTATTAAGTTCGATCATATTTTTATACATATGCGAACTCATTTGAAATTATATATATATATATGTATATCTATTTCATTTTAGCATATTTATGTGCATGTGTTAATTTATTTATATGCTTTAATCCGAATGAAGCTATTTCTCAACAATGTTTTGGATCACCATGGATCCCCACTCCAACTTTTTCCACTGCAAGGTCTTGTTTACCCTCAAGGATCGAGGACCTGAACATTCTGTCTGATTTGGAGTTGGGGATCGTTGTTTTTGTATTGCTTCGACTATCCACCATACCCTTGGAAGATGGAAAGTTAGGGGCTGCGGTAGCTGTTCTTTCCTTCCAAACCATTTTTGTTATCACCTCTGATTTGCGTTCCTTTTCAAAGTGTGATCCGGCCTTGCATCGAATGCAAAATCGTCTATCTTGCTCAATTTGGATCTATTGTCGCCATTTAACCCCATTGGCCATAAGTGTAATAGATGACGGAATAAAAATAATCACAACGATCTAGAAATGAACATATTTGCCCAAATCATCATCGAAACAAGTAGTGTCCAATTCCATGAAGGTGCCCAATGTCCTTCCAATTTTTTCAATGCATTGCTCTGTCCAATATTCCAGTGGTAGGTTGTTAAGGCGAATCCACAGTGAGTAGTCATGAGGGTGGTAATTCGTTGGGTCAAAATTACGGCTCCAGGGTATCATATAGAGAGGGTGGCCATCCATATACCAGATGTTTTCTTTGACAACCCTCCATTTGATTTCCTCATTAGCAAAAAAAACAGTAAAGAATTGTTGTTCATGAATCTAATAATGACTTCCATTTTCCAATTCTTAGTTATCCAATTTTTGACAGATTTCCTACTTGGTCGACCACTTGCAAATTTGGAGATGAACGCAAGTTTTTCCATGATGGCAACATCCTCAACAATTTCATTGGCTACCTCAATTACTAATTCTTCACGTTGCTCTAGTCCAGACGCCTGATTTGTTTCCATACCAGCACGTGATCAAGAGCCTTCCCCCATTGCAGCAATATGAAGGGATTGCCGGTTGGTTGGCCACCCCATCTTCGGGTGTTCTGCAGTCCATCCAAACTGTAGATTACCACTCTGCAATCTGCACCCCAACTTTCGCATTGTTTGTCTTCCGATCGAGGTCAAATGCCCACTGCTGGGGGAGCCGGTTATCCTTGAACCTGTCAAACTTTTGCGATGCAACATTGACTTTGCAATGACCTCCATTTAGATTAGATTGTTCCTGATCCAGTCGGGCTTTGTTCAATGTCTGCAACAGATGCCCAGGAGAAGACAATGTTTGCGCCGGCAATCACCCTCCATCCTCCTTTGTTTCAATGCTGCATTTTGAGTTGACTGGGAACCTTCGCAGTTCTATGCCTACCAGCTCTGCTCCCCAGCTTGCCATAAATTTGAAATATAATGGTGGCCGATTGTTGACACTTGGCATTATTTTTTAATTTTAAAGTTTAATATATATCATGACATTTGATCTTGACTAATACTTAACTATTAATATGGTGGTGTATTTTGAACTTAATTATTGCTGCAAATGTGTATATATTTTTATTTTTACATGTTTTTGTATTGATCAACCCAAAATGAGCCCAACCCCAATTTTTTGTTTGACCATAGCTGCAAAGCAAACTAGTGAACCCAAACCCGAATTGGTAACTTAGATGTATAACAAAAGCACCTTGTCAATCTAATTAGGACATCAAATTGCATAACAAAGCAATCAACTTTCTAAGGGATCACAAAATTTTACTACCCAGACATGCTAGATTATTGTTGGAAGTATCATAAAGTTATGTTGCATCCGATTTGCCCATTGATGCAGTTGCATTTTTAGTGACATTCAACTGAGTGTGAAATTTGTCAGAAGAATTAAGTGGAAATAGTAAAATATTGGGATTTTTCTCCAAGCTCTTCTATTTCAAAACCAAAGAACCAAAAATATTTAAATGGATTTCATTGCCAGTTTGCATAATTTTGAAGGGAAAGATTATGTATGTAATTTAAATGGAGACATTTTTTTTTGTCTGTTTCTTTACAATGCAGGTGAATTATAAGGGGAACTAAGGTGTTATACTAAGTTATCAGAACGGTTATGGGTATGAGAACCAAGTATGTGGGCAGGGACAATTTATTTTTGCCCTTGAGTACGTGGGTTTGGGCATGTCCACATACACACACAAATAAGATGGTAAAAAGGTGAAATAGGATTCAAGTTCATGCACGTAAAAAAAGGAATCTACCTCACACTTATCTCACTACATTTGAATGAGAATGATCCACTAGGCTCAAGATCAGTCAAGCACAAAGTGGATTAAATGGTCCTTTGCTGTGGGGGACTATGACTATGCAATTGTAAATGAAGAATGCAAGAAATAGGGCTAAATAGGATGAAGTAGTGGTTTTCTGAATGCACAGGCAGACAACAGACTAACAAACAGATTCCAAAAGAAGATTTGTGAAACACATATTGTAACCGACCCATGGTCTGAATTTTAGTTTGAAAAAGAAGGATTGGGGGGCCTATCCTGCTACCTCGATTGAGGCACCTAGCTCAGCCCATTCTTGACATTTTTAGATATGAAAAATTGCTAATTGTAGCTCTCCTCCTGATCTATTTGTAGCTCTTTATGTGTATTCGTCACCTGTTCTTGCATACAGAAAAGAGGGAAATGTTGTGTAGAAAGTGGTTTGCCTAAGTCAAACCTCTGTTAAGAAATTAACCTTGAATTGGAAATAAATTCAACTTGAATTGAAAGTGTGCTGATATGTAGCAAAGGCTAGATTTGAAAATGAAATGCTTATGCCTTCATGAACCTTCTTGATATCGAAATGCTCATGAAGATGTTGATGTTGACTTGTTTTAGTTGACTTTGGGATAGGAAGATCATGGATGCCATTGCAAATGCATAGATATGCAAATTTTTCCTTTTCTTGAATGCATTGGATGCTTGATCTCTTGCTCTTGAGGACTTGACATGCAAAATTGTAGTTGAGAGCTTGAATTGAATTTAGTTGATTGAATTGATTGCAAAATGAGGGTGGATAACTTGCTTATATACCTCTCCCAAATATTTCGGGGTGTTGAACTCGAAGCATGCTGATGTGGGTTTAAAATTCCCGCTCAAACAAGTTGATTGTTAAGCAGTTTAAATTTGGGCCCAAACATCGAGGAGTGGGGCGCCTAGGTCGGCTCGCTCCAGGGAGTGGGGCACCCAAGGCGCCTTGCTCCTTATAATGTGGTCCTGAATCGTGTCCTGAGGTCCTAAATGGAGAAAAGCTGAAATTACTGTTGGAATTGAGTTGGATCAAGTATGTCGAGCACAGTAGACTAGAAATGCTAAAATAGGGCCCGAATAAGCAAGAAATTGCATAGGGATGTAATTTTTGAAGCTACATTAACCCCCACTTTAACGGGAGTATGAACTTGCATTTGTACTCTCAATTGAGTAGATCATAGCATCGGAAAACGTTCATCAAGGATCACCAAACCCCCAAGTGACTTAGGACCTCATCAATCTAAGACGAAGACAAAAGAAACAACACATGAAGAGAAAGAGTGAAGAGGCATGATTGCACTAGCTTAGGAAGGTTCGCTTACTATGACTCATATAAAGAGATTGGTGCAAAGAGAGAATTGAATAGTTTAGGAAATTTTGTTATGCTAGTCAACTCCCCTCAAGGATAACTAAGCAAAGCATTGTATGCTAGGAAATCCGCTAAAAACAAATGGTGGAAAGGATAACCAAGGAAAGCATTGTATGCAAGGAAATCCACCAAGAGAAGAATACAAAGCAAAAACTACATTTTGCTAAGTAACCTGAAAAAAGTTGACTGCAAAATTTGATTTGTGGTGTGTGCGTAATGTGTAACAAAGAGCAGAGTGTATGCCCCCATGTTAAAGTGATTGTGTACAGATTACTAAGAGCAATAGCTTTAAGGTAGGATACATGCATCCAAAAGACAAGTACTTTTCCACTATGATATGCCCCTAAGCAAGGACAAAATCAAGGGAAATAGACCACATAATGGATCCACTAGCTTAGGGGTCAGTATGCATGTTTTCTAACTTGTGTATATCAAGAATAATTGTAATGAATTGACCTAACCCCCCAAAGTTAGTAGAACTACAAGTACAATGGAAGAAGAGCACATAAGGTGACCAAAAAGAGTCTTTTTGGGTCAAAATTGTGGGGACCAAAAAGAGAGATAGATCTCAATGTTTTGCATCTTCCCCAAGTAGACAACACAAAGGCACATTTACAACAATAGCACATGTACGACATAACATATATATGACATATAGAAGAAATAAGATACAAATAGAAGAATGCCATGACAAGTTTGGTTTCTTTATCACCTTGTGCTAACAGAGCAACAAGGGTCATACAAAGAGAGCTATAAAACAAAAACAAACAACACATCATGGGAGAAGCACATTATGAACAAGTAAACACGCAAATCTACCGTAGAAGATGAGCTATTCAAGCATATCATACGCCTCCCCATCTTGTTGAATGTTACTTAGCGAAAGTAGACAACATGCAAAAGGAGCAATGTCAAACACGGTAAATGGAGTTACTACAAGTTCCAAACAAGGACCATGCTCTAATGATGAGTCACTTTGCTTGTCAAAAGGAGCTAGGGTTGATGCTTTGAAAAATCTTGAAGAAAGCTCATGATTAATTTCAATAACCTCATACATATCATGAAGAATCATTAGGATCAATATTATTAGCATCAACATTGTTAGCATCATTAACATTATCATTTGTATCAGCGTGTAAATTGATCACAATAGGATTGCTGATACAAAAATAACAATTATCATTCTTAGACAACTTTATTTTCTTAAGACTTTTTTCTCCCTTGGGCTGGTCAAAGGTTGGTCAAATGGGATCAAAGCATTATGAGGTGTTTTAGGGGAGGAAATGGTTTGGGAAACAAGCTCACGGGCCTTGACATGGCATCTACGGAGTTGGTCACAACACTACGATTTTATTTTGGTTCGGCTTGGAATTTGGGACCTTTTCATCCTTTGTAGGAGGAATAGAAGGAACCTTACTTGGTTGAGAGATAGAGGATGTTTGACGTTTGTATGAGATAGGAGGTGGAATTGAAGCATAAATATGAGGAATGGAAGGTGGTAGGATAGGAACAATTCGTCTTCACGAGGTTGCAAAGGTTGAAGTGTTTGAGGCCAAAAGAAGTCGAGGGTAAAGTTTCCACGGTTTGTTAAGGCTTATAGAGACTATGATTGATTGTGATAATTTCTCCATTATGGGGCAACTTCAAACACTTGTGGATAGTAGAGGGACTAACTTTCATGGAAGTTAGAGAAGGATGTCCTAACCTTACTTGGAATTGATCAAAAGTAGGGATAATAGCAAATGTGACATCTAAGCACTTTTTACCAACTTCTACATGAGTTATAGAACCTGTAGTTGAACAAGTGAAACTATCACGCACCTTAATCATCACATCAGATTTGTCATAATTAGCTTGATGAAATTGTCTTGTGAAAAGATGTTCTTCAGTAATAACATTTACCATACACACAAGATCAATAAGGACTCCACGGGAGAACTTTCCATTAATCTTCCCAATTATGTATAGGGGTCCATTAGGTGCCTTAATAGTCTTCTTAGGATCAAAGGTAATGCAAGTTTTAGGCTTAGGCTTAGGTTTAAGTTCAAGTTGGTCAATAAGATCAACAACATTGTTGGCCACACCACACGTAGCATCAACATTTAGAGTCGCAGGGTTGGTAGGTTCAACAATCGTGGTGGAGAGGAAGGTTATAGATGGTTGGCTCGATGTTATTGGTAGAATGAGAAGGTAAAGGATTGGCATAGATTTTCAAATTTTGATTAGGGGGTGCAACAAATTTATTTCCTTTGTCATTGAAACCCTCAACTGGTATAGTATTGGAATCTATGAGGTCTTGGACAAGCTGTTTCAATTGATAACACTTTTAGTATCATGGTCGGGTTGACAGTGATATTGGCAAAAGGCTTTGGGATCAGAGGAAGCAGGTAATGGTTTGGAATCGTCAATTGTCTTGATGGGAGGAAGTTTCAAAACATTAGCATTAATCAACTTCAACATAATATTGTTCAAAGATTTAGAAAGAGATGTAAAATTACGAGCTGATTTCAAAATGAATGACAAAGAAGTCACACCTAATGTTGCAACTGCCACTTGCACATTAACCTTGTTTGATGAATTATTGATCTTGATGAATCCTTTGTTGGGTTTTTGAAAATTTTAGAATGACTGTTGAGCAACATCCTTCTTATCAAAAGGAGTCATTGGATTGGACGACTCAACTTGGCTCACTTGAAGCTGATAATGATGAAGCACTGCACATAATTGGGTAATAGAAGTAAACTTGGAAAACAATAACTTATCTCTAACGCCTGTTTGTAAATTAGAAACGAAAATTCTTCTAATATCCATATCAAACACAGGATAAGATATTTGAGCATGCAAATGTTTAAATCTACCAATAAAATCAGTTACCTTATCTTTAACACCTTGATTACAACTAATCAAATCAGTCAAATAAATACGAGGACCAATGTTATTTTGAAATTATTGAATGAAAGCATTAGCTAATTTTTGAAAATAGTCAATGAATAAGGGGTTAAAGAACAAAACCATTGCAATGCCTTATCTCTAAATGTCCTAGCAAACATTTTAGCCATAAGTCAATGATCATTTGAGAAGTCACTCCACAAGTTTTGAAATGTTTTCACATGAGTCAAGGGATCACCTTTTCCATTGTACGTCTACAAGTGAGGAATTTCCATGTATTGAGGATAATGGTACGAATCATATCTTGAGAAAGTGGGCTAGCAATATAGTTAGTGTTGTATTTGGATTGAGTCATGGAATCTAGTTGTTGTTGTAAAGATAAAACACTTTGGACTAGGTTATTGATGGTTTCTTTGATAGATAGGTTGGTATTTGACATGTTTGATAGTGATTGATGTGAAACATTATGTGAAACAAATGGAGCATTGGAATATGAAAGTGGGACATTGTGGTGAGTAGGTATAGGAGATGGTTGAGAAATGCATGGAACGCTCACAAAAGGAGGTATGATAGGATTAGGAAATCCTCCAAGACTAACATGTGTAGGATTGATGATTTGAATAGGATGTAGCCATGATAAATGGAGTATAGGTAGGCACATTAGGTAATGATGTTGTTATAGGAGGGATGGAATTTTCAACATAATTAGTGGGATTAGAGAGATTAGGAGCTTCAAAACAACTTATCATAGGCATAATATTATCATTCACAATGTAAGATATGCCACACAACAAATCCACACCATGTTCATCATTTTGAACCATCCTCCTCAACCCTTTAATCAAGGGGTCTACCTCGCTATTTGAATGTTCTTGACCCATCCAATGTTAAAGCTTTTCCAAATCATTGACAAGCTTTCCACTTGGCTAGGAGACACTCGTGTTAACGAGTCATCCTCATCATGTGAAGTATGAGAAGAGTGATTTTCAACAATGTTAGGTATTTCATGTGTAGGCATAAAGGTTTCACCTGAATTCCCATGGTAAATGCTAGTTGACTTGGCCTCAACCCTTAAGGGAAGCCATAAGTCTATAATTTCTTCTCACAGGGATGTTAGAGTAGGGCTCAAGCTCATAAAACTCATGGACAAAGCTATAGAAGAAGATGCCTAAACGATACAAATTCTCAACAAATTGACCATTTAAACATTGCATTAAGTGAAGTAAATTGGAATCTCTAAATGCATAAAATGAAATAAGCATGTAAACCATACAAATGAGATCTAGACATCCAAATCAGAAGCAAATTGTAAAGAGTTGGGTTCACCAAAATGTAAGGTCGGTGAACCTAGATGTCCAAATGCAAGAAGTGTAGTAATAATATGATGTAAATATAAGTTAATGAAATGCATGCAAATTTGATCTAGACATCCAAATCAGATTTAAAGGAGACATAAGATGTGTCGGGTTCACCAAAATGTAAGGTGGTAAAATGGTGAAATACGATTCACAAATTCATGCATGTAAAACAAGGAATCCACCTTACACTTATCCAACTACATTGGAAGGAGAATGATCCACTAGGCTCAAGGTGGGTCAGGCACAGTGGCAGGTCCTTCGCTTTGGGGGACTATGACTATGCAATAGTAAATGAATGCAAGAAATAGGGCTAAATAGGATGGAATGGTGGTTCTGCATGCACAAGGAGACAATAGACTGACAAAAAAAATTCAGAAGAAGATTTGGCAAACATGGACTGTAATTGACCTACTGTTTGAATTCAATTTGAAATAGAGGGACATGGGCACCAGGTTGGCCTGCGCCTTGGATTGAGGCGCCCAACTCGGCTCGCTCCCAATAGTTCTTGATCTGACAAATTACAAACTGTAGCTCTCTTCTTGATCTATTTGTAGCTCTTTCCATGTGTTTGTCACCGGTTCCTTATACAAAAAGGAAGGGAAATGTTGTGTAGAAATGGGTTTGCCTAAGTCAAAGTCCGGTTTAGGAATTAACCTTGAATGGAAAATAAATTCAACTTGAATTGAAACTGTGCTAAATTGTAGCAAAGGCTTGATCTGAAAATGAAATGCATATACCTTCATAAACCTTCTTGATGTTGAAATGCCCATGAAGATGTTGATATTGACTTGATGTAGTTGACTTTAGGATAGGAAGATCATGGATGCCATCACAAGTGTATAGATCTGTTAATTACTCCTCTTCAATGCATTGGATGCTCTTGAGGACTTGAGATGTGAAATTGTAGTTGAGAACTTGAACTGAATTTAGTTGATTGAATTGATTGCAAAATGAGGGAGGATAACTTACTTATATACCTCAATTTGAGGTGTTAAACTCGAAGCATGCCGACATAGGTTTAAAATTCTTGCTCAAACAAGTTGACCATTAAGCAGTTTAAATTTGGGTTCTAAACATCGGGAAGCGGGGCATTGTAATGTACTGAATCAAATTTGGTACTAAAATGTAATGACAACCCATTCCACGCTTTATTGTCACAAACGTACGACAGTCTGTTGACACTCTACCCACACACCCATATGGAAAGGCACACTCGACACCCAACAATATATTCATACAACAAGTCACACTCGACACTTGGCACGACCTTCGATACTCAACCTTCAGAACTCGGTCTTCGAAAACACCTAACACTCGGCCTTTGATATCCTTTGGCACTTGGCACCCTTTGGCCCCTTCGGCATCCTTCAACCCCTTCAACATCCTTCAGCCCCTTCGGTCGCTTTGGCACCTTTGACACCCACCCTTCAGCACCCACCCTTCGACATCCTTTGGCATTTGGTACCCTTCGGCTCCTTCACACTCAACCTTCAACACCCTTCGACAATGTTGCGTAGACTTCCAATTTGGTTTGTAGTATTATGCGATAGCTTCACAACTGACAATATCAAAATGTGCACACAGATCTGACAAACAATAATATTATAAATTTTAGTAATAGATCTTCAACTAAGAATATATCTTTATTTTTGAGATAATCTCCTAATTTGTCTCTGAAGGAGACTTTACAAATTTGCATAAATAGGTAGACTAGGGTGAGGAGTCACTTCCATTGAAACTGCAAATTCCAGACTAGGGAGAGTCTTTAACCTTTGAAATAGAAAACCAAAAAACTCAATTCCAATTGGAATCACAAATACACAAAATAGATAACTCCGTGATGAGTTCCTACGATGCCAACCACCTTCTTATAAAGGGCTCCAAGAAGTATGTGGAAGGTTATAGTGAGTTGACAAAATTTATTATTTTTTATGTTATTACTTGATTTTATGATTAAATTAATTAATTAAAGTAGTCCTTATGATATTATTTAAATGTGGGACCACTTAATCAATTAATTTAATTAATTGGGGACATTACAGTCCTCCCTAACAAAAGATTGCTTGTCCTAAAGCAATCACAAACTCGATCCTGGGAATCCTGCTAGGGTAGGATCATGAATCTCCCCTACAATCATCTTCTTCATCTTTGATTCTGGTACCCAATAGATCTTGTCCTTGTAGTAGATGACATCACCAACCACCTTGTACCTATCATCTTAAATCTATCCATCCATCAACTGACAAGCAAATGTGTTCTTGGAGTACTCTACCAACAATTTAGCCTTCCAATCCTCTGAAACTTGAGACAAAGAGCTTATGGTGGGTATCCCGGGTAATGCATTGGCCACTGCATTCTTCTTCCCTTTCACATACTTGATGCCAAAGTCATATGCATGGATCTCATCATGTTTGAAAATTGCCTCCATCCTCTTCTCTAAAATATCTCTTGGACCTCTATTGGACAACCCTCTTAGCACCACCTCCTTGCCATCCACCTTGAATGAGAACTCCATCTTCTTGGAACTCTAGGTGTATTTGTCAAGGGTCTCCATCCATTGGATGCCCATAATCACATTCGTGTCATCCAAATCTACAACAAAAGAAATATTTGTTACTGTGTAGTTCTCCATGGTGATGCTAAGCTGCGGAATCATATGAGTGTATGGTAGTAAAGTTCCTCCTGGCACCTTAACTTAGAATCCTTCATGCTCCACCATGTGCAAACCTCTCTTGGCAACAAGTGATGAATTGATGAAATTGAGTGTGGCCCCACTATCAAGCATGACTGTGACTAGCTCCCCTTGAAGTGTGCCACAAACTTGAAATACGCTAGAACTTGGAGTTGCAGAAAGTGTAGCAATGGAACCTCCCTTCTGCACAAGTGTGGCAATCCTCTCCCCACGATTTGTCTCTTCCTCTTGCAACTCAGGTTCTTTGCTTTCTCCCTTGCTATCAAATACCACCTCAATGTAATGGATCTTCCCCTTGCCAAGACAACGGTGACCCAATTCCCAAGGCTCCTTGCAAGCGTAACAAAGTTTCTCCCTTAGCTCCTAACGAGTGGCCTCATCCATCAGAGGGTTCTTCTAAAATGCTTCCTTGTCCTTGTCCTCTTGGGGGAGATGTGGTTTGGGATATGAGTGACTCTTGGAAGATGATAATGAGGTGACCATGTTTCATGCCTTCTTGATCGCTTGAGTGAGTGTGTTGGGGTTGAAGCCCTTCACCCAACCCTTTAGTGGTTCCATCAATCCATCCATGAATAGCACCACAAGCCTTTGCCTAGAAATGTCGATTACCGAACCAAAAGCTTCTGAAATTCTGGGATATAGTTGTCCACTTTTCGGTCTGTCTCAATTGCGCCAACTCCTTGAAGTTGAGTTCCAGATCCTTCCCATCAAAGCAGTTAATGAGTCTCTCTATGAATTTAGCATAAGAAGTGACTCGATCATGACCGAGTGTGACCATCCCATGATGCCACCATTCATGAGCAATTCCCTCCAAGTGTAGAGCTGCAAATTTGATTGCTTCATCTTCAGGCATTAGATTGATATGAAAGTAGGTATCCGGATCGAGCTGAAAGTAGGTATCCACCTTTTGTACCCATGCTCTCACTAAAGTCTTTCTAGATCCATTGAAAGGAGAACAACTTAGCTTGCCAATCTTCCACTTGATATCATTATTGTGATAGCCATGGTTCCTAGTGTCAGAATATTTCATTCACAATTCTGCATAATCTTTGAAGGATATTTCTCCTTCAATATTAACATTTTTGTAGTCTTGTCTCAACTGCTCTTGCAACTCCAAGAAAGTGGGCTCTCATTCTCTACATGGCTTTGTTCTTTGGGCAAATGTACTTGTTGGCATCAATGACCGAGTGTATGAGCACTGCATGTTTGTTCTCCCATTGATTGGATTATCGCCATGTCCATTGTGATCTCCATTTGTCTTATCCCAATTGTCGTAATCTCTCCTCCATTTGTTGTTGTTGTTGTTCTTCCTTGGCTATGGCTTCGTTGAGTTGAACTTGGCTTTTGGTTAGCCCTCTTAGCAATGCCATTATTTGAATGTCAGGCTCCCCCATTCTATCCACAGAACAATATCTCCTTCGTTTGTAGATTGTGAGCTCAGTTCACGTCCACTTCCTCCCGACAAGATGGCAAGATCGTTGGCTTTGATATCACTGTAATGTACCGAACATAATTTGGCACTAAAATGCAATGACAACCCGTTCCATGCTTTATTGTCACAACCATACGGCAGTCCGTTGACACTCTACCCACACAGTCGTACGAAAAGGCACACTTGACACCCGACAATTTACCCATACAACAAGTCAGACTCGACACTCAACACTTAGTCTTCGGTACTCAACCTTCGGAACTTGGCCTTCAACACTCAACTTTTGACAACACCCAACATGACCTTTGGCACCCTTCGACACTCAACCTAAACCTTTGACACTTGGCGCCCTTTGGTACTTAGCCTGTAATGTCCTCAATAAATTGAAAGTGAATTAATTAAGTTAACTGATAAAGTGGTTCCACATTTAAATAATATCATAAAGACTACTTTAATTAATTAATTTAATCATAAAATAAAATAATAAATAATAAAATTTGTCGGCCTATTGTAACCTTCTGAATACTTCTTGGAGCCCTTTATAAGGAGGTGGTTGGCATCATAGGAAATCATTGTACAGTTATCTTTTTTGTGTATTTGCGATTTCAGTTGGAATTGACTTTTCTAGTGTGCCATTTTGGAGGTGGAAGACCCTCCCTAGTCTGGCATTTGCAGTTTCAATGGAAGTGACTCCTCACCCTAGTTTGCTTGTTTATGCGAATTTGCAAAGTCTCATTTGGAGACAAATTTGGAGATTATCTCATAAATAAGGATATCTTCTTTGTTGAAGATCTAGTGATAAAATTTATATTATTGTTGTTTGTCGGATCTGTGTGCACATTTTGTTATTGTCGATTGTGAAGCTGTCGCATATCAAATTGGAAGTCTACGATAACATTGCCGAAGGTTGAGTGCAAAGGTTTGAAGGGTGGTGAGTATTGAAGCGTGTCAAAGGTTGAGTGCTAAAGGGTGCCAAAGGTTGAGTGTGAAGAGGCTGAAGGGTGTCGAAGGGTGCTGAAGGTTGAGTTCCAAAGGGTGTCCAGTGTCGAAGGCCGAGTGTTAGGTGTCGTCAAATGTTGAGTATTGAAGGCCGAGTGCCAAGTGTGACTTGATGTATGGTTATATTGTCAGGTGTCAAGTGTGCCTTTCCATACGGGTATATGGATAGAGTGCTGATGGACTGCCGTACATTTGTAGCACATGGAATGGGCTGTCATTACATTTTAGTGCCAAATTATGTTCGCTACTTTACAGGTGCCCGGGTTGGCCTTCTCCATGAAGGAGGGCACCCAAGGCACCCTGCTCCTACCAATGTGGTCCCAAATTGGGACATGAGGTCCTAAATGGAGAGAAATTGGAATTATAGTCAGAATTGAGCTGGATCAAGCATGTCAGGCATGAAAGGCTTGGAACGCCAAAATAGGGCGTAGATAAGCAAGAAACTTATGACGGTACTATACACACACACACACACACACACACACAGAGAATTGTAAAACTAAGTACATTTGATAGTATGATACTTCATCATTGATCAATGCCAATTGCCATTTGATAGTTCATAATTTCAATATTATGTCATATGCCATATGATATATATCGTATATGTTTAGGGTCATGATTCAAATAAAAATCATTAAAATTACAATAGTGACATTCAAAAATAATAATTATCTTCTATCTTTATCAATCATCAAAAGGATCTAGATCAAAATCATCGTCATTTGCTTCAAGTTCAACATCATTTGAACCCAAAACAATGCACTCCCACTAGGTGCATCATGTGTAAGTATCTCATCATCATCACCCATAGTGACTCTAGCAAGATCTCCAATAGTTGTATCCAAGTTGGTACACTCAGGGGTTACATCTCAATGCTTTGTTGACCCATCCTTGTAGTGGTGTTTCTTATGTGATTGTAATGCCCCCCTCCGTTTAGAATGCCAATAATTAAATGAATAAAGATGCTAGCCTATTCTAATTTTCCCCCATAGGCTAGAGCATTAAAATAAAGAGGATTTGGGAATAATTAAATAAGAGACCAAAAAGCTAAAGTCCCAACAAATATTATTTTAATTATTCATCATGGGGCCACACCTTAAGTTCCTATTTTTCAGTCATGAGTTGTGGGGCCACTCTTATGTTGCTTCCTTATCAAGGCAGGTTAAGTTGTTTAGCAATTGCCATCGGCTGGGTTTCAAAGTTGGAAGAAAGCAAAAATCTGCTTTCTTGGGTCACTAAACTCTTTAAGAAGAAATTGCATGATGAGAAGTATTCGTTCTTTACATCTTTGATATTTTATTTTCTCTGCAAGAAGTCAAACTTCTCTGCTTTTTAGGACGCAACTGGAAGTTCAAGCTTTGACGAAACCCCAAGCCAATCTTGGACAGATAACATCCATTCTGATCACAATAACATGATCATTAAATTCAGTAACCCCATTCAGAAGGTAGAAGTGGTTTAGTTAAATACAAGGGTAGGTCCTTTTGATTTTTCATGCTAAAGGTTGAAGCTTGACTCCTAGTACAAAACGCAACCTTCAAATGGAGTCCTAGTTCCTAATTCCTACCTTGGGAATCACATGTACAGACTGAAATCAAGCAGCTTCTCATGAGTTTGGAGTTGGGATTTCCAGAATTATACAACAGCATATTGTGTATTCACCTCTTCCTAATCTAAGTCACAAATAAAGGTCAGATTGTTCCCAGTTTCGTACAAGTCATTTGCATGTCTCAGATAATACGTTTATCTGTGTTTCTTTTTTCAAAAATCCCATGAGATAAACTATGTTTTGGTTTAGGTTTCTATTAGATTCTAGAAATTAGTGGAAATAAAATAGCAAGGATATTCCAGTGGTATCAGAGCACAGTGACACTGCCAGCCTGTGAGGGTTTCAGTTGCATGTCAAGATTTTCAGTTGCATTTCATCTTTTTCAGTTGCGTGTTAGTTTCTTTCATTGGATGTCATAAATTATGGTTGCTTTTTGCTCCTAAACCAATGTATGCCAGTAGAAAGTGGTTCTATGCACTCTAGAGGGTTTGAACCGCACAGGTACAATACAAGAAGTCATTCTGGATAGCAAGTGGAAGGGATTGGAAGTTACCTAGTGGAAACAGAATTGGAAGAGCTAGAAAATGAAATTGCTAAGTGGTATAATAGATATCAAAAGAAGAATCTTCTAACATTTCAGGAATATCAAAATTCATCAAGGTTGGCTATTCCTGTGAATGAGGAGGTTATCATAATTTTTGATGAATATTTAAGTACTTGAGGAGGTCAAGGCTACTGAATCTTTTGATAGATATTACATAAGAAAAAGAAAAGAAGAAATGAATTTTGAATCAGAATCTCAATTAGAGTCAAAAGAAGGCCAAGTTCAAGAGGATATGAACAAGCAAGAAGCAACAATTACAGCCTCAATTGAGGAGCGCATGGGTCTTCATGGCATCCACGAGGTGGAGGAAGATGCTTCCATGGAGTTTGTAAACTCTACTTTGATTGATCAATTACATGGGGACGTGGATGCCACCTATATTCCCTCACACGAGAAAGCTCTACAATTCATTGGTAAGAAATCCCCTTGTGATAATGTATGGTCATATAGTGAGGTAGATTTCAGTTGTCTCATTTGTATGCTTGCAATGGAGGAATGCTTGTTGAAGTCACATGAAGCTTTTTGTTTTAGAGAGCTGATTGTAGGGACTAGAAGATTGCCTAACCATAGGGTTTTACAATATGATAATGTTTTGTTCGTCATGATGATTTCACCATGGTTGTGGTTGGAGGCAAATAGAACATTGGAAATGCAGGTTTGGACAGTAAGGCAACATATGACTTTCAACATCAGCGATTAGAGCTTGTTGCAGATTTGACACCAAAGTATGACAGTGATTCTGAATTTGATAACAGTAGTGATGCAGCCTATCTTTCTCAAGATATTGTGGCCTTTGGCCAAGATAAAATCAATGATATGCAACATACCATTGATGGTACACAATGTACAAGCATGGGACACGATGATGTGGATGATACATCCCACCATAAGTCTGATTTTGTGTACTTTGGAGTAGCTGATATAAAACATTGCCAAAGGTTGAATGAAGATTGGTTACATAGAGCTACCCAAGCAAAGAATCTTGCTAGCCGAGCAAGACAACATCTTCTACGGGTCAAAGAGCGATGCAATCAGCTAGATCACACAAGTGAACAAAGGGAATCAGATCTTAGATCTTTAATTCTTCCAAGGGAAGAAAAGGACAACAAAAACATCTTGAAGTGGTATGAATATAATTCTAATTTTCTGAGCTTGATCAGCAATTCTCTTTCATCTCATGAGTCAAACTTTGAACCTTGGGTTGGGAACATTCAAGTTGGGATGATCAAGTGTGAAGTTGATCCTTCCCTACCTAAAGTTGATGAGATATTTGGTTGCGTACATAGTGAACCAGCCACAAAAAGCCTGTCTTTGTTGAGAAATAGAAATATCTCCCATTCATCAGTGGACTTGTCACCTCTTTCATATGATAGGGCAGCAATGTACTTACTGATTGGAGATTCAGTCTTTTTAGATATTACATTGGGCTATGAGGATCAAAAGGTAAGGGACTTCGTTGGTTGCATGGCTAAACAAAACATTTACTTAGCAACCTTTAATGAAGGCACACTAATTTGTGGAAATATAGATAAAGTTACAACAGCTGTTTGGAGATCTTGGAGAAGTTTTCAACACACTTTCCTTGCTGAAGATTGGCTCATTCATCAATTCCTAACAACATTGATTATTGGTAGTAAGTGTGGCTTCATTTGGAGTGAAGTTCTCAGCTGGTTAAATGATGTAGAGGTTCACAACAGCAACATAATAAGTATTGACATGATGGATGGATATGACAGTGCAAAGATTGGAATCCTGGTATCGACATGTGTGGTGCATTTCTTCAGTGGTATTCAAGATATAAAGAAGAGACCTCTAGCATTGGCATTCAAGATATAAAGGTTGAGTATGAAGTTTACAAGAAAAAGGTGCTTGTCTCAACTAAGGATTTTCCACCAATGACTGGGTTTAGACATTTTGGAGCAGCTGATATAACTTAGTCCCAAGTGATGAATGATGATTGGCTAGAAAGGGCACGGCAAGGCAAGTTATTGGCTCAACAAGCCAAGATCAATCTTCAACATGTTTGTGATGTTTACCATTCATTTAATGATGTGAGACACGAGTTGGTTGATTTATCATTTCCAGTTAAGGTATATGATGGTTTGCTTTTACGGACAGCAAATGTTCGACCAAATTTGGGTGACTTGTTGAGCTACTACTTCACCCTGTACGATAGGTTTCATATTATGGTCTGGGATCCAAGTAGTGATTTGTTGGATGCATTGTCATGAGTGCACCCTATTGAGTTGTGGTGTTTGGACATTTATATCTGAGTGGAGCACCGATTGTCTTGCGATTGCTAGAGGACCAACAATCCCAGGAAGGGAGGACTGTAATGCCTCTTTCCATTTAGAATGCCAAAAATCAAATGAATAAAGATGCTAAGCTATTCTAATTTTTCCCCATAGGCTAGAGCATTAAAATAAAGAGGATTTGGGAATAATTAAATAAGAGGCCAAAAAGCTAAAGTCCCAGCAAATATTATTTTAATTATTCATTATAGGGCCACACCTTAAATTCCTATTTTTCAGTCATGAGTTGTGGGGCCACTCTTATGTTGCTTCCTTATCAACGTAGTTTGAGTTTTTTAGCAATTGCCATCGGTTGGGTTTTAAAGTTGGAAGAAAGCAAAAATATGCTTTCTTGGGTCATTGAGGTCTTTAAGAAGAAATCACATGATGAGAAGTATTCATTCTTTACATCTTTGATTTTTTATTTTCTACGCAAGAAGTTGAACTTCTCTGCCTTTCAGGATGCAGTTGGAAGTTCAAGCTTGGACAAAACCCCAAGCCAATCTTGGACAGATAGCATCCATTCTGATCACAATAATAGATCATTAAATTTAGTAACCCCATTCAGAAAGTAGAAGCGGTTTAGTTAAATACAGGGGTAGGTCAATTTGATTTTTCATGCTAAAGGTTGAAGCTTGACTCCTAGTACAAACCACAACCTTCAAATGGAGTTGTCGTTCCTCATTCATGCCTTGGGAATCACATGCACAAACCGAAACCAAGCAGCTTTTTGATCGCAGCTTCTCATGAGTTTGGAGCTGGTATTTTCAAAATTATACAGAAACATATTATGTATTCACCACTTCCTAATCTAAGTCGCAAATAAAGGTCAGATTGTTCCCAGTTTCTTATAAGTCATTTGCATGTCTCAGATAATACATTTATCTGTGTTTCTTGTTTCAAAAATTCTATGAGATAAACTATGTTTTGGTTTCGGTTTCTATCTGATTCTAGAAATTAGGAGAAATAAAATAGCAAGTGCCAAGGATATTTTAGTGATAGAAGACACAAATTGGAATGAACATAAACTAAGTCTTCTGCGTTTTTTGCAGCCAATCAGTTAGGCTTCACTAAGTGGGTAAAGGAGTGTGTACACCAATTTTGTTTGCAAAAGAACTTACAACTTGTTGAAAAAAATAAAAAACAAAAAGAACTTGTTATAGAATCTTGATTGCAATAGGTTGGAGGAACAAATAATCTTGACCTTGGAGGTACCACCATGTACGAGCATCCATTTGGGATTGGTCATTAATAACACAAGTACTATGATCTGTTCTTGAGATGAACATGCCAAACTCTCTCTTAAACATTTTCCATCACTTTCAGATCTAAGAAGAGTCTAGCGAATGCTCACTTGTACCTAGTAGCAACTTTAGTATCTCTATATGGTTGAGTTCTCCCTAGCAAAGAATGTACCGTAGATCTATAGTACTTGGGAGATAATGCCAAGTAGGTGCAGTGGCATGGTCATCTTGTTCTGGTATGTCCCCTATTAGGACTTAACTTGCCCCAGAATCCTTAAATGAGGTTTGGATTAATGCCTTGACTTAGAGCTTGCAACCAAGTTAGTTATCAATAGATAAATAAACATACACTTCAACAATGTTCCAAAGGGAATTCTAATCATTATTATAATAGATGAGCAAGTATCTGTAATTCTAAAATGTTATTAAAAGAATCCTAAACACCAGTATAATTAATATAATATACAAGTAGGATTCTTTTAAGATCTTCCCCAATAACCCACCCGCATCATGAAGTACCATGAGGGATCACATAATGCACTTTGAGCCTGTCCATCAAGCATAGGAGCATGGAATTACACTTACCATTTGGCCTCCCAGTCCCTCTTGGGCCACCACTACTTGAATGGACCTTATGCTACTTGCATTCCTTGCATGTACCCTATTCCCCCTTCATAATTGGACAGCTTAATGGTTGTAGGTCTTAAAAGAAATCTTTTTCATCATTATCAAATATGCATACATTAGAAGCAATAGATTATCTGCATGCATTCCTACTTCCTATCAAATGGAAGACAAGATAATAAGTCTGCAAGATCAGAGTTCCATATATTTTACATTATACAAATGCTTGAGCAGTATAGAGATCTGCTGTCCTAGTTTTATTAAATGTGAGACTTGTTAGCACGTGTAAAAATTTTCATGGCTCTAGCATTTTTCTTCTGGTCTCTGCAGTTGTTTTTACGTCTTTGCCTTAAACCCTAAGCTTAGAAAATTCAAAATCTAGTCGTTGTGTTCAAAAACCCTTTGTTTTGCCCCGGCCCTGTTCTAATTTGTCGTTACTTTTCAGGCCACTTAAAAATCCTATAACGCATGTGCTAAATTGTTAACCTCTTTGTCGCATGATCGTGTGAGCTTTTTTTTATGTTACGCGATCTTGCGACTAAAGGTTTTATTTTCGGGCCCCTTTTAATATTTCCTAAGTCTCTAACCCCCGGCGGCCTTTAATTTTCCTAAGTCCCAGTGCTAATATTTTTCCTAAGTCGGTGCCTTAATATTTCCTATGTTTTGACTTCATTCTTTCCTGGGCCCGACTCTGACACCATCTCGATCTAACGGTGGGCGCATGTTCTCATGAGATGTGTCAGAGCTATGCGATCTTAAGACGGCCGTTGATTCTCTTTATGACACGGCGCTTCAAACAGGTGGGTCCAAGGTGACACATAGGTACAAATGGCGGCTTCTCATTGGTCCATGTATTAATACAGTGGCAGTTGTCAATGGGACCTGAGTTTTCGGCTTGTCAGAGGGTCCTGACATTGTCAGAGAATCAACGACGAGCGCATGATCTTATGGGATGTGTCAGAGGTTTAAGATCATGCGCCGGCCGTCGATTCTACCTTTTTCAGAGGGGACAAAGTGCAGCGGGTCCACATGCCTAGTGTGCCTATTTGGCGGTATTTGATTGGTCCACGTAGTAATGACTGGATATGCTGTCAGTGGGACCCGATTTTCCAAGACTCAGTGGGTTCTGACACTTGCAGAGCATCGACGGTTGGCGTGTAATCTGATGGGTTTTTTCTGACACATGCGAACTTAAGACAGCCGTTGATCTCTTATCGTGTCAGAGGGTTGTCAGGGCAGGGTGAGATTCTTCATTCGACAGTTGTCTTATGATCTCAAGGAATCTTGGAGGTCTATGCGAAGATGAGACAACCGTCGATTTTCTTGATGCGGACCCAGTAAAGTTTCTCGGTCTTTTTGGCGGTTTGGACAAGGTTTTGGCAGCCCGACAAATTTCAAGGGGGTTTCGCTTGTTCGCTGAATAGAATGGCGGTGTTTTAAAAGGCTGGCGATTTAGCGAACGCTGTGTTCGCGTAATCGCTAAAATATCTGGCGGTAGTATAAGGTATTCCGCGAATGACCGATTCCCTTCAGTCGCCAGTTCGCTAAATGTGATGGAGGTCATATTAAAAGGTAAAGACATAAAACCCGCGAAATAAGAGGATCCGACGGTCACGATATAAAGTTAACCTAAATTCAAATGTCGATCACCGATTTGCTGCTGGCGCTTGGAAATGACCGTTATGATTCAAATTCAAATTTCTTGGAGGGTTTCCTGCGACCAGAAGGACTAAAATTGAATGCTTTCACGGCCGGATTTGATTTGTTTGGTGGCGCTTGCTGTTACAGTGTGGTCCAGGGTGTTCCATGATCATCTGCAAGGGTCTGCACTGTGTTCTTTGCGCTTGAGGCGTGTTGCAGGTGGCCGAACAGGTTGACAATGTGTGCATTTTTGTGGTTCTCGGTACCTTCTCAATGAACTTATCATGATTGAGGATCACTCCGAGATTTCTCTTCTCCTGGTTGCCTGGGTTTCTTCCCCTGTAATAAATTCTTGACTGTTTCAGTTGGTCTGGTGGGTGAAACCCTAACCCTAGTCATCCGTAGCTTGTTGCATCCTGTTTTGGGATTCCAAGATGACTGGTGGTGGTATATATTGAAAAAAGTGATATTTTGTAAGCGTTGTTGTTGATGGTATTATACTGAGCAAGGAGAGCCTCGATTTTGGGTCTGTTTCTTTGGCATTTTGTTGTTTGATAATGTATTGATTTTGAAAATTTTAATGAGAATACATTTGGATTCCAATCTCATGTTTGTGTATGTCTTCTTATTTTGTTCTTGAGCTCATATATGTTAATTTCACAAAGTGGGTTATCATATGGTAAACAAAGAGTATTTTGAAATTATCTTTGAGTTCCTAACAAAGTTAGGATTAAAGTCTTTCAAGTAGTTTCAGTGAGTTCATGGCTAGATAAGGATTTGATGTCCTGATATGTGAGTGAGAGGGATAATAGGCAGAGCACTTATCTTGAATTCAAGTGTGTTTGAGTTAGGGCTTTCAGTTGGTGTATGCTATTAGGTGACTCTATGCCCTGGGTTAAGGCACTGATCTCTTCTCTAGAGGCAGTCCATCATCATCAATCACACACACAAATTAAATGATAAAATCTTTCAATCAGTTAGTAAGGGGTATAGTTCTATAATATTTTGTGATTCCTTTGAAGAAGTGAATCAAGGGTACACCTGCCTGAGCATCTTGGCTCAAAGTGTAGGAGGATCTCTTTGATCCTTGTTAATTGGCCCTCTTCCTTGTAGACTTTGGAGTGGTAATAGAGTCAAAGTTATATTAAAGTTATCTATCAAAGTATAAATCTACAAGTTGAAGATCAAAGGGAAGAACCAACAAAATGGCGACTCTACTGGGGAGAGTCTAGAGATAAAGTTTTCAAAGTGCACTCTTGTTTTCCTGTTGTATTCGGTTAAGGATTTCCCACTTTGCTGGGTGGCAACTCAAGAGGTTAGAACCAGTGCTATAGACTGCAAATCATGGACAAGAGAAGGAATACTAGGTCCTTTGTCAGAACAAATCCGGAGGTCACTCTGGAACAATTGCCTAGACAGGAGAAAAAGAGTTGGATCAGAAGAAATGGTGAGTCTACTAGTGCTCCCATAAGAGAACAAAGAAATACTAGAGGTAGAGCACCACATGTTTCTTCAAGTGAGGAAGGTTCACAAGACAGAGTTTCTAGATCAGATGGTGGTCGCTCTGAAGATAGATTTTATGATACCCCAGAGGCTGTATTTCAAGACAAGGGTTCATTGCCTGCAGATCAGGATGAACAAGCCAGAGAGATGGGTTTTGAGATTGATTTAGATCTTGATGAAGATAATTTCAGAAGGGAGCCCATGAGACCACGGCAAGTCCATTTCCCATATCAAAATCTCACTGATATGGATGTGTCGTCAGGTTCTGATGACATTATGATAGACCCAGATGATTTGAACTCACTAAGGTTACAGTTGGCAGAGCAGGATGCCATACATAAGAGGCTACAAAAGGAGAGAAGCTGAGAAGGTGAATGCTCTAATAGAAAGACAGTCTCTCCTTAGAAAGATTAATGAAATGAAAGAGAGAAACAAGATGCTTGCTTCTGCTTCTAAGACTTTGAAACATGATGTCTTTGGTGATCTTGATGCTTTGAGGAGTGAGTAGGAGCGCTTACTGCAAGATCATGAATTTGATAAGGAGGGCCCTGTGGTTAGACAGGTTCAAAGTTATGCTTCCCTCCCTAAAGATAAAGATGGGCATGAGATCACTAGGCCTGTTGTTGCCGCTGGTGAGAAAGGAAAGCAAAAGATGGTGGGACATCAAACAAGTAGATCATTGACAATACCGGGGTCCCACCACCCAATTCAAATAAGGATACAGAGATAGAAAGAAGAAGAAAAGAAGATGAGGACCTTGCAAGAGAACTAGAGAGGGCTGAAATTGAAGCCTCCATTGCAGAAAAGAGAAGAAAGATCCAGTTCTTGAAGGCTTCATCTGCAAATGCTCTTGGTCCATCTGCTACTGAACTAGGTATGCCATCTATGACTACTACTATTCCACTTAGTAATGCTACTACTAGTTCAATTCCTTCTTCATCTGCCAGGATAGGTGCTGATCTTAGACAGCAGTCAAATGCACAAGTAGATGGAAATGTAAATGCAAATGTTGATCCTAGGGTTAACACTAGTTCAAGTTTTCAAAGAAGACCTATGCAATTAGAAGGCTATAGGCAAATTAGTTTTGATGGTATTCCTGGCTACCCAAATGCTTTTCCAAATGATATAAGAGATAAGGTACCTAAGTTTGCTGGTAACAATGCTATTAGTTGTGAGGAGCATCTTAGGTTATTTATTGATATGCGTAATGATTATGAGGTAGAGCATGAGGATGTAGTCATGAAATTATTTGTTCAATTTTGGTGGAGGATGCTAGAGATTGGTTTAAGAGACTTCCTGATAAATGTATTGATACTTGGGATTCTTTTGAGAGATGTTTCAAAGAGCAGTATGGTGACAGGCCTAATGCTAGTTTCATGTTAAATGAATTCAATACCATAAGGAAAAATCAGAATAATCTGCAGCTAAGTTTAATATGAGATTTCAGAAGGGTATGCATAAGTTGTTCCAAGTTATGCGGTTAGATGACAATGTCTGTCTGACCACATACTTCAATGCATTTGATGGAAAGATGGGATACTTGTTGAGGGACAAAGAACCAAGAACTCTTAGAGATGCTTTTAGGATTGCTGTCAATACTGAGAACAATATAAAGATATCAGGGAAGTTGGGTGGGAAGAGAGATGACCCTAAGTTGTTTGGGGACAAGAAATACATAAAAGAAAATGATAGGAATGTTGGAACTAGGAGGCAAGAAGAAGATAAATTGGATAAGGTGCTCAATGCATTGAAGGATTTGAAGGCACCTGCAAATAGGAACACCAGTGCTCCTACCAATGAAAGGCCTCAACTCAACAACAATTTCAATAAGCAGAATAGATTGCAGAACTACCCCTACAACACCCAATGGAAGGATGGCAAGTCTGTTTTCCCTGTTGCAAGAGGAAACAATGACAGAGGTGTCCCTGACCCTCTGCAAAAAGCTTCAATAAATGTCATGGAGGACATACCTTGGTGTGTTGCGTGTCAGTCCCCTCATTCTGCAGAGCATTGTGTGGTTGCACATTCTATGGCTGCAAATTAAGGTTGTGGCAGTGAGGAGATAGATCAAGAAGAAGATCAAGATGATGTTGGATGCAACATGGCTACTTCATATCTAGGGTATGAAGATGATTCTGATTTTGATGAAGAAGCAGATGTAAATGTGAAGAGACACACTCAAGCCCTTTTTCATCAAGAGGTTTTTTCTGATGGTGAAGACATTGATAGGAAGGTATGTAATATGAACTCTTCTTCTGAGCCAGTAAATTTAAGAAGACCTTCTAGAGAAGAGATGGATAGGATTACTGCAGAAATGATTGCCCAAGTGCAAACTAGGGGCATGGTAGCAAGGGATACAAATGGAAAAGCTGCAGGAATGTTTATAAAGAGTACCAACTCCGGAGAGCCTAATGAGAACAAATCAAAAGGTGATCACATGATGAAATTCAAGAATGTAAAATGTAAGAATTATGAGCCTAGGGGAGTTGGAGTTGAAAATTTTTCTAGTGAGATTGAGAAGCCAGTTAACACAATGGCTAAGATTGAAAAAATGAGGGTGGCCAATACACCTAATGTATCAGATAAGCAAAAGGACATTAAGGCAGTGCAGATTGAGATTCCTTCCTCTGCTCCTGTTGATATGTTATCTGCATTGTCCCAAATCACAGTTAAGGTTCCATTGTCAGAATTGTTGAGGATCCCTGAACACAAAGACAGAGCTATTGCATGGGTAGATAATGTTCATAACAATGATGTTGCATGCAATGGATCTCAAGATAAAGCTTTGAAAGGTGTTGCTGCTCAGAGAATTGTATCTCAAATTCCTCCTATATACTTGGACAGTTCTGTCAATGCTAGCCTTGAAAACATTGATCCATTCTTTTTAAGTGTCCTTGTGAATGGAATGAAACTAAGAAATTGTATGATTGATAGTGGTGCCTCTAATACTGTCATGCCTTTCAAAATCATGGAGAAGTTGGGCCTTAAAGTTGATACAGTTCAAGGCAGATGTTGTGCAATGGATCAGAGGGAGGTACCAGTCATTGGGACTATCAATGCAATGCCATATAGGCTGGCAGCATATCCAGAGAAAGAGTTGACAATGAGTGTTTTGGTGGTGGATATCCCTCCACATTATGGGATGCTGCTATCTAGAAGGTGGAGTGCTGCCATGGGTGGGAGTTTACAGTGTGATCTGTCCTATGCTACTTTCAAGATTGATAATCAGTTTATCAAGATTGAGCGAGAACCAAGAGTATGCCACATGATTGAGAGAAGTATTGACAATGAGACTACATGTTTTGTGGATACTGATATTAATGCTTTTAGGGCAGAGACCCCTGAACTTGAGAAGGAGCCTATTTTGTCACCTATCTCTATTGAGGTAAGTGTAAATTCAGTGAAGGGTGATTTGTGGGTAATGTACTTTGATGGTGCAAATTGCAAGGATGGAGCAGGAGCAGGTATTTTACTTATTTCTCCTGATGGAAACACCTACAAATTTTCTTTCACATTGAATTTTTTTTGTACCAACAATATAGTAGAATATGAGGCATTGTTGTTAGGATTGAGGTTGGCACAAAAACATGGTATTAAGTGCTTAAGTGTTGTTGGTGATTCTGAGTTGGTGGTGTCCCAAGTTAGGTCAGTATATGCTTCCAAGAACTAAAGGTTAAAACAATATAGGAATGCAGTTTGGGATTTGATTGAACATTTTGATGCCTTCAATATTGAGTGGAAAGATAGGAGTAACAATAAGATGGCTGACTTGTTAGCCAATATTGCAATCAATCTTAGTGATATTACATTTACTGGTATCTCTAAAGTTGAAATTCAGGCTAGGCCTAGTATACCAGACAATATTGAAAATTGGCAAGTTTTTGATGATGATAATGATATCTTGAAGTTTATGAGTTGTGAGGATCAGTATCATGGTCAGGAATTTGATTGTTTAGCTTTGGTTGAGTCTATAGAAGGAAAAGAGGTTGTCTTTGGCAATGAAGTTATTAAACTTAGAACTAACAAGGTGCCCAAGGGGCTTGTTATTTTGGAGACTGTCTTTGATAATCAGGATAGAGTTCAAAAGAATATCAAAAGAGAAGATCATGCTGATCTAGAGGAGATAAATCTTGGAACACATGAGGCACCTAAGAAGGTATACATTGGTAGGGACATGTCTCACAATGTGAAAAAATCTTTCATTGAATTATTGAGAAAATTCAGGCATGTTTTTGCATGGTCATATGATGACCTAAAGGTTTATAGAGAAGACTTATTTCAGCATATTATTCCTTTGAGAGAAGATGCTAAACCTTTCCGGCAGAAACAAAGGCCAATAAATCCTACTTTGGCACCCAAGATGCAAGAAGAATTAATGAAGCTAAGAGATGCTGGAATTATCAAGCTTATAAGGCACTCTTCTTGGGTGTCAAATCTTATCCCTGTCGGAGAGAAGAATGGTGACATCAGACTTTGTGTGGACTTAAGGAATTTGAACATCAGCTCATTAAAGGATAACTATTGTCTACCCAATATGGAAGCTATGTTGCAGAGAGTAATTGGATCAGAATTAATGTCTATGATGGATGGTTTCTCTGGTTACAATCAGGTGATTGTTAAGGAATCAGAGCAATTCAAGACAGCTTTTACAACACCTTTGGGGGACATGTTTATGTGAGAATGCCTTTTGGTCTCACAAATGTTGGTGCTACTTTTCAGAGGGCAATGGATGTTGCCTTTTCAGATTTTATAAATGATTTTCTTGTTGTTTATCAAGATGATTTAACTGCCTATTCCAAGAAGGAAGAAGACCATTGTACTCATTTAGAGAAAATATTTATGAGGGCCTTGGAATATGGCATTTCATTAAATCCAAGGAAATGTGCATTTGGTGTCACTGAAGGTAAGTTGCTTGGTCACTTGGTTGGCAAGCAAGGAGTTAGAATTGATCTTGAAAGGGTAGCAGCTATTGATAAAATTCAGAGACCAAAGAATGTTAAAGGGATTCAGTCCTTCTTTGGCCAGGTCAATTTCTTAAGGAGGTTTGTGACAAATTTTGCAGAGGTTGCTAGACCTATTTCTAAGATGTTGAAGAAGGGATCTGCAATCAATTGGGAGGGTGAGCCTGATGAGGCTTTCAAAAATATCAAGCAGGCTATCAAAGATGCACCAGTGCTTAAGGCACCTGATTATAATGTCCCAATGCACATCTTTTCCTTTGCATCTTTTCACACTATTGCTGCAGTGTTGTTGCAGAAAAATAAGGAAGGTTATGAGCAGCCTATTGCATTCTTTAGTAAATCTTTGCAGGCTGCTGAATTGAAGTATGACATCAATGAGAAACAAGCATATGCACTTGTGAAGGCAGTCAAGGCTTTTAGATGTTATCTGATGGGAGCAGTTGTTATTGCTTTTGTGCCAAGTGCAGCAGTCAAAGATATTTTCTCACAGCAAGAGGTGTCTGGGAGAAGATGCAAATGGATCAATAGGATTCAAGAATTCAACATTGATATCCAAATTACTAAATTGGTTAGAGGACAAGGATTGGCAAAACTGATGGCTCAATCCAATCTTGATGCAAATCAGGTAAATCATTCTGAAGTTGATTATACATGTGATATGGATGATTGTGTTTGGTATCAAGATATTATCTATTATCTAAGAAACATGAAGTATCCAGATGAGATGGATGACAATAAGAAAAGGACATTGAAATTACAGGCCATCAAGTATGTAATTGTGAAATGTAAATTGTATAGACAGAATTTGGATTGCATACTGTTGAAATGTGTAGATGAAAATCAGGCTAACAAGTTGTTAAAAGAAATGCACGAGGGGGTTTGTGGTGGGCATTATATAGGTAAAACAACTGCTCATAAAATCTTGAGAGCAGGATTTTGGTGGCCCACAATATTCAAGGATGCAGAATAGTTGGTAAGGAGATGTGATGCTTGTCAAAGGTTCTCTGGTAAGCTTAAATTTTCAGGTAACATGCCATTAAGGCCAGTTGAAGTACAGGCTCCTTTCCAACAATGGGGAATAGATTTCATAGGGGAGATACCAAACAAGTCAAGTGGAGGACACTCATGGATCTTAGTTGCCACTGATTACTTTACAAAATGGGTAGAGGCTATAACTACAAGGAATGCAACTAGTAAGGTGGTAATTGATTTTCTATCGAATAATATTGTTACAAGGTTTGGTTGCCCTGAGAGAATAGTAAGTGACAATGCAATGTGCTTCAGGTCTGCTGAATACAAGGAATTTTGCAAGGGTTTAGGAATTTAGATTTCTAATTCCTCACCTTATCATCCACAAGGAAATGGACAGACAGAATCTACTAATAAGAGTTTGATTAAAATCCTAAAGAGGATTCTTGAAAAGAATAAGAGGGCATGGAATTCAAAGTTGCCATTAGCTCTATGGGCTGATAGGGTGACTGTAAAGAAGGCAATTGGTTGTGCACCATTTGACTTAGTATATGGAATATATGCAAGAATGCCTCAGAATAATTTATTGGAAATGTACAAGTTTGTTCAGTTATATGATGATGACATAGAGGATGAGATGCAATTGAGAATTGAGGACCTCATTAGGTTGGATGAAACCAGAAGAGAATCAGTTGCAAGAAATGCCAAATTGCAGTTGCAGGTTAAAAATTTGTATGACAAGAAGACTGTTGACAGAAGGTTTGAGCTTGGTGATTTGGTGTTAATTTGGAATGCCAGACTGGAAGATAAAGGAAAACATGGTAAATTTGATCCACTCTGGCTAGGGCCATACCTAATTCATGAAAAATGGGGCCAGGATTCTTATATTGTCAAAGAGTTAAATGGTGAAGTTCAGGAATTGCCAATTCATGGACAATTCCTGAAGAAATACTTCAATTGAAGGTATTCTATTTCCATGAACAGTAGTTAGGTCTGTACATTCTGTAATTTTTGTAAAGTTGCTTGCCCCTGTCCCGTTTTGTCCTGGTCTGTAGGGTTTTGGTCCTGTTGCTCTCTGTTGTCAAGTTTTTCCAATGGGATGGTCTGCTTTAACCAGTGATTCTAGATCCTTGCTATGCCTGCAGGAGGCACACATCCCCAGACAGAGCCACTGTTAGCACGTGTAAAAAATTTCATGGCTCTAGCATTTTTCTTTTGGTCTCTGCAGTTGTTTTTAGGTCTCTGCCTTAAACCCTAAGCTTAGAAAATTCAAAATCTAGCCGTTGTGTTCAAAAACCCTTTGTTTTGCCTCAGCCCTGTTCTAATTTGTCGTTACTTTTCAGGCCACTTAAAAATCCTATAACACATGTGCTAAATTGTTAACCTCTTTGTCACATGATCGCGTGAACTTTTTTTTATGTTACGCGATCTTGCGACTAAAGGTTTTATTTTCGGGCCCCTTTAATATTTCCTAAGTCTCTAACCCTCGGTGGCCTTTAATTTTCCTAAGTCCCAGCGCTAATATTTTTCCTAAGTCAGTGCCTTAATATTTCCTATGTTTTGACTTCATTCTTTCCTGGGCCCGACTCTAACACCATCTCGATCTAACGGTGGGCGCATGTTCTCATGAGATGTGTTAGAGCTATGCGATCTTAAGACGACCGTTGATTCTCTTTATGACACGGCACTTCAAACAGGTGGGTCCAAGATGACACGTAGGTACAAATGGTGGCTTCTCATTGGTCCCGCGAAATAAGAGGATCCGACGGTCACGATATAAAGTTGACCTAAATTCAAATGTCAACCGCCGATTTGCTGCTAGCGCTTGGAAATGACCGTTATGATTCAAATTCAAATTTCTTGGAGGGTTTCCTGCGACCAGAAGGACTAAAATTGAATGCTTTCACGACCGGATTTGATTTGTTTGGTGGCGCTTCCTGTTACAGTGTGGTCCAGGGTGTTCCATGATCGTCTGCAGGGGTCTGTATTGTGTTCTTTGCGCTCGAGGCGTGTTGCAGGTGGCCAAACAGGTTGACAATGTGGGCATTTTTGTGGTTCTCGGTACCTTCTCAGTGAACTTATCATGACTGAGGATCACTCCAGGATCTGTCTTCTCTTGGTTGCCTGGGTTTCTTCCCCTGTAATAAATTCTTGACTGTTTCAGTTGGTTTGGTGGGTGAAACCCTAACCCTAGTCATCCGTAGCTTGTTGCATCCTGTTTTGGGATTCCAAGATGACTGGTGGTGGTATATATTGAAAAAAGTGATATTTTGTAAGGGTTGTTGATGGTATTATATTGAGCAAGGAGAGCCTCGATTTTGGGTCTGTTTCTTTGGCATTTTGTTGTTTGATAATGTATTGATTTTGAAAATTTTAATGAGAATACATTTGGATTCCAATCTCATGTTTGTGTATGTCTTCTTATTTTGTTCTTGAGCTCATATATGTTAATTTCACAAAGTGAGTTATCATATGGTAAACAAAGAGTATTTTGAAATTATCTTTGAGTTCCTAACAAAGTTAGGATTAAAGTCTTTCAGGTAGTTTCAGTGAGTTCATGGCTAGATAAGGATTTGATGTCCTGATATGTGAGTGAGAGGGATAATAGGCAAAGCACTTATCCTGAATTCAAGTGTGTTTGAGTTAGGGCTTTCAGTTGGTGTATGCTATTAGGTGACTCTATGCCCTGGGTTAAGGCACTGATCTCTTCTCTAGAGGCAGTCCATCATCATCAATCACACACACAAATTAAATGATAAAATCTTTCAATCAGTTAGTAAGGGGTATAGTTCTATAATATTTTGTGATTCCTTTGAAGAAGTGAATCAAGGGTACACCCGCCTGAGCATCTTGGCTCAAAGTGTAGGAGGATCTCTTTGATCCTTGTTAATTGACCCTCTTCCTTGTAGACTTTGGAGTGGTGATAGAGTCAAAGTTATATTAAAGTTATCCATCAAAGTATAAATCTACAAGTTGAAGATCAAAGGGAAGAACCAACAAGACTGTAAATCTTCTCTCTAATCAAATGCTTTTGTTCTCTACCTCCATGATTTTTTGGAACCCCATTTCTTATTTCATGTATATCTCCATATCTAATTTGAGGAGACATGTCTCCTGATCGCTGTCTTTGCTATCCTTTATTAATGACTGCTTTATACTCACTACTCCCTGCCTTAACTAATAAATATTTAACTGTTATTTATTGGTTTTATAAATATTTTTTAACTTAATAGCCTAAGTTTGACTGGTAAAAGACCGCGATCTGATTCTTAAGGCTTTAATCTTCTACTTTAGCGGGGGCATGACATGTTCCAACGATGAAGAATGATTGTTTCTACCCTTTAGAAAAATATCTCTTTAGGGTCATTCTCTTTTTGTGCTGTTATGACATTTATTTTTAATATCATCATGTCCATTCCATCATAGACTTCCCTCAAACATGGTGCATCTGTATCAAAGAACTTGATCATACTCATGATAGGCTTAGTGAAGTTCAAGACATATTTCAAATGAGCCCACCAATAGTCATTTAGGATGATTGGCTTGACCTTTTGGGCCCTCTCTGAATTTGACTGCTTCCAAATACCCCACTAGTTAGTAATAACCATTGCACCCAATGCCTCTGGCACCTTCAAAAGTCATCTCAAGATGATTGTATGTGATGCAAATGAGGTCTGAACAACCTAGGATCATGTTAGAAACACATTAAAAATATGTTAATAACACATTGGAAAATATTATATAGATATTAAACATGGCATGAATAAAATGAATTAAATAAAGTAAATTTACCTTCAACAATTCCAGCTTCGAGAATATCTTGAAAGTGCCTCGTGACATATGCTGGTTTGTCACAAACATTTGGATTGCCTCACCCTCTTGGTATATTTCTTTCATCCACTCTATTTGGTGCCAATTGCTAGCATCACCAAGTTAAGGGAGTGTATGATGCATGATGTCCTAAAAATGTGCTGATATCTTTGTTCAACTAAAACGCTTGCACCCCTGCAATATTTTACATTGTCTGTAATGATTTGGACAACATTTTCATGATCCACCATCTCTATGGACTCAATGAGGATTTTGGAAATGAACTTTAAATCTTTGATTTGTCCGAGCAACCACCCTCATAAACATTGCCCCTTTGGGGGACACTACAATAGCATTTATTAATGGATGGTTTTCACAATCTTTCCATCCATCAGAAACAATAGAAATTCCCAATTCAACCCAAGAATCTCTAATTGGTTTGAGTGATCTCTCTAAAAAATTCTTCTCTCTTCCCAATAAGGTGGTGCACATT
Source organism: Chamaecyparis obtusa (assembly GCA_027943335.1). Classification (NCBI taxonomy): domain Eukaryota; kingdom Viridiplantae; phylum Streptophyta; class Pinopsida; order Cupressales; family Cupressaceae; genus Chamaecyparis; species Chamaecyparis obtusa. The sequence continues at coordinate 167,856 of BSBK01006159.1, forward strand.
TTTCATACCCAAGATCTGTGAAATCAGGAGGTACACTATTGATTGCCGCCACTATTTCCCACCAATATGGTGATCTCACCAAGTTGAAAGGAAGACCGTTGGCATAGATGCAATGTGCAATTTTTTGCTCTACAGTATCTCTTTCTTCATTTTAAATGTCTTGTCCAATGGGCCTCATTTGTCGAAACGATTGGATTATCTACTTCATCTTGCATAGACGGTATCTCCAAAAAAGGATGTTGGGAGGCCATTACTAGTTTACAATCTATAGGTAAAGTCATTCTTTTTCCTTTGCAAAAAGATGAGCTTGTTTTTTTCTTTGTGGAAGAATGAGCTTGTTTTTTTCTTTGCGGAAGAATGAGCTCTCTTGCTCTTTCAACCATACTATTTACTTTTTCTTGTTCTCTAAGGAATCCCACTATTTTTTTTCAGCAGACAACCCCTTCTTATCTGGCCCTTCCCACATTCTAATCCCTTTCCTAGGAGGGCCAAAAAAGTGAAGTTTCACTCGATAATATGAGCTCCTAAAATTGGTTTTACACTCATTTCAATTCCACAGATATCCCCCACCTCCTGGAAGTTGTTCAAACATTGTAGTATGGCTCCATAAAAGAGATCCTTTTATCAATTTTATATTTTTTGTTTGCACCCAAACCCACTGAACTTGAAATAGTGGGCATTCTTGCAATCCGATTTTGCTATTAAAAGAAATTACACAATTTTAAATTAGAAAAAGTAAATAAATGGAAGCATACAAGTTCAAATTGAAGATCAAAAAACATTTTAAGAAATAGTGAAACTTGTTTCTTTATTTAAAAAAAACAAAAAAAAAACCTTGAAAATTTTCATCAAAATCTTGAAAAAAAATCATTAAAAGACTATATAATAGGGTTAAATGTTTACCTTAGATTCATAAATCTCCTTTGTGCAAGCTATTTGTCACTCCTTGATCGATCCCCAATGAAAAAAACCAGCTGCCCTTCAAAATGTGAAAATGGGAGAGAGAGAGAGAGAGAGAGAGAGCTAAAAGAAGAGTTAATGTGTTTTATTTTAGGGTGAAATGATGATATATGGACAATTTTAGTGTTAAAAAGCTGTTTGTTTAAAATGTCTGGGCACTTTTTTGACTTGGGACCTGCAATTACCCTGTGGGTTTTCCCCGGGTATGCTTAGGTGTGACTAGGGTATGCCCAAGGCGCCTCGGGCATGCTGTGGGTACGTGGGTCCGCACCCACAGTGTACTCGGTGTGCCTAGGGTGTACCTTAGGTACACCTGAGTGTACCCATACACAGGTGTACCTGGTTTGAGTGCATGGGGCCGGGGGTGTGTACTTGGTAACTTAGGTGTTGTATATACTCCTAAGGAATTCTATCGAAGACACGGGCATTTGAAGTTAATTAAAGTGACAGATACAAAAGTTAAGAGAGTTTTTGGAGTGGCTCTAGGACTAGTAACTCTCTCTACACAGTCAAATTGATTTCAGTAGATGCTTAAAAATTATTTGGATGAAATATTTCTAGTTTATTCTATTTATGGGGTTATGGGCTATATTTTGATGTGTATCTGGTATTCTGATGTAATGATGACAGCTCCTTACTTTGGTTTTGTAGCAGCAGTTATGTTCAGGTCAATAGCCTGTAGTTAGATCCCCTTGGGATTTGGTAATATCAATTTTCACAAGGTAATGTTTAAATAGACTTTTGAGATGCTGTAATTACTATTTGATATGATAAATGGCCCTAAGGTCTAAGTAGAATGATTACCTGGAACTGCTGTTTGAAAAGTCATTTTGAATCTTGGTGTCTGAATCAATATTTTATAATTTTATCAAGTTAGTACATTTACTAAAACTTTCAGCTCAAGTTAATATATACTTTGCAAAGTGGCCAAATTATCTAGTCAGTATATTGTTTGTCCATTTTGGTGAAGTGGCTAAAATGGCCAAACGTTTCTACCATAATATCAGTTGCCACTCATTAATGATTAATATGTTTCCGGGTATGAATCACCATGTGTGAAAAATGCGATAGAATCATGCTTCATCAGATTCTACTGCTAGAAATCTTGTAGATTAGCTTAACTAGGTAGTAGACCTGCTAAAGGAGTATCTAGGGATGTGCAGAATTACATTAAGTACCAAGTTGATAAAAGAAAGAATGAAAGTAAGCTTGATATACCTCAGGTTGGAAGCTTGCCGAGAGTCCAGGTTAAGAAGCAAGATGGGAAGGTATTTTCTTTGTTTATATGGTCTCCATTAGGCCCTTGGTATTGTAGGACAGGTTATTGGCCTCTCAAGGATCTCAGTGGGGTAAAAGGCCATTATGCGTTTCATGTTTCCAATCTCGTAAAGGAGTTTGTGGAAAAAGAAAAAAAATTCAAAGATAAATAAGTCTACTATGGTGTAGTTGTTACAAGAATAAGACTCTAGGTGGGAACTTGAAGATGTATTTGTCAAGGACCTGTCCATGTCCAAAACTATTAGAGAGAAGATAATTTTTCCAATAGTTGGGACAAATGCACTAAATAGATATGTGGGTTTTGGCTACTGTTGCACAGGAATATACCCCTTCTTGTGGTAATCACTAAGTAGTCTTGTAAGGGTTAGATGGTCGCTCATTAGATTATCTACTAGTGAAAAAGACAAGGTTTTAGGTATTATATCATTTGCAAGCAAGTAGTTAGTCTCAGGTAGTAACTTATCTGCATTGGAATAATTGAGCTTATGTAAAATCTTATATACAAGGAAAAGATTGGGTCTCCTGCAGTATCTTATCTGCATGATTTTGATTACTTTTTCATTTAAGATCTTACTTGCATGGAAAATTTTCTGCATGCTTTGGTAACTCAAAGTCAAGTTTATTCTGCCCTTTTTTAATACTATCTGTGTATTGTTTTAGTAGATTATAACCCTTGTGGCTGAAAACATTTTCTTTTCTACAGGCAGATAACCTACCACAGGTTGCTCATACACTTTTTAATGCAGACTATTCTTTTTATATCCTGCAATCTACCTTTCTCTACCAGTTTGGTGTCTAACAGCGCTGTTTAATTTAACTGACACGACTTCTTGACATCATACCTTTTAGTTATGTCATAAGCTATTTTTTCTAACATGGAATGGAGATAGCATGTTTATTGTTAATGCTTATAAACAAATTATGAACTGCAGGCGGATGGACGAGAGGTTTACATCAGTATGATCTATCCTTGCTTGATGGGCTCTATAATGATTGGAAGTGTAGCAGCCTCATGGCTACTTTGTGGACCATATTTTTTCAGGCCAGAAATGTACCTCACTGCTGTGTTTGTTACTGCAAGTTTCTCCTTGGCAATACCTGCTTATGACTACCAGGTTCCTGTCGGCTTTTACAAATTGCTTTCATTTTTAACTCACAGTCATGGGAGAAAGAATTTATTAGTGTTCATTTTTTAAATAGTTTTGGGTTAGCATATAGTTTTTGTTTATGATCAAACGTACAATTTATATTTAAATTTATCATACTGAGATAAAATTAGGATGGAAATTGATAAAGTGGTTTATGAGAAAGAAAGTATTTTGTAACATAGAAGATGACCATTATTTGCAGGAGATTGGACTGCTGGTGGCATTATTTTGTCTCTTCAATGTCTGTGTTGGGATGATTTCTCCTTCGCTTGCAAGATTGAGAAGCATGTAAGTTTTTGCTGCTTAGATAAATAATTACTTAAAAGATCAAATAATGTATACTGCTGCCACACAATTTCTTTGATAAGTTAAAGGTGCAATCCAATTCATAAAAGAAAGAAGTATACAGGCTTTTCTTGTGTAGCTCTTGCAAAAATGTTAATATAACTGGAGATGCATTAGTGACAAGAAACCAAATGTTTATTCCGTTTCAATTTCCTTCTCAAGACAGATATGTTCCTAATGATCTACGTGGTAGCATGATAAGCTTGTCCCATGTGCCAGCAAATGCAGTCATTGTATTTGTTCTGATCAAGGTATGTTCTATGAATAGTTAAAAAATGTCATTCATGTTAAACAGGACCTGAAAATTCATTGAGTTGAGTTTGGATCTTATAATGATTGTGTTTGTGTCTTGTAGGGTGGCTACTATCATAACCTGGACAACAGCACAATTTTTAGGTTCTGTGTAATAGGTTTACTTACGGGAGCAGGTTGTTTACATTTGTTAAACCGATGGAGCTGTGTAGCTAATGGTAATTTGGATATCCGGTGCAACAGAATATTTTCACTTTTGTCAAAATTAAAAGGTCATCAATACTAACGTTGGATTTTGAGGTTGTTAATCAAAATGAAAGAGGGTGTTTATTTTACATCTAAGGGCTCTAGGGGAATAATGGTTGTAGAACTCCAGTCAATCAATTGGAAATCCTCATTGGTCAAAATGTGATAGACAAATATACTACAAAACTAAGGATCCGCTTATCTCGGCTTTTGCAGAGAAGCTGCCAATGGAGAGACCTTAAAAGTTTTGGAGATTTGATTTCCAAAAACCATCAGTTTCTAAAAACCAACAAGATAGAGGTGGTACTCTCTCATTATAAAGGCCAATGAATGCTTGTTTGAAGGACCCATTTTACCTTGAGGAGTATGTGGAAGCCAAGCCACTGATTTGCTTACTTAGGGCGTTGCATTGGTAACATCATTGAACTGTATTGGAGTATGCAATTCTTTACTAGTGATTTTCTTGGAGATGCAGTGGGGCATAGAATATGTTTAATCTGTACAATAATTCATATATGTTATGAAATTGACGTTTTTGTAGTAAATTGTCAATTATTGAATGTAACTTGGTTAAATAATAACAGATAGTTACATTTTGGTTGATACGATATCTTGTTCAGGAATATGTCGATTGAAAAATTCAATTGTAAACTTCTATTATGCCATTAATCACCAAATTTTTGTCCAGAACCTTTTGAGACAGCAATTATATAATCAATCATATTTGAGTAATTTTGTTTGAATATAACCTTAATACTTGATCCTGAAGAGCCCACTCATCTGTTGGCAGTTAGTTTGCCTCAAGAAATTAGAGAATATATGCTTCAGCATTTTATTTGATTGCACATCTTGGCTTGAACTTTAAATCAGTTGCAATTTTATTTTGTACCTGTATCAGAAGTCATAGAAGACCATTAAAATGTCTATTGAATTGAGACGTGCCGTGTAGGTTTTAAATTAGTTTGCTGCCTCGACTTTTTGATCGTCACACCCCAAATTTTGATTTGCAGTTACTTTTAACTTCTATGTTAAATTTCGTATGAATGGATGACTTCACTTCAAAATTGATGTCTAGATAAAAGCATAATGCAATATGAATGTATTCATTAAAGGATCAGAGAATTGTCATAATTATTACTTTTTTTGATCAATGATAATGATATCAAGGCTATTAATGAATTAATCATTGTGATGGTTTTCTAAGTGAAATGCAGGAACAATTTTGCTCTCACAGATGGATAGGGAGAGCATCACTGAACAGAGGTGTATATATATTGTTAACGACCAAGTGATTGCCATCTTCAGTCAAACACACACAATCGTAGGTCTTGCAACAAAAATCCGGGTATGTTGTTAAGTTTCTCAGTGTTGTCAAAGAGTTAACATTGTGTGGTCTTGTCGTAAGTCTCTGTTGAAAACTATACTCGTCCTTCGGCCTGGTCCCTAGCAATTGTCCAGAGGCAATATCTATAGTCATTGTTGTCATTCTTGTTTAAATGTTCAGTATCAAGGGTTATATTATTATTGCTAATGTAGAATATTAAAAATTAATTATATAAAAGTTTATCTTTGAAAAAGTATCATTGCTATATATGAATGGCCTCAATTAAAACTGGAAATGTGTTATTCTCGTTAAGCCGAGAGGCTTCTACAATTGCAGCATATGGATGTCAGCCATCCCTGTACACACTTTCATCTCCTTAAACATCCGATTTTATTTAAAATCACCACCGTCGATGTCAAAAATCGTTCATAAATAAATACCATCATTCATTTAGGAAATAATTCATAAATACTAAGTGATGGTTATTCATGGCAATAGAATGTGGTTTTGTAATTCTAAATGCTAAATACCTCAAAATCATGGCATATATTAACTTTACCAACCTATAAATTTTCAACATTGACAAAAACGTTACAAATAATAATATGAAACCATTTATCACGAGCTTTGAAGAAGGCTAGGGGTATGGTTTAGTTTGACTTAATATTTTATTCCAGCAACCAAACGGGCTTACGAAATCAGAACTATATAATCTAATAGTAACCCTAACTTAAAATTGATAATCTCTTAACAACTCTAAAGAAATTAAATATATAATTTTATTTAATAATATAAATAATTTTATTTTAAAAATTTCATTGATAATATCTTAACATTAGTTTTAAAATGTGACGTCAATAATAAATATAAAACAAAATTAAGTCTTTTGATGTGAAATTATACATTAATCTAAAATTAAGTATTATAAATTTATATTCTCATGTGGGTGCTGTATTTTCTGCTTAGGAAGTGTTCCCATGGAAATATAAAACATTGAGAAAAGGATAATTTAGAATCTCTTGCTATTTTAGTGAAGCCGCTACTATTTAGGAATTGAAAATAACCTTATGTCCCCATGTTGCTGCTTAAATCAAATTTGGGGTTGAAAATAAGCAGCCATTGAAAATAATGATAGATGGCTTCTTAAAATTATTTCCCTCCTTTATTTTCCACCAAATTTTTCCTCCAAGTTTTGACGGATAGTTTAATTTGTGCATGCAAATAAACAAGTGAACTAATTGAAGTGGTTGGTTAAAATAAGTAGCAAAATTGAATTTACATGGGGCCACTAGCTCCACATTTTACTCCTAAAACAATGAGTAGTGGCTGCTAAACAAAATAAGCATAGTAGTTTCTTGTGAAATGCACCATGTGGCTCTAGAAATACGTTTCCCTTCTTTTTTTTATATTTTATTTCTATTTTATCCGATATTTTTAGCTCACAAATTATTATTTTTACTATTAATGCAAATTTAAGATTTCTTATTAAAATAAGTAAAATAAATCAATTTTAAAATGAGATAAAGGCAAATCATTTCATATATTTAAAAGTAGTCTTTTTTTTTAATTTCAAGTTTTATTTTTAGACCACTAAGTATGATTTTTTTTTGTTGAAGGTTAAAAGAACCTCTTCTGCTAAGAGTCAAGGTTTGAGGGTTATCCATTCCGCCAAAATTAGAAACTAAAATCTACATTTAAATAAATAATCTTATTTTAATTTTCTTATATTTTAGACTATAGTTATGATTTCGGTCAATAAGAATTATGGTTGGGATTATGCTGAGTCCTAAACCTAATTGAATATTAAACTAAACAAATAAAAACCTTACTTTGAATTATAACAACCCTAATTCTAAACCCTCTTTCGGCCAAACCTTGAATTGTCTCCTTTAACCCTCTTACTAAACCACTCAGCATGAATCTAGTGTGGATTTGTCTCCCAAAACTTCCCCTACATTTTTGGGAGAATTCTATTGGTTGTTTCTTAAAGGTGGGAGAGGCTACAATTACGGTGAGTAGATCTACATTTGCTTGCATTTTGGTTCACATTGACATCTCCACATCCCTCCTGGGGGATGTGGTTCTCATGGTCAGGGATAGGCCATGGACCCAATCGTTGGATTTTGAGGGCCTCCCTTTAGATGCATGTGGTGCTTCTCTACTTGTCATTTGGTTACATGTTCTCTTTCGCGTCTTAAAGGTGTTGCTACTTGGTGGAAGCATGAAAATGATGATCATTTGAATGTCCGACCTCCAACTCTTCCTTTGATGACTCTCTTTAGGTTGATGATGTCTCTCCCTAGGGTGATGCTCCTTATGTTCCAACTTCCTTTGCCTTGGTGGAACTATCTCCACCTCTTGTTGCTAATTCGGTCCCCTTTGGCAGTGTGATCCTATCTCCGATTGTCACTACTTTTGATTTGTTCTAGCCTATGGTTGTTGAGATTCAAAATTGTCAGCACTTTGTTTTGGGTGATGGTGTTGATCCTCCCACTTTGAGGGTTCCACTAGCTCCTCTTTGTGGTGGGGACCCTTTTGAAAGCATCACTTGGACAGTTGTTCGTCGACGAAGGAAGAATCACTTTGTAGTCTCACACTCCTATTAATGTTTTGGGCGAGTTGTTTACCCAAACTTGAGGTAGGTTACTAGTTGTGCTGCTAGTTTGCTATCAATGGCCTTTTCTCGACCTTGTAAATTTATGAGAATTTTATGCCTTCGGACTATGGTTTTATAAGGGATAGCACCCTTATTTTGCTGCTTCTATAATAAAAAACAAACCTAATCCTAATAAAATATTAAACCAAACTAAACCATAACCCTAAACCTAAGGTAAAATATGGTACCATCCATATACACACTTTCATCCAAAGTTGTTTTATTGAATAAGTTTATTTAAATTTTATTTACATTCAAATTTTATTAATATTCAATTAATTTTATTTCAATTAAATTATTTACATTAAAAATTCATTAAATTTATTTATTTTGATTTAATTTTTTATTTGTTGTAGCTACAGATGCTACTAGCATATATATCTTTTATAATATTAAGACTTTAATTTTTATAAGTTAATAAAGTGGAAAAAATTTTGAAAAAATTGAAGTCTTGATATCTCGGAGCTTCCCTTATATAAATCATAAAAAAAACTATGCTAGTTGCACAATGAATGGAACATGAGCATAAGACAAACACTCTTTATAAGCATGCACATGGCTTATCTTGCATCATTAACTGCATGGTAGTCAATGTGTCATAAAAACATAAATAAAAGAGTTGAAAATCGTATTTTCCACTTGATTCTTCACATGTCTAATGTGGACACAACTGAACACAGCTAAGCTTCTTACAAAATGCACTATTGAACAAATTTCAATTATCTTAGACTTGATTTATGTTTGAAACGCCTTATATTATGGCGTATTTAAAAGCCATGCAAGTGGTTGTCGCATGGCATGATAGGAGATTTATTTTTTCGTAAGTTTAAGAAGAGATGCAAGAGCAAGGGAGATTGTATTGTTTTGTGGTGTTATCTACTGTGCCTGAGGAAGAGATCGGAACTGGGAATGAGTAGGTCATGGCGTATGGAGTGTTGCTCATGCGCGAGAAATAGTGGGTCATTAAAAAAATAGTTTTAGAAACAAAGCATTCGGGGAAGATAGAGCAACGTATTGCTATGATATTTTGCACCTAGGCGTAAGGAAGAAAGCAGAAGTTGGGCGTATCGCTTGGGTCTATTTGTACATAGGAGATAGAAAGTTGAACTTGTAGAGTAACAATAACATATTCTACACATGTTTACACACTTTGGATAGATTGGTAATTATGTGTGAAGAATTTGGTGCCTAGACTAGTTAATATGGCAATGAGTAATCAGATTTTACTAAGAGCTTTCATTTATGACACAGTTTCTGTAAATATGTTTATATTTCTAAAAATAAATTAGATAACATGTATCTTCATTAGTCATAAACTAGCAATTGCACTTGATATGCAATGGGTATGTTGAAGGGTATGGAAGGTCAATTAGGGAAAAATTGGTCTCATTTTTGCAATGTTTTTTTGTAATACATGAAGTCAATTAATAGGCAATTTAGGAAATTTGCAGTCCATCATGTTTATAGCTTTTTTTCTTTTGCTTTGACCATGGATTATAATATTTGATAGGAAACATTGGCTTGGGAAAATTATCATTATGTTTAGTGAAATTTTTGAAATATGAATATATTAATTGAATTTAGATTGATTTTGAAAGCATTATTTGATATTGATATAATACATCAATTTATGTTAAAAAAATGACTTCGTATAAAGTTTTTAGGTTTATTAATGAAGTTGAAAGGTTTTGAATTAGATCATTAGAAATAATTTTTTTGTGTAAACACTAAAAATGATACAAAGTGATAATAATATTTTAAAGATAAATTATCAATTTATATAAAATAAGTTAGATAATTGCAAGATTTATTTTTATGTTTTTAAGCTTTTTTATTTCAGCTAATGATTGATAATAAATATGTAGGGATAGAATTAGACATGTAAAACTTTATATAGATATAGAGGTATAGGAAGAGATATAAGGAAAGGAGGGATACATATAAAGAGGTAGAGGAGGCAAGAGGAAGATAGAGGTAGAGGTGGAGATGAAGACAAAGTGGGAGAGGAGGGAGACAAATAGATAGAGAAAGATAGATGAATATATAATAATGGAGAGAGGGGGGGAGACAGCTCGAGGAAGAGATAGAGAGATATAGAGGAGAGTGAGAGGGAGAGGGAGAGACAAAGAGATATAAATAGTGAGATACAAACATAAAGAGATATAGAGAAGGGGAAACAAAGTGAGACAAAGAGGTAGATAAAGAGATAGGGAGGTAGAGGTATAAAAATGATATGCAGAAGGGGGGGAGGGGGTAAGATAGAGATATGGAGAGAGGAACATGGAGTGTGTTTTTATAGTAGGATAAGTCAAGGGGTGTCATTGATTAGAAGCTAAGCTATGTTTGAAGAGGATCACACCCTATAGATTTATGCAATAACATATTGTAAGCATGTTGGACAAAAGTTAGACTACCAACTAATGTGAGTGAATGTACAATACTGTGAATGAATATATTAGACAACAATTCAATGTGTGTTTGATCACTTCTATTTTTTATAAATCTATAATTGAAAAGGTTATTATTGTATACTTTGTAATAGTTATCACACTCCTTTCTTAAGATATATTAAATATAATTTCTTGTATATCCTATACTAACATGCTTATATATTTATGAACCTTTTCATGCTTACATTGTATGTCTTATTAATGCATGTATATAATTCTTATCTAGCAATTATGGTTATTATTTTCTTGCTATTTAATTTTTTAGTGATAATATTGAGTAATACTTATTACTTTCCCTAATTATATTTCCTTTCCTGTCACACCTTTGCCATGTTTAATAAACCTAATAATATATTCACTAATTTAACATGTTTTACATCAGTTTTGTATTTTTTTCCTTTCACATTTATTTTGCAAGACATATTCCATATTGACAAAACTTAGTATCAATATATTTAGAATAGACCTATACCAATATTCTATGTTATTGAAATCTTTCATTTAGCCATAGTAATTTACTTTTTTCATAAAATATTTCTTACCATTTTTTTCTTAAGCAATACAATTGCCTTTTTATCTTTAACTATTTTTAACGCTAGTTCTCAAACATGTTATACTTAGTGTCTATTTTAATTGTTTGACAAATGGTATTTATCACAAGTTTTTTTTTAAATATTATATGTTTTGGTGGAGCACTCATGATAGAAGAACAAGAGGAAGGGGCTTAGAAAATAATGTCTGATGATTTGGTTGTTTCTATGCTTCAGTAATTTGTTGTATTAGGAGTATTGGTACTATGTTTTTTGAGCTCTTTCTTTGGCTCTGTTATTATTTGGTGCTCCCCATTTGTGGGTCGATGTTGTCTCTATTTCTTTTATAATTTATGAGGTGTGGGCCCCTAGTTTTCCCACTATTTATCTATCCAAAAAAATATATTTAAATTTAAATACATAAATTAATAAGAAATTAAAAAATTAAAAAATATTTGTTAAATTTTAATAAATTGCTAAAAGTAATTATATATATAATTCAAAAATCAACTAATTTTTTTAAAAATTAAAGATTTTAAATATAAAAACGCCATCAAATAATGAAAGAAAGTCTCTTCTAAAGAAGGAAAACTTGATCTCAAAAGAAAGATTAAAGAATCTAAAATAATTTAAATTAAATAAGAAGTTAGATTTTAGGTAAACCTTGATATGAATATCTATTAATAGTAATCTATTAATAATGTGAAATATTTTTTAATATCATTCATACTTTAAATTTGAAAATAAAATACTTAATATATCATATATTTAATATTTATATGTTTTTTATTTATTTATATATTTATTTTATTTGGAGAAATTATATGAGGATTATCTAATATTATACATTATAATTTCTATAATAGTTATCTTTATTACTTATTTAATATTCTACATAATATAAATGATTAAAATACACATATTATAATATATTTAATATGTATAAAAACCTAACTCACACTCTATTTTTTTTTTATTAGGCACAGTTCTTTTTTGCAAATTATTAGATCACACTCGAATATTATTTTTATTCAATGTACTCTTACATTGATTTTTTATTGTCTTTCCTGAACAACCAAATCAAACTAAAAATCCAAAATTCGGCCCTATTGGATATGATGCACTTTTTTCAAGCTGTATTGAAATAAAAAAAATGAATGACAGAAATGAACGACTATGATATGTTTGATCGTCTTGCATAGCTCTCAGAAGCTATGAGCTATTGATTATTGAAGTTAGCCTATCTGTTTCATATATGAAATGCCTTCGGTGTAATTATTTTTTCAAATGAAACCAAAGAGGAAAAACTAGAAATTTATAAGTTATTTTGTTGAACCAATATGAAAGAGAATAAAACTCTTTTATATATATATATATATATATATATATATATATATATATATATATATATATATATATATATATGTATATATATATATATATATATATATATATATATATGTATATATATATATATATATATATATATATGTATGTATATATATATATATATATATATGTATGTATTATATATATATGTATATGTATGTATATATATATATATATATATATGTATGTATATATATATATATATATGTATATGTATATATATATGTATATGTATATGTATATATATATGTATATGTATATGTATATATATATGTATATGTATATGTATATATATATATATGTATGTATATATATATATATATATGTATCTATATATATATATATATGTGTAAATATATATATATATATGTATATATATATATATATATATATGTATATATATATATATATATATATGTATATATATATATATATGTATATATATATATATGTATATATATATATATATATATATATATATATATATGTATATATATATATATATACATACAAGTTGTCAAGACCCTTTAGTGATAGTCATAGAAAAGTGATAGGAAGGTGACATTGTTTGAATGTGCTATAACATGTAAAAGAGTTGAAATGTCGTATGCTATGAAACTTAGGAGAGTATTAAACTCTTGAACTAATTGTAAGGACATATGAACACATGGTAGTAGCTAGGATTCATGAATTATGAGTACACAAAGCGGAAGTTCTTTGTCAGAAGTACAATTCAATAACTATAGCCATTTATTGACAATAGATAGAAATACATGTTTTGTCTTAATTTTATATGAAAAATTAGATGACCAGTCAAAGACGTCAATAGTAAGATGAATGCCATATCTAAGTTGAGTTTGTGGTGTGTGAAGATACAAATGTTTTTCCCATAAAGTGTCCATATTAAAATTTACACAAAAGTGATGCAAAAATCTCTATTCACATTTAGTCAATTAAGAGTATCCCACATTTTCATAATCTAGTCAGATTTGTCATACTTAATGGATTATCTAAAGTTGTATCGTCAATTGGGTTATGTAAAACACAATATTAGGACTCAAATGGCATGAAATTTATTGGTTTCATTTATCTATACTCTTTGCGAAGTGTAGGGCCACTTCCAGATAGAAGGTATTAAGGGACCATTGAACTTTTCTTGGAGGAAAAACACTCAAGTGATACTCTCCCTCTTCCAGGTGACTCGCCAAGACTTGTGAGAAAATATGCAGGATTTTAGATGCGGAAGATTCAATAAATCATGTAGATGTAAATGTATACATGGTTCTATAATGCAATGCATGTATGTAATGAGAAATAAAGGTTTGTTGTAAATTCATTATTGAAATGTTGCATATCAAACTCAATTATGTTTTGTATTGATTGTACTTTATAAATTTAATAGTGATCTATTAAACAAATGAAATATGAAGGCAAAGTTTTACTTACAATTTTTTTGTGCATGTGGCTATTAAATATCTTGGTAAATCTTAAGTATTTTTTGTTATGATGGTTGTTGCTATCATATATGGTATCAATCCTATTGGGTTCTACACATGGGATTAGGAGCTCACTTTAAGATTTTTTTTTCAAACATTTAACATATTAGCTAATGTTTGAAAGTGTTCTTGTGCTAGAAAGACAAGAAGAAGAAGGAAAATTGTTTAGAAATTTACATCTAAGAACTTACTTAGGCTAGTAGTCAAGAAAGAACCATCTCCAAAGGTAAAACTGCATATAAACTTTAACCCTATGGATGACTACATGATAGTTGAAAAGGGAGTGAGGTTCTTTGTGTTTCAGGTCATCAGGTAACTCTTGCCACCTATCTTCCACATCTGTGTGCACCTTCCTACCATTAGACTTGACCATCCAAGTAAATATCTCATAGTTGTCTTTCCTGTTTTGCAACACTTATCTATGTACCTCATAGCTATTCATTAAGACCAACCAGTTATTAAGAATGACATCAAGGTTACTAGATCTACTCAAAGTCCTAGTATCATTAACTTTTCCATCTCTTTGTATCTCTCAACCTGATCCCCTTTATTTCCTTCATTAAACATATAAGAGCATAATGTTTTTTACTTGAACGCCACCCACATACAATAAGGGATTCTAGTCTAAATTATAGAGGACAACTAGATTATGTAAATAAAAGTCACATTGCATTTTGCAACTCAATTGGAGAATTTAGAAAAATAGTGAAATACTCATGGGGAGTAAACATAGAAAAAGGTAGATCACAATACATTTGCATGAACTAAAAACTTAGGAATTGGAGAATTTAGAAAAATAGTGAAATACTCATGGGGAGTAAACATAGAAAAAGGTAGATCATAATACATTTGCATGAAATAAAAACTTAGGAACCTTTCCCTAAGGGTATAGAGTATACACTCTAGCAATTGGAGGTCTACAATTAGAAATTTGTGGAACACATTTGCCAAATCATTTCGCCTTTGTATTTAGCCTTTTATCTCTATGTCTTTGTTTTCAATTTCCTTTTCAAATTGAAGCTTCATGCTTTCTTTTTCTTTATTGTAGGCAAACTATTGTTGTTTCAATTGGTTAACTTCTTCCTGAAAATGAAGTGTTATCAAAGACCAAGATATAGGAGGAAGTATCAAAGACTTATCTATGATAGGGATTGTTGTAGTAATCTATTCAATAACACCTTAAGTCTCAAGTCGATCAAGATTCCCTTCTTTCTCCACATGATGATCAAGGTGTATTTTCACACCTTCTTCCTATGTTATCTTTCGTGTTCCCTTCTCAGTTAAAATGTCCTCATCATCTAGGACCTCTTCCTCTCCTGCCTCAAGCATTCCATATTTTAATTCTTTGTAATTAAATTGTGTTGGCATTGATTTTTCACTCCTCTTCTCTTCTTCTCCTTGTCCTTCCACACCAGTGGGAATATCAATTATAGGCTCAATCATTTTCTTTGTTTTCTTCTTGTTGCATCTTGATCTTGAGTGACCTAGATTTTAGGAGATACATTAGAATCCATTGACTTTCTTTGACTATATTTGATTTGGTTAGTGACTTTGATTGATGTTAGGCATTGGATTTATTGAGTTCTATGGATTATTAAATCTTATATTAGTATGTTTTTTATGAAGGGTGCTCCCCTTAATACCACAAACACTTAACAGAAATAGAGAAACAACAACAATAATATGCAAGAACAGAAAATTGGCTTCTTATTATCTCCACAAATGTGGAATTACAAACTTTTAGAATTACAATATGCAAAGCCACATGGGCATTCCCTTACAATATTCTGTAGGACAAAGCCTCGAACTATTACCCAGATCTACTACCCAGAACTATTCTGAACTGCCTAAGACAATAATACAACCTTCTTTATATAGGCAATTTTCCACCGCCTGGGAAGGTTCTAGAATTTTAGCGAATAAGGCCGACCAAACTTAGAATTATTTTATTTTACATTTTATTACATCATAGTCGGCTCAAGATAACCTTTGAAACCCGAACAAAAATTTTGAAGAAAATTATTTTTCGCCATTTCAGGTGGCCCAACTTCCGAAGACCATAAGTCATCACCAGTTGACCCGATCGGCTATTATAACCCCATTTCAGAAACGCAACGAAGCGCTCTACAAGCTTGACCGGCGCAAGCGCTTGTCACCCAAATTTTTGACCTCATCCGGGGCCTCTAAAGCCTTCAAAATTGAGTTCAAAGTTTCTGTACCCTGCTGCCAATACCGAAAATCTGCAATATCTTCCAATATACACTTGATCTGGCAATGAAACTTTACTGGCAGACTTATAGGACCAAAATGAAACTCCAAGAAAGAAATCAGATCATTCTGAGCACATACGAAAATTACCAAAAATAGTAACTTTCCATAAATAGCAGCTCTGCACAAAATAGCCCTTATTGAATATAAAAATAGAAATATATTTTTGGGTGATGCAAGATTGCTCTTACACCCAGGATGCTCCTGCATCAGACACCCAGGGTAATTTGAGAAGTGACCTTGTCACGACTCAGGTGTGCAGAGGAAAACCAAGACGGCTAACCTCCTCCTTTGTCAGCCATGATGAATCTTCAACAGATCGTCCTTTCCACTTGACCAGATATTCTTCATATGTCCTGTTCCTTGTGCTTCTGCCAACACGACTGTCCAGTATATCTTCGATCTCCTTAGTGTCTGAACTAGTTGCTGGAATACTCCACTGTGCTGCTGTGATCTCATCTTCAACACCTCCTTCATGATACTCTGTCAGATCTGAAATGTTAAACACTGGTGAAATATTTGGCTCAGTAGGCAATTCCACCTCATATGCGTTTCCTGAATCATGTTTCTTCAATATCTTGCATGGCCCAAACTTCTTCATTTTCAGCTTGTTATATGTACCAACTGGAAACCGCTCCTTCCGCAAATGAACCATGACTTCATCACCAACCTGAAATTCCTTATACCTCCTTTTCTCATCTGCCTTAGCTTTATACTGCGCATTCATCTTGGTAATATGCTTCCTCACCTCCTCATGGATGTTCTTCAAGTGTTCTGCAAAATCCTCAGCTTCAGCACTACTTATTTCTCCTTTATCTATCTTCCTCAATTCAGATGCATTTCTTGGACTACTTCCATATACAATCTGGAATGGTGATTTACCAGTGCTCCTATTGACAGAATTATTGTATGCAAATTCCGCCTGTGGTAAAATCAAATCCCATCCCGTTGGCTTATCTTCAACCAAACATCTCAGCAAATTTCTCAAACTCCTATTCACCACCTCTGTCTGTCCATCAGTCTGTGGATGATGTGATGAACTGAACTTCAAATCTGTCTTCAACTTCTTCCACAATGTACGCCAAAAATATCTAACAAACTTAGTGTCCCGATCTGAAACTATGGTCTTTGGCAAACCATGTAGTCTCACCACTTATCTGAAAAACAATTCTGCTACATGAACAGCATCATTAGTCTTCTTGCAGGGAATGAAATGTGTCATCTTTAAAAATCTGTCAACCACCACAAAAATTGAATCATGTCCCCGCTGAGTCCTCCGTAAACCAATAACAAAGTCCATGCTGATATCCTCCCAAGGCTTCTTTGGTACGGGTAATGGCTGATACAACCCTGTATTCTACTTCACTCCTTTCGCCATCTGACATACTCTGCAACTCTGTACAAACTTTTTCACATCTTGCTGCAACTGTGGCCAATAATAATTTTCACTAACCAAACCAAGGGTTTTATCACGACCAAAATGTCCAGCTAATCCTCCGCTATGCTTCTCCTTGATGAGATTCTCCCTCATAGAACTTCGTGGAATGCACAACTAACTCCCTCTGAATAGCATATCATCCTGGATGATGAAATCCAACCATTTCGTCCTATCTAGAGTAACAGGTTCTGTACAAACTTTTCAAGCTTCACCAAAATCAGGATCCTCTGGATACAAATTCTTGAGTTCCTTGAACCCAACCACTTCAATCTGCATTTCTGTCAGCAATAGTTGCCTTCTGCTAAGAGCATCTGCAACCCTATTAGACTTTCCACTCCTGTGTTTCAAAACAAATGTATAACTCTGCAAAAACTTAACCCATTTCAAATGCCTTTGATTCAATTTTCTTTGACTATTCAAATATTGCAAAGCTTGATGATCAGTATACAAAACAAACTCCTTAGGAAGCAGATAATGTCTCCACTTCTTTAATGCTTGAATTGTAGGATAAAATTCTTGATCATAAACAGAATATTTCCTCTTGGCATCATTTAACTTCTCACTGAAATAAGCAACAGGTTTACCTTCTTGGCTGATAACAGCTCCTATTGCAGTACCACTAGCATCACAATCTACTTGAAACACCTTATTAAAATCTGGAAGTGCTAAAATAGGTTGTTCTGTAATTTTTTATTTCAACAATTGAAAACTCTTTTCTACCCCGTTAGTCCACTTAAACTCTTTTCTATCCCCTCTCATTGTTTCAGTCAAGGGTCCACAAATACTGCTAAAATTTCTGATAAACTTTCTGTAAAAGCTAGCTAGACCATGAAAAGATCTTACCTCAGTAGCACTCCTTGGAGTAGGCCATTCAAGGATAGCCTGTACCTTCTCTGGGTCCATTTTTAGACCTTCTCCTGAAACTATAAACCCCAAATACACCAACTCTTTCTTCACAAAACTGCACTTCTTCAAATTAATCAACAATTTCTCTTCTCTCAACTTCTCAAATACCATACGAATATGCATCATATGCTCATCCAATGTCTTACTAAAGATCAAAATATCATCTAGGTAAACAATGACAAACTTACCCAGAAATTCTTTTAGAACCTCGTTCATAAGCCGCATGAAAGTGCTCGGTGCATTGGTTAGCCCAAAAGGCATGACTAACCACTCATATAGTCCTTCCCTTGTCTTGAAGGCAGTCTTCCATTCATCTCCTTCTCTGATCCGAATCTGATGATATCCACTCTTCAGATCTATCTTTGAGAAATACACAGCTCCACTCAAACAGTCCATAATATCATCCATTCGTGGCAATGGAAACTTGTACTTGATTGTGATCTTGTTTATTGCCCTAGAATCTGTACACATCCTCCATTCTCCATTCTTCTTTGGTGCTAATACCGCTGGTACAGCACAGGGACTCAAACTCTCACGAATCAATCTTTTCTGTAACAGTTCATGTACTTGTCTGTTCAACTCCTCACTTTCTGCAGGTGTCATTCTGTGTGCTGCCTTATTCGGCAAACTCGCTCCTGGGATCAAGTCCATCTGATGACTGATCTTTCTGACTGGTGGTAATCCATCAGGCATGTTATCGGATACAATATCCTGAAACTCATTCAACAAATTTGCAACTTCTACAGGAACATCTTCTACTTCCTCTTTACCAGGTTTTGGAATTAAAGCAAAACATACATGCTCATGCCTCATACCATCTAAGAAATTTCTTCCATCAACAAAAGTTATCCTTGCATTACCACATACCTTTTTTTTAGTCTCCTTCAATGGTTTTAGCTTATGTCGCACTCCATCCTTTGTCAGGGAATAGGTATTCGCACGACCATCATGTACAGCACATTTGTCAAACTGCCATGGTCTACCCAACAACATATGACATGCATCCATAGATATGATATCACACAATACCTCATCTTGGTATCCGCCAATCTTGAACTTCACCAGGCATTGTTCATTGACCATGACCTTGTGGTCATCCTGTACCCAGGCAATCCGATATGGATGTAGGTGTTTCTGTCTCTTGAGCTTTAACTTTGTCACCATCTCTTCTGACACCAAATTGTCAGTGCTTCCACTATCAATAATCACATCACAACATTTACCATCACACTTGCACCTAGTGCGAAACAGGCTCCTCCTTTGCTCAGGTTCATTCTCACCACTCAACAGGACTCTTCTGTTAATCAACGTTTCTCCTCTTTCAGCATCTTCAGAATTTGATGATCTGGCATCTTCATCTACATGTGCAACTCTGGCCTGGCTTTCATTTCTCCTGTCTGTTCTGCCTTGGCGCTGAGGACATTCAAATGCCCTATGACCTTCTCCACACTGAAAACATGTTCCACGGAAGCCACCTCTTCCAGATCCTTGTCCTCTTCCTCTTCCTCTCTGATCTCTATTATTTTGATCCTGGAAGCGATTGGAATTATTTCTTCGCTGATTCTGACTGCTACTGGCCTCATCCTTCTTTTTCGGATCTTCATTTCGGCCGCCATATGACCGTCCACCAGATCGTCCACCGCGACCTCTTCCGTTTTGTCTGCTCTCAAACTTCTTGTTCAGCTTTTCCTCTACTTTTAGGGCAAACTAGTATGCCTCTTCAATACTGTTCATTCGAACCAGATTCAACTCCTCCTGAATGCTTGGCCTTAACCTATTAAGGTATCGGACAACTTTCTCCTTATCAACTTCTGCAAAGCCTGTTCTGATGAGAAGTCAATAGAACTCCTCTGTATACTCCTGAACAGATCTTCCTGCTTGCTTCAAACTCTGCATTTTCTTCAGTAGGTCAAGCTCATAATCAACAGGAATGAACTGTCACTTTAATTTATCCACCATCCGATCCCATCTCGTGATTTTCTCCTTTCCCCTTCTATTTCGCTCCAAATGAATCTCTTGCCACCATATCTTTGCATGACCTTTCAGTCTGGCCTTCACAAATTTGACCCTATCAGGATCCTCAACATCTTCATACTCAAAATATTCCTCACATTCATTGATCCAGTCGATCAATTCTTCTGGGTTAAGATTTTCAGAAAATGTAGGAACCTCAATCTTAGGTCTTTTCCCAATCTTAGAAATGGCCCGAAAAAGTCTTTCTTCCTCCTAGTTCACAATTTTGACTTCTCCTTCTTGATATTCTTCTTTAGCTTCATCCTCGCTTTCATCTCTGACATTAAGATTCATTCCTCTGCGAATCTCTTCTTGCAATACTCGCACTTGTCTCTGCAGTGCCCTAACCTCAGGTGTTACAATACCAGCTCTTCTGCCACATTCCCTTCGTGGAGGCATTTTTGCGATGTGC
This sequence comes from Chamaecyparis obtusa, assembly GCA_027943335.1. Classification (NCBI taxonomy): domain Eukaryota; kingdom Viridiplantae; phylum Streptophyta; class Pinopsida; order Cupressales; family Cupressaceae; genus Chamaecyparis; species Chamaecyparis obtusa. The sequence continues at coordinate 188,967 of BSBK01006159.1, forward strand.
GCTGAAACCCTAACCACGGTCCTACTGCAAACTGCCTCACAGTCGGTGATCTGTTTACACACTCAGGAACTCCTGCTCTGATACCACTTGATGAAGGGTGCTCCCCTTAATACCACAAACACTTAACAAAAATAGAGAAACAACAATAATAATATGTAAGAACAGAAAATTGGCTTCTTATTATCTCCACAAATGTGGAATTACAAACTTTCAGAATTACAATATGCAAAGCCACATGGGTATTCCCTTACAATATTTTGTAGGACAAAGCCTCGAACTATTACCCAGATCTACTACCCAGAACTATTCTAAACTGCCTAAGACAATAATACAACCTTCCTTATATAGGCAATTTTCCACCGCCTGGGAAGGTTCCAGAATTTTAGCCAATAAGGCTGACCAAACTTAGAATTATTTTATTTTACATTTTACTACATCATAGTCGACTCAAGATAACCTTTGAAACCCGAACAAAAATTTTGAAGAAAATTATTTTTCGCCATTTCAGGTGGCCCAACTTCCGAAGACCATAAGTCATCACCAGTTGACCCGATCGGCTATTATAACCCCATTTCGGAAACGCTACGAAGCGCTCTACAGGCTTGATTGATGCAAGCGTCCATCACCCAAATTTTTGACCTCATCCGGGGCCTCTAAAGCCTTCAAAACTGAGTTCAAAGTTTCTGTACCCTGCTGCCAATACCGAAAATCTTCAATATCTTCCAATATACACTTGATCTGGCAATGAAACTTTACTGGCAGACTTATAGGACCAAAATGAACCTCCAAGAAAGAAATCAAATCATTCTGAGCACATACGAAAATTACCAAAAATAGTAACTTTCCATAAATAGCAGCTCTGCACAAAATAGCCCTTATTGAATATAAAAATAGAAATATATTTTTGGGTGATGCAAGATTGCTCTTACACCTAGGATGCTCCTGCATCAGTTTTGATTACGTAAAATCAGGTTTTGAAAGGACCCGAAACCTTATACAAGAGCATAAACAGATATGGCAATTAAAGACCAAAACAACTGTGGTGCCCCACCAAACAAACCAAAGGAACAAACTAGAGTTCCTACCAAGTGGACAGAAGCCCACACCTAAAACAATAGAGGGCAGTCAAGATTTACATTTTTGCCCATCCTTATGTGAACGTAAGTTCATATCAAAAGGAGTGGAAGGTTTAACTTTTTTCCCTTCACTATTGTCCAACCATCCTCCACGTTACCAGCATCCTTTTGCCAAGCCATTGAAGAGATAGACAAGCCCACTAAAGGGCAGGTCACAGAAGAGCTCGCAACTCCAGCACACAATGCAACAGCTGGACCAAATACAACATCACCCACAACAGAGCCAGAGACACCAATGGGAGCAGTAAAACCAGCAGCATTCATGGACAAGGTCATTGAACTAGAGACAACACCAGTGGATTGGACAGGGGCAGCATCAACAGTTTGGAAAAAGGTAGTAGAAGCATCGCCAGAAGGGATAGAAACAACATCACGAGACATAGCCACATCAGAGCCATCACCAGCAACATCAAAGACAACTTCAGAAGCAGCCGAAGCATCAACTGAAGCTCCAACCAAAGCATGATCATTCTGAGTCGGGCTTGAACTTGAGCCCCCATCCTAAGAGGCTTTCTGAACCATATAGTGGTGGTCATAGGCCCCCACCCACCAAGAGGGCAATTTCTTTGATTTAATCTTATTAGATAAGCATTGCGCAACAAGATGCCCGGTCTTGTGACACTTCCTACATCTGAACAGAATATTCTCATAATCTAGATTTTGAATCCAAGAGCCCAAAGGAGAATCCAAAGCAATCTGCTCAAGGAGACCCTTAGAAACATCAACCTCCACTAGAATACAAGCATAAGTAGTCTTAAAAAATTTAAAGGAGTCCAAATCCACCATTTGGAAATCTCCTATAGCCTCACCCACAGTTTCCAAAATTGAATCCAGCCAGAGATGGAGGGGAAGATTCGACAACCTTACCCATAAGGGTATTTTATTAAATGACTCTGAGAGAGGATCAAACCCCTGATACCAGGGTTTGGCCATCAGGGGAAAATGCTCCTCCCAAGTGAAGTAGCTGTCACACAAAATCATTTTCCTATCTTCAACATTTTCAAACTTAACAATAAAAAAACCCCTCGCCACAAGGTATATCTGAACCGCATCAGATAGAATGGGCTCCCAATGCTTGGAGATCCAAACATGCAAATCAGAGAGCGAGGGCCAGAAGCCCCTAAAATGAAAAATAGTAGCATGGGAAGAGAAATTATCAGCAGTTTTTACATTCTCATCCACAGTTTTAGAATCTAGCTTTACCCTAATGGGTTTACATACCAAAATCGGTTGCACGAGAGGAGACCAGGAACCCCCCTACTAGCAGGGGCAGGGCCATGGATTCCCGCTTCATAGGCCGCTACATCAGCGTAGGACACTGCAGAGCCACCAGCAGCAACGCCCAAACCAGCAGATGCAATAGCACCCAAAAAATCCTGAGCAGAAGACCCAGGCGCAGAGCCAACAAACCCAGGCAAAGAGCTAGCAGACGGCAACGAAACGCTAGCATCAGATTTGGCCACGGGACCCAAGCGTTCAAAATGTTGGGCGGGAATCCTCATGAGAGCAGCAGCGGCATGCATCATGTTTGCAGCAGAGTTCAATTAGAACTCAAATTAATCTTATATTAGTATGTTATGAGTACCATGTTATGTATTTTCTTTGATCATGGTTATTATGCATCATATTTATAAATGTTATGAATTGTCAAATATGAAATACAATAGATTAATCATAAAAATTTATTATTGATGTATCAACAAATTGGCCAATTTGATGTACTTATTATGATGTACTATCTTATGGATGAGAAAATTATTTTAGATCTTATTTTATGTGAAATGTGACTCTTTTTTTACTATGGTTGTTTATGTTGTTTTCATATTATATGTATTACATGGATTTGAATGCCTTACATTTTGGTATCAAAGCTTTTTGTTAAACACTAGGGCCTAGGTCTATCATATCTCCAAAGGGATTCACATTTGTTGATGTAGGACGTTTAAGTAATAATGACAAATTCTAGGAACACCAACCATGATGGGTCAAGAAATTGACCTAATAATGGTTTTACTAAGAGATTGGATCGGATCCTTGAACTCCCGACTCAACAAGTAGCCCTATTAGATCAATGAGGAGCATGAATGAACAATTTATAATAGGATCTGAGGGGAATTGTAAAGAAAAGAAACGACTAGAGGATCATAGGAGGAGAGACGAGGATAAATAAAGAATAAGTGAAGAGGTTGGATAGATAAAAAATTGAGCAAGGACTTCAAAAAGGTCGCCCCACCTACCTTTGATGGAAAAATAATTGGTGATGCAGTTAAAGCTTAGATTATAGCTACATAGAAGTACTTTGAGATTTGCAACGTTTTGAGGAGACATGAGCTATGTGGGGTGCCTACCAACTTGTAGGTGAAGTTGCTACCTAGTGGGATAATGAATGTGTTGAGAAGTAATTACAATTCGGTGAGGTAACTTGGGAGGTGTTCCTACAAGTTTTTTGGAAGAGGTGGCTTCCACAATTATTTTGATACGAAGATGAAATAGTTCCAAAATATCAAACAAGGGAATCATACTGTGACAATGTACTACGAGAGGTTTTTCCACCTTTTAAAATATGTTGCTCAATATCAAACATATTAGTCTTTTAAGGAATGTAAATTCATTTTTGGATTGATATTGGATATTGGTAGCAGTTTTGACATGCATAATCCAATAACAATAGATCAAGCATATGAAAAGGATATAAAATAAGAATAAAATGCCCAAAGGATGTCAAAATCCAACAACAACAATAATCTGAATAATCCCAACGTACAAGGATACAATAAGAGGAAATTTCAGAGAAGAGATCAACCTAAGGGAATGTATCATTGGATAAGGAATATCGAGAGGAATAATGGTGCCCAAGAGAGAGCCCAAGGGAATTTAGGTGGAAATAAAAATAGGAATGTTAGAATAACAACAATAATTAGAACTACAATCGGAACAACAATTGGGACAGTAAAAAAAATAAGAGGAACAAGCCAAATGCTAAACAAGGACTTCTTGATGGATTGTATGTATGTGGAGGAGATCATTATGCAAACACTTTTCCCCAATGCTCAAACAAGAGAAACGATAAGAGACATCAGGGTCAAACATAACACCAGATACATACCGCAGTAGACAACAAAAAGGTTGAGTTTCAAGAAGCACCTATCCAAATTTTGGGCAAGGTCTTTGGTTACCAAGTCTTTATTTTAATTGATATTGGAGCTACAAAATGTTTTATAGATCCTAAGTAAAATTACCTGTTAGAGCTAGTTATATGTAGAAACCTTGGTTAGTTCAGTATGGAAACCAGGCATAGCATAATGTAGAACAATGTTTAGCATGTAGTGAGTTGGAACTTCCAAGCTTATGAACTTGGGTGAACCTTCATGTAGCCCATCTAGGCTCTTATGATGTAATTCTAGGAGACATCTAGCTAATTGAGTACACAGAAGTAATTGACTATCAAGATAACATTGTTAGTTACCTCAATGACACAATGCAGCCTATTGAGATCCAAGGAGTGAAGAGGCTAATCGAGTTGAGACAAATCTTAGTCATGCATCTGAAGAAGGCATTCATGAAAGGGTGTATGATATATGTAATTCATTTTAAGGACCTTGATGACAATGCCCCATGAGCTACTAGAATTGCCTCCCAAGATGGAGTTTGATTTTTCTGTAGATTATCTTTCGGGAAATAAGCCTCAATATAAGGCATCATACATTATGACCACTACTGAGATATATGAGTTGAAGGTGCAATTAGACCTACTGTATCACCATGGGGAGCTCTATTTATATTTGATAAGAAGGATGATACCGTGTGCTTTTGTATTGATTACAAGATGTGCAACAAGGTGACTATAAAAATAGATACCCTCTCCCACCAATTGATGAATTATTTGATCAGATGAAGGGATCTACAATTTTCTCCAAGATGTTAGGATTAGCAAATAGAAATTTAACAGTTACATGCAACTATAACCAATAATGTAAAGGAATAAAGCACACATAAGTGGAACAAGAAGACACACACAAAGATTTAATGTGCTTCACCCAATCTTGGACTACATCCACCAAACAAAGAGTCCAATCTTATTATTTAATAATTTCAGCCTATTACAATCTACAATCCCTTGCAACTCAATACCTTTGCAAAAATCTATGAAATTCTCATTTATTGAGAAAACCCTAACCCTAATCCATTATAACAAGACTTATGTTGGTTAACAAGTTAAACCTAAAAAATACTTAACAAGTCAACCTAGGGAAATGCATAAGAATGAATGATTGATTGATAGAGGATATTCAATTCATATGACTAGTGATAAAAGAAAATTTGTGAAATATGATAAATATGATGGTGGTCTTGTTAGATTTGGTGATGATAAGGCATCATATATTGTTGGAATTGGTTCCATTGCTTTTGATGGAAAGCATAACATTGACAAGGTTTATTATGTGAAGGGTTTGTGTCATAATCTTTTGAGTGTTGGAAAAATGTGTGAAAATGACTATGATGTTGTGTTTAAGAATGAAGGTTGTGAGATCTAGAAGTCCATAATTATTATTGTAGTTTCCAAAAGAGCATGAAGGAAAATGTATCAACTTGAAGGAGCTACAAAGAGTTGCTTGTTATCTCAGTTTGATGATAGTTGGCTTTGACACTGAAGGATGTGTCACATCAATTTTGAGAACTTGGTAAGGATAAGTTCATCAAGTGCAATAAGAGATTTACTTAGAATGTGTGAACTAGACAACATTATATGTAAGGGATCTCAGGAAGAAAAGCGGGCAAGAGATTCATTCAAAGAAAAAGATCATTCATCTACTAGTCTATTGGATTGTGCACATTGACCCATGGGGTCCTACCAGAACAAGAAGCTTACAAGGTGAGAGATATTTCATACTTTTTATTAATGATTATTCCATAATATCTTGGGTTGCATTTTTTAGAGAGAAATAAGAAGCATTTGAGAAATTCAATATATTTAAAGTAAGAGTTGAGAATGAAGTTGGTAGGAATATTAAATGTTTGAGATTTGATAAAAGAGGAGAGTTTAATTCTGATGAATTTAATAATTTCTATGAGAAACATGACATTAAAAGATAATTATCAGCCCCTAGAACACCACAACAGAATGGTGAAGTGGAAAGGATGAATCAAATAGTATAAGAATTAGCAAGGACAACGATAAAAGAGGCAAGTTTACCATAAGTTTACTCGAGAGAAGCAATATATACATCAGTATATACACTTAATAGAGGTCTTTACCACAAGAAATATGACAAGACATCTTATGAGTTATGACATGGAAGGGTACCTACATTAAAATACCTCAATACTTTTGGAAGTAGGTGCTATAATCACACTAGTACATTTAGGCCTTTTTTCCGATGGTCATTTTCGACAGAGGGGCACATTTTGTGAAATTGGTGTTTTTTTTGCAATTATGTTCGATACTATCGTAATTTTGATGCCATCTAAAATGTCACAATTGCGACATTTGCGGGCACACATTTAAAAAAAGAGAAGACAAAGTTATACCCTATTTCATTTTTATGTTTTCGCACGTTAGCAGTGGCCGAAGTTGGGATCAGTCTCCCTTGGACAAGGATTGACTGCCAAACCCAAATTGCGTTGACCTCCATCGATACACATTTGTAGATCAATAGAGATCCCTATTGCACGACCCCACATCCAAGGTGATCATTGTGCTTACTAGGACATCAGGGTGATCTATTATCAAACCCATTTTTTTTAACATCAGGACAGTGTCTTGGAGACTACAGTGTTGTTGATTATGGAGAGGTAAGGTTCTATGAATAGTGATTTCATGCTAAATAGAGGGTGTTTTATTGTATTTGATACATTATTTCAAAAATAAAGAAATGAATTTAAAGTTTAATACCCCACGTACCCGCTCAATCTTTTTGAAAAATAAAATTCCAATGCTGAAGTGTGAGGTAGCCCCACACTTCCATGATTATTGTGTTTTATGTTCATGCCATGGTGCTAGAGGGGGAGGAAATAATGAGGAAAAAATGAAGCCCCAGTATCCCACACCAAAGTTGATAAAGAGAGTAAAAGGGTCACGAAGAAGCGGGGAGATGGGTTTTTTCCCTAATTTTAGGCACCTCTTTTATAATGTTGATACACTGAAGATTGGAGAGATATCCAAATATTGTCCATATGTTCATCGAAGGATTATGAGGGCACTCAAAGTCACTGAGATGTGACCATAACATTTGAAGAATACTGAGACCAATCATAGGAATTTGTCATTCTTACAGTCCCTTTCCCACTTCTACCAATTGTTAGTTGGCTTAGGACAAAGATAAAAGAGATTAACTTAAGAGCTTCATAGTGATTTTTAATTCCTTCTTGCAAGGAATCATTCTCTTTATCCATTATGATAGTGGAAGGGTGGAATATAATCTTGTGTCTTTATGTTTAATGTGTATGCAATTTCTATTTGCTAGTAATCATGCAATGGTTTAATTTTGGTGTTTACAATGTACAAACAAAGTAAATATGTTGAAATTACAAATTTGAAGCAAAATGAGAACAAACAAAGAATGGTAATGTTAAGTATGAAAAAAATATTGCAGTTTAAAAAATACACTCAAGAGAGTCTATATTAGACAAGAATAGAGCCCCAAAAATTCTCAAAGCGAGAATCACTCTATGAAACTTTTAAAAATTGTAAAACTTGAAAAAAAAATTGCAATGCCAATATTAGAAAATGGCATCACTATTGCTAGTTGTTGAAAAAACAAACCTAGAATGAAAATAAATCACACCAAAAGTGAATCTTGAATGAGTGTGAATGATATTCCTAGAGTTCACCTATAAAAATGAAAAGCTCAAGGTGAAAGGTAATATTTTCCATAAGAAGTTGCAATGTCATCCCATGACCATGCTAATGATAGCATGTTGACATGACATACAAATAGTTTCATGGATTGTTGATTGTGCAAGAATTTGGTTGACATAGTAAAATCTTCACTTGGTAAGATAGAATGCACCATATGGTATGTGGTCGGTTCCAAAATTGTTACTTCTAGAGGAATTGATTCATTTCAAGACCAATGAAATGTTATTTTGAGAGGGGATTGATCAACACACCAATAGAATGCAAGTGATTTAAGGTCAATTGCTGAGAGTGGATAATCTCTCCTTCACTTTGGGATTAAATAAAACCAAGATGGTGTTCATAGTGGAGTCTTGAATATGATTAATTATTACTGATGATAGGAAAATAGAAAGCATTGTAGTACTACCGTATGTATGTTTGGTCTAAAGAGTTGTCACTAGGTCACAAACACACCTATTGCACATAATAACTCTATTAAGTTGATAAAGACACCATTGCATGATTGCAAGAAGTAGGTATACAATGTAATTCTTGAAGATAAGACACTCTTAAATTCCTTACTAAAATATTTCCTTAGACAAATCAATGAGTCACAAGATACATACAAACCACTAACCTACTTACTAGTGGTGAAATTTACATTTCATTTTAGGTGTGTAGCGGGTCATAAACTTTCAACAACTATACCTTATTAATTAGTTATAGAGTCATAACTTGCCAAAAGAAACAACACATCAAATTAACAACAGAGATGATATCAAACAACTAAGCATGCTTAATAATCTCTCTCAAAATTCTAAAAAATAATACACAATAAACAAGAGACCATTACAAACAATGTCTATGATGACTTAAAATGTTGCGACATTTATCAAATCTTTTATTATAACCATACCAAAAATAGTAGCAAGAGGAAATCCTAAGCTATAAAACTTGTCACAATTTTTTCCCTAGAAATTCCCTTTAATATCTACAAATGACTAGAAATATTTATTATAAATTTGCTACCTGTTTGTGATTTACAAAATATTTTTCTCTAAAGGTGACTAGACATGTAGGAGCTCAAACCCTAGACAATACGTAACACTCACAATCATATGGAGATGCAAAAATGAGTGACATTTTCAATGACACATGAACTAAAATATATAGCTCTCTTTTTTGTTTCCTATTTTCTTGTAAAAATTTTACATAGAATTGGAGGTCACAAATGTGGCATGAAAGGCAAATTGAAATCCTATGAAAGTTTTTGAATGGATGGCCTAGAGTTTGCATGAAGAACATCTACATATAGAACTTAACCATCACATTAATGACAAAATTGTTACTCTTATCATCGACCTTTAATATTGTAAGAAATTTGCACCTTTGGATTGACATGGGGTTTTAGGTGGGAAAATCGTCTCTGAGTCGTTGCAAGGGTCAAATTGGGTCATTAACGAAACAAAAAAATATCCAATGATTAGGGGAGTTGAACATGAAGAAATGTGGAATAAGATGTGAGAATAGGAGATGTAGGAATTTGTATCAAAACTAGAGTCACGATAGGACATGCGATTTTTGTAATATACTAATCTATTTGATAATAATTTTGTTTGCACTTTTACCTTAGAATAATTTTGTCACACAGTTTGCATACATTTATTGATAAAGTATATCGACTTGTTGATTCATGAAAAGTGCCAATACAAATAAATACTTGCAATATTGTTCTAATTTATTTCATTCATTCACAATAGATACATGTCTATGGAAAAGAAACATTAACATAATCTAAAATTGAAGTACACGAACCATATAAACTATTGATCATAAAATCAGGATGTTTTTGACATTCAACTTGGATATTACAATCAAGTATGCACTTAGCAAATAGACTAAGCATGAGTATCTTCAGAAATATGTGTCTTCTTGCTACTAAAGGTTTGAAATATCCTCAAAATCACCATCAAATGCTCATAAAAAGATTATTACAAGTCTAGCATGATATTTTTGTCATATCACGATCCACAACCACCAAACATTAAAATTTAATTTAGAATTATCCTCCAACAACTAAATGCAAGGAAAATTACAAGAGCAGTTCACATAAGAAACTCTAGTCACTTCCTTTGCCCTCCAAAATGATCCAAATAAGTTAGGAACCCTTAAACATCTCCAAAAGATGATTTTTCAGCCTTTAAACATAGGAAAAGATCTGACAAATTCCTACATACCAATACTCAAGTTGGGTCTCGCGTGCAAGGGGTGACTTGAGATAGAAAAGTAAATGTCAAATCAAAACCCACATTATATATGCATCCTAATCACCTATCCATAAGAAAACCTTTGAGATAATACTCGAAATAATGTCTTATTTTTGGAGATATGAGAAAAATGTGAATCTTAAGGTAGTTGGAATGATACAACCAACATTGGAAGCATTAAAAAATCAATATGATTCAATCTAAATTTAAGGAGATAATGGAAATGCAAACTTTTTGGACAACACTTAAAAAATCTTATGGCCTTCCATATTTTTGGACATATTATAAGTCCAAAAATTAAAATCTAATTGCTATGGTTCTAGCACAAAAATATTATTAGCACCAATAGGAATCTTCTTCATTGCAAAATAACTAGTCTCTCATATGCACAAGAAATTGAACAACAAAATAAGTAGATTCTGAAAACTCTTGAAATAGTTTTCAAGGGGCAACATGACTCATTATCTCTAAAAATTCTTGAAACTTGAACACAAAAAAAAACTAGAAATGTACTAAAATAGTTGTAAGATATCTCCAACAATACTAGCTAGAGTAGATATTTTACTACCATAGCTAGTCTTCTTCAAGAGGGATTTCATTCTTAGGAAGGCCTTGTCAAACCAAGTCCAACTTTAAAAATAATGTAGGGTTTTATTAGAGAGAAATATAAGAAAAAATAAACTCAACATAGAAAATGCACTCCCAATTCCCTTTTTACAAGCCTTCTATGAAACCTTCAAGAAACTTCCTTTTAAAATTACTTTATTAATTTATTAAGCCATTTAACTCTAAAAAGTGATTCAATCTACTTTTAAAACATTTTTGGCAATTGAAGTCACTTTTAAGAGTCCCGTCATTTCAAACTTTTCATTTTCTTTCCAACAAGCTATAACATAAGGTGATAAAAAAAAATTTAAAAAAAAATGAAACCTTAATGAAAAAATTAAATATAGCTCAATTTTATACTCAATCAACAAAAATGGTTGAAAAATACTAGAATTGAAATATGATTGTGTAGGAATGACCCCAATGTTAATAGATGATAAACATACCTGACTAGGTGACTTACTAAAAATAGACAGTCTCTCCAAGAATATTGGAGCCCAAACTGAAAGCTGGAAATAGAATATGAAAGCACCACATGAATCTTCTAAACCATCTAAACTTAATAGTGATATAAAAAAACCCCTCTAAACATGTTGAAACAAATCCAAAAAGTTAATGACAAGTACACTACCAAAGAACCTCAAAATGGAGACATTATAGTGTGCCTTTCCCAAAGATTTGTTATCCTCAAGCAATGCCACTAAAACCTCACAATCATCTAACTAATATTTAGACTTATACCAAGAATAATTTGCATGTTCCAACTTAACCTAGAAGATCTGTAACACCATTTGCACAAGGCACTGTCTTGCAAGGTACCAACACAAGAGATCTCTTGAAACCCTCCTATAAGAAGAGCAATATGATATTGTGTAGACTTAGTCAAATCCTCAGACAATCTCTCTTTAGTTGAAGAAAATTGAGACTTGATAGGGATGAATTTAGGAAAGTCGTCATTGAATTTATGATCAACAACTATTGGACTACGAACAAGAGTAATTCCAAGGTTCCAAGTCAAGCTTAGTAAATAACCACCATGTTGACATTATGCCACTTTGATAAAAAAAAAACTACAAAATCATCATTCCATGTAACAACATTGTCCCCTTCTAGAACCCTAAAATGTAACCATCATCAAAAAGTACAATGAAATACCCAAAAGGATTGAAGTCTAAACCATAAAATATATCCTACAAAGACATCTCAAAGAAAACCACATCCCCAATGTTGTAATATGCATACCTATTTGTGCTTTGATTTTTTGTGTTTTAGAATATTTTTTTGTTTGAATTATTTTTGTAATTTTTCAATGACAAATATAGTGTAGCTAAATAATAAATATCACAACACTCTTAATACAAGAAGAATAGATAACACCAAAAAATTACATAGTTGAGAATTCTAGATTTTATTCTTGATCTTATATTTCAATATTTCTCAAATATAGTGACAAACCAAATCATTAAATGACATAATATATCTATATCCCACATACCCCAAAAATGAAACCAGAAAATAACTAGAGCTGCTCATAAAGCATACATTTCAGAGGTGCCAAAATGCTCCCCAATTGGTTAGGTAGGTCAAGAAATGTCAAAAATCAGAAAAGTGCTCCAATAAGATTCCATGTTTTAAAAACCCCATAAACTTTCCTAAAACCCTCACATGGCCCTTCAAGAAGTGGGATGATTGGATGGGAATGGTACGACCAACTAGGGAGAAGATATAATCAAAAAATAGATCTTCAATATTCTCCCAATCTACTTTCTTCAAATCTGGTATACAATAATCTTTGAACCTCTGATATGTAATCTCGAATATGCCCAAATGTGGTATTTAAATGAAATAATCATAGTTTACAAAACCCACAAACCAAAACTCATGGTAATTAATGGAAATGATATGAATCTATTTGCCTAATGTTTTGGTCTTGTTTGTTGAAGCATTAACTGTTGAGAAATAACTTCATTAGGATTAAAACATACAAGTAAATATACATCTATGTTAATGGGAAAATTATATATATATATATATATATATATATATATATATATATATATATATATATATATATATATATATATATATATATATATATATATATATATATATATATATATATATATATATATATATATATATATATATATATATATATATATATATAATTCCACATTTGATAACATATATATCAATACTTAATGAAACTTGTTATATATCGAATGATCTAATTTACTATTGGGTGACCCGATACCTAACCATGTTGCAAGGACTATATTTACTATCGGGTGACTCGACACTTATCCATGATGCGTAACAAATAACATTGATATTGTTAATGATTAGTATCACCGATACTTGACATGAACAATGATTAATGATATTGTTAAATATCGACATCACCAATAGTTAAGCATGAACAATGATTAAAGGTATGTCTACGTAGGGACATGACCCTACGTGGCATAAGCCACATACAATCATGTCTCACATAGACATAACCTTTCAATATATTACTTACATATATATCATCATATGCTTGTTGTGGGAAATCATCAATAATAGTGTATATGTAATTACCACAACAAGCATACAATTTCAATAATCTCTGCAATTATAATAATTGATGATCTATGTAAATGTTATAGTAAATATCAGTCTGAGATAAATTCTGTAAACAAAAAATTAAAGACTATTAATTTCTCTATATTAAGATCTGAATTCCTTAACATGGTTGTGGAGTGAAACCACTATAGCATATTAAGGCATGTTGCAGAGTGTATGAACATAAATATGGCACACAAATTATTTCTAGAATGCTTAAACAAAATGCAATCTCATGGCAATGATGAAGGTTGGATATGGCACATAATGACTCAGGTGAAAGGATTGGAAATTCTCAACAAGGATGTAAAGACCGATTCAAAACATTTTCCATGTTTTCTACTTTCTATGAACTGTGGATACCATAGACAAAGCATGGTGAGATGCTAAGAATGCCTCAGTGATGTGTGGTCTCAGTTTGGCAGTGAGATGTAATAATAGTTATACAAGATTTTAGTGCAGTCATAAATGAAGTTTCTAGCTCCAACAAAAATCTTTTAATATGAAGAAAGATGAACAAATTGTATGAATTTCACAGACAAAACCTATAACTTTAAATATGCAACCATTACATTTCTTGGATTGTCTTTTGCAATTAAACCTTTGTTTGATCAAATGTGCAGTCAAATAATGTGAGCCGTAATTTGATTCTAGATTCTAGGGATAGCTAAATGTCAAGTATGCTCTATCAAATAAGGCTTTTAGGAGTGTATTTTTAAAATATTAGAGTAGTGTTTTAAAAATATTAGTGCTTGAATGTCATAGTAGGACAGTGGCATGGTAATATGGATATGTAGGACCCTTGTAAAAATATGCCAAATAAAAAATATTTCAAGACAATAGCATTAGACCTAAGAAAACACAGTTGAAGATGACAAAGGATGCTTAATTTTCTTTTAAAATACAATGAATCAATATATAATAGGATAAAAGGATGCTTAATTTTCTTTTAAAATACAATTAATCAATACATGATAGGTTATAACAATCAGAGAAATACCAACAATTTTCATGTTTAAAAAATACTTCAAGGCCTTGTCTATTTCGCCAATTTTGCATTGGGCATCAATCATATAGCTATAAGTGACTACATTATAAGTTGAGCCTCCATCCAACATCTTATTCATGGTTGAATATTCTCTATAAAGATATATTTTCTTACTTAGCCCATCAATGAATGTGTTGTATGCCACTTCACCAAGTTTCAATTTTTTTATTGTTTCTTGTGACATCTTGCCTATGATATTATTGTATCTTGTACTACAAGATGAACATAGAAAAGTATAACCTTTTTAGCTCAATGCTTTACATGCAGGTTTGGTTATATCTTCTCTAGGAAATTGTCTCAATTTCATTTCCTTTAGATATACAACACAGGTTGGAAAATTTGTTCACTTATATAAAGGCACTGAAAGCCTTATGAGACATATAAAAAATACTAATAATTTATTTGATCATCTTCACGATTACTTCTTATAGCTCTAGGGTCTATGCAATTTATATCTAATGTAGTTTTTTCTTATATTATTTTGAAAGAGAAGGTGATAGGAATTTAACTATATTTTTAATTCTATCAACAAGGTTAAGAAGATGTGGTGATCCCTAGGTTGACTATTGCATGGATTTTTCCCACTGACTACAAAATTCACTTATTTTATTAAAAACAACCATTCTAGAAGGTTTTGATGAGTTTATGTGGTTGAATGAAGTTAAGAAGGACCTAATATACTTCACTCATGTTTGGAACAAAGAAGTTAAATGATCTATTAGGTTCTCTACACCAATAGACCATAGGAGAGAGCTTATATGATGCCTTGGAAATTCTTTTTAGGAAGAAATGGTAGAATACCATTTTTCCTGTTCTGAAGCCTCTTTATCTAAATGGGATCAAATTCATTTCACTTCAATTGAATTAGGGGTGCAGAGGTGTTTTGGATCATTTGGGTATACCACATAATTGCGTGTTTTATCAAATCGATACAGAGCAACCTCTGTGCCACTAGTTCCAATGAAGAGAGAAAGGACATTGATCCTATTTGGATAAAAAGGCTCCAACATAGAAATATGGTATCATACTATTTGTACCTGAAAAGAATTTCCATGATCTGATAAGGCCATTCATTTCATTTTCATGCTTATTTGATGATATTTTATGCTTTTTTTCAAATTTAAGGTCATTTGAGCCATGATGTGCAATACTTCACTAAGATTAAGCTCAAGTTAGGATATAAAGTTAAGGAATTTGGTGAATATTTTCTTCTGTGAAGGAATTTGTGTTGGAAGGCATTGGGAAAAGAACCAATAGTTTGGTTAACCCCTGATGCAATTCTGATATATTGTGTGTATAATATATATGATATTTTATTTTGATTTAGAAAATAGTATATTATCTGAATATATTTCCTTCTTGCCACAATAGGACTAAGTTTGAGGTGGAAGACTACAATAGCATAAGTATTTCAATTTGGTATACTATACTAAAACATCATTTCATAACTAACTTTTCAATTTATATATAATTAGGTCTAAAGACTAAGAATATTTGTGTACTTTCGATGTCATTTTTCTTAATTTGTGAAGGTTATAGACCAAATTTTCTATAGCCCAATTTTTTTCCTATGAAGAAGGATCATGTCAAATAATCTAAGTGAAGAACAAAATGGGGAGACAATCGCTAGATTGTGGTCTAACTTCAAAAGAAAAGGCGATGGAAAATGTTATTGTCCATGCAAAATTTGTAAGGGCTTAAACACTAGAAGATTGCTAATCAAAACAGCTAAGAGACATTGCAGGGAGAATGGTCGCATTGAAGGGGGGTTTGATTATCATCCGTTGGTAAGTTTTTCATTATATTTTTTTAACAATTATTATACATATGAAATACACTTGATGATGAGATCATTATCATAGTTTATTTATGTTCATCATTTTTATATAGGTCGACCTCCCTAGGGAAGTACGTGATATAGACCATGGAGGTGCGAATATGGAGAATATGGTTTTGGAAGTGAAGGATCACGGAGGTGCGAATATTGAAGTTGAAGATTATGATCCCGTGGAAGATGACGATCATGCGCTAGATAGCACATTTGAAGATGATGGTTATAATACATTGATCCAGGACACATTTGATACTGGCGCAGCTAATGATGATGATCATGATGATGTTGTTATCATCCATGATATACCTCTACTTGAGAAGGCGAAAATGGCCCTTTACAAAGGCTCATAAAAAACTCTTCTCTTTGTTGTATTGTTGTTGTTGAACTTGAAGGTTATGAATGGTTTATCCAATGTAACAATGTCACGTATGCCAAGGTATGCCATATATGTCATTATAGTCAATAAAGGGTGAAACATGTACCATAAATATTATTAATATTAATAACTTATATTTTTTGTTGTAGATTGATAGGTGAGTTTTTTTACCACCATCAAATATTCTCCCTCGCTCATATAGAGAATTATGTGTCGTTATGAAAGATATTGGAATGGAGTATCAATAAATAGATGCTTGCCCCAATGATCATATTATTTATCATAAAGAACATGAATTTGCAATAGAATGCCTTGAATGTCAAATGAGTAGATATCAAAAAAATCAAATAACAAAAAATGTGCCTCGAAAGGTTCTTCGTTACATCCCCATTATACCACGTTTGCAAAGATTTTTCAGGTGTAGTATCTTGGCACAATTTATGGATTACCATGTATGCAATAGGAGTCGAGATGAAATTATTTGAATGCCTGTGTATGGTTTGGCATTTAAGGACATAAAGGAAAAGTGGTCGCACTTTATCGAAGAACCTCAAAATCTCAAGCTTTCATTTGCAGCGGACAGTGTCAATCCATTTGGAGAGTTGAGATCTATTTACTTTATTTGGCTTATTTTTGTCATCAACAGTAACATTCCTCCATGGATGTCAATAAAGAGGGAGCACATTATGTTGGCAATGATTGTTTTAGGTATTTTATCATTTAAGAGTTATCTGCATGTAATTATAAATCTTACAGTAAAATGTTCACAATAATTATGTAATGTTGTTGTTCATTCAACTAGGCAAGTACCAAGTTAAAGATATGAATGTATATATTGAGCCTCTTCTCGACAAGTTGTTAGAGTTATGGAATGGTGTCATTATGTATGACATCTCTAGACCAATAAGACAAAGACAATTTCAGTTTCATGCAATACTTGTATGGACAATACATGATGCCCTAGGGCTAACACATTTTTCTGGCATGTTATGGTGAATTCAAGTTGCACATGATAATTCTAATTATAAAAATTAACATATTTAATCCAATTGTATCATTATCTTGTAGGTCTTCAAACAAAGGGAAAATTTGCATGTCTAGTTTGTGGTCCAAAGATGAAATCTTGTCATTCAAAAAGTTTAGGAAAGCAGGTGTTTGATGAGTATAGGAACTTCCTCCATAGAAATCATAAGTATCGAACTACCAAAAAATATCTTTTCAATGGGAAAGAAGAGACTGCATCAAAGCCACAAAGAATGACAACTCGCCTATGAAAGTTGGAATATAATAGAATTAATCATCAAGGTACTACCGTTCCACCTTATGGTTTATGTTTGGAATTTATATATTTCTATTGTGTTTTGTTTGTTGATTATGTAATTGATGATCGTGAATGTCGTCAAGGAAATACTACTAAGCACCTTCCCAAGAGACTAAAAAGTTATCCCAGACAATTTAGTAGGTTTCCCTGCTATGAGTAGGTACAAATTATGCATTTGTTTGATACTATGCATATTGGAAAGGATGTAATGGAGACATTATGGAAAATATTGGAAGGAAGACATGACAAAGAAAAAATTATCAAAAATTGTACTCACATTCATGAATCCAATCATGCAATGAAAAATATCATTGAATCAAATAGAAATTGAGACCAGATTAATACAAGTGCCCTTCCTTGGTTATTAACGGAGTAACAAAGTGATGCCATAAATTAAGTGATATGAAAAATTTGATTTCTCACAGGATTTTCTGCAAAGATAAGCAATCTCATATCAAAGAAAAGTAAATTTGGGCCAGGGTTGAAAATGCATGATTGACATACCTTCATCAAGGTAAGTCATGTTCTTTTGTATTTACAATATATTTATAAACTGCATGTATTTTTCATTGTATTATGTGAGAAAAGAATGACATGATTAGTTTATAATTGTTGCAGTACGTGCTACCCCTATCTCTCCCAGAGAACTTCGATAATAACATCAAACAAGTGATATGTCATCTTGAAAAATAAATGAGGTGAGTAGTGATATATGTTCAATTTGTTATATATATTTATTATATTCACAATTTGTTTTTCTTGATCTGTAATATATTGTAAAGTCTCGTATTTATATATTTTTTATCGTGAATGTCTTGTAGGTGGTTTTCATCTAAAAAAATTCATAAAGAAGATATAAAATATTGGAAAAGAAGAATTCCTCATTTGATGTGTGAAATGCAAAAGTGTCTACCTTCAAATTTTTTCAATGCACAAGAACACTACCTCATACACCAAGTTGAGGAGATTGAATTGTGTGAACTTGTACACATTCGATCAATGTGGATGGTTGAGAGGAACTTAAAATTTTTTAAGGCTTTGGTTCGAAAAAGGGAATGTCTTAAGTGTTATGTGGTGGAGGGATATATGGTATACCAGACTATGGTGTACATTTTTTAATATCTTCCTAAGCTTGCAACAAAGATCCATATAGATCACATTTGGGATCTCAACATCATTCGAAAATTCGAAGGGGAGTACTTGGTGGGGAAAGGTGGATTGAGTAAAGTGAGAGGTAATAAATTATAAGATGTTATTGTTGTTAATTAATTCTTAATCTTCAAAATTAATCAGTTGTAAGTCATCTATTTATTTTTTATATAGTTGCTTAAGAGTGGGATGCAATACATTTGTATATTGCAAACAATCAAGATTGGATGATGGTGTGGATTGAATGATGTCATCATTTTGGTCGCACATTAACATGGGAAGTTGTGTCTTCATTAGTTAAAGAAGCTCATTGTAATGAAGATTCAAATGTTATGCAAAGGGAAATAGATTTAGCATATAAATTAAAATATTTTCAGGTACTTATAAATTTGTTAATCACCTATACATTTATCAACTTTGGATGCAATAATTTTTACATGTTTGACATATTATTGTAGGTCAAACACCACAAGGCTATGTTTTGCAATGGTCATAAATTTTACATCAAAAAGTTGGACGACACAAAGAAAACGTGTGATTCTGGGATAAGTGCAATCTTTCAGGTGGCTAACATTTCATCTAGAAATTACTTACATCCTCGAGAGTCTCAAAATTGATACTATAGCATTTTGGATGATATACTTGAGTGTGACTTTAATTCCTTCAGATTAGTTCTCTTCGTAGTCAGATGGTACAGGCTACAACTTAATCAACATGATCCTAATAGAAATGTTATTAAACATGACAATGGATTTCCAATGATTAATACAAGGTGGTTTGAGCTAATTGGGGATGAGCCCTATATTCTTCCAAGCTAATGTGAGCATGTATTTTACTCAGAGGTTCCACATAAACTAGGTTGGTCATTTGTTGTTAGACATGATCCAAGAGGAAGGCCGATAAGTTATAATGTGATGGAAGAAGAAGATTCTGAACAAGTAGAAGATAATGTAGATGATGATCACGTCGACAACTTTAGTCGATGATGTTCCTGATGCAACTTTTCTTGAAGAAGACTATGATGACGATGATGATGATGCTACTGATGATGATGATGATGATGATGATGGTGATGACAATGACGACGACAATGATGGTGGTGGTGATGATGTCAATGATGATGATGATCATGGTGATGAGTTGGATGAAGAAGACGATCGATGACATGAATGAAATGTACAGTTATGTGATCATTTCTTACTCTATTTAATATTTATTTCTTGATAGAAATGTACAGTTGTGCGATCAATTCTTAATCTATTTAATATTAATTGCTTGATAGAAATGTACAATTATGCAATCAATGTTTAATCTAATTAATTCGTGATGTTTTTTCACATATTATTTACACTTTAAAATATGGCTCTTCCTTTTTCGGCATCGCGCATCTTCTCTATCAAATCTTTGGACTCGTAATTCAATTTTTTTGCCAAAACAAAGTATGCAAATAAACATTTTCAGGGTTTGAATCTAAGGGGAAATATTCATACAGCTCGATGCTCGGCTCCTAAGGTTTTTCTCAGGAATCCGCTTTTAGAAAAGTGTGTTTGAGCTGCAACTTCGACCATCCAACACATAGATGAAAGGGTACCACGACAATCTTCCCCTAGAAAAATTTCTATGGCATCACCACGGGAGATGCCTAACCCTACCTAGGATTTCTCTTGGCTGCCAGCCCACAAACAAAATGCCAGCAGGGCAAAAAAGCATTACAGGAAACCTACAATGCAAAATTCATCTTAGAAACATGTGCCCTTCCCTCTACCAATCAACAATAAATTTGGTAAACTTGGTGCAGAGAAGGAAACTTTATACTCCCCACCCCATAAGCATTTATCAAGATTGGACCCGGAAGATAAGTCCATCAAACATACTGCCTTGTTGCATGATCGCAGCACTAACAACAGGAAGATGATCCATAAAAAAGAATAGGGTAAGCAAGAAATGCAGACCTACACGCCCCCACATCGCAGGTTTGACGGTATATATAAAAAATCACACCTGGATTTAGATTTTCTTGCTAAATCTAATAGTAATACACATCTTCACACAGTTTTTCAAAATAGCTCCGTTTATTCTCCCCCACATAGGCAATCTGATATCATTAATGTAAACTATTGTGAAGAAGAAGAAACTAGGCGACATAATAACATAGGATCAAACCCTAAGCTTTCTCATTCTAAATTTGAGACTACTAATCTAGATCTTAAAGATGGTTGCATAGAAAATATTCAGAAAGTTTGTGCAGGTTCAGGGATAATATGCAGATGGAATGGAGTCGGAGCTACAGTCTACGATATTGCAGCTTGGTTAAAATCTCAGTGGCACAAAAAGGTAGCTGTCTTTATTCTTGCTGAATATTTCATTTATTTAGATTTTAGTAATAAAACCCTTAAGAAGAAAATCCTATCAGAAGGATGCCCTAAATTTAGAAGTATTTCATTTACTATTTTTGACTGGATTCCCCTCTTTAACCCTGAAAAACTCACGGACTTCATGGTGGACAAAGCTATCCTCCTTAAGAACCTTCCCCTGGAATGCACTTGGCAGGAAACTCTTAGAAAAATAGGTAATCAGATCGGAAAGTTTATTGGAATAGTACAAAATGAACATAATCAAGCAGAGAAAATAATTATAGTTAAAATAAATATTCATCAAAAAACTATTCCTCCTATCAGATTATGCTTTAAATCAAGTGCGATAGTCATCAACCCTACCATTGTGGAGGATTACATAAGGAGGTGGATGATACCCCTATTTGTCCTTTCAGCTCAACAGCTATGCCTACTTATCAAATAAAGAACATGGGCATTAAGGTAGATTTCCTTGAAGATAAGGGAGGGTTTGTTATTTGCAACAACATTGATAAGAATACAGAAAGGACTCCCTCTACTCCTAAGCACAGTAAACCTCAAAGAAACTCTATGACCACAAGAATCTTAAGGGAGGAGCAAAATATGTTCAAGAAATTGGAGCAAAGTCCTAGTAAAACACCTACTTTTGCACAAAGGAAGGATGAGGCAGTACCTAGAATAGTCCAGTCAGATGTCAGTAAGGAAGTAGCTCAATCTAAAATTAATTCTCACAATACCCCACATAATTCAGATATAAGGCTAAGTACTCCTAGAGTAAGCGAATTTGCCACCTCAATTCTAAAATACGATGAAAAGCAAGATATAGTTTTTGAATCAAGTAAAGTGGTGAGTGAGCACTCTCCCAACCAAAGCATAACATATGTAGATGAGGTTGTCAAAATCTTAGATGATGTAAGGAATTATGAGGTAGGAATTGTGATAGATACTGAGGATGAAGAACAGAAATGTGAGAGAGAGGTCAATGCAATTGTGGAATACTTAGGAGAAAAGGTTACTGATGATCTAATGGATAGATTCATGGATGAAATCTACGACAGGGAAGAACTTATCCTTCAAAGGAATCTTCTAATTAAAAATATAATGGAAGGTAAGGAAGTTGAGATAGACAAATCAGAAGAAATTTGTGAACATCAATAGGGAGCAGTGCATCTAGATTATCCACATATAGAAGCAGAATTTATCAATAAAGAATCTGGTTACAGTCCCGAAAACATAATGGAGGATGGTGGAGAAAAGAGTATAGAACTTACTGAGATTAAGAAGAATACTGAGGAGGATCAAATGAAAGATGAGGTTATAACATAGCAGGGTAACAATCTTCAAAGTAATCCCGTCCCCTCTATATCAATGCTCATAGAACTCGAATCCCTTAATAAAAAAATTGGGAACTATCATGGACAATATCCTAGAAGATTATGACAAAGATATTATAGATCAAGAAGACTCTCTCATTAATACAGGGAACGGGATGGATGATTATGAATTTGAACAAAATGACAATACAAAGAATTTTCTATCAAGCATGGATCTAAAAGAGATGGAACAAGATTCTATCAGATGTTTGGATGGGATAACAAATAAGGACAGGTAGTTAGGTATTGCCATAAATAGGGAAGGTCTCTTATGCCCAAATATCATTAAGACAAAGAAAAAAAGAGGTAGGAAATCCATTAACGAACTGAGAAATATTGCTGATAATGTTGAAAATCAACATAAATTATTTGATATGCTGAAAGCTGGGAAGGGGAAGAGCCTTCCCGAAGGACAATGAAAATCACAACCTGGAATGTTAGGGGTATGAATGCCCCTAACAAACAAAGACTATTAAAAAGATATCTAAACTCTTTTGATTCAGAAATAATAATATTATAGGAAACTAAGTTAAATAAGGAGGAAAGATTGAAGTTTAGCCTCAAATTAGGCATTTGGAAATCTGAAATAGTTCACTCAACAGGCGCATCAGGGGGTCTGGCGGCTATATGGGATCCTAGGAAAGTAGTGATTGAGGTAATGTTGAAAATAATAACTTGTTATTAATTTCAGTTAAAAGTTTAAAGACAAATTTAAAATTTAATCTCATTAATACTTATGGTCCTATCCAAAATATAGAAAAAAGAAAAGTATGGCAGGAAATACAGAATCAATTAGCTTTATTCCCCAATGATACCCACATTTTAGGTGGTGATTTTAATGCAATTTTAGATTGCAACGAAAAATACAGAGGGTCACAATTTATCTCACAATCATAGAAGGATTTCAGCCAATGGGTCCTAGCTAGTAATTTAATAGACATTAAAACTAATAATGGTATTTTCACGTGGAATAACAGAAGATTAGGCTTCATCCATATAGCAGAAAGACTTGATAGATTCTTAATTAGTGGGGACATGGGAGTTCTAAATCATAGCACACGTGCAGAAATCCTAACATTTGCAGGCTCTGATCACTTTCCAGTAAGACTTTCCATCGTGGAGAACTATAAGCCTCCTAAAAGCCCCTTCAAATTCAAATTCATGTGGTTTCAAGATAAGGACTTTATGCCACTTTTAGAACAATGGTGGAAACAGATAAAAATTACTGGATCTAAAATGTTCTATTTAGTGGTGAAATTAAAAATCATTAAGCACAAGATATTAGATTGGAATAAGGAAAAGTTTAATAATATTTTTGAACAAAAAAACAAAATTGAATATGAAATAGAATGTCTAAATAAGCTAGTCATAGAAAAAGGGATGAATGAAACAAGTTATTTAAGAGAAAAAGAACTTATGGCGAAACATGCAGAGATCTTACTAAAAGAAAAAATATATTGGAAACAAAAGTCTCAAGAAAATTGGTAAAAAGAAGGTGACTGTAATACAAAAAATTTTCACAACAGCACTAATAACAAAAGAAGTATAAATAGAATAACCAAAATTCGCGATGATAATGGTGCTCTTACAGACGACCCCTAGCATATTTCTGAACAGTTCATTAATTTCTACAAAAACCTTTTCAACAATAATGATTTTACAGACCTTGGAGCATAGAAAGAAATGCTCTCTTCTATCCCCAAATTAATTTATGATATGGATAATAAAGGTTTGAATAGAAAATTTACTTTTGAAGAAGTTAAAAGAGCAGTTTTCCAATTATCCCCCGATAAAGCCCCGGGACCAGATGGATTTCAGGCAGCCTTCTTCCAAAAATGCTGGCACTTTTTGGGAGAAGATTTATGGCAAGCAATGGAAGCCACCAGAAATTCTAGAACACTCTTATCTGAAATTAATAACACCTTCTTAACTCTTATTCCTAAGAAGAATGATTGCATTGAACCAGGAGATTACCGACCTATATCCCTCTGCAATACTATTTATAAAATCCTCTCCAAATGCTTAGCGAATAGACTTAAAACTTTCCTACCATCAATTATCTTAGAAGAACAAACTGGCTTCGTTCCTCATCACTCTATCTTAGATGGAATCATAATAGCACAAGAATTAGTTCATACAACACAATACAACAAAGAAGCTTGTATGCTAATTAAAATTGACATTCAAAAAGTATATGATAAAGTAGACTGGAGATTTCTTTGCAAATGCCTAGAAGCTTTTGGATTCTCAAAACAATGGATTAATCTAATTTTTAGCTGTATATCCACACCAAAAATCTCACTCCTTATTAATGGTACCCCCGAAGGTTTCTTTGAAATTTCTCAGGGTATTAGACAAGGCAATCCCATCTTTCCTTTCCTTTACGTTATCATGGATAAAGCTTTAGGTAGATATATAACCAAGGCTCACCTAGCAGGAAAAATTGCAAGTATCAAAATTACAGAACAAGTCCCTAATATTACTCATCAACATTTTGTAGATGACACCATACTCCCAAGAGTATCCACCTGTAATGAAGCTAGAGAATTCAAAGAAGTTCTTGATAAATATATGAAGGCTTCAGGGTAGATAGTCAATCCAAGTAAGTCTAAAGTCTTTTTCATCAACACATCCTCAGTCAAGCTCGACAGATATGTAATGTCCTGGGATATAAAATGGGTAAATTTCCATGTAAATATCTAGGGATCCCCCTAGATAAGGGAATTTGCAGTACTAAGTTATGGGAACAAGTTCTATCCAAAATCCAATTAAAAATGAAAGTTGGAAAGGTAAATGGCTTACAAAAGCGGGAAGGGCCACAATGATAAAATCGGTATTGACAGCCATCCCCACATATCAGATGTCGATATTACCTCTTCCAGTCAATATCAAAGCTAGCTTAGATAAGCTTTTTAGAGATTTCTACTGGCAAGGTCCATCAGAGGATAAAAAGCTAGCCCTTCTTAAATGGGAGAATTTATGTAAACCAATTTCCCTAGGTGGATTAGGTGTAAAAAATCTTCAATGGCAGAACAAAGCACTAGGTGCCAAACTCATATGGAGGCTATATAAGGAATCTAGTTGCAAATGGGCCACAATCCTTTTGCACAAATATATACCAAATGCGAACCCTATCAATATTTTCAGATCTCGAACCCATGTAAAAGGTTCACGTATTTGGAACTTTATTAAAGAGTCTCGAGGAGTTATTAGTAATCTTCTTACATGGGATATTAGGAAAGGGGAAAAGGCTCTCTTCTGGGAAGATTCTTGGGACGAAAATACCCCCCTCACTAAGTTAGGTTTCTCTCAAGGCTTCATAGATGACTGTAAAAATACTAGAGGTACTTTCCTAAAGGATTATATCTCCCTCGAAAAGGATCAAGTTTGGAAATTAGTATATAATTTACCAATAGAAAATGAGGAAAAACTAAAACTCATTAACACCTTAAAAGATAGAGTTGTTATAATAAAAAATAGGGAGGATAATCTTATTCGGGCAAGCTCAAATAATGGATTATATAATGTGAAGGACGGTTATAAAACAATCATGCATGATCATAATCTGGATTCCCTAGATTTCCCTCTGAACTTATGTTGGAGTAAGGCATGCCTTCCTAAAGCAGGAATGTTCCTGTGGACAGCATTACAAAAGAAAATCCTTACTGCAGATAGATTAAGGAGATTAGGCTATGAGGGCCCCACAAGGTGCCCTTTATGCAAATCTCAAGAAGATGCCGACCACCTTCTTTTAAACTGCACTTTCTCCCAGAAGTGCTGGAAATGGTTATGTAAATGTCTAGATTGGTATACAGCTATGCCCTTCGACCTTGCTGATTGTCTTAAAGCGTGGCCCACTCTAAATAAGGACAGTTTGTACAAAGACATATGGGTCATCTCCCCATCTATTTTAGTTTGGGAAATTTGGAAAGAATGAAATAGAAGAATCTTTACTGACCAAAAGCTTGGTTGCTCATCGATTATCAACAAAATTGAAACTTCAATCATTGAAGTAATAAATAATAAACTTAGAGATAAGATGAGTGTGGAGAATTTATTTAAACAATGGGACAATAAGATCAAAAACCTATGGCCCCACTTAGAAATCCCACCATTATATGGAAGAGGGGGTAGTAAGTCAAAAGCAGATAGAAGCCTATGCAAATGGTCATTACCCAAAGAAGGGTGGTATAAACTAAATTTTGATAGGGCCTCTCGAGGCAACCCGGGTATAGCAGGTATAGGAGGTATAATTCATAAATGGACTAGAGAAATCATAACCAAATATGCTAGGCCTATCAAACCTACAACTAATAATGTGGCGGAATGCAAAGCAGTACTAGAAGGTCTTAAATTATGCCAACAACTAGGCCTTACCAAGGTTGAAATTGAAGGAGATTCTCAAATCATAATCAATGCTATTAGAACCAGAAAGACTCCAAACTGGTTCCTTAATTCAAAACTAGAAGAGGTCATAGACATCCTTGACACCTTCCCCCAATATGAAATAAAACATATCTATAGGGAAGGGAATTCAGAAGCGGATAAGTTGGCGAATCAGGGTGTTGATGGGACTGTTGTGTAAACCCTCTAAAATTAGTAGATTTCTCATAGTCCCCCTCTAGTAAGATCCAGTTAAATCTTGAGGATGAAGAAAAAATTATAGACACATACAATTTTAAGTTCTTGGACCTTATAATCAGCAGTGTAGTCGAAATTACAATTTGATACTGGGAATATTAATGCAGATTTTGTTATCAAGATTTTAAGATATATGCGGTAACGTTCATGGATAGACTAATCCCTAAGATATGCAGACACTTATAGATATCTAGACCTATTAAATAACTAAAACTTAACGATATATATTACCCTGAATTTTTTATTTTGAGCAAGAGATATAAGGCACTATGTAATTTTAACTAAATATACTTTATCCCCACTTATTACGTCTTTTAAAAATTTCACATTGTATTATCAGCCTTAAAATATCACAAACCTAATAAACATTCTTATCTTCTAATCCCATGATTAGGGCATGTATGACTCATCCCCTAGGCATCCCATCGCCCCAGTGGCGAAGCTTTTACAAAGGTAGGCTAGATAGGTATAGGGTTATCCCCTGGCGACAGTTGATTTAGTCTTAGGTGTCTCTTTCGTTATTAATCCTTAGGCTAGCCTGGCATGTTGAGATTTACCCTAAGTATACTCACTCTTCATTACCATCAACCCTTGGAGATTGGTCTAGAACCCAGTAGGATATTCTTCAGACTATTATAGGCCCTCCATATCGGATAGATGATCATATTGCCCTTTACTAGTATCAATCTATGTTTATTGCCTTTTTAGCTCATCCCAACCATTATAGATTTATTAGGTATCAGTGAGATGACTTAATGATTAAAATGAATTGAGAACATTTGAGCCTATTGATATCTTAGATTATTTCCATTAGATGTGTATATCCTTTATAGAGGTATCCTGATAGAACAAGCAGGGTATTGAGATAGTGGCAAGGAACCTCACCAATATTCATCATTACTAAATGGAGATAAATTTACATAGGATTATACTCATTTAGTAGAAATACTTGAGCCTCAACAAATAATGATTAAACAATATGGTCAAGTTACCCCATGAGGCGAACTCGGTATTAGCAGTTATCGGGATAGTGATCGTTATCGTGACCCTGCTCAACCTCAATATTTGATGACACACAGATGGATTGTAAAATAATCATGGTTATCACTTCTAGTATCATCCCTAGTTTTATAAGTAAACCGTGACAGACACATACCTTTATCTTGCAATTTTGCACGTAGGCACGAGACAGACCAACCTCTCGGTTCTGTCCATACCATGGAGTCAAGATTGCTCACCTTTTATACCAAAGGAAACAGAGCTATGGCCTTTAGAGGGCATATCCTCCCTAAGCGGTGGAACCAGATCTTGAACCCTCTGCCAGACTCGACTAGAAGAGCAATAGAGAAGGCTATGGGTGATCAATACTTCGATAATGAATATACCTTCCGAACTAATGGGGAGATTATTGGACAATTTATAGCAATCTCAACCTTCACAGGAAAAACCAAAAATGATATAATTCGGGTAGCAAGGGAAATCTTTAATGAAGAACACCTTGGCAGGCTGGAAAAAATGGTAAATTGCGTGGATAATCAGTTTACTATCCCATACCCTGAGGTCATGATGAATACAGAGATGGCTATGCTAGAACAAATCCCACAGTCTCAGCATATACCCATTCTTACATTTAAAGATGAAAGTAGGTTTGATAACCACTGGCTGAAGATGTTGAGAAATCTGGACTTTCTCTTCAATGAGGCCCTCTCTGAGGAGATGGACACGAAGTGGCTCCTCAACTATTGGCGGAGTGAGGGATTCGATATACCAGAAGAAGCAGACCAAGTTGAGCCTGGCAACCTACATATCATGGCCCCAGAGGTTACAAGGTGCACTCGGCGATCAAGGAAGGACGCAGGTGAGGTGGAATGCATTATTGTGATGGTTAAAAAGGGGAATATATGGAGCTGTGGCGTAGTTCAGAAAAATGGAGATAATTGATTAATAGCACTAAATGTCTCCTTTTGAGAAGTATAGTTTATTCTAATAGCTAACCATTATATGTTAATTTTACTAAGACTTTAGACTCAGTTACGCTTACAGTTTATGACAATATAGCTTATATGTATTAAGTTTTTATGACTACGTACACAAACTTATGGAAAAACTCATGGATTAATAGTAATGTGATATAGTTTTATGTAGATTTATCGTTGTATGTTTGGAATGGTGTGTATATTAATAACTGGTTCAATCAAGACTCCCTTTTTCAAGCTTGTAGAGTAGGGATAGAAGGCCTTTGCCCTGCCCTTTTGACCCAGTTTCTTTCTCTAAGGCATTAAACTGTAGAAGCTTTTTAATATTTTATAAAACTGTAATGTAACCGGAGATAAGTTAGCTGTTTTATAGAAAATTATATGAAACAGATCAATATGGCTATTCCTGTAAATCTTTAACATTTATATAGGATTATGACTTCATTAGGATTTTGTTCTTTACATATTATAGAAAGAAAAAGCAGTACGGATCAATAGATATATAATCTTCTAGCCACTTTTTACATACGAACTTTCTAATATAGATGTTTTCTTACTATTAGTCATCTTTTTGCTCAAAATGCTTATTTTGATTACTAAGCAAGCGTCGTGTAACTGAATGGGCAAATGTTGATAGGCACTTCTTTAAACTATGGATACTCTAGCATGTTTTTTCAGCTCCCTTTACCTATATACGCTCTCAAAATTGAAACCAACAACGATTGAGTTTCATCATAATCATAGTAAAACATTTGTAAAGCATAATCTCTGCCTCACCACTAGTAGCTTAAGTTATATCCTCAAGAGAGGAGAACCTTGAAAGAGCATAGGCACTCAACGGGCATATCATAGAAAATCTCACGCCTATAGTTAACCCAGGCTTTTATAACAAAACTCAGTAGTAAGATGGATTTAACAATATGCTTAGTAGTATCTGTCATCTTGAAATCCAAGTTCATCATAGCTACTGAATGACCTATTTTATTAACAAATGGAACATTATATGTAAGGTACTTATGTTTTAATCTTATGTCATGTAATCTAGGAAATATAAGCTAGTAATGATCATGCCTAAACGTCCAAGTTCAAAATCCTCTTCAATTAATGGTGTAATAACCCTTGAGATTTATATAAGGACAATAGTAAGGCTCAGGTTACCAGTACTAAACCTCATTTGCTAATTCTAACTCTTCATTTAATAATGATAAGCTCAACTTAATTTTAAGTTTGGGACCCCAATGAAGATGTTCTCATCTAGATAGATAGATAAAGTAAATATTTTCAGAGGATCTGTTCATTATATGTTTATTTTCTCTCCAATATTGGAGTAAGGCGAACCCATGCCTTATGTATAATAGAAAGCACTTTTTTGTTTTCATAGCTCTATGGTTAAAGCATTTATTTGATATAGCACCTTTTAGATCGTATTCAGGAAATAGGGCTACAACACCAATTCTTTAAGTTGAAACAGGCAATACAAGTAAAGGTGTAAGTATCTTCCTTCCTCAAGCAAAGTTTCCTTTCTTTTTAATAGCTAACCAAAATGTGGATAAACAAATATTATATGTACTTTTTAACAAGGAAAGGAGGTAGAACTATGATATGACAGGTTCAAGAATCAATGTTTGGAAGCATATCTCAGATGAGCTACCAAGGAAGGCATCCCTAAGATAGCTTCAGGCTCCCATATAAGAATGTCTTCAAAAGGACAATAATATCACTCAAGTAAATGCCCATAAGGACCATGCGATTGTAACAAAATTTTTGGTTTCAGATTAGTCTTGTATTAAGCATGGTTTTTGCTTATGTTGTATTAAATAATGGTAGGTATGCCCACCTAAAACTGTAATGTACTAGATTCTGGGCTATGGTCCCAGGCACGGCTAGAGGTTTTCTCAACCCCGCTCTTTCCTACCAGTGCCTGCACAGAGCGGGGCATCTTTTTGTAATACTGGTTTATAAAGTAATAAACTATTGGCTACGACCTTTTACCGATAAAAATAAAATAAAATAAATTCGTGATGTACCTTTTAATGTTTTTAATTCATGTGGGATGCTTATGGTTTTTAATGTACTTACTATGTATTTTGAGTATATGTATCATGAAGTTTTTAGCTAACATAAGATAATCGAATTAGATATGCAGAAACCCGAACCCCTTTCATGAGCATCCCACACGGTCTCATGGATCAACAGGTATAAGTCAATACACCCTATAGAGATTAATGTCTTTTACAATTTTCAAAATATCTCGCATTACTTGCTATCCCTCTCATTTGATGGAGTGAAGGTAGTAGCAAATAGGTATTTTTCAGATGTGTGTTCCTCGAGCGAAGAAAATATAGGACTGGAAGAAAGTGAGACACGTAGAATGTCTGAATTAGGGAGATCAACTAGAGGTCAAAAGACTAGAAGGAAATTTGATAAAAGGATAAAAAAATTTCCTTTCTCAAGGGGGGCCATGTTCTTATGATGATGAGAGCAAAGGTGACATTGAGGTGCCCTTTAGGTACCAACATCTATAGAAAGGCAAGATATATCACATAGCACCATCGTCATTACATGGTTTGGGCCTATTTTACATGGATGGCATAAAGGTCTCATACAACAAAGTTGTCGAATTGATGGAGTATATTGGAGCTTGTTACAATTACAAAAGTTAGATGTAGATTGTTCGATATAAAAAATGTATGTGTAAGTATGCACTCTCAGAAAATTATATTCAACAAAAAGACAATGAACAAAGTAAAAGAGTGGCTATATACATTGACGAAAGGCCAAAAGTATCAGGGAATATTGCAAGTTTTATAAATAGTATGTGACCTATGTCAACTATTAAGCAACCCAATTGCATATTTGAGGTGCGTGAGGGAAATCATGTATTTGTATGTGCAATAAAATCAATACGTGCAGGGGAAGAGTTGCTTATTTATTACAATTTGAATCGTATAGATACAAACAATGTCACTATCATGGGGGTGCAGGTATGTACTATGTACCATTAAATAATTGAGTTTTTTTGCTAACATTTTTATATTTGAGTTCTTTTTGTAATGTTGAATCTAATCCTTATAGGAAATGAAATTCATCCAAAGAAACTACTACAAAAAAGCCCCCCAAAACTAGCTACATCTAGAGAGTCTCCTCACCATCCACCTCATCTCCATCATCATCTTCTAATGAAATTTATTAATCTAGTCCTTTCTAATTATTGGTTAACTTTAAATAATAACACAGGGCCACAATATGGAGCAACCACATAGAGGGGACAATGATGATCCTATAGGCACTTCTTCTTCCTAGCAAATAAACCTCTTTGTTATTGTACTACAAATTAGATAGAAGCAAAATGTTAAATAGTGTTTTTTATTATATTCTTGTCATCACTGTTTTGGAGTAATTTTAATAGTGCTAGTAATATTGTTGTCATAGACAGGTGGTCATTAGAGAAAGGGAAAGGAACCCATAGTCCCTCAGGAGGAGTCCTTTGACAAGGACCTAGATATTGATTTTTCAACTTGTGATGACCCGACCACTGCAATTAATAAGTGCCTCCAAAGAATTGGAAAAAGAGTGTCTCAATTGTCATCTATATACCCTCTGACTCCCGAGTCACAAAAAAGGGTGACTAAATTGATGCACCAAGCTCAAAATTTCAAAGTAAATATTAATGTAATTTTTAATTATATAAACAAAACTTCAATAATAGTTTTTATGCTATACTAGTCTTTTATGTCATTATACTATTTTTTATGTTATATTAATGTTTTATTAGTCTATTATATAGTCTTTTATAAGCAGACGTGTTGTTTTTATAACTTTTTTTGCATAGTTTTAATCCTTGTTGCCTTGATGAGGGTACTGCAGGTGGTTTAGGTAGATTGCATGTTCAACTATCTTTTTTTTATGCTCTAACAATATTGTCCATGATAGTCCATGCTTTTATTATGCTCTAACAATCTTATTCTTTAACACTTATCAATGATCATATGGCATCGCCGCCTCAGACATGGACATGCCCCGATGTACTATTGCCTTCAATGTCAGCAACACGCAGCATGGCCACACATGCCATGGCACCACCTACTGGTACATAGATTTCATTTTCTCTCTCATTATTTATATGATTATTTCCCTTGAAGTATTCTTTCTTGGGGGCATTTCGTAATGGATTCAATTTATGCAACAGGAGATGCATCACATGATGAAGAATTTCTTGGATGTACTCGTATTCCTAGTACGGGAATGGTGAAGGATTGTGTATTGCTTGTGAGCAATGAAGAGTGAGTTCCCTTGAAAGTAGCCAAACTTCCAAGCACCTTAAAGATTGGACCTTTCTTTTACTATACAATCGTATGTTAATTACACATTGCATTTAATATGATAATCTTTCATCTATTGTATTCTTATTTTATACTATTATATCCTTCAACTAATGATCCCATGATTATTTTGCAAGGAATGATTTTTTTTATGATAAACTTAATGACGAGTGTTTGCGGGTATTCGGGCCCACCCTCCATACATGGTGGAACATCATATCCAAACTAAAACCCCAATCCACTATTTTGATTTCATATCATTGCTAGGATAGTTTTCCTTTCATCCATTTATTGAACTATATTAAAGGTAAGTTCACTTCATTTATGAATCTAACATTGTTTTTTCTTAAAAGGTGGAATGCCCAAGATAAAAAGTTAAAGTATGCTCTCATCAAGAGTATGACAAACTTATTTGGATCTCATGCATTTGAGAAAAATAAGCTCCTTGAGAAAGGCAGGTTATGTTTGAAGTATATTAGGGACCAGTACATAAATACATTAACAAAAACCCCCAAAGTACGAGCGTCCCCCCTGCATTCTTGATTTAGAGTGGCAAAATCTTATTTTGGATGCGAAAGAGAGAAGAAAAAGAAAAAAAAAGGAAATACACCACTAGACAACAAAAGAAGGTATGTGATATTGTTAACAATGTAATTATGTACTAAATACTCTTTATATTAATATGAACTAACATATTTCAAACTTTTCATAGATTTCCTGACACATCAAAGGCAACAAAGGCAAGACTAGAAAAGAATGGGCAACATAAGATCGGCTCTGGTGGTTATTCGAAACTTGTTGCCTGAGTTTTAAGTCTTAGTAAATGAAACATCATATGTAAATATTTATAATTTGAATCAATTTTGTTTTGATGAAACAATAAAATAAAAATTCACGATATCAAGCAAAAAAGAAGGGTGCGGAGTTCAATAGAAGTCTCTCAGAAGAGGACAAGAAAATTGGCTTCCAACAAGGCTATAAAGCTGTGGTTGAAAGAATACGAGAAATAAGTGGACAATGTTCTACCGATGGACCCATCACGGTAAGTAAGCTAAATGATGATTTTTTCAAATTGAATAATTTACCAATTAGTTTATTTGATGTTAAGTTACAACATAAAGTGAGTATATTTGTTTTAAGTAAGCAAACGATGATAACATGAATGCGTATGAAATTGGAATGCAGCCTACCGATTCTGGTACACCACCTGTGCATGATGAAGGTAGTTCGGGTGTGCATCACAGTGATGGAGGTATGCATTTTCTATTCAAAATTTTATATGTAATTATTAATACAAGTAAACATTTTAAATTGATTTTTGTAGTAATACAAATTTAATTGCAATAGGTGTTTGGATTAATGTAACATTTTGTATTGTAGCTGTAGAGGATGTAGAGGTTAGTGTTCATGAGCATGTTGAGGTTGAGTCCATAAAACCTAATCTTGAAGTTGATGATGTGACTAGATCAGGTAAAGAGTGCCACGGTTATGTCCTTTAAAGTACTAAAATACTTGTAACAAATTATAACAAAATGTTTTTAATTTAACCCTTTTATAATTTGTTATTGCAGAGGACCCCCCTTTGCATCAACATAGAACTAGGCATGCATTGATATCTGATGAGACGGTAGATGATCATGATGACACTGATGCTCCTCTTAACGATTTCTTAAAATTGAGAAAATCAAAGAAAAATAAGAAATGATTGTCATCTATGCACCTTATTTGATAATGACTGATTTTTATGTGTCAATGAATTTAATTATGTGCTATTGAATATTCATAAATTATATAATGTGTTAATTAATATTGATCAATGTTGCGTGCTAATGAATGTTAATGAATGTTATCATGTGATAATTAATGAATGTTACATTTTATTAATGGTTGAAAGAATGAATGCATGTTAGATGTTAACGGGGAATTTAGAGTGATGTTGGGGGGGTGGGGCCAAATGAGCTTCCACCATCACATGGTTGGCCCTGTTTAGTACTGAATATAAATTTATTCTCAAAATAAAGTGAATCTCAATAAGGTTGTTCCTTATCTAGGGTCTCAAATGTACCCTTTATCCCACTCTCAACATTGCAAGGCTTCAAGTAGTATTGTCGAAAAGTAATTAAGTCTGTACTTGTTATTGTCTAGGAATCTTTTAGATAAATGAACAGTCGTTACCTCAAGTTTTATATGACTTTAGTCAATGGTTCACTAGATATAAGCTTGAGATAGATGAATCTATACCTTTTGGAGAAGCTTCAAGAAGTTTCTAAACTTCCTGTGGCACCAATTTCTCTTTTTCTGCTGCTATTTTGTCCTTTGGGTTTTGAATCAAGACAATATCCTCCCTTATCTTCTCCTTTTACCGTTTCAATTATTTATTTTTCTCCCACAACTATAACTACTAGCTCCTTTTCTAGAATAATCATAGTTGTGTTGAAGTTGAGGTAATATAACAGTTGTTATGGAAAAAAATTATAGCTTTTTCATTCTTTACTTCACTTATATTAACTTTTGCATGATGTTTAAACCACATGTAGAGCAATCATATGCAAGAAAAATGAAAAGGAGAAGACAATGTTGATAGTGATTATGCCAAATTCAAAGATTATGTGCATGATATTCATATTAGTAGCCATGCTAAACTTGAGGCGAGTGCTATGAAACTTTACTTTTCCTTGTTATGAAATCAGGTTTCAAGCAAATATATTTCAAATTTTGAAATTAAAAACTCAAAATAGTCCCTCTTATCTTGAAAATAGGTTTCAATGATTTCGCTAAATTTGTCCTTCTACTTTAGGTTTGAATTCCATGTTAACTATTGACAAAATGTTATGATTGTTATTTGAATATTAAGGAAAGCTATTGTTTAAAGTTATTTCATTTCCTTCTTGTATTATAGACAAACATTATAACAAGTAGGATCTTAAATTGTTGGTTTAGTTAAAAAGGTATGTTATTTAAAAAACTATATATAACAAAATGGTTAAGTTTGGTGTAGGATAAGTATGTTGTGTAATGTCCAATCTAGTATCTTAAATATGGGCATTGTAGTTACAAAACTCACTAACTGTAGCTAAATATTGTAATCATGGAGCATTATTTTTTCCTGTAGAAAAAATTATCCTCTAGTTGCCTCTTGGTGTCCCTAACTGCTTCATCTCTGTTATTTGACAACATGCTTATGGTTCTGAAATTAGCTTTTCCCTTCATCTCATTTCACTATGATTGTCCTTCATTTGTCATTTGTATGATAATGTTGATCATTTGAGAACCTTGTTAACCATGATAGGGTGACTGCATCACCCATGTCATCATAGTCCCATTGATGAAATACATGTTTGTAACAATGAATCATGATGATTCACTATTATGAATGATATGTGTCTCCCTGATAGGACTATAATGACATGTTTGATGCAGGGATTGTACACCTTGTCATGATCAACAATGTTCTAATAAAAACATACTAGGCTCAACCCTTGTTGGAGCCCATTTTAATGTAGAGGTTGAAGGTGTTGGTGGACATCCTACTCCCACTGATCAAAGTTGTAAAGTTTCAAGCCCTCACTAGGCTTCTCAAGCCCCAAGGCTTCCAAATAGCCCAAACCACACCATAGACTCACACCATTTCCCAAGCACCAAGAAGGTTGGTTTTGACCTTAAAAGGGTTGATTTAACAAAATTCAACAAGTTTTTGAGTTGTATGCAATACCCAACACCCCAAACCCCTTTGAAGTCTGCTAGGCCTAATTGTTTCCCTAGTAGGTCAATAGTGACTTAAAAGTGAACTTTGCACTCAATATCCCCAAAACACTAGGAAAATAAAAAAGGGATTCAGACACCCTTTTCCACCTTACATAATATATCCAAGACCCAACATAGGTTACTTTTGACGAAAACACCAAATTACTCATTGAACCTTTGTTATAGGTATGAAAATGGATGAAATAACAAAGAAATTACCAAGTAGACTTACTCCCAAGACTCAATCCTTTCAAAAGTCACCCAATATGGCTCAAAAATAAGTAATATCAACTCAAATGTACCCCCCTTGACCAATGCAAACAAGAAATCCCCAATATGGCTATCTCAAGCCCTCAAAATAAGGGTTTCTCCAATCCACGCCCTCCAAGCCTTTCTAGACTCAAAAAATGGTTGATTCACCATTAAATGAATATAACATCAGTCTGAAAATCATCATATATACCCCTTATGAAGGTAGATCACCCATTGTTATACCCATACCTCCATTCTCTTCACCAAAACCATACAAATAGTCATCTTTCAGTGATCACCTTGCACATAAGTGTTATCCTTTCATTCAAATAAGGTTAAGTCAATAATATACAATGTTATGATTCATCCCACAGTCACTATAAGTACAACCTGGGATTAATCTTCAATCTATTTCTTAAAACCCTATCAAAACAATGACTGTTATGGTACAGTCAACCTTCTAGGACACAAAACAAATAAAAAATACTTGGAAAATGGTTCAAAACAAGTTCATAAACATCTAACTACATTATCCAATCTCTGGATTCAAAAGGAAATTAATGTGGAAAGACAAAATTACAAGAAAACTCTTTGTTATTGCTAAAAATAAGGTTTAGACTACATTCTTCTTCACCAGTTGTACAATCTCCTTGCATGCATCCATATATGATTTAAAATAGTCTTATTAAATGCCTTCTAACTATTCCAACTAATCCCCAAACAATTGGTATTCCAAAACTCTTAAAAAAACATTGATCTTCTAACTCCCACCCATTCCTAACTAGTTGTTAGCATTTGAAATTTCAAATTCTAACTTACAATTTAATGCAAATTAGTCCCTTAAACATATCCAAATCCAAAAGATCTAACCAAAATATGATAAAAAAAAAAAACTATTTAAGACCCATGCTAACCAAAAGGAGCTCTAATGGCTCATTTTTACATCATTTTCCTCCTCAGGTCCCTATTAGGCCCTTTAGGAGTTTTACCAACTTCTTTATAGTGATCATTGCGTAAAACCATAATAGGTTTCAAGACTTCCCAATTGACTTGTAGAGAGGTCTTCTTGCTCTTCTCCATACTCTGATCCACTAGTTCCTTCATGTACCTAGGTGCCTTGATAGATGATCCTGCATCATGCACCCCACCTTTAAAAGAGCTCTTGTCCCAAGAACCAATGCTTCTTGTCTTCAATCCACCCATCCTTCTAGATGGTGTTGTGCATCCTTGTACCCTTCTAGACATATGCAACATCTTCTTCATACCTGCATTCACATTTTCAGCAAAATCATGACAACATAAAACATATTTAGCACCAGTTTCCTTATCATGTTAATGTTGGAAATAGCTAGCAATGTCTTTGGTTTCTTGCCTTCTAAGGAACTTACAAACATTATTTTCACTCCTCACATCATTACTCTTCCTTTGATCCACTAGAAGACACCATACTCCTCCCATAAAGATGTCATTTTTCTGATTATTAGCAGCATCATTCAGCATGTTGTCAACATAACCATGCTTCCTCATTAACAAAGAATGTCTCCATGTCTGATCCTTAACCAAGGACTGATTGTTAATGCCTTCTATATACTCCCTCTTACCAAAACATACTATATTATAACCTTACCATCACAAGGTAAAGGTGTTAGAACAAATCTCTACCCTCTTTGAATATCACATTTTATCACACATGTTGCAATGCTTATGATATCAACTTAAGATCTTCAATAATGAATAATCATACCTAAACATACACATTGAACAAACTCATTACATAAAAAAAGATAAAGTATTGATTAAGTTTTTGTTCACCAATATGATTTGATACATTATGAAAGATGATTATGCATTTACTGGTTTCACATATAGATTAATGAGGATCCTTGAGCTCTAACAAAATTCTCTTCCATCATGCAGACACTTGGACATGGCAGGACAACTTCCAGAGCTAAGGAGATAAAGATTCAACCATGAAACCATGGAATTTTTCATTCATCTGACAATGACAAGTCCTCTCCTCTTTTTATATGCCATTTCTTTAAATGTATACTTATTTTTCAGTGTATTGTTTAGTCATTCCCATGACTTATTTTTCAAGGATAATCATTTGACAAAAGATGATTATAGAATACTGAGATGATGAATGATGAAGAAGATTTGAAAATGTTGCACCAATCTAAATTGGATCAATCATCATTTTCAAATCTTCTTCATCAATCACCATCAACCATTTTCCAAGAGAAACACCTTTCTCTATATGAATCTTGGTTTACATTTCCCTATAATCCTGATGCAAAATATTTCCATGAAGTACGTCAAGGGTATAATGCATTCAAGCAAAAGTCCCTGGAGGTTGCTAAGTCTTTTGTACCAGAAAACACCTTTTTCTTGGTAATTTGAAGTCATCAATGGAAACTTACAATCCTAAACAATTAGTATACCATTGATGGGTTCATAATTATTAAGTGAAAGAGAGTTTTCTGATCTGGAACCCCTTTTGGTGATGATCCTACGTAGTTCCACATAGACACGACATGTTCCTTAGAAGACTTTTAATCTCACAATAGTTGAGAAACATAAATGTAGGCATCATGGTCACAATTATTTGGAGACACAACATAATTGAGTGGTATACCCAGACGATGCAACGTAACCACTACTCCTCTAGTTCTAAGTTGACACTGTAGGATCCAAAAACCATAGATAACGATGGCTAAGTTGAATACAAGAGGGAGGGAGGTGAATAAATTGAGAGAGCAAAGGCCGAAGGGCCATAAGGACAAAAATATTCTAGGGTTTACGAATATTATAATTTCTGCAAACCCTGTATTATTTTGGTCGTTATGGCCCTCCTCCTCTGCTCTCTCAATTTATTCCTTATCAATGGTTTTAGGACCCTACAATGTCAACTTAGAACTAAAGGAGTAGTGGTTGTGTTGCATCATTTGGGTATACCACTCAATTATGTTGTGTCTCCAAAGAATTGTGACCATGATGCCTACATTTATGTTTCTCAACTGTTGTGTCCCAGGACCCCTTATGACCCTTTACGATCCCTAAGAATACATCTTAGAGGTCTTAAAGTGTTGTAAGGGGTCATAAGAGGCTTCTAGGAGGGGCCAGATGAGCTTCCACCTTCACGTGGTTGGCCTTGTTAAGTAGAGAATGTTAAACTATTCTTGAAACAAAGAGAAGCTCAATATTTCAATGTCTCAAGGACAAAAAAAATTGTTTGTAGTCTTTTGTTCATGAAACCGTCAAAACATGTTACGCTTATGCAGCTTATCAACACTAGAGGTCTGAAGGAATCAATTATTTGGTCAATTATGAGAAGGAAAATAACAAGATAATATTATTGTATCTTTTGTTTCTTTTATCCATTCATATTTTATGTCTTCTCTTCACCTTTAGTAATATATTGGATACTGTGTAGTGTACATAAAGACAAGATGGTGATTATTCTTGACAATCGGTAGCTATAAGTCTTCTAGACCTTACCTAGTAGATATGAATAAAGATAGTAGAGCTCAATATACCATAATAGTTGGTCTCCATCTTTGGTCCATACGATTGACGAAATGTTTTACCTTTCATTAGCTCATCAAATGTGGTGTTCTAAAAGAATTTAATATATGGTATTTTTATGTATAACGTACATTATTTTAGTTTGACGCTACATGAATTTATCTATTTCCCACACTTGTGGACTGTGGGGACATCGATGAATAAGCATCCCCTCCCATGGCCCGAGTAATGCAGGGCACATGAGGAGACGCTTCTTTATTGTTGTCCGTGTAGTCCACAAGTGGACAAAGTAGATAAATTTGTGAAACTTCAACTTAAGTAATATACGTTATCCTGAAAATATTCTATTAAATTCTTTCAAATCCCCACATTTGATGAGCTAATGAAAGGTATACCATTTTGTCAGTAATATTGACCAAAGATGAAGACCAACTATTATGGTCTCTTGAGCTTTTTTATCTTTAGTGTGCTTGTTCGTCATATTTTTTACCACGATGTTATACCAATGACGCGTTTACCATCAAAAATGTCACTAGACAACCATTGGAGATGCTACATTTTTGACACCCATTTTCGACGATGATGCTATACGAACGAAGAGTTTACCATTAGAAATGTCACTGGACAACCGTTGGAGATGCTACATTTTCAACGCCCATTTTCGACGGCAATGCTATACTACCGACGGGTTTACCGTCAAAAATGTCACTGCACAACCGTTGGAGATGCTACATTTTTGATACCCATTTTTGACAGCGATGCTATACTAGCAACAGGTTTACCGTCGGAAATGTCATTGGACAATTATCGGAGATGCTACATTTTTTATGCCAATATTCGACGGTGATGCAATACTTCTAGTGCGTATACCATTGGACATGTCACTGGATAACCATTGGGGATGTTGTACTTTCGACAGATGTACTGTCAGAAATGTTATAATAAATTGTGTATTTGTGTTTTTATTTCTGACGGATAGGTCTGTTGGAAGGACGACAGTTACTATTTCCATAGCAATTTTTAATGAAATAACTCCGATGACACCTTTCATCAAATATCTGACAGATAGGCATTGAATATCCGATAGATAGCCATTGGAATGAGGCCTCAAATGTACTAGTGTAAGAGAGATGAAGAAAAACTTGGCAAGTTTGGCAACAAAGATGATCAAGACATATTTTTGGGATATTATACAAACAAAAAAGTGTACCAGTATTAGAACAAGATACCAAAAAAGATAGTTGAAAGTGTGAATGTGAAGGTTGATGTTTAGAAAACTCTTGAAAAATATTTTGAATATGAATCTGATATAGGGGATAAAGGAAGAGAGGACAAGAAAAAATAAGAAGAGACAAAGAAAGGTCCACCATATACAAGTAAGACCCCATGGTATATACAGAGAAATAATTTAGAGAATCATATTATAGGTGATAAGAACAAAGTCATCATTACAAGAAGTAGATCAACATAAGAATTGTTATCTCTATTGAGCATTCAAGGTTGTCATTAGTATCAAAGGTTATCAAAGATATCGGTCGGTCACTTATATTGAGCAAATCGGTAACTAGAAGCAAGACAAACTAGTCGATAAAGCTTACACACCAAGCATTACATAGTTTACCGAGCAATAGCATCACCAAAACTAACAGACAGTAAACATTGCGCGTCATAGTATACACCGAGTAGTTTATATAGTGTTTACCAAGGATCACAGAAAATGGCATAGTAATATGAAATGGCACATTCTTCTATGCAAACGGTTACAAAAAATCAGAAAATATTTTACCAAGATCGAGGAATATTTATTGTTATGATATTCATTAAATGCAATGTATATCTTATGTAATAGTTTGATCTAGGTCATTTTTGTACACCATAGATCTTAGGGTTATGACTAAGTTGTGTAACCTAATTTTGTTAAAGCGGCAAAAGCATATCGCTATATAAATGTATGTTTACATCATTTGTGATGTGAAATGATGTGAGAACAGATATATGAATCAAGGAGACACTTGAAGCATTTGCCTAACTTCAAGTCTATCAGTTAACAGAGCAGATTGTAGAGCATATCAGATTGAGCAGAATCATAAAAGGCTACCAAGAAGTTCAGAGCAGAGATTCATCACAGTAAAGGGTAAGATCACCAAAAGTGATCAAAACTTGTAGCCCTAACATGCAAACCTTTTCTATCTGCAGTAGTGAAGAATTTGTGGGTATCATCCCCACCGCGCTTTTACCTTCTTACAAGGGTTTTTGCATTACCAAAATACTTGTGTTATGTGATTGCTATTTTGATTTCATGTTGTTTACTTTCATAAGTTAAATGGATGATTGATACATGCAATTAGATACAAGTTATTTTGCAAGGTTATCACTATTTACAGTCATAGATCTGAAAGGTTTACAAGTAAAGTTTTTGAAGGCACTGATTCACCCCTCCCCTCTCAGTACCTATCTCTCCTAATTCCAACAATTGGTATCATAGTACAGTTCTCTTGTTGAACAGTTTAACCACTGAAGGGTAAATATCTAAGTCATGGAGAGATAGAAGCTTGATAAGACTATTGAGAATCAGAAGATACAGATGCAGATATTTGTTGAACAGTATAAGCAAGCTAGAGAAGGACTGAAGAAACTACTGGTTGAAAGAAAGAACCTAGCTATTCTACAAAATGAGATCGGTTACCATGAAGAATCTATTGATGAAATGTTTGAGCATATTGGATCTAGTTCTGGAAGCATCTTTG
Organism: Chamaecyparis obtusa; assembly: GCA_027943335.1. Taxonomy (NCBI): domain Eukaryota; kingdom Viridiplantae; phylum Streptophyta; class Pinopsida; order Cupressales; family Cupressaceae; genus Chamaecyparis; species Chamaecyparis obtusa. Next base: position 233,080 of record BSBK01006159.1, read on the forward strand.
ATGGATCTGAAAGTATAATCATTGATTTTTTTGAAAAGAATCGGCACTTACTTGATCAAGTGAAAGCACTACAAATCGGTCAAGAATCTCAGATGGTGAGAATGGTAGAAATAATGAACAATGCTAGACAAGCCGAGCAAGAAAGGAATCTGGCTATTGATGACCGAAGATAGATGACTGAACAACTTCAAGCTAAAGAAAATGAAATACAGAGACTCACTAAGTGTCACTTCCAAGTATCTAATCAAATGATGACTGTGAATCAAGAGGTAAACCGAGTGAATGGAGAATTGTCAAGAAGACTAGAAGATGTTGCAAGACTCAGAGAGGAGAATGAGAAGCTGAGGAATGAGGTGAAAAATCAACAGCAACATAATGAAATGATGAAATTGGTTGAGGATAGTTCTAAGAAGATTGATGACTTTCTGACTAATCAAAGAAGATTTGGGAGTAAATCTGGTTTAGGCTGTACCGATAAAGGAGAATCATCACATCAAGCTGAACAAGTCAACAACAATCAAAGTCAAAAACCTAAAGTGTTGACATGTTATCACTGTGGCAAACCAGGACATACATCTAATGTGTGTAGAAGCAAAGCACAAGGTAAACCTCCTATCACTCCTAAGTTTAATGGATATTGTTATTATTGTGGTAAGTTTGGACATCAAGCTTATGAGTGTAGAGATAAATAGAATGATATTGCTAACAATACTACTATGGAGAAAATATGCTATACTTGTAATAAACATGGACACACTGCATGAGAGTGTAAGACTAAGATGAAGCAAGTATGGACTCCTAAGCAGAAAACATAGCATAAGCCTTATCAACCGAAGAGACAAGGTAATTCTTATGTTTGGGATTATAACACTTGGGCTAACTGTATTGCTTGTGGTAAATATGGACATATTGCAGTAAATTGTTACAGAAAGAGTCAGATTGGACAATCAAGAAGCTGGACAAGCACTAGAATGGCATGTATGCACTGTCATAAAATCGGTCATTTAAGCAAAGACTGCAGAGACCGAGCACCTGATGAAAATCATGTATTTGAGAGTGGACACACTACTACAGATATCATGAAGATAAGGAACACTATGTGGAGAAAGACATCCAATGAGAATGTTGAGTCAAGTAATGCTGTCAGTGAAACCTCGTCCACTGGATTGGGTGACATCGGTAACTCCACTTAAGGTGACAAGGTATGTATGGGACTAATATTTATAGTGAACGCATCCTACATACATTTCCTTATACATGATGTACAAATACCAAATCAGTATGAATAAAGATGCATTATGGTTTATATGTTCTGAGCTAACAATGTTATATAGTCGATAAAAGAGAGACCGAGAGTTGATTACCCGTCGGTAATCACTACACAAGGTTAACCGAACAATAGTGCAAACTAATAGAGAAATCCTATGTTAACTGAGCGACAAGTAAATTGTAATCATCACGGAGCTGACAGCTATTGTGTATCGAAAGTTAGGTCAAGCACTTAATGCATAAAATTTTGAGCGGGAATATCAAAAAGTCTATAAATACACATGAAATAGAGTTCATTTTTACATTGTGATTTCAAAGAGCGAAGATTTCACAGAGAAGAGATCGAGCTAAAAGATTTTCAGAAGGATTCAAGGCTATTGTAGATCAAATTGACATCACTCTTCGACGACTCTGAGTAAGTTCATTTGCTACCAAACATTTTTTTTTACCTGCTGCTAGCCGAAACCCTAAATCAATTTATGGCATCTACATCATCCGCTAGCAAATCACAAAGTATCGAGGAAGAAGTTAATCTGATTGTAAGGGAAAATTTTGACAAACCTAAGTTCAAGCCACATCCCAAGGTTGCATCACAAACATATTCAATGGGCGCTTTCTCAAGCATACCAGATAGGGTTTTATTAAAGAAGACGTAAGAGCGTATATTCATTACAAAATTGGAGAAGTAGGAGACTTTGAAACTATTGCAGCATATCAACAAGTCTGTGGCATCGATGGAAAACTAAAACAAGAATACAATAAGATTGAAGAATCAAGGTTATCATGTGTCACATACTATCCGCATTCATTTAAGACAGATTGGATTAGAATCGTATTGAGTAGGTACCATGATGGAAAATTCTAGCTGGATAAACCAATAGAGGTCACTAAGAAAATGATCAGTAGGGTTACTGGCTTCCCTACAACAAACAAGGAAAAAGCCTTCCGTAGTTCATCACGACCTGATGTTGAAAAGAACACTGGAGCTCAATGGGACGGTCGGGCACTAAAAATTTCATCAATCAAAGACCCAGCAGTTAAGTTCGCAACACATGTGATCGAGTAAAAAATATTTCAATCGAGCAAACTCAATAGCGTACCCTGTAGTGCAGTAGACATGGCATATAAAATTATGGAGAAAGGTCACCAAGTTGATCTTCCCGAGGTACTGTTACATCAACTACAGGAAAACATGAAGACTATAAGGTCAAAGAAGTCAAACATATGTAAGTTTGGATCACTACTTGTCTGTTTATTTTTCTATATACAGAAGTATGTACCTAGCGTCGGTAAAGTAAACTGGACAACAAATAAACCAATAACTGCATAGATTATCGACATGATGAGTAAGTTAGGAGATAAACTGAATATAGAATTTGATGCATACTTCAAAGAATTTCAGACCAAAATGCATCAAAGAAGTAGAATTCCAAGGGAATTAGTTGAAAAATTTGAGACAGATATTTGTTTTGTAGTCGACATAGATCATTCAATGATAAGAGTAGTTGAACCTAGATCAAAATGGTTGGCACCTATGGGTTATGAAATGAACCATGATTTCACACTAAAATCTATTAATGCACTGCTTGCATTACCAAAAGACCCCATTGCCACTAGGTTCGGAACATATGAAGAGGCCAAATCTAGAATCACTACAGGCATAGAGATCGGTAAAATGTCTAGAAGGGAAAAGAAGATGAAGAAAGATCTTACTGCTAGATTTGGAGATGTCTCTGACTCATCTGAGGAGACACCAGTTGAACAAGCAACCAAATGTCAGTTAATGTTAGTTGACAAGCCATATGATAGTGAGGAAACTGATTCTGAAGAAGAAAAAGATCCCACACCGGTTCCTCCTCCCAAAGTTCCTAAGAAGAAGCAGTTACCAGTACAAGAAGGTATAAGGACAAGATCATCAACTGCAGCTTCACCACCACAAAAGAAGGAAGCATAAAAGGTAATAAAATGAAAGGTAGCTACACCAACTAAGACTTATGCAAAGAAAGGATCCAAGGTTGCAGCTGAGGCGCCGAAGAAAAGGAGAAGACTAATAAGAGGTAAACTTGAGGATACTAAAACTGAAGATGACACCAATCAATTCAATGTGGTCAACAACAAGGTAAGGTCAATAGATGAAGTCATTGAAGATATAATTGAGAATGGAGACATTGCTGATCTGGAAATAGGTAAATTTAACAAGATGTCAACTGAGGATCAAACCAAGATAGAAGAGGCAGTCATCCAAATGATGATAAAATTCAAGAGAGTTCCATTGGAATTTTCATGTTCATTACGGAAGGAGTTGGATGACAAGATAAACCAAAAGTGGGCTTAAGCACTTGAAACCGAGAAAAGAAAGAGAGAAAGATCTCTAGTTTGGGCAGCCCCACATCTCAGCGTACCAGAAATTGATGAACAAATGGCTAAATATCAAGCAAGATTTATGGTAAAGCACTAGGCCATGACAATACTAGATGAGAACATGGGAGACGTAGATGAGACTGGCGATTCTCTATGGAGATCTATTTTTGAGGCCAGAGAAAAAGCTGAGCAAAAGGCATTCTTAAACTTGTCTAAGAAGAGACAAGATTCCAAAGGTAAAGGTATTTATTTTGATGATGGCATAGCAAAGAAGTCAAAGGACACCGGTATATCAGTTACCGAGGTAATTGATATCACCAAGCAAAAGGAAGAAATAAATGTTTCATAGGATGCACCGGATCCAGTAGAGATCCAACTGAAGAAGAAAATCGATGACGATGTACTCATTGAGGACATCACAAAGGGTGATCCTGATGAGAAGGAAGATGAAGATGTAAACATTGCACCCCTAAACAATCAAGATGAAGCGCAAGCCACTGAATGTGCATTTACATCATTACTAGGTAAGCTTCTTGTACTTGCAGAAGTAGCTGAAATCATTTCACAAGTACAACCCGATAGATCAAACCTCGAGCAACACAAAGACACCATAGGGGTATAAGAAACTAAGAAACCTACAGAGATAGATGAGCCTAACAAAATAGAGGCACCTTCCACCGAGACAAAGGTAACAAATGAGACAGGCAATCGAGGTGATCCCATCTGAAACCACACCCGAGGCTCCCACTCCATCAACCAAGACAACAACTATCGAGGAGCAGAAGAAGGAAGAGAGTGTGTCAACTGAGAAGGATACTCCAATGATTGGAGACAAGTCTCTTGTCATTATTGAGAAGAAATCACCATTAGTATCAGAGAAGAAGAATAAAAAGAAAGGAAAAGGGCGGGTCACCCTAGATGAAGTGATAATTATTCTTGAGTGTGACCCGAGGACCCTGAGCCCCAAAGAACTAAGAAAATATGGGGAATTATGTTCAAGGAAGGCAGCTCAAGAGAAGTTGAAGCAAGAAACTAAGAGAATAAAAATTCTAGCAGATGTGAGGGATATCCTACAATAGGTAGTACCTGAGGTGAATATTGATGAAGATACTCCCATCATAGATCAACTTGCTATATTAACAAAGAAGATCAATGCCCCAGATACCGATGCAGACAAACAGATTGAAGAAAGGGAAGAGTTAAGGATACAAAATGAACTGGCAGAGAAAATCAGCCAAGAAGTGGCAATAAACAAGGTCAAATTATCTGAGGTAATCACCGAGATAAAATCTATCACCTAGCTAATTTGTCATTTCTTACTAGAGCTTTGTACTGTAGAAATCTTCACTATTGAAGTCAGTGAAAAGATAAAAGGACTGGAAGCAGAAATCAAGGTCAGTACAACTGTAGCTATAACCGAGCCAAATGCTTTCACAAAGCACATTCACTGAGTTCAGGAACTCAGGGGGTTAATAGCAGACTTAAAGAAACAAGAAGAGCACATAACTGATCAGGTCACTGAGTTACAGATAGAACTCTTGCCATACCTGAAAATTTTTGAGGCACACATGGTCAAAGTAGAACAACTTGTTGCAACACCTGAGATTTTAGCGTTGGAGAACATCTTTGACATGCATGCACAAGTCAGTCTTGAGCATATTGCTCTCACCAACTTGAAAGAGGAATGGGAAAACCTCTTGGAGTCAGTAAAGAAAACTCACCACCATATTTTTTACAAGATGTGAGTATACTATTAAATTTTTTTTGTATTTGGCATTACTATCAAAAAGGGGAAAAGCAATGTATATGTCAATATGCCAAATAAATATGTACATAGATGCTACGTATACTACATATTACCAGAAGCATGCACCAAGGGGGAGTAAATAGAAATTTTGATAAACACATATGTATATGGTGGAGATATAAGTTATATATAGAAAATTTTGCCTATATACATTCGAGTTTTGATACTAATGCCAAAGGGGGAGATTGTTATCTCTATTGAGCATTCAAGGTTGTCATTAGTATCAAAGGTTATCAAAGATATTAGTCGGTCACTTATATTGAGCAAATCAGTAACTAGAAGCAAGACAGACTAGTCAGTAAAGCTTATACACTGAGCATTACATAGTTTATCGAGAAACAACATCACCGACACCAACAGATAGTAAACATAGAGCATCATAGTATACACCAAGCAGTTTATATAGTGTTTACTGAGGATCACAGAAAATAGCATAGTAATCTGAAATGGCACATTCTTCTATGCAAACGGTTACAACATATCAAAAAATGTTTTACCAAGATCGAGGAATATTTATTGTTATGATATTCATTAAATGCAATGTATATCTTATGTAATAGTTTGATCTAGGTCATTTTTGTACACCGTAGATCTTAGGGTTATGACTAAGTTGTGTAACCTAATTTTGTTAAAGCGGCAAAATCAGATCGCTATATAAATGTATATTTACATCATTTGTGATGTGAAATGATGTGAGAACAGATATATGAATCAAAGAGAAACTTGAAGCATTTTCCTAACCCCAAGTCTATCAGTTAATAGAGCAGATTGCAGAGGATATCAGATTAAGTAGAATAAAAAAAGGCTACCAAGAAGTTTAGAGCAGAGATTCATCACAGTAAAGGGTAAGATCACCAGAAGTGATCAAAACTTGTAGCCCTAACAGGAAAACCTTTTCTATCTGCAGTAGTGAAGAATTTGTGGGTGTCATCCCCACCATAGTTTTTACCTTCTTACAAGGGTTTCTACATTACCAAAATACTTGTGTTATGTGATTGCTATTTTGATTTCATGTTGTTTACTTTCATAAGTTAAATGGATGATTGATGCATGCAATTAGATACAAGTTATTTTGCAAGGTTATCACTATTTACAGTCATAGATCTGAAAGGTTTACAAGTAAATTTTTTGAAGGCACTGATTCACCCCTCCCCTCTGAGTACCTATCTCTCCTAATTCCAACAAGAACAAGTATTATTATGTCTACTCTCGAAGATCAAACCACAAACTATGGAAGAGGCATGCACTAATCAAAAGTGGATATGAGTAATGGAAGAAGAACTTGATTTGATAGAGAAGAATCAGACTTGCAAACTTGTGCCTAGACTGGTTGACAAGAATGTGATTGGTACAAAATGGGTATTCTGAAACAAGTTGGATGAAAATGGAAAGGTAATGAGGAACAAGACAAGATTGGTTTGCAAGGGTTACACTCACATTGAAGGTATTAATTTTGATGAAACTTATGATGTTGTTTCTCGGAAGGAAGCAATTTAAATATTTTTAGAATTTGCAAAATTTAAAGATTTCGAAGCTTAGCAGATGGATGTAGAGTTATCATTCTTGAATGGATAACTAATGGAATAAGTCTACATTGAACAACCAGAGGGATTCAATTCTAAACAATATATGGATGTTATTTGTAGGTTGAAGAAAGCATTATACAGATTGAAGCAGGAACCTAGAGACTGGTATGGAAGATTGGACAAGGATTTCAGAAGGGATTTGTTGATAGTAATTTGTATTACAAATTTTATTTAGATCAATTTTTTATTGTTGTGGTTTATGTTGATGACATAATATTTTCAGGAAAAGATGATTTGTGTAGGAAATTTGCATAAGAGATTCAAAATGAATTTGAGATGTCTATGATTGGTGATTTGAATTTTTTTCCTTGGATTGATAGTAAATTAGAATAGTAAAGGAATTTTCATTTCTCATTCCAAGTATACTAGAGAGTTATTGAAGAAGTTTTCTTTCGAGAATTCTAAATTGGTATTTACTCCTTTTATTACCGGGTGTAAGTTTAATAAAGAAGATGATTCACCAAAAGCTGATGCAATGATGTAGGGCAGGTCAGGAAGAGGGGCCAAAGGCACACCCTAATCCAAATCTACCTTGCAGAGATCACACATAGAAGAAATAACACAACAAGTGAGAGAGATAATGTAGAACAGATCCTTATATTTTATCAATTTGATTCATACATGTCGGGCTATAAGGTCTTCCCAGTTAGGGCCAGATATAAGAATTCAATTACAATAGTCCTCCAACATATGAGGATTCAAAACTTCCTTCAATCTACTAACTCCTAACTACTACCAAAACCACTAACTCCCAAACCACAACCAACGACTACATTATATACAAGAGGCTACCGAAACAAGTCATTCTTCAGATCCATCATTAGCAAAAGGAATGACCAAATCTAGGTCCACACGCTTCCCAATGATTGATACCAACATTAAATCTATGACCACAATTAAATGCACAAGTCGGCCTCAACAAGAAATCAAAACAAACAACTTAGTAAGAAAGGATAACCGAGCACCAGGAAAGGATAACTGAGTGCCAGGAAATAATCAACCAACTCGGTTAAAGAAGGAAACCGAGCAACTACCGAGCCAAATCGGTTAACGAAGGAATCAAGCAACACAAAAAACTCAAACTTATTTTCGATGACACAGGATTTCCAAGGACTCGAGATGCTCCTACATCAGACACCAGGGGTTATTTGAAATGAATCTCTGAATCATGTGATAGCTACAACCCGAGTTGAATCCAACTCAAATTGTGAAATCCATGAACTGTCTTCAATCGGTCTATTCTTCTACTTTACCAGATATTCCATATATTGTCTTCCTCTTGTGCTTCTACCAACTCTTTGTTCCAATATATGCTCAGCTTCTTCTATCCGATTCTTAGGAGAATCATTCGATACTGTCATATCTTCATCTGATTCATGGTACTCATACAAATCTGCAATGTTGAATATAGGTGATATATTCATGTCATCAGGTAACTCAATCTCATAAGCATTTCCACTATCAAATCTCCTCAATATCCTGAAAGGACTAAATTTCTTCAGTTTTTATCTTCCCATATGTTCTAACAGAAAATCTTCCTTTCTTCAAATGAACCATTACTTCATCACCAACTGCAAAAGTCTTATGTCTTCTTGATCTATCTGCTCTATCTTTGTATTTCTGATTACTATTCTCCAACTTATGTTTCACTTCCTCATGTAATGTCTTCATGAACTTAGCAAACTTTACTCCTTCAGCACTTCTTTTTTCTTCACCAACAATATCCTTCAAATCTGATATACCTCTTGGTTGTATGCTATTAAAAATCTCAAAAGGTATTTTTACGGTACTCCTATTCACTAAATTATTGTATGCAAACTTTGCTTCTGCCAACATAGAATCCCAATTACTTGGTTTATCTCCAACTAGGCATCTCAAAAGATTACCCAAACTTCTATTCACAACCTCTGTTTGTCCATCAATCTATGGGTGAAATGTAGAACTATACCTCAACTCGGTGCCCAACTTTCTCCAAAGAGTCTTCCAAAAGTATCCAACAAATTTATTGTCTTAGTTAGAGATGATACTCCTTGGTAATCCATGCAATCTGACAATTTCCTTAAAGAAAATATCTTCCATATGCACTACATCTTATGTCTTTCTACAAGGTATAAAATGTGCCATTTTAGAAAATCTATCCACAACAACAAATATAGAATCATTACCTCTTACTACCTTCAATAAGCCAAGAACAAAATCCATACTGATATCAATCCAAGGTTTCTCAGGAACATAAATCGGTATGTACAATCTAATATTTTGACTTACTCTCTTTGCAACTTGACAAATTCTACAACTTTTTACAAATTTATGAACATCCTTATACAACTGTGGCCAAAAGTATTTCTCCTTTAGCAAATTCAATGTTTTGTCAATGCCAAAATGTCCAGCCAAACCACTACTATGTTTCTCCTTTATCAAATTAGTTCTCATTGATCCTCTTGGTATACACAACTAAATACCTTTAAATAACATACCTTCTTGAATGAAATAGTCTTCCCATTTAGTACTCGGTTGATCTTGAATAGGTGCTCTACACTTCCTCCATGGCTTAGAAAAATCAAGATCAGTTTCATACAAATCTTTCATGTCATCAAAACCAAGAACTTCAATTCTCATCTCAGTCATCAAAGATCTTCTTCTACTCAATGCATCAGCAACTCGGTTAGTGACTCCACTCTTATGTTTTATCACAAATGTATAACTCTGCAAATATTCAACCCATTTCATATGTCTTTGGTTCAACTTATTCTGATTATCCAAATACTATAAAGCCTTATGATCAGTATACAACACAAATTCACTCGGTATCAAATAATGTCTCCATTTCTTCAGGGCTTGAACAATAGCATATAATTCTTGATCATACACAAAATATTTCCTTTTTGCATCATTCGACTTTTCACTAAAGAAAGCAATGGGTTTACCTTCTTGACTCAACACAACTCCTATTGCACTACCACTTGCATCACATTCAAATTAAAATACCATATTGAAATCAAGTAATGCTAACACAGGTAATTCAACAACCTATTGTTTCAAAGTCTCAAAACTTTTATCAGCTCCATGTGTCCACTTGAATTCTCTTTTATCTCCTCTCATAGTCTCAGTCATAGCATTACAAATTGAACTGAAATTTCTAATGAACTTTTGGTAAAAACTTGCTAAACCATGAAATGATCTTACCTCACTAGCATTTTCAGGTATAGGCCAATTCAAAATAGCTTCAACCTTTTCAAGATCTATTTTTAAACCATCAGCTAAAATCACAAATCCCAAATACACAACCTCCTCTTTCATGAAGGAACACTTTTTAGGTTAATCAACAGCTTGTCTTCTTTCAATCTTTGCAATATTTTTTCAACATGCAACAAATGTTCTTCTCTGGTCTTACTGAATATCAAAATATCATTTAGATATACAATCACAAATTTACCCAAGAATTTTTTCAAAACCCCATTCATCAATCTCATAAAAGTACTCAATGCATTAGTTAAACCAAAAGGCATAACCAACCATGCATATAAACCTTCTCTTGTCTTAAAAGAAGTCTTCCACTCATCACCTTCTCTGATTCTAATATGATGATATCCACTTTTCAAATCAACTTTGGTAAAATACTTTTCTCTAGTTAAACTATCTATTATGTCATCCATTCTCGGTACAGGAAAGCTATATTTTATTGTTATCTTGTTGATTTCTCTGGAATCAATACACATTCGTCATTCTCCATTCTACTTAGGTGTCAATGCATCTGGGACTACACAATGACTCAAACTTTCTTGGATCAAACCTTTTTGCAATAATTCTTGAATCTCTTGGTTCAATTCCTGATTCTCGGTAGGTGTTAACCAATGTGGTGCCTTATTCAGTAAACTAACTCCATGGATTAGATCCATGAAATGATCAATACTTCTCTTTGGTGGAAAACCATCAGGTACATTATCAGAAATGATCTCCTTATACTCTGTGAGTATCTTATCAATCTCTTCAAGGATGCTATCCTCTGTTTTCTCACTTGGTTTGTTAGGGAATCACAACAAAACATACATCATTATTCTTCAAATCCTTAACAAAATTTATTCCTTCCATCAAGCAAACTTTCACAGATGTACAAACACTACTAACAGGTTCTTCAATCAAAGGTAACAAGATTTGTCTTCTCCCATCAACCCAAATAGTATATTTATGCAATCTCCCATCATATATAGCATGTCTATCATATTACCAAGGTCTACCCAACAAAATATGACAACAATCCATAGGCATGATATCACACAACACTTTATCATAGTACTTTCCAATTTTCAAATTCACATAACATTGTTCACTTACCAAGAGTGTATGCTCATCCTTGATCCATGAAATTTGATAGGGTCTTGGGTGTTCCATTCTTTCTAACTGCAACTTTGTAACCATTTCCTCAGATGCTAAATTCTCTGAGCTTCCACTATCAATGATTACCTTCCACACTTCATCAAAAACTCTACATCTAGTCTTGAACAAACTTTTCCTTACCAGATCTTCCTTATTACTTTCACTCCAAAGTGCTCTCCTGACCATCAAGTTCTTTTCTTTGTCTGGTTCATTCAGTAAGTCTTCTTGCACCAAAGCATTTCTACTTCTACTGACCTTCTTACTTGCATGTGTACACTCAAATGATCTATGTCCTTCTTCTCCACAATTGTAACAAGTTCCTAAGAATCCAACTCTATTAAAACCACCTCGGTAGTTACTGCCTCTTCCTCTAGCCGAACTTTCACTTTTCCACTCGGTTTGCTTTTATCTAGATTTGATTTGTCCTAATCAGATCTATTGTTTTCACCATAAGATCTACCTCTTCCTCTAGGGAATCTACCACATCTTCCTCTTTGTCTTTGCTCATGTCTTTTGTTCAATTTATCCTCAGCTTTCAAGGCAAACTGATAAGCTTTCTCAATATTTTCCAACTTAACCAAACTGATTTCTTCTTGGATGAAAACTCTCAATCCATTTAGGTACCTAGCAATTCTTTTCACTTCATCTTCATCATGTCCAGATCTGATATCTAATCTATAGAATTCCTCATTATAATCTTTTACTAAGCTATCTTTCTGCCTCAAACTTTGCATTCGCCTAACTAGGTTAATATGATAATCACAAGGTAAAAATGTGTCTTTCAATTTATTTACCATATTATTCCATACCTTAATTTTATCTTTGCCTTTCCTCTTTCTATCCAATTGTAGGTGTTCCCACCACAAGGATGCATGGCTCTTCAACTTTGTGCTCGCAATCTTCACCTTCTTTTCCTCGGGGACATTTTCATACTCAAAATACTTTTCCATCTCAGTGATCCAATCCACCAACTCATTTGAATCTAGCTTTCCACTATACTCAGGAGGATTGAAATGTGGTGTTGACTTCAGATTTGTCAAAGCCTTCAACAATATTTTTGACCCTGATCCATCACAAGTGCAGGTTCTACAACATCTCATTCTTCTTCAATTTCTTCATCACTAACATCTTCAAGATGTCTTTCTCTACCCTGGGCTATCTCAATAGCTTCTAACCTAGCAACAAGTTGTGTCAACATGTCTGCCAATCCTAGATCTGCATCCTGTCTCCCACGAACCATCTTGAAAACCCTCTGCAATTGCAGGTCAGATTGCAATCTACCACCATACAAAAAATATCAATTAGGGCTTCACAAGAAGGAACCCTCAAACCTAATTCAAAAATTAGATCCAGATCTTAACCTTTTCTCTGATACCACCTGACACAAGGAAGGTCAGGAAGAGGGCCCAAAGGCACACCCTAATCCAAATCTACCTTGCAGAGATCACACACGAAAACAATAACACAAGTGAGAGAGAGAATGCAGAACAAATCCTTATATTTCATCAATTTGATTCATACATGTTGGGCTATAAGGCCTTCTCGGTTAGGGCTAGATATAATAATTCAATTACAATAGTCCTCCAACATGAGAGGATTCAAAACTTCCTTCAATCTTCTAACTCCTAACTGCTACCAAAACCACTAACTCCCAAACTACAACCAATGACTACATTGTATACAAGAGGCTACCAAAATAATTCGGCCTTCAGATCCATCATTAGCGGAAGGAACGACCAGATCTAGGTCCACATGCTTCCCAATGATTGATACCAACATTAAATCTATGACCATAATTAAATGCACAAGTCAGCCTCAACAAGAAATCAAAACAAACAACTCGGTAAGCAAGGATAACCGAGTGCTAGGAAATAACTAACTAGCTCGGTTAAAGAAGGAAACTAAGCAACTACCGAGCCAACTCGGTTAATGAAGGAACCGAGCAACACAAAAAACTCAAACTTATTTTTGGTGACATAGGATTGCCAAGGACCCAAGATGCTCTTGCATCATGCAAGTAAGTACAAATAAATGATTGGAGGATTATTTTATTTGACTAAAACCAGACTAGATATTGTGTATGTTGTATGCATAGCAACCAATTTTCAACAAGAACCAAAAGAGTGACATGTTATGGCAGTAAAGAGAATGTTTAGATATTTGAATGGAAGTTTAGATTTTACTCTGATAGCTTATATTGATGTTGATTAAGCCCAATGTATTGATAACTAGTGGAGTATTAGTGGTGGATCTTATTTTCTTGGCTCCTAGTTTGTTGCTTGGTCAAGAAAGTAGAAGGATTCTATAACATTATCCATTATTGAATTAGATTACATTGCAACATCCTTGTGTTGTATTTAGGTATTATGGATGAAACAAAATTTGAAGGATATTGGTATAACATTTGATGAGCTGATCTTAATTATGTGAGACAATACCAATACTATAAATATTTCTAAGAATCTTGTGCAACATTCCAAAACAAAAGAAATATCTATTAGATATCATTTCTGAAAAGAGAAGGCATTGGAAAATGAGGTCAGCCATGAATATGTACCTAAAAAGGAGCATATTGAAGATATATTTAGGAAACCATTGTGTAAGGATACTTTTGAGTATCATAGGCAAAATATAGGGGTTCTGGCCCTTCTTAGTGTTCAGTAAATGCACTGGTGTGTGCATTGTTCCAATGCATTTCATGCTTATTCTTTTTTGGATCAATGCTTGGTGGCTTCCTCTTTGGGGTAGCATAGTGATTTTGTAAGGGGGAGTTTGTGCCCTTTGTCATTGTTGTCAAAGGGGGAGAAGAATAGAGGTTTTTGATGTTGATATATTTTAACATTGAGTTGTTTACTTTATTATTGGTGAATAACCATCAATGAAAAAGAGGGATATTCTTGGAATGTGATTCTGATGCTATCATTGTTGTTGTCATTCATGGTTTTCATTGATGCCAACATATCCTATGCTTATATGTGGATTTCATGCTTTAGTGATCTGGTAGAGTGCGCTCTAGATGATGTGCTATAATGATTTATCTTTAGTTGTGTTCGTGCTAGTCCCATTTATCTTGAAACATAATGTGGTTCATTTATTTGGGTTTGGTCCTATCTAGAAAGTGGTCATTGTGCTTTGACTCAAGTATTTGCATTGTAACGTATAGATCTTATCCATTAGTTCCAAAGTTCATGGTGATTGTGTAGTGTGATGTTGTGTATGAGGCATGTTGTATTGAATGAGGTGGTCCATGTTTCATTCCTTACCACCATGATAATGGTTTGGTGTGACCTATTTCAAATTGTATTAGGTTGACCTAATTGTTGGCATGGCATGGTATAAGAGAGTGATGTTTCTACTTAGTATGGTATGATGCTTATGTGTGAGAATTATGTGAAGCGAATGCAAATCTGACAAGGGAAAATATGTGTATTGATGTATATGCAAGTTGGTGCAACCAATAGAAGACTGTTATATTATTTATGTGTTGTTGATTATTGGTGACAGTAACATCAGTGTTGGATTCCTTTTCATTTCTTATATTTTGGCAGTGAGCCTCTTTGTATTGATAGTGAAACCTATTTTTCTTCTAGGTAGTTGGCCCAACTAGAAGTGAGCCTTACCTATAGTGAGGAAGTTTGCATTGAGCCCTTGTAAAAAATACCTTAACTAGTGTTCTATTAATGAGAATTAGTTTCTCCATGGTTTTTCCCATCTTGGGGTTCCACATAAATTTTTGTGTTCATGGTGTTTGATGTTTTGTGCTTTCATGCTCATATCCGTTATAATTTTTTGATTGGTTTAAGTATTGATCGAATTAATTTAAGGTTAAGGAATTTTTTTTATTACAACTGATTCACCCCCTCTTAGTTATTCATCTTGTTCAACAATATTACCATAGTTCATTGATGGTTGAGAGTTTTGTTTTAATTATGAATGATAATTTGAATAAGACAAAGGGTCTTGGGGTATACCTTGTCTTTCAGTCCATGTTTTCCTCTAAGAAAGATAAACATCTTGGACTTCTTCATCCTCCAAAGGCTTGAAATCAAGTTTATTGTCTATACTAGCAATTATTTTGCACTTGCAATCCTTCTTGTAGCAACAAGTAGGGCAATACTCTTTTAGAGAAGCTTCTACTTCTTCTTGTTTCCTCCTAGCTTTTAGATTATCTAGTTGAGTAGCCATGTGATTAGTGATATCCTGCTTCATGTTAGTAAGTAGATTGCTAATTTCCATTTGAGAGACTCCAACAACGGCCTTAGAAGCTATGAACCTGATACTACTAGTCTTCTTCATATTTTCTATTAAATAATTCCTCGAGATGTTACAAACATCATCCCAATAATATTGAGAGATGTGTCCTTCACCCATCAAGTTTAATGCATTCATGCAATCTTCATGAATTCCCTTAAGGAAAATTAGCTTTATAGACTCCTCTCCCAAATTACTATCCCTAGACTTGTTGAGGTTGAACATGAAATGATCCAAGTAATCTTCTAATGGATCATCCTCTTTTTGAGTCATTCTATAGATTTCATCACCTCGCAAATATTCTTACCTGGGGTAATCCTTATACTTCTTAAGAAGCTTCTCTTTCATGGTTGTGCATATCAAAAAAACACTTCTCCCAAGTCCCATGAACTGTATCCATGCAGAATCCTTGAGCTTTGTAGGTAACAAATTCAATTGATGGTCAACTATAGTGTAGTCATAACTATGACACATGATCTCAAACTCAAAGATAAATGTATCTAGGTCTTCAATGACTAACCCATGAATGCTTGGACGGGTATATGGTGGTATATTCTTTATAGTGGTGCCCCTATGCTGATGGAATATTGGGAAGTGAAAGGTTGGTGTTGCATCATTGTTTCCTCCCCCATTATGTCCCGAGGAATGGGAATTGAGAGAAGAAGGTGGAGAATTTAGAGGTGAAACCATGCATACTTTAAATATTGGATTGAGTAGATCTGCTTGTTCAAGAATTACTTCTTTACATGTTGCTTCTTCAGGTTTTGATTTTTTTAGCTCTAGTTGGTTGTTTGAAGGAATAAATCTTTCACAAGTGTCCCTCCTTCAATTCATACAGTAATGAAGAACTTAATTTACATTGCCCTCTACAATGTTAGTAAAACTAGGTGCTCCAAAATATTATCACTAAATCTATTCTACTAAACAATACATCTATACTTAAGAAAAGTGCAAGCAATGGAAATAAAATGATGATTTGACACCACTCTAAAAAATGGTAAAAAATGTAGAGTTCCATTGACCATTCATGATTAAATAGCTTATTATCCTATCATCTCCAAGTAAATTCTATACTTGAGTAACCTTTGCTAGTAATGGTTCACATTTAACTTATCAATCTGGGGTCATAAACTTTAAATGGGCTAGCATAGTTTATGCATCACCATCTCATTCAAACTTCTATCTAACTACTGAAATAGAGAGTACAAAAAAGTAAATACTCACTAACTTCCAAAACCATAGCTAATCTAATTAAATAACATGAAATCTTATAATAGCTTCTCTGCTATCTTTATAACAAGTAGAATTGAAACACTATATACATTAATGTGAATGAACTTAACACCTACAACAATTAATCCACCATTACTGCTCAAAGCCACATGACCACATTTGTATAACTTAAACAGTGAGCTTCAACAGATTCTATCGAAAAACTTATCAAACCACTACACTATAATGCATAAAGGAAAATAGGGTGGCGATATATCTCAATTGACCCCCCTTGAAATAAAATCAATTACATTCAACAAAAGAAAATAAGATGATTGAAACTTATTCTATTCATGAAGACATCTTGATAGAATATCATTTCTTAGAATTGACTATAGTAACGATATATTATCCAAAACAACATTATTGCATTCATGTGAATGTTAAAATATATAGAGATCACAAGGTTGAAATATTCAACCATACATGCAAATACTATCCTTCAATCTAGGAGAATATTTACTATCAGTAAACATAACACACTTACAAGAAAGAGTCCTATAATTACAACACTTGGATCCATTAAGAGAAACTTAACAAATTCTACACTTGTCATTAAGAAGTAACAAGTTATTATCTTCCACGGAACATAATTTAGAATAAGTCTTCAAGGTTCTTCTTCAAAAGACTGATCGATAAAGATATTTTGAATTTGGAACACTTCCAATACTTGACTAGTCATTGACTACAAGAAGTTACACAACTTGTGGCTACAGGAATTGTGGCAGTCCAATCCATAATATACTGCAAAATCAAGTTAGGAAGCAAATAACTATACATATAACATCTAATCTTATTTCCATCACATTTTAATGCATAAATTGCTATATAGCCATAGTTTAAACTATATATATATATATATATATATATATATATATATATATATATATATATATATATATATATATATATATATATATATATATATATATATATAGGGTATTATAGCATGAAATTCTTCTTAAACATATGGAAATACTAAGTATTAAGCATAAAAGACATAACCATAGTGACCAACATAGTCTAAGATAGAACTATAAAGTTATAGAAACAACACCAAAAAACCCACTCATCAAGGGGTCAAAGAAAACTTGAAGAAGACAATGAGGCAACACATGAAAGTGGTGATGACAATATGCATAAACAAAACACACAAAGTGAATGAAAGGATATTAGTGTTGAAACTAGAACTTGTGATGAAAGGAATAATTAACTTACTCTTGAGATGTCAAGGGACATGAAGTAGGTAACACCAACCAAGTTTGATGGAATAGTAACTTGTGATGTTGCAAAAGTGTGGCTAACATAAATGGAGAAGTATTTTGAGAAAAAAAAAAACTATTTTAAGATAACTAAGGTAGTATGAGGTGACTATTAGTTGGTGGGAGAAGCGTCCACATGGTGGATGAACAAGAAAATGAATTGGGGTTAAGATCCTACAGTTTAGAATGAGATTAGTTTGTGGTCATATTTAGACTAAGGTGGTTAACTCAACTCTTCTTTGAGAAAAAGCTAAAATGTTTCTAGAATTTGCGTCAAGGAGACATGTTTGTGATAGAATAGTAGGAGAAGTTTACCAATCTTTAAAGTATGTTCCCTAGTACCACAAAGATGGAAGGTTTAGAATCATAAAATTCATCATGGGTCCAAATGCCCAAACAGGTGGAGAAGTAGATATGCATGGTCCAATCCCTATGGATCAAGTGTTTGAAAAGGCTATAAAGTAAGAACAAAAAATGAGATCAATCTTCTCTTATCATGAAAAAAATTACAAAAAGTAAAATTGGTCACAACATTCTCAATCATTTAAGAATTGAATTAACAAGGAGGTGAGAAGGGAAAATGAAAAAGGATTAAAAAATAATAAGAATGACTCCAGTAATGAAAATAAAAGAAAATAACAATTCCAAGAGGAATGATGATAATTCTAGTAAACCTTCTAAGAAGCGAGGACCTCGTGGAGGTGATCACTATGCAAACTAATGCCCAAAAAAGAACCAAGGAGTTAAACAATGACACAATCCATTACCAACACAACAAGTAGCCTTCTATAAAATGATTCATGTAACCTTGGACAATCATCAAGAAGAGTACCAAATTACTCACATAGAGACGATATGTGATTTATTTGGATTTTATGTTTCTATTTTAATTGATATTGGTGCAATAAAATATTTTATTGCGCTAAGGGTAGTAAGTAAATTTCCTAGAAGAACAAGATTTATATCAAAAACTTTATTCAATGAATATATTAACTAGACAAAAGATCAATTAGAGCAATACTTGTTTGAAACCAAAGTTGATCTCCCATGTTTCTCAATTGAAGTGAATTTGTATGCAACTCCTCTAGGTTCCTATTATATTGTCCTAGAAATAAATTAGTTATGGAGGCATAGGGCCAAGCTAGACTATTTTGAAAAATTAGTAGCATCTAGATGAGATAGGAAACACGATATTCCATCAAGGCACTCAAAGAGAAGTCAAGGTTAGATATATTTATGCCATACAATTTAAAAGGGCTAAGTAGAAAGGGTCGTAGCTCTTTGTAGTCAAAATGGAAAAACTATAACTCAAAGAGCTTACCATTCTAAATGGTCTAACTTATTACAAATCTTTGAAGATCCATGAGATTGAAGATCTTGAATCAAAGAGAAGCCTTTGTAGAGAATGATCTATTCCCTCGGGATTTAAAAATATTTCTAAATACAAATAAACCCCCTTGGTTACCCTTGAAAAGAGGTATCAATTTCTCCATCGACATAATTCTTGGTTATGAACCAATATCAAAAGCACCATATTGTAGGAGTACTATGGAGTTGATGGAACTAAAGTTTCAATTGCGAGAATGGTTAGCAAAAGTATTTAATTAGAACTTATGTTTCACCTTGGGGATAACTCATAGGCTTTTTAAAAAAGGATGACACCTTGCATTTACGCATGGACAATCGTATACTTAACAAGGTAACAATAAAGAAAATGTATCCTTTGTTGTGTATTAATGATCTTTTTGATCAGATAAGTGGAACAATAATGTTCTCAAAGATTGATGTGTGATCCAATTATCATGAAATGAGATTGATTTATGATCAGATTATCATGAATTAGGATTGAAAGAAGAATAAATTAATAAAACAACTTCCAGAACAAGGTATGGACACTATAAATTCACAATCTTTCCTTTTGGACTTATGATTGCCCTAATAGTGTTCATGACCTTGATGAATAGTGTCCAAAGATTTCTTGGACAAACTTATTCCAGTGTTTTTAGATGACATTCTTATATACTCTAAGAATGAGGAAAAATACTACAAGCATCTTAATTTTGTTATTTAATGTCTAAGGGAATACAAACTATATGGAAATATTTTGAAATATACTTTCTTTTGTAAAGAAGCATAATATCTAAGTCATATAATCTTAGAAAAAGGAATTGCAGTAGATCGACCATCAAAGATCAAAGCCATTCTTGAATAGCCAACGCTGAAAATTGTGCATGAAATGTATAATTTTATGGGGTTAGCAGGGTATTATAGAAATTTTTTGTCAAGCTTTTATAACATCACCCCCCCTATCACTTCTCTTTATGGAAAAGTGAAATGCTTTTAATGGTCATAAAAAATGGTAGGAGGCATTCAATCAGCTTAAAGAGAAGTTGAGTACAACTCCAATATTGAAGGTTCTTGATCCAAAAAGTCAGTTTGTTGTAATCACCAATGCCTCAAGAGAAGGTTTAGGTGGTGTGCTTATGCAAGAAGGGAAAGTGATAACTTATCAGTTAGGAAAACTAAAGTCATATGAACAAAATTATGCCCCTTACAACCTGTAATTAGTAGCAATAGTTCATGACTACAAATGTGGTGACACTACTTGTTAAGGAAGCCTTTTGAGCTTAAGATAGACAATCGATCATGTTCTTAATTACATATTCTCTCAACCCCATCTCAATGCTTGACAAAGGAGATGGTTGAAATTGATATTCAACTATGACTTTTAGTTAAGTTATATCAAAGGCAAAGAAAATTGAGTGGCAGATGCCTTGAGCTAGAGGAGACATATTTCCTTAATCTATTCTCCATTCATTTAGGTCTCAAGAACCAAGTTTTACAAAAGTTTGTGGGAGATGAATTCTATGAACAAGTTGAGAAATCTCTCTTGATCAATCCTCAAGATTTAAGATATGACTGGTTTTGTTTAGAACTAGATAGACTTCTAAGGTATAGAGGAAGGATGTATGTTCCAAACTCTGTAGAGTTAAAAAACCTTGTGTTTAAAGAGGTTCATTCTACACCATACTTAAGACATATGAGAGTGACAAAACTCCTAACAAACATAAAACTACTTTATTTCTAGAGAGGGATGAAGGGTGATGCTACAAGATTTGTGGCATGATGTCTAGAATGCTAGGGAGTAAAGGCTGAGAATCAATAGTAGACAAGACTTCTATACCCTCATGATATTCCATAGTAGAAATGGAAAGTCATTGGTATGGAATTTATGCAATGTCTCCTTATGTCTTGAAATAAACATAATATTATCTTAGTAGTAATGGACAAAATCACCAAAGTGACCCATTTTATACCTAAAAATTTGATAGATGAAGCATTGATAATAGATCACAAGTTTGTCCAAGAAGTGTTTAGATTGCATGAATTTCCTAAGAAGATTATCTCTAATACAAATGCATACATGACATCAAGGTTTTGACAAACCTTGTTTTCAACACTTGGAACTCAACTTAATATAAGTTTGACCTATCACCCTAAGACAAATATGGTTAGATATAAAGGGTGAACAAAGGCCTTCAAGATTTTTTGTGAATGTATTGCATGGACTAGCAATACAAGTGTGAGGAATATCTTTCAGTTGTGGAATTTGCATATAACTCTTATCATTTTGTGAATCTATTTTGTGTCAAGATCATGTTAAAATCCTTCATCGAATCTTTGAAATTGCTTTTTAATAATATAATTTTAGGTTTTTATAAAATAAATTTAAAATATTACTTGAACATTTCAATTCACATTTAATGATTCAATAATAAAAATATATAATAAATTTAAAAGAAAGTATAATACAAGATCATTTGAAAAATAAATATAAAATTAAAAAAACCACATTATAAAAATATCCAACTTAATATGAAATTAAATGGAAATATTCATTAAAACTATTAAACATGATTTTTGGTTGTGCCCCATTCTCAACGTCTATGGAAGTTCCTTTTTTCCACTCTCCCTGCACTGTTTTCATTGCCTTGGTCTTGGGTAGTTGCACTACTTTGGCTTTCCTCACACCTAAATACCATATCTTACAACTAAATATTTGGAAATTTCACTGCCTTGCTACCTTCTCCCACACTTTCTATACCATTCAATTGGAAGCATTGATAATTTGTGTGAACCTCTCCCCTCATCTCAATCTTTTGATTGTTTCTTTCCAGTGAAACTCTGACTTGTATACCATGTCGAGAGGTATACCGATTCAATTCAACTCTTTTGAGGCCCAAATGGTAGGTGCTAACTACAAGAATAATTTGCATGCTACTCTTTTGAGTGCTAATTCTCTAGATAGATCACAAGATGACTTCCAGTGATTGTACCCAACATTGTTCAAGCTCCATGCACGATAATCGATTGTAAGGTGGATATGATTTTTAGTGGATTCAACAAGTTCTGTGACCTTTTTAACGAAAACCTAGATATGACTTATTGCGGGGATGTTTAGAAAGTTTGTGCAATGAAACCAAATGTTTATTCATACAAAACTCCATCATTAGGTTTTGTGAATATGACCTTCCATTTTAAGGTTTATGTGATGTTTGCGACAATCTTCTTTTGTGGGATTACCCACTCTTGGAATCCCATGTTTGTGCTTGTAAATATTTCCAAAGTTTCTCTTCCTTTTCTTTTTCTCTTTTCTATTTATCCCTTATATGGAGAGACTACATTAAGCATAACAAGGATTTCTATGAGTAGAAAGCAAAGGAAAACTAAGAACATTATGTTGGTAATTAGTAGCTAGATGAAAGATGTAACAATAATGATGTCATATTCTCATATGAGAAACTGGACTTCTTCACTAAGGGAAAATCTCTATATTAATTTGCATGACTCAATCTTTGTCATCATGATGCAAACTACTTGAATATTGCTACTACAACATTTAAATTTTTGCTATTATTGCAACTTTGAACTTTTGCACTATTATTACAACTTTGTAATTCTTTACTCTTAATCCAAGAAAAAAAATCCAACTAAAAAATATTTTACAATTACAATAAAATAAATAAATAAAGATGTCCAACATTATATAACGAATGAAGATGATTATTTATTTTTCCATCCCAAAATAATGAGGATTCTTTATTTTTAACCTAAATATTTTTAGGCGGGTCTTAATAATTAAAGATGTCCCACATCCTATTATGAATGAAGATGATTCTTTACTTGTGCAGCTCAAAATAATGAGGAAGATTCTTTGTTTTTAACAAAAAATATTTTTAGGTGGGTCTTAATAATTAAAGATGTCCCACATCCTATAATGAATGAAGATAATTCTTTATTTGTACACCTCAAAATAATGAGGAATAACCAAAACATTTTTAAGCGGGTCTTAGAAAAAAGTTCCATGAAAAGAAGAAAATTCTACTATGAAATGTATTACATAGTATTCATTTATAATATTAATTTTGTATAGCAATGATTTCTTAGATTTAAGTATTTTTTATTTGAACAAAAACAATCAAAATTTGGAACTTGAAAAAATCCAATAAAAACTCTTATAAATTCTGGCAACACCCACAAGATATTTTAAGGAGCCCCGCTATGAGAGGCAGCTTTTAATCTATAAATTGATTTTGGTGCTTGAAGGGCATGCACAGCGTCCTTTAGAGCAGTTTCCTGAGCCTCCTAGAATTTTTTTTCTCGTTTTCTCCGGTCAATAATGACTTCAGGTTTCAGCCACACCACATCAGTACACAAAACGAAATGAATATCACTTGCACGGCCCATTTCACAGGCTGCCCATATTTTCATCGCGCTCCTCTTATAATTCAACCCCGCCGCGTTGTTACTAGAAAATATGGAGCATCTGCTATAGCCCGCCTCTTGAAAAACAACGATTCAAATCCATACTCGCACTTGGAACTACCAAAATCATCTTTTCATTCTCGTAACAATTTAGTGGCTCAGGTGGGAGTCGTACTCCCGACGCTTCCAAAGCTTCCTCCTGCCGAGCAAGCGCTTTTGTCTATTGCATTCATCTTATGTACGGTACGCACAATTCTCTGCCACTGCTCTCCTCTTTTTTTTTTTTCTCCTGATTTTATTTTTGCAAATCAGTTTTGTATAAATAAAGGAATGAAGTTTTTTAATAATCTCCAAAAAGGTCAAATAGTCTATGAGACCATCGGATAATTAATCACACTGCGAAGTATACAAGTTTAATTAAGCAGGCTGGCTACATAGCGTCTTCTTGATTTCTCTTTTCTTTTGAATCTGGAATCTGCACTAGCCAGGTGGTACAAGAAAGAGGTCCTAAGAATAAGAAGATGCACCGGTACATATTGGAAATTAAACCCACAAATCTCACATATGTTCGAAACTTCTCGGTTTCTTTTTATTTTTTTGTTTCAAAGCTGTCTCCTGGTGAATTGGTAAAATCTATGGTCAGTTGAAAAATCCAGTATAGAGACAAGCACCCATCATTACATGTTTTAATCGTATTTTTACCATTTGACTCTGCAAATCTGATAACAGCCATATCATCAGGAAACTCAAGCATAGATATGTTTCAAACATCATTGACCAAGTGACTCCATCTTTGGTAAAGTCCATAATCAGTAGGGGACTCCAGTTTAGGGAGGAGAACCCGTCCTCATACATGCTTTGAATATCTTCTACCAAGCCACTTTCTTGGTTGATAAAACCCACTCACCGGGAGTCTCCAGCATAGGGATGAGGACCGGCACACCAGGTACCCACATATTTTGATGAGTCTACTAATATTCATAGGGCTACATATTTACTCTTTTAGCCTTGTAACTTGATTTGAAATAGTGTACCTGCATCCCGTGCTTCCAGGTGATATTGATAAAACCATCCTAAGTTGCCGGTTCGTATTCGGGGACAGATTCGGGTTCGAGAATCCGGTTCGTGGATTCGTGAATTTTTTTTTTCCAATTATGATTCATATGGATTCGTGTGTGTGTGTGTGTGTCTATATATATATATGTATGCATTATATATCCAAAAATATAAGAGAAATATACATAATTCTAAAACTCAATCATACTATGAATCTATGATGCTTGATCATTGATCAATGCCAAATGTGAAAGATAAACATTAAAAATTCAAATAGTATACTTGATCATTGATCTATGTTGACGATTCTAAAGAAATTTAGCACATTGAATTATTGAATTACAAAATGACAATTCAAAATATAGTTCATTAAAGTTTGAAACATGATTCAATGTTCAATAGTTCATCGATCATGAAAGACTAAAGTTTTCATTTCATCAATCATCAAATGGATTATCAAAAAAATCCGGATAAATGGGGTCTCCAGTAGCTGCAAGTGGTTGATCAAAATCATCATTGGAACCCAAACCAGTTCCACTAGCACTAGAGGGTATTGTCTCATCATCATCATCATCATCCACATCAACCAAAGTGGCTCTAGCAAGATCCCGAATGGTCATATCTAAATCAGTAGACTCGGGTGCTACATCCCAAAGTTTCTCTGGCCCCTTCTTGTACTTTGGATCCTTCCGTGACAGGAGACGCAAGTTGTTGTTAATATACACCAAGTCTTCTGCTTTTTTTTGCAGCCAACCGGTTACGCTTGATTGAGTGGATAAAGGAGTAAGTACTCCAATTCCGCTCAGCGACAGAAGAGCTTGCAACCTAGAGAGAAAACCAACAAAATTAAAAAAATACAAGATAAATTCAAGAGTGTAAGTGTTAAATTCTACAATGCAAGTGACAAAAAAAAAGAAAAAAAAAGTTAAAACTTAAAAACTTACTTGTGATAGAATCTTAATTGCAAGAGGTTGGAGGTATACATAATCTTGCCCATGAAGGTACCACCATCTAATAGCATCCATTTTGCTTTCGTCATTGATAGCAGTAGGGTAGAGATCTCTTCCTGAGATAAATGATCCAAATTCTCTCCTAACACTTACCCCAACTTTTGGATCGCAAAAGATTTTATCAAATGCCCTCTTATACCCATTAGCAACCTCAGCATCTCTATATGGTGCCACTCTACCTGGAATAGCAAGTACTTATGCGCTATAGTACCTGGGAGAAAGAGCATATGCTAGGAGGTGCAAAGGTGTGGTCATCTTGTTCCAACGATGAAGAACAATTGCTTCCACCTTTTTGTATAAGGTGTCCTCAGGATCATTCTCTCTCCTATGTATGACCTGGGATTTCAAATGATGTTCATGTAAGTTATCTTGATGTAAGTTATCATTATGTCAATTTTGAATAGATATCTCTCAATAAACAAAGATAGAGGAATATATTAAATTTATAACTTACCAATTTTATCTTCTCCAACATCGTGTCCATGCTATCATAGATATCCCCCAAGCACGGTTCGTCAGTGTCGGCAAATTGAAGCATAGACATGATAAGCTCAGTGAATTCCAACACACACTCCACACGAGCCCACCAATCATCATCTAATAACAATGCCTTCACCTTTTGGGCCCTCACTGTATTGGACTGCTTCCAGATGCTCCATTCATTACTAATAACCATTTGTTATAATGCCTCCTTCACCTTGACAAGACGTCTCAACGCAATTGTGTGAGAGGCAAACCGGGTTTCAGCGACCTAAGAACATGTTAATAGTGAGTTAATAACACATTTAAAATATGTAAACAACACATACAATATTTTATTCAATTATGTAAAACATGACATAAAAATTATAAAATGATAAATGAAACTAAATAAATTATAAATTAAATTTTAAAATTTACCTTCAACAATTCCAATCTTGAGAAAGTTCTGAAAATTGCTTGTGACATATGGTGATTTGTCACAAACATTTGAATCTCCTCACCCTCCTCATACACCTATTTCACCCATTCTATTTCGGTGCCAATTGCTTTCATCACTAGATTGAGAGAATGGACAATGCACAGTGTCCAAAAAATGTGATGATATCTAGCCTCTACCAAAGCACCTGCAGCCTTGCAAACTTTTGCATTGTCCATAATTACTTGGACAACATTGTCATGACCCACGGACTCTATGGAATCAATGAGAATCTGGGTAATGAACTCTGCAATTTTTACTTCACCTTCACAGTCAACCGCCTTCAAAAACATTGACCCCTTGGGGGATACAACAATTACATTAAGTAATGGACGGTTTTTGCAATCTTTCCATCCATCTGAAACAATAGACACACTCGTTTGAACCCAAGAATCTCTTATTGGTTTTAGTTGGGTCTCTACATTTTTTCTCTCACTATGTAATATGGTGGTGCACAACTTTTCATATCCAGGGCCATGGTAACCAGAGGGTGCATCATTTATTGCTTCACACATCTCCCTCCAATAAGGTGATCTCACTAAGTTGAATGGAACACCATTCGCAAAGAGGCAACGTCTAACTTTGAAATTAACAATATCTCTTAACTCATTTTGAAATGCCCTATCTAATGGGCCTCTCTTCTGGGGGGTGTTTTGTGGTTGTTCTACATCATCATCCCTAGAAGGCATAGACAAGAATGGATGTGATCTAGAGGTTAGTTGAGTGGGTGGCGGTATTGTTTTATGTTTCTCGGTATAAGCACCTTGTTTCCCTTTTGCAACTATTTTGTCAGCTTCTTGTTCTTTTACCAAAGCTGCTATTTGTCCAGTTGGCAATCCCTTCTTATCTGCCCCTGGGCCCTCACACATGTTAATCCCTTGACCCCCAGGGCCTAAAAAATGAAATTTTACTTAGGAGTAGGAGTTTCTATATTGTGTGTTGCAAAAATTACATTTTCATATAAACCCCCCACCTCCAGAACATTGAAAAATTCTTGTGGTGTGTGTCCATAAAGGAGACCCTTTATCAATTTTATATTTTTGAGATCTCTCCCCACCCATTGAGCCTTGATTACTCATTGTATGATTCTTGCAATCTATAACAAAAATGAAAAAAAAAACTTCAAAACTTATACAAAAACTTGAAATTTTTTTATAACTTTTCAAAACTTAAAATAATCTATCAAAAAACTAGAGAATATGGTTCAAATGCATACCTTAATCACTCAAATCTGCTTCCTGGAAGGTATTTGCCACTCCACAATTGATCTCCTTCGAATACAATCACCTCACTTCAAACTTGCAAGAATGAGAGAGCAAAATGAGAGAGAAAAATAAAGAGCAAAATGAGAAATGAAATATGTTTGGAGACCCATAATAAGGGTCGTTTTAGGGTTACATGCCAAAAAAACAATATAAAACTGATTTTTTAAAGTGTTTTTTGAACTTTATAATCAGTTAGACCCGTGGGTCCTTGAGGATTCACGTGGATCCGCGCGGGGTCATCGAGGACTCGTGTGGATCCCCCTGGGTCCGCGCCAAATTCGTGCAGGGTCTGTGCGTAGACCGGTCCGTGAATCCGGACCCGGTTTGGGGGTGCTGGGCACAAATCCAGCTTCTCAGAAATCATCGCCATAAAACAAGAAAACTTCTTTAAGTTATTGACATTTTTGAATCTTTTCTGCTCTTTGCTTCATTAGGGTTTTGACAAATAAAATTGTAATGATGAAAAAAATGAATATGAATTTATTAGATTTAAAAGTTTAAGAGATGAATTATTTTTAAAAATTTGAGCAATGAGAACATGTGAACTTAAAAATGAATGGAAACTGTGAGGCAAATAGGGTTTCAAAATCCAAGTATTTATGGATATTTGAAAAATAAGGAAGTTGAAGTTAAAATTTAGGGGACAACAAATCAATCAGAGACAAGGACAGGTTTTGTGGCTCACTCATTCAAAGAAGAGGAGCAGTATGATTCCATTGAAAGTTGAGACATCATAAATCCTGTGCTTTGGTTTTTGAAAGAGTGATGGAAGCTGCTTGAGATTCCAAGAATCTGTCATGGTTGCGGGCTGGCCATAGCTGCTAGAAATGAGAGACACGATGAAAATGACTACGTGACAGGAAATGGGGTAGGGAAGGTTTCAGTGCAAGAAACACACTTATTTATAAATAACTTAACACATGAAATCATAGTATATATACATATGGGATTCATAAGAGCTCATGTATCAGACTTGGCTATATCTCAAGTTCTCAATAACCCTTAAGGTGTGCCAACTCGCAACTGAGAAAAATGCAAAACATGGAAAAAATGTAAACTGTTAAAATAAATCACTGCAACGAGAAACAGCAATTTGCAATACAAAATCTATTTCAGGACAAGAAATGAGGAACATATGCCTCAAATTGCATTTCTTGCAACTAGATTGGTGACAGCGCTGTTGTTTTAGAGTAAGCTCCTGAGCCTCAGTTCACTTTCTTTGTGAAATTTTTTCATCCTTTGTATTTTTGATGTTACAGATTTTGCAAAGAAAAAGTGGTGTAAGAGTTGTCTGTTGAATGTAGAACATGTAGTGAATAGCAGGATGCAGGGTAAACCTTTCCCTGCTTTTGCATAAGTTTTGATTTGATTTTTTGGTTTGTAATGCCTCAATGGACTATGTTATCAAATGAGTTAAATTTACATCTTTATGTGCCCAGTGCATCAGAGAACAACTTTGTACCCCCTTCTCACCTTTCCAATGCAAAGACTATAAAATTAACCACGGTATCCTTTTACACAATCCTAGAGAACATAACTATTAGGCAGTACTAAAGTATCTCCATTTTATTTTTTTGGCCTCGAAAGAATGACCCTAAGTAAATTCTAATAACAAAGCATTCCACCTCTTATACATCTATTAACTGGATTTCATATATATCAGTTGCAATTAACAGAAATAATGTGCAATGCTGAGTTGAAGTATTATGTCTCTTGATATTTACTTCAAAGTAGTGGAAAAAGTGATACGTAAAATGGATCTAAGGAAGATTGCCAAAAGGTTATTTATTGCCATTTTCATCTAAGAGATTGTCTTGGGACTTAGCTTCATTTAGAAGATTGGATTTTGTCAGTTCTGAATCCAGAATGTCAGGTCAAACGTAGCCTGGAGTTATGCAGAGCATCACAAGGAGGCGAGAAGATAAGTTCAGGTGGGGCTATGCAGAGCATCACAAGGAGGGTAGAAGAGAGGTTCAGGTTGAGAAAACAAGTGAAATTTGAATGGCATTGGGACCATTGGTTCCAATAGTTGACTATGTTGAAATCACATTGGTGGTTTCATGATTGCCAGTTTTCAACAGCTCAATTTGACAATCACTGTCGCAGTATTGGGAGTGCCATCTGTTGATTTGAGGCAGTTCGTAGGGGAAGCTGAAGGGTTTTTGAAGCTTCATTTTACATTCCAAGCATTGGAGTCCCCTTTTACTGCCACTAGAGACAGGGGACAGCTATATGAATGCAAGGGACACCTTGTGCAAGGGCTGGCTCATTTGGAACCTCATTTTATGCTCACTATGGAGGGTTTTTGACTG
Organism: Chamaecyparis obtusa; assembly: GCA_027943335.1. NCBI lineage: Eukaryota > Viridiplantae > Streptophyta > Pinopsida > Cupressales > Cupressaceae > Chamaecyparis > Chamaecyparis obtusa. The sequence continues at coordinate 263,632 of BSBK01006159.1, forward strand.
GGGAATAAGTGTTTTGATGTTGCAGACATCGTTGTTAGGCAATGATGTTCAGTTCATCATGTAAAATGCTTGTTTTGACATCATGTTATACATCTACTTTGTATTTCTGATTGGATATAGTGGAATGAGGTGTTGTTAGCTCACTCTTGATGTAATTTTTCCCATTTTTCTGGGTTTCTCTAGGTTATTATGTGATTTCAGTCATTGTCTGGACTCCTGCATTTTTACTCTCCATTTTCAATTTTTAGGTTTGTTTAAATTATGTTTTAGTAAGAAAGTGAATTTGGGTTGATTTATTGTAGTTGATACAAGTAGAAATCAGTCTTTTTATGAGGTTAATTCAATAGGGATGGTAATGATCTTGTTGATGAATCATTGAGGAGTATCCTCCTTAGTTTATAGATCCAGTGGTATCAGAGAAGGTTTGACTTTGAATCACCTCAGCGTGTGTGATTTTCAGTAGGTAGAGAAGATATTCTTGTATATGCCCATTAGAAGGTCAAGTGGAAGTGGAGATTTGGAAGAGTTTGAGCCTGACATTCATGATAGGGATTGGGATAGAGCAGTGAGAAGAATGGTCAGAGATATGGATGGAGATGAGGCAAGATTCCGAAGGCTAGAAGAAGCTGTATCTTAGATTTCTAGGTCTATGAGCAAGTTGGGTATGGTGAAAAGTGTTCTTCAAGCAATAGATAGAAAAATGGGGCTTGAAAGAAAGCAAGAGGAGCAAGAGTAAGCTGCTCTGGGAGACTGATCAAGAGCAAGAAGATACTTCTTTGGGGGGTACAATATCCACTTTAAGGCTGAAGCAAAGTTTGACATCCATCCATTTGATGGAGTCTTGAATGTGGAAATGGTAGGCCAATGGATTGCTCAAAAGAAGTATTACTTTAGCTTGCACAGTTAAGTATACATCAACAAACTTCTTTTGCAAGACTGAAGCTATCCTGCTCTGCTCTGTGTACAAAATCTATGCCACCTAATTACAATCAAGAAAGTCACCTATCTCCAACTGGAAGAATTTCAAGGAGTTGAAGAAACATTTGTACCCCATATGACACTTTTTGTCTCAATGACAAGGACAAAATGTTCAATGATATATGAGTGGCTTCTATAAGAAAGCAACAACTTGGTAAGGATGTGATGGATAAGGAAGTGCTGATAAAGTACACAGGAGGGCTGTTTGGGCACCTTGAGATTGCTGTTTTGACTTCTAATTCTAAACCACAGAATATTGATGAGCCTCTCTTTACAAGCTGTTATCTTGAGATTAACAAGAAAAAGAGCTTGTTTTTCCATCAAAAATATCTTTAACCAGTTTCATTTGTTTCTTGGGATATAGCCATACTGAATTGGTCTAGGTACAGATCTTGTGTTGGGTCTTGCCTAGCTACACCCAAGGTGCCTAACGAGGACTGTGGGTTTGTCCAGGTACATGTGAGATGTACCTGGTATAAACCTACAATCTGGGGGATGAATGCTGGGTATACACTATGGTGAAGTATGATGAACCCTGAAAAAAGTTTCTATTCAAAAATAATATTTTTGAGACCAAAATAACTTGTGTAACTGCAGTTTAGCTTTGCCTATTTTCTTCTCATAAATGTTTTTCTTAAATCACAGTCAAGCTCTGTAAATTTTCTTCTCATAAATGTCTGTAAGGGGCTTTTGTCTAGATACAAATGTAATGCCCCCTATTAGAACTTAATTTGATTTACCCTAAAACTCCCAACTAGGGTTTGGATTGCGCTTGGAAATGACAATTTACCTAGTCTCTGTAATATTCCCTTCTAGGAGGCTGCCAATTCCCAATGATTAACATACATCATTATGCATTTAAATCAGATTAAATTAAGAAGCAATTAATGTTTCATAATACATTTGACAGTTATCATACTTAAGCCCCAATTCCTTCTCTCCTAAACATCAACCCTAAGGAGGATGGGGATTTACTTGGCGTAGGGTGCTTGGAAACCAATCTACAAGTAGGCTCCCTCAAGGTTTCAAGACCCCATCCATATCCCATCTTGGGATTCAACTGCCTTGTGAAGATTTACTCCACTTCTCCCTACATAGCACAAACCTATCCTCCGAGGGGGCTATAGCGTGTGATTAAGGAATGGCTAGAGTATACTAAGGAGAGACCAATTATAGTCAGCCAAATCATTATGTATTATATCAGTATAATAGTATCAAAGTCTGCTGTTTATCTTATAGCAGTCTGATTTTCTGCTTATATTCAGATATCTCTCTCTTATTGTGATTGATTGACTTTCTTATTCTCTCTTCTTAAATATTGATCCTTATGGATTAAAAGAAGAGATAAATGTCCAATTCCATTCCATATTGACCCTTCAATATAATATTTTATACCCAGATTGCAGGTTTGAGTTTGTAATCTGTTCTTTTTCATTCTGTCTTCCCTTTTCCATGATGTCATCTCATTCGATATTCTTCTTACTTATCTCCTTGCCGTGGAAGAGGCATGTCTGCTCTACCAATGCATCTCTTCCCTTACTAGATCGCACCTGCCTCTATTTAACGCTGATTACATTCACACCTTTTGGGAGGTGATTATATTGCTGTTTATCAGACTCTTATTTACTTCATCCAATTGTTAGTCTTTTGCTAGGAAATATAATAGTACCAATTGCTATTATATCTATTCTAATAGTGATCGCTGATTCAGACATTGATGATAGCTGCCACTTCAGACATTGGTCACTGTCATCGAAGATAATTATATTATTGTCTAACAATCTAGTTGCTGCTCCTCTTGTTTTAATTGCTGTTGAATCATTTAGTTTAAATTTATTTAAATGCCTTTTATTTTATTGGCAACCTTTGTATTAATATTGCTGATGATATACTCTAAGGGCTGCTGATTGTGGAAAAAAATCAGAAAACCGTTCATGATTTTCCACAAGCTGTATGCATTTTGGTGCAAAACAATGATTTCTTGGTTAAATGAATTTTATCCTTATCCCCAAACTCGGGTATGTAACAAATTTCAACCTATAAATAAGTGCTTTGAGCATAAGAAATGAACAAGGACAATTGACACTACACTTACATTACTGAAATACTCTTTATCTTTGTGTTTTCTTTATTGTATGTTCAAGTTCATTAATTTTGGCCTTGTCAATTCCTTGAACCATATGTTGTTATTCCTTGAAATCTTGTATGATTTGAATTATTTGTCTTTGCTTTAGATAGTAGGAAGCTGTTGTTTGTATGTTTATTGTTTAGAGTTAGATGCTTTCTTTCTCAAAATCTATAAAATCTTGCTTGTGAAACAATAACTGTTACTAGTCTTGTGCTTGTAACTTAAGGCAAAAGGTCATGTAGTCAATTATTATATTATAGCAAAACCCCACATGGAATACTGTGTATTTTTTATAATTGTATATTTTGTCTTTAGCTCAACCTATAGGGGAGTTTAGATCTCAATGAGATTCCCCATATAATTTGAAGAGAGGTTTTACCTCACACGTTCCAGTTTGAGCTGTCTCAAAAAAGAAATTATGATGGTACTAGTGATCTTCAAAGTACTCTTGTAATGCTCTAGCTTTTACACTATGACATTAATGGACAAAACATGGACCAAGATTTTCTTTTGCACAACAAAAATGACGAAACATAACTTCACAGCAAGCCAACTTGTGAAATGTGTCATATACAACCCGTGAGGGCACACTTGTCATGCAACAAGACACAAACAAGAGGACACAAATGGAAGACTTAACTCAACTCTTGGATAAGACACCAAGGTTAAAATGGAAGAGAGATATGATACTCAGAACCGCAGGGTCACCTTTCTAACCTCTATACTAAAGCACCCTCCAAATTCCACTAAGCTACAACAACCAGAAAGGCCAAAATTGCCATTTCAGGCTTCTAAGAGTAACTGCCTATGGGTCAGACTTCAAATCCAAAATGCAGCTGCAACTTGCAGACAACTTGGGTTTGGACTTAGATTTTTTTTTGTTGTAATGCAATTTTGCAGAGTGCGAGGATTCTGCAAACTTTGACTCCTAGACAACTTGAACTTACAGAGACTGATTGCAACATGCAGGATGCAATTGTGCAATAGGACTTGAAACATCCTAAGCACTTGGGCTTCCGAAGCCAACTTCAACATGCACCACACTACACAACAAGATCCTAACTCCGGACCTCCTAAAATTTGGAGTTCAAGATCTAATTTCAACTTGCAACCTCAGTTTGGCAAACTCTACTTGCAGTTTCGGATTGTGGATGCCATTTTGCAAATAGAGCCAAAATTGCTCAAGGCATAAATACCAACAAGCTCCATTTCTCCACTCAACAAGGCATAACTTCTTGATTTATGAGATATTTTGAAATGGTCTGAGGAAAACATTCAGGAGTGCAGACAACATCTGGGCCACACAAGAGCCTCCCGAAGGGCAAAAATCCCAATAAATGAAGCAAAAGGTGACACTAGCTCCTTAACCCAAGGAAAGGAATTACAAAGAAAATGGGAGAAGACTGAAATGGAATGCCATGCTCATTTGACACCAACGATGAAATGGGCCACAAACAACAATGGAGTATAAAACCATTATGATAATACAATATAGATTAACCTATAAACGCCTATAAACATAATAATTACATATATGAAAGAGGATAGGAACATCTCAATTTAATCATTTTGTCAAGACAAAACATTCATGCTAACATTTTTGGCCACCTTGCCAAAAACATGCTACTTAGAAGTTTAGAGGTATGAAAGTTTTTTTAAAACATTTTTGGGAGCCCTTTTCACAAAAAGGCTTTTATGAAGCTTAGGCGCCAAAGCTGAAATAATGGAAAAGACAAGAAATCTTGACTATGATGTTATCTCTAGTTGAGCATTAGATGTTGTCATTAGTATCAAATTAGATCAGTCGGTAATCTAAGCTGATTAGTCGGTAAAGAATGGAACAACAAGCTATAATATGCTAGTCGGTTGAACAAACAAGCCTTCATACCGAACAATCACAGGGCAGAACCGAGAGCTAAAAGGAAACAAGTTTAAATGAGTACCAGAGCATGTTTACCGAGCATCAGAGTAAATTGAGCACCAAGCATCAGTAAACACTGAGCAGTCTACAGACCGAGCACCAGTGTATTCATTGAACAAAGAAGGGTGTGTTTACCGAGATATTCAGGAAATGACATAGTAATCAGTAATGGCACATTTATCTATGCAAACGGTTACACGGATTCATAAAATGTTTTACCAAGATTGAAGCCTATTTATTATGGATGTAATCATTAAATATTGTGATGATTCCTATGTAATAGTTAGATCTAGGTTAATTTTGTACACCGTACATCTTAGGTTTTCTAAGATATTGTAAACCTAATTAGGTCATGGCAATCATAGCAGTTTGCTATATATTTGTAATTGATGTCATTTTGACAAGTATCGATCAAGAATCAAGAAGGAGATCATGAAGCAGTAGCTGCCTTCAAGACATCAAAATTCAGACAAGGTTTACATGACAGAGCAGTTATAAAAAACAGAGATTCAATTCAGTTTATTCAGAAACATTCAAGGCTACTGAGCAGAATAGAGGACAGTTTACTATACATAAAGGTGATATTCATTCAGTATATCATAGATCTGATTCAGACAAAGTTTAGTTGTCATTTACAGATACTTTTTTGTTATTCTCTAATCATTATAGCAGAGTTACAAATCTCTGAACAGAGTAGACTTAACAGTCTGATTGTAAATCTCTTAACCGAGTGCACACTCAAGTAGTGTTGCTAAAATCCTCTCACAAGGTAGATCTAATTGATCTTATTGTTACTCCTAACAAGGTAAGATCACCAGAAGTGATCAAACTTGTAGCCTTAATCGGCATACTTTATTTACTGTAGTAGTGAAGAATTTGTGGGTGTCATCCCCACCGCAGTTTTTACCTTCTAACAAGGGTTTCTGTGTAACCAAAATACTTGTGTTATGTGTCACATTTCATGATTGATTTATTGTTTGATTTCATGCACTTTACATTTACAAAGTTGTTTGAATGAATGTTGCAACCAATGGATTCAGTTGGATAGTTAATCACTACTATTGCAGATTGTTTATTCAGTTAAAGTTTTTGAGGGTACTGATTCACCCCTCCCCTCTCAGTCCCTTATCTTTCTATCCCAACAATTGGTATCAGAGCTAGATCTCTTATTTGGAAGTTTAACCATTGAAGAGGAAAGATCTCAAGATGGAAAGATACAAGTTGGACAAGACTATTGAGAATCAAAAGATTTAGATGCAAATCTTCATTGAGCAATACAAGTAAGCAAAGGATGAGCTGAAAAAGTTACTAGTTCAGAGAAAAGATATGGCTATTAGACAGTGTGAAACTGATTATCATGAAGAAGACATTGATGATCCATTTGAGATTTCCGGATCTAGCTCAGGCAGTATATCTAACATATTTGAAAGTGCAATTTCTGATTTATTTGAGAAAAATCTTCATTTGATTGAACAAGTGAAAGCCCTGCAGATTGGTCAAGAAGCACAAATGGTAAGAATGATTGATGTAATGAGTAATGCTAGACAAGCTGAACAAGAGAGAAACTTGGCTGTTGAAGATAGAAGGCAAATGACTGAAAAGTTACAAGTGAAGGAATCTGAGATACTGAGCATCAATTTGAAATATCCAATCAGATGGTTGTTGTAAGCCAGGAGATCAACTGAGTAAATAATGAGTTAACAAGGAAACTTGAAGACATTGGTGAACTCAGAGAAGAAAATGAAAAATTGAGAAATGAAGTGAAAATGCAGCAACAACATAATGAGATGATGAAAAAGGCTGAAGACAGTTCCAAGAAAATTGATGATTTTCTAATCAGTCAAAGAGGACTTGGAAGTACTACTGGTTTAGGCTACACCGAGCAAGGAGAATCATCTAAGCAAGCTAAACAGATGAATAACTACAAGAGTCAAAGACCTAAGAAGCTATCATGCTATCACTGTGCTAAACCGGGCCACACTTCAAATGTTTGCAGGAGTAGAGCACAAGGTATACCTAAAACCACTCCTACATTCAATGGTCATTGTTATAGTTGTAACTAGTATGGTCATCAAGCATATGAATGTAGATCTAAGTTGAATAGGACTCCTAACAAACCCTACATGGAGAAGCACTGTCACACTTGCAACATGCATGGACACACCTCATAAGAATGCAGAACAAAGATGAAGCAAGTTTGGACATCGAAAGGACAGAACAAGACCTATCAACCGGGAAGACAAGGTAATGCTTATACTTGGGATTACAACACATGGGTTAACTGCACAACATGTGGAAGATATGGACATATTGCATCTAATTGCATGAGGAAGAATTGGAGAGGAAGATCTTGTAGCTGGACAAGTACTGGTATGGCATGCTTACATTGTCACAAAATCAGTCATCTAAGTAAAGATTGCAGAGACCAAGCACCAGAAACACAAATTTTTGAAAATGGCAATACAATCGAAGATATCATGAGGATAAGAAACACTATGTGGAGAAAAGCATCAAATGATAATGTTGAGTCAAGTAATGCAGTCGGTGAAACCTTGTCCATTGGATTGGGTGACATCGCTACCTCGACCTAAGCTGAAAAGGTATTTATGGAATTGATAATTCAAATTGGTTATATCTATCATACAGTTCCTTATACTAAATGTGCACATACCAAATCTGCATGAATCAAGATGCATTATGGTTTTACAAGTTTTGAGCTATAAGTGTTTATAGTCGGTATATGCTAGACTGAGTGAGGAGTTGCCAGTCAGTAACTATCATGCACGGTTAACCAAGTTGTAGTATTAACCGAGTGAAAATTTACATGTTAATCGAGATCATGTTATTTTGCGGTATACACCGAGATTGACAGTTGTTGTTGAGCTGTGATTAGGTCGAGCATTTATTGCAAAAAGGTTTGAGCGGGAATCTGAAAAAGCTATAAATATGTGGTGAACTTAGTTTATTTTTTTCACACAGTGATCACGAAGAGCAAAGAGTTGTCAGAGCGATTTCGAGCAATGGATTTTTAGAGCATTTGAGCATAGATTTAAAGAACTCTGAGCAATCTCATCATTATTCCGAGTAAGTACTATCATCGCCGAGCTCTTCATTTGTTACTTACCGAAACCCTAAACAAGAAACAATGGCGTCCACATCAAAAGCTAGCAAGTCCAAGTATGCAGAGGAGGAGGAAGTAAATTTAATAGTTTTTGCTACCTGTGACAAGCCAAAATAGAAACTTATCCTGAAGTGGCGTCACAAATTGACAAAGTGGGAGCTTTTTCAATCATACCACCTAGGGTTTTGTTGGTAGAAGACGTTCATTCTTATATTCACTGCAAAATTGGGGAAATTGGAGATTTTGAGATGTTTGCTACTTATCAGAAGTTGTGTGGTGAAGATGGAAAGTTGAAAACTGATCATGAGCCCCTAAAAGTTAAAGGTTTGGTTAATGCTCTAAATTTCCCAAAGGTTTTCAAAAACGAGTGGATAAGAATAGTTCTGAGTCAGTATCATGATGGGAAATTATGGTTGGATGAGCCCATAAAAATTACAAAGCACACCATACAAGTGGTAACCGGATACCCAACTACTGATAAAGTCAAGGCACTAAGGAGTGCACCAAGGGCAGAAGTGGAAAAGAATACTGGAGCCGACTGGGACAACAGAGCAATGAAAGTAAGCACAATCAAAGATCCCGAGACAAGATTCAGAGCGTATGTCATTGGTTATAAGATATTCCAATTGAGCAAACCAAACAGTGTACCATGTGGTGCAGTTGATATTGCATATAAGATAGTTAAGAAGGGATTCCAGTTGGACCTTGCCGAGCTACTATTGAAGCAAGTAGAGGAGAACATGAAGACTATTCGGTCGGCCAAGTCCAACACTTGGAAGTTTGGATCCTTACTACTTTGCATATTCTTTTATGTGCAAAACTTTTTCCCTTCAGTCAGTAATGTAGATTGGTCAACCGACAAGCCAGTTACATTCCAGATCACAGATTTGATAAACAGTTTGGGAGACAATTTTGTCAGTTTAGTAGATAGTTATTTTGAACAATTTAAGGAAAGAATGAATTCAAGGAGCAGAATTCCAAGGCAACTAGTGGAAGAATATGAACATGATATTTGTTTTCTAGTTGATACAGATCATACTTTGATAAAGGCTGTGGAACCAAGGACAAAATGGCTAGCCCCTATGGGTTATGAGTTAGATATTGATTATGCATCTAGATCAATAAAGTCTTTGTTGGCTGAGCCTAAGGACCCTAAAGCTGCTAGGTTTGGCAAATATGAAGAAGCCAAAACAAGGATAAAGATAGACCCAGTCATAGGTAAAATCACAAAGAAATCCAAGAAAATGATGAGCAATCTGGTAAAGAAATTTGGTGATGAGGCTGAATCATCCGAGAGCATACCGGTTGAGGTAGCAACCGAAGGTCAGTTACTTCTTTTTGACAAACCATATGATGAGGAGGCAACCGAGTCTGACAGAGATGTAGATTCTACACCGGTTTCGCTTGCCCCTACTTCAAAGAAGATGCAGTCTGAAGTGCAAACAAGGGCACACACAAGGTCAACAACTACAGCTTCACCTCCATTGAAGAAAGGAGTTGTGAAGATGTCTAGGCCAACTACAGCATCACCGACAACGACCTACAAGAAAAGAGGTGCAAAAGCTACAACTGAGGTCCCTAAGAAAAGAAGAAAATTAATTAGAGGGAAGGATGATATAGATGATGATGAAGATGATAATGATCAATTCAAGATAGTTGTAAATAAAAATCGGTCAATTGATGAAGTAGCTGAAAATATAATAGACAATGGAAGTCTAAGTGATCCTGAAATCAGTCGGTTTGAACACTTGTCAACCGAAGACCAGAACAAGATTGAAGAAGGTGTAATTCAGATGATGATTAAGTTCAAGAAGGTACCAATTGAATTTTCTAAATATGTACCTAAGGCATTATATGAAAGAATTTCATAGAGATGGACATATGCCTTGAACACAGAGAAGAGAATGAGGGAACAATCCCTAGTTATGGCAATGCCTACATTGACAATTCCTGAAGTTGAGGAATTGATGAAAACCTATTCTAAAAGATTCTTAGTAAAGAGCCGGGCACTGCAGATACTTGATGAAAATCTGGCAGACATTGATGAGAATAGTCAACTTTTGTGGATTTCAATACTTCACGCCCGAGCTGAGTCAGAAAAGATGGCCATTATACCCGAGAGGAAGCTCAAGAGAAAAGGAAAAGGCATACATTTTGATGATGCAGACTTGGCACCAAAGAACACAATTGAGTTGTTAGATACCGAGGTACCTGATACCATTGATGCCACTGAGCAAATAAATGTAATCTAGGATGCACCCGAGTAGGTAATAATTCAAGGAATCACTGATGATTCATATGATGTACTCATTGAGGACATTACAAATGGTGATCCTGACAACATCAAAGATGATGAGGATGTCACCATTACTGGAGCTCAACAAGAAGAGCAAGCCCCTACCGAGCCAGCAGTAAGTACTATTTCGGGTGATCTTCCAATTTTGATGCAAGCAGTTGAAATAATTTCACAAGAAGAACCCGAAGGCTCAATCCCTGAGCAACCCAAAGACACAACAGGGGAACAAGCACTACAAATACTGCAAAGACAGATATGCCTAAAGAAAAAGAGGCAGATACAGAGGCACAGTATGACTCCAAGCCTTCCGAGACCACACACACAGACACTACATCCGAAGCTCCATCTCAATCAACTGACACAGGTTACCGAGGAGCAGAAGAAAGAAGATACAATGTCCACCGAGCAAGACAAGCAAAATGTCGAGGTTAAGGCAATAGTGCCATTTGTGAAATCATCACCCCAAGAGTCCAAGAAGAAGAAGAAAAAGCATGGCAAAGGGCCAGTTACACTTGATGAAGTCATAGAAATTCTTGACTGTGACCCGAGGAGTTTGGACCATGAGGAATTGAGGAAATATGGGGAGTTATGCACTAGAAAAGCAACACAGGAGAAGCTGAGAAAAGAGTGCAAGAGCAAGCAGATACTTGAGGATGTGAGAGACATCTTGCAACAAGTTGTATCGGATGTCCAAATAAATGAGGAAACACCCATATTGGACCAACTTGCAACTCTTGCCAATCAAATAAATGCCCCGGACATAGATGCCGAGAAGAAAATTGAAGAAAGGGTAGAGGCAAAGATACAAAATAAATTAGCAGAGAAAATTAACCAAGAAGTGGCAATAAAAAAAAGTCAAGCTTTTTGAAGTAATCGCCGAGTTATAAACTATTACTCAGAAAATAGTTCAAATTTTATTCAAGTTATGCACTGTGGAGAATTTCACTGCCGAGGTCAGTGAAAAGATTAAAAAGTCGGATGTTGAAATCCTAGCCAGTGCAAATGCATCTTTAATCGAGCCAAATGCTTTTCATAAGCTTATACTAAAAGTTCAAGAACTCAGGCGGTTGAGAGCAGATTTGAGGAAGCAGGAAGATAAGATAAGTGACCAAGTCACCGAGCTGCAAGAAGAGCTGCTTCCACACCTCAAAATAATTAAGCGACACATTGTGAAGGCACAAGCCTTAGTTGCAACACCTGAGATTTCAGTGTTGGAGAACATATTTGACATGCATGCACAAGTCAGTCTTGAGCACATTGCTCTTACCAACTTGAAAGAGGAATGGGAAAACCTCTTAGATTCAATGATGAAAACCCATAAGCATATTTTTGATAAGATGTAAGTACAAATTTTGCTTTTGGCATTAATCTCAAAAAGGGGGAAGTATAATGTATATGCCAAATATACTTTTATATGCTAAGTGTACTACAAACATATTGGGAGCATGCACTGAGGGGGAGTTTGAGTTTTGTACTAGAGTTAGTTTTTGTATATGTATATATCAGTGTTACAAGACTCGGACTCGCCTTGGACTCGACAAGCTGGATTCGGGCTCGGACTCGAACTTGGTGCCCGAACTCGGCAAGGACTGGGCAAGGACTCGACAAATTGAAAAACCCAAGAAATTCATAGATTTTTAAGGATTTAAAACTTTTTTCATGCATCATTCAGTCAATTAACATCAAAGACACAATAATTGAGATAAATAGAAGCTACTTTGCACACATAAACAAGTTTACATTGATCACATAAGTATAAATGCGAATTTCGAAAGGAAATAAGTTAACTGTTAAACTAGTTACTAAATAACACATTAGAAATCTGAAATATAAATAGTGTCATTGTCAAAAGTCTACAATATTCATGGAATATGAAATCCATGGAATGAAAAGTTCAAAACATATATCAAAATAAAAGCTAGAGCCTAGAAGACTAAGGCCCTATGTCTTCCTACGTGTACGCCTAAGATAGGTCATGGAATATTTTGCAGCCATCTTCTATCCCTGTGTCTGAGGCTCAATCTCAATGGCATCCTCATCATCCTCATCCTCCTCATAATCATCATCATCCCCTGACTCGTCACTCTTAGCCTCAGGGTCCTCCACGGGGTCTCCTCGTGCTCTAGCCAATCGATTTGCTAATCTATTTTCTAAAACCCCTATATTCTTCTCCCAAGCCTTTTTCCTCTCTTCTAAGTCTTTGCAAATGATGGAATGACTTTTTTAGGTCTTAGAATCATTAGAAAATCCTTGTTCCAGCTTCAATTTGCCCTCAAAAAACCAGGAGCGGTTGTGGGAGATAACACTACTGAAGGCATGCTGAATCCTGAAATTTGGCTAAGTTTGGAATTTTTTGAAAATCTAGAATCTGCATTTTAACTCCTATGAAGTTGAAACCTATCTCAAACATCTTGGAATGTATTTATACAAATATAACTTAAAGTATAAGAAATAAATGTCACTTATACTTAAATGTTATATTTGTATAAATCCTCCTGATATTTGTATAAATCCTCCTGCCCCGGAGTCAAAAAATGACCGCGTATGACATGTTACCAACAAAAATCTTAAAATCAGTAAAAAAAAATTTAGTTTTTGCTTTTGGATGTGGCTGGACGCACCGAGTCCAGACCACGAGACTCTGTGAGTCCAGCGAGTCCTGCAGACTCGCCCAAGACTCTGTCGAGTTCTGGAACCGGGTCATCCGGCCTCGGCGAGCCTAGCTCGACTCGGGACTCTCAAAGTCTTGTAACGTTGGTATATATGGAGGGTTAGAACATTTTGAAAAATATCTGTCTATATACATTACAGTTTTGATACTAATGCCAAAGGGGGAGATTGTTATCTCTAGTTGAGCATTATATGTTGTCATTAGTATCAAATTAGATCAGTCGGTAATCTAAGCTGATTAGTCGGTAAAGAATGGAACAACAAGCTATCATATGCTAGTCGGTTGAACAAACAAGTCTTCATACCGAACAGTCACAAGGCAGAACTGAGAGCTAAAAGGAAACAGGTTTAACCGAGTACCAGAGCATGTTTACCGAGCATCAGAGTAAACTGAGCACCAAGTATCAGTAAACACCGAGCAGTCTACACATCGAGCACCAGTGTATTCACCGAACAGAGAAGGGTGTGTTTACCGAGTTATTCAAGAAGCGACATAGTAATCAGCAATGGCACATTTATCTATGCAAATGGTTACACGGATTCATAAAACGTTTTACCAAGATTGAAGCCTATTTATTATGGATGTAATCATTAAATGTTGTGATGATTCCTATGTAATAGTTAGATCTAGGTTAATTTTGTACACCGTAGATCTTAGGTTTTCTAAGATATTGTAAACCTAATTAGGTCATGGCAATCATAGCAATTTGCTATATATTTTTAATTGATGTCATTTTGACAAGTATCGATCAAGAATCAAGAAGGAGATCATGAAGCAGTAGCCGCCTTCAAGACATCAGAATTCAGACAAGGTTTACATGACAGAGCAGTTATTAGAAACAAAGATTCAATTCAGTTTATTCAAAAACATTCAAGGCTACCGAGCAGAATAGAGGACAGTTTACTACACATAAAGGTGATATTCATTCAGTATATCATAGATCTAATTCAGACAAAGTTTAGTTGTCATTTACAGATACTTTTCTGTTATTCTCTAATCATTATAGCAAAGTTACAAATCTCTTAACAGAGTAGACTTAACAGTCTGATTGTAAATCTCTTAACCGAGTGCACACTCAAGTAGTGTTGCTAAAATCCTCTCACAAGGTAGATCTAATTGATCTTATTGTTACTCCTAACAGGGTAAGATCACCAGAAGTGATTAAACTTGTAGCCTTAACCGGCATACTTTATTTACTGTAGTAGTGAAGAATTTGTGGGTGTCATCCCCACTGCAGTTTTTACTTTCTAACAAGGGTTTCTGCATAACCAAAATACTTGTGTTATGTGTCACATTTCATGATTGATTTATTGTTTGATTTCATGCACTTTACATTTACAAAGTTGTTTGAATGAATGTTGCAACCAATGGATTCAGTTGGATAGTTAATCACTACTATTGCAGATTGTTTATTCAGTTAAAGTTTTTGAGGGTACTGATTCACCCCTCCCCTCTGAGTCCCTTATCTTTTCTATCCCAACATATGATTCAATGCCAAGAGGAGGAAAAGGCTAAGTTTGTTTTCCTTGGAAAGATTTCACCCACATAGCATGAAGAAAAATAGGTATTTCTGCTGGATGCATTGAAGAAATCTCTTGGTATGATGCAAGATCAGCAGTTCGTTGCTTGATCTTCTCCCACATTTTCAAGGTTTTCAAAGAGTAAAGGTTTAGAATGGAATAATGGCATGTTGTATAGAAGTTGAAAGAGTCATCCTCTATTTGGGCATGGAGAATACACTTTGCCATCCCTATTTAGGGCACATTGCAGAAATGAAGAGAGGATTCGTGGCACGTTTCAAATAGGAGAAAGGTCATATAAATCATCCTATGTGCCCAAAATATCTTCTAAGGAAGACCCTACATGGTTGCAGCCCACACTTCCAGGTATCTCTTTTTCAGATCGTGACAGCCTTGATAAGAGGGGTTTCATACAGAGATTATAAGTCTATATAATATAGTTTCTGTTCAGAGTTTTTGTAAAGTCTTGTGCCATTATCTGCAAAAAGAGATTTTAGAGGGCCGTAGTCATTAAAACCCTTACAGACCAAGTTGAAGCAATAGTTGACAGTCACACTAGCAAATGTTCTTGGTAATCTTTTTGGGAGCGTTTCAGAGAAAAAACGAAGGTACTACTTCTGGCATATAACAGTTTGTGAACATTATCTTTATTTTGAATGATTGTCATGCACATGATAGTTACAGCGAGACATTTCAGACCTTAGGGAGAAATTCTGTGGGGGTGATTCAGCCATTGATTGGGTATATATTGAGAATTCACAATGTTGGGTTGAAATACTTTATGCTGTGTATTGCAGGCTCTATGCAAAGTGGGAAAGATAATACACGAATGTCTGTTTGTGGAGGGATCTTGCTGGAGTTCTAATTTGATTGAAGGGTAAACCTTGATATTTTGGGTAAATGGGCCAAGGTTGGATTGATTATGTATATGATTCACAAGCGCCTGTAGATGCTACTCCAGAATGGCTGGTCATTATATGCTTCAAAGTACCAGCTCATTTTTGCCAGTGATTGCATTGGCTTCTCTGGAAAATTAGCGAGTTGTAGGAACGGTAGCTATATCTAGACGCAAAACAACATACATCGCTGCTCTAATGAAAAATAGAGGGATGATATATGACAATGAACTAAAGAAGGAAAGACTCAAATCTTTAGTGGGCAATATTCATCGGATGGGTGTGACAAATGCATTTGCCTACAATTATGATGGCAACGAGTTGCCAAGAATATCAAGTCTGAATTCAATGTAGAGGGTGCTTTTGGACATACCCTGTGGTGGCATTGGTGTCATATGGAAAGAAGAAAGAGGCAAGACTAACAAGGTTACAAGAGTACTGAGGATACTTCCAAATGTTCATTTTTGCAAACAGAAATTTATTTTGGCAGCAATTGACATGGTGGATGCAAATTCAAAATCAGGGGGTTATGTGGTGCATTCAACATGCTCAATAATGTTTGCAGAGAATGAGGTAGTTGTTGACTATGGACTTCATAAGTGTGATGTAAGAGTTGTCCCATGTGGTTTGGACTTTGGCCGCTCTGGGTTTGTGCATTACTGGGAGCACCATTTTCATCCTTCTTTGGAAAAAAACAGGCATTTCTACCCTCATGTACACAACATGGAACAACATGGATGGCTTTTTGTTGCTAAGCTTAAAAAAATGAGCAATGGCACCAAGAATGAAAGATGTAAGTAATATTGAAAATAGAGATGTTGGAAAAGAAGCCGAGGATAATGCTACAACTAAGTGTGAATAGTAGATAATATAACTTCTGGAATCTATAGAAGCTTTAAGTCATCTGAGATTAAAATGAAGAAATCAGATGTAAGGGACGAATCAAAAGGTAAAAAAATATCCACCCAGAGAGGAAATTTCTAAACTCAGAGAGGAGAACAGGGAAGCCCTCACCAGGGTTGCGAATTGCCTGGTTTGAGGCCTTCATTAACCTACAAACCGCTGTTGATAGGGGTAAGAACATACTTGAGACACAGTGCCAATCCAATGATTAGAGGTTTATTTTCAATTTTTGAAGGTTGTTGATGTATCTATCCGAAGCTCCACAAAACACTTCGTGTTGACAAAAGAAAGATGACAGTCCTTTGAGAGGTGGGTAAAGAGTAGAAATCACAGAGATGTCAAATTTACAAAGCAGAGTAAATGGACAGCAAATAAGGACAGGTTTGAATGCATAATGAAGTTAAGAGAACATTTTAAGGACAAAACACAGTGAGGAGGGCTTGTTTGGACAAAGTAAACTAAATAGAGATATAGAGGACTGTTAGGAAAGTCTAAGGATCAAATCCATAAAGACAAAAACAGTAGCAAGGCACTAGTTTGTGAACAGTTAAAAAGGATTTTTAATGCATGACAAACTAGTTCATGCGACAGCCCAAAGAGGAGATATGCATGGGAACAAAGACAAGCAAGCCAAGTGCAAGCAGTCATGAGACAAAGAGTGGACAGTGTGAAGGACAACATGGGCAGAAGTTATAGTAGCGGTCTCAAAATATAGCAAGACAGTAACATGAAGGTTCACCAAATGATCACAGAACAAGGCACACGGACACAGGCCTAATCATGATCAGAGGAGAGATATGACATACACTATAAACTTATAAAGGACTCTGGGTGAAAAGAAAGCATGACAAGCCATACAGAGATCACTATGCCAAGTTTGCAATGTGAAAGTCTCAGTAAGAAGTAAAGAATTGATGACTTGTATGATGCATCTAAGAGCTCTATGACAATGATTAAAAAAAGGGGCAGCACTGTGGCTTGTATGAAGTGACACTACTTATAACCTATGTGTGCAAATATGTAAAATTATATGAACAACAATGAATCAAGTCTTAGAACCAGTCAATGGAGCCTTGTTTGTACATTTTGAGGCAGTGAAGACCTCTGCACAGCTGTTCCAGAATGAGGAAATCTTGATGGATGAGAGGAATTAAGAAGCCTTTAAACAAACATTGAAAGTCTTAATAGTCAAAAGCCTTATACCGATGTCCTTAAAGAGTATTAATTCTGTTCAAACTCATTAAAACATGTCCCATACATGTGAATAATGGGAGCATCAAGGCATTAAAGAATAGTTAGGGGGCAGTTAGCAGTCAAAGACAACTGTAGCAGCAACATTAACTCTTTGCAAGCATCTAAGAGACTGGAGGTAACATTTTAGAGTCTTTTTAGCAACATCCAAAGGTAAGGAAGTTGAAGTAAAGTAGTCCTTCCCCCAACGCCTAGCTGGAGCTTTTCAAGGAGTCAAATAAGGGAAATAGTTTCTCAAGCACCCAAGGAAGATGGTCAAACAGTCAAGGCAAGCATCTTCGTTGATTGTATATGACCTATATTTTCTGATCTTGGTTGGTGAAGAAAGGGGAACACCTAGGTTCATTCTAGGGGGATTTTTTTCAGTTTGGCACAAGTATTCTAGCAGGAAAAGGCTCTTTCTCATTAAAAAATACTGTTTTGTAACTCTCAACTGGTCTTTTGAAGACTGAAATAAATGTAATATTGATCATTATCAAGCAATTTTAAGCAATTTTATAGACTATGTGCTTTTGCAAAACATTTTTGTCAATAAACTTCAGTTTTTGTCTTCTCTATGGCTGCTTCATTCTGTGTTTTGTTTGATTGATGCATGCTTTTGTGAAGTCCTATGCATATCCTTTAATATTTGTCTCTTCCAGCCATAGAAATGAGACTCGCCAAGGCTCATGATTACTTGGCAGGTCGCAAGGCAGGGCAAGTCTGGGAAGTTTCCCAAGCTTGGACTCGGACTCGGACTAGTTTTTGCTAGACTCGGCCAGACTTGGCGAGTCTTGGTGAGTTTGAGCCTAAGGCTCAGCTGTTTTTAGAACTCACAAAATTTCAATGGTTTTTTGGGTTATGACATGCCCTCATATACACATGAAATATAACATTCAACTCCCCTTTTTTGTTTTCAAGTTATTCTTATTCTTTTCATTAGAATACATACATGAAATACAACATTTAAATATAAGACCTTTCTTATACTTTAAGTTATTTCATTTATATATTGGCAAGATGTTTTAGAGTGGTTTCCTCTAGGAGTTATAATGCAAATTTTAGGTTTTGGAAGATCTTATAAATTTTCAGGCTTAGACCTATTTCACTCTTTATATCCCTTGATTTGTAGACCTATCTCTCTCCCTAAACTCTTCCTCTATCCCCTCTCTCTAGCTCTCTCTGTCTCATTCTCTCCTTTCTCTCCTAAGAGCTAGACCTCTCTCTCTCTCTCATGCACGCGCGCACACACATCCTCAGACCCTTGCAGGGTGCTACACTCAACCTTGTTTTGGTGTTGCCCCAAAACTCCCATCAAATTACAAGTCTAAGCAAGTAACAAACCAATGATGAATCAAGATCATAAAAATATACATAATACATATCCCCTGTTGCAAATCTTTGCATATTCATTGTTAAAAATATATTATGGCTACTACATCATCCATGACCTACCTTAGATGCTTTCATAGGAAGGATGCAGGCTTCTTTGAGCTATAGACTTATAGTTATTGTTTTGATTTTGGAACTTTTGATGTCATGGATTTCATATTCCATGAGTTTTGTATATATTTGACAATGTTTATATATCGAAGTGTGCCATTTCCTTTAGCTACAATTTACATTTATACTTATGTAATCAATGTATACTTGTGTATGTGATCAAGTAAGCTTCTATTTGATGATGTTGTCGTGTCTTTAAGGTTTATTTAATAAAGGGTGCATGAAACAAGTTTTAAATCCTTAAAAATGTCTAAAGTTCTTAGGTTTTTTCTATTGAGACATAGGGACACGTACCTTAAATCCCCGAGTTTTCGATATGGGGATAGAGGGGCACGGACGAGGCATCCCCCACCTCCTCCATTTTGCCACCTGTCCGTTGCTAGGATGCGGGGATGGGACGACGTCCCTAGGATGGCTGGGGGACTCCCAGGCATCCCTCAATCGTCTCAGGCATGTCTACGTGTCCCATATCAGCGAGTAGATTAAAAAGTAAATGTTTTTAAAAAAATCATGTTTTTAAATTTCTATTTGGGAGAAAAATGTTTCAAAAATGGGAGAAAAATGCTTAAAAAATGAAGAATCCAAAGGGCCTTGCCTTGGGACCCTGCCCCTTGACCCCATTGGGCACTACCGCCCCCAGATCCCCTCTTTCAATTTTAAAAGAAAAAGAAGAAATTGATGAGGAAATTGCGTCAAATCAAGTTGATGTTTTTATACCCACTTTACTGAGTTCCAATGATGAGGAGTTTGCCTTGAGGGATGATTAGAGGCCTCCCTTCACTACATTTTGACATTTTGTACTTGTTTTGATATCATGCTACTCATTGTCATCATCTTTATGATATTTTTGATATAACATAAATCTTCCATTTGTCGATTTGACAATTTTATTTAGTATTCTAATTTCTAATAGTAATTTATTAATTTGATATTCAATATTCAAAACTTCAATGTTCATTGTTCATTGGTTCAATGTTCAAGTATTACTATATTTAGTATTTGGCATTTGCAATTTTGCTATTTTACTTCCTATACTGTTCTACATCTTTTTATAACTAGCATTTCAAGTACTATACGTATATTATATAGTATATACAGCACTGCCCCCCATCATTCCCTGCTGCTGTCCCACCGCCATCCCCAAATTGAGGCTTCTTTTTCCCCCGTCCTGCCGTCCCACTATCCCCCGTTCCCCTTTTCCCCTAGGGCCGCTGTTACACTGATTTTTTCACTTTGCTGAGTTTTTACCAATTATTTTCACCAAGTTTGAGTTCGAGGCCAAATCATGCTTGCCGAGTTTGAGGTAAGTCCGAGTCTTGTTTCTATGGTTTTATTTCTCTCTATTTTGCTCTACATTTCCATTTTCCATAGTGCATAATCAATATATGAAAATAAGCCCTATTTTGATATATGACTTTTTCTATTTTTCCATTCACTTTTAATTTTTTTTAACTTAGGCTAATATTTCAAAATAAGTATTCCTTAGGAAATAATTCTTAGGCTCTGTTTTGATTGTAGTGAGATTTTGAAGAGTTACATATTTTATATGGGCTCATTTTTATACTTTTAATAGATATATTTAAATGTTATAATATTCAAATTTTGGCTTCTTTTAGTTTTTTGAAGTTATTTTTAGGTCTTTTTAATTTTTTACAATTTTAAAAACTTATCTATTGATTTTTATATATTATTTTGTTTGTCATCCCCTTGCTGTCTCCAAAATCTGATTTTATTATACACAAGAGTACTTGTCGCACATGTTGAAGTACATCTGTATAATTTGTATTAAAATATATTAAAGTCATCGCAAATGAGCTAGTTAGCTTCATGCCATTTATGTTTCATCCACCTCCAAAAATTAGCTCTTTAACTGCACTTTCGGAGGCATAAATACTAGCCAGGTCAAAAACATCCTTGTGAAGATTATGATGAGTTAGATGTGGTGTCTAGAGGGGTTATAGTCCCAACTTACCACATTTTGGGCAAATAATGGGGCAATAGAGATGGATACCCCCTTTGCCAACTTTGTGAACAAGAGAATTAAATATGATTGCAAGCCATTAGCAAACGAAGTCTAGTAATTTTAAGTTGTCAATGATAAATAACATTGGCAGAAAAGATTGTCCACAATATTTTCTTCTGTATTACTACTTTATTTTCAGGGATCATCGACACCCTTCACATTCAAAGAGAGGGATTTCCTAAAGAAGCAGGAGGGAAAGAGGCTAGGGTTGTGCCCTTGTCACCTTGTAATTGTTTAGGAAGCTTGAAAATGCTGGAAGTTAACATTTTGCTTTTTTGGTAACAAACATCTCCCAAAGTAATTTATTGCCACTTTCCACCTTATGCTGAGGACAGATTTCACCTTGTCTCTGAAGATGTGGGGGGATTATAGGGTTCCTAGTGGTTTGAAGGTTTTTGCCTTCTTGAGAACTGCTTGCGTTGGCAATAGGCAGTCTAGGAGCCATGGGCTGTTTGAACCTTGTTGCTAGTTTGATGGCTCCTGACTATTTGACCTGAGGGTGCTGATGGCTTGGAGGGAATTGGGGTAGACATCATAGTCGCAATGGTCCTTCTTTCCTCAGTGTAAAATCCTCAACATAAAGCTTGCTGTTTGAACATTGATTGTTTCCTTCAAGGATCCAACAAGGTTGACAGAGACAAATACCTCAATTGTTTTCAAAGAAAACTGAACAGAATCGACCATTAAGAAAAGGCCAGAATTGGATGGGAATTTTAGGGATCTCAATCTACAAGTGGATTGAAGCTTTGCTACCAAGAAACATGATCCTCCCCTCACTGTTGGAAACAACCTTAGCGGTCTGAGAAAATCATTAGACATTGTTAAAGCATAGCAGCAAAATGTACCAGCTTCCAAAACTGAAACAGAAAGAAACCAAGTTTTATGATTTATTATTTCTGGCAAAAACTGAACTTTGAGCATTTTAGTTTTTAGGGCTCCTGTTTGAAGTTTGAACAATCATTGTAACCAATTAAAACACATTATGTAAAAACGACACAATACATATCTGTTGAAGTTTACAAGACAGCACATTAATCAAAGTGAATTTAAGAGTGAGGATGTTAACATCATTTTTATTACCTCAATCAATGTGTTGGTAAGAAATTTCTGTGCTTATTTTATTGCCATAGGGATGCTTATCTCTAGCAGCAGCAAAGCTGCTTCTAGAGGCATTTGAATCCCCATACAATAAACTCTTCTCAAAGGAAGAGCGTCAATACTAAATTCATCCATAAATGTGTGATATTGCAATGACAATGTCTCATGCAAGCAGCAGCATGAACTGCAAACTAACAAGGGAAATAATAAGTAAATCCCAACTCTAACAAAGTTAACCACATTGGTGAGATCTTTGTAAGCCTTAATTTAAACAGGTGACTAGGTTTCTCATCTATATTCTTTGTTGGCATCATTCTTTGTGCTCTTGAAGTGGTAGAATGGAAGTTGAAAACCTTATATTTATTCTCATTTGACTTTTTAAAGCAGTTTTTGACTAGTGGAAGGTCAAAATAATCAAAATCTAACCCATTTTTAATCCGATCCTGCAGACTCTTGGGTTGTTCAGTTCTTTGATCATTATTGCTCTTCCAACGCTTAATGTAAGAGAATCACACCTGCTTAAAGTTATAAAGTTGCCTCATTCATTGGCTGTATTTTTCAGAGTGCATTAGGTTTCTTCTTGAAATATTTGGAATGAATTTTCGTTTCAATTTAACAAGAAAAATTGTATTTAATGTGAGTTAATTGATGTATGCCTTGCTATGTACATTATGGCATGTAACCAGTCCTTCCAAAGGCTGTCAGTTTCTATGCAAAAGCTTTCAAAAACTATTAGTGAAGAAGTTCCTGGTACATTTGTATCACTCAAACTTTCAGGCTTAGAGATTGAGGACTTGGCGAATCGGCTTAAAAATCTACGGTAATTCAGAATAAATCAACGGCATTTGCTTTACCTGCTTGGAAAATCTTCTTAGTGTTTTGAGTTATGATTGTCTATTAAAGGATCGTTTCTTAGTATTTATCATTAATCTATGGTCAATTTTTCATATACTGAAATTCTCTTAATGTTTTATTTAGGGAAAGGCTACATCGGCGTTTTTTCCGAAGGAAAAATAGGGATAGTAAACATAGTGGTGCGCAAGAAAGAGACAGTCCCGTTTTCTAGTGAGAAAAATATAACAAAGGTTGCATGTTATAAGGAGATTTCTTCTTAGCTGCATAGTTAGTAAGCTTACAATACCAGATACATTAGCTATTTTTTTATATCCCCATGTTCATTAATTTCTTGTAGTCTACAATTGTCAACATGCCACCATGTCATTATTAAGTTCTAAACCTTCCTTACTAGGAGGGAGCAACGATGTCAAGTCTTGTTTATAGATCTTTTACAAATTTGGGCTAGTAACTTTTGTTCTCAAATTAATCATATTTCTTTTCATTTCAAAATTGGATAGTTATACTTCTAGAATTCTGTTCTGATGTAATTGACAATTAATTTCTGAGCATTTTTTGTTTTTGATTAATGGGTGAATATGTTTTATTGGGATCTCAAACTCTTTTACAGCAAGATGCCAGGAGAACACTTGCTGATCAACAATAAGACAAAAAACAAAACAAGAATTACAACAAATGCTACCAAAAACTTGACCAACAACACATCTGCAACCACACTGCTTTTAGAATAACCTGAACTTACACAATGCCTGACCCATTCCTTGCAATCTGCATATCTTTAACTTGGGGATGGAATTCCAAAACAGAATTAGGCGGACCTCTCTTCTTTGAACAACTTTCCAAGACACACCATTGTCTAGCTCCTCTTAGAATGGGAAAGGTGGGAGTCCTCAACCAATGTCTCAACCATACACACCTCACATGAATAGGAAGGTCTACTCAGAGATGTTGAGTGCAGCATAAAATCCATAACAAGAGTCCCACCATTGCCTGCAACCTGGGTTATGGGCCTAGATACAAGGAGATATTTGAATCGGCTTTGAGGGCAAATTCCTAGCAGGGTATGACAACACCACGTAAACCACACCCCCTAGGGCAATCTACCACTAGAAGAACCTTGTGAGATTCATCCACTAGAGAACAAGACACAACAGAAACATGCATAGTTAGATGATCAAGAAGGGTATTCCTCCACGTAGCTAAGCTTACACTCTTGCCAACAACAAGAGCACTCAAAAGCAAGATATCCAGTAGCAAAGTGTTGTCTGCGCTAGAATGGAAGACTCATAATCTAGTAGTTAAATGCATTGTCTACCCTCATCTATTAGACAAACATCATGAGAATACTAGTATGAGAATACAAGTATGAGGAAAATATCACAAGAATATTCTTTTAGGGTTAGTTTATTTTGTTAGCCAACATTGTAAATCGCTTAAAAATGGCTTGATAAATAAGTAGTTGCGTGGTGAGAAATTTTATTAGACAACTGTTTCTTAGGTGGATGTAGCCCACATTGGGTGAACTACGTTAAATCTCTGTGTTACTGTGTTTTTGTCTTTCTTATTTCTGCATTATCATAATATTGGTTATTGCTCATATCTGCTCTAAACTCTTAACACTTAATCTTATCCACTCCTTTCAAAACCCTACCTACTCTTTCATCTTATGCAATCTCCAAGCACTTCTTAATCTCAATCTCAATAGTTGATTTTCATGAGGTTTCTATAAAAGACATCTCCTCATTTTGATATGATCTCATGTCATCTTATCTCATCTCATTGTATCATCTTATCTTGGCTACATCTTAGAATCATCCAGCTACATCATATCATCTTATGCAACCTTGGAAAGTCAGTGCATTTGTGATCTTGAGTCTATTGTGAACTTGCATACTTGGGACCTTACATACTAACTATCTTTAAGAATCCATTGCAATCTATCTCATCATCATATTATCATACTTGCATTGCTTCCATTATCAACCAACCATCTCCATTCTCCATCACCTCTTGTGCTTTGTGCTACAAAGCTGAGAGCACTCACATTTCATCAACAAAAGAACTTAAGATGAAGGAGATTAAGATGCAAAAGAAAATAAGTGGTTAGGATTGAGCGATAGGTAAGAAAGGTCTTGACTTTGGTCATTGGAGTTAAATGAAGAAACATGTGACAAGTGGCACAAACTCAAAATTTAGGAGTTGATCCATATAATTGACAATGATTGGCTAAATATGAAAGAAGAGGATTTATACATTCAAAAAATAAACAAAGGTTTTTATTCTATAAAATAGAAGAAATAAGATATGAAAAATGGATATATTAAATAAATAAGAATTCATTTGGTTTTTAAATAGATAAAGTTAATGAATTATTTAAATAATTAGGAACATTTATTAAAATAATAGATGAAGAGGCTATTGAATTAATTATTTAGATAGTGTCAAATTTGATTGATTTCATAGGGGCATTTTTAGGTCTATATTTTGCCACTTTGAGACAATGGAGCTTATTGTTATATCATCTTAAAATGTAAGCACTTATAATTAGATGCTCAATTAGGCCCCATTTTGATGTTCTTGAGATTTTGTGTCCATTATTTTGATCCAACAAATTGCCTCTTGCAATTAAAGCTTCCTCAACTTCTTCTTGATGCTCAATTTCAATTTTGTCATCTTTTGGTGGGAGGAGGTTTCAAAATGTGTTCTCTTCCCTAATGTTTTGCCTGAAACGTTTCATGGTTTTAGCATAATTTTTTGTCTGTGTTAGCCTCCAATTTTTGAGCTCCAAAATGTTATGAGAGGTATATAAGAAACTTATCTCTTCTCATTTGAGAATCAAGTTCATAATAAGGGGTGACCACACAATAGTGGGTTAAACTTTTTTGAACATCCTGATTTTTATTAAAATCACACATTTTAAAGAAAATATGATGATTTAAGCCTTGAGAGGTCTCATTTGAAGGAATTAAGTGAAAATGGTTACATCAAAATCTTTTAGATCAAACTCTCTTTGATATAACTTCTCTACTCAATCATACCTGCAATGGAGTCTATTTTACACATCAAAATGTTGACAAAAAATTATTGACATTAGCTTTTTGGAGGACTAAATAAATTCATTTGACAAACCTAGATGCAAGAAGGTACTACTCAAAGAAATATTTCCAATGATTATGATTTTAATATATATTGAGTTTATTATGACTTTGTATTTTTAGTTTTACTAAACATAGATTTTGTATCATATATCAACTTCTATGTTCAATGTTTATGGAAAAATAGTAAACTAAGTAAAAAATAAATTGAAAAATATATAGGCATTAGGCATGGATGTCCTCTTTCTAACAAGAAAAAAAACAATTGAATTTCAATACCTATAGGACAAGTTATGATTTGATAAGTGAACCTATGTTGAAATTATAGTTAAGGTCACTTCAAACCACTAAAATATAAAATATTCAACATAATCCAAAAAAATTAATTGCAATCACTAGATATCAGCGTGAAAAATCTAAATTTAAAAGAATCACTTATTTTTATCCCTTTTAGGAAAAAAATATGCAATAGTAAGTGAATGTCACTCTTTAAAAATGGTGTTTTTTTTCAATAGCTAGTTTTTGAAGATGGAAAAATTTATTAAAATAAATTCTAAAACTTTTCAAAAAATATATTTAGAATCTAAATGCAAAATTCTAAAAACACTAGTTTACATCATTTTCACATTCCTAATGGTTTAATGAAAATAGGTGTCAAAATGCAAAGTTTTTTTAGAATGTTTATTTTAGTGTCAAAGTTAGCAAAAAATTGGAACCCACTGTTGTGGGACCATCTTAAGAAGGTCAAGATTTCAAGTGCTTTTATGCAATTTTGCATCCAAGTATTCAAGATCAAGTTTTCCAGCATCCAAAGACAATTTTGAAGGCAATCTTCTCATTTGTAAAAAACTTCTCTCCCATGATGGCCAAATAGAGGATTCTTAACCAAGAAAGAAGATCCTTTGTCCATCTACATGCATTCCAACCATCCTCAAGGCAAGGGTCCATCAAGCATTGCAAAATTAAAGATCTTTGAGGAGTATTCGTAGATCTATTCATTTGTGAAAGGAGTCCTTGATTCTTGTTTTCCAAGATTTAAAATCAACATGCATACAAACAACATGCAAGCATCTTCATAGACATTACGCTCCCGATATTAGTTTATGAAGATATATACATCTATAAGGTAGATCTAATATTTACCTTTCCATTTACATACTTCCCTTATAAACAATTTCATTTCTATTTCAAGTTTGATTCCTCGACTGAGATTTGACCAAGGCAAACCCCTTTTAATTTGACAATTTCTCATTTTTTGTGTGTGCAGGAACAAATAACAACCGCATAAAGATTTAATTTGTAAAGTACATGATCTGACAAGTAGACTGCAATTGAATTCAATTAAAAGTGTTGGGAACGAGATGTTTTTTACCTCTTCCTTACATTTCAAATTGAAATCACATGTCAGTATTGTCATTTAGTTGTTGTTTTAGGTATGTGTAGGTTAGTTTTTTTTTTTGTCAGTTTTCATATCTTGAGACTTGTCATTTCTACCTATTTAGCTCTCTATCTTGCAGTCAATCATTCCCTTAAATTTACCTTATCCCAATTCATTATTGCGAAGGAATCATTGACACAATGCTTGAGTCCTACTTGGGCCTAGTGTGTCATCTTCCTTTTGATTGTACATAAGGAAAAAGAGGACAATTCCCCTTGATTATTGCATTCCCCATTTTCTTATTGTACATTTTGGTGAAGCTAACTTATTACATTTCCACTCCGATTTTAGTGTTAGATCTTTGTATGCATTATCATCTAGAATCACCTTTATTGTACATTATGGTGAATCCAACTTATAAAATGTTCATTCCGATTTGGTGTCTAGATCTCTATTTCCATTTTTTATTTGATGGTTAGATGTGGTATTCATTAAATTTCATCAAGTTTCATGTGAAATTTGTTAATATTTTCCAAATTTGCCAAGGAATGATCAAACTATACAGATCTTCCAAACACTAAGCACGTGATATAGAATAATAAACACAAGAAAAGGCAAGATGTTACTTGGATTTGGAGACCTTATGTCGTCTTCAGATCTGCCCTTGTTGATCCTCAAGATTTGAGATATGATCTTCTATAAATACGATCCTGGGACCTGTGTATTGCAGATTCAATATGATACAGATCATATTGACAGATTGCAGACCATGAAGATAATCCACATCGCAAAAGATGACTTCAGTCATTTATTTCGCAGCCTTAATGATGTTGGACTTTGCTCCATATAAATCGCACCATGCTTATCATAAGTTCTGATCATATTCGCTTTCCTTCTATTACTGCTCTTTAATATGTAGGGAAGACCGATTCTTGAGGGGAGGAAGACACATTAAGTTTTTGGTATCTTTCTTCTCAAGTTCAATCCTCATAAATATGTGAATGGAGGAGACTCTTTAAGAGGCCGACTTGGGCCCTTTAAATAAACTTGATTATTCCATTCAAATATTAAATCGATTTTCTAATAAACAATAAATAATAAGTATCTCTATATTTATTATTATTATTTATATATCGAAAATATCTCAAACAATGCATGATATATTTGCCGAAAGACCATAATATCAACACTCCCTCTTGGACTTGAGGCAAAGATCCACTCATGGATTCTTTATCACAAAAACATAACCAAAATGGATTTCATAGATCTCTCATCTATGAAGGTAGATCTCCATACTACCAATTTTGATAATAACACATAAGTTCATTATCATTTCCAACCATAGATTTCATATCCATATGTAAATTATGGTAACATCAAATCACAAGATGTTTACCAACAGAACGAGTCTTCGAGGCTCACAACAAAAATGGATTCCTTATCCATTGATGCCATAGATCGCTTATCTATGATAGTAGATCTCTGTCTACAAGACATAATGAGAGCACAACCGTTCTTCATTATTCCTCAACCAGACATCTCATATTCATATGAGAAACATCATATCATATGATGCTTACCATCCGAACGTGGATCTCCTAGATCCTCTGGTCTCCATGACCCAAGAACATCAAGTCCATGATGTTTTATCAACCATAAGTGATATCAAGTCCATGATATCAAATTTCCAATCAATTTGTGAATTTCCCAAATCCACTAGTCACCTTGACTCTTTTGAATATCAAGTCCAGGATATTCAAGGTAGTATCAAGTCCATGATACTTTCCAAACACAAGTTATCATCAAATTCATGATGTTTCTATCCAATTTGTGAATAACTTAGATCCACGAGTCCTCTTGACTTAGCCAATAGAATATCAAGTCCATGATATTCATGGTATCTCAAGTCCATGATGTATACCAACCAATCTGTGGATAACTAATTCCACGAGTTACCAAGACTCAAGAAATGTCAAGTCCATGACATCAAACCAACATCAAGTCCATGATGTTAAGATCATTGGTCTAACGAATATCAAGTCCATGATATTCACCAAGTACTCGGAGTAATGGCCTATCGACATCAAATCATGATGTCCACCAATTACTTAAATGTGGATCCTTGATCCACAAGATATAAAATCCATGATATCCTCGAGCATTGGTCTAACGAATATCAAGTCCATGATATTCACCAAGTGCTCGGAGCAATGGCCTCCAGACATCAAGTCCATGATGTCCACCATATGCCAAAAAATGGATCCCCGATCCAAGAGATATCAAATCCATGATATCCTCAAGCATTGGCCTAACGAATATCAAGTCCATGATATTGACCAAGTGCTTAGAGCAATGGCCTCCAGGCATCAAGTCCATGATGTCCACCATATGCTTGAAAAGTGGATCCCTAATCCACGAGATATCAAATCCATGATATCCTCGAGCATTGACTTAATGAATATCAAGTCCATGATATTCACCAAATGCTCGGAGTAATGGTCTTCCGACATCAAGTCCATGATGTCACCATATGCTCAACAATGGATCCCTGATCCATGAGAAGAATATCAAATCCATGATATTCTCTAAGTATTCCATTCATAAGAAACAACTTAGCCATATGCATAGATGTAATCAAATGAATCAAACACAACCAAATGTTTCTCATAATTAAAATCTCATCTCATGAATCCACATAAGTATAAGAGTAACCAATATGATCATAAGATTCAAGTTCAATGTAAAGAAAAATGTGTTCACACATAGAACCACATGTAATATAATCTCAGCTATAATCAGTAAATATAGACTTAGCTACAAAGGAAAGTATGATCCATTCTTACACAATAAGCCACTAAAGTATGCTTCATACATACATGCTAAAGTATACAAATGATGTATGCTCTATACATTCATATTAAGTAGCCAAATGTAATAATAACTATCAAATGCAGTTCTCTTAAAGAACAAGCATAATTCATCCATAGACAAGTCTTAGCCATAAGCATAATCACATAAGTAACATATAACTAGATGTAATGTGATCATAGAAATATGCAATATAGATCCTTCTATAAGAGATGTATCCACCCATATATATGATCAATAGCATATATAAAGGATAACATATATCCATATAAAGTATGCTCCCATGCATACAACAACAATATCTCTAAGTATCATAATGTATGTTTCCAAGAAATATGCCAATTGTAAAATGTAACATATGCAACATATGCCAATTCATTAACTAATAATGTATGCGCCCATGCATCAATAGTTATACAAACAATCAGTTGTATAAGTTCCCATAACAACGTGAGGTATAACACGTGTCATAACATAAATATGTCAAGGTAACTGTTCATAATTTTATGTAGGCTACAAGGTATGCTACTAATCATTTGTGTATGACCCCATACATAAGTATGACATATGCTAAGGTAAAGTATGCATCCATGCATACAAAACATAAATATGTCAATGCAAAATAGGCTTCCATAACAAGTAATCAACATGACATAATGAAGGAGTTCATAACAAAAAATTAAGTGAACCCATGAATGAACTCCCTCTTAAACCACATGCCCATAATCAAGTCATACCAAGGTGACCTACTCCTTCTGGATAATCCTATCTTCTCCCTCTAACAAGATCGAAACTCCGTCTTAAGGTATGAGTTACTTGGATCTAACTAATAACTGAAGGGCAATCTGAAGAGAAGATAATGTGCACTAGGAGGTTAACCAATAAATAGAGGACAATCAAAGTAAAACATGTGCCAATATATAGCCAGAGCCAATGTGTGAGCCTATACATCAAAAGGCGAGCAATTTGCAATGAATGTCCCTTTATGACAACATAAAAGATAACATATGCCAGGGCAAGGTATGCTGTCAATCAGCTAAGAAAACATTCCAAATAGTTGATTCAATCAGCTATTAGCGAAGAATCTTTTTTTCTACAAATAATTCCACACATCATGTCAAGTTATTCAATGCTGTAAGATTGATATGCCAAGTGTACTTCCTACACATTAATAATGCCAATGCATAAAACCAAAATGTGTATACCAATGTGAAATAGTTAAAGTTCCGATACATCATATGCCAAACAATATGAAGGCATGTTGCAATACTATGTGAAGTATACATCCCATCTAGTTGTGCTAATAGCTGATAATCAAATAGATATGCAAGGTATTAGCTATGATACTAGCCAACTATGATCTTATATAAGAAAGAAGTTTATAGCACACCACTAGAGCCCATGATTATACTCCCTCTGAATCATACATGCCATGCATTTTAACTTAAGATGATCTACTCCCTCTAGATCAATAAGGAAAGACAATTTAAAAAATGCAAGAATCTTGAGATCTACCCATATCTTTCCAGCCAATGAGAACTAATAAGTTTTTCCCATAGAAGACAACCAATGATATTGTAAATAAAAATCCTCATTACAATTTTAGACCAAACCCTAGTTGCCATAGAGTTTCTTAGTTTTGAAAGAGTTAGTTTGTATTCCTAAATCTGAAAAGATCTTTCCTCTACCTATGCTCTGATACCATGTTAATATTTTTCAGATTTACCAAGGAATGATCAAACTATAGAGATCTTCCAAACACTAAGCACAGGATATAGAATAATAAACACAAGAAAAGGTAAGATGTTACTTGGATTTGGAGACCTTATGTCATCTTCTTGATTTGTCCTTGTTGATCCTCAAGATCTGAGATCTGATCTTCTATAAATACGATCTTGGGACCTATGTGTTGCAGATTCAATATGATACAGATCATATTGACAGATTGCAGACCATGAAGATAATCCACATCGCAAAAGGTGACTCCAGTCATTTATTTCGCAGCCTTAATGATGTTGGACTTCGCTCCATATAAATCGCACCATGCTTATCATAAGTTCTAATCATATTCGCTTTCCTTCTATTGCTGCTCTTTAATATGTAGGGAAGACCGATTCTTGAGGGGAGGAAGACACATTATGTTTTTGGTATCTTTCTTCTCAAGTTCGATCCTTATAAATATTTGAATGGAGGAGACTCTTTAAGAGGCCGACTTGGGCCCTTTAAATAAACTTGATTATTCCATTCAAATATTAAATCGATAAACAATAAATAATAAATATCTCTATATTTATTATTATTATTTATATATCGAAAATATCTCAACCAATGCATGATATATTTGTCGAAAGGCCATAATATCAACAATTTTTTGTATTTTTATTACATTTATGTTGCATAAATTTAATGAGTGTTTTCATATTTTACACATCTCTTGTTTCATTTCCTTGTGCATGAGTGTTATAACATTGATTTCTACCAATAGTGTTCTGATTAGGAGAAGTCATAGACTTATGGGCTCTTTTGATCTCAAGTCCTATTTGTTTCCTAGGAATCTTGAAGAAAAACACATGACTACTAATGCCATTCCAACTATTGTTGAGAATCCTTCTTCTTACTCTTCTCATGAAAAATATGAGACCTTAAGAGTGTCTATTACCCAAGTGCAAAATCTTTCCAAAGATTTAGAAAAATCTGAGCAATGCTTAGGACAAGAACATTCTAATACAAAAGTCATCTCTTTAGTAGAGATGATGAGGATGATGATTCACAATGATGAGAATGGTGTTGATTTGTTGCACGCTATTTTTCACCTTATTAATAACAATATTAAACACATTAAAATTTTATGCTCAAGATCTTGGTTTAACTCAACCTAACAATAGTGTTGAGGCTTCTATTCCAATTTCTATTTTGTTACCTAGTATTTCTACCTATGATCCACCTCTCATGACTGCATATGATTCAAACATTATTCCTACAAATGTTAGTCTTAACATTCCTAATCCTATCATTCCTCCTCCAAGTGCTCCATGTGTTTCCCAACCTTTATCTACGTCTAGTTACAACAATGTTACATTTTCATATTTCCAATTTTCCTTTCATTTCCCATAATGCTCCAAACCTTTCCCAGATTTCTCATAACAATCTTTCCACTGAATCCACTATCAATAGTCTTGCTTAAATCATTTCATCCTTGCAATAAATAATTACCTCCACGACTCAATCCAACTTAATATTCATACTTATGACATTGCTAGCCCTTTGTCCTTGGACATCATTCATATCATTATCCCTCGATACATCAAAATACTTCACTTGGAGACTTATACTAGAAAAGGTGATCCCTTGACTCATGTGAAAATATTTCAAATATTGTGTAGTGATTTCTTTCATGACAATAACTCATGACAAATTCATTTACTATAAAATTTTGAGATAAGGCTATGCAATGGTATTGCACTTTACCTCCTTATTCTATCAATTACTTTCAAAACTTGCTTATGCTTTTATTCAACTATTTCAAAACAATATTGGTCCTAAGGTTGTTTTGACTGATTTAATGCATCGTAAATAAGGCATTAAAGAAAAAGACCGATTTCATTGGTAGATTTAAACATTTGCATGCTCATATTTCTTATCATGTGATTGATATTGATGTGCAACATATTTTCATTTCTAATTTACAAATAAATATTAGAGATAAGATATTGATTTTTGAATTCTCTTCTTTTAGTCAATTGTGTATAGTACTTCATAATTATTAGCTTCAAGTGAATCAATTTGAGAGGACTCCTCCAATGGCTCCGGTTGATAAGAGTGACACTGCATCTCATCCATTCCAAAAGTCTCAAAAACCTAAAAGCTTTATCAAGATAAAAAAAATCATCAAACAATATTGATATTTTTTGCAACAACATCCAAAGGTGCGACTCCTTTGTCATTCATTTTAAACCTTCTTGTAATATTACACCTCTTTCTGAATCTTTGCATAATGTGATGTTGAAGTTGATTAATGGTAATGTCTTAACAATTCCTCCCATTAAACCAATTGATCATTTAAAACAATCTTCCAAAAACTTTGATCCTAATACTTTTTGCCAATACCATCATCAACTTGGTCATGATATTGAGAAATGTCTTCGTTTAAAAACTATTATTGAAGACCTTATTGATTCTAATGCTATATCTATTGAGGGTGTTAATGATTAAGGAAACAAATCTGTTGCCTCTCTCAATCAAAAGTTACAAATTTATACCAATCTCTTACCTTCCCATTCCACCAACACCATTCAGTCTACCAATTCCTTGCCTTCTTCCATCAATGTTGTGAAGTAGGATGTTGAATGTAGTGAGGATAACAATTTTGATAGCCTTATTGATTAATCCAAACCTAAAGCCAAACTTGAACCTGAGATTTGTATAACATTTGATCCTAAGGAGAGTATTAGAGCACTTGATGGTCCTCTTTACATTGTTGCGAAGATTAATGGTCTTCCCTCTCATGGATTCCTTGTAGATTGTACTTTCATGGTGATTGTGATAAATGAAGAACATCTTTACACAAGACATCTCCAACAAGATTCCTATGACAAATCAGATGTGATAATTAAAACTTTCAATGATTTTATTTGTCCCACTCATGGTTCTATTACCTTTCCCATAGAAGTTGGTAAGAAAACCTTAGATGTCACCTTTGTTCTCATCCCAACTTCTGATCAATTTCAAGTTAGTTCGTGGCTCACTTCCTTGAAATCTATAGTCTCTACTATTCATAAGTGTTTAAAATTTTTCCATGATGAGAAAATCATAATGATTGATCATAGTCTCTATGAGACTTTAGCCAATCGTGAACACTTTGACCTTGACTTCTTTTAGTCTTCCATGCCTCAACCTATTAAACCTTGCAAAGATAAATTCTTATCCTACTAAACATTAAAATCTAAAAATAATTGTGAACTTATCAATCCTAAGGTAGTCCCATCCATAGTTCGAATTATCGCCGACTTATCGCGATAAGTTGTACCAGGTGATAAAACTTGTATAGTTATCGCCTGAAAACTTATCGGCGATAAGTAGCAGACTTATCGTGATTTCTCGTGCCCGCGGCCAGATAAAGGGTAGACGGCAGTAAAAAGGCCCAGTATGTTTTTTTTTCGACTGCCAGTGATTTTTTGTGGAGAGAAAATATAGTAACAAGGGTTTTGGAGGAGAAACATCAACATTTGACGCATTTTGGATCGATTTGGAGTGGATTCGAAGGGATTTTTCAAGCAAATTCAAAATCACAAGTAGGTTTTCAAAATTCTTTCCCTTTTGTTTTAAAATCATTTTTTCTCGTATTAAATGCATTCAAGTTTATACAAACTATCTAATATCATTTCCAATCTACTCTAACTTGTTTTAGAACGTAATGAATAAGATCTAACACCATTTTTTTAGCAATTTTTGCAAATTTTTCATAGTTTTCTCAAAAACTTCATATTTTCTCAAAAATTTCATAACCTTTCAAGTTTTTTGGTTTTTTCCTTCAAGTTTCAGCTATGTTTAAACTAATTTAAAGTTTTAAACTATCTTAGTTTGTTTCTAAATTTCTTCATTAAATTTCTAAATTTGTGCCCTCATTTTGTATGTGACATGCAGTTTGATTCTTCGTCAAAATGGCAAATAGGGATTCCTCTACAACTGACTTAGGTGCAGGGTTTGATAGTGCCTTAGTAGACGCATGTCCATCGGGATATGTAGGAACGCGCCCTAAAGGGGCTAGAGACAAGGCATGGGCATATACTTTTGAAGGACCCAAATATAATACCGTGATATGCATAAAATGTGAAAAACTAGTGAGTGGAGGCATATCTCGTTTGAAATACCACCTTGTAGGGATCACAAAGCATGACACAAGGGTTTGTGAAGCCACCACCCCAGAAATAATGAGAGCGATGAATGCCTTGCTCGCTGCTAGAGAGGAGAAAAAGTTGTAAAGGGAAAGGGCAAAATTGGCCATGAGGGTAGCCATTTCTGATTCGCAAGGTATCTCACACTGTCTCATTTTTAAGAATCATTTATAATTTTATTATTTTATAATCATAATGAAATAATGTGGGTTGTGATTTGTGACTAGGTATCCCATCCACCCTTGAAGAAGATGAAGCAGTACTTGAGGGCATAGTGAGCTCTCATTGTGGCCCACAGATCCGCAAATCTACCTTGTCCTTGCCTTCCACTTTCCCTGGTTCTAGTAGACTAGCACCACGCTCATCTTCTATAGACAATTTTTTTGTGCCTAGAAACACACCTGGAGCACAACCATCATTAGAGGGTAGTGGGTGGAACAACGATGTGCATCAGCAAGTTGACATTCAATGTGCTGATTTTTGGTATTTTAACAATATCCCCTTCAATGTTGCAACAAGTCCCTATTGGCTAAATTTTGTAACACGAATCATTGTAGCGGGAAAGGGCTACAAGGCACCTACTCCTACAGACTTGAGTGGGAGGTTAGTTCACTTTTACGGTTTTACAATTTACTTATTTTTGTTGAATGTAATTTTTTTAAACAAAGTTGTGTACTTAAATGTTATTTTTATTTTGTTCTTGTAGATTGCTCAAAGATGCTGTTACTAGGGCCAATGAAGTGGTAGAAGACCAAAAATTGCAATGGAAACAATTTGGCTGCTCTATACTTTCAGATGGATGGACGGATGGAAGAAACTGTACCATCATCAATTTTTTAGTTTCTTGCAAGGATCAAGTGGTCTTTCTGAAATCCTTGGATGCCTTAAACAAGATAAAGATAGCTAAAACTTTGGCTCTAATGTTAGAGCAAGTTGTGATGGAGGTGGGGGTTGCTAATGTGGTGCAAATAATAACCGACAATGCAGCGGCACATGTGGCAGCGGGAAGGATCCTCCAAGATAAGTATAGCACACTTTTTTGGTCTCCTTGTGCAGCACACGTCCTTGACCTTCTTTTGGAGGACATAGGAAAATTGGATTGGGTGAAATTAGTTGTAGAGGATGCAAGAAAGATAACAAACTCGCTTTGATGAGAAAATTCACCCATGGGAAGGAGTTAGTTAGACCTACAGCTACAAGGTTTGCAACGATTTTCTTAATGTTGCAAAGTGTTCTTGGTTCTTTGAATCCTTTGAAGCAATTGTTTGTGAGTCCACCATGGTTAGACTCAAGTTATTCAAAGAAGGCTGATGGTCAAAGTGTTGCATACATTGTCTTTGACAACCACTTTTTTGAGGATGCTACAGAAATTGTGAAGGTATCCTTGAAACTTCAAAAGTTGAATATTTAGTTTTTTTGTATTCAAGAATCAAGTCTTTCATTATTAATTTGGAACTCTAGTCTATAATTAATGATAATCTTTTTCTACTTTTCAATTGTAGGTGACAGAACCCTTGGTTAGAGTTCTCCGATTGGTAGATGGGGATCAAACCCCAATGGGGTATCTTTATGAGGCCATGGATAGGGCCAAAGAGGCTATAAAAAATATCTACAAGGGGAACAACCTAAAATTTGACCCCATATGGGAAATTATTGATAGGAGGTGGAACAATCAGCTCCGCCAACCCATTCATGCAGTTGGGTACTTCCTCAACTCTGCTTATTGCTTCTCTCCATCCTACGAGGATCCCAATGGAGAGGTCATGGAGGGCCTCATTGAATGCATGCAGAGGATGGTACCTGAGGTTGAGGTGAGAGACCTCATTG
This sequence comes from Chamaecyparis obtusa, assembly GCA_027943335.1. NCBI lineage: Eukaryota > Viridiplantae > Streptophyta > Pinopsida > Cupressales > Cupressaceae > Chamaecyparis > Chamaecyparis obtusa. The sequence goes on from BSBK01006159.1 coordinate 301,837, forward strand.
TGGCCAAGATGGAAGTGTATCAGAATGCAATGGGCAAGCTATTCTCCTCAGACTTGGCAAGAAGAGGAAGACAGACTCAAACCCCAGGTACAATATTTGGATTTTTGGTGTCTTTCACATTCATGATAAGTAGATAAAAACTAAGTTACTAAAATATGTTTTCGCCATGCTTTCTAACTCTTTAATATTTATCTTGCAGATGCTTGGTGGCGAAATTGGGGTGGGAATGTCCCAAATCTACAAAAACTTGCCTTGCGCATCTTATGTCAGCCATGTAGCTCATCTAGTTGTGAGCGTAATTGTAGCTTATTTGAGGCCATTCACACAAAGAAGAGGAACAAGTTAGCACATAAACGCCTCAATGACCTTGTTTATGTGCAATATAACCTTAAGTTGCGCATAAGAAAGGTAGAGTTACTAGGAGCATGGCCACTTGATTTGGATGACATAGATCCGTACTGTGATTGGACATCACATGAGTAGCCTCCATTGTTCACAGAGGATGACATCTATGATTTGGAGAGGCAGGCTATGGAGGAGGGTGGAGGCACAACAAGATTGGATGACATTCAGGAGGATGATCATGAGAGCAGTGAGAGTGAGGAGGAGACAGATGATGAGGAGTCATTTCCAATGTCAGCACCATCTACATCTAGGGTGGAGGTCCAGTCACAACCAGTTGTGCAAAGGGAGCTGTCACAGCCACAGTGGGCTACTAGGGCTAGACCCCCTCCCACTCCCGTAGTTTTTACTAGAGCTACTGGGAAGGGGAAGAGGAAGATGTAGACTAGTTTGATATTGTACTTGGCATATGTATTTGCTTATAGTTTTACAAAGACAATTTGTTGTTTTTAATTTTCTTCAGAGTTCAGAGTATCAGACTATGGCTACCAGCCATCAACATTCCACATGAGGATGCAATTTTGATACATATTTGCATATATATATATATATATATATATATATATATATATATATATATATATATATATATATATATATATATATATATTAGCTTGTTTGGTTTGTTTACTCATTTACTAACTCATTAGATGAATCTCCTTATTGAAGTTTACAAAAAAAATGCATTTCTAATTAAATTTAAGCCATTTTTAAAGTTCCCGAGAAGTTCGCCGATAAGTTCCCAACTTATCTCCGATATATCCCGATATTATTTTTTTGCCCTTGGCGATAAGTTGTCGATAACGATATTTTGAACTATGGTCCCATCTATTTGCTCTAGACTTAGACTCCTTCCTACAGCTTTCACATCTCTTATTTATGCTTCAGTTCCACCTCCTATATCTTATAAACGTGCTGCCATTTCTATCTTTCAACCTTGCGTGGTTCTTTTCATTCTTTCTCCTAAAGAAGAAAATGACCCGATATTGATTGATTCTAAACTGACATAAATTTCAAACAAAATCAAATGTAATCATTTTGCTCGTGATCACTATTGTAGACATCATGCTAGGGCCCATGAGCTTGCTTCCCAAAATATTTCCTCCCTTAAGACACCTTTTGATGCTTTGATTCCCTTTGACCAACCCATGCATAGCCCAAGGGAGGACGTTAATCTAAAGAAGATGAAATTGAATATAATGATGATTCTATTCATATTCAAGATTCTCTTGTGATTAATTTAGATGAAGAAGATAATTCTTGATGATGAGGATTTCAATGTTTCTAATGCAAATGATGTTACTGTTGATGATTCTAACAATATGTATGAGATTATTGAAGTTAATTATGATTTACCTACTAGATTTGCAAAATAATTATCTCTTGCTCTTAGTGAAAAACAAAGTGACTTATCATTAGAGCATGGTCCGTGTTTGGAGCTTTCGATGGATCCATCTTCTGTAATCAACATTGCTCCTCCTGCGTGTTGCCCATCTTCCTTAAATGATAACAACTGAGATAGGGGGCATACGATATGCTTGACTGACTCCTCTTGTACAATGGATTATCTTGTGTGTTTTCCTATTGTGTTGTGCTTCTCTCGTGATGTGGTGCTTGTTATATGTTTTTGTATAGATTTCTTTAAACCACCCTTGTTTCTCCATTGGTGCAAGGTGATAAATGAATCAACTTGTTGTTACATTCCTCTATTTGTATCTCATTTCTTCTATATGTTGTATACATGTTATGTTGTACACATGTGTTATTGTTTGTAAATGTGTTTGTGTTGTTTGATTGACGATGACACAAATTGATAGTTACCATTCTTTTTGGTCTCCACAATGCTAGCCCAAAAAGACACTTCTTTGTATCTCTTATGTGATCTTCCATTGTGCTCGTAGTTCTACTACCTTTGAAGGACAATGTCAATTCATTTTGATATAATTCTAGTATACATGACTTATCATATGATAATATTGGCCCTAGAGTTAGTAGACTCCTTTTGTACTCTCTTTTGTCATGTGTTCATTTCCTTTGGTTTGTCTTTTCATGGAGGCATCTCATTGTGAAAACCTCTCTTGTGGGTGCATGTATGCTACATTAAAGCCATTTCTCCCATTAAGGCATTTGCAATAATTTTAATGTGGGGGCATACACTCTGCTCCTTGTTTCTCATTTTCCACATGCACACAATGATTCAATACAATCTCTTATATGGATGGATAAGGAGAAAATTCTTTCATTGGATTTATCCTTCCATTTCACTATCGTGCCATATGCATCCTTCATTAGATCCCTTAACAAAGACAATGCTTTCCTTAAGGACTGATCCTCCTTTTCTAGATCCCTTTGGAGACTATGCTTTCCTTAAGACCGATCTCTTTTCTAGACCCTTTAACGGAGACAATGCTTGCCTTAAGGACTGATCCTCTTTTGGCAGATTTTCTAGTGGACTATTCTTCGCTTAGTTATCCTTTTTCATTGGGTTGACTAGCATCTCATAGCTTGCTAGATTATCAATTCCATCTTTTGTAGCTTTACATGACCCATAGTAAGTCAACCCCCCCCACTCTCTCTCTCTCTCTCTCTGAGTGGTTTCTTTTATCTTGATTTTGGATTTGATGAGGACCTAAGTCAGTTGGGGGCTTGGTGTCTCCTTGTCTCCTTGACCTTAATAAATTATTTTCCAATGCTTTGATCTACTTTATTGTGAGCATGAGGTTGTTTATAGTGCCCCTCCACAAGGATACATTGTTTTGATGTTTAGTTTTATTTTGGTTTGGGTTGTGGACATGAGATGCTACTTATTTTGGATAGGACATGATACTCTTGTTGATGTTTCAGTTATTTATGTTGTTATAGTTTCTCTTGGATATGATGATTACTTCTATTTTCTGAGACATTTGATGATCATGGATATGATTACGTTATGTTACTATGATACATGTGATTATGCATGGATTTGATGCTTATATGTTGTCACTGTATTTCTATGGATGTTGACCTACATGTTTTGATTATGCTTATACGTTATTCTTGCATATTTGTGGATGATGATTTATACACCTTTATTATGATTATGTGATTGTAATTATTGATGTACTAACAATACTAATGAATCCCAATTACTGCTTTATATGTTCATCCTATCTAGCATGCCTATAAGATGTGCGGAGGTAGTCGTAGTTACTTCTTTGAGAGATTCACACGATGTCGGGCTTCCCCTCCTTGTTTGTTACTGTTTGTATATGTATATGTATATGTATATATGTCTCATCTTTGTGATGCAACTGCAAGTACTAGGCAACGTCTCCCCTGAATTAGCAGGATTGAACGTGCCTCCACTCAACAGAAATCAGTTGTTGACAGAGATAGACTTCAGAATCACATTGCCTTATGTTGTGTTTGGTTTGTGTTTCGTTCTATTTTAGTTCCTTGGTCAAGTGTGTGTTTCTTGTTGTCGCTTGCCTGTCATGTTGAGAAGTTTAAAACAATTAGTAAACATAATATCAACAATCATTATTATTTTTTTAAAAGAAAACATAATAACATCAATGTCATTAAATTAAACAAATTTAATCTAATTAAATAGACTTTATATCTAATTAAACAACATCCCAATTATAAATATATCAAATGCGAAATATTAGTATAACTTAAATAATTAAATAAAAATAAAAATATAGAATAGTAAAATTTTTGACATATATGATAAAATGTTATGATAATAAATAAAATTCATCTAAAATATAGTAAAATAATGTTATTATTGCACCATTATGTCATTAAGTTATTAAATGATTTTTTAGTTCAATCTTTTTTCTTCCCTACTAAATAGGAAATTCTTTTTCTTCTCTTTTTTTCCCTTTTGGATGCGCTTGAATTATTCTAGATGGGGATTGTTTTTCTTTGGACTCGTCTTCGTTTTGGAGGTTTTGGATCCATATTGCTGGTTATACATTCACAAATTACAAATTAGAGATTGCAGATTTGTAGAGTTACAAATTTGTTATGTCGGTCTTATGGCGTTCCTTGCTTATTGAGATTGTGATTTCCCTAACTTCTAATTGGTAAAGTTCTTTTTTGTTTTTGTTTTCCTTTGTTGCTTGACTTTCCTTAAACAAATATAGACTTTCAACTTTATTTCCAGCCAACATGGTATGTGATAGAATTGATTTTGTTTTTTTTATTATATAAATCTGGTTGCAACTTGGTCATTGGGGCTGGACTGCGTGTTTTCTTTTCCACATTAGCATTTTACTTTAATCAAGTCTGATTCATGAGGCTCTCTCAAAATGCAAGAGAGCAAAAAATAGAAAATATGAAATTCATCATTTTCCAGCCAACACATGGTTTGATAAGGAATGCAAGACGACTAGGAGAAACCTAAGGGAGTCAAATAAAACAAACCTTGATATTAAGGCTTACAAACAGATAGAAGAAAAAAACTGATTTTATGTTCACAAGGAGAGAGGAGCTAATTTTCTTGAGTAGAAATAACCCCAAACTTTTTGGAAAGAATTCCAACCAAGGAAGAAGCAAACTGAAAATAATATTATAGCCACCTAATGGTTTGACTATGCTAGGAAACTTTATGAACAAGAAGGTGGAGTGGACCAACCACCCTTGGTCAACAATACTACAAATCTTTTCACTGCGCAGGAGATAGAGATGGGTATTAAGAGGTTGGGTGTGGGTAAAGAAAAAGACCTAGTTGAGCTTCAAGCAAAATATCTCAAGTGGGGTATGAAAACCCTTGCACCGCACATTACAAAAATCTTCAACAATATCAACCAAGAGCGGTTTCCTAAAGATTGGACAATCAGCCTTGCAATACCGCTTTTTAAGAGTGATGATGTCAACAATCCCTCCAACTACATGACTATAATGATCAATCCTCTCTTCAAAAAACCTTTTGGCAGCATGATAGAAACTAGGATCAACAAATGGGTGGAAGAAAACCACAAACGTGCAAAAGGGCAAGCTGGTTTTAGGCCAAAGATCTCGATGGTTGATCACTATGTCACTCTGAGACACATTATTGAAAAAGGATGGGAGAACAAGGAGGAGGTTTTTTGTTTCTTTGTTGACTTTAAAAAGGCTTTTGACACTGTCCCTAGAGACAAGCTTTGGCTCAGGATGGAAGAATTGGGGATTCCTATGCATCTCAGAACTGTTGTTCATAGGATGTATAAAGAGGTGAAAGTTAAAATCAGAACCTCAGCTGGCATTTCAGAATGTTTTAGGATCGATATCGGGGTCAAACAAGGTTTCCCTTTATCTCCTACTTTGTTTGGTTTATATAATGATAAACTTGAAGAGTGATCAAACATGCAAAATGGTGAGGGTATTTAGGTGAATTTGTAATAAAGCTGCTCCTCTATGCAGATGATCTCATTTTGATTGCCAAATCTGCTTGTGGTTTACAAGAACATTTATATTCTCTTGAGGGCTTTTGCAGAACGGTGGGGATGTAGGTCAATATTAGCAAGACTAAAGTTATGGTTTTCTCTAATAATAAAAAAAATCAACATGAGTTTTACTTTGGTGGAAGCGTTCTTGAAGAAGTTGCAGAGTATAAATACCTCGACATTGATTTCAACAAAAATCTAAGCTGAACTGGCTGTAGAAATAAAAGGACATTAGGTGGATGGAAAGCATTTTATGCTCTTCAAAATAGGTACCGTGAAGTGGAGCTTTGGGATTGGAAAACTATTCAAACCTTGTTTGGTCTTCTTATGCTGCCGGTTGTTCTTTATGGGTGTGAATTATGGGCCAATAACACTTCAATAGCACAATGGAAGCAAATCGAGGGAATCCAAAGCGTTTGATCACAAGCAAATTTAAAATCAAAAGCATTGTCCCATATGATATCATGCTAAGTGAAATGGGGGCTGCCCCTATCGAGACATTTGCTATGGTTCGCCTCATAAACTATCTAAAAAGAATCAAAAAAATGGAAGGAGATAGATGGCCTAAAGTTGTCTTTAATGATACATTGTGTAAATGAAAAAAGACATGGATGCAACAAAACATCAAGTGGATGAGTAAATAGAATATCCAATTCAATATGTGCCCCACAAATAACAAAGAAATAAAGGTCTTTGTTATGGAGAAATTTTACAAGAGAAATTGGGGGAATGGGATCAATAGGAAGAAAATATATTATATCAATGAGTTCAACCCCGTGTGTGATCAACTCCAAAAAGCGTACATAGGAGCCAACATTTCTTGGAGAGCTAAAATTCTTATTACTTAGCGAAGAACCAACTCTCATCAACTTCAATGTGAGACCAGGCATTGGAAGAGGCCAAAGGAGGCTTGGGAAGAGAGAATTTGCATGTTTTGCAAATCCGGGAAAGTGGAAACCGAACATCACTTTATTTTAGAATGTGAGGCCTACAAGGACGACGGGGATAAATTTGCGGATACTATATCTAATAGATGTTGGCATAACCTATTCAATGAGGAGTACATTGAAAAGTTAGGTGGACTCATCATCAACTTTCACAAGAAACACACGGAGTTATTGAAGTCTACTTAAGTTGCCTTGTTGTCCCATAGGCTATTTTTAGCTTCATGAATGTTAAATTTTTATCTATCTATCTATCTTTATCCTTCCAACTTAATGTTGGTAGAAGCACGCTGCATTCAAACACATTCTATTATGCACTTTTTATATTATTTTTAATGATCAATTCGTTTATGTATAGAAGCCAATCCTTCCTCTAGCTGATTTTAATGGGAATAGAATTTAAGGTGAGTTAAAAATGTTTTACTTTAGTTTGTATCAAGAGAGATCTTTAAAAATTGAAAATGGTTAGACTCATTCGGATATTAGGGATAGAGTAAATGTTTGCTTGGTATACTGTTCTTTGATTAAAGGTAGAGATGTTGTGATTGTGAAATTAGTTCTATGTAGTATAGTTAAACTTAGATATTTCTTTTAGTTTAGAGAATGTCAAAACATATACATATGTAAAATGACATTTATAAATTGATTGTGAAAAAAGTAACTACTTTCCAACGTAATAGTAATTAAGTATTTCATTTATCATTTGATTAGTATACTTAAGATAGTTACATTTCATTTCTAGGATAGAGTTTAGTTTTATTAATTTGATTTGGAATTTTTATTTTTATTTTGAAAGAGTTTAGTTATATAAATTTGTTAGTAATTTTTTTAAATTTTTAAAAAAATAATAATTAATGATTTAATTTGGTATGTGCTAGTTGTATAAAATAATTAATAATTAATGTTTAAATTTATAATAGAATTGTTTGAATTCTACATTGAAAATTCTAGATTAGTTGTAAATTAGCCAAGTTGATTATTATTATTTTTACCATTTATGTTTTAGTTGAATTAGATTTATTAGATAAATGGATATTATCTTATGTGAATAGTCTATAGTTTTTAAATTTTATTAGCTAGCAATAATATAGTTAGTTCGGATAAATTTTTTTTAATTAATTATAGATAGCTATTAAATAATTTTAGTAAATTTAATTTTTTTTAGTAATTTAACTTAATTAATTTAATTTATTAATCTAATTGATAGTAAGTTAAATTAGTTAAATTTTAATTGTAGGAGTTCTTTTATTTATTAAAGCGATATTTATTTATGTGGATATAAAATAGTTGAATTGTGACTTGATAGAAAAATTAATTATAAGTTTAGAGTTGATTTGTATCATAATTGTAGAATGATGTAATGGCATTGTGATGAGAATGTATGTGACATTATTTTACGTGGAGTCTTTGAAGTTTTGTGAGGCAAGAAAGTCAATTATTTAATGCTTGATCACAAGTTCAAACTTTGTGATTTATGCTATTGGTTTTACCTTTTGGCCCATTGTGATTTGTATGCTTAAGAGTCATAGTAATTTATGAATGCTTCTTTTTTGAGGTCTATGGCTCGTTGGATTTATGTTTTGGTTCGAAGGGCAAGTCTATCTATATGTTTTGCATCATTGATTCTTGTTCCTTGCAAACTGAGCTTGATTCTTTTATGTATGGAATGATGATATCTATTGTGATTTTGGATCCACTATTTGGGGGGTTTATCTTGGATGCATTGAAAACTTATGGCTTTCTGATATTTGACTTCACATCATGTTACTTTCATGAGGTTGGTGATGAGATTTGGTACCCCATTGGATAGTTTGGTGGATCCTGGTTTTATGCCTTTTTTTTTGGATTTCATGCTTTGGAGGGTTTGATAGGAACATAGTTGGAGGGTGGCTCGCAATGGGGTCAGGGCCCAAAGTGATCATTCCAGGATAACCCATTGTGTAGTCTTAATCAAGTGATAACTTAATTAATGAACTAGGTTTGGGATTCACACTAAAAAGATAAATGCATCTCCCATAGCCTTGAGTATATGTATAAATGAGGATGGGATGGAGAAGTGCCTAGCCATCTGTGGGACGTTGATCTGGCTGGTCAACACCTCATCCACATGAGAGGAAGTCAGTTCCACATGAGTTCCACCTTGGGGTCGGGTCTAGAGAGACTGTCAGGGTTACCCAAGTGAGTGGGAGCTATGTGATGACACCCTTCAGTATGTGTCCTAGAATTAACTCAAGTGTGTTTAAATTTTCCTCTAGTATATGAAGTCCCTTATGTTACTTATGCATTTACTTATGTGGTTTTTCGATGCTCTCTCTTGGTTTTCTTGGATTTCTTCTTTTTGGTTTATGGTATCTTGTATTTATCCTTGCTTGCTTGAGCTTTTGGCATGTGTAGGCCTGAAGTCATCTCCTATCTCGGGGGAGTGGACCATTAGATTCACGTGGTTGGATGGTGAGTATTTTTCCACCGAGGGTCATGTTTTGGTTTGTGGCTTCTGGATGTTCTCTGATGCATGTTGCCTTCTTCATGTCTTCATGCTCTACTTCTTGATTCATAATCCTTGATGTATCACTGTATCTCATGATGTAAAAGAGATTATTTGTTGATGTAACATATGTACATGTAAACATTTGTCTATCATGAAATGATCACGTATTTTATTACACTTCTATGTATCATTGGATGGATCATGTTCCCATGTAATGTAATATGTAATTGGATTAATGATGATTATTGCATATTATGTTTCTATTCTTGATTAATTAATGTTATCTTTATGTGTTACTAAGTGGTAATGTTGGGGAACCTATGAGGATTTAGGGTAGATTTTGATACATTTGTTTATCATATGTTGAATTGTATGTTCAAAAAAGAATTTACATTTTATAGCTACCCTCTTGGGTTCTCCGACGAGGGTGTTACATTGTCTCATACTCCTGCTAAAGTCTGGGTTAAATCTACCACCCTAAATAGTAAACACCTATAATTAAGTTCTCAATTATGCCCCATTTTAGCATTAAAAAGATTTTATGTTCATTATGCTTGATCCAACAACTTGCCTCCTACATTTTTTGCTTCCTTTCCTTCTTCTCGAATCCCAATTTTAGTTTCATCCATTTTTGGTGGGAAGAGGTTGCAAAATGCATCCTCTTCCCTGATGTTTTGACAGAAACTCAAGCCATGGGCCCATTTCATGGTTTTAGTGGGATTTCTTCTTTTACATCAACCTCCTTCAATTTTTGAGTCCTGAAATGTGCTGAGAGGTATATAAGAAACCTATCTCTCCTCATTTGGGAATCAAGTTTATGATAAGAAGATCAAGATTTCAAGTTATCTCCTACAATTTCACATCCAAGCATTTAAGATAAAGTTTTTTGACATTCCTCAAGAATTCCAAGGCAATTTTAAAGGCAATTTTCTCCATTGTAGTAAGATTTACTTCCATGATGACCAAGTAGAGGATTTATCAACCAAACAAGAAGATCCTTTTCCCATCTACATGCATTCATCCATCCATCCCTCAAGGCAAGATACCATCAAGCATAACAACATTGAAGATCTTTGAGGCCTATTCATAGATCTATGCATTTGTGAAAGACATCCTTGATTCTTCCTTCCAAGATCCAAAGTCAACATGCATACAAGAAACATGCAAGCATCTTCATAAACATCAAAATCTCAATGTCCTTTTATGAAGGTATATGCATTTACAAAGTAGATCTAATATTTGTCTTTACATTTACCTATTTCCCTTTCATGTAATTTCATTTCTATTTCAAAGTTTGTTCCTCAATCGAGGTTTGACCAAGGAAAACCCCTTTCAATTCAACAATTTATCCTTTTTCTATGTGTAGGAATAGGTGGTGAACGCATTGAGACTTAATCCAAAAAATACACGATCTGACATATAGATTGCAATTGAATTCAACTAAAAGTGCTGGAAACATGATGGTTTTTGTGACCTCTTACTGAGAATAAGATGATTTTTGCAACGTTTTACTTGCATTTCAACCTCAAATTAAAACCACATGTGAATATTGTCATTTATTTTTTTTAGGTGCGTGTATGTTATTGTCTGGTTTTATTCAGTTTGTATATGTTGAAAGTTGTCATTTCTACCTATTTAACCCTCTATCTTGCATTTGTCAATCATATTCCCTTAAATTCAACTTATTCTAATTCATTATTGTGAACGAATCATTGACATTCTTAGTGATTACATATTATTTGGGCCTATGATGTCATCTTCCTTCCAATTGTACATTAGGAAAAGGAGGATAATTCCCCTTGATAATTGCATCCCCCTTTTCTTATTATATAGTTGCATTTAAAAAAAAAATTATGCTTGTTGATACATGCCTCAGTTTGACCTTGTATGATAGTGGTAGGATATGCACTCTTGAGATATTGTGCAAGATATCCAAAGGACAATCCCTCAAAAGATCATAGAAAGGATTTGATAACGATCCTATATGATTGATAAAGTTGAAGAAAATGCTAGGATACTGCACTGAGAAAATGATAAAAAGATGCCCATTTGATAAGTGTTATTTACCAATCAATACAAATGATCAGGATAACCAGATGGAATGAGTTCATTAAGTTGATTGGGCTAGTTGATAGCTGATTGAGGTAATAAGACTAGTTTATATTTGACAGGATTGATTGAGCTAGTTGATAGCTAATTGTGTAGATTAGGATTGACTCATAGTGAAGGATTGATTGCATCTATTTTGGGTTACACTTTCAAACCTTCCCCTTTAGTTTTAGGTAGATTTCTATTTTGAGGCCATCAATAATTATATTGGTAATTTTTAAATGGTTGATGATTCCACTTATGACATGAGACATTCCACCTTCACTCATATTTTGGTGGATATTGACATATCCAAACCATTTCACAAGGATGTGGTTATGATTATTTGTAATATGACTTGGATGCAACTGCTAGATTATGAGGGTCTCTCCTTCATATGTGGGCATTGATTTTCTACTACTTACTTGGCTTTATATTGTTCTCTTTGGTAATGGAAAGGAGTTTCTACATGGTGGAAGGACTAAGGAGGATCACTTAACTATCAAGGTTCCTAGATCTTTCTTGTAGATCACGATGAGATTCTTGCTTCTAGTATGGATTTTTCATGCCTTGAGGTTCTTGTTTTGGGTTTTAATGCTTCATGTTTGATTCATTTGCTTCATCCTTCTTCATTTTTTGATGATTTTCATCTGTCATGTCATATTTTTGTTCCCCCTTCTTTTGTTGACTGTCCCCTAGTAAGTGGGTGGGGTGGTTGGGTGGCGGTGATGAGAGGGGGTCACCTCTCGTTTCTCCTAGTAATAAGATCTTGGATTTGATAATATTGTTTGGAATATAGTTCATAGGAGGAAAGATCTTTCAACATCATACTTTTTAGGTGTTGTGAAAGAGATATCCCCACATGTTCCTTCTTATGGTCAAAATAATCTTTATCTTTGATTGGTTTTCCCAATCTCACTTTTGATGAGACTAACATTGCTTTCCTTGAAGGTTTTATTTTTACTATAATGGGTCTTTTCCCCATCTCAAGCTTATCTAATCAAAACAAGAAAATGATAAGCAAAAAAATGGTACGAATAAGAAATGTATTTAGGATTGTGTGTATGTTTGAAAGTGTTGCAAGGTAATCATAGTAAGTGTAAGCATAAATAATGTATTATCGTAAGAAATAATATAAAATTTCAAATTGAAGATCCAGCACCCCAACCTACAAAAGGTTTCAAGGCTACAAAGGGATACCTACTATTGACAAATAAGTTGTTCTTAATTAATTTATAGATTGATAGTTATAAGATGAAGTTATGTTTGATGTAATTCTCATTGATGCTCATCATGTCTTATTGTGTAGACCATGGTAATTTAACAAAAAAAAATGCATGATGGAAGAATGAACATGTATATTTTGAGTCCATTGAAGGATAGAGGAAAGAAGAACTAAACAACATTCCAAGAGAATAGGATGAAAGAAAAAGAGAAGGAATCTTATGATTTTATTCCAAAGATTATGGATGTCGAGACACTAGATAAGGTTGAAAAAAATTTATTGGTAGTGAAGGAGATATAGGAAGACTAGATAAGAAATATTATCAAAGGAATTATGAGATGGGTTGCCACTAATGAGAAACACAAGTCACCACATGAAATTGATTCTAGGAGAAAGTTTATTAAACAAAGCACATATTAGATAAAACCTATAGAAAATGAAGAGATAAATAAATAAATTAAGGAATTATTGGACAAAGTATTGATAAGGAAAAGATTAATATCATGTGATATTTTGGTAGTGTTAGCAACTAAAAAGATGAAGAATGACATATGTGTACATATTCAAAGGCAATAAATAAGATAAAAATAAAGTATAAGTTTCTATTACCCCACATGGATGACTTGATTGTCTGTCTAAGAGGAGTTGGGAACTTCATGAAATTATATTTGGAAACTCAATATCACCAAATATGGATTAGAGAAGGGGAAGAGTGAAAAACAACATTAAATATGAGAAAATGAGTATACAAATGGTTTGTCATACCATTTGGGTTAGCTAATGCTCTAATAACTTTCATGAGCTTGATGGATGAGATACTAAAATCATCCATTGGTAAGTTTGTAATTGTATATTTAGATGATATTTGATATTTAATAAAACAAAGGAGGATAATTTATTGCATTTGAGGTTAGTATTGTAAAATTTGAAAGAAGAGAAGTTTCTACCCAATCTTAGAAAGTGTATTTTTATAAAAGAAATTATATTATATTTGAGGTTTGTTATTTCACAAGATGGTATATGGGTGGACCCCCAAAAAACTAGACTATTGTGGAATGAAAGCCACCTAGGAGTACATTTACAAGAAGAAATTTTTATGGACTAGCGAGCTTCTAGAAGAAATTTATCATAAAATTAGCAAAATTTATGCAACTATCAAGAAAAAGGAAGGCATAAAGAAAATGTTTGAGTTGAAAATTAGAGTTCATATTATTTTTTAGATATCAAGAAGAAGAAACCTTTGGCTCAGTGCCTCTAGTGTCTAGAAAACAATAGTACACATGCTCTGCTCACAATCCAACTTCACACTTTTACCAAACCTTTGCACTATATCTGACGGATCTCTGACTTCCTTACCGATCCATCACAAAAATCCTCTTATTTATATTGATCTTACAAATATGAAATCACCAAGTCAACCATCAAGAGCATAATTTGAAATAGGTCCAAACTAAACATTTTTGCAGTGGGGAGGAATAAAAAGTGGACCATACCACACACACTGCCTGGGCCAATAACATGTTACCCAAATCCCATAATAACTAGAGCCCAAAAGAAATAACATGTTTATAAATTATGTCTTTGAACCACATCAACATGACTCAAAAGAGAAAAGCAACAAAATCATATTGCCACAAACTATATCTAGAACAACAAAAAAATTTAAACCACTATCAAACATAAACATCATAAAGTATACCAATAGAAAATATTATCAAGAGCACTATCCTTCTAGAGAATTATCCTCTAGACCAATAGAACCTCAAAACCATATCAACATAATAGGATTATTGAGAACTATACCAACTACCAAAGCAACATATTTCCATCAATGACAATCATAATGACACATCAACAACTATGCAACATTATCAACAACATCAACAAATTCCCACCAAAGACAACCATATAAAATGCTACAACAAAAACATCATCAACTCTGCAATATCATCAATAAACTCTAAAACATTAACAAAAAACTCTACAACATCAACATTGCAATATCATAAACTCTGCAACATCAACAATGTAACATTAACAGCAAACTCCCCCTATCAACAATCTCCCCATTTTTCATTGATGGCAACATCCATCAACAAAAAACATAATTTCATAGTTGAACACAATCTCATAACATAACATTTTCAATCTTTCTCTCCCCCTTTGACATCAAGGAAAAAGGTGAGCGAAACACACTACTCCTCCTGAGGAGAAGCCTCGTAGATTAGTCTAGACCAATATTGTGCAATAAACTCCCTAGATTGATATAGTGCCAGAGATACTTAGTTTGATCTAGGAACAAGTAATACCCCCAACCTCTCCTAGAGATACTCAAATATCATTGCACAAATATTTTATAAAGATATATACAATATGTTTTGTTGTGGTTGCATACACAAGTTCTACTCCACATTTTAACACCTTTCCCTTCAAGAAGAGATACTGAATCAACACATGTCTCAATGTGGGGTATTGTACTAGATTGATTATGAAAGTGTTATAAAAAATGATTGAGATTGGTTCATCAAACACTACACCAATATCCTTCAAGATCTGTTTCATCCAAAGTAGCTTTGTGCAACATGATGAAACAATAATATATTCACCTTCTGCATAAGACAAATACACAAGTAACAACATCCTTCTTACCAAACCAAGCAACCAACCGAGATCCAAGGAAAAATCTTCCACCGCTAGTACTCTTCCCATTGTCAAAACTACCGACCCAATTTGCATTAGTGTAAAATTTTGGAGTAAAGCCTAATCTTCTAGGAGACCACAATCTGAATTCCTTTGTTCCTTTCAAATATATGGAGATCCTTTTTATTGCAATAACACGTGACATTCTTGTTTTTTGTTGGAATCTAGTTGTTAGACAGACAACACACATGACATTCGGTTTGGTAGCATTTGAATTTAGCATTTCTCTTATCATTTATCTATTTATTCTTGCATTTAATTAGAATATTTCTCTCCTTTGGTCAGCCTACTTTTGGTAGTCATAGGATTTCACACTGGTTTGCAATATTCAACTCCAAACTTCTTCAATGGTTTTCTAATAAACTATGACTAAGAGATAAAAATGCCTTCACTATTTTGATTTAATTTCAATCCAAGAATTAAAATTAACTCACCAGTCATGGACATATCAAATTCATTTGGCATGCAATCATCAAATTCCTTGCACATTCCATCATTTCCTCCAATTAATAAGTCATCCATACAGACCATAACTACTAAGAGTGTTTTTTAATTTAAATTTAAAATAAAGTTTTTTGTTAGTAGATCCTTTCTAAAAGTTTTGATCTATCAAATACTTATCCAATCTTCATTACCAAGCTCTAGGAGATTTCTCTAACCCATACAAAGCCTTTTTTAGTTTGCAGACAATGTATAGATTATTTGATAACTTAAATCCCTCTAGTTGTTCAATGCAAACCTCTTCTTTTTGTTCTTTTTTCAAAAACACTGACTTCACATCCATCTGATAGACCTTAAAATATTTGAATGTTGCATATGCGAAAAATGTTCTAGAACTTCCATTCGAGAAACAATTATTATTTTCAATAATAATGCCCTCCATCTAAGTATAGACTTTGGAGATCAATCTTGTCTTGTTTCTCACAATATGTTCATCGTTGTCCATTTTATTCCAGAACACCCACTTGGTTCCAATAACATCTTTATCTTATGGTCTGGGAACAAGCTCACAAATTAGATTTCTCTCAATCTATTCCAACTCCTCTTCCATTTCCTTCATCTATCTCCTTGATTACAACAAGCTTCTTCTACTATCTTAGGTTTAGTTTAAAAAAGAGTGACTCCCTTATTCTTATCTTAAATAGTTTGAATTTCTAAGGACATGTCAGATTCATATTATGTTTGTGTAGTCTTTTCAAATTTCTCCATAACATCATTTTGTTGTAGTGTCCTAGGAGATGACAATAGTATTTTAATCCCATGCATCTCACAAAATATGTTAAATCAATTACTTTTGATTTTTCTTTCAGCTTCATTTTCAACTCTAGCTCTGACTATCTTGAATGTAACACAAGACATTTTAGAATGATCATCAATTTAGAGAAAAAAATACCTTTCACCCTATAGACCCCTTATTCTGGTTGTCTTGGGAAAATGGTGTGTTATACACCTTGCATAATAATATTTATTATTATAATGTTTTTATTTTATTATGTAAATGTTGCACCTAGGAGCACCTAGATGGACACGCAACATGTAGAGATTCCCATAGAATATTCTTGGGACCACTTGATGAGTTGTATAGTAATATTGTAATATTATTTGATGTATTTATTTAATACTAAAAAAACTAATTAAATAAAGTACCCAATATTGAATGTGGGTCAAAGGGGGGTTTTGCAACACATAGTTTATGTAATACCACTTAGTAGTTTTGTGGGAGCATGCTTCTATAAAATCAACCACAAGGGTAGTTTTTGAGTTTAGTCAGGTTAGTATGTGTGGAGGTTGGAGGCATGGCATGGGATGTGTGGTTGCTTACTTGTTCACATGGAATGTTTTTTTAGGTTGAGACTTTGAAGGCTTTCATGGTATTGTAATGGAAAAATTATGGAATAATACATGGATGATAGATGCTTTTGGAGGATGGGTTTTTCCCTCATGAGGATTTTCCCAAGATATATCCCATGTCACATTTTTGTGGGTATGTTGTCTATTATCTTGCATGTGGATTCTAAGTATTTATTTGCATAAGATCTATAATGGGTTATGCGGAAATTGTCTTAAAGTTAGCCACAAGTTTCCTTACAGGTTGGACTGCATAAGTTTGTATATACGAAATCCAATGGTCTAATAGTCAATAGTACTTTTCTTCTTAGATTTTCCTTTGTCTATTCTCCCTCTTGATATTCTCTATAAACATTGTTATCTAGTTCAGTTAATCTTGGTAGATCTCTTACTGTCTTTACCAAAAAAATCTTTATCAAATTGTCACAATAGGTGTGACACTTCCTTTGATGCCACAACCATATTTCATCAATTTATGATAATAGGTAATGTCTTATAGAAACATCCAACAAACACATATATCTGTTAGAGTAATAGTCAATTTACCTTTATAATTAAGTCTATCTGATTTAATTATTAAAGGTCGCTATTATTCTATTTACACTTAAGCTTGTCATTTAGGTGCATAATAATTAATATGTTTATTAATTATTAAATGCACAAACCTAGCTTTCTCTGGCTTTAGGGTTTCTCACCTTATAAGCCGCTTTTTGTAATTATTGTTTCATACTTTTTGAGAAATATAATTTTGCTCTCATCCCGCTGAGATTCTCAAAAACCCTAGCTCTCTCTCTCTCACAGTTTTTCACTCCAGCTTCCGGTATTTTGCTTGCAGGTGATCTTGGCTTTCTGTAGATTTGCACATTTGTGAAATCCTACATGGTATCAGAGCTTCCCTGCCACTGCCGAAGTTGAAGTTCTTGAAGCCTAGATTCGAAGGCGACAGCCACAGCTTGTTTCTGAGGTTTTCTGTCACTTTGAAGGAGGCACGAGCTTCTCGAGCAGATTGAGCAGAAACGGACACCGCCATTGCGTTCAGAAGGCCCGAGAGAGTCGAAATCACATAAAACTCGACCACGTTTGGTCTCCGTGACCCCAGGGAAAATTTTTGAGCCTATGAGGGCTGTACGACTCAAAAACCGAGGCAAAACCTTGAAAAAAAAATTTAAAAAATGCATTTTTTAATCAAAATTCAGCGGGCCGCCACCGCGTCGCCCGCGCTCAGCTCGCGCGCCACCCGCGCGCAGCCGTTGGGCAGCGCGCCACCCGCTGCGCCGCCGGGCTCCGCCGCTGAGCCGCCGCACTCGGCCGCCGCCTCCTCTCAGCCAGGGCGCCGCCCGTGCCCGACTCACCTGCCGCCTACGCTCTGCCTCCTCCGGTGGCGCCACCATCTCGCCACCGCCGCGCCGCCGACGGCCAGCGACGGCCAAACGGCCGTCAAACTTAACCTAGTCTCTGTGTTTTTCCAGAGAGGTATTTTTTTTGAGAGGCAGTTGGTTTTTTGCCCATATCTTGAGCATCCGGTATCATTTTTTGGAAAATGAAATATCACCAAAAAGGTGTTTCTGAGATGGACGTGATGGTGCTAGTTTCATTTGTTGATTCCACCATTTGAGCACCTATTTTCAGCGTTGAAGTAGAGGCTTCATTTTACCTCCTACTCTGCATCCGGTATTCCAGGTTTTTCTCTAGTTTTTTTTGTACTTTCAATGGTTGTTTACTTGCTGTACGGGGGTTAGAATCCTACTTTGTGGGGGGGGGTGCATTTTCTTTCTGTCATTTACTTTCAGAAATCGACCCTTCTACTTCCGTCTTTCTTTCTCTCAATGTCGGACCCATTTGTGGCCCGGCTTACACCACATAATTACCACACTTGGAAAGCACACATGACCAGGCTACTCATGTCACGTGGTTTATGGTCATGTCTGGATGAACACCAACCTATCCTACAGTGTCCTTTTGAGGTTCTACAACACAGGAATAAGATGGATGAAGCCATGGGCTTGATTGCACTGAACATCTCAGACAGTCTCCTCTTTCACTTGGATGGTTTGACCACTCCTAGGGCCATTTGGGGCAAGTTTTCAGATTTGTTTGGCACAGTTAATGAGTTCCGGGCACTTCAGCTTGATGCAGAGTTGACTACTTTGACACCTACCAGCTTTCCCACCATTGAGGACTTCTTGATGAAGTTCAAGTCTCTGCGTTCAGTTTTGCAGGGATGTGGGAAAACAAAGACAGATGATGAGTGTATCTTCTTGATACTCTCAAAGTTGCGAGGACAGTATCAGATCTTTTCTTCCACTTTCTACTCCACCATGGATGTTTTGGGTGCTAGGCACACCATGCCTTCTTTTGAGACATTCTGTGATCGGTTGACATGGGAACAGGCAAAGATCCAATAGATGGATGCTTCTGGCTCTTCTAGCCAAGCGTTGGTTGCTCAGTCTTCACAGGGGAAACCAAAACAGAAAGGCAAACCGAAGAAAGATTCTGCAGGCAATGAGTCTTCCTCCAAACCTGCATAGAAAAATGATTCAAAACCTCCAGCTAACCCTTCTAAGGGTAAATCTTCTTCGAAGTCTACTGAGTCTACCTCCAAGACTAAGAAGAAATCAGTTGAGACCTGTAGCTTTTGTGGAAAGGATGGACATCCCGTTTCCAGGTGTTGGAAACGTTTGGAGGCTTTAGAGGAAGCCATGTAGGAGCATCACATTTCAGCTCCCCAGTCCACCTCCTCCCCTGCAGGGAAAGGTCATGCTCTTACTGCACGAGCTATGACTTCTGGGCCCACCTGGATTCTTGATTCCGGTGCTTCTCACCACATGACTCACACTCAGCAGTTGGTCACCTCACTTGCTCCTTGCGCTACTTCGCAGATTGCTGTTGGGAACTCATCTCATCTTTCTGTTTTGGGTTCTGGTTCAGTTGCATTAGCTGGGGGTTCTCTTCAGGATGTTCTTTTTATCCCTGACATTTCGACGAACCTTCTGTCTATCTATCAGATTTGCCACTTTGGCTCTGGTAAGACAGTTGAGTTCTCACCACATGATGTGGTTATTCGGGACTTACATGATACTAAGATGATTGTGGCTACTGGGAGTGTTGACACTGCATCCCGACTATACAGATTTGATGGATATGAGTCTTCTGCTGGCACAGGTTCCTGTCTTATAGCACATGCAGATTCAGTGAGTAGACTTTGGCATGAGCGTTTGGGCCATGTCAATTACAGATATCTTTAGCAGATGAGCACACAGGCACTTGTTCTTGGGCTTCCACAGATTACTTGCACTGATGGGGTTTGTCAGGGTTGTGTTCTTGGCAAACAACATAGGGATCCTTTTCCTCAGGGACGAGCTACTCGTGCTTTGGCACCATTGGAGTTGATTCACAGTGACCTCATGTCATTTCCTACTCCTTCTTTTTCTGGTGCCATATATGTGCTCACATTTATTGATGACTTCTCCAGGCGCACATGGGTGTACTTTTTGAAGTACAAGTCTGATGTCTTTGATTCATTTCGAGTCTTTAAGACATTTGTGGAGAAGCAATCTGGTCTTTCTATTCGCCGAATACGCACAGATAATGGGGGGGAGTATGTGAACCAGGCTTTCAGGGATTTTTGCTCTGAACATGGTCTTCAACATCAATTTTCAGTGCCCTACACCCCTCAGCAGAATGGTGTGGCAGAGAGAAAGAACAGAACACTTCAGGAGATGGCTAATTGTATGATACAGTCCAGGTCCATGGATTCATCTTTTTGGGCAGAGGCAGTCAATTGTGCCAACTATATTCAGAATCGGATGCCTCACAAGGCAGTTCGACTTATGACTCCTGAGGAGGCTTGGTCTCATGTCAAGCCTGATGTATCTTCATTCTGAGTTTTTGGTAGTGAAGCATGGGCGTTTGTGCCTGATGCTCAGAGGAGAGCGATGGAGCGAAAGAGCTGACACCTCATTTTTATTGGCTACTGCGAGGATGTTAAGGCATATAGGTTGTTTGACCCTGATTCCAGAGAGGTCCTGTTTCGACGGGATGTCCAGTTTGATGAGCGCCTTCCTGCAGTAGATACCCCGCTTCCAGAGTCTACTTCACTTACCACTACTCCCTCATCTCTTCCAGTTGTGTTTCAGGATGATGACGATGATGATCTTGGTGATCCTCATTTACCTCCACCATAGGATCCTCCACAGATGCCTAGATGGGCTCGTGTTACAGTTGATGCTGCAGGATCTCTGGCTGGTGACCCTTCCACCTCTCGTCGCACCCGGTCTCATATTGCAGGTTCTAGTCTTCTGAGTCATGCTATTTGTGGTGACCCTTAGACATTTGGGGCAGCGACAGGACATACTGAGTGGGACAGTGCTATGGAGGAGGAGTATTCTTCTTTGATGAAGAATCATACTTGGGATCTTTGTTCTCTTCCTAAGGGAAGAAAGTTAGTGCGATGCAAGTGGTTGTATCATACTAAGTTTGCTGCTGATGGTTCTATTGATAAGTACAAGGCACGTCTTGTTGCGAAGGGTTTTTCACAGGTTGAGGGCATTGATTACACTGAGACATTTGCCCCTGTCGCCAAGATGAACTCTATTCACCTTGTCTTATCCCTCGCAGCTTCTCAGGGATGGCCCATTTTTCAGATGGATGTGAAGAGTGCTTTCTTGCACGGTGATCTTAGTGAGGAGATTTACATGGAGCAGCCTCAGGGATTTTGGCAGGATTCCTCCTTGGTTTGCAGACTTCGGCGTTCTTTATATGGTCTCAAACAGGCCCCTCGGGCTTGGTATGAGAAGATGGACTCTTTTCTTCTTTCTACAGGATTCACACGCTGTCATTCCGATCCTATAGTCTACATTCAGCGTCTTGAGGATGAGATTTTGATCCTTGTGCTATATGTTGATGATCTTCTCATCACAGGTAGCTCCTCTTCTATGATTTAGGATGTTCAGCGCGCATTGATGGAGCAGTTTGAGATGATAGACCTTGGTCTTTTACACTTCTTTCTGGGTCTGCAGATTGTTCAGTCACCTACTGGGATCTTTGTTTACCAGCAGAAGTATGCTCTTGACATGCTTCAACGCTTTGATATGCTTGATTGCAAGCCTGCTCCCACACCTTTTCAGTCGGGTGTTACTTTGTCTACCTCTTGCACTATGCCTTTAGTGGATGCTACTTTGTATCGACAGTTGGTTGGCAGTTTGTTATACCTGACACACACTCATCCTGATCTCTCCTTTGCAGTTGGTCTTGTCTCTCGGTTCTCACATGAGCCTCATGAGAGTCATTGGCAAGCTGCCAAGCATATTTTGAGATACATTCAGGGCACACTTATGTATGGCATTCACTACACATCAGGGGCTCCTCACATTGTTGGCTACACTGACTCAGATTGGGCTGGTGATATTGATGATCGGAAGTCTACTTCTGGCTTTGTCTTTTGTCTTGGCTCTGGTCCTATCACATGGTCGTGCAAGAAGCAGAATGCTCGAGCACTTTCATCTACAGAGGCTGAGTACAGAGCAGCAGTTCATGCTAGTTAGGAGATTTTATGGCTTCGACAGTTGATGACTGAGTTTGGGTTTTCTCCTGATCGTCCCACTGTTCTGTGGTGCGATAATCAAAGTGCTATTCACATTTCCCGCAACCCGGTGGAGCATCAATGCACTAAACATATTGAGCTTCATATGCATTTCATCCGTCAGCAGATTCAGGATGGTGTTCTCACTTTGGAGTACATTCCCACTGACGCACAGGTTGCTGACATCTTCACCAAACCCTTTGCATCTCCGCGCTATCTTCAGTTGCGTTCTATGCTTGGGGTGACAGAAGTTGTCCTTGGGGGGTCTTGTTGAGGCCTTCCTTCCTTCATGTTTCTTTCAGCATCTTGTTGTATCTCTTTTTGGGGTAGGGTTTTTCCCACTGGGTTTTCTCTATTTCCCCGGTTCACAGAGATTTCTTTGTAG
Organism: Chamaecyparis obtusa; assembly: GCA_027943335.1. NCBI lineage: Eukaryota > Viridiplantae > Streptophyta > Pinopsida > Cupressales > Cupressaceae > Chamaecyparis > Chamaecyparis obtusa. The sequence goes on from BSBK01006159.1 coordinate 324,909, forward strand.
TTGGGTACCTGATCAGGCCTTGTTGCCGGGACCCATTTCTTGCTTTCATAGCTGTGCTAGGTTAGTTTCCTCCTGAGCTTCGCTTAAGGGGGGGTGTTAGAGTAATAGTCAATTTACCTTTATAATTAAGTCTATCTGATTTAATTATTAAAGGTCGCTATTATTCTATTTACACTTAAGCTTGTCATTTAGGTGCATAATAATTAATATGTTTATTAATTATTAAATGCACAAACCTAGCTTTCTCCGGCTTTAGGGTTTCTCACCTTATAAGCCGCTTTTTGTAATTATTGTTTCATACTTTTTGAGAAATATAATTTTGCTCTCATCCCGCTGAGATTCTCAAAAACCCTAGCTCTCTCTCTCTCATATTTTTTCACTCCAGCTTCCAGTATTTTGCTTGCAGGTGATCTTGGCTTTCTGTGGATTTGCACATTTGTGAAATCCTACAATATCTTCCAATTCTTTTTCCTACAATAACAACATTTATAGGTCCCTACCAGATCACACAACTATAATCCAAAAAGACAACATTGTGTCTATCTTTTCACATCTTTCCAACACTAAAAAGGTTACAATGCAATCCCTTTACATAGTACACTTTGTTAGTATTATGTATCCCATCAAAAGTAATAGAACCTATTCCAATGATTTGTGTAGTTTGATCATCTCCAAATCTAACAAATCCACCAACACATTTTTCAAGTTTTATATTTTTTTCACCAATCATATGATTAGAGAAACTATTGTCAATCAATCATTCATTCTTATTATTTTGATCATGTAATGCATCAAAAAATTTAATATTACTTCCTAGAGATGTCACATTACAAACTTTAGATTTAGATTAAACTTCTTCAACATAAAATAAATAGTCACCTTCTTTTGATTCATCATTTGAGATATTATTAGTTTCATTCACATAATATGCCTTCTCATTGAATTTTAGTTTTGGTCTTGTTCCTTTTTTTGGACATCTATTAGCAATATGACCAACCTTTCTTTCCACACCTCAAACATTTAAGGGGTAGGATACTTTTATACTTACCGGTTCGTTTCTTCAACCTTCTTACAATGTTTTCTTTGAATTCATTTGTGTTGTCATCTTCTGGATCTTCATCAACCACTGCCACTTTGAAAGTAGTCTCAAATATGGATTTGTCTTTTCCAAACTTCCTCATTTCAAATACGTTCAGAGTGCCAAAGAAATATTCTCTAATGAATTTTTTCGGATCATAAGTTTCTTCAATTGTTGAGACCTTGTCACTGTAACTTTCTGGTAAAGTCCTTAAAATATTTTCTATCACATCCTTATCATCTAGAGTGTTGCTAATATTTTTGATCTCATTCACAACATCATCGATTTAATGAAAGTAGCTTTCTTTGTCTTCTTCTTCTTCCATCCTTAAGTTCTTATATCTACCTTTAGCAATCTACATCTTAGCTAGTTTAACTCTATCATTTCCTTCATAAATATTTTTTAATTTTCTCAAAATTTATAAGAAGTATCTAATTCAAGAACCTTCACCAATTTAATTTGAGACAATGCACTAAAAATATTATACCTTTCTCTTTCATTTTATTCATAGCTATCAATGTCATCCTTAGTAGTTGGTCAATTTTCCAACACCGTATATTTGTTCTCCATAGCTTTCCAAGTCTTGTAATTTAAGGAAATTAGATATTCCCTCATCTTCACTTTCAGAAGCCATAGTCAAATCCATAAAAAGTAGGAATGGTCAATTTATGTTTCATTGGATCTCCGCGAGTGGTTAGACTCACTATTTAGGAACCAAAGCTCTAATACCAATTATTGAATGCCCCGAACAACTTGGGGGGAGGGGGAAGGAGAAAATTAGTTGTGAAATAAATTTTTTATCACTTTCACAGATTCAACATCAATAGATTAATAATTTTTACACTTAATCAAATTGGATGTAAACATGAAAGAGAGCATACGTAATGAACACCATATTTTTACGTGGAAATTCCAAAATGGGAAAAACCACAGAGAAGCTAACTCTCATAAATAAAATTTTTGACTAAGGTGACACTAGTTAAGGTGATTTTTAAAATAGGTGGCTCACTGCTAGAAGGGCTCACAATAAAAAAGGCTCACTGCCAAAATGCTCACTACCTAGAAGTGCTCACTGCCCCAAGAAAGAAGAAAGAAGAGGAAATCCACCATCAAAGTACAATTTCTAGAAGAAACCTTTGAATCACTACCTTAGGTGTCTAGACAACAATAGAACACACCCTCTTTTCACAACCCAACATTACACCTTTGCAAAAACTTCACATTGTATCTCACAAATATTCTTTCCAACCACTTCCTCACCAATCCATCACAAACATCCTCTTATTTATATTGATCTTACAAATATGAAATCACCAAGTTGTGCATCAAGAACATAAATGAAATAGGTCCAGACTAAACATTCCCATAGTGGAGAGGAATGAAAAGTGGACCACACCACACACACTGCCTCAACCAAATCACATGTTACCCAAATGTCATAATAATCGAGACCCAAAAGAAATAACACGTTTACCAGTTATGTCTCTAGACCACATCAACACAACCCAAAACATAAAAACAATAGCCATATTCCCACAAACCATGTCCAGAACAAAAGATAATTTTGGATCACTGTCAAATGCAAACATCATAGAATACACCATTAGAACATATTTTATAGAGTACCAACCTCTGAACCAACACAACCTCAAAACCACATTAACATAAAAGGAATACTAAGCACAATATCAAATACTAAAGCAGTATGTTGCCATCAATGACAACCATACTGACACATCAACAACTTTGCAACATTATCAACAACATCAACATTTTTTCATCAAAGACAACCATACAAAACACTACAATAAAAACATCATCAATTCTGCAACATCATAAAATCCACAACATCAGCACTACAACATTAACAATGAACTCTCACCTATCGACTCTACTTTCTATAAAAAAGAGTGTATTTTGTTCATGGAACATTATGCATTGTAATTCATAAACCACCAAGTTAATTTAACCAATACCATGTGAAATTGATTGAATTTATTGGTTTCTTTTAAGACATAGAAGTTATATATCAAACTAGGTACTTTTTTCATTTTACTAAATGACATGAGTGTAAATGTTGTTGGTTTTAACTCTTTGAGAGAACTATATATATAGAAGATTTAGTTTTTAGGGAGGTGCATCCATGAATGAATCTCATTAAAAATGATATAACCACATGGTTGAAATATTAAGGCTTATTGTTTAAAGGATAGATAATATGTATACCCAAAGGTGTAATTAGAGAGAGCTTGATTACAGAAAACATAGTGAAGGTCCTATTATCATTGATGAAGGAGAATGTTTCTTTGGTTGTCATTGATGTCAACACATTGTTGATGAATTATTCTGTCAGACATTCTAATATGTAGTTAATAGCATTTTGCTAAATTCCAAATTTATCAGATTTCCACAATCCATTTGAATTTAAAGCTTGAACTTCTGGTTTTGATTGTGTATGGTTTTTAGCATAAAAAACATACACAATCAAAACCAGAAGTTCAAGATTTAAATTTTTCTTTGCATTTTTGTGCACAAATAATTATGATTATGCATTTTGGACAATATATTTTGGTATCCCTGATATACCTATATTTTGATGTTAATGAGTTTTGGTGCTCCTGCCATATCGCTTTATTGGTCTTGTAACTCAATCTACAAGTTACTTTGTTTCTCCAAAACAAGATAGTTGGTCAATTGGTCTACATTTCATCACATGAATGATTTTGATTTTACAAATTTTGGATAGGATTAAGGATTGGATGAAATATTTAAAATAAAGTGCATATGTTTTTTTAAATTTTTTTGGCTGGTGTATGGAAGCTAACTCAAAGTATATTTTGAATGAAATGTGTAATAGTTTACCTCAGCCAACTACCTGGTTCAAGCATGTTTAGCCAACATGAAATAAGTGTTGGAATCCATCTATATGTGTATCCATGTGTTGAAGGAAATATAGGTATACAAGTGAGTATCCAAAAACATAAGATATAAGCCTGTGAAATTTTTGCAACGAAAGATTGTACGAACAAGAAAAGGATTGATTAAGTGTTTCAGATTTGTACTACATTGGAAGTGACTTCAGCATATATAAGATGCATATGTAATAGCTCATTTTTGTATTATCTTCTAGCAGTGAGCATCACTCTTTCTTTGGGAAATGAGCCTTCCAACAGTGTCTTGTGCAGTGAGCATTGTAATATTGTATAACTAGTTATACAATATTGAGAGCTGGCCCTCTCTAGGTTTTTCTCATTTGGGTTTTCCACGATAAAAATCTAATGTTTCACTATATTCATTTATTTTTGTAATTTTGTAAGTGGTATGATTGATGAATGATGCAATAACTAAAGTAAATATAAAATTTTAAGAGAATAATAATTCACCCCCCCCCCCCCCCCCCTCAGTATTATATTTGTTCAACCATTTGTATCAGAGCTTGGTCCCTTATTTGTAAAGAAGATCAACATAAAAGAAGTGAGAAAAGAAATGAACACAGAAACAAACACACCAAATAGTGCAGTTGCACCTAGTTTCGATGTAGAAACCATCTCCTAAAACTAATTCAGGGTGCTTTGGCTTAGGGGGAGCTAAAGAGAAGATCATTCTCCCCTACCAAAGAAAGTGGTGCCGTTGTCACAACACGATATATTTTGCCGAAGTGAGAGAAAAAGCTATATGTGAAACTTGTGGTAGAACATATTGCATTGCATAACTTTGCGAAACAATGGAAAAGTCATTGTGCAAATAGACATAATGTTTTAAATAGATTTTTGAATGATTTGATGTTTTTGGCGGCAAAAACCTAAATGCATTTAAAGGTGAATGCAATGGATTTTTGGCTATCATTTTTATCTTTGCGAATTGATGAATTTTGAAGTGCAAAGGAATTTTTGGATCCAAAGTAAAAAATTTGTAAAAATTGTATTTTTCTCATGGATCATGTAAGACTTGTGAATTATGATGATGAATCTCCTCTGAAATTTGAAAATCACATGAAAGAACCAACTAGGGTTTAACCAAATGGTGCATTCTTAGAAAATATATTGAAGTAGAATTTGAAGAGTACGACAATGATAAGTCAAGAGATCTCAAGGAAACTCTTTCAAGATACAAAATGCAAAGAAATCTTGACCTAGGTCACAAAGATTTGGACACATGGAATCAATTTTTAATGATAATTTATGAAGAGGTAATCAAAATTGTATTGAGCATAATACATGATGATCATATATGGCTTGATAGGCCCTACTAGATAACTAAATATGCAATCAAAGCTATGATAGGTTTATCCTCAACCATTTTTGCACCAATCATGAACTTAGTTAAGAACAAGGAAGTTACATAATTGGCCGGTATAATAAGAGATGAGAGAGCATTACAAATTGATATAATCACATATCCTTTGATAAAGTATACGACTTATTTTATAACCTACAAGATTTATGTCGGGAACATGGAAGGCTCCGCGTTAGCAATTACAGTATATGTTGCACATCAAATGGTGAAAGAAGGTAAGGAATTTGATCTATGTGAATTATTGAGACTACAATTGTTGCATAACTTAATTTTGACAAAGAAGGAAGGTTATGCTTTTAATTTTGGGTCCTTAGTAGTCTACTTGGTATTTTACATTATGAGATCACTCCCACTAAAGGAGAGTGTTGTATGGAGTGAAGTGTTTCCCATAAGAAAACAGATCTATACCACTTGAGTAATTTGGATAACAAAATTTATGCATGCATAAAGTATTTCACTAAATTGCAAGGGTATCTTACTTATAGGAACTTAATTCTACACTAGTACAATTTGCACCTTTTTTCAACGGACAATTGGTCGAAGTTTCTACCCAAATGGGTCGAATACTCGACCAACTAGTTCGTTGTTATTTTCATCGTTGAAATATCAACATATCGCTGTAACCATAGAATGATTGATGCCAATCTTGGTAAAAAATGACATTAAAAAGTGGCGATATATTTGTCAAAAATTCGACCATAGTGGGTCACAATTTAGACCAATATTCATCAAAATATTTGGCCGTTCTGACCAAGATGCCAAACTCACAATGGTCATATTTTGACAAAATTGCATCCCACTTTAGACCAATATTGATCGAAATATTTGGCTGCTCCGACCAGGATGCCAAACCCACGACACCACATTTCGACACATAATGGTCAATTTTTAGACCAAACTAGGCCAGAGTTTCAATGTCGGTTAGTCGAAACGTCACCTACGAATAGTCAAAATTTTGATGAAATATGGAATGTTTCAAAAAAAGAAATGAAGATAAATATCCAAACTAATCACCATTGTCATCCTGATTGGTGATTAGTCTAGATATTTATCTACAGGTGTCCACACTCATTCTGTTGCTTCTTGCCAGCAGGTCCCTGCTCGTTCTATTTTCCAAATTGCTTTGGGCTCTAGCAATCCATCTGCTATGCTCTACGTGAAACTATGGGGTTTTTCATTTTGTTTGAACTATTTGAGAGATAGGCTCTGACTGGTGATGCATAATTAGTTTGCATGTTTGCAGTGTGGAAGAAATGTTGGGGATGCTGGTGGTGCTGCAGATAAAGTCCTTAACTAGTTGTTGATGGAGATGGATGGTATGACTAGTTATTTATATTCCCTTATCTGATGAGTCTTCACATTATCAAATTTTTAGTTCTTGCTTGAGAAAATCACCCGTCTCAAAGGATGTGGACCTTATAATGGCACTGGCCTGTTATACCCAAGGATTTAGTGGAGTTGATATTACAGAGATTTGTCAGCGGGCTTGCAAGTATGCTATTAGAGAAAATATTGAGAAGGCGAGTTTCATTTGTGGTGGCTTTTGCAAACTAGAGATGGTTATGAATTTCTTAATGGTTTTTTTTGAACTGGTGTGTTATAATTTTACATTTTTTGATTCAATTTTCCTCAACTTGTATCTTATTATTTTAATTTGTCATGTTCTCTTTCCTTTGCACTTTTACATGATATTGAACATGAAAGAAAAAGAAGTGAGAACCCCGAGGCAATGGATGAGGATGATAGTGACGAGGTAGCTAAAATAAAGGCTGCTCATTTTGAGGAGTCAATGAAATATGCTCAAAGAAGTGTCAGTGATGCGGATATTCAGAAGTATCAAGCCTTTCCACAAACACTACAACAATCTCAAGGCTTTGGTTCTGAATTTCGATTTCTAGATAGACCTATTGGTTCTTCAAATGTATTTGCTACAACAGTTAATAAAGATGACGATGACTTATATAGTTAAGAAACTTAGTACACAATTGTCATCTTAATGAAGTGACAAATGTGTTTGTTCTAGCAGGGACCTTCCACTGAAAAATAGCCAATGCTATTCAATTGGCTCCGAATTTTTCTTGTATGAGTTTTATCTGTTCATATGCTTGAAACTTTACTTAGTTTACCATCCCTTTAACCGAGGACTTACTAACTTGTAATTCTTTAGAGCAATATTAACTTTGTGGCAAGGAAATTTAGCTATGGAAACTTTTGCTCAAGTGGTAGATAATACTACGAAAACCTTTCTTTTTTTTTAAAAATCCCACTGGAAAATATTCTATACTAAATCAATTCTACAACAAAGAAAGTCTAGTTCAACTGATAGGTATGGTGTGCATCCATTTTATGGAGATCTGCCAAGACGATTTCCCCCGCCAAGATGATGTGCATCCATTTTTTGGAGATCTGCTAAATGTTTTATATGATAAAGATCACTACAAGTTGGCCCTTTGCCATATCAATATTGCTCACAATCTCATTGCCAAAGTGGCCAAAGACTATGTTAGGCTGATAAAATATGGGGATTCTCTTTATTGCTGCAAATCTTTGAAGATTGTTGCACTTGGATGGATATGTACCATTGTTAAGAGAATTGAACCGAGTTTGGCTTACCTCAAACAGGTGAGGCAGCATATGGCTAATCTAAGTCAATTTTTCAGAGGGCAACGACAAGTGGGCATGTGGAGTGGAAAGACAATCAATGTGTTTCATTTTGGTATTTCTCATGAGAAAGTTGTTAGTTTTAAAACAAAGTGAATTGTCATAAACATTAGGAGCTTAAAACAAAAAATTCCAACCAAAATAGAAAATCTGATATGCTAATAGACAAACTCATTTTTCTTAAAATAAGAACAAGAAACAATCACATATCTGAAATCTCATGACTACATATATCATCTATTAACAATGAAACAAAATTCATTGCACTAGATTAAATTTTTAGTAAAGACACTTATATGGATCAATTTTTTTGCATTATAACCTGAGTCAGACACTCAAGAACTACACAAAATGGCATTAAGCATGGATTTTGTTTTACATGTGGTACATCAATTCCTTCATCAAAGACATTATCTATTACATTTATAATTGTTTATTTAGGTTCCATAGCACTAGCATACAGACAAAAAGAATCTGTATTAAAAAAAAACATGGACACTACATATATATAAAAATAACCTGTTAAAAAAAAAGAGGCCACTAAGGAAAATTACACAGGTCTCCAGAAACAACATTACCCAACTCTTTCTCTCAAGCCAAAGACTTAGTGTGTTCAATTACCCAGACTAGCAGTCGATTTTATGTTGAGTATATCTGTCAGGCCCTCTTGTAGTTTGAACAAATTAAGAATAGAAGATAGGAACTAATTTAACACTTCACCTACTCAAAAACACAAACCAATGAAATAATCCACATTAGGCCAAGAGAGGTTGACACATTCAATACGAGAATACTTACACAAAATGAAGTCAAATCATGCCAGACAATGACAATGATAAGTTTACTATTGGCCCTTCTAGTTTTTTATTTGATAGTTACCTGACAACAACACATTCAAAATGCACTTATGAGAAAAGACCTATAACGAATGAAATTGATTAAATAATGAAGGTATGTTAGTTTGAGCTTCACTTGGTTTCGAGAATACTTTAATATTCTCTACTTAACAAGGCCAACCATGTGAAGGTGGAAGCTCATCTGGCCTCACCCCCCCTCCCCCTAACATCAATCTAAATTCCCCATTAACATCTAGTTACACACTTCATTCATCCATTTATGAACTATAATATTCAATCAATACAATCACATAACATTCATTAATACGCAACACTAATCAAGAATTCATTAACACATAAAAATATTCATTAACATGACATATAATTAAATATTAATACACAACATTCATAGATAATTACTTAAAACAACGTTCTTTCATTATCCAACAAAGTTAATCAAACAAATTTGATCAAAGAGCATTTTTAAGAAATCATTTCTTTTTTGGGTTTTTCTTAGATTTCTTATTTAGGTAAAGGCTAAGAGGAGCATCAATATTATCTTCCTCCTCTTTTGGTTGTGATCTCAAATTATGATGCTTCCTCATGTCTCGAGGAGCATGAGGCTACTGCACTAAAGGGGGGTCTGCTGCAATAACATGTAAATGGGTTAAATTCACATACTTTTTTAGCTGTTACATGTATTTCATTAACCAGTAGAGCATAACATGCATTTTTATTTACCTGACAATGCCACATCATCATGTACAATAACATTTTGATCTTCTGCCACCTCAACATGCTCAACATGCTCTAAAATATTCAAAAAAAGGTTACACGACCAATTGCAATTAAAGATGTTAAATTCTATTAATAATTATGTAATTTATTTCCAATAGAAAATTAATACCTCCACCACTATGATGCACATCATGGCCTTCGTCACGCCCAGGTTCTGTGATAGGATTTGAAGGCTGTAGTGAAATGTCATGCGCATTGTTATCATGAAATAGTCAATTTATGTTTGAAATTAACTATTCAATTTGATTTACTTTTCATTTGACCAATTTACCTGTGTCTCATCTAGTGCATCAGATTCTTCATTAAGGCTTTCAGATTCTTGGCGTAGGCGTGCAACCACGACTTTATAGCCTTCCTTCAAGGCTATTCTTTTGTCTTCATCCGTGGGCTCTACATTGAATTCCATGCCCTATATTTTTTGTTTAATATCGTCACTTTTACATGTATGATTTGATTAAACAGAATTGTTTGCAACTTTATATATAAAAAATTGATATGAAATTCCAATGTTGCTACTTACAAGTCGAGAGTGAAGTTTCATATAGCCACCAGAGCCAAGTTTGTGTTGGCCAACCTTTGTTAATCTCGTTTGTGTGGCTTTTGATGTGTCTTGTAGTCTATAAAAAGTTTGAAACATGTTAGATTATATATTTACAAAGATCAATTAGTGCATGATTACATTCTACTTAATACTATCACGACATACCTTCTTTTGCCATGTTCTAGTTGAATTCCACTACCCTTTAGCCTTTTCTCTTTTGCATCTTCCATTATTTCATTCCACTCCATTGATGGAATTATAAGAGGATGCTCGTAATTTGGGTTATCCTTTAGAGCCCTTCTATATTGGTCCCTCACAGTCTTTATATGTTTGGATGCTTTTTTAAGAATCATGACAATGTCAAAAGTTTTATTTCCAAAGAGGTCCTCTAAAGATTTAATGAGCTGATTTTTTAAGTCAGCATCCTGTTCATTCCACCTTTTTTGAAATTTTTTTTTGTTAGGTATCATAACTTTTATATAGTACAATAAATGGAAGATAATAAAAATATTGTACCAATATTATGAAGCTATGTACCTTTTACGTATGGTGGGCCCAAATAGCTTCAATGTCATTTCAAAAAGATGATCATAAAAAACATCATTTCCTACAAAAATATCATGGGATTATCAGTCCAAAATGAGTTATGTATAAGTAAACTACAATTTCACTGTAAATAATAACAATTTTAAAGCACCTGGAAGCTTTGGTACTTTTAACGGAAACATATTGTTCTTGTTCAAAAACAATGTCCCCGCAAACGAACCAATACTAATAACATGGGCTGATTCAGGAAATGGTTGATCTTCACTAGTATTGGTCTGATCTGTTCTTGTACTAGGTGTAGGTGTATCTATTAGTGCATAAAATAGGTCCATGCAGTGTATAAAATTCACAAAAGAAAAATAATCAATGCATGATTAGCACATAACAAAATATAGAAAAATAAGGTTTTACCAGTTGTAGTTGGTACAGCGGAAGATGTCTGCAAGCACCTTGTTGCGGACAATGTTGCCGTCGATAGTGGAATGTTGATCGAAGGAGGCATCTTCACTTCATCATGAACTGAAGAATACATTGTTAGCAAAGACATTTGCAATGAATAAAGATTAAATGGGGTCCTGAAGCATCCCAAACATAAGTTGAGTCAATAATGCATACAAAGGTTAAATCAATGGTTAAAGGTTTAAGGATTATTTACATGAAGGCTGTGCAGCACTAAAACCCTCACCATATTGGCCACGATTCATAGGTGTCAAAAAATCTTGTAAGAAGAACACATCATATTTTAGATCATGATCCACAAGATAGTATAAAATATAAACATCTATTGAACTTTAAGTATTGCTTAAGATTAATTACTGTTTACATTAATACAATTGACCACATATCAATCCTTCTTTGAGTTCTTTTGTCTCCTCAGTTTTGTTTGGTTCCATTATAAGGTTAAGAATTTATTTACCATATTTAGTTTTTATATGAGTAGCCATGAATACATGGTTAGAGTTAGATGCAATGTCATCTATAAATGCCGTCTCAACTTCAGATCGCAATTGATTTGCTACCATTTTTTCCTTTCTCTATCAATAAGTATCAAGTTGTGACATCAATATCAGTAAAATTCTATCAAAATAACTCCAAAGCCATAAAGAAAAGAACATAATAGTATGACATTTGTTTCTATATAATTTGTAGACTTACACAAATTAAGGTTTACCTTTGATGAAGAAGTTGTACTATGAGGAACATCCTCGCCTGTATCTTGAGGTGGATCCATGTCGCCCTATGACAAAGATTAGTAATTCTTAGCAATTGGAACCAAAATGAAAGTAATAAACTTACCAAAAAAATAAATTAATAAAACAATAGATTGTACATTGGAGTCAATATTAATTGGAGGCAATTGGTTTAAATATTATACTTACCAGTCCCATGATAGGGAATTTTTTTGTATCTACACGATTCAAATTGTAATCTATCAGAAGCTCTTCCCCTACACTTATTGATTTTATTGCACATACAAATACACGATTTCCCTCGTGTGCTTCGAATATAAAATTCGGCCGCTTAATTATTAGTTGACATAGGTTGAAAACTATTTATAAAACCTATAATATTCCCTTTCTCTTTTGGCCTTCCATCAATATACATAGCGAGCCTTTTAGTTTGATCATTTGCTTTGCATTGTATATAATTTGCTGACAATGCATACCTTACATACTTTTTTTATATTGCACAATCCGCATCCAATTTTTGTAATTGTAACAAGGTCCTACATACTCCATCAATTCAACAACTTGATTATAACTGACCTTTATGCCATCCATGGAAAATAAGCCCAAACCATGTAATGAAGATGGAGCTATGTGATATATCCTTTCATTAACAAAAAAATCAGTGTTAATTGGAGGTAGTTCCTTGGGTACCCATTCTTTCTGAAGATGTGTGTACCTTAAGGGAACCTTCCTGTCGCCTTTGGTCTCATTATCATAAGAACATGAACCCTCCTCAACAAGGAAAAATTGTATTCGTTTATCAAATTTTCTTCTAATCTTTTGACCTCTAGTTGATCTCCCTATTTTAGACCTACTAGATGTCTCACTTTTTTCTTCTAGTCTCGTATTTTCCTCACTTGAGGAAGACATATCAGACAAATACCTATTTGGTGATACATGCAATCCATCAAATGAGAGACATAGTAGGATCTATATATTTTGCTGACTATAGAGAAGGAAACAAAATAATAAATTATACCTGTCGATCCATGTCAAAGGCATTAAATTTTCTGCATATGTAAATCATTTATCTTAAGTTAGCCAAAAATTACATGATATGTAAGCTACAAATTACATAGAAGAAAAAATTTACATGATGCAAAATATACTCCATGACTATAGAGTTCAACACATAATAACTTAATTCAAATTTATATGAATAAATCAATACCTCATACGTGACATTGATCATACCTTGACATACATTTCATTGATCATGTTATTGATCATTATCCTCATCCATGTCATCATCATGACTATCATCATCATCATCATCATCATAATCACCATCATCATGACTATCATCATTATGACCATCATCATCATGACCATCATCGCCTTGATCAACACCATCTTCATCACCATGATCATGATCATCACCATCATCACCATAATCGTCAGCATCACTGAAATCATCATCATTTTCTTCTTCCTCTTCTTCATTGTGTAACAGTCATCCATGATCATCATTTACTTCATCTTCCGATTCTTCAGTATCTTCTTCTTCCATCGCATTATATTTTACCGACCTTCCTCTTGGATCATGTCTAACAACAAATGACCAACCCAGTTTATGTGGAACGACAAAGTAAAACACTGGCTTACATTGGCTTGGAAGAACATAGGGCTCATCTCCAACTGGCTCAAATAACCTTGTATTAATCATTGTAAATCCACTATCATGTTCAATAAGAGTCCTATCAAGATCATTTTGATTCAATCATAGCCTATACCATTTGACGACAAATAGAACTAATTTGAATGAATTAAAGTCACACTCAAGTATATCATCCAAAATGCCATAGTATTGATTTTTAGATTGTTGAGGATGTATGTCATTTCTAGATGAAATATTAGTGACCTTGAAGACTGCACTTATCCCAGAATCACAAGTTTTCTTCGTGTCGTCTAACTTTTTAATGCCAAATTTACGGCCATGGTAGTACATAGCTTTGTGGTGTTTGATCTGTAATTATTCAAACATGTCAAGATTATTTGCATCGATCTGTGAGTTGATATTAAACTTATGGGTCATGGTTAGTAAACTTATATGTACCTTTTTACCTCTTAAACCATATGCTAGATCAAGTACCATTGGTGTAACATTGGGATCTCCATTACGATGAGCTTCTTTAACCAATGATGCAACACCATCCAATGTTAATGAGCAACTATTTTTTTAAGATTTTTGAATCCATACCATCATCCAATCAAGATTGTTTGCAATATACAAATGTAGTGCATCCCACTCACGACCAACTGTAAAGAAAATAAATAGACCGGTTAGAAATAGCTTATATTGAAGATCTATAAGAATTAATAAACTACAATAACATCATATAATTACCTCTCACTTTCCTCAATCTACCTTTCCCCATCAAGTACTCCCCTTCGAATTTGTTAATAGAGTTGGGATCCCAAATGCAATCTACATGGATATTTGCTGCAAACTTGGGAAGATATTCACTAATATACACCATGGTCTGGTATACCATATATCCCTCCACCATAAAACCCTCAGGATGTGCTCTTTATCGAACCAAGCCCTTCATAAATTTCAAGTTCCTCTCAACCATCCACATTGACCTAGTTTGTACAGGTCCACACAATTCAGTCTCCTCAACTTGATGTATGAGGTAGTGTTCTTGAGCATTAAAAAAAATTGGAGGTAGACACTTTTGCATTTCACACATAAGCTAGGGAATTTTTCTCTTCCAATATTTTATATATTTTTTTATCAATTTCTTTAGATGATAACCACCTAAAAGAGATTCAACTCGCAAGAATGTATAAACAAGATTTTAGAAAAAAATATACAATAAATTACATAAAAAGTAAAGCAAGTCATAAATATAATATCTGTACAAGTCTAAGAATAACACTTCTAACCTCATGTATCTCCAAGATCATATATAACTTGTTTAACATTGTTGTCAAACTAGTGTGGGAGGGATAGAGGTAGGACGTATTGCAATGATTAAAAAATGATCTTTTCAATATATTGTAAAATATTACAATAAAAAGTACATGCAATTTTAAAAATATATTGTAAATAAAGAACATGACTTACCTTGACAAAGGTACGTCAATCATGTGTTTTCAACCCTGGCCCAAAATCACCTTTCTTTGATACAAGACTGCTTATATTTGTAGCAAATTCTATTGGAAATTTTGTTTTGTTTATGACTTCTTTTAATGCATCACTTTGCTGCTCAGTTAATAACCAAGGAAGGGCACTCGTATTTATGTGGTCTCCATTTCTATTTGATTCAATGAAAGTTTTCAGTGCATGATTGGAATCATGAATGTCATTACAAATTTTGGCAATTTTTTCTATATCACGCCTTCCATCCAATATTTTTCATAGTGTCTCTGTTACATTCTTTCCAATATGCATAGCATCAAAGAAATGCATGATTTGGAGATCCTTTTAGTACGACAACCTACTAAATTGACTAGGATAACTTTTTATTCCTCTAGGAAGTTGGTCATTGATGCCTTGATGACCTTCATGAGCATCAATAACATCATTAGTAAATAAAAGACAATATCAAAATATAAATTTTAAATAAAAATTATTAGATGGAATGACATTACCTCGGTGATTTAGTCTATTGTATTCCAACTTCCATAGATGAGGTGTCATTCTTCGTGGCCTTGATGTTGTCTCTTCTTTTCTATTAAAAAAATGTTTTTCGATAGTTCGATACTTATGATTATTGTGGAGAAAGTGCCTAAACTCATCAAACACCTGCTTTCCTAAACTTCTTGAATGATGAGATTTCATCTTTGAACCACAAACTGGACATGCGAATTTACCCTTTGTCTGAAGACCTAAAAGATATTGTAAAATTGGATCATGTACAATTATCATGCGCAACTTAAACATACATCAATAATGTGTAAGCACTATAACATACCAAAAATACATGACCTTAACATGAATATATAACATACCACAAAAATGAGTTAGCCTAGAGGCATCATGTATTGTCCATACAAGCATTGCATGGAATTGAAATTGTCTTTGTCCTATTAGTCTAGAGATGTCATACATCACTAGTGCATTTGACCACAAATTTCGACCAAAATTTTTGACCAAAGTGCAAAATGGTTTTACTTGGTCGCATTATAAAGGATAAATTTTGTTTTTTTTTTACTTTTATGCCCGTGTTGGTCAAAATTTTGACCAACTGCGGGTTGGTCAAAATTTCAACCAACACGGGCATAAAAGTTTTTAAAAAATAAAATGCATCTCCATTTCATTTTATGTTGTGCGCGCGCGAAGATCATATATGAACGAAGTGAAGCTGGGAGGGAAGATTGCAATTTACTACCTTTCTACCACTGCTCTTCACTATCAACAATTCCGAGTATGTTCTCTGCTTTTTGTTTTCCTGTGAATTGTAATGACAGTGATCTCCACATTGTGAAACATTAGCAGTTCATGTTGCCACTGGTGTTTCATTTTGCTTTGTCAACTAGATAACAGTAACCTTTGGTGTTTCATTTTGCTTTGTGAAAAATTAGCAGTTCGTGTTGCCACTAGTGATGGCCCTTCTAACCTTATGGCCCTTCTAACCTTTTCTTTAGCCATCCCTAGGCTTCACCAGGAGATTATCGATGATGCTAGCTGAAGGTTCTATAAATTGCGCTAGAACTATATAGTTCTAGCGCAATTTATAGAACCTTCAGCTAGCATTGAATGAACCAAATGGGTGGGTGAATCAGTAATTTATAGAACACGGTTCAAACCATTGAATGAATCAAATGGTTTATGCAGATTATGGGAAAACGTTGTGATCACAGTGAAGAGCAGTGGTAGAAAGGTAGTGTTAATGGTGGCTTGGTATAATAGTGGGTGAACCGACCACATAAGTCATATATTTTATGCTGGGAAACATTCTAATATGTTGAGTCGATGGTGTTCCAATGACCAATTTGACACAAAAGTGTCGACGAGGACACAAAGATTGATAAAGCCCTAAGTTTCAAGGGTTTGGAGTCCCAATTTGGGGGTTTGGTATCTGCAGAGCACTGGAGTCTAATTGCTTCAGGATTTAGGCAATTTAGGACATAAATAGGCACTATCTAGGAGTTGAGGTGTATAAGAGGTCATTAGTTTGCACTTCCTTTGTTATTTGAGCATTTTCATGTGTTAAAAATAGGGTATCAGTCATACTTACCAGTGTTTGTCCAAAATAACAATATAGAAGCTTTTGGTATGTTGTAGAGTCTTGTAAAAGGTAACTATAAATGTGGTTATCTCATTAAGTGCTTTGAGAAAAGAAAGAGTTATTTTCATTACAAATTTGCAGCATGGCCAATAGGCAGGGTATTGGGCTTTGGGGTCCAATTTGTGAAAACTTTGTGAAGTGGGATCATAGGTTGTGTTGGGATATTGTAACCAAGCAAAGTGAAGACAATAAACTCAATTCCATCTTTTAGGGACCCTTTGAGATTGCCTTGAGAAGTCAGGCTCTTGAGCATTATAGGTTTGGGTAGGCTACAGTGCCTATACCTCTGAAATTTCTAAAACTTATTGTGAATTGCAGTCATAGACTCCCTAGATCATCATGGAATTCTATAATTCAGATAGTTCATTGCCTTGTCTATGTTATTTCTTTCTATCATTTGTAATTAGGATTGCCTCATCTTTTATTGGTGAAAACTTATCAAATAGTTATATTCCTTGTATATTCTATTGCTTTCTATTAATGCTTCAATATATATTTTCCTAGAAACCTTATCTTTTTCAAAAGAACCCATTTTAGGCTTTTGTAGACATGCATGAAAAATGTGGTAATATAGACGGGCAGTGAACTGTTTGAAAAATTACCTCAATGAAATGTGGTCTCATGTTTCTTAATTTGTCCCGAGAGCATTTCAGAAAGATACTACTCATAGTTCATAGAATTAACTTATCTCGAAGAGAAATATCAATACTAGAAGTATACCTATTTTTTTTAATCAATATAATTTCATGAATTAATGACTATGAATGAAATTCATGAACTTTATAAAGTACTTATCTCTTTATGTTAATTCTAATGGAGACACTTTATATTTACTGGAAATCTCTCCAAAGATGCACTCGAGTCTAAACTGTTAGTTGCTCCAAAGAATGATGTCAAATTGTACCATAAAAGCCAAGAACATTCATGAACATCTCTCCAGTCCACTAGAAGAAATTACCTCCACATTGAAGAACCAAATCACAATCTACATAGACTCTTTCTCTTTGAGAGATGTCTCAGTTTTTCTCTATAAATCCTGGATGCTACAATCACTTTCACAAATTCCTTGAAAATTTTTCTAATGCATTGTTCAGTTAAGAAGAATGAGCCTTGAGAATATCAGTAGCCTCTGCATGAACTAATGCTTTATTTCCACCAAAGAACACTAAGGGGATTTTTAACAAAGGTTATAGTTGTATGTGCCTTTCTCAATATGTACAAAAATGAAGAGAAAAACCAAGCACGTGAGCTGCTTCACACATAGTTATGGGTTTTTCTATGATTGACATCTTCTTCAAATGGAACCTTCTCCCCTTTATAACATCCAATACAAAGGAGAAGTTACTCCTCTTCCTCATGTCTATTAAGAGTCACAACCCTTCACAATTACCACTTTTTGAAACAACACAACCCTTCATAATTTTCATTTTTTGAGAAGGTCACAAGCTTTCTTCTTTTTATTTCTTTCTTCTTTCATTAATCCTCTCTTGATTTATATCCTCCATTCCCTCTTATCCATAAATACGGATCCCTCTCTGAATTAAGTACTGTGTCATATTCTTATTGCCTGATAATTCAAACTAAATCTCCTTTTTCCGCTATTACCCTATTTCCACATCTGATTTCGTCTCAAATATTATAATTCTTATTTTATCTACTTTTATTTCTGCCATAATTGTGTTGTGGACCCGCTCTAACTTGAGAATGCATTTTCCCTTGTATTCCTCTTCCATTCAACACCTATTTGTGCTTGCATATTATGAGGAGACACATCTCTTTGGAAAGATGCACCCATTTAAAGGGGTCATATCTCGTCATTGCTGTCTTGTTGATTAGATTTGCACTTCTCATTCTTGATAAAAAAATTGCCCCCTTTCAAATGAAGCTGCCTTCTCCCTTGTATACCTCATAGTTTGAGGGAGTCACAACTTTTCCTCTCATGCCTTTTGACCATTCATTAACTTAATTTTAATTAAATTTATGTTAAATTTTATTTTTATTTTTTGTATTTTTATTTTGTTATTATTATTATTTAATATTAAATCCTATTTCAGAAAGGGGACATTACAATTAGTGAGACCATGTATCAAACATTTCGTTATCCTTAAATTATGTAGATAGTTTGAGTATTCTTACCAAACGAAAACAAGTCTTCCCCAATCCAACTTGAAACAATTTTTGGAAGCTACATCATATTTTGTGAAATGTTCAGTGCAGTCAATATGTTATAATGCTTCTTTCCTCCATGAATATGAACATAGGTGTTCCAGAAGTGATTTGTGAACCTCTGACACAAAAACTTTGAATTTAAAGGCCCCATAGGATTCTGGATCACCTAACTGAAATTTTTTTTGTGTTTAGCAATTGTGGAGAGCATAGGATTTATCAATGTAATAGAGAATAATTATAATCTAACTTTATATTTACATATTTATCAATGTATATAGTAATATCAATGTATATTTACATATTTATCCTTATCCTTTGAAATATTATATATATTATTGCCAATTGTGTGATCTATGACTCAATGGAGTCAATCTCATCCTTTATGCTTTTTTGAAAAACTAGGTCATTTCAAGAAAAATTGATAGAACACATACTTAACTTCATTAGCACATTCCTTAAATAATTTCAAGTGATGCTAAAATATATCAATTGTGTGCATTTTCATACTGATTAAAGGCTTCTACCTTTCTCTTATCTTTTATCTTACTTAAGGCATCCCACTCTTCTTTATTCTCAATGAGAGAGGATTGATCCTTGAAGGAACCTATCGAAAGCTTCAATTTTTGTTTTAGAAGCAATGAGGAATCAATTTTTACCACTTAAATTCATCACTTGTCTTAGTAGTGTCTTGAACTTTCTTAGTATTTTCCTCTTCCTCTTTCTCATTAAGCACTATAGTTTTCTCTAAAGGAACAATGTCCTATTCTTTGTTTCTAGTTGTGTTCCTTGAAGGAGGGACACCTATTTCACTTTGATCTTCTGCACCACTACTCTTTGGATGAGCAATTTTCTTATCCTTCTTATCGCTCTTCTTTGTTGTATCCCTCTCAATCATAGGAGCATCAAAGGAAAATATATATATGTCTTGTGTGGATGCATAAGGTATATCCTAAAAATTAATATCATCTATAAGTGCTTATTACATAGGAACAACTTCAACCTTCTTCATCTCCTCTACTATTTTAGTAGTCATCTTTTTAGTTTGTTTCTTTTTCCTCTCTTTCTCTTCTTTGTCCATTCCCATGATGGTATTCACCCATTTTTTGGGGCTGGAACTCTTATGCCTACATTTGAGACAATTGGACTCTTTCCTCATTTGAGAAGGAAGACCCAAAAAATGAGGACCCCCTCTTTTCACTTGGTAGTATTGTGAGGTTTTCACACCATCACCCCCATTTCAAATGGGGACCCCCTCTTTTCACTTTGGCAGTATGAGTAGTGGTCTTAGTTGGTACCAATTTTCAAGTCTCCAAGTTTGAGAGATGAGTTTGAGCAACTTTGCCTCATTTATGAGTCAAGAGCCAGACCTTGAAATGTGAAGAGGAGAGCAAGATCTAGTGTTTGAGACTTGAGAGGTAAAGAGAAAGTAGGATGCACCATCAATGGTGACGGTGCATGAAAGTTGTTATGAGAAACAAATCCAAATGGCATTGATATGAGTGTGAATTCAAGTCTGAATTAGATTGTGAACAAGGTTTGAAATTGAGGTGAGAATGAGTAAGATCCAAGTATGATAAATGGACAAGTATGAATGTCAACATTCAGTTCAGGAATGAATCCCACTGAAAATGGAGGCAAAGAGAGTTATCACGGACCTAATTTCAATGAGGAATGACCAAGCAGAGTTTAGCTTTAGATGAGCTATGCCAATAAAGTAACTCCCATTACAACCACTTTTTAGCTCATTCAATAATAAATAGAGGCCACATACATTTCTTTTTAAATAGTGGCTATTAAATATATCATGCTGGTAGACCTAATGTTAAAATACATTTTGTATACAGGCATTTATTGCTTATGTTAATGATGTAATAAGACCCCATTAGTTATGCCAATAAAGCAACTCCCATTACAACCACTTTATAGCTCATTCAATAATAAATAGAGACCACATACCTTGAAGTGTGTGCCATCCAATTCTCTCAAACTTGATGAATCTATTCTTTCAACATTTGTAGCAGAGCAAGGAATCCATAGGAAGTGTATGCTGATTTAAAGAGAGAAAACCCAAAGAAATAAAGTTGGTATCTAAAAGGGAAGAAATATGCTGTGGACCTGCCGTCTGAGGAACAATTGCAGCACAGATGAATTGTGGTAGAAGGCATGGGTAAAACGTGATTGGGTATGGATAAACAATACCAATAGTTTACTATCCAGATGAAGAATTATCTGATACATCTAAAAAATAAATTGGATTATGGAAGCTCTGAAGATTTCTTTATGGAGATTTAGAATTTAGCAAGCATTTTTCTAGCATCTCTTTTGTGCATTTTCATCATGAAGGTAACAATGCAAATAATGCCTTAGCTAACGTGAGGATTCTCCAAGACCATCTCTTTTTTCTTCAATGATGATGTGGAATCATGAACTTTGTTAGGAAGCATTCTACTGGATGATAAGTCACCTTGATTACTTTAAAGAGTATCAACTTGTCATTCCCAATGGTAGTTGTCTCTTAATCATTGGTTTGTTATATTTTGATGTGACCCTTTGTTCTATCCTTGGTGTATGTTGGTATTGAAGGCATTTGTATTGATGAGAGCTATTTATTTTGGTCGCTGCTATGTTCTCACACATGTCATTGCTCTATTTCTCATGGTATTCTAGGTTTTGAGTTATCTTGCTTGTTTGATGCTTTAGTATGTTTCCTAGTGTCTACATTTTGGTTATGTATAAGGCAATTTAGTTATTCCCTTGTGTTCCATTTATGGGTACTAAGGGCTTCCCTTTGGTAACAAGAGACTTGTTCATGTTTATCTGCAGGTTGCAAACAAATCATCCTTCTTCCACCGACGAGTCATTACAAAGACCATGTCTGATGATATCAACACACAAAAAAATAGGGAGACAATTGCTAGACTATGGTCTAACTTAAAAAGAAAGGGTGATGGAAAATGTTATTGTCCTTGCAAACTTTGTAAGGGCTTAAAGACTCGAAGATATCTAATCAAAACAGCTGAGGAACATTGTAGGCAACATGGTCACATTGAAGGGGGAAACGAATTTCGTCCATTGGTATGTATTTTAATATTTTATAAAATACATAAGACATGATTTGATGATGACAACATGGTCATGGTTAATATAAGGTCATCATTTTCATATAGGTCAACGTCCCTCAGTTTCATGTTATGGACCATGACAATCTGGAGAATGTGGATTTCCAAATGAGGGAACATGGAGGTGTGAATATAGAAGTAGAAGGTAATGATATCATGGAAGAAGACCATGATGATGAAGAAGATCAAAATGATCACGATGATCAAGATGATGATGATGTTGATGTAGAGCTTGATGTACCTATACTTGAGAAGGCACACGAGCCCCTATATGAAGGCTCTGAAACAACTCTTCTTGCTGCTATATTGTTGTTGGTGAACTTGAAGGTTATGAATGGTTTATCCAACATAGCAATGACACGTATGTTAAGGTATGTCATCTTTTTTCATTATTTTAGTCATAATTTCCTTACAATTAATATTGGGTGAATCGTGTAGCAATTAATATTCTTTAAATTAACAAATTATATTTTTGGTTGTAGGTTGATAGGTGAGTGTTTGTTAGCACCGTCAAACATTCTACCTCACTCATACCGAGAATTATCTGCCATTATGAAAGATATTGGAATGGAATATCAAACAATACATGCATGTCCGAATGATCATATTATATATTATAAACAACATGAATTTGCAACAGAATGCCCTATTTGTCATATTAGTAGATATCAATTAGATCCAATAACTAAAAAGGTGCCTCGCAAGATTCTTCGACATATTCCCATTATTCCACGTTTGCAACGATTATTCAAGTGCAATAGCTTGGCACAATTTATGGATTACCATGCACGCAATAGAAGTCAGGATGGCATTATGCGAATGTCTGCAGATGGCTCGGCATTTAAGGAAATAGAAGAAAAATGGCCACACTTTAAAGAAGAACCTCGTAATCTCAAGCTTTCATTGGTAGCGGATGGTGTCAATCCGTTTGGAGAGATGAGATCTACTTACTCGGTGTGGCCTGTTTTTGTTATCAACAATAACATTCCTCCTTGGTTGTCCATAAAGAGGGAGCACATAATGTTGTCACTAATTGTTCCAGGTATTTTTTGATTTAATGGTCATCTAAATTAATTTATTATTAATAATCCATCAAAATGGTCATAATAATTATGTAATGTTTTTGTTCATTCAACTAGGTAAGTACGAAGTTAAAGATATCAATGTATATATTGAGCCCCTTATCGACGAGTTGATGGTGTTATGGAATGGGGTCACTATGTATGACATCTCTAGACCAATAGGACAAAGACAATTTCAATTCCATGCAATGCTTGTATGGACAATACATGATGCCCCTGGGCTAACACATTTTTGTGGTATGTTCTCTTCTTAACGCCTCTTTTTTGGTATGTTATAGTGCTAACAAAAAGTTAACACATTTAATCCAATTATACATAATCTTGTAGGTCTTCAGACAAAGGGAGAATTTGCATGTCCAGTTTGTGGTCCAAAGACAAAATCTTGTCATTCAAAAAGTTTGAGAAAGCAGGTGTTCGATGAGAATAGACACTTTCTCCACAGAAATCATAAGTACCGAATTACTGAAAAACATCTTTTCAATGGGAAAGAAGAGACTACATCAAAGCCACGAAGAATGACACCTCACCTATGGAAGTTGGCATACAATAAAATAAATCGTCGAGGTAATGTCATTCCATCTGATGGGTTTTGTTTCAAATTTATATTTTGATATTGTGTTTTGTTTACTGATGATGTAATTGATGCTTGTGAAGGTCGTCAAGGCATCAATGACCAACTTCCAAAAGGACTAAAAAGTTATCCTACACAATTTAATAGGTTGCCGTACTACGAGCAACTTCCAATCATGCATTTGTTTGATCCTATGCATATTGGAAAGAATGTAACAGAGACATTATGAAAAATATTGGATGGAAGGCGTGACAAAGACCAAATTATCAAAATTTGTAGTGACATTGAAGAATCCAACCATGCAATGAAAAATTTTATTCGATCAAATAACAATGGAGATCAGATTGATACAAGTGCCCTTCCATGGTTATTGTCAGAGTAGCAGAGCAATGTTATAAAATAAATTATAAAAAAAATATGATTTCCCACAGGATTTGCTGCGAACATAAATGATCTCATATCAAAGAAAAGTGAATTTGGGCCAGGGATGAAAACACACGATTGGCATATATTTATTAAGGTAATTCATATTATTTTGTATTCACTATATATTTATATACTGCATGTGGTTTTCATTGCATTCTTTTATAAAATATTGACAAGATCATTTTACAAATATTGCAGTACGTTCTACCTCTATCTCTCCCAGACCACTTTGCCAATGGTGTCAAACAAGTTATATATGATCTTAGAAAATACATGAGGTGGTTGTCATCTAAAGAAATCAATAAAGAAGATATAAAATACTGGAAGAGAAAAATTCCTCTTCTTATGTGTGAAATGCAAAAGTGTCTACCTTCAACTTTTTTCAATGCACAAGAACATTACCTCATACATCAAGTTGAGGAGATTGAATTATGTGGACCTGTACCAACTAGGTCAATGTGGATGGTTGAGAGACACTTGAAATTTTTGAAAGGCTTGGTTCGACAGAGAGCACATCCTGAGGGTTCTATGGTGGAGGGATATATGGTATACCAGACCATGGTGTACATTAGTGAATATCTTCCTAAGTTTGTAGCAAAGATCCATGTAGATCGTATTTGGGATCCCAACTCCATTAACAAATTTGAAGGGGAGTACTTGATGGGCAAAGGTAGATTGAAGAAAGTGAGAGGTAAATCTAAGATGTTATTGTAGTTAATTAATTCTTATAAATCTAGTCGAGAGTGGGATGCAATAAATCTAAGATGGTTTTGATACAGCTGGTCGAGAGTGGGATGCAATACATTTGTATATTGCAAACAATCTTGATTGGATGAGAGTATGGATTGAACGATGTCAACAAAATGGTTGCTCATTAACATGGGAAGGTGTTGCTTCATTGGTTAGAGAAGCTCATCGTAATGGAGATTCCAATGTTACTCCAATGGTAATTGATCTAGCACATGGTTTAAGAGGTGGACAGGTACGTAAAAATTTATTAATGATCATGACTCGTATGTTTCATATCAACTCATGATGCAAATAATTTACACACTTGAAAAATTGCAGGTCAAGCACCACAAAGCTATGTACTATCATGGCCACAAATTTCACATAAAAAAGTTGGATGACATAAAGAAAACTTGTGATTCTGGGATAAGTGCAGTTTTTGAGGTCACCAATATATCATCTAGAAATGACATACATCCTCAAAAATCTCAAAATCAATACTATGGCATCTTAGATGATATAATTGAGTGTGACTTTAACTCCTTCAAAGTAGTTCTATTTGTCGTCAAATGGTACAGGATAGGACTGAATCAAAATGATCCAGATAGAACTGCTATTCAACATGATAATGGATTTACAATGATTAATACAAGGTCGTTTGAGCCAATTGGAGATGAGCCCTATGTTCTTCCAAGCTAGTGCGAGCAAGTGTTTTACTCAGAGGTTCCACATAAACAGGGTTGGTCATTTGTTGTTAGACATGATCCAAGAGGAAGGCCGATAAAGTATAATGTTATGGAAGAAGAAGATACCGAAGATGATGAAGAAGCAGATGATGATGATGACGATGATGATGATGGTGATGGTGATGGTGATGGTGATGATGACGATGATGATGATGATGGTGATGACGATGACGATGGTGATGACGATGGTGATGGTGATCATGGCAATGATGATGATGGTGATGCTGTTGATGGAGATGATGATGGTGATGATGGTGATGATGATGATGATGATGATGACGATGATGATCAATGACATAATTGAAATAATTACATATTTATTGTGTTCAATTCTAATGATTACGACATATGTGATTTATAATTACCAATTTTTTGTTTACGATGCTCAATTAATTGCTGTTGATACATGTATATTTGTGTTTGATTATCACCCTTTTTGCAAACAGGAAATTGACTACAGACATTGTCACCCCGGCCTTCTGTTGACGATCTTGCATTCCATACATAAGGTAAATTTGTTCATGTTTACGATGTTGCATATTGTTCATGTTATCTTCTAAGTTATTTGTAGCATACGTATCATGTAATATTTAGCTAACTTAAGATAAATGATTAACATATGCAGGAAATTTGACCCCTTTGGCGTGGATCGTGCACAGTGACATGGATCGACAGGTATAAGTCAATAAATAGACATAATTTTCTTATATTCTTCTTGTTTATCACTGAGCATGTATGTTATAAATAGACATATTATATAATCATATAATGTATATATAGACAAAGAAGAACCGTACGTATGGGTCACAACTTGATTATTCTATATATATTGACGTGGCAATATCTCATTTGATGGATTGCAGCACCCACCAAATAGGTACTTGTTAGATCTATCTACATCGAATGAGGGAAATGAGGGAATGCTAGATGAAAGTTCTACATGTAGTACGGCTAAAATAGGGAGATCAACTAGAGGTCAAAAGATTAGAAAAAATTTTGATAAACGCATGGAATATTTCCTTGCTAATGGGGGGTCATGTACTTATGATGATGAGACCAAAGGCGACATCAAGGTGCCCTTTCGGTACACACACATTGAGAAAGAATGGGTACCCAATGAGCTACCTCCAATTAATACTAATTTTTGTGTTAATGAGAGGATATATCGCATTGCTCCATCCTCATTACATGGTTTGGGCCTATTTTCCATGGATGGGATAAAGGTATATTACAATAGAGTTGTTGAATTGTTCAAGTATGTTGGTCCGTGTTACAATTACAATGATTGGATGCAGATTGTTCAATATAAAAAAAGTATGCGTAGGTATGCACTATCAGCTAATTATATACAAAGGAAAGAAAATGATCAAAGTAAAAGATTTGCAATGTACATTGATGGGAGACCAAAAGCAACAGGTAATATTGTGGGTTTTATAAATAGTACGCGACCTTCGTCAACTAATAAGCAACCCAATTGCATATTTGAGGCGCGTGAGGGGAATCAAGTTTTTGTATGTGCAATAAAATCAATAAGTGCAGGGGAAGAACTGCTAATAGATTATCATTTAAATCGCATAGATACAAACAAAGTTACTATCATGAGGGTGGTAAGTACTATATACCATTTTATTAATAAGTTTTTTTTTGCTAAGTCTATTGCTTTTAGTTCGCTAAAGTTTTTATATTTAATCTTTGTCACAGGACGATATGGATCCCGCACATGATAGAGGCCACGAGGATGCTCCTCCCACCTATTCTTCAGCAAAGGTAAACCTTATTAAAATTGTACAAATTAGATAGTTGAAAAATGTTATATTATTACGTTATTTTATTTATGGTTTTGGAGTTTTTATGATAGTTTTACTGATATTCCTATCACAATTTGATGTTCAAGATAAGGGAAAAGCACCCTCAATAGTAGAGGCAATAGCTACCCCCGAGGATGATGATCTTTTTGCAGATTTGCCTAATGTTATAATCATGTTGAAGAAAAAAATGAAACAAATCAATAAAGATATAATTAATATTTTGTATGAAACAAATCCAACTGAGGAGATGCTCATGAGGCTAACTGAATTGAAAGCACTCACACATCGGTATCAAGTAAGCAGTAATGAATCTTTAGTTATAACAAAATTTCAATAAAGGTTAATATTTTATACTCTTTTATGTTGTGAAGTAAAATATATGTAATATGTGTTCTTGTTGCAGGATTTTATGGAATCTCTAGTACCTGGTCAAGGACAATGTGCGGATGAGGCCGGTACTAGTAGACCTCCGACCGCCTCAGGTAAAATAATCCTTTAGTTGACAAGTTACAAGGAATTTTTTTTTTGGAACATTCAAAAACTTCTCAAGTTAACTCTTACTTTTATTATTTCAAAATGTCTTTGCTAACAATGTATTGTTCAGGTCATCAATTGCAGGAGACTCCTCCTAGCCAGGTGGTCCATAGAAGATTGTTGAGTGCAATGTCGGCCACAAGGGCCATGCAAACATCAACGCCTTCAAGGGCTATGGCAACTGGTAAATCATTGTTTTACTATATTTGGTTTTGTGCTAATTATGATTTCATAATTTGTACTTTAATCTTGGGTGCATCACATAGTGGATTATTTTTTTGGAGCAGGAGATACCCCGGTGGCACCGCTTGGTACACCAGATACTAATCAATCTACATGTATTGGTGATAATTCACCACCATTTCCTGGATCTACCCGTATTACTAGCACAGGAGCTACACAGACGTCATTATTGATTGACAATAATGAATCAATGCCTATAAAATGTCCTCAAATTCCAGGTACTTTAAATAATTATTTTTTATATTGTAATATGCATTTACCTATTCATAACAAGTTTTGGATTGATTATCCCATGACATTTTTTGCAGGAAATGATACGTTTTATAAGAAGCTTTATGACCTCACATTGCATATATTTGGGCCCACCATACGTACAAGGTGGAACATCATAAGTGAACTAAGTTTATCCCACTATTTTTTTTTCATATCATTAATTGGTACAATATTTTTCCTTTCATTCCAGTCTTTTCTTTTAGTGGCTATATCTAACAATTTTGTGTTTTTCCTTAAAAGGTGGAATTTGCAAGAAAAAAGTTTAAAAGATCAGCTCGTCAAAGATTTACAACATGAGTTTGATAATAATATTTTTGATGAGAAGAAAATTTTAGAAAGAGCTTGCAAACATCTTAAGACCGTGAGGGACGCATATAGAAAGAGTCTCGTCCAGAACCCAAAGTACGAGCGTCCTCCCTTTATTTCAGTGAGGGATTGGAATGAATTTATTTTAGATGCAAAGGAGAAAGCGGATGCTCAAAAAGGAGTTTCACCAACAAATGCGAGAAGGTATGCAATAGTATTAACTACTAGTGATAAGGTGTTTGGCATGGACTTTTGAGATGATAATTAAATTTTGAATGCAATCATCATTTTTCAATATAATATCTTGGTATGATGTTTTAGACATTTTCACCATTGAATGCAATGTGTTCAGAATTTCAAAGTTTCATTTGTTATTCCATATACATGTTTTTATAACCATTTTTTCAAACTTTTCATAGGTTGCAGGACACTTCAAAGGCAACAAAGGCCAGGCTGCAAAAGATTGGGCAACACAGACTTGGCGCTGGAGGATATTCAAAAATTAAAGCTCGCATTGTAAGTAGTAGTAAATGAATTGCAGAGAAAAATTATTTATAAAATGCAAATAATTTTGTTTAATCAAAAAATGCAGGGCTCTGATTTTAATGTAGAGGCCACGGAAGAACACAGAAAAATTGCCTTCAAAGAAGGCTATCAAGCCGTGGCTGAACGCCTATGGCAAGCTTCCACTGGCCCAAATGAAGAATCTCCTGCATCATGTGCACAAGTAAATATGCCAAAAAATATATTAGAAATTGAATACTTGAGCAACAATCAATTTGATAATAATGTCCATTACATTGCAATGCAGCCTCTTAATCATGACACAGATCATACGCCACATCATGAAGCCCCTGATGTGCATCATACTATCCAAGGAGGTGCTCATTTTCTATTTAAAACTAATTATGTAATTATTAATACAATTTAACATCTTAAATTGAACTTGGTGTAACATTTTTGTGTATATTTTAGAGGATGCAGAATCAGGTCATGCTGAACGAGTGCCGGAGGATGTTCAGACTGATCACCATGTAGATCATGTGGCACATTCAGGTAAAGAAAATCTATGTTTTGTTCTTTTAAATTAATTTTTTGATTTATAGTTCTTTTACTTACATAAATACTTGTAATTCAATAATATAAAATAGTGTGAATTTAACTCATGAAGTAGTTATTGCAACAGACCCCCTTCAGCGCAGCGGCCTCCTGTTCCTGAACAGATGAGGAGGAGACACACGTTGGGATTAGAATCAATAGAGGAGGGGAATGATGAGGACATTGATCTTCCTCTTAGAAATTATATGATTAAAAAAAATAGCAAGAAACCCAAAAAGAAATGATTGTAATTAACATTTATTGCTAATGAAAGAACATTGTCTTAATGGATGTAATTTTGTACTAGTAATGTTGATGAATGATGTGTGTTAATACGTGTTAATGAATTATTCATGAATGTTGTGTGTTAATGAATTATGTGCTCGTGAATTATTTATGAATGTTGTGTGTTAATGAGTTTTATGTGTTAATGAATGTTATCATGTGATTATAATGATTGAATGTTATATTTCAAAAATGGATGAATGAATGAATGAATGTTATTAAATGTTAATGAGGAATTTAGAGTGATGTTAGGGGGGGGGGAGAGGGGCCAAATGAGCTTCCACCTTCACGTGGTTGGCCTTGTTTAGTAGAGAATATTAAACTATTCTTGAAACCAAGTGAAGCTCAAACTTTAAAGACAAGCTTAGAGTTTTTGATGCAGAGCCTTCTAATATCCCCTTAAGGAACCCTGTTCAACTCGAGGATTCAACAACGTCTTGGAATCCACTCAAGGAACTAGAGTTCAACTCGAGGATCAATAAGAAGTCCCTGACTTTAGGCTATCAACCAAACACTCCTCTGCAACAGGTTCACTGCCTTGATTCATTTTAGACAACTTATCAATTCACTTTGTCCATGTTCCAATTTCCCTCTCCTTGGGAACACTCCTAATTCACCTTTCATGCAATCACCTCTTGATTTCTATCTTCAAGGATTCCCTTGATCCTTCTAAGGCTTCAATAATCCTCATATAGCCTAACTAAGGAGTTCCAACCCCTACCAAGCATTAACTCTATCCCAATCTTCAAAACTGCCTTTTCTAGGACTGTCCAATTAGCCCTGTCCTGCCAGTAAATTGCATTTTTCTCTAAAATTCCTCAAACACCATGGTGACTTCTTCACCTTTCTAGATACCCTTTATGGATTTCTTCAAACCCTGCTAATACCAATCCTTCAACTTGTGACTGTTGCACACTTCTATGATTGTCCCTATCAGCAATTAGGCCTAATTAGCCCTCCTCTTCCAAAGCAACTCCTATTTACACTTACTCTCAACCTTCCAACCTTTATACAGTCTCAAGGCATCTAATAAACATCAGAATTGCTCAATTAGTTTGACCCTCCAAGCTTTCCTAGATACTTTTTCATCAAACCCTCCCTTTAAGGGTTTCTATCCTAGGGCTTCCTAGAAAAGACCCTAAATCAACTCACAAAACCTTTCTAATGGCTCAAAAACCTTCAAACAAACTCTCTCAATAATTTCCAACACTCATTTACCAATTCCACCCTCAACTTGTTCATATTCACCACGTGGTGCTTCCCAAATGCACCCTTCACTGCCTATTCAATAGTCACCTACTGTTCCTTTCTCCTTTCACTGACACCTGCATCCAGATCATGATAAAAACATAATATTTACAGGCCTTAGTACCTCTCCCATAGGTGATTATTAGAACACAAACAATTACGGGTACTTTCCCCTTTTTAATCACAACAAAAGTTGACAGTTCCGATTTACATGGAGATCCAATTAGAATCAACTCTAACATACTTCACAGATTAAAAGCCCACTGTTTAAGGTTTACACAACTTGTTGCCTATAGATTGTAATTTTTAGTATGTACTTCATTCTATATATGAATAAGCCAGCTAGTTTGTTAATTAATGGCCCAATTTCTTTGAGAATTTGCCAGCCTTTTCAGAAGTGTTTTTGTTTAGGATGTCAAAGAGATATGAAGAAGAAGAAGAGAACTTCTGTGAATTGAAGTGTCAAGAGGGTGGTATTTATCTTTTGACATTTGGAGGGTGTGACAAGCATGTGTAAGCTGCCTCACTTGCATTTTGAATTTTATAATTCTATCAAATTTATCTTGCTCATTTGGTTTCACTTGTGCAGGTTTGGGCCTGGGGCAATCCAAAATATCAATGAAGCTTTGAATAAGGTATGAAAAGATATTCATAAATTCACAAGGTATGTGATATTTGTTGGGTCATTGTATTTCATTATATCAATGGTTCTAAGGATAATTTGGCAGGTCGAGGGGGACAGAGATGCAACAGTTCTTGTCACAATGAATGAGGTAATTTCCACCATTTTTACAGGTTGGGTTGGATCATGAGAATAGTTATATAATTTGATAAGTAGGAAATATTTTTTTACAGTAAGTTAAATTATGATATTATTATCAGAATTTAACTATGTAGTTTTATAATTAGTTTACTGACAAATGTTTCATGAATAGTAGTTCATAATAACCTTTCTTTTATGAGAATGAATGGAACACTTAGTACTCATTGCATCTAGATGATGCTCATAGAGGTGAAATGCTACTTCCCAGCAGGTCACTCATCCCAATATTATTCTAGTTCAAGTGCTCTTTACTACGAAGGTTCCTCCAACGTTAAGCCCACTTTGCTTGCAACCCCATTTGCAAAACATTCAGCAAGTTTTCTGCCTTGTGAACCATTCATTAAAAAGCCTCTTAAGCTCATCAATTGATAATTAAGAGATATTTTCCACAAGTTGTCAAATTGTGATATTGCAATCAGCATTCAACCATGTAGCTTTATGGTTAGCTTATTGACAAATATTTCATGAGTAGTGATTCACATGAATCCATCTCTCATGAGAATGAATGGAACACTTAGTGCTCATTTCATCTAGGTGATGCTCACAGAGGTGAAGTGATGTAGGGGCATCCATCATGCAACCAAGGAATTCCATGGTACCAATTGAAGACAAGAAGGACAAGGCATCTAGCCATGTCAACTGGAATATTCTAAAGCCAATCATGGCATATTTTCATGGCCAAAGTACTTTAATGGTCAAAGGTCCTGATAAAGCCTATGGGCAAAATGATGTAACAAATGGCATATGAGCCATGAAAGGGTAGTAGGATGTAGTTTCATGTTTTAAGATATTCAATAAGGTCATTGGACCAATTATGAGTCATTAGCATAGGTCTAGATATTAGAAAAAGCATAAAAAGCATATCTTATAATTTGAATTCAAACTCAAACGGTCACTAAGTAGTTCTGGAGGGAAACTTAAGATTTAGTATTTGTCTTGTTTAAATAAACATTCCAACTACCTTGGTTGGTTGGGCAATCAGTTAGAGGTCTATTTAAGATGTCACAACCTTAGGCAAGGAGGAGGCATGGTTTTGTACGAAGTACACAAAAAAATTGTACGGACAGGCAATGAATCAATGAGATTTTGAAGTTTTCTTGCTAATTTGAAGCCCTCTTTGATGTAGAAATCTTCTATAAATGTTGGTAAGGCATACTTAAGTTGTTTTGAGTTGAATTTGGTGAATTTAATAACACATTTCAAAACTTATTACTGCTGTCACACCAAACATACAGTTTTGCATTATTTTTTTCAAATGAATAAGTGAGGGTTCCATCCTATGAATGTATATCTGACCATGGGATGGAACCTAATGGTTCTAACATGTTTAACTAACCATGAAAATGCAAGGAAAGTGAAGATTTGCAGGATAGGGTGAAGCATATGCAAATTTGAGTGGTGTAGGGATTGATTTGGGTACCCAAATGATGCTAACAGTCACACAGCCGTACATCTAGCTTAAGGAGGTGTATTTTTTGTTGGAGAATCTTTTAACACATGTTGAATACATGGTGAAACCTGAAGTTTGGGTCTTGGAAGTGCCAGATTGACCTAGTTCAATGATGCCCTAGGAAATGAGGGTTTTAATGCATGTAATTGGGGTTTTTGTACCAAAACACTTCATAGTCTGAAATTGATCAGTGATTTCTTTAATTGGGCATAAATAATGATGGTCCTATTAATTTCATGGATTTTGGATGCATTCAGAGCATGGTTTCTTTGTAAACCCACCTAATTAGCCCTCTAAAAATAGTCTCAATCATGTTTTCTGGTAATATTTTCCATAGTAAAAATATTTAAGTTTTGGATATGTTTTAGTACAATAAAAAGGGTATTCATAAATATAATTACCTTATCAAGTGTTTTGGAAAAAATTTGAGTTATTTGGGTTTTAGTGCTGTTGGAGGGCTACTAGCCTGTCAACTAGACCTAATAGTCAGTTTTGGGGATTTGATGATTGGAGTTGCATAAAAGGTTGAAACTGATTGATTCTTGTCTAAAACATCTAGTTTATACCATTTGTGTCCACCCTAGGCATTTGGAGGCAAGATTGAGTGTTTTGTGGGTATTTGACCTTTGGAGTACCTTAAAGGCTTGTGGGATCCTTGTAGAATTGAACAAGTTTTGTGTGAAACCACCACTTCTGCTAACCACTCTACATCATGAAGCACTAGGACTATTTTTTTAATTTTTGATGATTTTGGAATGCTAATAAAAACTATGAATGAATGTTGTCTAAGGTGCATGTAGTATACCCTAAGAGGGATAAATGTAAACCTTCTAAGGAAATACCTAAATGATGTTGGGAACTATCTTGAATTCAATTTTGAGGAAAACAAAATTATAATTATGACAAGGTGTTTATGAATAAGACAAATTTAGACAAGAATGACAAGCATCCAAGAAAAGGTGGACATGAAAAGAAGATAACTATATTTAAAGGAAGTCAAGATAATGTGCAAAGCCACTATAGGAATGTCCTCAAAAGATGTACCCTCTAATTTGGAAAATGACTCTAGAAAGTGTAATTCTTGACCCTAGGATGTGCAAGCTATGTTTTTAGATTTTTAGATTTTTTGAATCTAAGATGAGGACTATTCACTATGAAAATGACTAAGAAAGGTTATAAACTCTCAATATAAGAATGCCACTAAAATGCAAGGTATGAACTTATAATTTGCAAGGGTTTCCAATCAAAATATTCTAGATAAAGGAAAAATGATATATTTATGACCCATGCTATTTTGTTTCTCTATGTGGGACATTTTTTAGGACAAGTTTTGATGATTCATAAACACAAAAATCACACAATCACTTATGGTTGTAGGTATGACTAAAATGAAATGTTTTGTCTTTATTCTGTCTACTATATGAAAAAAGGCAAAGTGTGAAATCTATGAAAATCACTTTCTTGCATGAGTTTAAAATGAAATAAGGAAAATTCTATGATGCAGGAAAAAGAAACGAATCTGATAAATACCCCTCGGTATTTAACATTTCCCCCAGGTTATGAGCTACCAACAAATATTGCAATAATTACACTTCAGGTAAATTTCGCATTCTTTTCGAGAGGATGATGAATATTTTAAGGTTTATTTCAAGTAGATTGTTTGGGAGAGTCATTTATATTTATTTTTTCCTCTTTTAGTTTTTATTTTACATTGAACATGCAATTTGGAGAACAGGAACTGGAGGATAAGCTTACTTTATTGCGTTTAGCACATCTTTATGAGGTAAATTTGAACTTTATATAAACTAAACCATTTTGTTTGTATAAAACTATGGTCTGAAATTGTAAAATTATAAAAACATTTGGCAAAATGTCTGTTGTCATGTATTCTTGTGCAGATTGGAGAAGATGACAAGTTTTCAACCCCCGCAAGAGTTGATCTTCAAAAACTATTTCCAGGATGGAAGGTATACTCTTTTGCAAATGGACCTTACTAGCTTCTGATGCCCTATTTTTTCATGTGGATATCCAATTACTCCTTTGTAAGATTGATGGCATGTGTTTGTCCTTAGCTGTATAAAGCTCGCCTCAAACATTTATTCCAATGTGCTGCCTTCGTACAACCAAAAAATCATATTTATGCATGTCATAAATGCAATTTTTCATATTTAAGGATAAATCTACTTTGGCAACATGTGTCTACTAAAAACTCATTAAAGTGGTTATTATAGATTATCACTCTTTTAGTCCTCTTTGACATTACCTTCTTTATTGATTTGTATACTCTCATCTTTTAACTATTATGTTCAGGCACAGAGAAGCCCATATAACTTGATACTAGAAAAAACATTTGACAAATTTGCAAACAATTGTTCACTTGGTGAAGCAAAAAATGTTTTGTAGTACAGTCTGCCAAACAAGAACCATCTATCTCTATTTCATTGTTGAACACTTGAATATTTGAAAATCTGATCTGCCATTTTGTTTGATTTTATTTCTACATTCTTAAGATTCCACAACATATTATGTTGGTGATTTAGTTCTTCATTAAGTTGTTTTTCAATTGTTATAAATCAAAGGTAAGCAGTCACAAGAAAATTTAACAAACACATTTGTATGTTAGCATGATAGGATCAAGTTAAAAGCATTTTCTAAATTCATAATTATAAGACATTGTTTTCATTTTAATGAATTCAATATGCATAACAATAGAAGCCTATAGAAGCCTTAGTTATAGGTATAACAATAGAAGTTTGTTTTTCAACTTTCAAGGATAGTATTATATGTCATCATTAAATTGGTCACTGATGCAATTTCCAAAACTGAATTCTACTGTATATTTTTTTATTTTGCCTTGTAAGTACACTTCGTACAGGGGCATCACAGGAAATCAATCAAAATTAGTTTCCTTTGGTTCTTTCTACCTCCTCAGAATCAGTATTTTCAGTTCAAAAGTGATAAGGGAACTTTGTTTCTGTTATCTAATATTGAAAGATATGTTGTTTTTGTCATCGCCATATGGTACATGGATTATACAAAAGCTCTGTTAGGTCAAAAAAGATTAACCTTTTAATGTTGAAATTTAAAATGGTCTTTAGATATTATAAAACAACTAGAAAGCCTGAGGACAATAATTGGAAACTTTTTGAGAAGGATGTCTTTTCAAATTATTAATATTTTTTCAAGTCAATACAAATTACAAACACTGGAGAACTTAGTTCAATGAAGATATGACTAGTATTGATCATGGAATCGTGAGTTGATCTCCAACAATTTTGGTAGGCTTAACAAATGCAATAAATGAGAATGATAAATAAAGGCTTTCTATTTGTCCTATTTAGCAAAACCTCAATTGTTGAGTATATATTGTTCTAAAGTTCAGTCCTTGATGGCTGTTGACATTTATTGGTGATTTCTGAAGAGGAATATTGAAGTCAGTCATATACATCTTGGTGGCAAACCAGAAGTAAATGTTCTTGAAATAGATATATGAAACAACAAGTGAACACTCTGGGTACTTGCAGTTGATTTCTCAATATTATTTTGTTATTTTCTTTTTGATGTTATTAATTAATGCCTTTAAAAAAATTTGAAGTTCAAATATGTAAACTTATATTATTGAGGCATGTGAACTGAGGGGACTTGCACCCTGCTTTGTCTATTGGAACATGTCACGTCAGCAAGATGGATGTCATATTATTTGACCTAGTTTCATTGTGTTATTGTATCTCTTAAATAGTTTGACCTGGCTTGTCCATACAAATTCCTTTATGCTTTTTCACATGAGCTCACTACATTAAACAATTTACTGCTATGATTTTGCATGTACAAAAACCATCCCAATTTAACGTTTCTAGGTTATACCATCCCAATATCATGTGTTTGATTAAATATGTTATCATGTGTTTGATATAACCATATTATCTCCAATCTTCATCGCTGTGCTATTTTGGTCAATTTTTACTTTTCATTTCCTATGATAACCATTGAGAAAATAAACACACCTTCCTTGAAGGATGGAATAAGGTCTTGAAAATATAATCATAACTATTTAAAATGTTGTAGACAACAAGCCATGCATAATATACGATTACCCTTTATTGCTGGTATTTTTCTTCCAGAGAAATCTTTAATGGGTAGTTATTATAAAAAATACAATTGAACATATCATTATGGCTTTATTTAATTTAATATTTGCCTTTTAGGTCCTTGCATGATCTTTACTCTCCCATCTCTCATTCCCTTCTCATGGGTGATTGACCCTATGTATTGAATCATTTATATATACATCAGGGGATTAAAAAAATTGCATGTACACGTTCACATTTTCTTTGAGTCAGAATATGAAGAACAGTAGGAAGCTGTGGTCCCTTTAATGAGTTTAGATGGTAGAGTCAAAGATTAAATGGTATATTTGCTCTAATTGTTGAAATATTTGTTTTGCATGATTTTGTAGATTGAAGAAGTTGTTGAGCTCAATCTTTCTGCGGTTCAGGAAAAGTCAGAAATGACATCATTGGACTGGCGAATTGAAGGTGAAGAGAATGATATGCATGAGCAATCTAAGAGAAACAAAATAATGAATGAAGAATTTATTGTGGAATTAGCACCTATGGAAATCAGAACCGTTCAACTTGAGTTTGATGACTGAGGACTGTGTGAGTCCTGTATGAAATTTTTTACAACAGTTAAAAGAACCCATGATTGTCAAATTTTTATGACTCGGGAACCCCAGTAGCCCTTCAGGCTCACCAAAGGCTACATACCCACAATTGAATCAACTATGCCTCCAAACACCTAAGATGGAACAAAATGGTGTAAACAAGGTGGTTTCAACAAGGATCAATCATTTTTGATAGCCTTTACAACACCTATTGACCACAACCTTCAAATATGTCTTCTAGCCCTATGAGCCCCAATTAGCCCTACTGGACCAATTTTCTCCCTTTTTCTCTAACTTTTTCCAAAAAACTTGAGAAAAAAATTATAGTTTTAGACACCCTTTTCAGGGTTATTTAACATATGTAAACTTCAATGGTGACTCCTTTAGACCAGTCTTAACTTCCTTCACAAGGTACCCTCCTAATGGCATCAAAATCAAGCAAATAACAAAGAAACTATATCATTCTCTTATCCTCATCACTCCAGACTTTCATCATAGTTATAATATGGAAAAATATGACTAAATCCAAGATATTTTAGTCCTATTCCACAAGGAACGCCCAAAACACTCATTCAATGCCTTCAAACCCTTGTTGCATAGGGTTTCACCAAACACCTATCTCCACTAACCTTGGAGACCAAATAATGGTTCATAACCTTCTCTTTGATGCCCTAGGACATCTCAAATAATTAGATAACCTTCTTGTATGGCTCAATATGCTGTTGTCATACTATTCCCACCAATCCACCATGGGACATTTCCATTATTTTCTCCAAACTTGCTGTCTTCGCACTAGTGCTACATCAAAACTTGTTATATTTCTATTGTACATGTTAGTAACATGCCTCCCATGAAGTCTGGGCCCTTGAATTCATGGGAGGTTCATCTATTTAAAGAAAACTTTTGTCTGTCATAGGAAAAACTCAAGAAAATAGCCTGAAATGAACCAACAGTTGTATATGCTGCTTCAAAACAAAGTGTTATTCATTCAATAATGAGTGAAATGTGTTTAAATACCCTTCTAATTCATGTATTTTATAGTCCCAAACAAAAAGAAGTTCAATACATTGAATGGAACAACACCAAAATGAAATTTTATTGCTTGCTTTCACAACAGTCCGTACAACAGGCTTTTTTTCTCCATGTCCCCCTCCATACAATGGATCCTTTAGACATTTAATGACCCCTATCTACCTGACTCAACCAAATTTAGATAGTTGGGAGGTTTAATTAATCCTAAAACCTATTAAAACTAATTTCCCTCCGAAAAGGTAATATGACCGTTTACATTCAAATTTAAATTAATAAACTTTATTTTATGCATTTTATGACTATTCTGACTTCCCAACTTACTCCATTGACCTACACATGGTCCAATGTATTTATTGAATGCTTCTACATGAAAACTACTCAAATCTAATCCTATTGGACTCTTTCACCTATTACATTGCTTTGATCACTTATTACATTGTATTGGTCCTTAGACCTCTATCATGACTTTTACATAGTTTATTGAATCCAACACTCTCATAAGCCATTATAGGCTTCAAAACTTGCCAATCAACTTGTCTTGATACCATCTTCTCCTTCTTAGTTACTGGAGTCCTCCTTTGCTCAGATGCTCTTCTAGATGCCCCTGCATCAAATATGCTTTAAAAAAGTCTTTCTTCTTGGTTGGGATGAGTCTATTATTGGCCTATCCATGGAAGCCTCATTTTTAACCTATTCAGGGCATTTTGTCCTTGCAACATATCTGGTTTATACTTCCTGAGTCACCACTAGAGTCTTCAAATCTAGATATTTTGCACAAGGTTAGGGCACCATTACCAGTCATTTAAAACATGGTTTTTTCTTTAACAGATGATTTTTATCATTAATATTTGTGTGCTTACAGACCCTAATGTCATTGATCCAAGAACCCTAAATTGGAAATCTGTAGATGGGGTTTGGTGTTAAGAAATAATACAAGATTCATGTGATAAGTAAGAGATATTTTCCATAGCAAGCCAAATTGTGATATTGCTATCAGGATTCAACTGTGTAGTTTTTTGAGTCAAACTCATTGACCTGTGATTCATGAGTAGTGGTTTACATGAACCCATCTCTCATGAGAATGAATGGAACACTTAGCACTCATTGGCTCTAGGTGATGCTTATGGAGGTGAAGCACTGGGACTTCCCGAGAGGTCATCCATCCCAGTACCACTCCAGCTCGAGCACGCTTAACTACAGAGTTTCCTCCATGGTTAAACCCACTCTGCTTGCATCCTCATTTGCAAAACCTTCACCAAGTGTTGTGCCTTATGAACCATTCATTAGAAAGCCCCTTAAGCTCATCAATTAATAAGTAGGAGATATTTTCCACAGCAAGTCAAATTGTCATATTGCTATCAAGATTCAACTGTGTAGTTTTTTGAGTCAAACTCATTGACCCATGATTCATGAGTAGTGGTTCACATGAACCCATCTCTCATGAGAATGAATGGAACACTTAGCCCTCATTGGCTCTAGGTGATGCTCATAGAGGTGAAGCACCGGGACTTCCTGAGAGGTCACCCATCCCAGTACTACTCCAACTCGAGCGCACTTAACTACGGAGTTTCCTCCATGATTAAACCCACTCTACTTGCATCCTCATTAAATGCACTCTGCTTGCATCCAGAGTGGGTTTAACCATGGAGGAAACTCCATAGTTAAGTGCGCTCAAGTTGGAGTAGTACTGAGATGGGTGACCTCTCGGGAAGTCCTGGTGCTTCACCTCTGTGAGCATCACCTAGAGCCAATGAGTGCTAAGTGTTCCATTCATTCTCATGAGAGATGGGTTCGTGTGAACCACTACTCACGAATCATGGGTCAATGAGTTTGACTCAAAAAACTACACAGTTGAATCTTGATAGAAATATCACAATTTGACTTGCTGTGGAAAATATCTCCTACTTATTAATTGACGAGATTAAGGGGCTTTCTAATGAATGGTTCATAAGGCACAACACTTGGTGAAGGTTTTGCAAATGAGGATGCAAGTAGAGTGGGTTTAACCATGGAGGAAACTCTATAGTTAAGCGTTCTCGAGCTGGAGTGGTACTGGGATGGATGACCTCCCGGGAAGTCCTGGTGCTTCACCTCCGTAAGCATCACCTAGAGCCAATGAGTGCTAAGTGTTCCATTCATTCTCATGAGAGATGGGTTCATGTAAACCACTACTCATGAATCACAGGTCAATGAGAAGAACTCAGTCTATAACATTTTTAAAATAAAATAAAAATTGCATTGGTCAAAATTTTGACCAACGCTAGAACCAATTTTGACCAACGATTGGTCGAAAGTTCGACCAATGGACCAAAAAATCGATGACGAATCCGTACTTTCGACCAATCCAATGGTTGAAATTTTGACCATTTGATTGGTGGAAAGTATGGATTCATCGTCTATGGTTTGGTCCATTGGTCGTAATTTTGACCAATCATTGGGGCAATCAGTGGTCAAAATTTTGACCATTAGAAAAAATGACGGTGATTTTTGAGCCTCGGATATCGTCGAAATTTTGACCAAAACACAGGTCGAAATTTTGACAAATAGTAGACGCGTCAAAAATTTGAGGAAAAAAGAACAACGACAGTTTTGGTCGTAAATTCGACCAATTACTATCAAAATTTTGACCAATTTTCATCAAAATTTGAAGTCAAATTTACTAGTGCATAGTGACCCCATTCCATAAAATCAACAACTCGTCAATAAGGGGCTCAATATACACGTTCATATCTTTAACTTGGTACTTACCTAGTTGAATGAACAAAAACATTACATAATTATTATGACCATCTTGATGCGGTGTTTATAAATTAATTTACATAACTATTAAATGAAAAAATACCTGGTACAATCATTGACAACATTATGTGCTCCCTCTTTATGGACATCCAAGGAGGAATGTTATTGTTAATAACAAAAACAAGCCACACTGAGTAAACATATCTCATATCTCTAAATGGATTGACACCGTCCGCTGCCACTGAAAGCTTGAGATTATGAGGTTCTTCTTTAAAGGGTGGCCATGTTGTTTCTATGTCTTTAAATGCAGAACCATCCGTAGGCATTCGGATAATGTCATCTTGACTTCTATTGCGTGCATGGTAATCCATAAATTGTGCCAAGCTAGTGCACTTGAATAATCATTGAAGATGTGGAATAATGGGAATGTACCGAAGAGTCTTGTGAGGCACCTTTTTTGTTATTTGATCTAACCGATATCTACTAATATGACAATCAGGGCATTCTGTTGCAAGTTCATGTTATTTATGATATAGAATTTGATCATTGGGACATGCATGTATTGTCTGATACTTCATTCCAATTTGATTCATAATGGTAGATAATTCTCGATACCAACGAGGCAGAATGTTTGATGGTGGTAACAAAAACTCACCTATCAACGTACAACAACAAATATGAATTGTTGATATAATGAATCGTAATGGTATGCTAACATTGAAGATGACAAAAATGGCATACCTTAGCATACGTGCCATTGCTACATTGGATAAACTATTCATAACCTTCAAGTTCACCAACAACATTATAGTGGAGAGAAGAGTTGTTTGGGAGCCTTGGTATAGGGGCTCATATGCCTTCTCAAGTATAGCTATATCAAGACCATCTTCATCATCATTATCAGATGCGCTAGTACCATCATCTTGATCAACTACGCCAATACCATCTTCTTCAATCATGTCCTCTGGCACATTATTAGCTACACCAATATCATCGTCTTCAATTGTGTTCTCTGCCACAAGATCATCTTCTTCCATGGGAGCATTATTGTTGGCTTGGATATTCACACCTCCATGTTCCTCCAATTGGAAATCCACATTCACCAATCAACGAAAATCGTGCCCCCCTTCAATGTGATCATGTTGCCTACAATAAATCTAGGCTATTTTGATTAGAATTCTTTGATTCTTTAAGCCCTTACACTTTTTGCAAGGACAATTACATTTATCAATGTCTTTTCTTTGGAACTGAGACCACAATCTAGCAATTGTCGCGTTATTTTATTCTGGGTTCATATTGCCAGGTGTGGACTTTCTTCACAGGCTATAAATATACAAAATGTAAACATACAAACATTAGTAGTATCTTGTATATAATTAAAATAAAATAAAATATTATAAGATTATACAAGATTTACAAATACACACACAAATCATGCTCACTAGACCACGAAATATTCAAAAGGATAAGTATTTTGGGAGTTACACAAATCTCCTCACTAGACTACTGAATCTGTGGATATTATTCTTGATGCTGAAGTAAATCAAGAATGTGAAGTTGAAGCAATTACATCAAGCTGCAAATTATCAAGGCTGGAATTTCAAAATTCTTCATTAATCGAGCATCATAAGGAGGCTGAATTATCTCCTTTAATGGCAGACCGTGTTATTTGAAGGCTGTGAACTATTAAAGAATAAAATGATT
The DNA here is from genome assembly GCA_027943335.1 of Chamaecyparis obtusa. Lineage (NCBI taxonomy): Eukaryota > Viridiplantae > Streptophyta > Pinopsida > Cupressales > Cupressaceae > Chamaecyparis > Chamaecyparis obtusa. The sequence goes on from BSBK01006159.1 coordinate 369,179, forward strand.
TTTTTTAAGGGATTATGTTTCATTGTGGAGGTCAGGTTTTGACCAAGGCTGTGTTTTCAAAAAAGGAGGCTCATGCCACCCTTTTTCATTCTTCACGTTGCAATTTGGGAGCCAGCTAGCTTCAACCAACTCCTAACATGACCACCTAGCTGTGTGCATTTCATTTATGGTGAATATTTGACATCCCAAGGACATGTGTGGTTACTGTTAAATAGTTGGTGAAGTTTTCAAAAGTTTGAGAATTGTTATTGTTATGGGAGCAACTAACCGACCAAATAGTATTGATCCAGCACTCAGAAGGTTTGGAAGGTTTGACAGGGAGATTGATTTTGGGGTTATGGATGAAGTAGTCATGTTGGAAGTACTTCACATCCATACAAAGAATATGAAGCTCTCTGATGATGTACGTATATTGGGGCCTTATTTTTTGTACTTCTATATCTAATGTTAAACAGTTCTTGGATTTTGAAAGCATTTATTAATCAAGTGCAATAACATGATCAAGAGATGGTTTAATCATTAAGATTCACAACTACCAAGAAATAGAGAATCATGATTACATATAGAGAAGCCATCAAAAGTGCACTATAAATGAACAAAAAAAACTAGAGGATAAAAGAGATGTTACAGGTTTGCATCACACATGCTTAAGGAAAAAGTTCCTAATACAACTGAAGAGAGTAATTAATATGGAAATTGAATCAAATGTAAGCAACATATGACATTAATTTTCAAAGACAGTGACAATTTAAAAGAATTGGAAAAATACAGTGTACAAGCAATGATAGTACGACATGGGAAGTCACAATAAGTATGAACCCATAGAGGATTTTCATTGTTCCTAAAAGAAGATCATTTTCAAAGTGAGATTTAGCTACATAGAGGTGATGTTCTCATAAATTTTGGTTTCTTTTATTTGAAAGAGGGTTTGTGTTTTGAGTTAATTGGTTTATGAGAACATCAACTCTATGAAAAAGGGTTTAGGTGAACATCACCTCTATGAAAGGATTTAGCTACATAGAGGTGATGTTCTCATAAACCCTTTTTCATGAATTTGAAAGAGGTAGATGTTCTAAATAAAATATTAGCAAGATATTTGTTTTAGTAGTTTGAGTTTTTGTACGTAACCTAGATTCTTCATTCATTACGATGGGATGTTTTCTAATAGAGGATAAAATAGATGGATTAGTATCTCTTATATTTTTTTCTAATGGGACATGTAAAGTGAAATATTAAAATTCAATCAAAACTATCTCCTATGACAGGACTGGTCACCAGTCAATTCTGGGACAGTTTGGGTCTTTGTGTTTAAACTTCCCAAAGGGCTCATTAAGACAATCACCTTGACTTAATTTAAATTCTTGGACAAAGTATCCCTTAAAGGCATTTTTAATCTTTTGAAATCTTTTACAAATTTGAGCAATACGAAAAAAAAACAAATAGTGCAGGTAGCAATATAAACAAGAACATACACAAGAAATATAACTCAAGATGTGTCCTGAGTGGAAACCCTCCTGGGGAATAAAACCACTCGCTAGTTTGCCTCACTAGTCTATCTTGTAATATCCTTTGTACAATGCCTCACTGGCTGATTGTTTGTCTCATTGACAGTGCTATCTCACTGACAGTCTTTCTTATATGCCTCACTGAACTTTTATTGCCTCACTGACTTTATCAATGCCTCATTGGCCTTTTACAAATTTATAATTTCCATTTCTCAAATACAGAGTATTATGTTAGTTTCATTTTCAATCTTTGGTCTTGCATCATCTAAGACTCAGAGATAAAGTTTGCATCAAATACATCATATATATATATATATATATATATATATATATATATATATATATATATATATATATATATATATATATATATATATATATATATATATATATATATATATATATATATATATATATATATATATATATATATATATATATATATATATATATATAATACTATGAAGTATTTCAAAATTGTAGTATATAACAGAGCATTGAATATTGCAGTAGAATTAATTATAAAACAATACATTCCTTTTTCATCTTTTGAAAGATATTTCTTTTCAGTACAACTCTCTACAATGGAGAGAAAAAGAATAATATATTTATATAGTCTTTCACCTTTGATCTGAAAACAAATCCTTTTCAAAAATTGAATATCATGTCTAATTGTCACAAAGCAGTTTTCAAAAAGAATGCCTTAACAAAATAATAACCATTTTCTATTCTGAGATAACCATAACAATGTCTTTTATTATCTCCAATAAGTCTGAATAGTGTCTCTAACAAATAGTCTTCAAGAACATTTACTATTTTCAAATAATAATTCTGAAACTGTCACGATTTCATCCCTTACACAACGTGTTAACTTGTTAAGTAAACCCTCCATAAACACAACACTGGTTTACAAACTGAACAATGACTCGACATAGGGTTACATTACAATTAGTTCAAAGGCTAACACAATGTATCTTAACCATACTAAAAAAAAAACCTTACTCAAATTAGGGTTTGACATATAATCACAGACAAGAGAACTCAAAATGAGGTTTAAGATTTTAATGAAAAATCAGCAATATGTATGAAGCCCAATGTGAAATAGGGATATAAACAAGAACTATCCACATAGGTTATAGAGACTAAAACCTTGACACTGATCCATATAAGTATAACACAAAACTTTACCACAATTTAGAAGATTTCGGTGGTTTGGGAATCCTCTTGAGTGTGGCCAGATTGTCAAGATGTTTGTTTTAAGCTATGTTTTGGAAGAATTATGATGAAATGCTTTCTTTGCATTTGTGGGTCTGTTGCAGGGATGGTTTTTGGCTTCAAACTTGTCATTGTATTGATCTTTTTTGGTTTTTTATATGGGGTGGGGTTATTTTAATAGACTATTACATACCCTAACTGTACAGGGATATACACATTTTGAGGGATTAAACACTTCCAAACTTTAATAGAAACTATCCAAGACTTCAATGTAAATGAATCATAATACCATAACAATCCATTTAGATCCCTAACAACCAGTAACAATGGTGCCTTGGATGAACAATAAATCACTCATGGGTTGTTCATGAGTAGAAAATTTAGGATAAACGCAAAATAATGATGCCCTAGCTTCATGTAATGTGAAGAACATAGCCATGGGCTTATCAATAAGTACCTCATGAATGTAATAGCATCAATGTATATAAACACAGATCAAAATCTTAAACACTTATACAGTGATAAAAAATGTCCCAACAAATACACAATACATGATGCCCTAGCACATTGCTCATAGGCCCTAAGTAGGTAACCAACAAGTACCAATAGCATAGAAGCATAAAACAATACCAAACAAATGTAGAGTAAGGAAATCCTTATAGACGGTTCTCCTTTTACACCAAATAATAGTGGCAACCCTCACATGCGGTCCTCCTTTTACACCAAAATAATAGTGGCAACCCTCGCAGATGGTCCTCCTTTTACATGAAATAATAGTGGCAACCCTCGTAGGTGGTCCTCCTTTTACACCAAATAACAGTGGCAACCCTCGTAGGTGGGCCTCCTTTTACACCAAATAACAGTGGCAACCCTCACAGACACTCCTCCTTTGTGCGCTCCAAGCTTGATCTCATAATGAAATGAGATATGAAATCTTTGTTTTTTTTAAGTTATGCCCATGTTGGTCGAAATTTTGACCTACATGGTATTGGTCAACCTAAACCTTTTTAATTGATGGTCGAAAAATAAGGTCAAATGTACTAGTGCTAGTAAACTGTATGGAAAAATGTAGAGATAGTATCACATTCTTAGTGGACAAAGACCATTACTTCATGTAAGCAATTCTTCCCAAGAAATTGCATCTAAAATAATTTGGTTATGAAATCACTATGGGGGAATGCATATTGAATATGGAAGAGCTTATCAAGTGCTATGTAGATTTGATAGAGGACAAGTTTGGCACATTTGAAGAATTGATTGAAACAATTGTGTTGATGGATACTACTCTGGAAGAATCTGACTCTCCAAAGAAAGGGTCCAATAAGGCCAGTAAGGCCCCCCCCACCTCTGTATCAAGACAAAAGAGGAAGAAAATAGAAAATAAAAAGGAAATTATGGTTGTCATCAACTTGGATGAGTCTAAACCTATTGAGGAAGACAATGAGAAACAAAAAGAAATATGTGAGGAACAAAAATAAGAGTTACTCAAGGAAGATTTCAAAGATTTAGATGATGATCCCTATGAAGTAAAAAATATATTAACAATACTTGGAGAAGAAGACATCATAAAGTGAATGGGTGACATATTTCTCAAGACGATTGTATGAAAAAGTTAAAATGGAAGGTCTTATCACTCATATGCTCTAGAACAAAATTGGTCCATATGAAATTGTAAGTTTGGTTCTAGATATGTCTTATTTGAACATGTAAACGAGTTCTTATCCAAGAAGTCTACAAAAGAAAATTTGTTGAAAAATCTGAAGAAAAGATATGACTCAACTCGAGAGGAGTTAAAGGATTATATTGAGGAAATGAAAGATTGCATCAATGCTATGGCCAATACAAATATTGTCTTAGATGGCTTGAGGCCACCAAAAATTATTAGAAAAAGATCGACTCTATTGAGTTTGATCCAAATCAGTTAGCACTTGCATTCAACATATTTTTTGATAAGGATGACACACAGAGGAAAAGGATAGATATGCTCCAAACTAAACTAACAAAAGTAAAAAGGAGCATATATGACTTTTATAGTACCATCTAGAAAGTCAAGGAAATTGTAGAAGCTAAATTGGAACATTATGCCAGTATGGTAGATGAAGCAAAAAAGAAGAATCAAACTAATTGATTTACTTGATCTTGATATTGCACTCACTTGTTGGCACTGTCAGCACAATTGATGTAGAGATAAGTTGAGTATGTTATGGTATGTGGTTGATCAGTTATGATGTTGTCATTGATGTAAACATAGTGTTTGTTGGTTGGCAGTGTACCTGTTATGGTTATGTATATATGTTCAAGAGGTTGGATCTAGAGCTATGATACGAGTTGTGGTGTGTGATCGTAATGGAAGATGAAGTGATGTCTCTAGATGTTGTATCTATGACCTCATTGGTTTATCATATGTATGTTATGACTTATAATTAGTTGAAGGTTGATAGGTCAATAGGAAGAACAAGATGTAGCTAAGGAGGAATGATTTGATGATTGTGTCAAATAGGTTTGGATTCAGGTGCTGGGATTCAACATATGTTATCTTGACTATGTTATGGGGTTGATGTTGCGACCACATCATGATTGGTGATTGACAAAAAAAGTTTCAATGGACAGAAGATCACTCAATGAAAAGTAAAAGAAGTTCTTAGAACAATCAGTCAGATCCTTAACCGGTGATGTTGCACTATGTTGCAATAAGCGGTTATGTGTTCCAAGAATCTTAGTGACACGATGGATGGACATGGAGTGATAAGTTGGCATTTTCATGATCGATATGATCAAATTTCTTGAACTTATGCAAGAACATTGGAAAGTGTTATGTGGTTTGACTTTTCTTTGCCAAATCAATGTGTGGTTTGAATTGATGATCAGACAGATCTTGTTATTGATGGATTAGGTTTTGGTAATACATTTTGGAGGATCTGAGATGAAATTCAAATGTAATAGGGTTGTTTTTTTTCCTTAAGTTGTAAAATGTTATATATCATATTAATGTATTATGTGAAGTGAGAGAGAGAGAGTGTGGTAGAGAACGATTGTGAATGCAATTGTGTGATTGTAGGGTTTGGATGTTCTGCATGTGAAGCGGAGATTGAGCTTGAATTGGATCTATACCAATAGAGGAGAAGTGTTATTTTCTCATATTACTTTCTCTTGTTGATTCCTAACAATTTCATCAAGATAAATCCCTTAATCGGGCATATCCTAATAGATCTTATTTGTAAATCTTTTAACCAGGAGACTCTTTAACTAGGTTTTGAAATCCCTTAACATGGTTACTCATAATAGGGTAAAGCTCCTAACAAGGCTAGAGGTAAATCCCTTAATTGGGTGGCTCTTAACATGGTCTTTCTCTTAACCGGGCATTTTGTAAGCTCCTAATAGGGCTAAGCTCTTAACCGGGCATACTTCAGAAGAGTGCAAAATTATTTGTGGGTGCCATCCCACACATGGTTTTTCCCAGTTGAATTTCTATGAGAAAAATATTAGTGTTATTGTGTTGCATGGTTGTGGATGTTTATCTTCATTGGTTTGTTTATGCATGTAATAGATGTTAATTGATGCAAGTTGTTGAATGCTTTATGAAAAGTTTAAATTGTTAGATTACTGATTCACCCTCACCACCCCTCTTAGTAATCTTGGACCAGATAATACTAATAGGTACAATGTACTTCTCTAAGTTCAATGTTGTTAAACACCATCAACCACTAGAAAATCTATCATCCAAATTTCACAACTAAATATAAGGAGATTTTTCCTAAAGGTAAATGAAATCCTTTTTATCACATCTTTTTGGTATCTTATTTATACCCTTTTTCCTTGATGGAAAATGGAGAGAATAAAGGAGAAAGGAAGAGGGAAAAATAATGGAGAAAAAGAAAAGAAAGGATATCATTTTAAGGGGGACTTTTTGGTACTCACGATGGAAGTTTTGTTCTTATTTATGAATGTTGCCATCAATGAAAAAGGGGGCGATTGTTGTCATTGATGAAGAGAATGTTGTTTTGGTTGTCTTTCATTTCAACACATTGTTGATGACTTATTATGTCAAATATTTTGAGATGCAGTTAACATTGTTTTTCTCTGGGTTTCTCCGCACAGACAATTATGGTTATGCATTTTGGACAATATGTTTTTGATTAAGGAAAGAATAGGTTTTGAGGGGACCCCAAACCCCTTAAAAAGATAAACAAAGATAAAATGTGAAAGCCCAACAAAACTAGATAGAACAAGACAAGATCACAAGATGAGTTTTACCAGCTGGCTCCCACAACCAAAAATAAAAGCTACCTACAAAAGCCAACATGCAGCCAAAGACCAAGGAAAAGACTAGAGAGAATCCAGTCCAAAGCCCACAAAAAGGAATTATCAAGATTCTCTTTTAGTTCAGCCCTTGTGGGACTGAAGAGTCATGTCAAAGGAAGGCATATATGTCTTATATTTATTTCCTTACAGTTATCCAACCCTCTTCAACCTTTGTTACAACGTTTTGGACAATATCTTTTTGTATCCCTGATACACCTATATTTTGATGTTCATGAGTTTTGGTACTCAAGTTGGATTGCTTTATTGGTCTGATAACTTAGTCTACTAGTTGCTATGTTTCTCCAGAACATGACAATTGGCAGTTGGTCCACACTTCATCACATGAATGATTTTGGTTTTATAGATTTGGGATATGATTAAGGATTGGATGAAGCATAAAATCAAGTGGATGCAATTTTGATAAATATTTTAGCTGACGTATGTAAGCTAACTCAAAGTATATTCAAAATGAAATGTGTAATAGTTTACCTCAACCAACTACTTGGTTCCAAAAGCTAACATGAAGTAAGTGTTGGACTCCACATATATGTGTATCCATGTGTTGAAGGAAATATAGGTGCATGAGAAAATATGTGAAAAGAGAAGATATAAGCCTATGAAAGTTTTAAGTGGAAGGTTGTGCAAGCAAGAAAGGACTGATGAAGTATTTCAAATCTATAGTACAAGGGAACTGACTTTAGCATATATCATATGCATGTAACAATTCATTTTTGTATTCTCTTCTAGTAGTAAACCCCTCTCTTTCTTCGGGCAGTGAGCCCTCCGACAATGTGTCATGTAATGGGCATTGTAATATTTTATAACTAGTTATACATTATCGAGAGTTAACCCTCTCCATGGTTTTTTCCATTTGGGTTTCCTAGGATAAAAATTTGGTGTTTCACTGTGTTCATTTAGTTTTTTATTTTCTAAATGGTATGATTGATGAATGATGCAGTAAGTAACCACCCACTTAGTATTCTATTTGTTCAACGGGTCTTGTGAGGAGTTTTTCACCATAGATAAAACATTGGCATAATTGTGTTAAGGATATTATTAGCCAAGGATGAGTAGGTATATGAAAAATATGGTTTTGAGTTATAAAAAATGTCAACATGCAAAAGGGAAAAATCAAAATATAGGTTTATATTAATCATTTCTAATACTAGATGGAAAGATGTGAGCATGGATATTATTTTGGAATTGCTAAGAACACATCAAGGCAATAACTATTTTTTTGTAGTTGATATATAATTAAAATTGACACATTTAATTTTATGCAAAAAGTCAAATAATTCTATGCACGTAGCTACATTATTCTCTAGGGAGGTAGCTAGATTACATGGTATTCCAAATAACATTATAGTGAATAAGGATACAAAATTTGTAGGTCATTTTTGGCATAACTTTATGGAATAAGTTAAAGATGCCAAGTTGAATTTTAGTTTGACCTGTCATCCACAAAATGATGGGCAAATGATCATTGTTAAAAAAGTCATAGAACTTTTTGTGAGAAGGAAAATTCCAAATTAATTGGACTTAATATCATAAACTAAACTTTTCCTACAATAGTTTAGTCATTATAAGTACAAGTAAAATTCATTATCAAATTATTTATGATGACAACCCAAGGGCGGCAGATAAATTGAGGTATACTATTGATTTGGAAAGGCACAATGTTGTAGCAAATGATTTTAATGAATACATACATGAACTACATAATTAATCAAAGATGTTGGCAAAGAATTCTACGAGATATAAAGAACACACTAATCTCAAAAGGAAACAATAATTTTTTTAGTTTGGAGACTTAGTATTGATCCATCTACAAAAGAGATATTTCCTCAAGGAACCTACAACAAATTAAAATGAAAAAAGATATGACAATGCAAAATATTGAAAAAAATCATCTAATCCCTCAAATTGAACTACCTAAAGGAGTAGAAATCTCTCAATATTTAATGTTGCTAATGTATATCATTACTATGAATGAAAACAAGTGAAGGGAATGATACTATTTAAATTTACAATCAGAACAAGAGTGCATACAATAAACATTGAAAAATAAATGGAATAAACTTGAAGCAATGTTGTACACCTAAGTCATCAAGAGGACAAGGGGAAGAGTATAGAGAATATTTAGAAAAGTGAAAAATGAGCAAAAGAATAAGTCACTTAGATGATTGCATTCAAAGTTTAATCTCCATTATCGATCATGTAAATGTTCATGAAACATTTCTCCTACTTGGTGTGCCTAATGTAGATCATATAGGCTAATGTTCAATCATGTAAAACCAAAAATCTTTCTTGACTTTTGTTTTGTTTGTTTATTTTTTTCTTTTTTAATTTAGTTTCTTGTATTTTTCTAATAGGTTGTTATGGGTTTTGGCTGATTTTGTGAGGTATTATATGAAGATTTCAAAACTTTTTTTTTAATTAGTTGTATTGGTTTTGAGAATATATTATACTATTGTTTAAATTAAGAATCAAGTTATTATATTTGTTATTTAATTGACTATATTAAAATGGTGGAACATCATGAACACATTACACAAACTTTCAATAAAGAAATGCTTTAACCCAAAAAATCTATTAAGTACAAATTATTACTTCAAGAAACTACTTCTAGTCACTTCTAGTCACTTGTTGAGCTAGCACTAATAGAGTATTAACAAATTAACTTCTGTTGGTTTCAAGAAAGTATTTTAAAGTGGTAATTTATTAAACTTTAACATCAAGCTTTCCCAATTTCTAGTGTAGTGTCTATAATCCTTTTTCTTCCAACCCTAACCCTCTAACTCCTCTAGTTTATGACTTGATATTTTATACATTTCTTGATTTGCCTAGATATACACATGTTTTTCTTGACCAATCCTCTAGTTACATGAAAATTTTATTACAATTCCTTGGTCATTTTAGATATCAATTTTAGATATCAAGGAGGTTATATACTGTTATAAGATGTGACCCTAAAGGATAAGATGACTGATGACTAATTATTGATATGAAATACAAGAATTGTTTTGTTGTAGTTATCATATGGAGACATCCCAAGGGCATATACAATGATAAAAAAAAATAGGAGAATGAAAAGGGTCACGAAGGAAGATAGGCAAAGAATGAACATATGCCAAAAGAATTGATGGGTAAATAATTAGAAGATGATATAGAAGGTTAATAAATATTATCTAGGTTCAAGAGAGTGAATATAGGGAATGCTCAAGTTTTAAATTGATGGTGTTGGTTAAAAAATTTCACAATTGTTGACAATAGAGCATGTGAAGGCATTTAGTGAATCATATAATATAAGTTATAAAAACAAAGCTATGAGCCAATTAACAAGGCTAATGTAGCAGATTTATGTATGTTGAATATTAGTTTAAAAATATATTTTGTATGTCAAATAAGTTACTATAGAAAATATGTAATTTTCTAAAGCAGTTTGTTTGAATATATAAGCTACAAAAAATTATTTATAATCCTATTATTTTGCTTTTACATCCAAATTTTCTTGAGCATGTTGATTTGGGTTTAGGGACGCTAAATTGAGTGTATTATAATAGAACTCTTTTCATTTAGATTTACATCAAGAGCTTCTAAAGGAATACAAAACTAATACTATATTGAATGAGATGTCTATATTAGAACAAGAAATAAAAGAAACCTAAAAAAATGTCATTTAGACTCCATGCAATTATAAATGTGGATGAAAGAGAAAAAACTACATTGAAGTGTAAATAGTTTTAGTTAAAAGAGCCTAATAAACTCAATTAACATAGATTAGCCATATCATATGCATGGCAAGCATGTAGTGAACTAAAAAGCTCCTTATGACAATTCTTTCCCTTGATTCCATGTTTGTTGAGGACCAAACACCCTTATATCTTCCACAAGATAAAGTCGGTATTTTGATTGTCAGAAATGATACTCTAGAACCAAATCCCCATATTCATAACCTGTTTTTCCAACTTGTTTGAATAACCTGCTTTTCCAGCGTTAAATATACCATCTAGAGAATAGGGGGAAAATACCACTGGATTAATAGCAGACTTAATCCAAGCATATGGGAATGAATTCTGACAAACGCAATTTTTTCCTTGTAACAATGTATAGTCACTACTATTTTTTTGGATGAACATTGAACTTGATGCCTCTCATTAAAAGTGATAAGTTTAGACTTGCCGATTGTTTTTAACAACTTACTGCAAATCTTCAATTAGAGAGTCACTCCTACATATTATGAGTAAACATAGAACTTGGTGCCTTTAAAAATCTAAATGATAAGCTCAGACTTAAACCATTTTTTTCTCACAAGGTTGTTGCAAATCATTAATATAAGAAGTGACATCTGATAATCTTATTGTTTAACCATTTAATGGATTCTCACTATTGACTTGGTATAAAATCTTAATTTAGTATTCACTCCTGACATATTACGTGTAAACATCCAACTTTGACGCCATTGACATTAAAAGTCATAAGAGATAAACCTGTAAAGTTTCAATGCAATTTGTATTTTAGTAGTTTACCTCCGGTAGGATGTACCTTCTGTGGCTGGCCAATTGATTGGCTACATTCAATAGCTGTAGGTACTTCGTTATCTATATGGCTTCCTTTCAAGCTAATTATATACATTCATAGGAGAGTTCAATTTTGACCCGCTACTATACATTAGTTAGATTGCTTCTATACATTCATACTAGAAATACATTTACCACGTGGTATATAATGTTTGAGTTGCCATATGACATCCTCTTTCATTAGATAATTTTTCGCTGCAGTCTAATATTACATTGCCGTCACACATTTTGCATTTCTTTCTGATCTTCCTCAGCTGACTTGCCCTCAGGAAGGCTGCATGTTGGCCTCCGATCAACACCTTTCCTCGAATACTCTCTCCATTTTCTTGCTGCAGCAGCAGCTCTACTAGCTCTCTCACGGACTTTGTTATCTGCCAAGCACGTCAACCATCCAATTCAGTTCCAAACTAACAGATATTTCATGCATGATATTGAGCATCTTCCGTTTTTGCAATGTGTCTGACTCCTAATGCATCCTTTATAAGATGTGGAAAATCTCTTTTGCACAAGAGATACTAGAAAGTGCAAAGCAAACTACAGGCCTGAGTCAATATCAGTTCAGTTTGTGAAATTTTTAAGAATAAACAACGAGTCTATTGATAGTAAAGAAAGTATTCAGTCTCTCTTCTGTAGAATAAGACAATGTATACTAAGAAGTTATGAATGGACAGAAACGAATATAGCTGGAGAAGGGAAAATAATGATAAGTGGAATGACTCGGATTTTAATAATACAAGTTTAATGTTTCTTTGTTTTCTTTGGTAGGAAATCCAATATTTTTAATCATTCAATAAGGGTTCTTCAATTTTACAACACGATATGCTATATCATCATGTGTAACGTGCTCCAACTTACCACTCGACCACAGTCATTAGAGCATCGTTATGTTGATGTTACTGTCAAGCTCGGATAAATACAATATTATAACTTGTAAATTAGGGATTATCATGTAGCTTGATCATGAAATACAACGGGAATTGTTTTACAGGGAAATAGTTAAAAATAAATAAAAAATGCAAGAACGGGCTGAACAAAGAATGAACTTGCAAAATATTTAATTTCTCATTATATAGCAATAGGAAAAATTATTCAGATTATATTTTCACTGGAATGTTTGTTTTAGAAAACTGCAAAAAGTTAAGTACTATCACCTGTATTCTGATATGTCGGTCGACTGTCAGGACCCCAAATACCATCCCAATATGATGGTGCCTTTCCAGCACGCTTCTCCCTCATAATCCTAATTCGAGCACGCTCCTACAGAATAGCACAGTTAAAAGTAAAACCTTCATATAATTATAAGTTATTTAATATTCGAAATTTAAAATGGACTTCCTTAAAAAAATGGCGTTAGGTAATTTACTATATTACTTACTCATGGTAGGTAGTACAAGCAGAGTTGCAACATTTCAATGTAAGGTGCTCATAATAATCACAAATTCACACTGTTAATCGTAGGACAACATCCTTTAGTGATAAGAATAAAATACAGTGTTACTTGGGGACGTGCTTGCGGCATAATTTGACCCGTCCCAGAAACGGAGACGTCCTGAAAACTCTGAAACCTGTCCCATGGCTGTCCCATAAAATCAATATTTGAATTTTGATAACTAGTTTGATTTCCACTCTCATGTGAACTCTCAATTTAAATTATTTAACATAAACGTTATATGTTAAGGTTCTATAATGTACATAAGCATGCTTTATCCATGTTTTCGTACGAATATTTAAAATTTCCCTATATATATAAAATTCTCCCTATTTTTTATACAGTTGTCCCCACTGCTGTCCCCTGCTCCGTGAAAAAAATCTGTCTCAGAAACCCATTTCCCCGTCCCCATCCTGGAAACACAGGGTAACATGGGTAAAATATTTAATGTGTGTTTTAAGGTGCCATATGGTCCCTATTGGAAGCCTCAAACTCTTAATAGTTAATAAATATTGATTGCGGTATAGCAATTGCTCCTGATTCTCTGAATAGGGCTGTTTGCCTGATGCCTGAAACAAATTTACCATTGTGCATCTCAAACTGCTCATAATTCTCAATAGGTGTGCCTTTTTTAACACAATGCGACCTGTAATTTAATACATTCAACGATTGCAAAATCAAGTTCTTTAATATAACAGATGAGTATGCATTCTCAATTGTTTACTTAGGTATTACAAAGTGTAACTGTAAATTCCTTTTCTATTTTTTGACCTGCTTTTTCTGTTGTAATGACATTATTTATCAAGATTTGTCCTTCTGGGTTGACTTGTTCCATATTTCAACCACTTTTGTTCTACGTAACCATACGCTACTATGTCAGATCAACATTTCTTCTTTCAAGCAAACTTTGTTATTATGCTTATGTTGATCAACCTTCTACATTTGCAGTTCAGTTCATATAATTGGTCACAAAGTCTTATTTATTTCTAGAAAAATTCTTTTATTTGCCCAAACACTAACTAATGGCTTTTGGATGCATAAAGTCTCAAATAAATGACTTTATTAGAGTAAAATTGCAAAGTATACCTCACATTATCTAATTATTCCAGATTCAATGCAAGGTTTTTAACTTCTAAGTTATCTTTGTAAAAGCTAGGTATTCAGCCCTGAATTGATGCTCAACTATATCGGTAGACATCTACATTAGAAGAATATATATTTATTATTTTCCATAGACAAAAATGTGGAGATATTAGTTTAATGGATAATGATGCAAAGGGATAATTGTTAACAGCTATTGCTGTCAACATGGAAGATCATCAGCCAGGCTACATAGATTGGTGCTCAAATATACGTTGCAACAAAGTATGACGATAACTACCTACCAATAGTTACAATATGCTAAGATCCACTTCTTAAGCCAAGGATGTATAGAATATATACTGTATTTCCAACCAACAGCTTAAGACTTACATCCCAGCACATTACCTACTCTGCAACAATCGCATTAATAGGATGACAGAAAATTTGTTGGCATATTTATCCACCCAAGATAATAAATTGACAGAATCACCAATAACTCGATGGAAACAATTACAGAATATTTGTCTAAAACTATGTGACAATGTGCATTAAAAATTACAAGGAATAACAAACCCATTTTTATCATTATGTTTCAAAAACAGATCTGCGATCCTACTTTCACACTCCATTAAGACAACTTCCTCCCAGCAGTGCCTCAATAAATTACTGTAATCAATGCACATATATTTATCCAAAAACAAGTAAAAATATACTTACATCAATCAAGTAGTCATAATCTCAATCTTTGACATTTGATGTAGCAAACAAGGCCTTGGAATTAAGGTGCGGATGACAAGGTTTCTGTCGGGGCATTCATTGGCATGGCCTACCATAGCTGCAGACAAATTTGGAAGAATGGTTATGCAAAAAATGTTAGATCGAAGGAAAGCATCACATTAGTGAAGTACACAATATTTTTAATTGTCAAAAACCCATTGGGGTGATTGTCAAATCGTTCATGGATTTGTTGATGATATATTGCAGGAACATTGCAGGAAAAGGACTTTCATAAAGATATCTCAAAACTAACTTACGTTCCCTTAGATTAGAAATTCTACTCGATAGTTGGGAAACATCTTGAGTGGCCTTGAGTTGTATCTGGATTCCAAACCTCCTCCTAGGTGGTTGTGTATCAGGTTCTAATGTCTTTGAGATGGTAATTAAGGCTTCATCCTCCATTGTCATGTGGATTTCTTCTTTTGCATTTGGCATTCCTTGTATTTCTATTATAGGGTCTTGGAGATTTTCATCTTGTTTTTTTTCCTTGTAATGACCAAAATGGTTTCCATCATGGTAACAAGGTTCACAATGGCAACTCTATGATAGAGAAATGAATTGTCATCACGGTTTCTAGACCTACCCTACTATCATAAAAGTTGGGTCTCCATTTTATTGATTGAGAAATCATGCAATTTTATATTTAGTTTCATCCACATGCTGCTCTTCATACGAACTTCCTTTCATTGCTAGCTATTGTCAATGCATTTTCGTTTGTATGTCTATGTAATGTCCCCGTTATTAAATAAAATTAACTATTGTATTTGGGGTCCCGATTGATTAATGTATATCTCGGGCCCATCTTTATTTATTTTTTAGTCGTCGGGTAGCGTGTAGCCATGTCGACACTCTTTGTACTCCTTCGAGAAGTTTCCCCGAAGCCATTTTTAAGGCCAGTTGTAGGATGTAGATGGTTTGCAACTTGAATTATTTTATTGTATTGCGAATTCCAATTGGAGTTCTACTCTAATTCGCCATTTTGGAAGTGAAAGACCTTCTCTACTTGGCTAGTGCAATTTCGGTGGAATTCAGCTCTCACCCTATTCTGTTATGTTTTCCTTGGCTTCAAATCCGGAAAATCTAAAGCATTATTATTGGAATTTGGGATTTCTGTTATTAGCGTTACTTATGCGAATACTCTCCAGCGTAACACTTCAATTTCTCTTGTTTGGCATTAATTCATATTAAGTCTGGTGGTACCATATATTGCAACGCTATCATATCCCTTGGAGAATTTGCTCCAGAAACCACCGTACGACCCCCCCCCCCCTTCACCCTACCATACAGCATCCAAGTCCAAGCCACATCATCCGTAACCCGCCTACGGCCATATCCCTCTCACCGTATGGTTGTTGCCTTTACCGTATGGTCACAACATCATTCTCACCGTACGACTGTTTTATCTGTCATACAACATTTCAATCCCTCACCGTAGAGACTAATTGTGTTGTACAACAACATCCGCCTCTAGTCACCATATGCCGTATCGCTGAGACCGTACACCTTGCCACTCGAACCACAGTTTGCCATCACAGATTGATTGAATGGGAACAAGAACTTCCTATTGAATGGCGCTGAAGCTGGGGATATTACAATGGTATTAGAGCTGGTGATCTTGTCAGCCGATCGGGTGGTGAATGCGGAAGGAGCTTCTGGTGTACACCAGAAGAAGATATCATTCTCTCAACAAAATGAGTGAGCCACAAGATCTGGTCGTTGAAGTTATGGCACTATTGAGGGAGTTAACCAAAAGATAGGCACAACTCAATGAGACCATGATCCAAGGGCAAGAACAAAAACGAATCGTGGAGGAGACGTTGCAGAAGTTGGCTGAAGGAAGGTGAATGGAGAACAAAATGGGCATGGCGGCGACAATTCTGTCACAGGGGGAGCAAACCCTCATTCAGGCTCTCGATCGTCGATGCCGATGTTTCCACCAGACTGAAGAGAGAAAGAGCCCACCTTCCAAGAAATGCAGGAACAACTAATGCAAGATTGGAGGAACACGAATCTCAAAGGAGATCTGTCTTTCAAAGATTATGTTGAGCTGCGAATGAGATACTCAAGAGGCAGCGGCCGTGGCTATTATAACGATGATCTCAAGTGAAAGATAGGCAAGGTAAATCTATCATCTTTTGATGGATTTGGATCAACTACTGTGCAAGCATGGGTACATAAGGCAGACACATACTTTCAACCTAACTCGATGTCAGAGGAGGAAATCAAGTTTACAGCAGCAATCTAGAAGGGATCACGCATGAATGGTGGCATCATGGAATGGTGACCCCCACCATGATCAAATAACGTCATACACTGAGTTCACGGAGAGGTTGATAGACCATTTCGACGAGAGAAATCTAGAGCTTAATTTCAAGGAGTTGGCTCAGCTAAAGCAATCCAAGTTAGTTGACCATTACATTGCAAAATTCCAGAGGCTATCTGTGTTGGTAACAAATATTTCAAAGAGGTGACTGATTGTGTTGTTCATAGATGGGTTAATGGAACCTCTCAAAGGTTGGGTGAAAGCATTCAACCCCATCACGCTCATAGAAGCAATTAAAAAGGCATGCGACATGGAAGCATCTTCCTCTTTCCTCCAGAAGTTATTCACACCCCAAGACACCCCTTGCTCCAAAGGAAAGAGACAACAGACCACCGCCAAGGAAGCCATAATTGGATGAGGCCTCCAAACAGGAGCTGAGGAGAAAAAAACTATGTTTCAACTGTAAAGAGCCATGGGAACCAGGACACTGATGCTTGGGCAAAGGAAAGATCCACTACATTGAGGTGACATCCGATGGAGTGGAGGATCGCGAGGAACCTGAAGCCGAAGGAGATGGACAGTCAACACCGAAGGAGGTTGACTGTGCAAAGAGGATTTCCACCCTAGTAAAAAGAGGAGGCATCATTGTAGCTCTGGTGGGTACTCTGAGGTGCACTGTGTTTCGGGTACATGGTACCCACACTCAAGTTCCTCAACTTGCTACTGGTGAACCAAAGAGGTCTACGTATGGAGGCACATCAAGGGTTCGAAGTCAAGGTAGCAGGAGGAAATCTCTTGTCGTGCACCCATTTGGTTCCGCAACTGAACATCACCATGGGGAACTACACAGTTTTTGATGATTTCTTCGTGGTAGATTTGGATGAAATGGAGGTCATACTAGGCATTCAGTGGATGGAGACTCTGGATGAATACACATAGAGTTTCAAGAGGATGGAGTTCTCTTTCGAGGTGGATGGAAAGGTGGTGCTAAGGGGAATGTCCAATGGTGGTCCGAAGGAAATCTTGGCGCGACAAATGGAGGCCATTTTCAGACACGATGTCGTTGTCTGGGCCACACACTATTTGGTTTCGCCCACCCGTGAAGGACCAACATGCATACTACCATGACGACGAGCTCCAAATGGTGTTGGACAAGAATAGTTTGGTCTTTGTCAACATTCCACCTAGCATACCACCGCATTGTGGCTTTTAGTACACCATCGAGCTAGAGGAGGGAGCCAAGCCCATCATCACGACTCCATACTGCCATCCTAAAAAGTTTAAGGATGAGATTGAAAAGACAATCCAGGAACTGCTTGACAAGGGATGGATCAGGCCAAGTTCCAGTCCTTTTGCATCGTCGGTGGTGTTAGTGAAGAAGAATGGCACCCTGTGGATGTGTGTGGACTATCGTACGTTGAATAAGAAGACCGTCAAGAACAGGTACCCTATTCCCAAGATCAACAAGCTACTGGATGAGTTGCACGACGTTGTCTATTTTTCCAAAATAGACCTCCGCTTAGGCTACCACCAGATCCGCATGAGGGAACAAGATGTGGAGAACACAACCTTCTGTTGTCACTATGGACACTATGAATTCCTGGTCATGCCATTTGGGTTGACCAACGTAGCAGCTACTTTCCAGTCCTGCATGAACCACATTTTCAACAAACAATTGCACAAGTTTGTAATGTCCCCATTTTTAATAAATTATTTTTAAATTAATTAATGGTCCCAGAATTTAAATAATATTATAAATGGACCTTTAATTAATTAATAAAAGGGGACCCATTTTTATTATTGTCGTCCACAGGTGTTTGTTGTGTCAGCGCTCTTTTGTAAACCCTCGAGAGTTTCTCCAAAGGGGTATTTATGTCCGGCATGTAGGTAGTTGTTGGTATGCATCTTGGAATATTTTATTTGTCTTTGCGAATTCCAATTGGAGTTTTGTTGTCCGCCATTCGGAGGTGAAAGATCCTTCTTATTTGGTTTGTTGCAATTTCAATGGTTCACAGCCACCCTAGTCTGCTGTTGGAAATATCACTCCGATATTTCACCGTGCGCCAAATTTGTTGTGCCTTGTTTGTTTCGAATCTAGCAATTCTGAAACACCATCTTTGTATACATCTAAGAAATCTATTTGCATCTTTGGCATTAATACAACTTGTGGTATCATGGGCTCTGGTGTCTGAAATGCTATCATTATTGAATCTCGCAATCATTGATAATATCATTGGTAACTGGCATTCATCAATCTGGTATCGCACAACATTGATAAAACTCCATTAAACCATTCCTAAGGACAAGTATTATCAAATATTAAAGATCACTGTGTTGTGCCAAAAGGAAAACCGTACGGCCTCAACTGTATCTGCAATCACCATACGGTCTCCCTCATTTTCGTACGACATCCTCAAACCATACGACATTGCCTCATCACTGTACGGCCTTGTTTCCTCACCACACGACCTTGTCTAATTCCTGTACGGCCTTGTCTCATCACCGTACAGTCTTGTCTAATAACCGTACGACCTGCCTATCACACTGTACGACCCTGCTGCCCATCGTAGGGGCTACAGTCCACATTGTACGGACTCCAAGATCACTGCAAGCACTCCATTCACTTCGTACGGCCTTCAGCATCAGATTGTACTGCACACATCGGTTTGGTTTGGTTGAACATACGAACATAAGCTTGACTATACAATCTAGAATTTTTGTTGTACGACCTCATACCTCCACTCCGCCAACAACACTAGTGAGAAGAGGTTGACAAATGTCTGGAATGGAACATTACAGTGGTATTAGAGCTGGTGATCTTTCCAGCCTGTTGGGATGATTGAGAGATTTTGGGATTTGGATCACAATATGTCACCCAGTAGTGATGGACAGTGGTGGTTGAAGGAACTACAAAAGATTAGCAAAGAAATCAGCGAGGGTGTTGATCTTCCATTAGATATATTGGAAGTATGTTTGTGTAAGGTGGACCAATTACCTTCAAGATTTATCGGAGGATCCTTTCTCCGATTAAGGATGCCTTGAGTCAAACTAGGCTATTGAGACACCATGACAAGGAAATGAAATTGGCAGCTGCAACATCTCTTAGTGAGATCTTAAGAATCTCATATCCTAGAGAACCGTATGATGACAACACCATGATAGAGATATTGCATTTGATCGTTGACAACTTTCAGAGCCTTGATGACTTTAGTGGTGACCCTTTTGGCAAGAGATCTACAATATTGGAGAATTGTGCAAATGTCAAAGTAAGTAACCTCCTCTTAGATCTAGAGTTGCAAGACTTGATCCAAGATATGTTTCATCACTTCTTGGTCACAATCAAGGAGTGTCATGATACTAAGGTTTTGGTTGTGTTGTCCTCAATTTTGAGATCACAAAATTGTGGCAGCCCTGCAGAATTTTCTTGTCAATTCGTAGAAGTATCCTCTATGATTTGAACGCTTTGGATAAAGTGTTATAAGGACAATTCATTATCCTTGAAAAGCTCTTTGTAACATACGTTTCATGCGTTCTTAATCTTGATTTTCCCTTGAGTCGGCAGCCCTTTTAAATACACTTGTTTCGAGCTAACTTAGACATCCAACGGAGTTGTATAACTCAAATTATGATGTAAAAGGTGGGGTTTTTCAGGCTGACTACATATTCTTTAAAAATCCTTAAAAGGTGGGGTTTTCAAAGTCAATTGCACGAGTTCAAATTATATTTGATATATTAAATGGATTTCAAAGTTCATTTTCAAATTTCAACTCGTTTCAAGTTGATTTGACTATAGTTTTTAATGTTTTCATGAAATTAGCTTAAAAATAATCTAATTTCATGTTACTTTATTAAAACACTATAGTTATATATTAAATTAATTCAAAATTAAAGATTTAAATATAAAAGGTGTGGTTTTTATTCTTCATTGCATATCATCAATGTGCAAAACACTTTTTAAAACTCACCTCTAAGTCTTTTTCATATTAAATACGTTGTTTTTAATAGTGACTGTATGTATATTCTATGTATTTTGAACATATGCAGTTGAACATCTAAAGAGCGTATTTAATCCTTATGAGTGTTGTTTTTATATGCAATTGCATATTTAAAACATCGTATTTAAAACTCTCTGGGTGGCTTTTTCTCCATAAAAGTCATATTGTAAGAGATATGTAAATGCACTTAAAAGGTACGTTTTACATAAACAATCATTAAAGGTGTTGAATTTTGAAGCCTTTACATATGTTTTAAATACATGTAAACTCATTCCAAAAGTGCGTATTCACTTTATTCACTATCTTTCCTTATGGTGTTGAATTTCAAGAGCATTGCATATTTTAAAACATGTGCAAGGGCATTCTTAATTCAGCGTTTTCTTTCTTCTCAACTTGCGTTTCCAGCCTTAAAGCTTTGGCGTCGATTTATGGAGGAATTACATATGTTGAAAAACATATGTAATAGCTTTTCAAAACAGCGTTTTTAATAATATATTCTTGGCCTTGATTTTGGAGGGCTTTGCATATGTGTATATGCATCATCAAAATGCATTTTCCTTTCCCAAGCTGCTCTTCTATTCTAGGGCGTCGATTTTTGTATGCATTACATATGCTGTTTGCATTTACACGCATATGTATTTTGAAGAAAACAATCTGTTCTTGGCCATTTTTCCTTCAAATCGCTTCGTGGAAGAAGGATTTGAGCGTCTTTAATTAATTTCTCAGTCCAAGAACTGATTTTGATGAGTTATATATTCTTTTTATTGATTTATTTTCTTGTTTTGATTGAGATTTATGCCCTAGACGCCGTTTTTCTTCCTCACTACATATACAAAAGAAATAGTCAATATGGTTGCTATTTCTTGGCATTTTATCTCTCATTCTTTCCCACTTAGCTGTATATGCTTGTTGACTGTCCAAAATAAAACGAAAGAGACTAGGAATGTGATCTATATATACTCTATCAATCCAATCTTTTCTAAATCCGAAAATCTATTAGATTTATTTTAGATTTTGTTCAAGATTTTGAAAGATTTCATCTTGAAGGTTGAGGTAATTTCTTCCTAAGTCTTTTTCCTTGTTTTTCTTCCCAAGTTGTTTAACTTACATGTAAACTTTCATTTTTGTTATACATGTGATTAAATTTATGTTTCTTCTATTTATACCTTCTATTCTCAAGATGCATATGCAAGAGCTTCATCTTTCTTGCATGTGCAATCTAGATTAAAAACCTCGTTCTATGGTGAAGAAGAGAACAAACCCAATGCAAGTCCATATATATGTTATCTTCCACAATTCCACTTGCATAAGTTGCTGTCCCTACCACTGCCATATGACATAAAACTCATAATGGTGTTCAATTTAACACTTCATTGTAAAAATAAATATCCATCCATTCACTTGTCATCCTATCTTTCATAATTCTCACTGTCCACATATGCAAACACCTTCAAGAAAACCCGTTTTTGGGTCTTCCTTATCACCTCTTTGCTGTCCTAAAGTTTTCCAGTCATATGCCGTGTTCATAGTCTTCCAAAATCCATATTTGTACATCAAAAACCGTACAATGGATCCATCACTTGAAGATATTCTTACCTTGTGAAATCTTCATGTCACAGCTACTCAGGCATATCAATTACTATGTCAGGAGAATCTCTAGCCAACACCAGAAAAGGAAGAAGAAAAAGCGCGAAGGATCGAAAGGAAGAGTCAAGAAAGTTTGAAACGTGAGAGGCAAAACTGAAAGAATGATCTAAGATGGTGTTGCCTTCCTATGCTAACTATCCAGTTATGCAACCAGGTTTGGATGTAAACGTAAGGCAAGAAGATATCATTTCAGACTTAGGGGCTTTCATTTGGAATCAAAGAGAAGACAATGCACACTATACAATTGCTTGGGCCATCTTGGAGGAAGAGGAGGAAGTTAGTATTGAATTTGAAAGAGAAAGACACAGTTGAAAGGAGACTTAGAGAAAGATTGGAACGTGAAGAAAGAGAAAAAATACAAAGAGAAAGAGAAGCCCATAGGAGAGCTCAAAGGCCACCATTAAGAGAAATTCAACTTCGAAGGAATCAAGTGAATCAAAATTAGAGCACAAGCTAGATAAGAAGATTGGATCTTTCTTCCCAGAAAGGTTTGAAATACTACAATCAGAAAAAATTCTTTCAAGGCAGAGATGGAAAGAAACAAACATGCTTCTTAAGAGACAACCAAGGATGCAGTTTCATTTTCCAGATCAAGATGCTTTCACCAAACTAGAGCATATCAACCATCACGCATCCTATAGCAGCATGAAGACAAACGAAGGATGATGTAATAGGTGTCGTGTCTTGTCAAGCACTCAGAATATTTTCATCATGTCTTTGTAATTTGTATTTGATATATGTAATTTCATGTGATAGTATCACTTGCAAAGTTGTAACATGTAATCAGGTTGCAAGTGCATTAGGCATGCAACTTTGAAAAAGTCAAAATTAGTTAGTTAGTTAGGGAATAAGTCAAGGTGATTAAGGGTTTTCCCCTTTTCTCTCCACCTTTCTCTCTCCTCTTTTCCTATATAAAGGAGGGAGCTCATTGTAAATAATCATCTTTTTGTGCACTCTAAGACTTTGTGCTTGGATGTAAATCAGATTCCTTTCAATAAAAGGGGCAACTTGCTTTCAAACTTTGTGTTGATTTAAAGTGTTATGTGACGACATTTTCTGGATATTGATTGTGAGTTTTGGAGTTTTGCTCAAGAGGGATTTGAATTTAATTGTGCAGACTTTGAGCTGCCTATTACATTCAGAGCCAATTTGAACTTTTGAAGACTTTGTGCTGCAGGAGGACATATTGTTATAGTTGGTAGTGGCTGCAATTACTTAGAACTGAAGACTTTGGGCTTCAATTGTAGGTATTTTTATTAAGTTTGAGAGTATCTGGTAAGAGACTTTGTGCCTTACTGGTTATTCTACTAGAATCCTAATTTGGGATAATTGCAGGAGACTTTGGGTTCGTGTACTTATTCCACAAAATATATAAAGTAAACTGCTGCCCTTGGTATTGTTCATACGTCAATTCTAGTGTCACTAGTATTATCATAGCAGTAGGAGATCTTTGTAGAGTTAGAAAGTTGTTACTTGGGAATCTTTCCTGAAAAAAGAGGAATAGATTGGAAGAATCACCACTTTATTTAATTTCAGTTGAAGTCCTACTGAAGCCACTTGCAGTAAGAAGGGAGCCTCCCCTATTGCTGAGAGGAGAGAGAAATCTCATGAGACATTGCCTAAAGTTACAATTTTGTGAGGTGTAGCTTTAGCGACTTACAAATTTTTTAGCCAACAGGTTGTTATGGAAAGCCTTATGATTTTGGGCATTGAAGAGATGGATGAAATACCCCAGCCTATCATATCTATGTTGTGGGTTGTTCGTAATTTAGAATATGTCCCTCCTATGGTAGCGTGTAGATTGGTCAGTAATGTATTGAAGCATTGTGAAGAAAAACTAATATCTTATTTGCAATGGTGGGAGAAAGTAGATGACGATAGTAAGGTGATGCATTACACGAGGAGGGTGAAGGCATGATTACAGGGTTGCTCCAAGAGGATCTGTTAAATCTTGCTACTACACCCACATGTGGAGAACACCTAAAATTCGAAGAAGTTGCTTGCATGGATCTTGCCAAGACAACCTGGACAGATCAAGGTGACATAAGCTTTGTCACTACTCAGTTTTATGAGCTAGGCCTTCAGTTTGTTGAATATGGAGCCCTTCCTTATGTGCAGTAAGCTGTATCCGTCGCAAAGGTTGTGACCGCTGTCGGGACCTTGCCCACCCCCAAGGCTCTGTCCCTCGAGGTTCTATCCACCGAGGCTCTGTCCATCGACTGCCGAGGCTCTATCCGTCGCTGCGGTTCTCTTCGTCAGCGTCATTGCCGATGTTCTCTCTGTCATCGTCATCGTCGAGGTTCTCTTGTCGCTATTGCCACCAAGGTTCTCTCCGTCACCGTCGCTGTCAAGGTTCTCTCTGTCGCTGTCTTCGTCAAGGTTATCTCAACCGCCGTCGCCGCTAAGAATCTATCCGCCAAGGTTTTGTCTGCCAAGGCTCTGTACGTCGCGGAGGCTCTGTTCGCCACCGAGTTTCTCTCTATCACCATCACTGCCAAAGTTCTCTCTATCACCGTCATCGTCAAGGTTCTCTTTGTCCCGTTGCTGCCGAGGTTCTCTCCATCGCCGTCGCTGCCGAGGTTCTCTCTATCACCGTCGTCGCCGAGGTTCTCTCTATCACCGTCGTCGCCGAGGTTCTCTTCGTCGCCTTCACCACTGAGGTTCTCTCCGTCGCCGTCGCCGCTAAGACTCTGTCCACTGTCGAGGCCGTGTCTGCCGTCGAGGCTCTGTTCGCGGCCAAGGCACTATCTACGGCTGAGGCTCTATTCGTTGAGGTTCTTTCCGCAGCAGGGGTTTTGTCCTACGTCGTCGCTGTCGAAGCTCTGTCCATCTCTGAGGTTTGTCTGTTGTTGTGATGTCTATGTCCGTATCCCTCGCTGTCATTGTGTCCGTGGTTGTGGTTGTGTCCGTGGCTAAGTTCATGTTAGCGTCAGCTTCTGTGTTTGTGGCCATACCTGAAGAGATTGTTGAACATGATGGTATGAAAGATTTCATCAATTGGCGTTGTTGGGACCCTGGTGAAGGGCATGGCAATGTTTATATCAGAATGGCACAACAAAAGCTTGATGATGGTTTACTAGTCCCAACCAAATCCGACTATGTGCATGTGGTCTAGAATCAACACAAAGTTTTCAACGGATATTGCTACCAACGTCCGCACTTGGCTTGGGATCTAAGCATCGATGTGTTTGATGTTTGGTTTTACTGTGATCCTGGTGACTCTGGGCATGGCAACAATTATATCAGAGTGAAGCAACGAAAGCTAGATGGAGTTACTTTCTCACTTACTTCCAGGCGCATGCATGTGGTCATGTTGCGACTTGAACATTCCATTGGATACAATCATAGTTCAAAATATCGTTATCGGCAACTTATCACTGAGGGCAAAAAAAAAATATCGGGATATATCAGAGATAAGTCAGGAACTTATCGGCGAACTTATCGGGAACTTAAAAAAATGGCTTAAATTTAATTAGAAATGCATTTTTTTGCAAAATTCAATAAGGAGATTCATCTAATGAGTTAGTAAATGAGTAAACAAACCAAACAAGCTGATCTAGATATATATATAAATGCAAATATGTATCAAAATTGCATCCTCATGTGGAATGCTGATGGCTGGTAGCCATAGTCTGATAGTCTAAACTCTGAAGAAAACTAAAAACAACAAATTGTCTTTGTAAAACTATAAGCAAATACATATGCCAAGTACAATATTAAACTAGTCTACATCTTCCTCTTCCCCTTCCCAATAGCTCTAGTAAAAACTATGGGAGTAGGAGGGGGTCTAGCCCTAGTAGTCCGCTGTGGCTGTGACACCTCCCTTTGCACAACTGGCTGTGACTGGACCTCCACCCTAGATGTAGATGGTGCTGACACTGGCAATGACTCATCATCTGTATCCTCCTCACTCTCACTGCTCTCATGATCATCCTCCTGAATGTCATCCAATCCTGTTGTGACTCCACCCTCCTCCATAGCCTGCCTCTCCAAATCATAGATGTCATCGTCTGTGAACAATGGAGGCTGCTCCTGTGATGTCCAATCATAGTACGGATGTATGTCATCCAAATCAAGTGGCCCTGCTGTTGGTAACTCTACCTTTCTTATGCGCAACTTAAGGTTATATTGCACATAAACAAGGTCATTGAGGCATTTCTGTGCTAACTTGTTCCTCTTCTTCGTGTGAATGGCCTCAAATAAGCTCCAATTACGCTCACAACTAGATGAGCTACATGGTTGACATAAGATGCGCAAGGCAAGATTTTGCAGATTTGGGACATTCCCACCCCAATTTCGCCACCAAGCATCTGCAAGATAAATATTAAAGAGTTAGAAAGCAAGGTGAAAACATATTTTAGTAACTTAGTTTTTACCTACTTATCATGCATGTGAAAGACACCAAAAATCCAAATATTGTACCTGGGGTTTGAGTCTTTCTTCCTCTTCTTGCACAGTCTGAGGAGAATAGCTTGCCTGTTGCATTCTGATATAATTCCATCTCGGCCACAATGAGGTCTCTCACCTCAACCTCAGGTACCATCCTCTGCATGCATTCAATGAAGCCCTCTGTGACCTCTCCATTGGGATCCCCGTAGGATAGAGAGAAGCGAAAAGAAGGGTTGAGGAAGTACCCCGCTGCATGAATGGGTTGTGGAGCTGATTGTTCCACCTATCAATAATTTCCCATATGGGGTCAAATTTTAGGTTGTCCCTTTGTAGATATTTTTTACAGCCTCTTTGGCCCTATCCATGGCCTCATAAAGATACCCCATTGGGGTTTGATCCTCATTACCAAGCAGAGAACTCTAACCAAGGGCTCTGTCACCTACAATTGAAAAGTAGAAAAAGATTATCATTAATTATAGACTAGATTTCCAAGTTAATAATGAAAGACTTGATTCTTTAATACAAAAAAACTAAATATTCAGCTTTTGAAGTTTCAAAGATACCTTCACAATTTCTGTAGCATCATAAAAAAAGTGGTTGTCAAAGACAATGTATGCAACACTTTGACCATCAGCCTTCTTTGAATAGCTTGAGTCTAACCATGGTTGACTCATAAACATTTGCTTCAAAGGATTCAAGGAACTAAGAACACTTTGCAATGTTAAGAAAATCGTTGCAAACCTTGTAGCTGGAGGTCTAACCAACTCCTTCCCATGGGTGAATTTTCTCATCAAGTGGAGAACCCAAGGGTGATTGTAGATATATTTTGTTATCTTTCTTGCATCCTCTACAACTGATTTCACCCAATCCAATTTTCCTATGTCCTCCAAAAGAAGGTCAAGGACGTGCGCTGCACAAGGAGACCAAAAAAGTGTGCAATACTTATCTTGGAGGATCCTGTCCGCTGCCACATATGTTGTTGCATTGTCAGTTATTATTTGCACCACATTAGCAACTCCCACCTCCATCACAACTTGCTCTAACATTAGAGCCAAAGTTTCAGCTGTCTTTATCTTGTTTGAGGCATCCAAGGATTTCAGAAAGACCACTTGATCCTTGCAAGAAACTAAAAAATTGATGATGGTACGGTTTCTTCCATCTGTCCATCCATCTGAAAGTATAGAGAAGCCAAATTGTTTCCATTGCAATTTTTGGTCTTCTACCACTTCATTGGCCTTAGTAACAGCATCTTTGAGCAATCTACAAGAACAAAATAAAAATAACATTAAGTACACAACTTTGTTTAAAAAAATTACATTCAACAAAAATAAGTAAATTGTAAAACCGTAAAATGAACAAACCTCCCACTCAAGTCTGCAAGAGTAGGTGCCTTGTAGCCCTTTCCCGTTATAGTGATTCCTGTCACAAAATTCAGCCAATAGGGACTTGCTGCAACATTGAAGGGGATATTGTTAAAAAACCAAAAAATTAGCACATTGAATGTCAACTTGCCGATGCACATCGCTGTTCTACCCACTACCCTCTAGTGATGGTTGTGCTCCAGGTGTGTTTCTGGGCACAAAAAATATTGTCTATAGAAGATGAGCATGGTGCTAGTCTACTAGAACTAGCGGAAGTGGAAGGCGAGGACAAGGTAGATTTGCAGATCTGTGAGCCACGATGAGAGCCCACTATGCCCTCAAGTGCTGCTTCATCTTCTTCAATGGTGGATGGGATACCTGGTCACAAATCACATCCCACATTATTTCATTATGATTATAAAATAATAAATGATTCTTAAAAATGAGACAGTGTGAGATACCTTGAGAATCAGAAATGGCTGCCCTCATGGCCAATTTTTCCCTTTCCCTTTGCAACTTTTTCTCTTCTCCAACAGCGAGCAAGGCATTCATCTCTCTCATTATTTTTGGGGTGGTGGCATCACAAATCCTTATGTCACGCTTTGAGATCCCTGCAAGGTGGTATTTCAAACAAGATATGCCTGCACTAACTAGTTTTTCACATTTTATGCATATCACGGTATTATATTCGGGTCCTTGAAAAGCATATGCCCATACTTTGTCTCTAGCCCCTTTAGGGCGCATTCCTACATATCCCGATGGACATGCATCTACTGGGGCACTGGCAGACCCTAGAGCTGACCCAGTTGTAGAGGAATCCCTATTTGCCATTTTGACGAAAAATCAAACTGCACGTCACATACAAAATGAGAGCACAAATTTAGAAATTTAACAAAGAAATTTAGAACTAAGTTAGTTTAAAATTTTAAATAAGTTTAAACATAGCTGAAACTTGAAGGAAAAAACCAAAAAACTTGAAAAGTTATGAAATTTTTGAGAAAATATGAAGTTTTTGAGAAAACTATGAAAAATTTGCAAAAAGTGCTAAAAAATGGTGTTAGATCTTATTCATTACGTTCTAAAAAAAGTTAGAGTAGATTGGAAATGATATCATATAGTTTGTATAAACTTGAATGCATTTAATACAAGAAAAAATGATTTTAAAACAAAAGGGAAAGAATTTTGAAAACTTACTTGTGAATTTGAATTTTCTTGAAAAATCCCTTGGAATCCGCTTCGAATTCACTTGGAATCCACTTCGAATCAATCCAAAATGCCTCAAATGCCCATGTTTCTTCTCCAAAACCCTTCTTAGTTTCTTTTCTCTCCAAAAAAATCACTGTCACTCAAAAAAATAACATACTGGCCCTTTTTACTGGCTGTCTGCCCTTTATCCGGCTGCGGGCGCGATAAATCGCGATAAGTATACTACTTATTGCCAAAATATCGCCGACAAGTGCAACTTATCGGCGATAAGTTTGCCAGGCGATAACTATACAAGTTTTATCGCCTGGCCAAACTTATCACGATAAGTTGACTTATCACCGATAAGTCGGCGATATTTTGATCTATGGATACAATTATTAGTGTCCATGCCTAGTTTGGAATCCTAGAGTATTGATGATGGATTTCTTGAGGGCAACCAATCTTTGGGCAGCGAGGATTTGTAATGTCCCCATTTTTAATAAATTATTTTAAAATTAATTAATGGTCCCAAAATTTAAATAATATTATAAATGGACCTTTAATTAATTAATAAAAAGGGGCCCATTTTTATTATTGTTGTCCGTAGGTGTTTGTCATGTCAGCGTTCTTTTCTAAACCCTCGGGAGTTTCTCCGAAGGGGTATTTATGTCCGGTATGTAGGTAGTTGTTGGTATGCATCTTGGAATATTTTATTTGTCTTTGCAAATTCCAGTTGGAGTTCTATTGTCCACCTTTTCGAAGTTGAAAGATCCTCCCTATTTGGTTTGTTGCGGTTTCGATGGTTCACAGCCACTCTAGTCTGTCATTGGAAATATCACTCTGATATTTCACTGTGCGCCAAATCTGTTTTGCTTTGTTTGTTTCTAGCAATCTTGAAACACCATCTTTGTATACATCTGCGAAATACATTTCCATCTTTGGCATTAATACAACTTGTGGTATCGTGGGCTCTGGTGTCTGAAGTGCTATCATTATTTAATCCTGCAATCATTGATAATATCATTGGTAACTGGCATTCATCAATCTGGTGTTTATCACGCAACATTGATATAACTCCATTAAACCATTCCAAAGGACAAGTATTATCAGATATTAAAGATCACCGTGTTGTGCCAAAAGGAAAACCGTATGGCCTAAACTATATTTGCAATCACCGTACGACCTCCCTCATTTTCGTACGACATCCTCAAACTATACGACATTCCTCATCACCGTACGACCTTGCCTCCTCACCATATGACCTCGTCTAATTCCCATACGGCCTTGTCTCATCATCGTACGGTCTTGTCTAATCACCGTACTGCCTGCCTCTCACACTGTACAACCCTGTTGCCCACCATACAGATTCCAAGATTGTTGTCGGGATAATTGTATGACGGGTTATTATGTTAGTAAAGTATTATGTTACTCTTGGTCGTTAGCGACCGAGAGGTTAGACAGTTACGTCACGACGTTTTGGTCGTGGCCCTTCGGGTACTTTATATAATCTCTCGGAGGTTGGACATGAGATATGATTGTATGATCATTATTATGTAAATGTACTTGCCAGTATGGAATGATTAATGAAAGTATTTATTATTCTATGATACATTCTGGGTTTATTATATTTCCTGTACTATGTCTGTGCAATACTAAGTTTACCCCAGCAGGTAAACATCTGGCGCCGTTGCCTAGACGTACTCAGGAAGAGAGTTGAGGGAAGGATTTATGCCCAATGTTTTAAATAAAGATAGAAATAAAAAGGCACAAGATGATGAAGGCAAAGCCGCACAGAAAGCTTTAATCTCCGCGCAACAACGTGAATGTCGGTATAGGCTGAGGCAACTTGCCAAGGACCAGCTTGCTGGAGGGTTGCCCGAAGGGAACCTCGGAAGTGGTACGAAAGGTGCAGAGGCCGACGGAGAACAGTTCACTTCGCCGGAGCATCGGAGAATGCGGAGTAGGGAAGAACTACTCGAGGAAACACAATTGAGACAGGTCTTACTTCAAGAAGAGCGAGACCGGTTTGAAGATTTGACCCGTACACCACGTGCGGAGGACTGAGACCACGAAGGGAATCGTACGGTCGAAGGTGACGGTACTGCCGGAGGTGCCAGTGACAGTACGGCCGAAGGCACTGCGAACGCACAGGCAAACCCTCCGTTGGAACCAAGGACTCCACACAGTACGGTCCCACCAGTCACACAACTACCGCACGAGCAAGTGCCACCAGTGAACACTACACACAATACTCAAGGAGGAGGTGGTGTCGGAGTACCAAATCCCTCGCGGAGGCAACAACCTACCATGGCTGCGAGTAAGCAGAAACTGCCCAAGTTCACAGGCCAAGCAAAGGAGGATCCTGTTCGGCATTGCCGGACCTGTGAGACTATATGGGCTGCCAATGGAGTTACCGACCAGGACGAATGGATCCGCCAATTCCTTGCACCATTGAGGGAGGGAGCCATTGACTGGTACTCCGATGTAGACAAGACAGGCCTGACGACATGGAATGATGTGAAAAAGGCCTTCCAGACGGAATTTCAGTTGTTAAGGGACGACAATGAGATTTTGGCAAAGATTTACAATACCAAGCAAACGAAGAGTGAGTCTGTCCGTGCCTACGGACGGCGACTGAAGGAACTCATAGGGAAGATGGAGTCAACCCCGGCAGACGAACTCAAGAAAAGGTGGTTCGTGGAGGGACTAAAAGCTTCCCTTCGGAAGAAAATGAAAATTGTCCCGCCCACGTCGTACAGCAACGCGTACAACCGTGCAATGTATCTGGAGAGCGAATATAAGACCTCCAGGAAGACTAAGTCTTCGGATGATGAATCGGAGGCAGAAAGCAGCGAGGGCGAATCGAGTAAGAAAGTGTTGGCCCTACAAAAAGATTTGGCGAGGATGATGAAAGAACTGAAGGCCACCAAGGGAGGCTCGAGCAAAGCAGAGGAAGACACTGTGTGGTGCACAGACTGCAAAGAAGCAGGCCACACAAAAGGTTCTTGTTCGAAGAAGGCTTTTTGCGATATCTGCCAAATCATAGGACATTCCACTAAAGAATGTCCCTACAACTTGAGGGTGAGAAATCAACAAGTGCTCTATGCCCAAGAGCAACCCTCCACGTTTGGGACCGGCGGTCAACAAAATGTTGCATCATCCGGCGGGTACAAAAACAACCGACGGGGAGACCGAGGCAATGATGAGAACAAGCCGCGGGTCCAGTATGACGCGAAGGGGAGGCCCATGATACAGTGCAGAAGTTGTAACCAATGGGGACATTATGCCCGTGACTGTCAGAATGAGGCTACCGCTCCACTAAAACTATGTTGGTGGTGCGGACCGGGGAACCATGAGGATGCTAATTGTCCGAAGCCCAACTGCAACATCCTAGACATGGAACGAGGGGGCACGGAGAAGGTCCTCGCAATCACACGCGGGCAAATGAAGAAGGCCACATATCCTCACCCTCCGACAGAGAAACAAAGGATGCTCGAGGCGAAGGCTGAGATCGCGAAGGGTATGGAGGACCGAAGGGACTCCACAGATGTCGGCATTTCTACTCGAGCAATGGCCGAACAAAATATTTTAAGGCAGATAATGCAATTGGAGGTACCAGTAAAGGTCAAAGACCTATTGGAAACGATGCCGCATCTCAAAACGGCTCTATTCCTTGGGCAAAACATTCCAGCAAGCACGGTTGAACGAACGGAGATCACGAGTGGCTCTGCAGCCGACCCCATGACGCTATCGATAAATAATGGGCGGAATCCCGCAGTGGTGGAGATGGGTATTTTGGGTACCATCCTCACGAACACAATTGTCGACGGTGGGTCGGGCGTCAATGTCCTCCCGGAAGAAACTTGGAAAAGCTTGGGGAAACCGACGCTGTGGCCACCGACTTTCAATTTATTGGGGGCCGACCAGCACGGTATTAAGCCTCTCGGTACACTGATGGCGCAGCAGGTGACTATTGGAACCCAGCCTTTCACCTTAGATTTTGTTGTAATCCCTCTTAAGCAGAAGGGGTATGATGCCATCCTGGGTAGAGGGTGGTTGGTGACGGCCTGAGCCGATCATAATTGGAAAAAAAACACCCTCGCATTTGAAAAGGGGGGAAGGAAGTTTGTAGTGGACCTCAACACGCAGATGGTTGGGGAGGAAATGGCATCCGATTCAGAGTCAGACGACGGGATGGGCGGAGAGGAAGGAAACATGGAACCTAATGCCGAAGGGATACTGAAAGTGGAGGATGATACAGATTCGATGGACGGTCTATTCCACTGGCAAATGGGTGATTATGAATTATTTTCGCCGTCCTGCAACATATTGAAGATTGAGGAAGCCGAGAGTGAGTTCCCTCCGGAATATACAGCATACTAAGAAGGGGAAGTCGAAAGGAAAGAAAGCCCTGCCCAAGAGTTTCGGAAGGAGGAACCCATCTGGCACAAAGAAGCAAAGTTGGAAAAAATAAATCTTGGGGATGAGAGAAATCTGAAACCCATTGTTATGAGAGACAATTGGAATCCTGTGTGGAGGACCGCAGTCTTCAAAATCTTGATTCTCCTTTTTCTTCTTATGTACGGGAAGGAGACCGTGGTCCCTGTAGAATTTATGGTTCCAAGCTTTTGGATCACCATTGAAAACAGACTTGGCGACAGGGAGAGGGAACGACTGCACACTCTGTGGGCTCTCGACGAACGGATACATGACGGCGGCAACAGGACCAAATTGAAACTTTACCCGGAGAGGATGGATCCGAAAGGAGGGACAAAGCAACCGAGAGGGACTCGGCAGGTGTCCGTACGGGTAACCAGAGAAGCCTCCGGACAAAAAATTGAAAAACACCCGTACGGCTATGCATGACCGTACAGTGGAAAAAAAAAAGAAAAAAAAAAGATCAGACCATACGGCCGTACGGCATTCAAAAGTGTCACAGCATTGTAGGATGTCGTACGACTGTCAAGTGCCGTACGGCAATAGCATCCATGCCCGTACGTTAATAACATCCGCAATATAAGGTGTTGTATGGCTGTCAAGTGTCGTACGGCTGTGCAACCCAAGAGCACCGTACGGCGGTAACATCCATGGTGTTTAAAATACCGTACAGTTAAAAACGCAGTTTGTACGGCGCCGTACGGAAGGAGTGACAGTATATAGTTGAGCCGTACGGCACTCAAACCCGCAGTCAATGTCGTACGGCAACGGGACCCAGCATTGGCCCATTTTTTTAATGCAGCAGTCACCGTACGGAAGGCAAGAAATAAAACGTGTCCGAGAACAAAATACCGTACGGACAGAGGACGCATAGCGAGGACAGGTTCGGAAATAATTGTCGTAGAAACAAAGGGAGGAGCCACATCCGTACGATCGTTCCATTACTAAGAGCTAGAAAAATCCATACGGTTCATAAAAAGCACATGCTGTACGGCTAGGGAGAACAAAGCCGGAGAAATTTGAAAGATGGTAATTGATGGCAAGGACTGGCAACAGCCGAGGAAAAGTTTTGTTTAAAAAAAAATGACGACAAATCAAGACAGTTCAAAATAAATAATGTATGGTACCAAAGGGAAGGGCATAAGCAGGTAGTGCGGAAAACATAAGCGCTTTGCAGAAAAGAGAATGGGATCAGAAGAAAATCACCAAAATGGTGTGTTTCATAGACTTTGAAGGTGCTAAATTGGCCTTGCTGGGGCTCTGCCCTAGGACCCCGCGGGGGCGCTGCCCCTCGACCCCGCTGGGGGCATTGCCCCCTAGACCCCCAGTCGGTTCAGTTATCAGCCCTTGGAGAGTGTGACCTGTTGATGAGATCGGAGCTGCTACAGGCATGGAGTGTCTGCATGCCGGAGGTGAAGAGACCACTGGAGCAAGTCTTTCAAGAGGGGTACTACGCTTTGAGGCACTTGGAGTAGGTGTTGGCTGGACGTGAGACTGTCTTGGTGGATGCATAGAGAGCTCGGAGGAGCTGACCACCCGGTTGGAGGCAGTAGAGCAACACTTAGCTCAGCGTACCCAGGAGTGAAGGCGGTACAGGTGCCTATCGAGGTTAGATTGGCTCGGAAGACAGTGTTGTTTGAACAAGAGTTAGCAGAGGCTATAGCTGAAAAGTATGTTTTGGAGACAAGTTTGGTGCAGGCACGGGAGGAATGTGATGTAATGGAAAAAGAACTACGACACAACATTGCTGGGGAGGGCGGCACTTCAGCTTTTTCAGGGATGCCCCTCTGCCCCTTCTCAGTGATTTTCTTCTTTTATGTGGTGTATTTCATCTCCCTGTTGTTGTAAGTCGTCGGAGACGACTTGTTTTTTTTGGGGGGGGATGATGTTGTCGGGGAAATTGTATGACGGGTTATTATGTTAGTAAAGTATTATGTTACTCTCAGTCGTTAGCGACCGAGAGGTTAGACAGTTACGTCACAACGTTTCGGTCGTGGTCCTTCGGGTACTTTATATAATCTCTCGGAGGTTGGACATGAGATATGATTGTATGATCATTATTATGTAAATGTACTTGCCAGTATGGAATGATTAATGAAAGTATTTATTATTCTATGATACATTCTGGGTTTATTATATTTCCTGTACTATGTCTGTGCAATACTAAGTTTACCCCAGCAGGTAAACAAAGATCACTGCACGCACTCCATTCACTTCATACGGACTTCTACATCATATCGTACTACACACATCAGTTTGGTTTGGTTGAACATACGAACATAGGTTTGACTGTACAATCTAGAATTTTTGTTGTACGACCTCAAGACCACTCCGCCAACAACACTAGTGAGCAAAGGTTGGCAAACATCTGGAATGGAACATTATAGAAGTCTGTTATTGAATAAAGCTTAAAGACACTATAGCATCGTCAAATAGAACCTAATTAGATCACATACATAAACATACATCCATCACATAAGCACAAACGTAAATAGTAGCTGAAGGAAACAAAAAACATAGATATGCAGAATTATAAATATTGTCAAATGTATATTAAATCTATAAAATCCATGACATCAAATGTTCCCAAACATATGTGTAAACAAAAACAAGTCTATGGCTCAAACTCTAGCTCATCCTCAACCTCAAGAGTAGTTTGTCTGCCTCCTACAAATGCATCTAGGGAAGGTCCTGGATAACTGACAAGCATATGTACAAAAAAAAATTTGAAAAAGTGCATGGTTTTTTAAATTTTTTATTAATCCAGTCGGGCCTGCTGTGGTGCAGGTCATGGGCCACGGACCTGGCGGGTCATGGCCCATGACCCGTTTGATCATGCTGGCGGGTCATGAAAACCCGTCCAGCGGTGCTCAGCCCGCGAGTAGTTAAAACCCGCATTGCTCGCGGCGAGTTATGGAACATTGCTATGAAATGATTTAGTTTTACACTTTTGTATATTTCTCTTATTTTTTTGTATATATAATGTATATATATATACATACACGAACCCCTACAAACCATAATGAAAGAAAACATTTCCTCGAACCCATGAACTGGGTACTCGTACCAGAACCCGAACTAGTAACTTAGACTCTAAATCTACTATGTACTTTTTTTATTATTTTTTATATTAATATAGGAAGCTACCCCCTTAGGTAGCATTTCACTTATATGTATATATAAAATAAATAGTTGTTAAGGGAATTGCGCAATGGTTGTGGGTGGCATTGTTGTGCCCATTCAAAATCAAAGGCCTATTGGGCCGATGAGCTCACAAGTTGTGTTCTTGTTGCATCATTGTATTCATGGGCTTGGATTGTTGGTTATTAGGGGATGGGCCCCCTATTTGTCATCCTATACATTGCACCTAGTTAATGCTTAGAATTGACAATGAGGGTCTCAATAGAAATACTCAACTATTTAATCAAAAAACAATAATATATATATTGTAAATTAAAATTGAAAAAATAAGCTATATATATTAAATTAAGACAATATAGAAAACTAAAAATATATATATTTTAAATTTAGACAATGTAGCGGATAGTGTAGAGGTTAAGAGGAGTGGCCATGCAATACATGTGTGAGGGAACAATGTGAGGGCTGCACAATTGAGGAATTGGAATATTGTCATTCTTTTTATTTATTTTCTGCTCTATTTCCGTTCATGTGCTTCCAAAAAACAGTGATGAGGATTTTCAAACTCACAATTTATAGACCTCAAATGTGATTTAAAAAATGTTATTTTGGGGTTCATGGAGTCCCTTGGCTATAACAACAATTGTCCCAAGGGGCATTTCTTGCAACACATAAAGACAATGTGGGGTGTTTTATCCCCATCTTGCGACCCTCAAGATATCCCCGTTCCCAAAATAGTCAAAAACCAAATTGCCTCAAAATGTGACATGATTATTCCATTTTAAATCAATGATAACAATAGAACTCTATATGTGAATTTGTGTGGGAAACCACCACAATCATAAACATATTAACAATCAATCACTTGTGATAAGTTACTTATGTGGTAAATATATAGTTTATTAACCTTGAATATAAAATTACAATTAGATATGCTAAAAATATTCCAACAAACTCTGCCTTAATAATAATCTAGAAATCAACTATACTTTGTAAATCATCGTAATGAGAATCAATATGCCATAAAGAGGTACTATTGCCAAATTTGTGTCGTACCTCACATTAATGATCATGGGTCTAAAGTTCTGCAAAAAAATCCATGTCCAATATCTTTTCAACTCAAGACGTAGATAATCAACACAAATATATCATAATTCTAAGCTACTGTACAAAAGATAATCTTGAATCCTATATCTATCAATGTACACTATAGAGTTAGTTTTCTTCTTGATAAAGGCCTCTAGATGTAAACGATGCACATTATTTACTCTTGAGAATGGTCAAACTTGGTTTCATAAGGTGAAAATGAAAATATATTCGCGTACATTCAGCAAATGACTACCAAAAAAATTAAAATGAATAAACTACAAAGACAAGTTTTGGTTCATACCAGAACTCTTGCTTGGTGCTTGTCCCATCTAGAAGATGCCTGTTAAACAAATACTTGAAATTAGAAAAAATTTCATTTGCTTGAGTAAAACTGCAAAACAAAAGAAATCAACACAGTTTGAACACCATTTCAATATTCAACACGAAGAACCAATTAATATCCTCTGTGGAATTTTCCGCTATATGGATCTTAAGTAAAGACAAGATTTTTAGTAGCTTTTTATCTTTTGAGTTTTGGTGAGGAGACTACTTCAGTAACTGGTAGAGGTGCAGGTAAGGGTAATAGGATTCACCATATTCATGTGAACCCCAAATAAAAAATGCCTTGGGTACATCCAAACAAAAAATAATAAATAGACAAATAAAACAATATGTACCAAAATATTAATTTTATATTTAAAATAAACCAAAATAATAACTAAACATTCTAACAATTGATTATTAACAATATTAACTGAGTTATGACATGATATATCAGATATGCTTACAAGATTTTCAAGATAATTGTCAAACTCAAGAACTAAGCGAATAAATCATGATATTGCTGTTCATTACAATTCCCTGAATTGGTAGTTGGTTCATTTGAACTAGATGTTGTGGGACTAATGGTGATTTAGTTAGTTGCATTTTTTTAATTTCTTATTTAATTTTTTACCTTTGTTTTCTGTTTTTTGCTTCTATTGAAAATTTTGTGCCTGGACCAACATTAAATTTTTATTATAATTTCTTATTACCATGAATAGTAAAAGAACCTGACAGATTCATGGACCAATAACAATACCAGAACTATACCAGTACAAGTATGGGGGCCTCGAGAGAAACTAACCCATAATGTAGGAGCATGAAAAAGTTGGGCTATGTCACATTAAGAGTCACAACTTTCTCATTTCAATGAGCACTTTAGTTCCCTCCATTGTTAAGGCTTAGGTGGTTCTGTTTTAACTAGATTCTTCGCAGAACTTTATTGTTCAATAAGACAATCTTGCACTCTTTTGCTCTTTCCACATTTAAATTGAAAATGTGAATAGATATTGTGTCATGTCTAGTGTGAATTTTGAGGCAGATATACCAATTTTTATAGACTTGGGAGGTTCCCAAGCCACCTTTTCATATTATCTCAACTAGGGATGATTGGTCCTTTACCTTCAAGAAATTGTCCCTTTCTTGTAGGATCATCAAGTCGATTGCCTCCTTTCCAGCTCTTCCATCTAATGAAGGCATTAAATGGGCTGTAGATATTGCCATTCCACACACAAATGGAGGTAGGTCAAGGAAACAATATTACTATTCACAAGCTCCCACCCAAGTGCCTCAGTCCTCTTCATTCTTTAGAAAAGATGGCGGTTCAAATACTATTTAAGGTAGAGGGCTAGCTGGATTCCCTCACACAAAATCCACATTAGTAGGATGTGTGGGCTGCAAATTTTCTCTCTACCTTCCGAGCATTTCTGACCATGGACGTTGTGAAGATATCTTGAAGAGGAATCCTTCTTACTCCTATGATTTTTGAGGAAGGCTCTCTTATCCAGGGCGATTCTTCTATGGAAATCAGTATATCATGCATTGGCCCTTTTCTCAGTAATCAATGATGAAACTATCAATTATTTTGCCCAAACTTTGATACAAAATAGAGCTAGCTTTGATTTCTAGCCTCAACACCCAACTTCAAACTTCCTTTTTGTGGTCTCATAGAGGGAAATTATTTTCACATTGCTATTTGTGATTGTACCGTCTACCCAACTTTTCTAGGTTTGTACTTGTTCTAGATTGATCCCTTTTACTTAGCATCTTTTATAGTTTTAGGCTTTTAGCATTACTTTTTCAGCTCTAAAGAGTTCTTTTTTAACATCCCTACTTATGTAGTTTGTACTTTTGAGTCTTCTGACCTACTATGGTCATCATAACATACCAGATGTAACCTAGAACAGATAACAATATCTGAACTTAAGTTGTAGTGGGTGAGAGGAGATATTTATTCATTGAGAGGCCATACGTTTTGCTTCAACTTAGGCAATTCCTAGAGCTAAGTGAAAATTTGTTGACACCCTCTCCCATTCCCATGTATTGTTTCCATTTAGCATGTCCTATCTTCCATAATAAGTAACTTATCATTATCATAACCAATCATAAACATCAATGAATAAGGGTAATAGATAAGAAAAATAATTATTGTATACTTTACATGTTTTACATCCCTTATAGATTATACACCTTGTTACTATATGTGGGCCCTTATAGGTGATTTTGTTGAACACCCACCGGATGCTGAGAGGGGGGGGTGAATCAGTATAAACTAAAATCCTTACTTAAAAATCAGCAATCAATATTATCCACCATACAACTTATTAAGTAAACAATGATTTGAAACAATAACACATTAACACCAAGATTTTTATACATGGAGAACCCAAACTGGGAAAAACTACGGTGAGCACTTGCCCACAAAGATAATTCACTGATTTATATAGTCTAATTACAAAGATAGTAGGAGCTCACTGCTCCGGACTTGCAACTAGAGTCTCATTGTCAATACAACACTAAATATAGATAGGAGCTCACTCCTCCGGACTTGCAAACAGAGGCTCACTGCCAAAGTACAAAGATACAGTAAAGAACTTGTGCACCCAAGACTCACTATCCTAGGGACAAGGTACATACAACTCGTCACTATAGATAAAGATAAATTCTCCTAATAATGCAGCTGATCTACACAACACTGTC
The DNA here is from genome assembly GCA_027943335.1 of Chamaecyparis obtusa. Classification (NCBI taxonomy): domain Eukaryota; kingdom Viridiplantae; phylum Streptophyta; class Pinopsida; order Cupressales; family Cupressaceae; genus Chamaecyparis; species Chamaecyparis obtusa. Next base: position 410,595 of record BSBK01006159.1, read on the forward strand.
AACCTCAGCAACACACTGTTACTACCTTTTCTTCTCTACCACTATTACAAAAATAGCAGCCACATAAACTAAACTCTTCTCTTCTGAAACTCTTCTTAGATCTTCACTGATTCATTCACCACACTCACTTGCCTTTTGCCAAAGCACACACTATACTTATATACAAGATACATCATTGATTATCACAACAAGGTCGGTCATGCCAAAAGAAAATTACAAGTCAGCCATATCAATAGCAAAATACAATGAGCTCCCATGCCAAAAGCATCCAAACCAAAACATAGATTACACATAAAATGGACCCATCCAGATAAGAGATTAAAATTAAATACAATACCCAAACCAAAAACATGAAGCATGATCCACTCCAAGAGAACGAGGGACCATGAACACAACACAAAGCCCAATACCAAATCCCCAATTACTGGAACAATTCCCATAGCCATCTCAAACATATAGTAACACACTGCCCTAAGAACCACATCACTTGCCATTTGTACCCAAGCCTCCACACGCCATGTCAAAAACCATATAACTTGCCAACAGTCCACATCAGAAGCCATCACAACACATTTTCAAACTAGAACAACAACTGATCAAAACTACAACACTTGATTATTTTGTTCGTGAATCACCAGGGATAGTTTCTAGATCACCAAGAAACAACACAACCAAGACCAAAACTTGAATACAATTCAAATTACATTTGCATATCTTCAACCTTGATTTCCGAAGCAGAAACCTTCTAGGAAACACAATTGAACAACTGTCATATAAAACTATATAACTTTTTTATTGAACCATTGCATCCAGACAAAACCAATGACTTTCAGACCTAAGAAGATAACTTTGAAGCATTGACAAACATCATTAGCACAATCTCCAGAATACATACCTATCTTCCACTATTTTGAAAACATACTTGTCTTCCATTGTTTTGTAGCATTGAATACATACTTGTCTTCCACTGTTCTGTAGCACAGAATACATGCCTGTCTTCCACCATTCTATTGGCTCAGAAGCACTAACATGTCTACCACACAACCTTACATCTTTCCAGACCAACATCCTTCTTTTGGATAAAAGATATTCCTAAACATGTCATCAGAAAATACATTTCGACCATAGTGTTTGAGCAAACACCTCCGACCCATAGTGTTTGACATCAACAACAAAAGACAATCAAACATATATTTCCAACAAATTTTTCCACCCATGATGTTATACCATAGTGTTGACTTATTGTCATCGATGTCAAAGGGCAAGTCCAAAATTTGGGGATGGCCAAATTATATGATTGATAAATCTTGGCACCCAAAATAGAGGAAGCAATTTGAATTTAAAAATTAAATTGCATAAATGTTTTGTTATTATTTCCTGAATGGGCCAACCATCACGGATGAGAAAAAGATGAAACTCAAGTTTCATAAATATTAGAATGCTTTCAAGACTGATTCCCAGCAGGTGGTAGTAGGATCAATAAGAGGGATTGTGAACAGTTTTCCACATATGGGTGATAACGAAGATCAGTGATTGGTTGATACCACCAAATGCAGAGGTCAAAGTGTTATTTTCTACAGATGTTCCCACTCATGTATAGATTTGGAGATTTCCAGCACTTGGTATTTTGGTGGCAGGAAAACCTCTCCAATAGAGGTTAATGCAATAGGAGTCGTGTTTTGTCAGACAATTTATTTTTCATCATGCATTTTGACAAGTTACATGTAAAGCATAAAATTGCAATTACATATGTAATGAAACATGTAAAGTAAAAATTTGCAATTACATATCAAATGGTACACTATACGATTGGGTGACACTTCTTGCTCACCGGATATATGATTTCATGACCTTGCAACACCGTACCTTCTATATGCCGCATTATGCCATTGGGCTATTTTTGGAGGCCACGCGGCTGCAGATCCCAGAGGAGAAGTTAGTGGTGAAGCCGAAGAGTGTTATAGCTCCCGATGAACCACTGATTTTTATATGGTGCTACTTGGATATTGGAGAGGTCCCATCAGGATCAAAGCGGAAACGTCAGCCAGAAAAAAAGTCCGAAGATGTGGATAGTGGCCAGGAGCCAACATTGTCTGGTGGTAGCAGTTTCTCCCAGACGAGCGTCCATAGCCGTATGGAGTTAGCGGTAGAGTCAACACCATGGCCTGTACTATTCACTCCACCTTAACTCGGAGATATTCAGTTTATACCGCCCTTGACCACTCCCTTGCCTACTACAATTTCCATTCCATTGTTTAGGCACCCGAGGTCACCAATGGTGTTAAGTCCAATTGTACCCTCGGCCAGGACAGATGAGGACACAAGGACAAATGAGGACACAAAGGCAATGGCTTTGGCCAATTTACCTATGCTGGAAGGGATACCTGACTAGTTAGCAGAGGACCAGTTGGAGCACCCAGACGAGAGGGTGGGGCAGAGTATAAACAGCCAATTTCGGGAGGCCGATACCATCATCACACGGTGGGCTTCAATGAAGGAGTGGCTTACCATGTTTGACATGACACCGGTAGAGGAACCTGTGAGGTTCTCCCCTCGACTAGAGGAGACAGTTCTGGCAGCCAAAGAGGTACAAGTGGAGGCACCTATTATGCTGTCTTCAAAGGAACAGCAGGAAGAGGAGAATAGGGAAAGCGTGGTTCAGCTCGAGATGGAAGCTTTTAGTCAGCCACGATGGAGGAATGACATGGAGGCTTTCTGGACAGAGGTAGTGACCCCGAGGTCAGGAGATGGTAGTGAGTGCGAAGGGGCAGGCACTCGAGGATGTGGCGGCCGACTTGCAGCGTCTCCTCACCTTTGTGAGGACGGAGTGTCCTATCCAGTTTGCTTCATGCTTCAGTGGGGATTGGCCTAGTCACGATACACCGGCTATGTTGGAGGCTTGGCAGGTGACAGAACCTGTGGTAGCCAATCGGGAGGAAGCCTTGGTGAGTGATTTGGAGAGAGCCTTCCGCAGTCAGTACTATGCATTCTGGCGGATGGAGCACTCCTATGAGGCGGAGCATAGGGTGGCATCGGAAGCCCAACGGATGTTGAACACTTGCATTGTTAGTTTGGAGTAGTCCTTGGAGAAGCAGTGTAAGGAATGGACCACTCGGATGACTGCCTGGGATAGGGAGAGAGCTACCATGGATGAGAATGTGGAGACTCAACGGAAGGAAAAGGTGGACCGGGAGACACAGGCTGTGGCAGAGCGGGTTGTCCTTATCCAAGAGAGGGATCTGGCACAGGCCTCGGCAGATGCCAAACAACAGGAACTCCTGAAGGCAGCTGCTATGGTGAAGTCTTCCTTGGAACACGAGCTGAGGGTCGAGAGCCAGTTGAAGGCTAGGACAGAGTAGGTGTATGCCCTCCAAGAGTAGCTAGCGCGGTTAGCGGGATCAACTTCTTCAGGGACGCATTCTCAGCCCCCTCCGAGCTCTTAGTCATTTTTATCTTGTTATTGTATATCATCATGTTTCCTGTTTTGTCATCAAGAGACGACTTTCTTTTTGGGGGGGATGTTGTCCGACAAATGGGTAGTTAGACGGTTAGCCCATCTGAGGGAGTTACACGAATGCGATGGTTCGCCTCGCATCCCCTCGAACATTATATGTATACATTCTTCCCTTGTGGAAAGACACAGATATATGATGCAGACTTATACTTGTATTGAGATTCCGATATAAATACAATGTTATATTCTGTTTACATTTCTTGTTGAATACTTTATTACCTTATGCAATTAGTCTCTATTACCCCACGAGGGTAAAACAAGCACACGATGAAAATAAGTAATCACAAAGAACAAGGAGAGATAATTGTTATTACCAACCGGTTACTGAGAGGGAGGGGTGAATCAATAAGAACTATTTTTTAAGCTTTTATAACCTTAATAGATACTCCTTTCCTTAAACGTTGAAAAAGCAAAACATTTGTAATTGTAAAAGAAACACAGGAAACCCTCAGTTAGAAGAAAAAAACCACGGTGAGACAGAGCTCACAACTTCACTACAACAGAATGAAGGCACCCTATTAGGAGCTTACAAAGCACTGGTTAAGGTGCTACCCGGTTAAGGGATTTTACAAAAGATCTGTTGAGATCTGAACCTTGTTAGGAGCTACCTGGTTACAGGACTTTGAACATCAATAAAGATGTTACCCTGTTAGGGGATTTTTACAATGAATCGATTAGGTCCACCCTAATAAAGGGATTTCAATATGCTTCCTATACTAATGAAAGCAGTGATCTGATATGACACTGAATGTTTGACTAGATCATACCTCTATCCTGGTTTGCCTGGCTGTTGATCTCTGCTAACTTCGTTCTATACCCCTTTTCTTAGAAGATGTCTCTCCTCTGCTCTTACGCGATCATCAATAATCAACAACACATCTTGCGTCCTATGACCTATATTTATACAAGAGTTCATTGTAATGAAACCCTGACTCATAGAACCGCTAGGCTGTAAACTTTACCATAAATCATGCAACACATAAAAGCTATGCGTTCTGATCTGGAGTTTACCTTGAGATCATCCATAGAAATAAAGCTAACTCCTGTTAAAAAGCGAACTCTACTTCTGAGCGGTGGATAACCCGTAAAGTCAGGCTTTTAACTCAAACTGATCCACAAAATCCGGATCGGATCATTCTTGTAGTTAGACCAGTATACCCTTGTTGACTTGGTGGTCAGCACCTCCTTGGAGATTCGTGACATCGCTTAACCGCCTCTCGTGGATCGGGTTAAATCTGGCATTTGTATCGGGCATTGATAGTTCGAGCTTTTGGTGCAACGGCAAATGATTTCAACAATTGGTATCAGAGCCTTGGGTCACGGGTTCAAGTCTCCCTTCAGTGGGTGCTGAAGGCTCAGTTGGTGCTGAGGGGGAGATTGTTGACTTGGTGGTCAGCACCTCCTTGGAGATTCATGACATGGCTTAACCGCCTCCCGTGGATCGGGTTAAATCTGGCATTTGTATCGGGCATTGACAGTTCGAGCTTTTGGTGCAACGGCAAATGATTCCAACAACCCTCATACCCAGTTTTCCCTTGTATGCTATGTAAGACCGATACTGTCATATTTAGTTTGGTCAACCGGTGCATACACTCCGCTCATAGACTACCGGTGTCTACCGGTGTCTTAGAAGTAATGTGAGGAACCAGTGGCCCTTTACCGGTATGAATGGGGGTTTTTGAAAGACACTAATGACAACTTAAATTGCTAACAATAATACCCAGATTATAGCTCTGAATCAATCCTTAGAGACTTCAAATCTGTACTTTGAGATCTTCAATTTTGCCCTTCAATATTGGCCTAATCTGTATATGCCAAGTTGCCTTCCTAGGGCTCCTTTAATTCTGATACAATATTGTAAATAACTAGTGCTCAGATATGAATATAACCAGTGCTTAGATTGATTCCGATCTGCATATATGCTATCAAGGTTTACTCACAATATGTCGCCAATCTATCCTGATTTGGCCTTCTACTAAATCTGCCCTTGTAGCTTGATCTTAAGGTCTTGCGAATTCATCTTGAATTCGCTGCCAGCAGATTTCGCTTTCTAGATCTGCCCAAAGCAAGCACCCTTTTGATCTCGTCCAAGTCGCCACAAGTGTGCTCCAATTCGCTATCTCTAGTGGTCACCGATTTGTACTTTAATTCGACATTGAGGTCTACTACTAAGTGCATGAATTCGCTCCTCAATGTCTGCCCTAATTCGATTTATTTATCTGCTCTTTTCTTCTCTAATTCGAACCTTTGGATCTTCTATTTCGAGCCTTAATTCAATCCTTCAATTCGCTTCCTAGAAGGTCTAAAATAAATAGCTCAAGAAGAATAAGAATAATGTGACAGGGTGAACTTGTAAATCTACTCAAATACTTATCACATTATGTTTTCGGTATGTTCCTTGAGCAGATCTACATGCTTTATTTATACACATAATGGTGACTCTTCAAAAGTCACAACCCTTTCTCAAGGAAGGCCGACTTGCACCTTGGAATTAATTAATTAATTCCAAGTCGTCCCTCTTGGAATTAAACCAAGTCGTCCCTCTTTGCCATTTACTTTATTATTATTAATTCAAGATCAAAATATTAACACTCCCTCTTGATCTTGATAATAATAAGGCCCATGACAATAACACTCCCTCTTAGACTTGAGAGAAGGATCAACTTATAGATCTCCCATCTATAGTAGGACTCGAAAACATAACCTCAATGGATGCCTTATCCAATAGCACCATAGATCTCACATCTATGAAGGTAGATCTCTATCTACCAAATATGATGAGAACACATATGTTCTTCATCATTCCCCAACCATTCATCTCATTTCCATATGAGAATCATCTTTCCAGGGTAACATCAAGTCATATGATACTTACCAACCGGATGTGGATTTCCTAAATCCACGAGTCTTCACGACTCGAGATATCAAGTCCATGATATTCAAAGTAACATCAAATCCATGATGTTTACCAACCAGATGTGGATTTCCTAGATCCACGAGTCTCCATGACTCAAGAGATAGAATATCAAGTCCATGATATTCAAAGTAACATCAAGTCCATGATGTTTACCACAAGCCAACATAACATCAATTCCATGATGTTTAGAGAATTGGTCTAACGAATATCAAGTCCATGATATTCACTATGTGCTCGGAGTAATGGTCTATCGACATCAAGTCCATGATGTCCACCAACTACTCAGATGTGGATCCCTAATCCAAGAGATACCAAGTCCATGAAATCATGAGCATTGGTCTAACGAATATCAAGTCCATGATATTCACCAAATGCTCAGAGTAATGGTCTCCAAACATCGAGTCCATGATGTCCACCAACTACTCAGCAATGGATCCCTGATCCATGAGAAGAATATCAAATCCATGATATTCTCTAAATCTCCAACTCATAAGTGTAATTGGATGAATCATATAATCAAAATCTTATCTCATGAATCCACATAAGCATAAGAATAACCAGCATAAATCTTATATTATGAATCCACATAAGCATAAGAATAACCAACATAGATCTTATCTTATGAATCCACATAAGCATAAGAATAACCAAAATAACCAGGTGCAAACTAAATGCAATATAATCATATCATGACTATAGACTCAGCTATAAAGAAAGTATGCTCCCACACATAAAGTATGCAAATGTAATCATATGCCAACATAAGCCAATGCTAGCATATATCATATAGTTTCCTACTATAAAAGAAATGTGTTCACATATGTATATAACATAAGCAAGGTAATGTAAAACATATGCCAATGTAACGTATGCTTCCCATGCATACAAACAAAACAATGTATGTTTCCATCCATACATCAAGTTAATCAGCCATGCGCGTAAAGTATGCACATACATAATAGAAATATGTCAATGTAAGATACGCTGCAGCATAATGTATGCTTCTCTCAAATATGTGTCAATTATGCCAATGACAGATCATCAGCTAGATATGCAAAGAAACAGCTATGCTAATCAGCTGTGAATGTTCCCATACATATGTCCAAGCAAAGTATGCATCCATACATACATGCATAAATCCAATATGTCAAGGGATCATAATGTATGTATCCAAACAGTTAATGTTCTCACATATTCACAACATATACCAAGGTGAAGTATGCAGTCACACACACAAAATGCTGCAACAAAATGTAAAGTATATCACAATATACCAAAGAAAAATGTTTTTCCTATACATTCATAATCAGCTAATAACAATTGATTAGTTATGTCAAACAGCCATGACAATAGGAATGATCCTGCACATTTATGCAAAAGTAAGGAAGGAGTTTATACCACAAAACCAGGTTTAAGTGAGCCCAAGATAAAACTCCCTCTTAAGTCAAACACTTAGGTGGGTTTCCTTCTACAAAACTACATAGGGATAATTTAGAATGCCCATGATTCATGAATGTTTCAAACTCATACCAAGTTATGATCTCAGGGCCTGTGCCACTCAAGATGATCTACTCCCTTTGGAACAATATGGAAAGAGGTTTATACGAATCCTATCTTCTCCCTTTGAAGCTTAGGTTTACCTTATAATGTCCACAAGGTTAGACTCCCTCTCAATTGTATGTTTCCAGATATTTAGAATTTTACCCTAAGAAGGTTAAATGTAAAATTTCAAAACATGTAAGAATGTATTGACACAATTTTACCCATATCTTTCCAACCAATTAATATTAGGCGTAGAAGGACCAATGGATTTGCATAATCAGAATCCTAGATCTTGATGCAAATCAAAACCCTTATAAGATGTAAGGTTAAATTACTATTTTTAGACTAACCCCTAGTTAATATTTTCAGATTATAGCAAGGAATATACAATCTATAGAGATCTTCCAAGACTAAGCACAGGATGAAAATAAGTAATCACAAAGAACAAGGAGAGATAATATCCGGATTATAGCTCTAAATAAGTCCTTGGAGACTTCAAATTTGTACCTTGAGATCTTCAATTTTTCCCTTCAATATTGGCCTAATCTGTATATGCCAAGTTGCCTTCCTAGGGCTCCTTTAATTCTGATCCAATATTGTAAATAACTAGCGCTCAGATCTGAATATAACTAGTGCTTAGATTGATTCCGATCTACATATATGCTATCAAGGTTTGCTCACAATATGTCACCAATCTGCCCTGATTTGGCCTTCTACTAAATCTTCCCTTGTAGCTTGATCTTAAGGTCTTGATGAATTCGCTGCCAGCAAATTTCGCTTTCTAGACCTGCCCAAATCAAGCACCCTTTTGATCTGGTCCAAGTCGCCACAAGTGTGCTCCAATTCACTATCTCTAGTGGTCACTGATTTGTACTTTAATTCGACATTGAGGTCTACGACTAAGTGCATGAATTCGCTCCTCAATGTCTACTCTAATTCGCTTTATTTATCTGCTCTTTTCTTCTCTGATTCGAACCTTTGGATCTGCTATTTCAAGTGTTAATTTGATCCTTCAATTCGCTTCCTAGAAGGTCTGAAATAAATAGCTCAAGAAGAATAAGAATAATGTGAAAGGGTGAACTTGTAAATATGCTCAAGTACTTATCACATTATGTTTTCGGTGTGTTCCTTGAGCAGATCTACATGCTTCATTTATACACATAATGGTGACTCTTCAAAAGTGACAACCCTTCCTCAAGGCAGGCCGACTTGCACCTTGGAATGTCCCTCTTTGTCATTTACTTTATTATTATTAATTCAAGATCAAAATATTAACATTCTCAAGTTTGCTAGGAACCCAGTCTTCCATGAAAGAACCAAACGTGTGGACGTTCATTGTCTTACATTCGGCAGTTGGTAGAAGACAGGATAGTTCAGTTGTAGTATGTTCCAATCACAAATCAGACTGCAGACGTTCTCACCAAGCCTCTTGGTCCAGATAAGTTTGCTAAATTTAGGGGGCAGCTTGGTGTTGTTGACAGATTGACCATTAAGGGAGGGTATTAGAATATTATTATTACTTTAATAGTCATCTTTTGTAATATTATGTAAATTAGATAGATAAGATCGATTACTCGATCTTCTATAGTTTGTTTCAGAAACTTTCTATTACTTTCATTTGTAAATTCTTTATAATGATCTTTCGATCATTTGTTAATACAATCAATAATTTACCAATTACTGTGCATAATAAAATATTCTGTCTTATTGTTTCTTTTCTGATGTTTTGCTGCTTATTTTCATTCCTGGTCTAAAACATTAACATGACCCACGTCTAGCACTTTTCTCCTTGGAATTTAATTAATTTGCGTAGGTTGATCCTTGGCAGTTTAGCACCTCTTTCGAGTCATTTAAAAATTGCAAATAAAAAATCTTTGAAAGTGGTCAACTCCTCTTCATATTAGTGCCCAAATGTGGGAGGATTGTGTAAATTAAATAAAAATATTATTTCTCATATGGTCAACCTCCTTGGAGAGTCATCCATCTTGGGTGAAAAGGTGTATCTGTGAGGTATAAAAGAAGGAAATGTGGAGAGATGGAATGCAAGAAATTATTGAATATCTTTCCCATTCTTAAAGCAGATTTATGAGTAAAAATCAAGAATTTGGAGCAGCTACAGGGTAGATTTATGAGCAAATTATTGAAGACTATATTGCAGATATGTGACCAACTATATGGCAGATTTATGAGCAACTTGTTGAAGATTATATTGAATATTTATGATCAGAACTTAAAACATATTATTGCAGATCTATGTGCAGAAATTATTGAAGATTATAAGAAGATTTAAATAAGCATTTTTAGAGAAAATGCTGAGGAGAGCAAGAGCTGATCTAGGAAGAAGTTTCATTAAATTATCATATTATTTCTTTGGAGATTGGTGCCTCCTAATTGAGGAGATCTGGAGGTTAGTGCCATTCATTGAAAGAGATTGGTGTCTCTTGCTAGGTTGGTGTCTATAAAGCTTTGTAAAGAAGATTTCATTTTGCTGAAGCTAGATTTGGACGGTATATACAAGCAGCTATTCCCGTGGTCTCCCAAAAGGGTTTCCACATAAAATCTTGTCTCTTATTTGTGTGGATATCTTTGATAACCTCATTGTGACCACTAAAGTTTGAATTAGTTATAGATTGTCTTATACAGATTCACAGCCCCCCGCCCCCATGTTGTATAAATGTTTGTTTCTTCACATAGTTATAAGAATCGTACTTGGCGCAAACTCGGCAAAGACTTTGCAAATTGAAAAACCCATTGAATATGTTAAGTTTTATGGCCTTTACAGCAAATATCCCCTTACTTGAGCAAGTCGATATGATAAATAATAATAATAAATATTGGTTATATTTATTATTCATTGTTTATCAAAATCAATATATATATGTTAATTGAATTTATTGAGGGCCCAAGGTCGGCCTCTTGGCTGTGATACTTAAATTGAATTTAATAAATCCAAGTCGGCCCCCTTGTTGGTAAATTCAATTCATATATAAGGTGTTCGGATTCTAGGGAGAGAAGCACCAAAAACATAACGTGCTTCCCTCCCCCAAGGTTTGATATTCTGCCATAAGCGAATTGGAGTAAAGGCTCCAAATGAGAGAAATGTATTAAAGGCTGTGAATCTTTCCCTGCTGTGCGATCTCTGTCTAGGGTAGTACCAAGTATTGTGAACTTGAAGGAGCTGCTATATATGTGCTGCGAACTTTGTGAGCAGCAATATAAGTAGAAGAAGCTGTGCTATTTATCCTTACCTGCGATTTCAAGGGCTGAAACTTATTACAATTATCCCTGCATCCTATAAAGTCCTATTGGATTCTGCAACATACACTCTGAGGTATGAGTTGGTGATAGCAGTCAAAGTGAACAAGAATTCTGAGCATTAAGGCATTTAGGAAGGCTAAGGATTGAAGATCTGCGATTAGAGGATTTGCTTCGTCGATCGGGGATCCTCAGCGAATCATTATGCAAAAGAAAGGACAGACCTTGAAGACATCATAAGTTCTCCATATCCGGGTAACATCTTACCTTGCTTGTATATATTATATTTTATCGTATGCTTAGTGTTTGGAAGATCTCTATAGTTTGATCATTCCTAGGTAGAATCTGAAAAATACTAACAAAATACAGATATTTGTAAGGATTTAAAACTTGTATCATGCACCCTTCAATAAATAAATACTAAAGATACAACAAACTAATCAAGAAAAAGATACTTTGATCCCATAAGTATACATAAGTCACACAAGCATAAAGCAAATTTTAGCTTGAGAAAACATTTTCAAATATATATTGTCAATATATATAAAACTCATGATTAAGAAATCCATGGCATCAAAACAAATATCAAAACTAAAAATGTGTGTGACTCAAAAAGGCTTGCACCACTTGTCCCTACATCCATAGCTACACAAGTCTCACACAAGAATCTAAGTTAGGTCCTCAATGATGATGGGGCCATAATATCTTCCTATATACCACTGACATTGATATCCAAGAGGTTTACTAGTGCTCTATCCTCCTCTACTATGGCTATTCCCTCTACCTCAAGATCTGCTTGATAAACACATGCATGCTCTTCCTCACTGAAGATGGGATCCTCAACGTCAGTGACCTGATTTGACTATTCTTGAGCATCAAATGTATGATAGAATACTATTAAGCATTGAAACAATAACAATCCAAATGATTTTGACAAGTCTCATAGGGAAGCTATGTTATTACATGTTATCTATGCCTAATGATTTAATTCCCGAAGTTGATAATGCTACATCAACTAGTTCATAGTGGGGTATTTTGAAATATAAGTACAAAATCCTAAAAAGGCTAGTTCTTGTATTTAAAAAATCTATTGTTTTCTATTAAGTTGCATGAGGGTGGGTCTTTGTCAAGGAATCTTCTAAAATGCAAAAATCTCAAGGAACAATTTGCCACAATTGAAAAAACAATGCATAAGGAAGATAAGGTTTCTCTCATCATCAACAACCTATCGCCCTTCTTTAGATTTTTGTGGAATCTTTAAACCTTTTGGCAAAAAGCTCAACTTTGACCTTTGATAAGGTCAATAAACATCTATAGCAAAAAGAATGTTGACAAGAACAAATGAAAAAAATTACTCGTGGGAGTTCAAAATGTGCACTTGTTACAAGATTTCAAGGTTCAAATTACAATTCTCCTCCAACTTCACAACCATGGAGAAAGGTACATTGCTTCTACTATCAAAAATGTGGGCATGTGAAGAAAATTTAAAAAAAAACAACAAAATAACTTATCCCATAGGTCAAAAAATGAAGTTAATGGGTTGGGTCTTTGCCAAAGTATCTTTTGAAACTGAAAAATCTTAAGGGACAATTCACCACAATCAGCAAACAGATGCACAAGGAAGATATGATTGCTCTAATCATCAACAACCTATCGCTGTCCTTGAGTACTTTGTGAAATCTCTAAACCCGTTGGCAAAAAGATAAACTTTGACCTTTGACAAGGTCATTTCATTTCTATTGCAAAAATAATGTTGTCAAGTACAAATGAATGAAGTTTCTTATGGGAATTCAAAAATTACACTTGCTACAAGGTTTCAGGGTGAAACTACAATTCTCCTCCAACTTCACAACCATGGAGAATGGTAGAGTGCTTCTATTATCAAAATAGTGAGAATGTGATGAAAGATTTAAAAACAAAACTATCCCACAAGTCACAAAATAAAGCTAATGTGGTGGCTAATATTGAGGAAAACCATGATGAGGATTTTCTTGACTTTTATAGACACTATTAAAAGTAATCGTTAGTTCTTTGATTTAGGCTTATCCGGACACTTCACATGTTGAAAAGACCAATATGTCACTTTACTACTAATGATAGTCAGAGGAATTTTATTTCACTTACGAATGGCAAGTCACATAAAGCTGGAAGGATAGATAATGTGATGATTGGACTCATCATACAACATCAAATTATTATAATCCTAGGACATACTCACAATCTCATCATACAACGTCATATTGTTAGAAAATAGAACCATACAACACACTCTCCTTCCCATCATACAACAACTCCTTTCCATACAAAAGCAACACTTTGTGGGAAAATAACTTCAATTCATCGTACAACTAGTGGATATCATACAGCTTGCTTTACTTTACACAATAAGTTTACTTCATTCTGTTGGCAACATACAACTCACCTTGGCATTTGGTCTATCGTTTAGCAGAATAGTTCTCATTGTATGACAAAGACTCATACGACCTCTTCTCATATGCCTCCCACAAGTTCACGTCATATTGTCTTTTATTTTTAAGTTATTTCTAGCATGGCATCCTAAGTTCTATCTAGTACGGATTTTCTCTTTCACTCACATACAGCCTCTTCTAAGCGAACAAGTTGTTCAAAGTGCATACACCATATGATGGTTCGGTAGATTACTAGTACGAGTCCTACTCAGCGTCATATGGCCCTCATAGTGGCAATTAGGTTGCAACCTACGGTAGCATTTTGGCATTGCACAGGTTCACACTCACCTTGTTCTCATATAACAATCTTAGCCAAGGCACATTCTCAGTGCACTCCTCAAAATACAACTAAGAATGCAATCCTTCTAGTGCACAAGTAGTTAACATAGCCATTTTTAGGCCTAGTATTATAAATCTAAATTTAGGCAAGCAAATTTATGAAATTTGATTCAAAGTATGGGTGTGAGTAGCAATAAGGCGAAGGAACCTTATAAGCCTTGAATCACAACATGAACAATAGGGAAGGAAAAGGGTGACGATACTATTACAATGGATTCAATTGCTCGGGAGAACCTCATCGGAAGTGAGTATTGTACCTGGTGGCAGACTACACAGGACAACCATGCACTCAAAATTGCACTTCGTCTTGCTCTGGTTGATAAAGTGGCACAACTTCCATTTTTCAATTGAAGGGATTTTGAGGAATACTTGCAGGCACTAGTTGTGCGGTATAACAAGGTGAATCACAAGACCACAATTGATTATAGAGGATGTCAGGTGACCATTGCTTACAGACCCTCAAACTTCACTAGAGTATTCAGCATACCCTTGATGTGAAGCTTAGTGAGAAAACCTACAAAAGTTACCCAGAAACATAAGGAGGCACTTATCGAGTATGCACACAAGATTTGACATAGTGGGAGATTGATAGTATATGGGGTACACAGAACAGAGAGCTTAAGAAGAATTTCCTTTCCATGGCTGAGTGGAGATGCATGCTCAACCTTGTGAGGTGCAGATTGATGGGGGCCAGCTAAGTGTCAAATATTGCATTCTGGATGATAGATTTTATGATAGACCTGAGCATAGGAAAGGTCTACGATTGAGCAAGAGAGTTGTCAAAGAGGATACATGACTTCTTGTGCGTAAGGCACAAATTATTATGCATGATCCAACATGCCATTTGGTTGTTGTTTCATGCCATGCACACATAAGTACCCCTTGACACATGGGGGAGGTTGTAGCCATTAGGACAGTTGGATCCGGCATGGCGGACCGTATTTTGTTGGGCCAGTCTAGGTGTCTAGGCAGTTGGTGAGGAGGTTGCAATTCAAAGACAGGTTTGTGTGAAAATAGAGGATATTTTCTTTAAATAGTAGACATGCTGAAAGGTACAAAAGTACATGGAACTAGACATTAAGACCTATTATGAAGAAAAAAATCTTGACTACTGAAAGTTGCTTGTGTGCATGAATCACAAATTTAGTGATTCTATATTATAGGTGAATATGGCTAATAACTTCTACAAGAGAATTTGAAAGTTGGAGGTAACCGAGAGTGCAGTCCCAATATAAAATCAAATGCTAGAAAATGACAATCATTTTTTTTTGATAAACAAAATATTATATTAATAAAAGAAGATAATTACAAAGAAGAATCTATAAGCAAAATTGGACCATCTTCATGAATTCAGCAATCAACAGATGGAAAAGTGAACTGTTAAGCAAAACTAAAGAAGAAAACAAAAGGAGAAGAGTTTATGATAACAGTCAGTCATTGATAATAAAAAGGCTGATGTTTAGTACATATATTGTTGCATGCAAGAAGAGAAAATGGGGCATAGAGAACTATGAATATCTATAATTACAAAGTTCAAACACAGATTTCCAGTGAAAGAGCACAATATAACATTTGCTTTTGCCAAGGATCTTGATACCCATGATAGAGATGTAAGTTTTACTTGTTCATGGTCTGCAATTTCTATCTATGGAGAATCACTTGACCATGGACTGAGACCAGCTGCTAGTTGGTAGCCCACCTTGGGATTAAGCTGGACCTTCCTCCGGAAAAATCTTGGTATTCAGGGGAAGGCAATTCAACTTGCTCTTGAATAATCTATAATATCGTGTGCCTTGCATTTTCCAAAAGAACCAAGAAGTCAATTGCTTGCAGCATATACTAATGGTTTTCAACTTTTCACTGATGGGTTCAACCTTAGTTGCCGATTTGGGTTCGGGGACAGATTCGGGTTCGAGAATCCGGTTCGTGGATTCGTGAATTTTTTTTTTCCCGTTTTGGATTCGTAAGGATTCATGAGTATATATATATATAAATATACATATATATGCATTATATATCCAAAAATATAAGAGAAATATACATAATTCTAAAACTAAATCATTTCATACTATGAATCTATGATGCTTGATCATTGATCAATGCCAAATGTCAAAGTCTTCATAACTAGGTCTTAGGTAGTCTTTGTTGGTGGTTGTTTTCAAGTCCCTAGGTCCGGCAAATGAGGTTTGAGTGATTTTGGCCTATTGGAAAGTCATGTCTGACTGGGATTTGGGCGAGAGCTAAGCTAAGTCTATCATAGAGATGGGGTCGAAACCAAGTGATTTGAGATAAAACGAGTTAAAACCCTTTGAGAATCCTTTTGCCAACTTCAGTTTGACCTTAGAAAGCCATGATGGATTGTGGGAGGTAACCCTGATGAAGGCTTACTGAATCTTGAGGTAACCCTAATGAAGGCTTACTGAATCCTGAAATTTGGCTAAGTCTGGAATTTTTCGAATCTAGAATTTGCATCTTAACTCCTATGAAGCTGAAACCTATCTCAAACATCCTGGAATGTATTTAACTTTAATTTATACAAATATAAATTAAAGTATAAGAAATTAAATAAATCAAACTTATACTTAAATGTTATATTTGTATAAATCCTCCTGTCAATTTAGGGTTAGATGAAAAAAAATAAAAAAATAGACATATTAAGTGCTTTATGCCTTCATAGGCCGCGGGTCCCTAGGGATTCGCATGGATCTGCACGGGATCCTCAAGGATTCGTGTTGGATCCCCTCGGGTCCCTAACGGATCCGGGCAGGGTCCTTGCAAAAGTCTGTGGATCCGTCCGGATCCGCGAGCCGCGGATCCGGACGGATCCACAGGCTTCTGCAAGGACCCTGCCTGGATCCGTCACGGATCCGACGTGAATCCAGGCCTGTACAAGCAAATCCGACAACTAAGGATTCAACTTATCAATAAAGGTACTCAATTTTATGAAAACATTTTCGTTGCTTACCAAACACATGAAGGAGCCATAGAACCCTTGATTCCGGGAATGGATTTTTATATGTTACTTGTGGTTTAGAATAGTCTCAGAGATATCATGGATAATCACAAGCATATTTGGATCAATTCCTTTTATGATAACTGGAGTTTGAGACTCTAGGACCAAAGAGATGGCTTTCAGTGCTATGAAGAGATGGAAGTGAGGGATAATGGAGAAGTTTGCAAGAGTGTAAATGAGGAATTGAAGAGGTGCAAGATTTGTTGCAAGGAGCAATGGATGCAGAAAGAAAGCCAAATCCGGTGTAGAATAAGTAAAGGGAAACTGTTCTTTCAAATAGGAGAGGTAAATTAACAATGGAAGGAGTTTTATGAGGCTGCACTGTTTTAGGGAATGCAATAGGTGTCTAGTAAGATGGAAACTCTTTAAAAAAGATGGGGGTGGCCACTTGGTTTAAATGGATACCCAGAAGATTTATTTTCCATAAGTGAGAAGGCTTGGGGAAGAGACAAGGATAATAAAAGAACTCATCTCAATTTGAGGGAAATGTTATTCCCCACCAACCAAGAGAAGATACTTAAGGGTGCTGGTGGTATTTTATCCCTTTCATATCAGCCTTCAAAACATTTGGTTCTTTTTCTTCTATAAGCTTTAATTTCAGCAACTTTCTTTGCTTTCTATTTACATTTACTTCTTCCCAGATTTTGATTTACAAGTGCATGCTTATGCCTGATACCCCAAGGATAATGAAAGAACTCATCTCAATTTGAGGGACATGTTACTCCCCACCAACCGAGAGAAGATACTTAAGGATGCTGGTGGTATTTTATCCCTTTTATATCAGCCTCCGAAACATTTTGTTTTTTATCTTCTGTAAGCTTTGGTTTCAGCAACTGTCTTGGCTTTCTATTTACAATTATGTCTTCCCAGATGTTGATTTACAAGTGCATGCTTACACCTAATATCCCCAAGGATAATGAAAGAATTCATCTCAATTTGAGGGACATGTTACTCCCCACCAACCGAGAGAAGATACTTAAGGATGCTGGTGGTATTTTATCCCTTACATATCAGCCTTTGAAACATTTGATTCTTTTTCTTCTGTACGCTTTGATTTCAGCTACTGTCTTGGCTTTCTATTTACATTTACTTCTTCCCAGATGTTGATTTACAAGTGCATGCTTATGCAGCTATGCCTAATATCCCCAAGGATAACGAAAGAACTCATCTCAGTTTGAGGGACATGTTACTCTCCACCAACCAAGAGAAGATACTTAAGGATGCTGGTAGTAATTTATCCCTTTCATAGCAGCCCTCGAAACATTTGGTTCTTTTTCTTCTGTAAGTTTTGATTTCAGCAACTGTCTTGGCTTTCTATTTACATTTACTTCTTCAAAGATGTTGATTTACAAGTGCATGCTTATGCCTAATGCTCCTCTTTGGAGGCATGATTTCAGAAAAATATAGGACAGAAAATTGAGTTGATGGGGAAAAGAATGTCACTACCCCAAAATACTTGTTGAAAAAAAGAACAAAAGCACTACCAAGGATGAGAACATGTTGGCATGGACTTTGAAGAATATTAGAGTCACTAATAAACTATTATTTTGGATTCCCAAGAATGAAAAATATTTTTTGGATTCAATTCCAATTTGGGGACAAAACCCCTCACATCCACATTGGGGTTGATTCTACTCAAAGATTGCAATCATGCTGATTCAACTAGAAATGATTATTTAATGCAAGAAAATCAGCATATCATCAATTTTGGCAAGCTTGAAATCCACATATTGCTGCCCCCAGGTTTATCCTACTGAAGTTAATCTTTTAAAGAGTAGATCAGTAGAGTGAGGCATAATCTCACACCATTTTGTGCTGCCACAGCACTGCCCTAGGCTATCGTACAGGTGTTCTACACTTACCATGCCACATCATACACTCTCACTTCTGTCTTGGACTGTACACAGCCTGTGCCACTTTAATACAAGCTTGCAGACTTATTAAACCCATCCCTGGAGGTTTCCTATCCATCCGTACATTTGTATGACAATCTGTAAGTGGGTTGCATTGACTGCAAACTCAATTATCTAACTGTTGATGTATCTTAAGCTGTTCAAAGGTTTATTTCCAGTCTGGAATTGATTATCATTGCAAAATTCATTAACTATTTAATGCTGATTAGCTATTGTTTTACCTATTATTGTTGTTGGCACTCAGATTTAAGGTTTCTTAAATAAATATAACAACATTTACCTTTGAAATCTGCTAACTAACTGTTGCTATTGGCTGAATGGATGCTGATTACAAGTCCTGAAGTTACTGCTAATCGATTTATCCTATCTGCTATATATAATGGTTACAATTAATTCTGAAAATTGTTGTTATTAACCAGCATTGATCTTGGGGTTTAGTAGCAGCATATTTATTTTGAAATCTTCAGTATTTCATCACAAAAATACTGTAAAATTGCTTACGGTTTGTTTACATTTTAGCATTAATTTTCAGTTATCCGCAGGAAAATAAAAAAAAAATTCATACTCCTAAAAATCCTAAAAAGGGAGAGTATAGAATGAGAAGTCTTTTGCCTAGGAATAGCTTATGATGTCATATAGAAAGAGGAAGAACAAGTAAATAATGGGAAGTGATGAAAATGTAGTGTGAACGGTACAAGCAAACCAAAGTAGCCAAAAAGGAGCAAGTGAAGTCGTTGAGTGTGATATCATGATACAAAGTATATGTAACATTTAGATGTTTACAGTTTAAACTTTATGTGGGTGTCAGAAAATGTCAACCTCTTGAAATGTTATTTGTGTAATTTGTAGTTGCTAGCAAACTCTGTATTTACTATTTATATGTTATTTATTGTTCAATGAAAATATTGTTGTATTTTATTTTTAGAAATGTGTTTCAATATTCCACTAAGATCCATCAGCTGGGCTTCAGAATTACATCAAAGGACCCTCCAATTTAATTAAGAAAAATTAGTTTCTAAGAATTTGATGTAAGGGGAAACCAACCTGCATCCTTATGAATACCATTGATTTTGGATTTTAAACATGCATAACCAAATTCCTCCTAAACGTATTCGACTTGGCTAAGTGGAGTCGGAAAATAACCTCTTGAACATCATCCTACTAGAAAAGAATAATACAGGAGCTTGATTGATGACGGTCTCTTGTTCTATAGAACCCTTTCATAGACAATTCTTCTACAAAGATATGCTTTTCAAGGGTATATGTGATTTAAACTTCTTTGTTATCATGCATATTCCAACAAGTATTCTTCATGCATTGACAATAATAAATGCATAGTCCAAAAGTAAAATGTACCCTTGCAAAAACATCAGGAGTTGCAAAACCCATATTTGAAAGCATCAAACCCACCTGTTTTACACACAAAGAAAACAATGTTAGACGTTTCAGCTTATGTGAGTTGATCTTTCTATAATAATTCAAAGAAATCACTAGAATCACACTGATGTATGGCAACTGATCTTTAGTATCACATGAAAAACTATTGACTCCTTGCAATCTCGGATTGTATAAATAGCATGTATCAAAATTAAAAGTGGCTTCTTCTTTTGCTCAATAGTTCTTACATTACACATTTATGATGCAACCCATCTTCTTCAAACATCTAACAGCTTATTTCACAGTAGAATAGATATATTGGCATACAAAGTTACTTTCTATGAACTTTAGGCATGCTTAGGGACATATCTTAGGTTGGTATAGACTATAGAGCACAGCTTGTAATGTTTTCTCTCTACTCAAGAGGCCATTTGTCAGCAAATGGCTGCATCTTTTATTGGGAAAACACTAATCATACTAATGAGCCAATGGCATGAAAATTACATCAATCGAACACAATGATTTATATTAGTTAAAAATTATTATTAAACTTGTGCTTAAACTATGATATAAACTCTTCTCAGAAAACACATACATAAAGTGAAATAGCATATAGAAGTTTCAAACATAAGTTTGAAGTTAAAATGGATGCAAACATGGAATACCTATTATGATTGTGCACAGCTGTAGCTTCTCATTTATATTTATAAAGGAAACTAGTTTAGAGATACATGGTCATCTTTGATATCCCAGCAATGGGTTTCATTGTGCATAATGTAAATAAACATTTTTTATTTTAAAAAGAAATCTTTATTCAATCAGTATGAAAAGGATTTTATAATAAATGTTAAATTGGAGGACTCCCTAATGATAGAAGATGCTAATGTCCAGGCAACATTAACCCAAACTTTAGGTATGGATATAATTGAATTTGATAGTGATAATTCACACTATATGAGAATGATTGGTCCATGCAGTATAATGCAAAATGATGTTGTGATGATGGGATTGTTTGAGATTGAGGGTCACGAAAAGAAGAATGGTAGATTTACCCAGAAAACTCTATGATTATGCACTCTGACTACATGGAGGTCAAGGGGAGTTCCAGGAGTTACAAGGCCTACAACATGCTTTGATGAGAGTCACATGAGAAACAAGTAGAGTAGGGACCCAAAACTGAATACCAGATCAGCCTAAACTCAGAGGCATCATCTGCATGAAGATACAGAGCTGCAGCAGTGCTTGCGCCTCTGAATGCAAGCACCTGAGCCTTCTTATTGCTATCCATTCACAGTGGGTAAGGGGACTGGACGTGGAGGTTGATTATCACTGTACTCATATAGGGGTCAAATATACATCTAATGTTATAATGGAATGTTGGGCAGTTCGAGTGACTGCTAATTTAGATTGTGTCCTGTAAGATTTAAATGCAGTTTGAGAGTTGCTAGGTGTCCATTTGCATTTAGATAAAGAAATATTATTGTTGACTAAGATCAAGTCTGTAAAACTGATTGCTATCGGAATATGAAATACATCCGAGTGCTGCTGATAAGCAATTTTCTGTCTAAATCTTCAAAAGTCTCAGTTTATGACAATAGTAATCTTTATTCAGTCAGTTGATATCTCACTGTTCTTCTGAAGCATATTAATGGTTTATAATTATGAAAAGTGTGAAATTCATTTGCTGTTAAGTCTTGCAAGTTTTTACAAGCTGGAATCTTTAACCCTGGGAATCTGAAATTTGTTTAATTTCCTGGTTTTAATTTCTGTTTACATTAGCTGCATATGGGAGAGGAGATGCCCCTAAAGGAACAATGTTATGTTTTGCTCAAAAACTGAAATTTAAGTTTGTTCATCTGTTTTGTTCTTTTCAATAACAGTCAAGGAGATGTTAGATTTCTGACTAATAACAATGTTTATAAGCCATTTTGCTATCAGGATCTCATTCAGACAAGTAGAGTTCCAGTAAGTGCTACTTGGTTTTTCAGAAGAACTCCCATGTCCATCTCAGAATTGTGTTTGAAATCTTCCACAAAAGAATGCTAAAGAAGCCATGTAAATTGCAGTTGCTTTCTTAGTTTTAGTTTATAATATCAAAAATAATTGTCTTTCCACAATCAAAAGTATGTGAGCCATTTCACAAAGACTTTGAATGGGTTTTAATCTACATATTAAGAAAGAAATGAATTATATAACTGTAAATAAAGCAATATTGATTAATTATCTTACATTTACGCGCTCCATTCTACGCATTTCATCTTCCAAAAGTGATAATTGTGCAGCAGTCGTCCAATGTATACAATCAACTGGACTGCATACATATAAATGACACTCTTAGACTTTATACTCAATTCATTTCAGCTTTCAAAACAAAACATAAAGAGAACCAAGTGAGGTCACTATATGTCTTGACCTCCATGAAACCTGAGAAATATAAATTTTATAGTTTCTTAAGATTCTCTTGAAATCTTTCTTAGATTATAGGGGCCTATAATGGCATTAAGATGTATGACCACACATTATCTACTAAAAAGCTCACAGAAACCAAGGACTAACTCAATGCAATCATAAAATCCAGAAATAATAAGTTAATAACTATCTTATCCTCTGTCCATGCCAAAAACCACATTGACCAAAACAGAGAACTAATATAAGAATAATAGGATTTCACTCTGTATATGAATGATACAAAATGAAAGTCAATTCATCCAAATGAATGTATGGATATAACTCTTGGTATAGCCCTAAAGTGCAATGGCAGAGGACAAGGATATTGAAAAGTGTGCAATATGTAGAAGACCGTACAAAAATGAACAGGTAAGCCAGTTTAACCAAAGTACCGAACAATCCAAAAATATATCATATTCACCACTTCCCACTGAAGAAAACATTGTTGTTATTGTTGTTTTGAGTATAATAGTCAACTGGGGTCAGCTGCAAAATTAAAACCTGCAATGCAAATACTGTAAGTGATGCCAGCAACTCTCCTTTTTATGGTTGCACATCTCACTTAATTAATATACTATTTAATAAATTGGGTATAATAAGTACCTTTACCCGCACCATCTGGTGCTAACGAGGTAGTGATGTTTCCACTATGTACACAAATTCATAGATGGGTCATGCTACAATAATGTCTATCCATTGCCCCTTTAAACCTATCATAGTATCATTCTATTGTAGGTATAGATGTCTTTCCCTCCAAATGACATTCCCTTTAGCTCATATTCCATCTGACATTATTATTTGGTGTATACTGTATATGGTTCAAACCAATTAGGGGAGACTGTAAAGAGACTGCCAGGCTCCTTGCTATCGATATTATAAACTTTCTGAATTTGCTAACACTTTTGTTTTGTGTTTGACAAAATATGATTTTTACACAAACTTTTCCAGAATTAAATGATTTAAATAACTATTAATTTAATTTCCAACACTTCACTTGAGATATTCAAACTTATAGATTTGCTTATATTAAACTCCTGGCAATTAAATATATAAACAATTTATGCACCTTTTATTGAATTTGTTTATCTCCAGGATGAAACACAGCTGCCAGGAGTGATACACAAATCACCAATATCAAATCGCAGCTCATAGAAACCTGACACAGGGCCTCAAGTGTAACACGCAGCCCCCACAAAGATAAATGCAGCCACCGACTAATGGAGTCACGGCTGGAAAGACTCCACGCAGCCCAAGAGGAAGGTCACATGACTATGCAATCCACACGCAGCACCAAGAAGAAAACATGACTCCCAAAAATTAATATGCCACCCTCTGTAATATAATCGCAAGTCTAGGAAGCTTGGTGACAGCTCGTATAGAATGATATGCAGCCTCTAGGGAGATACAACAGCCTCCTTGCACAACAATAGCTTCCAGATGAAGGAAATCGAAGCCAGCTGTAATAAATAATGAATTCAATTTACTCTTGCACGAAATTGGTATACATCAGCACCAATTTGCAGCCATAGAAAAACCAGAATTTCTTCCACAGATATAATTGCACAATTCACCACTACAGGAATGATTCAAAGTGCATCAGAGAGGAATCAGTCCTCAAACCCTTGTTGAAAGCTCTTCAACAAAAAACTTCATTAAAAAAGATGTCTTCAAGAATGAAATTCGATTTGCCTTCAAAGCTCTTATAAAAGATTAAAAGAGACTAGCTTCTTCCACACACTTTTCACTAAAGAAGCTTCTCATTCACAATTCAAAATTAGAACATAAAGCTAAGTTATTTATTAAGTTCAACTTAATAAACAACTTATATATCATTAAACCACATTAAAAGCTCTAAAATGCATCCAGTTGCTCATGTTAGGAATGGGAACACTGAGAGGGGGGGGTGAATCAATGTTCACTATATTTTATCTTTTTACTTAATCTTAAACTGAACTTAAATGCTTAAGTACTGAAATGACCATCCACATAAACATGAAACATGAAATCAACACATAACACCAATATGGTTACGGGGAAACCCAAATAGGTAAAAACTCCGGTGGGAATTGACACCCACTAATATTCTATACTAGTGGTTTATGATCCTTGTTAGAAGATCCTTAACCCTGTTAGGAGTTGCTTTACAATGTATTAAGTACAGTAGACCTTGTCAAGGGTCGGACCCTGTTAGGAGTCTTTTATAATAAACCCTGTTAGGGGTGTGGACGAACTGTCCTAGAGCTCACTGCTCAAGTGGTGAAGGTTGCAACCTTCTGATCTCAGAGGCACACTATATCTGTTGGATGAACTGTTACTGTGATACTACTTGTCTGATCAATTCCTTTGATGCACTGATGCTTTGACCTCTTGCAAAGCTCTAATACATCTTATAGACTCTTTGCACACTTCTACTCTGCTTATCTTAACTCTATAACAACTCTCATACTAATTACAATGGGTGCATCTCATATTTATATGTGCATACAAAACAAATAACTAGGTCGGCCCTTTAACCGATTACATACAACGCTTCTAATTGAATTGGCTCAAGCGTGTTTACAAACAAACATATTTATATGTCGGCAACCTAATTACAATAGGCGCATGGCCTTTACATCATAAGAATATAACCGCAAATCAAAATGCCAACAGTCGGCTGCTTACTTTGTTCTTCTCTAGCACACACTGGCTATGTAACTTCAACTGTCTGTAACTTTGTCATACTTGCATATCTGATCATGCGCTCATAGACTAAGCATGAATATAGTCTAACCAACTTATCTTCCAAGGCGCATACCATAACTTGGTCGTACACACGTGCGCTCATGCTTTGAGCTTCAGGTACTCTGTACATTGTCCAGTCTTCAACACTTAGCCGATTTTTGATCTTCTCATCAAGTGCGCTGACTCCAAACTACTATATGACTTTATTGCCATAATGACAACACTATACTAAGTCATATACACCAGTATAGCCAGCTTGCCAACAACTCACACCTCAGAACTATCATCTCTGACCTACTAAAAAAAACCACTGCCCAAAATAGGCTTACTAAAAATAGTAAACCCATCACAGAGACGCTCAAAACTCACTGTCAGCTCACCAGGGTCCCGATGATGAACTGACCATGCTCAGCTGCAGGAACCTACTAAAATGGGGACATTATAGAGACAAAAGGTCTTTATTTGTATACAGCTGCCAAGGATATACTGATTATTCAACGGCACAACTAATTACGCATTGCATGTTTTTGTGTATGCTTTGAACACTCAGACAATGCCTATATGAATCATTTTGATTATTAAAGGTTGTCCCCAAACAAAATAAAGAAGCAAATGCCTGATACATAGAAACATTTTCAAACTATTTCCTAAATCAAACATGGCATTGGACCTTTTTAATCAGTTTCCCATGTCTGCCACTAAAATAATTCATTGCAAGCAAATAGGCAATTGATGAAAAGGGATCAATGGAACCAACCTTATGATGGAGAATTTCAGAATTGAATGATTTTTAAGTTGCACACAACAGAAAATTGAGTTCTTTTATAGGTCAGTACAAATTTTTCTGCCAAGAAAAACTAGGGTGCTAATTGTTCATTCATTCTGAGAAGAGAAAGACTGACTTCTCTACCATCAGAGAGAAAAAGAGAAAGCATATCAAACTAATGGGATATTTTGAAGACTGAGATCAGACTTCTCCAGTACTACTAATGGCTAATTCATCACTATGATCTTTCTTCAAGAGAAGGCATCTTTTGTAGAAGGTGAAAAATAAATTATGACATTTGTTTAGACTTCTGCATCTCATTCTGCTTTTCCTTTTGTTCATGCTTTCTTATGATGGTTTCAATTTGGGATAATCTGACAAGATCTTGTATAGGATGTTCATTGGAACTACTGAACTTGAGCCATTCCACAGTTCAAATTTTTGCAATTTGGACATTCACAATTATAGAAATTCAACATTTTTATATTTCAGTATATACTGGATCTAATGATTTAATTACAAAAATATTAACAAGGACATGCCAACATTCACTTAATCATGATACAATTGTTCATTCTATATGTTGTTTACTCTCCTATCTAATAAAATGAATACTTGAAAAAATGAACAGAATTAATAACGCATACCAAATGGAGCAGTAGAAGCATATATGTATTCACACATGAAGTTATTACAGAAGTAGAATAAAAATGGTCAGCCAAGGATTAAACTCATACTTTTGACCATGTATTTTTCTTACATAAGTCATTCTTGGCCTGTCAATCAAAGTATGCAATGGAATTTTTATGTGTAGCCCTTGTAAAATAGTGAAAATTACTACTTCTGCAATACTCTATTTCATTAACAGATTTTTTCTAGTCTCAATCTTGTTATATGCATGTATATTGTATAAAGAAAGCTTTTTAGATAATATTCAAAATATGATGTCCATTTTCTACTATAAACCCAGCCTTCAGCTTCTTTTCACTTACTAGTTAGTTTTCATTTTTATTTTTTTAAACAAAATTGAAGATTATTTTTTTATATTATTTTAAGTTTTTAACAACCATCTCCCCACCAACAAAATTGGGAAAAAAAATACATCCTCAAAATCCTATCCCCATGTTCCCTTGTTCCCAAATCTTGGAGAAACATGGGAAAATCGAAATTCATGTCATATAGAATGTTTTGAACATTGAACTCCATGAGGAAAAAAAATGAAGAAAAGAGGAAAAAGAAAGGGGAAGTGTGTATCATATATTAATAAAAGGGTACAGGTAAAATGTTATTTCTTATTATATAGGTAACTCTTCTTAACTAACAAAGAAATTATCCAAATTAATTGCATATTAAAATAATAAATATATAATATATTAATTAAAAAATCTAAAAATGTTAAAAAAAAAATATGATAGGTCCTATTATAATCAATAGTTCCAACCAGTAATGGCTTGGGGAGAGATGAGGAGAGGTGCGCTAGGTTTTCATGGTAGCTATTGGGATAGGTTGCAGAACCAGTATGGGTGCTCGGATCTGTGTAGGAAACTTCTTGAAATGTGCCCACTTGGAAGGGCCTGGGAGGATTAGATGAAGGGTGATTTTCATCCTCAATGGGATTTCAACATAGGTCATTTGAATAGCTCCGAGAATGGCCTAAACAATTGCAGTTTTTTGAGGATCTTCAATGACATCAAAGGAGGCTTCAAGTTTGTGGAAGGGAAGGTTTGGAGGCCAAAACACCCCACCAATGCTTCTCAAATCCAAAAGGAGAAGCCAGCAACAGTCGACAACAGAGTGGTCAATGTTCGTATCGAGTTTGAAGGTTGGAAGGACTTAGTAAATCTGTACAAGGGCCTTTTTCATGAAATGGGGTGGTGGATGGTCGGCTTACCCACACATTCGCAAGTGGTGTGATGACATCTGGGGTAAGTACTTTGTTTTAAAAACCCTAATAAATGGTTTTTTCTTGGTTATTAGTGGTTGTGCTCGTGAAAAATAGAGGATTTTGTACAATGGACCGTTCTTGATGGGAGGCATAGGCTTTTTCATCGAGGACTAGACTCCAAATTTCAACCCTAAACAAGTTTCCATAGAAGAAATGCCCATATGGGTGCGCCTCTAAAATCTTCCACACGAGTATTGGAATGAAGAGATGCTCAAAGTCATCGGGAATAAGATTGGGATATTTTTAAAAGCAAATGAGGCCATTGAAAAAAGGATTTCAGTTTGTATGCAAGGATATGTATTGCATGGAAACCACATCCACCATTGCCTTGGGCAATAGAGATTTGGACCAGTGAAGGGATATGGTGGCAAGAAATCGAAGTGGAAGAAATTATTGAGCAACGTAAGAAGTGCAAGGAGTGGGGACATCAAGAATCTGAATGTATTTTGGACAAAAAGGGGAAAAGACTGGAGTAGGAGTGATGGAAGAAAACTGGTTCTTTAGAAGAAGAGAATATCGATACAGCAAGAAAGGCTCTTTCCTCTATTTCAAAGGAGACCCATGTGGAGATTGGTTCAGATAATGGGATTGGTGAGACATGCAAGGATGGGTCCTTGACTATGGAAGATGGAAGTTGTCCCAGCGGTGCACCAATCTGCAATACAAGGAAGACTATGGATATGTTTGGAGTACGTGATCCAACTACAGAGTTGGTACGGATGGGAGTTGTGGATGGCAAGATTGCTGACACAATATGTCAAAATAAGTCAAAAGTACTCGAAGATGCTTCAGAAGCACAGATGGGAGATTTGGGTTTGAAAGGCCCTTTGCCTTCGCCCAGTCTTGCAATTTTTGACTTTGAGGTGCCCACAGAACAAACCAAAGGGATGGATGTTTTGATATCCCCGGCCAAACTTTCTCCTAACAAAACAAAGTATTATTAGGATGCCTTTGAAGCGGAGATTTAATGTTAGGTACAAAAGGAGAACTGTCAAAAGGATGTACCCAAAACAACAGAAAATGACGCATTTTTCTCCTTGGAGGGTGATAGAGAGAGTTGAATGAATTCTTTAATGCTTGCTAGATGGCAAAAGAGTCAAAGGTGGGTTTGAGCCATTTTTTATGACAAAGTGAACATGGGAAAGAGAGCCTGTCACCTAGTAGGGACATGTGTGAGCATCTAGAGGTAGAAGATATTGGTCCTGCGGTCACACCCAAAGAAGATAAAAGAATAGAGAATGAGGAGCTCATCTCATATGAAGATTGTAGTTTGGAAATGGAGGATGAAGAGGATATTATGGACAAGAGAATTGTAAGTCAATCTCAATCCAAGAACAAGAAGGAAAAAGTAGACAAACGTAGTAAACAGAAGAGAAAATCAAACAAGGTCAGATTGGAATTAGCTAGTAGCACCATTGGTCAAAGCAAGCTACGTTTTGGGAAGGGCTTTTCCCTTCCCGAACCATAAAGGCCCTATCGTGGAATGCCTCTAACAAAAGGCAAATGATCAAGCAATGTCTTGATCATGAGCACCCAGATTTCATTCTCTTGTAAGAAACCAAATTGGAAAAGATTGATTTTGACAAAATGATAAGGAGATGGAATTGGTGGGAAGGCCTTTGTGTAGAATCTGTTGGGGCTTCTGAAGGTCTTTCCTTCCTATGGAATCCTTTTGTAGGTAAGGTGGTTGAAGTTGGTTATGGATCTCATTGGCAGTTGATCAAGGTGAAGTTAGGTAGTAATGTTGCAGATATCTTCTTCAATATTTATGGTTTGGCTGGTACAAACCAGAAAAAGCTTCTATCGGACCAACTCAGCGGTTTGATTCAAGATTTAAATTTTTCTCTTCTCATATTGGGTGGGGATTTAATGCTACAAGAGCCTTATCTGACAAACGTGGAGGCTGTGGAAAGCTTGGGACATTCCAAATGGATTTTCAGACTTTCATTTTTGGTAATAAGATGGAAGAGATCAACCCAAGATCAGACATTTTCACATGGACAAATAGAAGGAAAGGCTTCTCCAACATTGCGGAGAAACTGGACCGCTGTTTTGTAGCTGGTAATTGGAAGCAATGTGCCTTTATTTTTTAGTTGCATATTCTTCCCTACTCAGGGTCGGATCATTACCCTTTATCTTTACATTTTCAAGATGATCCCACTCCCATCAAGTCTCCTTTTAAATTTGAATTCATGTGGTTTAAAGATCCTAATTTTCTCCACTTGATTGATCAATGGTGGAAGGATCCACCTTGTGAGTATGGGACCAAGGCATTTTCTTTTATTAAGAAGCTGCAATATGTCAAACAGAGACTCAAAGAGTGGAATAGACATCATTTTAAGGAATCTTTGCAGACAAGAAGAGTGTAATGTCCCCGTTTTTCAGACTTCGGGATTAGCTTGGTTTGGCGACCCTCGCAAGCTAATCGGGTGTTCGGAGGGGGTCAGATTGTGGAGCCAGCATTGGGATTCCATTCTGGAGGTTCAGTTTATCAAGTCTGCTCTTCGTTCGGGTCATTTTGGCCAACTTACTATTTTTATTAAGTGGGGTTTCGGGTATGGCCAGGATTGGCAGGGTGTCTGCACGGAGCGTCAGACATCTCAGGATTGGATTTCAAAGAATCTCCAGTTTGAGAGACTTACTATTTTTAGTAAGTCTATTTTTAGCAGTGGCTATTTCTAGCAGGGCAGTATCTATTTTTGGCTGGACAGTTGGTCCTGGTGCTTTGTCAGAAGTTCGATGATTGCAGTCAGATGGTTCAGTTGCTTTTATTTTAAAGGTGTTATTAAATTAAATTATATTGATTTAATTTAATAACTAATGACTTTATAATATTATATTATAAAGTGGGAGTATTTAATAAAGTCATTAAGTGAAATATTTAAAAAGTGCTTTTTCGAAAAAGCTATATATTTTGCTTGAAAAAGCACTTTCATTCATTCATTATGGAATCATTTTTTATTTGAAGTGTGAAGAATTGCCTTGGCTGGGGTTTCGAGGACGGATTCCTCTTTCTAGTGATTTGAGTCATTGCCTGTAATGGTGAATTTCACAACTGTTTAATTCTAAATATCAATTCAATGCTGAGGTATATTGAATTGATTGAAGTTTCATTTCTAGAGTTGAAGATCTGCAGATAAAATGGTATTAATTAATATTGTGTAATGAAGTTTTGAATGTGTTGTTGAATGCTGAAGAATATCGAATTACAAATATAACTATTCAGTGGCTGGTTCATATTTATTAAGAATTGGAAGTGTTGAGCATTTGGCGGTTCTCAGTTTATGGGCGTTGGAATATATTTATGCTGTGATTCCAAAACATTACAAAAACGTCCCTGTTTGGTAACAGAATTTCTGACTTTGCCGTTGGAGTTTGAATTCTCTGTTCACGTGTTAGCAGCCTGGGCTTTGCAGCACACCTGGGACTTGCGTCTAGGCTGGAGATCGCGTGCTACAGCAGTATTAGGTGGCCGTTTCTGTCCCTTAGTCATTGCGTCCAGCACCAATACCTCACGTGCTGATAATTTGCAGTCACAAGCAATTTGTTCAAAGGTGGCGGCTTCATTGGTGTAGAAGGTGTGACAGTTAGAGAGCATTTTCAGTCACAGGTGCCTTAATGAATTTTAGAATAGAATTGTTTATGTACTTTGTTTATGCAAATAAGGTTTCTAATGTTGATTGTCATGTCCCCATTTTGGCTGACATCGTTTGGCATGACGGATTTGCCTATCATCGACTCTCGTAGGCAAATGGTTTGGAGAGAGGGTCATTATGTTGATCATTTGATTGCATATTGCTGACAGAGCCTACATTCGGTAGAGCCTACATGCAGTTGTAGTGGAGCCTACATCCAGAGTGAGCCTACGTTCAGTCTTGAGCCTACGTTCAGTCGTAGTTGGGCCTACATTCAGTTATGAGAGATTTGGGCCTACATTGTTATAATTTTGAGTTGAGAAATATACTTTATTATTATAATGTTATTTTATTATAAAGTACATTATAATTGGATGTTTCTAGAAGTTCTAGCAACTTCTCAAGGAAAAGAATAAATAGAGGGCTTGGGCTTTCATTTGGACAAGCTTGGATTTGGGATTTCTTCTACTTCTTCCATTGTGGAGCAATTTGTAGTCTTTTGGTCTGCAAATATCATTTGATCTTTGGGAACGATAGCTCCCCTAGATTGGCATAACTGAGGTAGTGAAATATCTACTGAAGGGTTGCATTATTGGAGTTGGTACTCAGCCAATTCATGTTGGACTTCATTGAGAATTGATGTAAGGGTTTGCAATTGTTTGGAATAAGGGTTTGAATTCATCATTTGCATTGGTGAATCTTTTTGGTAAAGGTTGGAGATCTTTTTGGCGCATTTTCAGTCAGTTCACACCAGGGCCTGAATTCAGAATTTTGTTCATATCTCTCAACATACTTGGAGATAATTTTTATGCATTTGAGGGGACAATAGTACTTCATTGGCGGTCCTGTTAATACCAATTTGGAGGCACAAAACCTTGCCATTTATTTTCTGTAGGTGCCGTACTGTACGGCCCTGGTACGGTAGGTACAGGTCTGGTACAGCAGCAGTAATCTGGGCTATATCAGGGTGCATTCGGAGGTGTCTCATCAGCGTTTGCAATCAGGGTTCAAGGAGCGGTTTCCAGGTTCATTACATGAGTTTTTGTTGTTGTTATTGAATGCCAAAATTGCATATAAGTTGTATGTAATAGTCACTGTCATACAAGTCTGAAACAGTACTGTTCTTCTATCATTTTGTAATTGAAATCAGTCATTGTTATGGTCAAGGAATCATTGTATTGATAGTGCATTATTAGGCCTTGTCTTTACCAAAGTTTCTTGTAAAGTAACAGTCCATATATGTGCTCAGATAACAGTCCATTGTAATCAGACTTTGTTATTTTGGATTGATATAATAGAAGGTGCATAGTAAGTTCATAGTATTAGTGCTCATATGAAAGGGTTTGTAACAGTCATACATTTCTAGGAAATCAGCTTACTGAACGTTGCAATCAGAATTAAGAAGTTCATGATCTATATTGGCATTGAGTCTTTGCATTGTTTAGAGATTCATTGTTGCTCATTGTATTACATTTCTATATCGGTATTGTTATCTCAATTGCATTTGATGCCCAAAAACAATTATCACATTGAAACACATCGTTACACACAAAACCATTCAGTGCATGCCAAGTGTTTGACGATTTGCCACAGTTCAGATTTGAGGTTTTAGTGATCCTACTGGTGAGGGTCATTACAGTGGTATCAGAGTGGTTTTCTTGCCATTTTGTTGGGTAAGAACCGTCTTTGCATGAGTGACCAGCACTTGATTGATTTCAGTATGGACAGGAATAGTACAGAGTTTCAGAGGACACGATCGTGGGTAGTAGATAGACACAGTAGAAATGATGGTTATTCAGACATTCGAGATGAACTTAAGAGAATAGACCAGAACTTGTTTGAACAGTGGAATAAGCACCACCGTGTGATGAATGATATATTGTCCGACCCAGCCAAGGTGAATAAGTTGTCAAGTTTTTTATTTGGCAGATCTTCTCGCAGGAGAGATAACATAAGATCGGCTGACACAGTTACCAGAAACCTTCATGAGGATTTTGAGGAACAAGTTAGTATTTCGACAGATGTTTCAATTTCTACTCAGCCACAGGAGGAAGTGGTGAAGGACACTATGCGGATTGATAGTAACTGTCAACTTGGTACTCAAGTTGAGATAGTTGTAGACAGGTTGCCTGAGGATGATGTCACAGGTGCTCAGAATAGTAACTACAGCACAATGGATTCAGATGATGATTGTGAGGAGGTTGTTGTGCATGATGATGAGATACCTGGTAGAGATGAGCAGACATTGAGCATTCATGACTTTGCTGAGAGAGAATACCAGGCACAGTTAGATGCTTCGCCACATGAGGTTGAGGCTGGTAGTACTTCGCATGATTTGTCCAGCCAGTTGAAGGTGAGCGTAGACAGTGTTGTGACTTCATTATCTCATCATGATAGGATGCAGTATATGATAGAGGATCACATCCGGATGATTCAATTACAGGGCAGACATAAGGGAGTTCAGGCAGAGTCTTCTTGTGTTGACTTACAGTCAATCAGGGAAAGAATGGGAGCGATGAAGATGAGTTATTTACATCTTCTTTCGGACCGCGACTATCTTCTTAGCCTTACCGGAGACTATTCAAATGCCTTGAGGAGGGAGGAAGAAGTTGGCAGGCTTTCTCAAGAGTTCGAGGACACTTGAGCCTCTTTGTTGAGTACTTCATTGGCATTACAGGACTTGGAGAGACGTGCTGATTTGATACAGGGAGACATCACAGGCACACTGGATTGTGTGATTGACACGGATAGTGGTTATGGTACGGTTGATCCTGATGATGTTACAGTGGCCGAGGATAGTACAGTTGATCAGAGTAGTGCAGCGGAGAGACATGTGGATAGGTATGGCGTGGAGTTGAGTTTAGTTTCATCTTGCACACCTGATACTCAGCTTTCTTTTACAGTCAGGTCACATGTTGATGATGATATGAGTCTGTCTAGCATTCACACTCCGGATTTAGAGATTGTAGTGGGTACAGTAGACAGGCGCATGAAGTCAGTTGGTATTGTTCACATTACTCAGGTGAGGAGTTTACCTGAGTTGCCAGTTGATTTCCGTTCATGGAGTAGATGTTGGGATCCTTATCTTAGTACTTGGGATTGTTTTGACCGGAGATATCTATCATTCCTTGGTAGTAGTATCTGTTGCACTATCATGGACTTGATTAGTAGTTTACCAGGTGTAGTTCTCATCCATGCCAGCAGCTTGTCTGATGCTGGAATTAGTTTTTATACACCTGTGTTGGGCGTTGTTCATGTATCCAGTCGACCATTCTTGTTGGAATGGATTGATGATATCCTAGATATGACGAAGTTTACAGATGAGTCCTAGGATCGTATTGGTATTGATGACATCCAGGAGTATGCTATGGACAGTTTTGAGGACTTAGCTTCCTCGGCAGGTTCATTTGTTACAGCGGAGTTGGACAGTGATGCTACAGTTTTTGATACTCCATATGATGATGTGAGCTTTGGAGTTGATTCACAGAGTATGGATGGTAGTACTCCAGAGATCCGTGATTTTGAGTCTACTCCTTTGGACAGTGCATTAGAGGAGGATTGTAGGAGACAGTCTAGCCAGCGTCATCATGTGGTTAGTCAGCTGAGAGTTAGTGAGCGTGACATTTCTGCCACTTGCGAGCATTTCGATGCTACTCATCAGTTGTTAGTAGTTTATGGATGGGGTTCTCCTACTAGTGATGAGCAGGGAGGCAGTTATCTTTCCTTGACAGAGATCCACTCTTTATGGGAGGCTATCCGGATTCTGAGACAGAATTATATGCAGTTGGTAGCCGACAGAGATTATCTTATGGAGTGGGGCAGTACAGCATATGACGCATTATTGGTCAAGGAAGATGAGGTGAGTGAGCTTACTCAGCAGCTCAACGTGACTTCTGAGTTTCTTGAGAGTACACAGTTGGCTTTCGAGGAGTCACAGTTTCATTTGGCTGAGGTGACCATGGAGTTAGAGCGACTCCAGTCTTTACCAGATTCTGTACAGTCACAGACCGTGGTGTCTGGTGATTCGAGGATGTCCATGGTCGAGGTTGATAGAGGCAGTGGAGATGAGGATATATCTGTCCTCGATACTAGTATTGGCATGTTTGGTTCGTTTCCACTGGAGGCAGGTTTAGTTGAGTTGGGTGCTGCAGCTGAGCATTGTGGTATGTTTGAATTGGTGGTGGTCTCTTCTACTGATGGCACGAAGACTAGTGATGTTGTACCAGAGATCATGTTTGATGTTGATGAATCGGTAGTTAGTTGGGTTCCTGTTTGTGATACTACTCCTTTGGAGGTGTCTTCGGAGGTAGCAGTTGGTTCGGGTTTGGTTAGTGATCAGTTGCAGTTAGTTACATCTGGATTGCAGTTTGAGCCACTAACTGATATTGGTGCATTTTATCGACATTACACTATAAGGTATGCTCATCAGTTTACTTTTGATTCACATGTTGATGAGATGATGATACGGAGATGTACTTTGGGTTCTAGTGCTTGTCATTAGTTATGGTATGGTTTGACTCCACGGGTAGAGAGTTGTGAGGCATATGACGTGGTGTTGGGTTCTGTGAGTGACAGCTGGATGATTCATGATCAGGAGATTGGGGGTGATACTGATGTTGTTGATGATTCAACCGTTGTTCTTGATTTCACTCCCTTGGCTATGTCATCTTCTAACTTAGCTAATGATCAGTCACAGTTGGTTGCATCACGTTTGCAGGATGAGCTGGTTGGTTCTTTTTACTAGCATTATATTTCAGGGTATGTTCACCGGCTTGCTTTTGATTCATGTATTGAGGAGTTGATGGCAGGCAGATTTGGTTTGAGTTATTGCTATCTGTCGTGTGATGCCTATTCACCATCAACGGTACATGGGAGTTATGGTTATGAGACAGTGGTTAGTGATTTGCAGAGTTGTTTTCACTTCAGGAGTTGTACAGTGTGTGGATTCTCCATACTTGGTGCAATTTTATTCGGGAGTGTTCATCGTTGTTGCAGAGTTGGATTGTGTGCTCTACACAGGCCAGTGGGATGTGTTGATGATATTTGCTATGTTGGTAGTTTCAGTTGTCCTCTCTACTTGGGTTTTGATATTTCGAGAGTTTGTTTCTTGTGGGTTCCTGACTCTGGCGGTTGTGATTTTGGAGTTTGGTTGAGTTGTATTTGCCAGTTTGATTATGGATTCTTCTTGATTATATTTCAGAGAATATTGCAGGAGCTTGCGTTGATTGACAGCAGTTTAGATCATGACTACATTTGGGATCCAGGTGGATTGATTGGTTATTTGTTTAGCCATTGCTTGGGGACAAGCAATTTCAGGAAGGGCGGACTGTCATGTCCCCATTTTGGCTGACATCGTTTGGCATGACGGATTTGCCTATCATCAACTCTCGTAGGCAAATGGTTTGGAGAGAGGGTCATTATGTTGATCATTTGATTGCATATTGCTGACAGAGCCTACATCCAGTTTGGGCCTACATGCAGTTGTAGTGGAGCCTACATCTAGAGTGAGCCTACGTTCAGTCTTGAGCCTACGTTCAGTCGTAGTTGGGCCTACATTCAGTTATGAGAGATTTGGGCCTACATTGTTATAATTTTGAGTTGAGAAATATACTTTATTATTATAATGTTATTTTATTATAAAGTACATTATAATTGGATGTTTCTAGAAGTTCTACCAACTTCTCAAGGAAAAGAATAAATAGAGGGCTTGGGCTTTCATTTGGACAAGCTTGGATTTGGGATTTCTTCTACTTCTTCCGTTGTGGAGCAATTTGTAGTCTTTTGGTCTGCAAATATCATTTGATCTTTGGGAACGATAACTCCCCTAGATTGGCATAACTGAGGTAGTGAAATATCTACTGAAGGGTTGCATTATTGGAGTTGGTACTTAGCCAATTCATGTTGGACTTCATTGAGAATTGATGTAAGGGTTTGCAATTGTTTGGAATAAGGGTTTGAATTCATCATTTGCATTGGTGAATCTTTTTGGTAAAGGTTGGAGATCTTTTTGGCGCATTTTCAGTCAGTTCACACCAGGGCCTGAATTCAGAATTTTGTTCATATCTCTCAACATACTTGGAGATAATTTTTATGCATTTGAGGGGACAATAGTACTTCATTGGCGGTCCTGTTAATACCAATTTGGAGGCACAAAACCTTGCCATTTATTTTCTGCAGGTGCCGTACTGTACGGCCCTGGTATGGCAGGTACAGGTCTGGTACAGCAGCAGTAATCTGGGCTATATCAGGGTGCATTCGGAGGTGTCTCATCAGCGTTTGCAATCAGGGTTCAAGGAGCGGTTTCCAGGTTCATTACATGAGTTTTTGTTGTTGTTATTGAATGCCAAAATTGCATATAAGTTGTATGTAACAGTCACTGTCATACAAGTCTGAAATAGTACTGTTCTTCTATCATTTTGTAATTGAAATCAGTCATTGTTATGGTCAAGGAATCATTGTATTGATAGTGCATTATTAGGCCTTGTCTTTACCAAAGTTTCTTGTAAAGTAACAATCCATATATGTGCTCAGATAACAGTCCATTGTAATCAGACTTTGTTATTTTGGATTGATATAATAGAAGGTGCATAGTAAGTTCATAGTATTAGTGCTCATATGAAAGGGTTTGTAACAGTCATACATTTCTAGGAAATCAGCTTACTGAACGTTGCAATCAGAATTAAGAAGTTCATGATCTATATTGGCATTGAGTCTTTGCATTGTTTTGAGATTCATTGTTGCTCATTGTATTACATTTCTATATCGGTATTGTTATCTCAATTGCATTTGATGCCCAAAAACAATTATCACATTGAAACACATCATTACACACAAAACCATTCAGTGCATGCCAAGTGTTTGACGATTTGCCATAGTTCAGATTTGAGAGTTTAGTGATCCTACTGGTGAGGGTCATTACATTGATAGATTGAGAAGTAATTAATGGTTTGCAAAATTGGTTATTGTAAGATGGTGAATATACTTTCAGAAGTTATTAATTGCAAGTTACAATTGGAAGTAATGAGATTATCATATTAGTGTTTGAATGATTCAACCATTGAGGGTGACAATTTACAAAAAAAATATCAAATTTAGTATATTGATCCAGATATTCAGAGAGAGCCAACTTAGGCTCTTCACAGTGGTATCAGAGCATTGATCTTGCCATCCTGTGGGGACTGGTTACTTTTTTTTATGAAGTTATTATAAGAGTGATCAGCACTCCTATTTCCCAGCTATGGATAGATACAGGAGATCTAGTTCAGGGAGTCGACATAGCAGTAGGGGGAAAAGAACTGATTTAGATGCTTTGGTTGAAAGCGTTGAGAGATTGAGACTGCATCATCAGAGACTAGCAAAGAGGTTGTCGGATCTTGCTACAGTGGACAGAGCAGCGAGATATATGGTCTCTGCCTTTAGTAGGCCGACATCGAGTTTGCAGGGGAGAAGGTTAGAGTTTTCTCCTACAGTTGATCGTGATGTTGATGTACCTTCATCTAGTTCAGCACCTACTATTTCCATTCGCAGTGCTGATGATACAGTTATTGCACCGGAACCAGTGGTTGTTTCAGTGCCACGGGAGGACAGCAGTGTTGAGCATCACCGGGTTGAGGCTCCCAGAGCAGTCACTATGGATTGTGCAGAGGCAGCTGATGTTGTAGTCATCTCTGAGTGTTTAGATTCTTCCGTGGAGGGAGTTGTCATTGGAGATGTTTATGTCAGCTACAGTAGTGTTGCTCCAGTTCAGGAGGCAGTTGCTTTCTCAGATAGGCCCGAGGCTTGTATTGAGTCTCCTAGCGATGTAGTTGGTGATCAGGGTATTACAGTGGGGTCACTTGATTTCAGTTCGGGCTCCAGCATTGTTGGTGCACAGCTTGACGACGAGTCATGTGTGCAGAGATCTGTGTCCGCAAATGAGATTCCAGTAGGTGATGTGAGAGTTGACAGTATAGACATATCTGAGGACACTTTTGAGGATGCTATGAGTTGCATTGGTGACGACACCCCCTGTATGTTGTTGGGTGACGACTGCGAGGAGAGTTTGAGCTCTGACAGTTCAGAGATTTATGATGGCAGTCGCAGTATGGGATCAGTACAGGAGACAGTGGTCTTTTCCTGTGCTGAGGATGTGAGCATGGAGCTTTCTAGTGAAAACACTCAGGATGGGAGTGTTGTAGATGATTTGGCAGACCTAATTCCATGCTACAGTATAGTCTATCCACAAGTCGACATTGAGTCGTGTACGTGGCCAGAGTTAGTAGAGGAGATGCAGTTAGAGGATGTGTACACTAGCATTGCAGATATCTCCGATGTTGAGAGCGATGATGAGTGTTGTAGTATTTCTGGCTTTCTATATCTGACTTTGGGCGTAGATTCAGCGTTGTCGTTTGGTGGGGATGGGTTCTCGGATTTAGTGTTACCAAAACCCACAGATGAGGACAGGGAAGCTTTCGAGTGGCAGGAGTTTGTTACAGCCAGGGCTTCCATGTCTAGAGAGAGGGTTACTCCGTCAGTGACTCATGAGGATGTGTCTCAGGATTTGGATTGTCAGATGGTTGCAGAGGACGAGGTAGCTAGAGATGGTGTTGAGTCAGATTCAGCAATAGCTTCCTCGGGGTTAGATGAGGACATGTCCGATGCTTGTATTCAGAGTGTAGAGGTGTACTCAGATGTAAGTACACAGAGAGACGGTGATCTTGAGGGGAGTTTGTTGTATACAGCTTCCTTTCATAGTGTGGACAGTGCATTTGAGGTTGTACATAGGAGGCCTGTTGTGTAGAGTCATCATGTGACCAACCAGTTGTGAGTTGATGAGAGGGATATTTCTTCTACTCTCGAGCATTTTGATGCCGCTCGTCAGTTGCTGGCTGTTTATGATTGGAGTGCTCCTATGACAGATGAGTCCAGCAGTGGTTACCTTTCATTGATAGAGATTCACTCCTTGCGTGAGGCTGTCAAGATTTTGAGACAGAACTATTTACAAATGGTAGCCGACAGAGATCACCTAGTGGAGTGGGGGAGTACAGCTTATGAGGCACTGTTAGATAGAGAGGATGAGGTGAGTGAGCTTACTCGGGAGCTCACAACGACTTCAGAGGTATTAGAGAGCACTCAGTTGGCTCTCCAGGAGTCACAGGCTCAATTAGCCAAGGTGACTGTGAAGCTGGAGCATCTTCAGTCTACCCCATCACCAGACCCAGTACAGTTACATATTATGGTGTCTGAAGATCTGATGATGTCCACAGTTGGGGTAGTTGGATGTGATAGCAATGGGGATACATCCGCCCTTAATTTCAGCATTGGAGGTGCAGATTTACTTCCATCGGATATTTGTGCAGTTGAGTTAGACACTGCAATAGAGAGTTGTAGTGTGCCGGACTTTGGGATGGATACTACAGCTGGTAGCAGTACGTCAGGTGATACAGTACCGGACATTGTAGGTAGTGAAGTGGACCAGTCAACATTTAGTGTTCCTATTCATGACACTACTCCCTTGATTGCTCAGCAGGGAGGCAGGGTATCACCTGAGTCGGTTGTTAGTGATTGCATAGCTGGTGATGATAGGCAGCTGACTACGTCATAGTCACACGATGACCAGTTATGGTTCCGAGGGGAGCAATTGGATGCTACCTCCTATAGATTTTACTGCCCGGAGTCATTCTTGGATTACCTTCTTGAGAGTTCAGAATTTCATGAGGGATCTTACCGAGCTTCTGAGGGTGTTCTCATCCGGGGTATAGGCGCGATCCGGCGTTTGGTGAGAGAGATTGTCGGTACTTTGACTATGATGCTCCCTCACAGATAGTTTGAGGTTGGGTTTGCTGAGAGGGTCACCCAAGACCCTACCCAGCCTACAGTTATACGGAGTCAGAGATTGGAGCCATCTCCTGATTCCAGGTTTGGCCATGATGAGCGGTTGACAGAGATTGGGGTTTCTTACCAGCATTTCACGGTGGGGTATGCTCATCACTTTTCTTTTGACCCTCAGCTGGAAGATTTGTTTTCACGTAGGGGTAAATGGGCTCCGGTATCCTACCATCCATTATGGGATGGATTAGCACCATCGTTTGCTGATGGGTTTGGTAGTTGCAAGTTAGATTACTTGTAGTGTCCACACACTCAGGACTGTTTTTCAGGTGTCAGAGTTGATAACAGTGATCCAGGCACATTTGGTCACTGTTGTTTTCCTAGTACAGTTGGGTGTGAGTATTGGATCGACAGGGACTGAAATT
Source organism: Chamaecyparis obtusa (assembly GCA_027943335.1). Classification (NCBI taxonomy): domain Eukaryota; kingdom Viridiplantae; phylum Streptophyta; class Pinopsida; order Cupressales; family Cupressaceae; genus Chamaecyparis; species Chamaecyparis obtusa. The sequence goes on from BSBK01006159.1 coordinate 452,683, forward strand.
TTGACGGAGTTGTTATTGCAGATGGGTTGAGTTCCGTTGGGTTGTTTTCAGCATCGGCATCTACAGTTGGGTTACAGCTGTTGTTTTCAATGGTGTGTGTTTGGTTGATGTCGGTTCTTTCTTCACAGGAGCTTAGTGCAGATCGGGACATTACCTGTGACCATCCTTGGGATCCGGGTGGATTGTGATGTTCCTTGTTTTTCTTGATTGCTTGAGGACAAGCAATCTTGGGAAGGGAGGACTGTAATGTCCCCATTTTTCAGACTTCGGGATTAGCTTGGTTTGGCGACCCTCGCAAGCTAATCGGGTGTTCGGAGGGGGTCAGATTGTGGAGCCAGCATTGGGATTCCATTCTGGAGGTTCAGTTTATCAAGTCTGCTCTTCATTCGGGTCATTTTGGCCAACTTACTATTTTTAGTAAGTGGGGTTTCAGGTATGGCCAAGATTGGCAGGGTGTCATCACGAAGCGTCAGACATCTCAGGATTGGATTTCAGAGAATCTCCAATTTGAGAGACTTACTATTTTTAGTAAGTCTATTTTTAGCAGTGGCTATTTCTAGTAGGGTAGTATCTATTTTTGGCTGGGCAGTTGGTCTTGGTGCTTTGTCAAAAGTTCGATGATTGCAGTCAGACGGTTCAGTGGCTTTTATTTTAAAGGTGTTATTAAATTAAATTATATTGATTTAATTTAATAACTAATGACTTTATAATATTATATTATAAAGTGGGAGTATTTAATAAAGCCAATTAAGTGAAATATTAAAAAAGTTCTTTTTTGAAAAAGCTATATATTTTGCTCGAAAAAGCACTTTCATTCATTCATTATGGAATCATTTTTTATTTGAAGTGTGAAGAATTGCCCTGGCTAGGGTTTCGAGGACGGATTCCTCTTTCTAGTGATTTGAGCCATTGCCTGTAATGGTGAATTTCACAACTGCTTAATTTTGAATATCGATTCAATGCTGAGGTATATTGAATTGATTGAAGTTTCATTTCTGGAGTTGAAGATCTGCAGATAAAATGGTATTAATTAATATTATGCAATGAAGTTTTGAATGTGTTGTTGAATGCTGAAGAATATCGAATTACAAATATAACTATTCAGTGGCTGGTTCATATTTATTAAGAATTGGAAGTGTTGAGCATTTGGCGGTTCTCAGTTTATGGGCGTTGGAATATATTTATGCTGTGATTCCAAAACATTACAAAAACGTCCCTATTTGGTAGCAAAATTTCTGACTTTGCCGCTGGAGTTTGAATTCTCTATTCACGTGTTAGCAGCCTGGGCTTTGCAGCACACCTGGGACTTGCGTCTAGGCTGGAGATCGCGTGCTACAGCAGTATTAGGTGGCCGTTTCTGTCCCTTAGTCATTGCGTCCAGCACCAATACCTCACGTGCTGATAATTTGCAGTCACAAGCAATTTGTTCAAAGGTGGCGGCTTCATTGGTGTAGGAAGGTGTGACAGTTAGAGAGCATTTTCAGTCACAGGTGCCTTAATGAATTTTAGAATAGAATTGTTTATGTACTTTGTTTATGCAAATAAGGTTTCTAATGTTGATAGATTGAGAAGTAATTAATGGTCTGCAAAATTGGTTATTGCAAGATGGTGAATATACTTTCAGAAGTTATTAATTGCAAGTTACAATTGGAAGTAATGAGATTATCATATTAGTGTTTGAATGATTCAACCATTGAGGGTGACAATTTGCAAAAAAAATGTCAAATTTAGTATATTGATCCGGACATTCAGAGAGAGCCAACTTAGGCTCTTCACAAAGAGGATTGAAATTAATCTAGAACATTTAAATAGCAAGGTTATTAGCCAGGGTATGACAGACTTTGAATTCACAAGGGAGAAAGAGTTGTTACAGGAGTATACTAAAATTTTGGCCCAAGAAGAGTTATACTAGAAGCAAAAATCAAGGGGACTTGGTTACAAGTTGGTGACAAAAATACTAAGTTTTTTCACTCTTCTATGAAAGCAAGGAGATTTAAGAAAAAAATTCAGAAATTAAGGATGCTAATGATGTTGTCCTCTCTAATAGAGATGATATTAATCAAGAAGTCATTTTCTATTTCTCCTTGCTCGTACAAACTGATCAAAGTAATACAATCAGGGATTATGAGGTGGCCACTATTATTCCAAATTTGATCATTGGGAGTCAGAATGCTAGTCTACTCAAGCCAGTGGAGTTAGAGGAAGTAAGGGTGGCTTTATTTTCTCTTGAGCATAACAAGGCCCTGAGACCGGACGGCTTTACGGCTGTTTTTTTTCAAAAGACTTGGAATTCAATCAAACTTGATCTGTTGGAGGTTGTGGAGGATTCTAGATCCAAGTCTTATATGTGTAGAGATCTCATTAACACTTTTATTGCTTTGATCCCAAAAAAGGAGGCAGCTGAATCCTTCAATGACTTTAGGCCCTTTTCACTATGCAATGTTACTTATAAGGTGATTGCTAAGGCAACAGCTAACAGACTGAAGTCTTTATTCCTATACATAATTCTTGATGAACAAAGTGGATTTATTCCTAGGAGGTCCATTGTTGAAGGGATTATCATTGCGCATGAGGCAATTCACTTGGTTAGTAGTGCCAAAACAAATAGGATGCTAGTTAAGTTGGACGTCAAGAAGGCCTACAATCATGTGGAGTGTACCTTTCTATTGCAGATTTTGAAATGCTTTGGTTTTGATGATCGATGGATTGCTTGGATCAAGAGTTTTTTATGTACTCCCCATTTTTTTGTTTTAGTCAATGGAAGCCCATAGGGTTTCTTTGCATCCACTAGGGGTATCCGGCAGGGAGATCCTTTATTGTCAGCTCTTTTTATCATCCTGGCTGAGTTTTTGGGATGACTCATCAATAAAAGATGGGAGGATGGGAGATGGAAAGGTATTCTTGTTGCTCATGGTATGGATGTTGTTACACATCAGCAATTTGTTGATGACACCCTTCTCATGGTTGAATCATCCCTTAGAGAAGCTCATTGTATGAAGGAAAGTTTGGATAAATATTGTCTGGTGTCTAGTCAAATGGTCAATTTGCAAAAAGTCGGAGGTTTTCTTTTTTTAACACCAATCTCCCTAACAAAGAGAGATCTGCAAGATCCTTAAAGTTAGAAGGGGTACTTTGCCTACTAAATTTTTGGGGCTTCCTTTATTTGCAAGTGCCAGTAGGGCTAATTTGTGGACCAAACTAGTGGAGTCTTGTATGGGTAAACTCGAAGGCTGAAAGAGTGGGTGGCTTTCTGTTGTAGGTCAAATTCTCATGATCAAAACTGTAATTTCTACCATTCCCTTCTACTCCATGATGTGCATGAAGATCCTAGAAAAGATTATCAAGCTAGTTGAGAAAAAGATGAGAAATTTTTTTGGAACGGTAGTCAAGGACAAGACAAAATTCCTTTGCTAGCAAGAGACAAAATATGTTTGCCGAAGTCGATTGGAGGGGCTACTCTAAGGAAATGGAATCTTGTGAATGAGGCTATGGGAGCTAAGTTGATTTAGATGATGTACAAAAGACCAAACCAAAAATGGGTGAAAATATTAAGGCATAAGTACTTGGATGTGCAATCTAGTGAGATGCTTATAGTTTTGGAGCCTCCTAGGGGCTCTTTGATTTGGAACTTTATGATGAATTGCAGACATGTCATAATACACCATCACACATGGAAAATTGGTGATGGAACAAGTGCCAACTTCTAGAGTGACTCCTTGGAAGGGAAACCTGCTCTTATTGATGGTGCCTACATAGTAGGGATTTGCATAGAATTACAGAGGAAAATTGGGGTACGAAAGTGGCAGACTTTATGATTAAAACAAGTTGTAATGGTGATGTGAAATGGTCTTGGTGTAATGTCCCCATTTTGAGCTAGCATTGGAGTTGGTGGATTTAGCCTATCATTGGGTCCTTGTAGGCTAATACTGGTGATTAAAGGACCCTGTTGTAGGTCTTGGCCCCTTTTTGAGGGACTAACTATTTATAGTAAGTCAACTTATAGTTCTACTGAGCTCAGAGGATTTAGAGGAGTTATATGATGCTTTCAGATTTTATTTCCGGCTTCCAGTTTGGACTCCAAGATTCTTGGAGGGAGCATCTATTTTTAGTAAGTCACCCCGTCAGGTTCATTCATCATCTTTCATCATTAGGATCACTCTTGTGGTATCAGATTTTGATTCTGATGCTTCCTCAGTTGTTTTCGCAAGATGGGTGAATTATAATTATTATTTAATTAAATCGGCTAAGGTTGCCATTTTTATTGGGAATGTATTCTGGGCATCTTAGTCTTATAACTCGTTGGAACCAAGTTGAGAATTTTTAAATCCTGAGCTCATTAAACAAGAACCCTATGTGTCAGAATAGCATTATTTTAGTAAAAGGGTCATTTTCAACATTCAAGTGAAGAGAAATATAATAGTTTATTATATTTCAAATGTGCAACATAAAGCAAAGTCTTTTGTAAGTGAAAAGTGTGTGGAGAAGATATCTTTTATTATAAAAGCAATGCTTTGGGCAAAAAGAAATTCATTCTTGACTTATAAATTTTATAAAATTTGGTTGTAAAGAAGATGGCTAGGGTTTGATGACTAATTCCTCTCTTTTTGCAATTTGAATCATCACTGATTGATGATGAATTTTGCTTCTTAATTCTAAAAATTTCATTGTTGGCTCTGTGAATTCAAATTTGATGCCGAAGTATATCAAATTTAAGGAGATTTGAACAATTAATGATTTAAAGAGAAGGCAGCGCAAGGTATTAAAGTTGCAGATTTTAATTCAAAGGAAGTTGTGTTTGTATTTGGAGGTTGGTGTAATTCTTTTCAGCCAGCTTGTGCTTCATCAAGTGGTTGTGTGACTTCCTTAGCAGCCTGCACATCATCATTAAGTGGCTGCGTTTCTTCCTGGCAGCCCACGCACATGTTTAGAGGGCTGTGTTTACTTCTTGACAGCCAACGTGCATTCCTAGGAGATTGCGTTTCAAGTCCAGCTGATTATTTTGTCACAAAAAGGTGCTCATTCATTTTGGTTAATTGTTATGATGTATGACAATTGAATTAAAATAAATTTGATGAATGTGATCATTACGGTGAAGTGTTGAAATTTGAAATTAATTATTTTCTATATTACTCAATTCTGGAAAATTTCAATAAGTTAATTATTGTTAAGAGAAAAAACACAAATTTGGCAAGCAAATACAGAAAAAAATAACATCTTCAGCTAAGAGCCAGGTAGGCTCTTTACACTTGGAAGGATAGAAAAGAGTTGGGACTGTCCATTGAAGATACTCAAGAACTGGATCAAATCATGCAAAGTTGGAACTTTATACTATGAACTTTATATGAACTAATTTGGTGCAGATCCAAGCATGGTGAGTATTCAATTGAAATTGGCTACAAATTAGTGGTGGTAGTCATGGATGATGAGGATTGGCCAAGACATTTGTGTTGGAATAGATACTATTTACCCAAGGAGGGAGGTTTTTCTTGGTTGGTCATCAAGCAGAGAATTCTCATAGGTGAAAGATTGATGCGTTATGGATATCGTGGGCCTTTCGAATGTGTTTTATGCAGGGAGAGGAATGAAAATGTTGATCATCTTTTGTTACATTGTAAGTATTCCTTTCATTGTTGGCAGTATGTCCTTAAAAAGCTGAATTTGTCTTTTGTTTGTCCAAGCACGATTAAGGAGATGTTTCAAAGTTGGAGATCGGTAACTTCCAAATCAGCCTTTTCTTCTATTTGGCAAATATGCCCATCATCCATAGTATGGGAATTACGGAAAGAACACAATCGATGTATCTTCCAAGGAAAAGTTGAATCAATGGACAGATTGTGCATGAGAATTAAGAACTCCATATCAAAATTTGTGAATTTTGCTGCTGCCTACCAAAATCCTAGTAAGTTCCCCTTTACCCATGCAGATTGCATTCTCCAAAGATAGTGAGCACTCCTCAAAGTTTTGCCTGTTAATGGGCAGAAAAGGGTTAATCCTAATCCTAGTCCAGCAGTAGGAGTGAAGTAAAATGGATGAAGCCAAACAATGGATGAGTTAAAATAAACTTTGATGAGGCGTCTAAGGGCAATCTAGACCCTTCAGGAGTGGGGTGTGTGGCTCATGATTTGAAGGGTAACATCCTCGCAATAGAGACTAAGAAGCTTGTTGAGGGAACCAATAATAATGTTGAAGCTCAAGTGGTACTATTAGCTATTGAATTAGTGTCTAAAATCCGAGTAGAGAGGTTGTATTTGGAAGAGTATTCACAAGTGACCGTGAATGCAATTGCAAATGAGCATGCCCATGTATGGCATATTGACAAAGTTATCAATATCATCCAGAAGAAACTTTCATGTTTTAAAAACTTCAAAGTTTCCCACATTTTTAGGGAGGGAAATGGTTTGGTAGACTCATTGTCAAAAATGGCGGTGTCCTTTGCAGTAAATTCGACAACAATTTGGTGGAAGTTTTGGTGTAAGTGATATAATGTTTGAAATGATGGATTTGCACATTGGCGTACGAAGGTTGATATGGAGTTGAATTTGCACACAATCTAGAGCATTTGCATTGATTGTTTTGACAAGCCATTTATGTCTAGATCAGTTCTTTTGTAACGATCGAGGGCAACATTTAGTGGCATTTTATTTCCAATTTGGAGGTTGGGGCCTTGAGTTTGAGGGTAGCTTTTAGTGGTGTGTGTGGGTGTTCTACAAAGGATTGGAGGCAAATTTCAATTTCAAAGCCTCCAAGCAATAGATATCATTTTAGGGCAAGACTTCTAAGGAACGACTGAAAATTGTTTTCATCGCTGACAGCTTGTTCTTCCTCATGCTCATTCAAGCCTTGTTTGGTATTGATTTTGTGGTGGCAAAATTCAAGTATAGGACAATCACAGATATCTCTTCTATGTTTTGCACATGTAGATTGGAATTTGGAAGCAGAGATGAAGTGAGAAGGGTTGTGGAGCATTGTGTCAGGGTAGAATGGCGTGTTGGACTTGATGCAATTTTGGAGCTGACAAAACCTGGTCATGGCTTTGTTGCGGCCAAAGGTGACTGGGTGGGTGTAATGTCCCCTTTTTTAATATTATGGGCAATTACTTAATACTACTTATATTCATATTTTTTATTTAATTACACTTATGTAATTGACAATTTATGAGCACAATATGTATAATTATAAATCGCTTGCTATCTCAGATATTTACAATGAGAGATATGCTAAAGTGGACTGAAATACTTCTACTATAAATGTCGTTTCTGATATAATTCTTGAAATTATTGCGAACCTAAATGTGTTATGATATTGCCTTAAGCAATATAGTTGGTTCTTTTTGTAATTAACATTTAATACATGCAAGCTGAGAAATTTATCACTTACAAAAATGGTTGTTATCTCTGATCTGGAGTTATGTTCCTACAACAGTATTGATGTTGTATCTGATCTAACAATATATTCATGCAAAGATCGATGTCGTCTTTGATCAATGCTCTGTGTACATGTACAAGGAGCCGAAAGGCTGATTGCTCTAAATAGAGCGAATCTGATATATATAAACAAATAATAATAATTCCTTCAATGATGCCTTGAGAGAACAAGACGTCTGTCACTATATACTTACATTTGCCAATGAAAGAATATGAGGATGAGATACATCCTTCCATTTGTTTAATCGTGCCTCTTCAGTTAAGACTTGTTAACATCATAATCACTTGTTAATTTGTAACACACTTTATTCTATTGAAAATCGACTTGAGTTAGCCAATCGAGTATATTCATGCTATTGACAACTCTTTTGTAAAAGAACGATACCAACTGTGGTAATTGTTGTTTATGAAAAGAGGAAATATGATTGTATGGTGCTGATACGCAACAGTGGAATGCAATATGTCTGATTAGTGTTGTTGTTAGGATTAACAAGGCAGAAATAAAAATTACATGCAAATATAACCAATATCAGAAAACAATAAACCACACAAAAGAGAACACAAGACACAAAGATTTAACGTGGTTCACCCAATCCCTGGGCTACGTCCACCAACAGCGAGTCCAATATTTTATTATCCAATGATTACAACCTAATTACAATCTGTAATCCCCTTACAGCTCAATTCCCTCGCAAGTACTAAAATGATACATTATGAAATCCCTAACCCTAAGCCATATTATAGAATATTTTTCCACTTTAGGGTTAGAATGAGTTACAATCATGTCGGCCCAAAAATAGTTGAAAATATGTCAGCGAGGGCAGAAGGAAAAGTGTACAGTACTTTCCTGATCAGTCACCACAAGCTAACAATCTCCCACTTGGTGACTGATCAGTATCCACACTAAAAACCCTCCCACTTGGAGACTGATCTTGTAGCAATACAACTACCATATGAGGCTCCCACTGGATCGAACCACTCTGGACTCGGCTATTCCTTTATTCTGTTCAGTCTAGAAGACCAACTGAAGCTGAACATGAGTTCAACTTCTCCCTTGTTACTACCTTTGTAAACATATCTGCTGGATTATCATCTGTATGTATCTTTTCCAGCTTTATCTTCCCATCATCCAAAACTAACCGAATGAAATGGTACCGTAACTATATGTGTTTTGTCTTTGAGTGCAAAGCAGAATTCTTTGCAAGATGAATGGCACTTTGGCTATCTATATGCAAAAAATTACCCATCTATGGATGTCCCAATTCTTCCATGAAGAATTGAAGCCATATCATCTCCTTGGCTGCCTCTGTAGTGGATAAAGCAACCACCTTTTGTAGTCGAGAAATCCAACTCACTACTGTCCCACCAACAGTAAATACATAGCCTATAGTACTCCGCTTGCTATCTATATCTCCTGTCAAATTTGAGTCAACATAGCCTTGTACAGTAGTAGTAGATCCCCCAAAGTGTAAACACTTATTGGATGTACCTCTCAAGTATCTGAGAATCCATTTGACTGCATTCCAATGCTCAATACCAAGGTGACTCATATATCGGCTAACGACTCCCACTGCATGTGCAATATCTGGCCTAGTACATACCATAGCATACATTAAGCTCCCTACAGCTGAAGCATAAACCTTGGACATTTTACCCTCTTCTTCTGATGTCTTAGGACACATCTCCTTAGTCAATTTCAAATGACTAGGCAAAGATGTGCTGACAGCTTTGGCATTCTCCATAGAGAAATGTTGCAACACCTTCTCAATATAATCAGCCTGAGATAGAGACAACTTCCTATTTTTCCTATCTCTGCAAATTTTCATACCAAGGATTTGTTTTGCTACCCCCAAATCCTTCATAGCAAATGAATGTGCTAAATTTTGTTTCAACTCCTTAATGTGAGCCATGTTAGACCCAGCTACAAGCATATCATCAACATATAAACATAAAATAATGTACCTATCATCATCCAACCTCTTAAAATAAACACAATGGTCAGAATGACACCAACTGTATCCATGTTCATTCATAAAAGTGTCAAATTTAATATACCATTGCTGAGGTGCTTGCTTCAAGCCATATAAACTCTTCTGCAATCTGCACACCAAATTCTCCTTACCCTTGATCTCAAATCCTTGTGGTTGTACCATATATATTTCTTCATCCAAATCACCATGAAGAAAAGTTGTTTTAACATCAAGCTGCTCTAAATGCAAATCTTCAATAGCCACAATACTTAAAACAGTACGGATAGAAGTCATTTTAACAACAGGAGAAAATATCTCATCAAAATCAATACCCTTTTTCTAGGCAAATCCTTTTACAACTAACCTGGCTTTAAATCTTTTCTTACCTCCATCCTCTTCTTTTATCCTATAAACCCATTTATTTTGTAAAGCCCTTTTACCTGCAAGTAACCTACATAAATCCCATGTTTGATTTTGCAGCAAAGAGTCCATTTCATTTGTCATTGCAGACTCCCACTGAAGCTTTGTATCCACCTGCACAGCTTCATTATAACATTCAAGTTCACCATCATCTGTTAATAAAATAGAATACAAGGACGGAGAGAATCTGTCTGGAGGTCTACTTAGCCTTGTTGACCGTCTAACATTTACTGGGGTTTGTGGTATTTGTTGTTACTGTTGTTGCGGAGCATAAGGAACTACTGGAACATCATCTTTTCGAGTATCATCCAGTACTACCTAATCATTTTCTTTCTTCTCATGCTACTGCAACAGATCTTTGTACAACACCTTCTCATTGAATATGACATCCCTAATTCTTACAATTTTATGATTTTCAAAATCCCAAAGCCTATAACCAAATTCATCAATGCCATATTCAACAAATACACATTTCTTTGACTTAGCTTCCAACTTGGTTTTATTTTCAGAATCTATATGTGCAAAAGCTTCACAACTGAAGGTTTTGAGAAAAGAATAACTCACCTTCTTACCACTCCATGCTTCCTCTGGAATACCACAGTCCAAAGGAGTAGAGGGGCATCTATTGATTAAATAAACAATAGCGTTCACAGCCTCTACCCACATGTTTTTGGGCAGCCTAGCATGCAACCTCATACTCCTTGCACGCTCCATTATTGTCCTGTTCATGCGTTCAACCACTCCATTTTCTTGTGGAGTCCTTGGTACATTTTTCTGCCTATGAATACCATTAGAGGAACAATAATCTTCAAATTTTGTGCTGCAATACTCACCACCATTATCAGATCTGAGACATTTTAACCTTTTACCAGTCTCATTCTTAACCAAGCATTTTCATTTTTTAAAAGTTTGAAATACATCAGATTTCTGTCTAAGGAAATAAATCCATACTTTTTTTGTTGCATCATCTATAAATGTAACATAATACAAAGAGCCACCAAGGGAAGATACCTAAGCTGGCCCCCATACATTTGTATGCACAAGCTCTAATCTTTCATTTTTCTTTTCCTTCCCACTCTTTACAAAACTAACTCTCTTTTGTTTTTCATAAACACAACTTTCACAGAAATCCATATTGACACATTTCAGACCAGGTCAAACTTTCTTTGAATGAAGCAATTTCATACCTTTTTCACTCATGTGCCCGAGTCTGTTGTGCCACAGTGCTATGTCAGAATCTACAGCAACGGTTTGATGTTCTTCCTACTCAACTGCAGCCACTGTTCCTGAACATTTATTATCTTCTGAAACAATTAAAGTAGAAGGAACAGTATGACCTGTACAAAGATATAAGGTGCCTACTTTCACACATTTTTCTACTACTAAGGAACCTTTTGAAACCTTCCAATTTCTATCATTAAAAGTAATTGTGCAACCCTCATCACCCAGTTGCCCTGCTGAAATTAAATTACTACTCAACCTTGGAACATGTCTTACCTCTTGTAGTGGCCAATGATTCCCATTCTGCAACTTAATCTTAATTTTTCCCTTTCCAACTATCTGACAGGGTTCATTATCGCCCAAATAAACTTGCCCAAAATCCCCTTGGACATAATCAAGAAAGTAACCTCTATGGGGTGTAACATGAAATGAAGCCCCAAAATCTAAAACCCATGAATCATCAATACTTTCTAAAGAAATAAGCAAGGCATCCTCTTCGGGTTTATTACTTACCACATTTGCCTCCTTGTTACCTTCTTGTTTGTCTCCTTTATTCTTCCAATCTTTCTTCTTATGACCTGGTTTTCCACAGTACTAGCAATCGTTTGGCCCTTTGGATTCGGACCTCTTTCCCTTTGATTTTCCTCTTGATTTCCCACAATTTTCAAAGTTGTTTCCTCTCTCATTGGTTCTACCTCTGCTTTGTGCATTTAAGACACTACCTGATGTGGATCCACCTGAGCTTTTCCTACGAATTTCCTCACTCAGAATAACACCAATAACATCATCAAATTTTAGGGTGTTAGAACCAGGAACAGAGTTACTAACAGCCATTACCAAGCCATTCCAACTTTCAGGCAAAGAACACAAAATCAAGAGAACCCTAACTTCTTCATCAAAAATAGCATTGACAGAAGTTAATTGATTGGTAACTGTATTAAACTCATTTAAATTATCGGCAACTGACCCACCTTCCACCATTTTCATATTAAACAAACGCTTCATGAGAAATAACTTAATGAAGCAGAGGGCTTTTCATACAACTTCGCTAGGGTTTTCATCAAATCTTTAGTCGTCGTTGCTTGTGTAATATTGAATGCCACCATTGTGCCAGGCATAATCGAATACTACCAAGAGCTTTCTATCGAGAACTGTCCAGTCCTCATCAGAAATGCTTGCCAGTTTGTTGGCTTTTCCTTCCAACGGCCGCCATAGATCTTTTTGATAGAGATAGTCCTCCATTTGCATTTTCCATAACTAAAAGTTCTGCCCATTAAACTTGTCAACCTTCAGCCTACTCTCGTCTGCCATTGCTCACACTCAACCATGAGACTCCCACTAAACTGTGAGATCTTCCTGCAGAGGATAACTGGAAAAACAACCTTGCTATGATACCACTTGTTAGGATTAATAAGGCAGAAATAACAATTACATGCAAATATAACCAATATCAGAAAACAATAAACCACACAGAAGAGAACACAAGACACAGATTTAATGTGGTTCACCCAATCCCTAGGCTACGTCCACCAACAGCGAGTCCAATATTTTATTATCCAGTGATTACAACCTGATTACAATCTGTAATCCCCTTACAGCTCAATTCCACCGCAAGTACTAAAATGATACATTATGAAATCCCTAACCCTAAGCCATATTATACAATATTTTTCCGCTTTAGGGTTAGAATGAGTTACAATCATGTCGGCCCAAAAATAGCCGAAAATGTCGCCCCGAACCCCGACGAGGGCAGGAGGAAAAGTGTACAGTACTTTCCTGATCAGTCACCACAAGCTAACAGTTGTGGTCTAAGTTATGAAGTATGCATTATGGCATACAAATGCTGCTACGAATGTATGCATTATGACACGTGGATGCTGCTATGAATGTATGCATGGAATATGCTAATGTGAATAGTAGGAATGCATTGTAGTTATGGAATGATTGTGGACTGAGCGCAATTATGAAATGCAAATGGTTAAGCATGAGATAAGATGGTATGTAATTATGAATTATGCCGAAGTGATGGACATGTGATATGGTAGTATATGCCAAAGCAATGGATGGATGCAATTTATTAAAATGCAAACATGAAAGGTGGTTACATGATGATGGGTGGACTCAGCCAACCATCATGTTACCGATCCTTCATATAGTCCGTATGACATGGTGCCATGCATAAGTGATCATATAGGTGCCATGCATAAGTGATCATATAGGTCACTCATAAATTGCATCATAATTGTGCTGGCTACGCAGTGATTGTCTAAGCACATCAATCACTCAAGTAATCACAAACCATTTTATGGTTTGTCTTATTCCTAACTTTAGAAACGCATCTTATTTACAAGAGACAAGGTTTGCCATTCCTTGCCAAAGCTTTATTTGAAAATGCAGATAATTCAAATTTCAGGGATATCACAATGGGCATGCTTGGGTATCCACTTCATGTGCATCCATTTCTGTTATGGAGGGCTTTGGACAACAAAATTGAGAGGAGAGTTGAAGCCAAGAAGTATTGGGGGTTCATTGTGGATTATGTTCATAACTGGGAAATTTCTTTGGCTGCTGGTGTACCCAAGGAGCAGATCGAGAAAAGCAAGCTCAAATTCAAGCTTGCGGATTACTGGAGGGAGCTGCCTTCACAAAAAGCTAGTAGAAGCAGGCACACTTGTGGTTGTGGGCATGGGGATGGAAGTGGACGTGGGTGTGGCCGTGGATGCCATGGGAGGGTGGTTCATCACCCCTGATCTTTTCTCTGCAATGTCCATGTCTTCCAAGTTTTTTGAATGTTTCAATTTATGCCTAGCCCAATTTTGGCTCTTTATGTAATCATTTGAACATCGCTGTGGATAGCGGGCTTTTTGTATATTTTTGTGATAGATGCCTGTACGATCTGCCATTTTGTATTTCGTGTACAGGATGAGATATTGGTGGGGTTTGGAGCGGGATTTTTGTGTCGATATTGTCCGAGTTACAAACTGGTTTCCTCTGTTGGTTTTGGGTGGTATGTAGATTCAGTAGGGTGGTTTACTTTTATGTTTATGAACTATGTATGTGACCCTTATACTTTTCTAATAATAATAAAATATATTTTATCGACCCCAAAAAGAAGTGAAAGGTCCTTGTAATTACCAACCATCTACAAACCTGGATGCACTTAAGTCTTATATAGCAAAATTCAAGGGAGAACCCATAAATGATATAGTTTATTGGGAAAATCAAATGCAAATATATTTAGAAAGCAAAGTAATCAACATTAAGTTGATAAACACAGAGGTAGCATCATACTTGGATGGAAATGCTCTTTAAAAGTCTAGTTGGTGGTGTGCAAAAACAGACGATTTTATCAAAGATTTCACCAAAAAATTGCACCATCTAAAACTATCAATCTTGCTCAATTATTGGGCCACAACTTGGAAAAAGTCAATATTAGGGTATAAAAATAATGAAATTTAGTTGCTAAGAATGAAATTAAAAAAGAAAAAAGATGAGATTCAAACACTAGAGAACAAAAAACAAAGAAAATCATCACAAGTTGAAATGGTAGTTACCGTTGGGCGTTATTCACATATAATTGTCCTTTCAACATACTTAAGGGTGCATATCCTTCAGATTTATAGTTAGAACTTAGAGACAATTTGTATGAACATGAGGGTTTAAGAAAGACAAGACTACAAGGGCCTTGCCAAAGTAAAAGAGAAACAAATAATAAAAACAAAATATGTATTGATTCAATTCCAGTTATGCCAGGCAGCATCCAAGAATTTGACCAAAAATAAATTAAAAACTAGAATAAACCATGTCATAGAACAGGCCGTACCAGTAAGATAACTGAACATTGACTTACAGTGATATGAATGAAACACTCAAAACAAATAATCAAAATTTAACTAGAACCAAATCTCAATAGGAAGTATTTTAAAACCATTTATAAAACAGCTAAATGAATTTATAATGGAGTAATATCTAGATAGGCCAAATGCATACTAGAGCCTGGAACCAACAAACATGGAACCAAAAGTAACTAAGATGTTAAACATACCAGGAATCAATAGCCTGTTGAGCTAAGTCAGGATTTCCTGATTGACAAACTGCTCTTGCCCGGCCAAAATCTTCTTCAATGTTAAATATTTCACAAGCAATATTTGCGCAATTTTTACAACCTGTGGATAGCATTCAGCAACTTAATAAAAAACTACACTGTTCTTAACAAGTTTTCAATCCCTCAAAAACAGGTAACTATTTGAGATGGTCTACTACATTACAGGATTGTGATCTTATGATTTTTTGAGTTTGAATTTTAGTCCATGTTTTACTATCCTGTTCTTTTACTATTTATATTAGTTAGTTGCCACATGAAAGTTTGTTTCCTAATGGCATGCATGAAGAAATCCTTCTAAATGAGATGTACGGCAAAATCCGAATGACCGTGATGATGGACAAGTTTAGTACCATCTGATCCTTTTGTCTTAAAACTACAACATTATCACATATATCTTCTAAAAAATAAATAATGTTTTACCTATACAACTGAATTCATCAACAAATACATGGTCCGTTGGTTGAGAATCGTCCAAAAAGGGATTAATTGTTGCCAAAGAATACCCATGTATTTCATCATAGACCTTTCGCTGCACAGGATCACTCAATATCTGCAAGTACAGCAAGTTTTGTTCCGTAAGAAATTGTTTGGTAATATTACAAAATCAAAGTAATAAAAATTTCTGGAATCAACTAAAGTAACATCAACAACAAAGAGTACAAGGTAATCTTAAAATTGAGATAATTATTTGCTATCAATTTTAAATTTTTATGGAGAAAAACCTTACCTCATAAACTTCATTTACAAACATGCAGAAATTTGTTGTCTCGTTATCATTACCACTTAAATCTGGATGGCAAGCTTTCATACAGTTGTAATATGCTTTCTTGATCTCTCCTGGCGTTGCATCTGGCATCTGAAAAAGATCCAATCAAGACAATGTAATAAGATGTGACGGTACTTAAATATCAACATGCCCAACAGAGATAAAGGTTTCTGTTTATTTCCTTGGACCAATAAGATTTTTGAGTAAGAAAATTGCAGGTTCCAGAGTTGCTGCTCAAAAGTAGGCATTGATGTGCGTTAATTGCAGAAGCTACTTATTTGATTGCACTACTATAGAAATTAATTTTCATACATAAAGAAAGGCCATATTATTCCTTCTCAGAGTTAGTATATCATTATCAGCGTCTAGAGTTTTCTTATTCTTTCTACTGGGAATTACATAGACATTGGGTTAGAAGCTAGAAAAGGTTCCATGGAGATAATGGAGGTAGAATCTCCAACAGAAGATTAAAGGTAACGTTTCACTGTGCTTTTTAAAAGCACAAGAACGAATGGGTTTCCTCTATTTACCGTGTTTCATTGTAGACCGTTGAAGGCTATATTGTGACTAACTGACCGCCCCATAGGATAGAGACCAAGATGCTTTTTACCTGAGATATTTTTATCCATTTTGGAGAATTTTAGTAAAGAGGATCTATGGAAGCATTACCTAAGACATTTAACATTGGTATGAGAATCCATCATCTTGCTTATCTAGGTGGACACATCCAAGTATCTATTCCAGGCAATCTGGGAAAATTCCATGGGAAATTTGTGAGCTATTGAAAAGTAGTCAGCTGTAGTGCTATTTTGGTTAAATAAATTCAGAATCCTTGAGCAGCACATTGCTTCATTAGCTCATAGAAAAATGTGCTGATACAGCTTAGATCATTAACAATCAAAATAAGGGCAAAGAAAAACGACAATTAGGCCTTGCTTTTACAAAAGAGCCATAAGATACACTTAAAATGATAGGAAAAAACACTTTGGCTAACCAAAGGATCCACCGGCCAATGAAAGCAGGAATTATAAATCCAAAGATGGCCTACAGTAAGCACTGACATTATCAATTGCACCCTTATCATCATGAATCTAATTCTAGACAAAGAACTCAGGAGAAAACTACCCATCAGCATTTGAGACTCATAAGCTAATTATCAAAAAACCTGATATTATTTCACGAGCACGGTGTCCACCTAGATAGTTTAAATATAATTATTTCTTTTATTTTCTCTCTAACCCATCTCGCTAGGAAGGGGAAGCAGTGTCCAGCCAAACTTCTAAAGAGATAATTACATTAATACGTAAGTGTTAACTGGTCAGCATTTTGTTTGTCAATCTATGTGTTCAGTCTCTCTGGATTCTAGGGATCTCCTGGAAGGATTCTGTCCAATACTTTCCTTGCCTCAAACTATCCATGAGGAACAAAATCCAAGTTGGAAGGGGCCTTATAGACTCACATACTATCCCATCAAGCAGGATAAAGTTGTTGGGAGCAACCCTTCACCGACACCTGAGTATAGCACTGATAGCATAACTATTTATTACATCATGGCTTTAGACATTATTAAGAATTAAGTGTATCAATAATTATGTTCAGTCATACCAAATGGAGTGTAAACTTGACTCATACTAAACTCTCCATGGTATTGAGATTTGAGACCCCAATTCCAGCAGGTATATTGTAAGAGCTATTTAAAAGTTAATTGAGACTATCGCCAAACTGGTGTAAATTATAAAATATAATAACTATTATAAATTATTTTCTGTGGAGACTTTTTCCCCGTCCATGCCAGTCTCCCTCAAAGCGTTAGTGACGGTACAATTTGACTTGCAGAACCTATCAAATAAAGCATATTAATTCAGTAGTGTGAGAAATAATTTGTTCCCATTAGATTTTCTTTGAATTGAATAAGAAAAGTGTGGGAAATACATGCAAATAGAAAATGTTTTCTGGCCAAGCTATAATAAAGCTGTAAGGGCCTTAAAAATCCCAAGCCACACAAACCATTTCTTCCTTTAACCATGTTGCCCCATGATGTTATGTTTCAATAGTTGGTTTATATGGCTTAATAATCAATCTTCAGAAGTTTAGACATGGCCAGAAAATTTGATGGGATTCTCTGCAAGTACAACCATCAATCCTGCAGTAGTTCTAGTTTTGTTTTCTAGAAATAGTAGAAATGATATCTTCGGACTTTGCTGGGATTCTGAGCATGGTAAAACTATGGCATAAATTTTACCATAAATGTTACTAAACTCTCGGCAATTGCCTGAAAGTACAATCGGAGAATTTGAATTCAATGGCAACATAAAATCTATTTGCAGTAAATTATTTTCGTTGAAAACGGGAAAAAATTAAAAAACAAAATTTTCTACTTAAAAAGTAATTTATTTATAGGCTCCATATACTCTGTAAAATAGAAAAATTATCTAAGCTATTCGCTCATATTTTGTTGAAACAATCATAGGGCATCGGGAACATCTGACATATCATTATTTATTCATAATTCGAATATAATTATAATAATTAAATGCTTTCCTCAAATGTCCTCTTAAATGATCACTGAGAGCAGCGACTCTCAGATCTCACTCGTTTTTTAAAGATTATAAACAAAGGTATTTAATCTATGGTAGCAAAAGTATTTTTCAGATGGATTGAATAAAAGAAAAGATAAAGATGAACAACTAAGTCTTTTATCCAAATTTCCTTCCAATTAGTGACTCGAAGCAGTTGCTCTGACTCATATTTTAAAATTGTCAGGTATTTAAATCATAGAAGCAAAAATCTTTTTCAGAGTGATATGGGAAATTAAAAGATAAATATTTTTCAATTAATCAGAAGTAATTTTTTTTATGAAAATCAGAAGTAAATTAAACAAATTAAAATATATAAAAAAAAAAGAATATTATATTTAAAGAAACGCTATTTCTTAAATTTCATATCAAATTTTTTTTTTTTAAATCATAACCTAAAATAACTTCTCCCTTTTTATTTTTATAAACAGCGTACGTCTGGAACCATGTGCCAATTCTCATAATTTTATCTCATTTGACCAAGCTGCAAACCATTCAAAGAACTAAATGAAAATAGAACTGATATTTGCAGAAGAATGAGTAACCTCAAATTGTAGAAGGATAAAACAATATCTGAGGCTAAGCACTTTGCAAAATTGCGTAATAATAAAATTCTAGAAAGGAAAAATATGTGCCATTTTTCTTTTCCGTAAAATTGATTGCAAAATTGTGTATCATATAAACAAAATTTTGCAGAAATTTATAAAAGATTGAGCTCTTTCGAAAAATGTGTATTATTTATAGAAAGTTAGGCAAACTTTGAAAAACTTCTATATTATACCGGTTTATAGCTGTTTGCATAAATTATGCACAACTTTGCAAAGAGTTCGATTAAAGATTTTTTCAGGCTGAGTTTTGTATCAATATGCACAATTATCTATATATGCTTCTCATATATATGTATAACCAGAAGAACAATTTAAAATTCTGTTCATAAAAGTACATTATTTCCAAAATTTTGAAAAAATAAAATAAAATTTTAAATGCGAACTTAAAAATAAAATCGCACCACACCAAGCACAGAATAATAATCGTCTGCAACAGAGTCTCCCGATTGATCAACCTCTGTCGTCTCCGCTTTTGCTCTAACTTCAATTCTTCTCGCACGACTTTTACCGCCCGATCTTCCCCTAGATAAGGCCCTCGACTGGCAATTGACCCCTCGCACTTTGAGGTCCACGGTTCGAATCAACCTATTTGCTTCGGCTGGTTGAAATTTAGGAGCATTAGCGAGTACTTGAGGCTGTAGGACTGCCATCTGCTCAATTTCCCCGACTTATCTCAAATATTTCAGACAAATGTTCTTTAAAATTTGACGCTGTCCCAGATTGTCCCGGATCATTCAGCTCTCGTATTACCAATTCAGCTAAAACATACTACTCTGATTCAGGGTTTGTACTCCCAATTCAGTGGAAAAATATAATGCCTACGAAAAAGAATGAGATTCAGCTTTCTGTTGTGCCATTGCTAAATAGGAAGAGAATGATGAATGAAAAACTAAAGATCGCGAACGAACTTTGACGAAATTGTGAGAACAAATTTTGTTTCTTTCGAGCGATAGCTCCAAAAAAAAATCAGTGTCACGGTAGGAGGGACGACATTGCAACCTCATAAAATCTTCAGTTTCAGAATTAACTTCGGAATTTGATAATCGTGGAGATTCATTTTTGAGTGATTTTTAAAATTTGCGCGAGGTAATTGAAATAGAGATTTATATTTCGAGAACCTCAACCACATGTTTTTAGCATAAACTCTTTGCCGAATAATAAAACTGTACGGTCTAGGTGAAGTCATCCTAGACGACGAAATTTACCGGTAGCGACTGAAAGGATCCGTGCCTACCTATTAAGTGATAGCAAGATAAATCAATGTCTTCTATAGATGTGTGGGCTTTAGTGTTATTATATGATCTAAATTTTTGAATGTACAAATGTCTTGAATAGATAGTGTGGGCCTTACCAATAGTATATGATCTACTTGTTTTAAAATGGAGTGCACGAAATAAAGCATATTTTTTAGGTGTACACGTTTCAATTAGAGATTATTTATGTTTTTAAATTTTAAGGTTGAAAGATATAGTTAAAAGTAATTTCTTAATTTGTGGACGAAATAAAATCATTTTATTTAAAATTTTTAGGGTGGATTAGTTTTTTATTTTATCAGTAAAACAAGGGTGTTGTCTCTTTAAAACAAAAAGTTTGAACATAGTTTAATAATAAAAAATATAAGTTTAACAATACATTAACAGTCGATTAACATCATAATAATAATTCTATTGGTGGAAATACTGGAAAAATATCAGCAAAAGATGGCTTCGCTCTGCTCTACAAATTCGCGCATTCTCTCTGTCGAATATCTTGATTCTCAACTCAATTTTTTGGCAAAAACAAAATATGCCTCCTATCTTCTAAGGAGGTCTTTTTCTAAAGATTAGCATAAGTTCTCTGCTAGAACAGCACATAATCCAGTAAATGAATCCTCATGGATCCTTGCTTCCAAACAAAATGCTCGAAGGGCAAAACAATTGGCAGCCTTCAAACCCCAAGTTCGATCAATCCAGAGATGCTCTCCCTCAATACCACTGAGCAATAGTTTTGAGGGCATCCATAATGATAAGATCTTATGCCCAGAAGGAGTTGCTCCCTCCGAAGACTGGCATCGAAAGAATAATAATCTATACTCCCCCCCTCATCGGCGCAATAAGCTAGGGCAGATCAAGGAAAATCTCCCCAAAATCCAAGAGAGACAAATCAATACTCCTAAGCATAGGAGGAAGCCTGTTAGCGCTACAATGGGCAAGCAATATGTAGGTAAGGATCTACCCCCATCCAACAATGGTAAATTTTATTCTCCACCCCATAGAAGAGGATCCATTAATAACAATCTCAAAGAATTGAACTCCTCTATGCATATCAATCTCTTGCCCAATCTTACTAACCTGGATCAAGAAACCCTAGAGTTAGAAATTAAAGATGGATCTATAGAAGAAATCCAAGAGATGTGTGCAGGTTTTGGTCTAATCTGTAGGTGGAATGGATTTGGAATTGCTCATGGCATCATCGCAGATTGGTTAAAGTCGATTTGGTGCAAAGAGGTAACAGTCTCTATTCTACCAGATAACTTTATTTATCTTGATTTTAGCAATAAAGAGCTGAGAGATGAAATCCTAGTTAATGGATGCCCTAATTTTAGAAATACATCTTTTTCTACATTCGAGTGGATGCCTTTTTTTAATCCAGCTAAGTTACAAAACTTTAAAGTAGATAAAGCCATACTCCTCAAGAATCTACCATTGGAACTCTCTAAGGAGGATACTCTCAGGAAAATAGGAAACTGTTACGGATCGTTTGTTGGATCCATAGAGATAGAGCACTATTGTCCAGAGAAAGTTATCATAGTCAACATGAATCTCAACACAAAATCCATCACACCCATCAAAATTTGTTGCAAATCTTCTTCCTTTACCATTCGGCCTACATTAATTGAAGAATTTATAGAAGCTGAAGAAATCGATGAACCCCATAACTCCCCGGGACCTAAGAGTAGTTACCCTGAATCTAACGCATCTCCTCCAATCAGTAGCAAGAGGATAGACTCCCTTTCATATATCCCCAACTGTGATAGCTTTAATGCAAATGTCTCTTTCTTCAAAAATAAAGGTGGTTTTAGGATTGATCACAACCCTCTCATCAAGGAGATAGCCAATTAAAGCTCCTCTGAAAGAGGTCAACATATAGAATTTGGTTCTCCCGACAACATTAATCCCAATCTCTCTCCCTTGCGCCCCATAGGCCTAGACTTTTCTTGTAACGAGCCTTATTCACCTCAGTGCAATCCTCCCCCCTCTCCTGACACTAGAATTTAGGTCATCAAGAATAGAATGATAATGGTAGGTGGATTAATGGAGGAGCTAAAAGAAGTTCAAAAGGAAATCAGTGAAGAATTATCTCAATGGCACAATGAAGAAGCATTGAAAATCAATGTTCATCAAAATAGAGAAAATGAGCCCTCCCACATCTCAATTCCAATTGAAGTAGAATCTATTAACAAGGCACTAGGACTTAATCAAGGATCAATCCTAGAATAATATGGCAAAAATCTTTTAAACCATGAAGATTCTCTCATTAATTCTATTAGGAAACCTGAGGACAGTGTTCAGAATGACATGTATAGGGAGGAAAACTTGTTTAACAAACCTCGACAGGATGATGAAGACATCAACAGATGCTTAGGTGGGATAACAAATGCTGATAGACAGCTAGGTATTTCAACTACCACTGAGGGTTTATCCTCTCCTATTACCCTTAAGACCAAGAAGAAAAGGGGTAGGAAATCAATCAACGAATTACGAGCAAAAGATGGTAAGGCTGAGAATCAACCAAATTTATTCGATATTTTGAATGCAGGGAAGGGGAAGAGCCTTCCCCAGGGGCATTGAAAATAACAACTTGGAATGTTAGGGGCATGAATGCCCCTAAAAAACAAAGATTAATTAAAAGATATCTAAATATATTTGAATCTGAAATAATAATATTACAGGAAACTAAATTAAATAGGGAGGAAAGTTTGAAGTTTAGTCTAAAACTAGGTGTATGGAAGTCAGAGATAGTCTTCCAAGAAGGAGCCTCTGGTGGGCTGGTAGCTCTATGGGATCCTAGGAAAGTAGTGATCGAGGGAATATCAAAACATAATAATTGGTTATTATTAATAGTTATCAGCTTAAAAACAAAATTAAAATTCAAACTCATTAATGTATACGGACCTATCCCTAATACAGAAAAGAAAAAACTATGGCAAGACATACATATTCATCTTTCAAACAACCTAGATGATATACACATTCTAGGAGGGGATTTTAACGCAATCCTAGACATTAAAGAAAAATTTGGTGGATCACAATTTGTTTCACAATCACAAAAAGACTTTAGTCTATGGGTCAGAGATAATAACTTGACAGACATCAACACTAATAATGGGTTGTTTACATGGAACAATCGTAGATCAGGTTTTAGCCATATTGTTGAAAGGTTGGATAGATTCTTGATTAGCGGTGATATGGGAAATTTTAATTATAATACATATGCGAAAGTGCTTACTAACTCGGGGTTGGACCACTTCCCAGTTAGATTAACTATTACAGAAAATTTCAAACCGCTTAGAAATCCATTTAAATTTGAATTCATGTGGTTTCAGGATGAGGAATTTATGCAACTTTTGGAACAATGGTGGAAGTAGATTAAAGTCTCTAGCTCTAGGATGTACTTCCTAGTAGCCAAGCTTAAAATTATTAAACATAAGATTCTAGACTGGAACAAAGATAAATTTAATAATATCTTTGAACAAAAAAACAAAATAGAGTTAGAAATAAATAACTTAAATGAAATTGTCATAGAGCAAGGAATGGATGAAACATCCTATAAGAAGGAAAAAGAACTTATGGCTAAACATGCGGAGATCCTAATTAAGGAAGAGATCTTCTAGAAACAAAAATCCAAAGAGACATGGCTTAAAGAAGGTGACAACAACACAAAAAAATTTCAAAATAGTACTAACAATAAAAGAAATATTAATAGAATTACAAAATTAAAAGATTCAAATGGTGATCTCATAGAAGATCCAAAGCTTATAACAGAACAACTTGTTCACTTTTACCAAATGCTTTTTTTTTTTTTTTGGTAAAAGGTCGAGGCCAAACTTTTATTATTGTTGAAACTGAAATACATAAGCCCCGCTCAGTGCAGGCGCTGGTAGGGAAGAGCGGGGATGAGAAACCCTCCAGCCTTGCCTGGGACTATAGTCTAAAAATTAATACATGGCTAATAAAGGAGGGCATTCCCATCCTTTACATAACTCAACCATAGAGGTATTACAAGTTACATTGTCACTTTAGCTGTAAGTGAGTAACGATCCATATCCAAATGCCTCAGTCAGATTGCTATGTTGGGATGCCTTTCTTTTGTTGGTCGCCTCTTTGATGCTCCCTCAAATTATTGAAACAGCTCCCTTGAAAACTTTTTGACCCGTCCTTCCTGAAATAGTTTCACTTTGATTAAGATCTTTGTTAGAAATTCACTATTACATTAATGAAAAACTTAAAGATTATCAACTTGCTTGTGGAGGACCAAGACCGTACCTACTAACTAAGAGGGAAAATTTGAAGGCCAAACATCAAAGGTCAAACGAGAGAAAAAGAAAGAAAGCAGTTTTCCCCTGGTAATCATTTATCTAAAGTCGATTTCTAAATTCTGACTTCAAGATAACTGACTGCCTTGGAAATGCTTTCTAAAAGTATCAAGCCAAAATACTATTCCCAGTAGACACTATATGCTAATTCTCAAAATTGTAATTATAAAACACTTGATAAAATATGGCTATGGAATTGACACACTTAAGAGGCTAATCTATAAGAAAAAATATGCTTATAAAACCCTATCTATAAGTAATTTTATGAGATTAATCTTATTGCATAATATAATTAGAATTTTGACCTGGCCCAAACAAAGGATTAGGATGTCTTATAATAGTAAATGAAATAGTCTTGCTGCATAACATAATTCTTTGTATGCCCTATAACTCAGTCTAAAGCAAAAATTATCCTTAAGTAACAAATGATCTTCCTGAAACTCTAAAGTGTAGAAACAAATGATCATTAAGTTGTATGATTAAGTAAACACCTGATTATTAAGTAACAATGATCATTAATTAACATAATTTAGAAGCTCCCTGACTTACTGTAATCTGCCAGAATCCCTTATTCCTAATCCATTCAGAAACTTTACTCAATCTTATAAGACATATGCCCATGAAATAAAGGTTATCCTAGAATATCCTTGTTACCTATATCTTCTAGAAAAACTATTCCTGCATGAAAATTATTACCATTGATTGATGCCCTTCGAATATTACAAGAAAACTTAGAAGCTCTATACTTTAATTAGCATTACTATGTAGAATCCACAGTCTAAGATAAGGAAATAAAAATCTGACAGCAAACAGTTTTTCTTCATGGATCCTTTAAAATATATGTGAAACCCTTAACAATTATACTATCTAAAACCTTGAGAAGCTATGCTTTAAACAGTCTTTAAAAGTGATAACACATAGAGCCCTTAAGTATGCGTTGATAAGATTTCATAGATATAGATTCATTACCATGCATGATTGCCTTGCATACTAGCCTTTATAGGAATCTTATGAAACAGCTATAGCCTAAAGTATTCCTCAAATACGTAGGGAAAGACTAAACAAAAGAGCTATGCTCATCCCTATCCAGATGACTTTATAACTTCTAAGATACATACTCAGTTTTATAAAGGAGCAGAAAAATTTAATTGAAAGAAACTATTCTATTTCATACAATAAAAACAAACTTCAGTCATAAACTTATATATATTTCTTAAAAACCTTGTCCAGTGTCAAAGAAAGCCATCATTCCTAGTGTTTCTTATCAAAGATAGGGTTTTTGTCCACATTTTTCCATAAAGTTATAGTATTTAAACTCAAAATAATCGAGACGTCACTAGAAAGCTAAAGTTTCCTTTGGTTCTATAATATTTACAGAAAACAAACTATCCTAGGTTGTATCTTACTTCACTTTTTTATAAGCCACCAGCCCCTCCTCTGCTTCATCACCAAGTTTCCAAGCTCGAGAGTTGCGCTTTACTCTTGGCCCAATGAAGCCTATGCTTCTCGTCTTCGTTATAATCTTTAGGAATTTCATATCCTTCAGCCCGCTAGTAATTCTTCATCCAATCCGCGGTTAGAGGCTTGTCAAGCATGGATTTCATTAAAAAAACCATGTTCCTCTTCATGTTTAGCCAAAATGTCTCAAAGATCATCTTCTCCCTATGAACCAATATAGGGCATTTTTGGGAAACTTGGATGGTGGGTAGTTGGTTCTCCTCCATTCTCATATATATTCCTAGGATAGGGATGCAATTATTCTCGTCTATACTAAAAACAACCTTCTCAAGGCCTTCTAGTATGTCCTTTATGAAAATCCTTCTTGTTACATTGACAATTTCTTCTTTTGAATATTCAGCTTCAATGGCGAGTGAGATAAACAAACCCACAATATGACCATTGGTTCGAATAGTGAACAAATTCTCAAAGTAAAATCCCCCAAGATTTTTTCTAGGGCTCTGTGACAGTCATTGGGGATCTCTCTTAATATCATATTCCATCTTTTAGGGAGAATTGGCCCCTGAAAAGCCATCTATTGCTTTCCATAAGAGAAAGTGATAACGTTAGTGTCCATTCTAAGGCCTCTGCTCATAAACTAGGATAAAACAAATTGCTACAAGACCTTACTTTAAGATTGGTGTTAAATGCTAAGGGGAGAGTTCTAGAGAAAATCGTGTGATCATTATGATCTTTAAGTCTCATATCGATAAATGATCATGAAAGGTACTGCAATATTGATGACGTCTTCAATTTTTGATAGCCAGGTACCCTATCTTGGGAATCCAAATTTGGATATGAAAATTAGGCTTCCTATTTCATGATTACGGGTTAGATTGAGAAAAAAGGGGTATCTAAACATATCTATCAGAAATGATAGATAGACATGAAAAAGGTGCTTAGGAATAATAACTAGTTCTTTTATGTAAGTAGTTTGTTCTTCTTAACATTCTAGTAATTAAAAGTAGCTTTATGATCCTTTTAATCCCCAAAGATTATAATGTTATCATAAGGTTTCAGGAACTTAAACTATAGATTTTGCCTTTTTAGGGCTTAGACCCATCATAAAAAACATTACCTAGGATCTATAGAAGCTACAAGAAGACTCACTTCTTTAACCAAGAATAATTAGAGAATTTTTCCTTTGTGTTATACTTAGCAGTTAATAGTATAAACCCCTGCTATATCTATTCTTAATTTATCTTATGTTCCTGTCGAGGCCTTGAAACCTGTTAATCCTCTTTTCTGAGAAGGTAGAATGATGGTTCTCGGTTAAAGGTTTTGTTAAGAAAAAATGATAAAAGGTGACTATTTCTTATGATCCCAGAATCAAGTCGGATGCTCGATAATTCTCATTAAGTATAAATATTTTAAAGCTTTAAAATAGAAGAAAGTGCATACATATAAGAAAAGTATAGAAAATTCCAAAACGTAGAAGCTTCCTTATGTGAAAGAAAGAGATTACAAAGCTTTCCTACTTTACTTCTTTAGGCTTATCCTGAAGAGCTTGATGATGTTGATGAGTATTTATCATCTTTTACTAGTTTAAGTCCAATTTCATCTTCCATAATGAAACCATTCATCCAGTTTGCTTCAGATGGAGATCTTAAATGAGTGAAGAAAAATAAGAAATCTAGATTCCGCCTGATGGAGGGAGTCTCCTCTATGTATCTATCCCAATCTTCTAACTCGAGAATAGGAAAAGTCGCCACAACACTTCTTTCATACTTGCAGGGTTTTGATATAGTTAAATCAATGCGGATGCTCTTTAATACTTTGTCCAAATCCTTGAGATATTTTCTTTTGAAAATCCTTCTACATAGATTCCCAATAGTCTCCACATCAGGATCTACTTGGAGAGCCGAGGCTAGAAACATTACAGGGATATCCGAATTGACTTGATACTTGTTTGAATTTTCCTTAAACTCTTTTCCTAGAATTATTGAAACTGCTCTAACAACAATGCTAAATTTGATCATTAAGATTTTTTTGATCCTACTAGTAGAAATGACTTCATCGAAGGCTATTTGCTTATGAAAGCTTCTTAATTTAATTGGGGTAGACATTTCCACTGGCTTGAGGAAAACTGCAGGATGGTAACTACAATCTTCTTGTTTCCCTTATAAAGGCTTCACGAGGGAATTTTAAGAGATGAGAAACCCAAGCACTAGCTATTCTCATGGAAGTCGAAAGGTTTCTTATTTTCCGATTAATCTAGAGAGATAATTAGTCACTTTTAAATTAGTTAAATAAGGGAAGGAAGGATTAGTTTTTATTTTGAAAAAAGTTAACTTTGGATAAAGTTTTGGCAACATTTTAAAGATATCCCACTGTTATTAAAATTTGAATTTATACAATAAATTATCAATATGTGAAATTATTTTGTTAAGATGCATGGAGGCAGTTTTGAAGGATAAACTGCTCTTATCGGTGATGTATTCAAGAAAGAAAGGAAATTAATTAGTACACGTTACGATGAAACTCTAAAGGTGAACTTGAGGTAACCTTTAGGGGGTATAGATTGTGATCTATATACTACTTTCTATAATGCTAAATGTCTTATGTTTAGAATGCTTGGACCTTCTTTTAGAAGTTTAAGAAACAAAATTACTACAACTATAAGAGATGTCCTTTTATATCAAAGATATACCATCTGCCCCCAAGTTTGCAAGTTCATCTGCCCTCTTATTTCATTC
The DNA here is from genome assembly GCA_027943335.1 of Chamaecyparis obtusa. Taxonomy (NCBI): domain Eukaryota; kingdom Viridiplantae; phylum Streptophyta; class Pinopsida; order Cupressales; family Cupressaceae; genus Chamaecyparis; species Chamaecyparis obtusa. The sequence goes on from BSBK01006159.1 coordinate 481,541, forward strand.
TCTGTAAATATGATTAAATGATACTTCCTTAAAGGATTCGCATAGGGATAAAGCTTGGGACAGAAGTGAATTTAGTCTCCAATTTGGAGTTTTTTTTTTCCTAAGCACGTTAATAATGATTGTTGAATCGCCCTCAATTTCTAAATGTTGTAATCTCAATGATATGCATTTTTTAAGACCCTTAATTAGGGCAAGAAGTTCTGCCCAATTATTTTTTTCTACCCTAATAGGAGCAGCTAATGCTACAATTTCCTTACCTTCATAATTGTGGATGCTACACCCAATGCCCGCAATACCCGAATTTCCCCTGGAAGCTCCATCAAAGTTCAGCTTGTGCCAATCATTCTTTGGAGGTTTCCATATGCATTCATTTCTCTTTGACATTTTATTTTGAGAATTAGAGTCAATGAAAGGTGGTAGTACTAAACCTTCCCACTTACCTCACATTCTTCCATCCCACTGACTCATTTTTATATCTATTTTTTAGGTTTTAATTGTGTTACTGTTCATTTTTTCTATTATTGCTGCTTTGATTTTATTACATAATTGTTTCCACTCCGGCTTTTCTTCTCTAAAAATTATTTTGTTACGTTCTTTCCATACTTCCCAAATAACTATAGATGGAGAGATAGCCCATAAGTTTGCAAAAATACTTCTTTTTTTAATGATTGGCCAAGCTTGCAACATATCCTTAAGTGAAAGGGGGAGGGCAGAGGACCACCCTAAGTTCCCTTGTAGCCACTTCCAACATTGATTTGTGAACGGACAGTTCAGGAATAAGTGGTCCACATTTTCTTCATCTTTCTCACATAGTGGACATTTGCTTGGTCCCGAGTAACCAAGATTCATAAATCGATCTGTCGTTAAAAGTCTATAGTTCAAAGCTAACCATGTACAAAAGCCTTCTTTTGGTGAGCACTCCTTGCTCCAACACAAGTGGATTGGTAAAGAGGTTTTGGGTAGGTTATAGCTTTGGGAAATGACCATATACCCATCCTTCGTATTGTATTCGTTTGACTTTGATCCATCCCAAACTAGTTTATCTCTAGAGTTGTTTAAAGAAAATTTTCTATTCTTGAGAATATCTTTGATTGTTGATTCTTCGAATAAAGAGACCCCAAATTCTTTTAAGGATTTCCAAACCCAATTCCCATCTTCAAAAATGATGTAGTCTTTAAGAAAGAGACCAATCTTTTCCTTTAAAGATTTGATGAGGGCAGGGTTATTTAAAATACTAGATATTACCTCATGGCCTCCCTAGGAGTCATCCCAGAAAAGCACCTCCTCTCCAGATCCTGGGCACCAAGTTAATTTTTTCAAAATGATAAATCTGCATTCCATCATAAAATCCCAAATCTTTGAGCCTTTAGGGGGGTTTGATTCCCTGAAGATGTTAATGGGTGAATGATCTTTCAAATATTTGTGAATGAGAATTTTTGCCCACTTTGCTTCAGGATTTCTAAAGAGCCTCCACAACAATTTAGCTCCAAGGGCTTTCCCTTGATCTCCTAGATTTTTGAGGCCCACACCTCCTTCCTCTTTAGGTTTACAAATATTTTTCCATGATATTAGTGGTATTTTCTTATTCTCATTACTTCCTTGCCAGAAGAAATTTCTTAAATGCTTCGTGATTTCTAATCTTTTGTTTGCAGGTAGGTGTAGGCATGATAAATGATAAGTAGGCATAGCTGCCAAAACTGAGCTAACCATGGTAGTTCTGCCAGCTAAGGACAACCACCTTCCCTTCCATGAACTCATTTTTTTTTAATCCTATCTATAATAGGGTCCCATATCTTTGTTGCTCTATTATCCTTGACTAAACGGACCTAGATATTTGCATGGAAGCTCACCTTCCTTAAAGTTGAGGATTTTGCAGATATCTTTTTTCGTTCCAGTATCAGTATGAAAAAAGAATATTTTTGATTTATCTAGATTGATTTCTTGGCCCAAGGCCTTAGAGTAAGTTTCCAAAATCCTTTTAAAGGTTCTTGCCTCGCTTCTCTTGTTTGCACCATATAGAAGGGTGTCATCTATAAAATGTTGATGAGATGTGGGCTCCAAATCACTTGTGATGGAAATTCCCTCAAGGGTTTCCTGATTCTTTTCTTTTGTTATTTCCCTACCTAATGTAATACCCCAAAAATGGGCTATAAGTTCATTAACCTCCTACATCGACAAATCGAACAAAATTGACATCAAAGTCCTAATCTAAGGCACATCTAAACATCATCGAATCATAATTGATTATCTTAAATTTTGCATCGGGGAATATTCTTAGCAATATTCCTAATCATCATAATTATCTTTAATTTTATAATTATTTGGCAATAAATCACATTTATCCTAAAGTTTGATTAATTAAATATTTTGCATATTTAATTAATTAGATTTAATATTTGCCACTTAATTGTTTAATTAAATTTAATTATATCTATTATTAATTGTATTATTTAATTTTGACAATAAATCAAAATTCCTATCTTTAATTGATTAAATTCTTATTTAATTAATTAAAGCATGTTGTCATTATTTAATAATATAATTTTTAATAAAAGTTTGGTAAAATAGTTAATTAACCCATAAATTAATTATTTTATTTCAAAAATCAGTTGAGTTGAGGATAAATCACTTTATTTATTTATTTAATTCTTAATTATTATGCATATTCAAAAGAAACAGTTAAACTCCAAATCAGAAAATCAATGCAAGTTATTGACTTTTTGGAACTCAACATCCTTTTGGAGTTCAAAAAGCTGATCTAAACTCTAATTTGAGTTAAAGAGCTATTTTTGCATGTTTTTGCATGATTTTGAGAATTAACTATCTTTCATGATCAGATAACTCAAAAATCAATTTGAGTGATTTATGGATTTTCTCATGCACCTCCAAAGCCCTGGATTTCTATAAAAACAACGCTCAGCTCTTCATAATTCATCTCTCTATCTCTCAAATTTGCATCCAAGCATCTCATATTTTGCACAATCACGCTGGAGAATTGGAATTGAAGAATCAAAGCTCTTGCGAATCGACATCTTTGTGAGATCAATCTTATTTTTGCATTCATATTTCATATCATTGTTAGATTAGCATAGCATATCAATTTTCAATAGCATTCATATCATATCAGTTTATCATTCTTATTGCATCATAAAATATTAAAAAAATAGCTTAATTGCATTCAATTTCATATCCATCTTTTGCATTCAAATCCTTCATTTAGGTGTCGTCTAGGTCACTGATCTCGATTACAATCTGAGAGCATTAATCTCGCACCTATTAGAAGGCAGTAAATCGCTTGGTTAGATAGTTTTCAATTTTGCACTATTTCGATTATAGCTAACCTCTAATGTTTTACCGAGTGTTGTGTCTACAGATCAGGTACAATTTTCACACACACATTTCTGGCACCCACCGTGGGGCCCTGAAATGGGTTTCCAATTCAATTCTATCAATTTTTGTCTTTTTCTCCTCGAGATCTGTGCAAAACTATGATTTTTAATTTTTGTTCGTACATCTGTCGTACGAGTTTCTGACAAATGTCGTATGGGAGCATACCCACTGTTGTATGATAGTGGACCCACTGTCGTATGACAGTCTATCAGATCGCGACTCGTTTCATTACATACCCACTGTCATTTGAGAGCTAATTTGTCGTATGGTAGCATACCCAGTGTCGTACGAGTTCCTGGACTGTCGTCTGAGAGCATACCCATTGTCGTACGAGTTTTCGTACCAATTTTTGACTGTCATTTCATTTTTCAGAGCAGAGTATCAGATTTGATTTTTATATTTTAGCTAACTGCTAATTTTGACAATTGAAATTCTCTATTTTTTATTGCTCTCTGCTGGTTTTGATTGGGAAAAGCGCAAGAATTGCTAAAAATTAGGTAAAATCTACTAAGCGCGTTGTGAGGATCACCAGGTATTCTCCTTCATCTAATAACATTTTGATTTGGGCTTAAAATAAATTTCTCATGTGTCTAGCTTGTGTGCTTCTTCTCATGCTTTTATTTTACACACTTGCATAATTTGATACTAGGTTGTAATCCCATAAGAATTCATTAAGTAGTCTTAGAATACTTGTGATTGATCTTGATTTCTATCTTGGATTATTGGACTCGCTAATCCACCGGCCCCTCATTTCCGCCCCGTGGTTGCAATCTCAGCGCCATAAAGGGGAGGGGTCAACAAGACAGAAGTGTTAAATGTTCCACTTGGCAACCCTTTTGTGCTTTTAGAAACTCACTTGTTTTCTAAGTTGTGGACTCATTTTTAGCTTGTGTGAGGTGTTAAGTGTTCCACCTTGTGGACTCATCTCATATTTGCTTTAAGCGTTAAGTGTTCCTCTTTCTAATTTTTGGAGGCTTTTGGTAGATTTACTTTCAGAACATATATCTATGCTCACATAGTAATTAGGCCCTATGAACACTATTCGTGATTCTTGAGAGATTGGATTCCTAGCGAAATCTTTCTTGACGATAGAATCCTTGTAGGTAGGGAGGATACTTAGTGCATTTCACATTCAGCTTGGTTAGTGCATCTTCTCTTATTAATCGACACATTCTCTCTCCGGAGAGGTTGATAGATCACGTGGGGTTGATATCACGAGCTTTGGTGAATCAAAATTGGTTAGTGCATCTTCTCTTATTGATTGATACATTCTCTCCCCAGAGAGGTTGATAGATCACGTGGAGTTGATATCACAGACCTTGGTGGAACAAAACTTTGTCTTAGCGTGTCAGATTAATCTGCTTGCTTTGTTTGGGTTAAAAGTGAAAAGGTGTCAAAAACCTTGAATCTGGAGCCAAGTCCCCTTGTGGTATAAATCTGTGAGTCACCTTTAGAGAGGGTTAACTATAGCAGACAATCCCTTCACAGGGCAAACTGTGTTGACGGAACCTCAAGCGGTCATAGCCATTTTCACCGTGGTAGTGACAGCCGCTATATAAATGTCCTTGTGGAAGAAATCTCCACAGGTATGGTTCATTGTTGGGTTGTCAAATCTCCCTAGCAGCTCTTGAGGATTAAGTTCTCGGACTGTGTCAAAACCTTGGTGTGCCGGGATTGGAGTTCACCCCTTTGAATCATAAAAGTTGCAGAGTCAAACCATTACTAAAAACCCTAGAGAGGCCATTTTTTTCACTTTCAGGTATATGTGCATTATTGCAAAACTTTTTAGAACATACACAATTAGTACTCTCAGGGATTAGCACAATTTGGTCACTTGATTGTTCATGCGCAAGGTTGCTTTTGCCCTTGTTCATTGTTTTCAGACGTGCTTGGAATCACTGGCTTGCTGTTCTGTGTGCTTGTTTATCTACTTGGCTATTAAAAATGATCAAATCTGGTATAACCTTCAAAATCTGGACAGTACAATTTGCAAACAATCCAGAACTGAAAACCTTAAATTTTGCAAAAATTGACGTAAAGTTCTTTCTGGAGTCAAAAGTCATTTCAAGAAGTCAAAAGTCATACGAATTTTTGTCAAATGTCATTTCAGTATCGCCCATATGTCGTATGATTGAGAACCAGAGTCGTACGAGTTTTCAAACCAACAAATTCAAGAAAGTCAAAACCCTATTATCAACTGTCGTACGAGTTTTTTTAACTGTCATTTCATTGCTACCCAACTGTCGTACGAGTTTAGCAACTGTCGTTTCATAGACTACCCAGTGTCGGACGAGTCTGCAGAGTGTCGTTTGGAAAAATTCGAGAGAGTTGTCAGTAAATTGTCAAATTGCAAGATATCCAATGTTTCCAGCCTAGTTCCAGAATCTGCCAAAAATATCATTGTGTTAGGAACAGAGCAGTAGCTATTGAGCATCCTATCATTTTCCAAGTTTGATCTTTTGAATCTGATCTAGTCTTCTATTTGATCAATTTGAGTCTTTTTTATCTCCTGTCAACACCTTGTCATAACTATCAATCTTCAATCAATCTTCAAAAATAGACTAAGTGTTGAGAACTCGTGTCCGCTATCTTTTGGGCGATCTATCCCATACATCCAGGGCACAGTTTCCTTCACCCACATCTCATCAGATCTTCAAAACTATCATAATCTTGACAAGGTTGCATCATCTAATTTTCTCGAATCAAATTGTTCTTCAGTTGTCTTCGTCCTTTTCTTCTGTTTCATTCAAAGTTAATGGTGGAGACCAGAGCTTCTTCACATAAGAAATCAGAAGAAACATCTCAGAACTTACTTTTGACCAATACCCCGGGTCCAACTCTTGAACAACTCATCAAGTCAGGTATCTACGAAGATGACAGTCTCGGTAACTTTCGATTGAAAACTGGTTACATACCTCCTCTATCAACTCACAGAGGTAATCAGCAAACTCCTCCTCAATCTATTCCAGGGAGCCCAAAAACTCCTACCATGTCTCAAGCAGGGACAAACCATGATTCTCTAGGAGGAGGATCCCAGGGACACCATTTTCAACATAATGCCGACCAAGACCCTACACCCTCTGAAATCCATCGGTGTCAGAATGACGATGAATTCAAAAGAATGATGAGGCATTTCTTGAAAATGGATAGAGAGGCATACTTTTTGCAATTAGCCCAGGAAGGAGCTAAACTTCCTCCTCACTTCAATGTCGAAGATATCATCACGCATGAGGAAGAAACTCCGATGATGGCCATAATGAACCAGCTGCACGCTATGCAGGTCAAAATGAATAAAATTGAGAAAGAGAAGGAACCCAAGGAATTCTCCATGGAGGCCCTTTGTCCTTTCCCTTTTGACAAAGACTTGTATATGCCTCCATTCCCAAAAGGAGTGGAGATACCAAAGTATGACAAATATGATGGACACTCTGATCCTCAAGATCATGTCAGAGAGTTTTGTACGCAATCCATGGAATTCATGCATGAACCGACTTATCTAATGCATCTTTTTCCTAGATCCTTGGGAGGAGCATCCATTCAGTGGTTTTCAAGATTACCTTCTACAATCAAAACTTTTGAGGAATTGATTAAATTGTTTTATCAATAATATTCCTACAATATTCAACATCCGGTCACCATGATCGATATCTGTAACCTCAAGCAATATCCAGGGAAATCATTCCTAACTTTCCTCAAGAGGTGGAGAAAGAAGTTCTCTCTCTATGCTAGACAAATTCCCGAAATGGAGAAACTTGAAATCTTTATCAATAACCTTGTTCTAGAGCTCAATTATCCATTACAAATGCAAGATCATGTATCTTTTGATAAAATGGTGGATAATGCAATCAAGATTGAGAAAGTACTTGTCAAGAAAGGAGAAATCACACTTCAAAAGGACAAGTCTGAATCTGGATCTAGCTCAAAAGATAAAAACAAGAGCTGGAATAGAAACAAAGGTATCGTCTCTGATGCTGTTGTTGACACTATCCGCACCCCATCAAAGGCACTGGCCTACAATCTCACCCTTGCCACCAAAGCCATTGAAGCTTTAGAGAAAAAATCTACTGAACCATCTCCAAAGAAGCCATTCAAACGATGGGATAATAAATGAAAGTTTACTCCCCTAGGAGAATCTTTGGAATCTGCCCTGAGAACCCTGATAGCTGATAACATGATCTCTTTACCACCAATCCGAAAACTTGATCCGGATCCAAAACCATATTGGTGGAAAGATAATGAATTCTATGCTTTCCATCGGACTAAAGGCCACAAAACTAATGGATGCTTCCACTTGAGGCATACCATTCAAGACTTGATAGATCAAGGGGATATCACGATCGATAATCCTACCAGCAATAATGATCACATAGCATTTACAGAACTGTTTCCACAACATGGCAAGGGAGTTTCCACTTCTCAGCCTAACATGGGGGCAAAAGTCAACTATGCCTACCCCGGAAACAATGTTGTCATCAATATGGTTGAACCATGTCTCTCTGAGAGCTGCAATGTCATCACGATTATATTAAGAGATAGAAATCATTCCTCAGCTAATGCGGTTACCAGATCACAAGCTCAGACTCATTTGAAAGGACAAACACCGAGTTCATCTAATGTCCCTAAGATACCTTTCAATCTCACATCTGCTTCTAAACAGAAGGTTGCCTCGAAATCTTCCAATCTAAAGGATACTAGACCTACATCTTACAGCATCATACAATAACTCCAGCATACCAATGCCAAAATCTCTATGTTTGAGTTACTTCGAATATCTCCAGCTCACAGAGATATCCTAGACAAAGCTTTGCTCGGCTCTAATGTTCCTGATGATCTAGATTTAGACAGGTTCCAGACTATGGTTGGTCATCTAACATCTCCGTAATATATCTCCTTTTCAGAAGAGGATGACAACTCCCTAAGTCACCCACATAATCAGCCCTTGCACATAGAAGTCTTGATCCAGAATCGTCGAGTCAAACGTGTGTTGATAGATGGGGGCGCAGGCCTCAACATTTGTTCTTACAGTTTAATCACACAGTTGGGATTCTCAGAGATGGCTATTGATCCTTGAAAGAAGATCACCATAAAAGCCTACAATGAACAAGAAAGAGCTTCTAAAGGCACCATTGTCTTACCCATCCGAGTGGGTCTGATCATCAAAGATACCACATGTCAGGTGCTAGATCTACCATTGGCTTACAATATCCTTCTAGGGAGACCCTGGATACATGAAATGCAAGCTATTCCTTCTATGTACCATCAATGCTTGAAATTTCCCCATGAAGGAGTGGAGGTTACTATCCCAGTAGATCTGAGTACAACTTGCAATACATTGAAGGAAAGTGCCGATAAGCTTGTTCCCAATAATAGAGAATCTTCCATCAAGTAGCCAAATCTTGCTTCCACATCTAAGATGGACGACATTGCTAAAGAGATCAATATCAAAGAAAATGGGATGGGAGAATACACTATAGAGCCAGTCTTGTCTCTGACATCTCTCCCAATCTCACCTAAGTCGTATGGACAATCCTTGAAGTAGTCTAAATCAGAACCTAAGGAACCTATGGAAGCATACAAAAGACATTTTGTGGTGGAGCAAGTATCCAAACAAGAATTTGAAGAGGATGAAGCTGTGCTGGCATGGCTATATAAAGAGGATTCTGAATCTAAGATTGTTCAACCTAGTGAATCTATAGCACCTACAATCCCTTCTAATTCATATGGTCCAGGAAACAAATTGATAGCCAAGATGGGATATTCCGGTCAAGGACCTCTAGGAATTAGGGGAAAGGGTCTTGTGACCCCCATTTCACATATTGGTAGAGCCAAAAAAGATACTGGTGGCATAGGGTTTAAGAAGAAACCCTATCACCTCAAAGGTGGTTGTTCTCATGTCATAGAACAAATTGCACCAGGAGAACCCCTTCTTAAGAAAGAAGAAATAAAACCCTCTGATGATGATTCAGATAGCTCTGAGCTTATCCCTTATGAAAAATTGCCTAAAGAGATCAAAGATCTTCTTGATGATAAAGATGATCCTATTAGAAGAATTAATGTCGTAGAAACACAAGAACCTACTGTAGCGCAAGAGGTGGTTGCACCACAAGAACCAGCTAATCTCGAAGGCAATCAAACTAATCAAGAAGAAGGGGTAGTTATTCTGACACTGATTCCCATGAATATGGATTCAAGTCAGAGACTGAGGGTAATCCTTCTTGGGGTATTCATCCTGATTTCACACATTTTTTAATATTTCCTAGAGATCCTGAATCAGAAGCTAAGTCAAATGACTATGAATGGGGTGCCATTCCAGAAGAAGATGAGCTTATAACGGAGAAATATATTGATGTTATTCACCAATATGTATCTCAACCCAATGTAGGTCTCGAGCGAAACAATGAACTTAACGTGTCTGATCCACCTATGGCTGAAGAGGACTCCCATGATAATGTTGAGCCTATTCATGAATTGAACATTTTGAGCTATAATACCACCTTTGAACTTGAGCATCAGGTTAGGACCAATGATGACATATCCACATCCGTGAACACCATATCCCAAGCCTTTCCTGCTTTGACTATCCAACGCCCTGATCTTATTGACCAAACTTCCACAAACCCAAACCATGGTATTTATACCTTCCCGAATGACTATGCCCTTGCCTGTTACCTCAATGCAGTTGAGCCTATGAGTACTTCCATCAGTGAACTAAGCGTCAGCATGACCGAGTCGGACATCAAATATCTTAGTCAGAAAAACAAAAAATAAAAAGAAAAAGAAAAAGAGTTCTGAGGGTGAAAACCACTTTGTGGCAGTCTCAGAACTGACAAAAGTAAAAAGAAAAGATGTATCTGAAGGTGAAAACCTCTCTGAGGCACCTAAGGATGAGATATTTGATGTCCTTCCGAGTCATTTACATGATAGATCTCCAGTTCTAATTGAGCCAACTCAATCCATCAATTTGGGTACAACAGAAGAACCACAATTGGTACATGTAGCACAATCTCTATCAGAAGAAGAGAAACAGAAATTCACTACATTCTTATCAGAAAAAAAGATCAACTTTGCATGGAAATATTCAGATATGCCAGGATTGGATCCCAATCTCATTATGCACCATCTATCCATTACTCCTAGAGTAAAACCAATCAAACAAAAATTGAGAAAGATGCATCCTCATGTTGCACTCTTAGTCAAAGCAGAACTAGAAAAACTCCTAAAAGCTGGATTCATCCGTGTCATAGACTATGCTGAGTGGATTTCCAACATTGTACCTATTTCAAAACCAGATGGTTCAATCAGAGTGTGCACGGACTTTAGAGATGTGAACAGAGCATGCCCTAAGGATGATTTTCCACTGCCTAACATTGATATGATAGTGGACATGACTGCGGGCTATGAAATGTATTCCTTAATGGATGGCTTTTCTGGGTACAACCAAATCAAAATTGCTCCAGAAGATCAAGAGAAAATAGCTTTCACATGTACGTGGGGAACCTTCTGTTGGAATGTTATGCCATTCAGACTCAAAAATGCTGGAGCTACATATCAAAGAGCAATGACATCTATTTTTCATGATATGATGCATAGAACGATGGAGGACTATGTTGATGATACCTTGGCAAAATCAATGATCAGAACTGAACATCTAACTGACTTGAGCATGATCCTAGACAGAATGGAAAAGTTTAGTCTCCGACTAAATCCTAAGAAGTGTGCTTTTGGTGTCACTTCTGGAAAGCTCTTAGGATACATAGTTTCAAAGAAAGGCATTGAAGTTGATCTAGCTAAGGTCAAGGCTATAATAGAGATGCAACCTCCCACAAATATCAGTCAAATAAGGACGTTGCAAGGCAGAGTTCAATCTATCAGAAGATTCATATCACAGCTAGCGAATATATCATAGCCTTTTACAAAAACATTACATAAAGGTGTGACCTTTGCATGGAATGAAGAATGCGAGAACAACTTTAAACATATCAAGAAGTATATATCAAATCCACCTATATTGATGCCTCCTATTCATGGGAAGCCATTAATATTATATGTCTCCGCAACAGATTCATCACTGGGGGCATTGCTAGCACAACATGATGAGAACAAGAAAGAAAGAGCCATCTACTATATCAGTAGAACTTTAGTGGCCTATGAGAAGAACTACTCAATGATAGAGAAGGCATGTCTAGCTGTGATCTTTGCATTGTAGAAACTGAGACACTACATGTTAGCTCATACTACTCATTTGGTAGCTAAAATTGATCCACTGAAATATCTCCTAAGCAAAGCTGCCCTCACAGGTAGACTAGCTAAATGGGTCATGCTCTTGAGCGAATTTGACATTGAATATGTTGAAAGAAAAGCTATCAAAGGATAGGTCATTGCTGATCAATTAGCTAAAGGACCACTGTTTGATGATACACCCATGCAAATGGAATTTCCTGATTCTTCTATCATGCACCTCTCTTCTAGAGCATGGCAGTTATTCTTTGATGGCTCCTACACACAGAATAGATCTGGAGCAGGCATTTTGTTCATCACTCCTTAAGGATACTTGATACCCAAAGCATTCAAATTAAAGTTTCCTTGCACAAACAATATTGCTGAATATGAGGCACTTCTCAATGGTATGAAAATGGCAATACAGTGGAGAGTTATAGAGATGCACATTCATGGAGACTCACAACTGGTTATCCACCAAGTCAATGATGTGTACCAAACCAAAGATGAAAAGCTCATTCCTTACAAGAGAATGGTAGATGATTTAAAAAAATACTTCATCTCTATCACATTTGAGCAAATACCCAGAATGGAGAATAAGGTTGTCGATGCAATGGCGACACTATCTACTCTCTTACAGCAGCCCAAACATGAGCTATGCTATGAGTTCCTGGTGGAAGCCCTATCCTATCCTGCATATGACTCCCCTGAAACCCGCATGATCTACACCATTGTAGGTTATGATTCATCCCGCTACAAACATCTATTCTCCTATCTCTATGATCAAATCATCCCTGAGTCCTTTAACCATTTTGAGAAATGAAACCTTATCCGATCCGCATCCTGATATGTCATCATTGGTAATGATCTGTACAAACGAGGTCTAGATGGTACATTGCTTAGATGTTTAGAACGGGAAGAGTCTCAACATGCATTAGAGGAAGTCCATGAGGGTATATGTGGGTCACACTCGAACGATTTAATGTTAGCTCGAAAACTTATTAGGGCTGGGTACTATTGGCCTGAAATGGAAAAAGAAGCTATTAAATTTGCTAAAAACTGTCAACAGTGTCAAGTACATGGCAACTTGATTCATGATCCAGGGAGAGATCTGATTCCCTTTACTACACAATGGCCTTTTCAATAATGGGCATTTGATCTCATAGGTGTTATCCATCCGCACTCTTCTAATGGACATACCCATATAATCACAGCTATAGATTATTTTACAAAATGGGTAGAAGCAGTTTCTCTAACACAAGCAATGGGGAAAAAAATCTCTATGTTCATCTTGAACTACATCATTTGTAGATATGGGATCCCTCACTCTATAATCACAGATAACGGGGGACAATTCAAAAACAAGGACCTAGATGACTTATGTGCCAAGTTCAAAATTACTCAACATTGGTCATCTATCTACTATCCTCAAGGGAATGGACAAGCTGAGGCTTCAAACAAAAATCTCCTGAAGATCTTGCATAGAACAGTGAATAAAATAGGAAGAGACTGGCATCTGATGATCAATCCAACTCTCTGGGCATACAGAACTAGTATTAGAACGCCTACAGGGGCTACACCTTTCGCTTTAGTTTATGGGTCTGAAGCGGTACTGCCTATTGAGGTTGAAATCCCATCACTAAGAATCAGAATGCATGGACTTGTCACTGATGAAGACTACAGAGTGTCTCAGTTACAAGAACTGGAATTACTAGATGAGCGCAGGCAAGCAGCGTATGATCATCTCAGAGTGTATCAGAAAAGAATGTCTAGAGGCTACAACAAAAAAGTCAGACACAGAGAATTTCAAGTTGGTGATCTAGTGTTGAGAGAAAATCCTAAAAATCAATCACATCGAGAACGCAAGGGGAAGTTTGAACCCAATTGGCTGGGTCCCTTTGTAATCACTGCTACTTTTGGCTCTAGTGCCTATCAACTCTCAACAACCGAAGGAGAACAGCTCCGAGAACCAATCAACGTTCTCCATCTGAAGAAATTCTACGCTTAAGGCATTTAGTGCTTGGTAAATATCCTAAAAAAAATATAAAAATCAGAAAAAGTCCTAAAAAAATGAACATCTTGGTGAAAACCTAGCAATAGGCGCCTTGATGATTCACAAAAAAAATCAGAAAATATTAAAAAATCAAAAAAAAAAATCAAAACATGAAAAATATAAAAAAAGAAAAAGAAGAAAAAGTGCCTTGGTGAAAACCTGGAAACAGGTGCCTTGGTAGCAAAAATAGAATCTCTGCCAAGATGGTGAAAACCCGGCAAACGGGTGCCACTTGTTCAAAATACTCCATCTATCAGCACAATCTTGGTCTTTCCCAGCTTTCAGTCTTGCTTTAGTTTGTACATATCTCTCGGTTTGTTTCTGCATTTCCAGTTTTCAATAAGTCAGTTTGTACACCAATCAGCTTGAGCGTCTGTAACCTATCAATGTTTAACACTTGGGGGAAATCAATGTCATATCCTATGGTCTCCAGTGTATCTTAGACATTTCCTATCTAGTCAGAGTCCTTTGAAGCTTCATGTGAGTCAGTCAGTCAGTCTTGTCTCCAGAAAGGATTTTGCATCTACAATAATGCAATCAAACATCAAAACTCAACTCAAAATAATATGTGCTTCATGCTTTTATCTCCTTGTATGCTTACTGATTCGCATTAAGATTTTTGCATATTGTGTCACTTCGAGCTCTTCAATGATGTCCTTTATAGGATTTAGAGAGTGATGACTGGGGGCATAATCTTTTCTTTATTTTCTTCTTGTATGTGAAAATCTAACAACTTTGAAAATTTTGGATTGAAATGGTGTTCGACTATAAGAGCCTCTATCTCGAATTGGATGGCCATGCATACCTCGACCATTGATACCTAGAAAATTCAAGGAAGTTTGATCTAACTATTATCTTTTTGAAGTAAATTCTTTCTCCTACTGTGAAACGCGATCTTGCCTAAGGAGGTGAACAATAAAGGGTTACTATGAGCAATTCACACTGGATTTAGAATGATCTTTTGATTGTTTGATGTGTATGTTAAATGCAAGGCGTACTCAGGTCATCACGACGTTTATGTTTTGATGCTTGTACAAATTGCTATATCAAAATGGGCATGATATTCAGGTCATCCTAGCGTTTGTGCCTTGGTGCTTATATCTAATCCAACATTCCGAATACAAATCAATATTCATATGTCCATGGTTGTATAACCAGTGGGTGTTGTATTGATTCTTGTGCATACAAATCGATATTCATATGCCTATGGTTTCATGGCTAGTGGGCATTGTATTGATTTATCCGGTTACCTAAAAGTTCAATGATGATAACAAATCGACACATGATCAGTGACTAGGTCCTAGGTCTTAGGTTGCATTTCATTTTGCATGTCTCATTTCATTTTGCATGTCTCATTGCATTTTGCATGTTTGCATGATCTCACAATGACTAAACGAACTTCAAAGCTTAAACAATTTTTCATATCAATTCTTCAAATCTAACAAGAGTTGAATCTCACATGAAGGTTCCTCCAATGAAACAACAACTAGAATCCTTTTTCGGGATCAAAATCAAAATTTGAGATCATTTATCTTATTCACTACTTGCATAATCAACCTTCCATCATCACAAAAATCCATTCAACTTAACTGATTATCTTACATCAAACTATCAAAATTTCAACTTGGTCAAACCTAGTCAAATTCAGTCTCCAGGACCTTCCAAACGATGCAGAATGCATTCTTGAACGTGTATAACCACTTTTCCAATCAATTAACATGCTTCTAAACTATCAATGCTAACTTTTTCTTGTCAGATTTCAATTTTCATCCCGAAGGGGGCATGGTATTGCACATCATTCAAAGTCTGTAAATCAAGTCTGTCAATCAAATCTATCAATATCTTTCATCAGTAATCAAGACAACAATCACGTCTAGTCGTTGATTCATCAAAAGTCCTCATCGCTCGGGGCAAATCTATCATCACTTGGGGCATATCAGATTCATCGATCCATATCAATCTGGTATTCTCTTAATCTTGTAAACTGTATCAATTTTTGCAACCATCAGATCATAGTGGTCTTTCCTTGGTTCTTCGGCAACTGAAGGGTTCGGATGTGATACCTGCTAGTTCTGCTAAGACAATCGAGTCTAGAACGGGTCACTCACTTCTTATCAATCCTAAGGTTCAGAATCAGGCATTTTGACACTTTTTCACAATCATAGGTTCATTTGCTGCTACAGTGAACATTATCTTTGGTCATTCAAGACCTCCTATCTCAATATCTTTCAATCGGTTTCTATCTTGAGATTGGTTTATCTTTTGAATCAGTTTCATATCTCTATCAAACACAGACTATCTTTGAACCACTGCGCTTCGCACAGTAATTCAAAGAGGGGCAAAATGTAATACCCCAAAAATGGGCTATAAGTTCATTAACCTCCTACATCGACAAATCGAACAAAATCGACATCAAAGTCCTAATCTAAGGCACATCTAAACATCATCGAATCATAATTGATTATCTTAAATTTTGCATCGGGGAATATTCCTAGCAATATTCCTAATCATCATAATTATCTTTAATTTTATAATTATTTGGCAATAAATCACATTTATCCTAAAGTTTGATTAATTAAATATTTTGCATATTTAATTAATTAGATTTAATATTTGCCACTTAATTGTTTAATTAAATTTAATTATATCTATTATTAATTGTATTATTTAATTTTGACAATAAATCAAAATTCCTATCTTTAATTGATTAAATTCTTATTTAATTAATTAAAGCATGTTGTCATTATTTAATAATATAATTTTTAATAAAAGTTTGGTAAAATAGTTAATTAACCCATAAATTAATTATTTTATTTCAAAAATCAGTTGAGTTGAGGATAAATCACTTTATTTATTTATTTAATTCTTAATTATTATGCATATTCAAAAGAAACAGCTAAACTCCAAATCAAAAAATCAATGCAAGTTATTGACTTTTTGGAACTCAACATCCTTTTGGAGTTCAAAAAGCTGATCTAAACTCTAATTTGAGTTAAAGAGCTGTTTTTGCATGTTTTTGCATGATTTTGAGAATTAACTATCTTTCATGATCAGATAACTCAAAAATCAATTTGAGTGATTTATGGCTTTTCTCATGCACCTCCAAAGCCTTGGATTTCTATAAAAATAAGGCTCAACTCTTCATAATTCATCTCTCTATCTCTCAAATTTGCATACAAGCATCTCATATTTTGCACAATCACGCTGGAGAATTGGAATTGAAGAATCAAAGCTCTTGCGAATCGACATCTTTGTGAGATCAATCTTATTTTTGCATTCATATTTCATATCATTGTTAGATTAGCATAGCATATCAGTTTTCAATAGCATTCATATCATATCAGTTTATCATTCTTATTGCATCATAAAATATCAAAAAAATAGCTTAATTGCATTCAATTTCATATCCATCTTTTGCATTCAAATCCTTCATTTAGGTGTCATCTAGGTCACTAATCTCGATTACAATTTGAGAGCATTAATCTCGCACCTATTAGAAGGCAGTAAATCGCTTGGTTAGATAGTTTTCAATTTTGCACGATTTCAATTATAGCTAACCTCTAATGTTTTACTGAGTGTTGTGTCTACAGATCAGGTATAATTTTCACACACACACCTAAAGCTTCGGCCATGATTATAAATAGGAAAGGTGAAATTGGGTCGCCTTGTCTGAGGCCTCTAGATATGCTAAAAAATCCCTCTAGGGTACCATTAACTAGGACCGAAATCATAGGAGTAGATATACATTCATAAATTAAATTGATCCAACTTTTAGCGAAGCCAAAGGCTTCCATGCTTTTGCAAAGAAACCTCCAATCCACTTTGTCATAGGCTTTTTTGATGTCCAATTTGATAAGCATGCTTGGATTTCTATTCTTGAGGATAGAGTGAATGGCTTTCTAAGCTATTATTACCCCATCGTAAATGGATCTCCCTGGAACAAACCCAGTCTGTTCTTCGCTTATTATCATAGGGAGAAGTTTTTGGAGTCTGAGGGCCAAAGTTTTAGTAAGCAATTTATATAACGTGTTGCACAAAGCAATAGGTCTATAGTCATTAAGGCAGGTTGGTTTTTCTTTTTTAGGTATAAGAGCGATAAAAGTGTTGTTAACTTCTTTAAGAATTTTGCCTGAATTTCTAACTCCTTCTAAAGCTTTCGTAACCTCCTTCCCTACAAAGTGCCAACATTTTTGAAAAAAAATGGCTAGAAAGCCATCAGGCCCTAGGGACTTTTCTAGATTCATTTGCATTAATGCTGAATGTATTTCATTCATTGTGAATTTACTAGTTAGTATTTGATTTTGTTGTTTAGTTATGACTTTTGGGATGTTTTGGATTAGATTACTCTGACATCCCAAATTTGATGAGTCCCTGTTGTTTAAAAATTTATTGAAATAATTTATTGATTCACTAGCTATGCTTTTGGCGTCCTCTATAATATTACCTTCCTCATTAATGATACAAGAGATCCTATTCGCAATTCTTCTCTGTTTGGTGCTATTGTGAAATTTTTTTGTATTTCTATCCCTTGCTTCCAACCATGTTTCTCTTGATTTCTATTTCCAAAAGATTCCCTCTCTGGCTAGGATTTCCTCATAATCTTTTAATAAACCTTTCTCTTTATGGTATAGAACATCATTCATTCCTTCTTTAATAACATAAGAATTGACTTCCCCTAGTTCAGTTTCAAGTTATAATTTCTTTTCAAATATATTGCCAAACTTAGACGCATTCCATTCTAGGAGTTTTCTTTTAATCTATTTTAGTTTGTTTACAATTCTATACATTTTTGAGCCCTCAATCTGAGGTTCTTGCCACCATTTCTCAATGAGATTTAGTAGATCAGGATCTCTCAACCAAACTTGTTTGAATTTGAAAACACTTTTTTTTGGCCTAGATTGTGTTAAAATGTTTAGAATGATTGGATAATGGTCTCAACCGGAAATTGGTATGATGTTTTTTGTGAGTGAAATATCATATAAGGCCAAGCTACCTTTGAGGAAGAATCTATCTAATTTCTCTACAATGTTGCAAAAGCCTAGTCTTCTATTATTCCATGTGAAGGCATTATCTTCTATAGGAATTTCGAGAAGGGAGTAGCTATCCCTCCATTGTATGAAATCTTTAGCTATTGAAGGAAGGGAATTTACTCCTCCCCTTTTTTCTGAAGTCTTAGTAATTACATTAAAGTCTCCACCTAGAAAGCAAAGTGTATCCCTTGTTTGATCCAGATAGGATCCTATCTCATTCCAAACTATAAGTTTATCTTTGTTTTGAATAGGTCCATAGACATTGATTAAGTTAAAGGTTAGATTAAGTCTGAAGTTTTTGACCTTACCACTCATCCAATATTGTCATCTTTCTAGAATGTTTATTGAGATGTTACGAGGATCCCAAATGATTTCCAGTCCCCTTGAAGCACCTATGGCTGGTGAGGCCTCAATTTCCCTTATCCCTAATTTTAAAAAAAAATTCCCCATCTCTAAACTATCTAGCTTTGTTTCTTGAATTAACATAATTTCTGGATTGTGAATTTTGATACAATGTTTGATTAAGCGTTGCTTGTTAGGGGCATTCATGCCCCTAACATTCCATGATAGGACATTCATGGTGCCTTGGGAAGGTTCTTCCCCTTCCCTACATTCAGAATGGAAGTTATTTTTATCTGTCCTACGGCGCCCCCTGCTGAGTCCCTAAGTTCTGCAATAGATTTTCTTCCTCCTTTCCTTGTTTTTTTTGCACAATCCGGGGAGAGTTTACTCTTCACATGTTGAGCTATGCCTAGGGAGACTTGCTCTTTCATTTCTTTTTCATCCAGGCTTATTAATAATTCTTCTATAGAGATATCTAAGTTGACTCTTTTCAAATTAATATCCTCAGTGAGGAGTTCCTTTTGGAGCTCAGCTCCCTCTGGATCCCAAATCTCATTCATTAGTCCTTCTAATAGTTCCTCTGGAAGTGTTTCTTTTATATAATCTGTTATTATATTTACTTCTTCTTCAATTTTTTCCTTTTCAGAATTGGAGTCTTCTAAAATCACTCATGGATTATCATAGTGGATGCTTGTATTCTTAGGAGGTAAGCTGTCATTACTCATTGATGGTTTTTTTGTGGGATCTTCCCCTATAATTTTTAGCTCTATTTCAAGAATTTGAGGATATATTCTTTCCCTACACCTAGAATTTGTGGTATCCTTTTGCTGCTATGAGATGCTAAGGTTTAAACCCAAAAAATTATTGATTTCGTACTCCCCCTCATAACTAATGCTCTTTATGAGACCCATATCTGACCCTTCTAAATTTGGTTTTATAAAATTTAAGGGTGTTGGATTGAGAGAAAGGTCCTGGTTCTCGTTGGACTGTGCTTCATCTGAGATATGATATTCTGGATAGTTTATATTCTCCCAATTGTCTTTTGTATTTAAGGGCAGTCCCATTGCTACATCAAGTCTATTTTTAGGGGATTTTGCTACTTTGTCAATGATATCGGTTAAGGATACTATTGAGTCTTCTTTCATTATTTCCCTAATAAGTATACATTTCCTCCTATTGGCTTCTTCAGAGTCACTAGTCTCATCATCTGATGAGAGTGAGAAGTCAATATTTCCTTGGCCTAAAAAAATCCTAAAAGATCCATCTTTGAATCCTTTGTTGGCATTGGATTCCCCTTCTAAAGCTTGTTTTGTTTCAGCGGATACACTTCCTCTTAAGAGATCAGTTAAACTGTCATTGTTTATTCTTTCTATTAGACCGTTTGTTATTACTAGGGAGTTTGGCTGAACTAAAACTTGCTCATTGGTCCTGTCGTTGAAGCAGAACCCTCTAGAAAACTTGTTAAACAAAATTCTGGGAAGTTTATCTATGGAGATTGGGAACCTAGGGTAACCTTCTTCTTCTGCAATCACTCCCAAAATCTTGCTCTTTTTGAAAGGATTTTTTTGTTTATACTTGAGAGTCTCTTTTAGGTTTGGTGTACTAAAGGATTGCTTCTGATTTAGTTTTTTGTGTGAGAAGAGCATGATGTTTTCTGTAATATCTCCCCTGAACTACTCCATCGACAGATGATAGGAAGTTTTATCACTAATGTAGTTTATAGCTTTAGGGTTTTGTGATAAATCTGAAGATTTGACCAAAATTTTAACATCTGAGGAATCCAAATAGTTTTCCTCAAGACCCATTACTTCACCCAAGGTTTCACCAATTTGATATAGAATTTGGCTATGTAATAATTCTATCGGTATATTTGAAATTTTCACCCATATCGGGGTTGTGATGTTGTTGAAAATGTCCTTATTAAAATTAGGTAACCATTCTAAAAATTTTACAGCATGTCCATGATAGAAAATGTCAACTAACTCTAAGAGTTTATGTCTAATGAATGAATATTCACATTCGAAATAGAAGCAGTAATTTGGGAGAAAAGTTATACTTACCTATGACTTGATAGTCACTTGTAGCCATTCTTTAATACCTTTGAATGCTTCTCCAGAGCTGGACCATTTACCAAAAATCCCCCAGGAGTTACACTGATTCCATAGGCCCTCTATGAAAGTATGAAGCCCTTTAATGGTTTTAACTCTCACTGTGTTATATGGATTAGTTCTTCGATGCGGTCGGGAGTATTTTTTTGATGATGCCTTATTATACTTAGGTCGCTGGTTTCCATCAATCTCATATTGACTCCGTCTATGAGGTGGAGTGTAAATCTTAGCTCTGTTAAGGGTTTGTAAGTCCGAACCCAGGCTTGCCAATCGCTATTGTGGAGTGGAGATCTGAGAAACATTTTGGTTTCTGGAATCCTTTACTAGATTATTTTGAAGATTATCAAATTGATTCCTAAGAGGGATCAGGAAAGGTTGGGCATTATTCAAGGAGATGTTATGGTTCTTTTGATTTTTCCAGTTTCTTGCCCTCCTCGCATTTTGGAGATGAGCAGGTTTCCATTCTTTGTATCTCGTGTGAGCATTCTGAGAAGCATAAAGGTTCTAGGAGGAAAAACTAGGGCTATCCTGATATCTACAACATTCCCTTCTTCTTGTTATTTTCAGAGCTGCATATTTCGTTAAATGAAAGAAGTTTATTTGTTTATCCTGTGCTTCGACATTGAAACTTAAGTGTCTTCGATCACTTGTAAAAACCCGATACTGATCCTTCCTATTTGCAAGCAGAGCCATAATTCCTAGGAGGGTCATTTATTTTACCAAACGCTTCTTAATAATCATGAATATTCTGATTTAAATGCCCAAAATAAATTATTGTTGTCAATCCCCAAATTAATCTCTGAAGCAGATAATAAATGGATAAATAGAAAACTCTCATTAGAAGAAGTCAAAAAAGCCCTATTTCAGCTTCACCCTAAGAAAGCTCCCAGACCTGATGGCTTTCAAGCTGGCTTCTTCCAAAAATGTTGGCATTTTCTCAGTGAGGACATCTGGAAAGTCGTAGAAGCAACCAGAAACTCAAGCTCACTGTTAACTGAAATCAACAATACATTTTTCTCTCTCATCCCCAAGAAACATGATAGCTTAGAACCAGGGGATTTTTGCCCAATCTCCCTCTATAACACAATCTATAAAATTCTTTCTAAATGCTTAGAAAACAAAATCAAAACCTTTCTTCCATCAATCATCTCTGAAGAACAGACAAGTTTTGTTCCTAACCCTTCAATTTTGGATGGAATTATAATAGCTCAAGAAATAGTGCATACAACTCAGTACAACAACTTGAATCCTGCATGCTCATTAAAATAGATATCCGGAAAGCATATGATAAAGTCGACTGGAGATTTCTATGCAAATGTTTAGAAGCATATGGTTTCTCCAAACAATGGATTAATTTAATCTATAACTGTATCTCATCACCCAAAATTTCACTCTTAATTAATGGTACTCCAGAAGGCTTCTTTGAAATCTCTCAAGGCATTAGACAAGGTGATCCACTATCACCCTTCCTATATGTGATCATGGCAGAAGCCTTGGGTAGATCTATAAATAAGGCACATCTAGAAGGTAAAATTATAGGATTTAAAGTAACAAATAACATTTCCAATATAACCCATCAACAGTTTGCAGATGACACAATATTGCCAGGGGCATGCAATATAAGGGAAGCAAAGCCATTCAAAACTACCCTAGAGGTTTATATGAAGGCGTCAGGCCAAAGCGTCAACCCTAATAAATCAGAAGTTTTCTTTGTTAACACCCCCCGACTAAAGAGAGACAGATTTGTAACATTCTAGGTTACAAAATTGGTAAGTTTCCTTGCAAATATTTAGGGATCCCCTTAGACAAGGGAGTACATAGCTCTAAACTATGGGAATTAGTAGTTTCTAAAGTCCAAAACAAAAAAGGTATTTGGAAAGGAAAATGGCTCACTAAAGCTGACCGAGCTACAATGATCAAATCTATCCTATCTTCTATTCCCACTTACCAAATGTCTCTACTCCCGCTTCCTGTCAACATCAAATCTAATATAGATAAACTCCTTAGAGACTTCTATTGGCAAGGTTCATTGAAAGAAAAGAAAACAATGCTTATTAGGTGGGATAATCTTTACAAACCAATTTCCCAAGGTGGGTTGGGCATTAAGAATCTTCAATGGCAGAATACAGCCTTAGGAGCCAAATTAGTTTGGAGAATTTATAAGAATCCCAGTAGAAAATGGGAAACTATCCTTCTGAATAAATATATCCCAAATGCAGAACCCATTAATATTTTTAGATCCCATTCACTCACTAAAGGCTCCCATATTTGGAATTTTCTTATAGAATTTAGAGGAGTTATCAATAACCTACTCATGTGGGATGTTGGAGCAGGTAACAAGGCCCTTTTCTGGGAAGATTCCTAGGGAGGGTTTACCCCATTGAAAAATGAAGGATTCAAACAGGAATATATAGATAATTACAAAACTTGTATTGGTAGATACGTAAAGGATTACATCTCTCCCAGAGCAGACCCCATATGGAAGTATATAGATATCACCCATGGAGATCACAATGAAAACATCAAGCTCCAAGAAATTCTTAGCAATAGAATAATCTCATACAAAAGCAGAGAAGATCAACTAATTTGGGCTAGCTCAAACGACGGAAACTATAAAGTCAAAGATGGATATAAAACAATTTTGAAAGAATGGAATTTGGATACCTTAGATATACCCCTAAACTTATGCTGGAACAAAGCATGCCTCCCTAAGGCGGGGATTTTTTTATGGGTAGCATTGCAAAAGAAGATACTAACAATAAACAGACTTAGGAGACTAGGTTTTGAAGGCCCATCTAGATGTCCGTTATGTGAATGCCAAGAAGAAGAGGCTAACCACTTATAAATTGTGAATTTTCTCAAGAGTGCTGGAACTGGTTAAGTAATTGCTTAAATTGGTACTCAAAGAGGCCTACGGATATATTGGATTTTCTCAAAGCTTGGCCTTCACCAAATAAGGATAGCCTATTTAAAGATATCTGAGTTATTGCTCCATCTATAGTTCAATGGGAAATATTGAAAGAATGTAATAGAAAAATCTTTACAAATAAAAAACTCAAGTGGAGATTGATAACTAATAAAATAGAAGCCTCAATTATCGAAGTAATTAACAACAGACCCCAGAACCAAAATAGCTATGAAAACTCATTTAAGCAATGTGATAATAATCTTAGAAGGCAATGGCCAAAATTGGCCATCCCCCCATTATACGAAAAAGGAGGGAACAAAACGAAGGCTAGCAGAAGCACATGTAAATGGGCACCACCTAAAGAAGGGTGGTATAAACTAAATTTTGATGGCGCCTCCAGAGGCAACCCAGGTATAGCTGGTATAGGTGGGATTATCCACAATTGGAAGGGAGAACCTATTTCTAAATTTTCTAAATCCATAAAACCTACAACCAATAACATGGCTGAATGTGAGCAGTTCTAGAAGGACCTTAAATCTGCTATCAATTAGGTTTGTCAAAAATTGAAATAAAGGGAGATTCCCAAATTATTGTAAATGCAATCAGAACTAGGAAAACACCAAAATGGAAACTTAATTCAAAATTAGAAGAAATCCTAGAAATCTTGGATAAAATCCCTCAAATTGAAGTAAAACATATTTATAGAGAAGGAAATTCCAAAGCCGATCTTCTAGCAAATAGGGGAGCAGAGGGTGAAAACTTTGTAGATAGAATATAAATAATAAGTGGTTAAGTTGGTCTGTATCATAACTAGTAACCATCAATGATCACATTCTCCATTCCTACTAGTAATAATACATAATACTAATGACTAGTAACTAACTAAACCCATCAGCAGTGATTCAGATAGATTATTCAAGCACAAGAGAGAATGGGTTACTTGGGCATAAAATTCTTATGAAACATGTTTAAATCTAGGTCGATTAGATTTAGATCTTAATAAAACTCTGATTCTCCCAAAACAGGGATACCTATTAACTAACCAGACTTATGAAATTCAACCAGATTTTAGGATGCCAAGACATTAGACACATTGAGGTAAAATCTTCTTCTCTCCATCCTTTGGATCTTGGATGTCGCAATCTATATAGTTAGTTAGAACATATATATGACTTTAAACTAAGTTTCACCGCATATTTAGATTCACTATCTATTAATGAAACAGGCAGATTTGGCTATAACTATCATAGATGTACCTCCATATATAAAGAGAATCCTAGAGAGGCCCATTACAAGATATATTTACTCTATTAAATAGGTATATCCTGTTAATAATAGTCCCGATATCTATGAGAACTTGACCTTCTCTTAGTAGATCTTTGTATTTTTCACCTTTTCTTGATTAATGAAACCAAATCTCTTTTTTGAGACCAGGTATACCAGTTCTTTACACTTATAGGAGTCTTTTTAGAGTTATATCCCCTCTGTATACTAGTCAGAGTACTTTAAATCTTTATACACTAGGAAACATATGGATTAATTTAGAGGGAGTTAACTATAGTCTTAGCTATTCCTCTTTAGTTTAGCCTATATTTTCTTAACCTCTGAGATCTTCTTTAATATCAGATCTCTGCAGGAATCCTTTAATCAATCTTCTAAATACTATGCCTATCTAGCATTAATCATGTAATTCTAGGCTATGTCTCATACGGGATAACCCCTAGTATAAAGTAGATATCCCGACACCCATATAGAGATTTATTATTTTGACAATTTTTTGGCAAACACCGAAGCATTATAAATCAAATCATTTCAGGGTTATCTGTGATAGACTTTAGTATCAATGATTTCCCCATGGAATTATTAAATAATGTCCTACACTCTCAATATCAGGAAATACTCACATGTTATAAGATAAACAAGAGACACGTAACTAATCAATGATTCTCATTTAAGGAGTGAACATTCTAGATTATCTACAACAATCCAATTTCTTTGAAGGTCTGCCGACTATGATGAAATGATAGATCATGCAGGAGTCTTTCAATCATGTATCAACACTAATCTTCATGGGGGACATGAGGACAGACGAAAGAGCTGCAAGTATAGATATTATAAACTCAGTAGTCTTTAGATTGTCTTAGAATTCATATCCTGTTAGATTTAACTCCCTATAGAGATGGAAACAAAAATGATAACTTTTGCAACCAAGGGTAGTCAAGCTATGGCATTTAGAGGCTATATCCTACCAGAATACTAGAATCAAGTCCTTAACCCTTTACTGAATTCAGCCAGGAGGGCGGTTGAGAGAGCTTTGGGAGACCAACATTTTGACAATGCATTCACATTTAGGACCAATGGCGCGGTCATTGGACAGTTTATAGCTCTCTTAGTCTTTGTAGGTAAGCGTAAAGAGGATATTATCCATATTGCTAGGTCCATATTCAATGAAGATCTACTTGAAGGACTAGATAAGATGGTTTTAGGCATAGATAACCAGCTCACCATCCCTTACCCTGAAATCACCATGAAAACTAAAGTGTCCAAACTTGAAGCAATCCTTCAATACCAATGAGTACCTATGATTTCATTCAAAGATGAAGAAAGCTTTGACAAGAACTGGCCTCAGATGCTGAGGAACTTAGATTTCCTGTATAATGTAGTCCTCATTAGAGAGCTAGATTCAACTAAAGAAATCAAATACTGGAGAGAGGAGGGCTTCCCCATCCTAGAAGACCTGGACAAAGTAGATGCTGTGAATTATCACATTATGGCCCCAGAGATTCCTAGATGTACACGCCATTCAAAAAAGCTGATAGCTAAAGAAGAGTTCATTATCCTAATGGAGAAGGATGAGAATATTTGGAATTGCAAGATCATACAGAAGGAGGGAAACATATGATTTACGGTTTTCAATTATCCTTATGAGAACTTATGTTATATAGTTTAGTTATAAAACTTGATACAGTGAACATATGTTTAATCATACTAAATAGGAGTTTACTTCATAGACTTAAAATAGATAAGGAAGATAATGCTAAAGTTAGTAAAAATAGTATTATACATGTACCTACCTTTCAATCTAGTATCAATATAGTATTGTATAGTATATTTACATCTTAGATAGGTTTCTTTAATCTGCATGGATTGTGGAAAATTTTAACTCTAAATTCTCTTCTGACTGGTTCGGCCTAATTTAGATTTGTATTTTATCACTATATGTCTTCTTTTCCATTGGTGAATTAAAATGAAGGTGCCTACTATAGCTCATGTATGCTCCCTTAATAGAATATCAAATGGTTGGAGAAACTGTGGTAAATTCTTACTAGTTAATGATAGAACATATACGATTAACATTTATTGATAAGATTTCTCTAGGCAGGCCAGTAGTTCCTTATCATAACTATCTTATTGTAAACTACTAATTATAGCATTGTCTCTCTTTTAATAGGTAATATTTTCTCATAAACCTTAGCTAAATTCTCTATATTTAGGAGCATGGTTAATATGAGTTCGACATATAGGATCAAATCAATAGATTTCCTTTTTCAGTATTCTATTAAGAAGCTTTGTCTCTTCACTTTATCTAACTGGAGAACGACATTCGTATCCCCATAGATATAGGAAGTGCCTCATCTCCCGTTAAGAAGATAAAGCAACATGTTTGAATGTAGACCTAGAACTTGAACAGTCATTAGTAACCAACAGTCAGGACATTTAAAATTTTATATCATTATAAATAGCCTATGCTCCTATTATGACTCTCATCCCGACCTTGCATAACCATATATAGCCTAACATGGAAACTTCAGTTAAGCTCACCTGTAGCAGGGGCCAGTTGGATTTTGAAGGAAATTTTTTGTCAAAACACGTCAAAAAGGTGCTAATAAATAAGCATCCCCTCATTATCAAAGCTGTCTTACGTATCTTAGGCAAGGAGTTTATCAACTCAGTAGAATGTCATAGGGTTCTCACCAATATCACTGCCATGTTTGTTGCTATTATTTCCTTTTGGGGTTTCCATGTACAAGAAATATGGAGACTTTGTCACAAAATTTTCAAACAAAGATTCCTAGGCAACCTGGACATAGCTCTTAAACATATTAAGAGGGACCCTATTATTATCAGGTAGAGAGACTTGGGTTTGGCTCCCCTCCCCCTATCTTTTCCCATCATTGCCACTACAGACTTGGAGACCTACGTAGAGAGTGAAGACATAGCTAAGAGAAACACAATATTCCTGCTATACTATGTGTGGATACATAAGCCTGAGAAGGATGACTGGTTCTATGCATATTGGCACTTAGACGAAGTTGGAATTACAGATATGGAGTGCCTTGTAGAATTTGAAGAAGAAAATCTAATCGACCTCTAGATGGAAGAAGGTATGCTCCAAACTCAGAAGATAATTCCCCCTATTATAGATAGCTCCAACTCAAGATAAGGAGTATTGAAGAGGATATATGAATGTACTCATAATACCCTTTCATAAAAAAGCGTATGGTGATATAAATGAAGTTCTATTGTGTTCCTCCATCAAATTGTGACATGTATTTTTAATAAACCTTTGTACCTCTGTAATTGGACCCTATTAACCCCCAATGATTAGCGAAAGGTATACTCTAATATTTCCTAATGAGATTAATTTTTTTTCACAAACTAGTTTATTGTTATCTTCATACTAACAGCCCAAACAAGGTAAGCATATTGTTTCCAATTAACATGTTTTTACCGTCTCATAACTATCCCTTGAATCAGATGGGAATAGATATGGTATGTCTCTTAGATTTTGAGTTAGGAAATTGAATCGACGTATTAGGAAGGTAAGTACAACAAAATAAGTTAATAAGACCTCCTGCTATGGATAGCCCCGACTCTAAAGATAGGGAATAAAGAAGATAACATATGACTGGATCTATGATACCCTCCCATATAACTAGACTCTTATCGATTTCAATTAAGCTTTATTATTTTTACTAATCTATTGATCCAAGTACTGTAGGAGCTAATATCATTGTATTGGAAAAAGAAAAGCTAATTCATATCCAAATTAGTAATATTAATATCAACATAAAAATAGATTATGAGGGAATAAGGCAATCACAATAATATCTGACTTAGCCTATATAACATTTTTGCTAATAGATTTTCTTCTGGCTTCCTTATTAAGTTAACTTAATGGATGGATTATCTGAAATCAGAACTGACTTGCACACACCCCTCAACACTATGTTATGGGCCACATAAGTATGAAGAATTTAGGACCCTAGTATACTTCTCTGCTATCTCATAATAGCTAGGATGGATATGGCAGAATATATGCACCAGATTCTATGATAAGATGTGTAGATTCTAGGTAATTTATGACCAGTAGAGGATGCTTAACAAATTTTTATGTCACGTTTACTATCATTAGATAATTTCATCCATCCAATTAAATAAAAACTCCACTATATAATCACTAAATACTCATTAAATTATCTGGTCCCAAAATATTCACCCCTAGCTTAATATTAGATAAATTTTAAGTATAAGTTTATTTGAAATGATCTTTTGCCTTTGCATTCGATGGTACATCATTTGCATGATATTAATGATAATATCCTATCTTATGGTATATTGGCAATATAAGCTTAGGATTGATCATGATCAGTGCCCATGGTCCAGATCTTTTTTTTAGAGATGTTTTGATATCCTATTGAATTTTGATATGGATAATAGGGTGGATTCAGGAATTCATTTAGTGGGCCCTATCTGTTTTTATGGACTCTAAGATCATTTTGATTATTGGTAGACTAATCTATTTTTTATTAATAGAATTCATTGAAGATGTTTCATTCAGTTTGAAAGATTAAATAAATATATCTAGAAGCTCTATTTATTATATGCTTATTATCTCTCTAAGATTGGAGTATGGATGACCCTCTAAAATCAGACCTCCTATGAAATTTGTATATTAGATTGCACAATTCTATTTTTAAGATTTATGGATAAAGCATTGGTTTATTAAGTACATTATTATGAGAGAGATATATGTAGAAATGTATGTAGATAGCACTTTTTATCGTATTTAGGAAATAGGGCTACAATTCCAACTAGCTACGCTGAAACAGGTACCACAGGTAGGGGTATAAGTTTCTTTTCTCTTATAATCAAATATTTTCTTTCTAGATAATTTATTCCCCTATTAATAGCTCTCCATAGCTCGGATTAACAAATATCATGTGGTCATACTAATGAGAATAGTAGGTAGAACTCTGAATTGTCAAGTTCAAGAATTTCCTTTTGGAAGCATCTCCCAAATGAGCTACTAGGGAAGACATCCCTACAACAAATTCAGGCTCCCACATAAGAGTGTCTTCAGAACAAAAGCAATAGTCAAAATCAATAATTATACCCAAAAGAAGGCCTACAAGGACCTTACCAACTCCACAAAATATTCTATTTTAGAATAGTCTAGTACTAAGCATGGCTTATTTTTATGTTGTATTAAATAATGGTGGGTATGCCCACCTAAAATTATTATATATCAAATTTTGGACTATGGTCCCAAGCAAGGCTAGAGGTTTTCTCAACCCTGCTCTTTCCTACCAATGCTTGCACAGAGCAGGGCATCTTATTGTAACTCTGATTTAAAGAATAATAAACTTTTGGCTTCAGCCTTTTACCAATAATAAAAAAAACAAAAAAATAGTCGATTAACATCAAAACCATAAATATAGTTCAACAACATGGTACTATAACCAATTGAAGTCTTAATAGTATAAACCTACAAATTGCTTAAAGTCTTGGTAGTTTTAAATTGTAAACCATTAGTCATAGATAGCATAAAGTAAAAAACCATAACCAGCAAGTCCATGTGGAGGCTAGTGGATCACGTGGCTTCAGTCTTCAATAAGGAACTTGAAGAGTTCCTTGTAGTACCCCTCCTTCACATCCTTTATGATGATCTTTTTCTACATGAGGAAAAGTGAGATCATCAAACTATGCATGAGAGGCAAATTAAATTTGGAGACACTTATCTGTTTCTTTTCCATCTCCTTAACCTTGTTCTTCAACATTTTAAGCTCCCTTGTTGTGTTCTTACACTCCACGTAGGCTTTCATAGCATTGTCTCAATTGTGTCCTTCCTCCTCAAGCATAGTATCCTTGGTTAGGTCAATAGGCCCTGATTTTAGTACTATATGAGATATGGGTAGAGTTTTCATTGGTGGACGCATAGCTTTCCTCATTTCCCAAATCACCCCCTTCTTCAGGAGCAACCTCACCACCCCACTTTTCCCTCAACATCTCCATCACCTCCCTTAACTTCTTCCTCCTCCAAGTTATAGTCCACCAACTAATTATTCTTCCCTCTAACAGTATAGTGGATAGCCAATATGTTTGAGCACCATTGATTGCTTCCACTTTTTTTGTCCTCCTCTCCCCACTCCTCTTCCTCATTATTTATGACCTCTTGTTTAGGTACTTTGGCCTTCTTCCCAAGGGGGGGATTTAATTTTCCTCTTCTTGGAAACTTTGGAAGTTATGGCATTGTGTTTGAGGTCATGAAGACCCTCAACAACCATAATATGGCTAGGGGTTTTCGATGAATTGGGTTGAGGGGTAATCATAGCAACTCCCATGTAGAAGATGCATTTATTCTTACTAAGGCATGAGGTATCAATCATTTTATTCATTGAGGGAGAAGTTGAACTAGGGACTTTAGTAACAACAACCTACTTGGGGGGATAGCTAAAAACTATAAAAGCCTAAAAATTAAACCTTAGTGCAATTGGATGGGTTTTTTACCTTGGGTCCTAGCAGCTTCCACAACATCATTAACCAAGCTTTCTAGGGAACTAAGCGAGAAAAAAAAGAGAGAGATAGAAGTATGATTATGAAAGTGATTTAGTAGGAGCATGTGTTAGAAGTAGTATACATTGAATTTTCCATCTAGAGTAAAAAAACCTCATGATCCTCAAGAAAACCTAGTTTTAGGGAGGCGGTAACTCCTCTTTGTCAAAGCCACCATGAAGTTTAACTAATCATTCTTTCTCCCATAAAAATTGATTGAGGCTCTTGTTGTCTGAAAATTTGTTGGCCTTCTTATATTTGTTCCCTTTGGTTGATACTCTTGTTTCTTTGGTAGTTATCTCCTCATTGACCTCAAATAAGATGCCATAAATAGTCACCCTTTGGTCTTCCCACAAAGTAGTCAATTACATGGTAAGACTTGCAACAAAACCATTGATGCTCTCCATAAACTATGTGACTCCCCCTTCCTTACAAATATGCCAAACAATGGCATCTTATTTGAATTGATCGTGAATGCTAGGATATATGTAGACACATTCTTTACCTATTCATCAAATGTTTGCAGGTAAAATAGTAGTAGAGAACCCCACCCAACACTTATCTTTGTAGTTTTTTATGCAATTATGGAAAACCACTATTAAAAATAATATCTTGAAATGAGAGTAAAAGATATGTGTGCTAGCAGAGTAGTGATAATTTATCAAAAGCCTCACAATCTCCACTCATCTAATCAATTCATCCTTATACTTAATGAAATTTTGGGGTAGGTTTCCCTTGCATGAGATTTCCTTTCCCAAGAAAATCTTATTCAAATGTTTGCATCAAGTCACATCACTATAATGTCATTGCATCATTAAGTTACACTATGTAGTCCCTACATGGCCACTATTGTCACTTATTGGCCATGTCAATAAAATATCCTTATAGATTATCACATTGGCATCTAGACCCCTCCAACTAATCTGTGTCATTCTCCCTATCCTCTAGCTTGTTGTTTGCTTATCTAGACTGCTTAGGATTTGAATATTCATCTACCAAAGTTTTTTTTTAAATGCCCATTATCCACCAACTCCGCAACAAAAAGGTAATGCAGAGAAGAGTCCCCAAAAACCATATGCATTTTTTTGTCTTCATTCAATATAGTGGTTTTTCCATCTCTCTCCTACTATGATTTATTGGACATGTAGCAGAAAGTGGTCTTTTTTCCTCTAGCATTTAATATATTCAATTTCTAATCACAAGCTACCCATAGTTCATCAACTACTCTATTCCCTTCCCTACATATGTGGTTTATCTCAAAAGTTTCCATCCCTAGAAGGAGATTGCAAGTGTCCATAGCAATCCCTTCAATTGACCAAATAGGTCTATTAAGGCCTTTAATAGAATCCAATATAAGCTTAGTGACCCTCTCTATAGACAATACTCTAATACCTATTGAAAGGCCATACTTAACATCCAAAAGCAAAGACATCCCTTCCACGTGGTTATTAGGGCTCCATCCAAGATCACCCATATAAGAAACTACAAGTTCCATAGAGCTTGATCTTATCATTTCACTCACTATTGTTTTTCCCTAGTTCCTTCTTGTAGCTTCATCACAATTCAGCTCATACCAGCTTGGGTATGGGGAACGCACTTTATGTTTGGTCTCTTCATACTTCTTGTTATCAAACCTAGCATAGGAATTTAGAAGACCCCAATTCCTAGCTACCTTATCATCAAATGGAGTAATGGGGAAGGAAGGGCATGTCCAATTGGCAACTAACAAATTTTCCAACAATAGTTTGCAGAAACTTCTTAAAACCTCTGACACCGATAGCTCCAATTCTCTAATATTTTGTTGTTTCTCTCCTTCCACAAACTCCATCCTAGGTGGGGGGATTCTCTTCCATAGTTCTTTGACTAGAGGATTATGTATTGAAACTATTCATTTTGATGTAAGGGGTTGGAGAGTACTATTAATTGTCCAATTAATTCCAAGCTCTTACAACACTAGGCTCCAGATGTTGTGAGCTTATTGAAAAGAAAACAAGATCTAAGGTATGGATTATTCTTCTTTCTTACATAGCACACATCTAAATCCTTTTTTTATCAAATTATTTTGCACGAGTATTTTATTGTACATAATTGTTCTAAAAAATGAGTTTATCTTAGGTAGTAGATGAGGATTCCAAACATTTTACAATAACTCTAAATATTTTCTCTCCTTTAGTAGAAGATTGTAAGTTGATCTAACATAGAAGTCTCCTTTGAGGTTCTTGCAACCTATGTGCATTTATCAAATTGATAAAATTTCTACATAACACTTCTGCTAGGATTATGAATGGGTAGGGTGAGAGAGGGTACCCATGTTTAAGGCATTTTCTTGCATTGAAGAACCCCCTAAGAATTATCCTACGTGAGGATTTTATTGTACATCATTGTTCATAAAATAATTTTATCTTAGGTAGTAGATGAAGATTCCAAAAAAATTGTAATAACTCTAAATATTTACTCTTCTTTAGTAGTATATTGTAAGTTGATCTAACATATAAGTCATCTTTGGGGTTCTTGCATCTTGTGTGCATATACCAAATTGAGAAAATTTGTACCTAACACTTCTATCAAGATTATGAATCGGTAGGATGAGAGAGGGTCCCCTTGTTTAAGGCCTTTTTCAACATTGAAGAACCCCCTAAGGATCCTATTAACTAGAACATAAAACTCCATAATTGTCACACACTCCTTAATCAAAATAATCAATTTGTCTTGGAACACCAATTTTATTAGGAATTTAAACCAAAAATCCCATCTCACTTTGTTATAATCCTTGGAAATATCTAGGTTTAGGACCAGAGAAAACTTTAGTGGCAATTATTCGCCATTTGGCGAATGTCGCCTGTCGGCATCCCACGATTTGGTGAATAAATTGCCCATATGGGACTAACCCCATCGCCCCGCATTTATGAAGATTTTGGGTCCATTGCCCGGGTCCATCGCCAAACACTATATTAAATTTTGTCTATTTCTTGCACATTTTTGCCAATGGCATATACGTCTTGGGCACGATATATTTTTAAAATTCACCTATAATTTCAACGCGGCCCCAAATGGATGGCCTATATTTGCCCATAATTATATATAAATATTTTTTAGGTGGCCCCAACTTTGCCAGTTATTTTACTGATGCGTGTCTCAAACCGATGGGTTTTTGCCACCTTTATTAATCATACCAAGGTACTGGCGACCCATAATCGCCTAGGAAATAACACAAGACGTGTTATCATTACGCGGGCTTCGCCAAATATTTGGACACTGACCTAATACCTCCCGCCCAATTCGCCAAAAGAGATTAGTATAAATACATTCATACATCAGTGTTATTGTGCACAATTTGGAATCTTGGATCAGTTCAATTTGATCGATAGCGAATTTCAGATTGTCTCACTGTTGAGTCTCGACTGCTTTGGTGAGTCAAAGGTAAGTGATTATTATTCTGAATTTCTGCGACTATGTAAACATTGTATATTATAGTTATGTTGTCATTTGTCACTTCTTCAACAAGTAAACATTTTTTTTACATATTTTTATCACTAGGTTGGTAGCCAATCGAGATGTCGAACAAGAATAAGGGTAAGGCTCCTGCAGATGGGGAAAGCCAAGAGAGGCCAACAAAATGCAGAACCTTATCATTGTACTTTGGTCATGGTCATGGAAATGTTTCTGGCCAAAATAGGGAAGCTAGTGTTACTTCATTACAAGAAGATTTTGAACCTGAGGCTGAACCTTCACGACATATTGAAGAAGTCAGTGAACCTGATATCTCAGATCACGATGAACTTGAAGAAGATTTTTAGTTAAATACCCAGAGTAGCCATAATGATATAATTGACTTGGATGAGACTGAGAATGTCAGAAAAGATGATGGTGCAACTGCAGGGAAGAAAAGAAAATCCAAATCAAAGAATGATAGACTATGGGATATGTCGAGGAATTTTCAAAAAGATTGGGTGTCAACATATCCATTCATTGAACCAGTGCCTAATCCAATTGAAGGGGAACCTCCGGTAGAATGCAGATGTAAGATTTGCAGCATGATAAATAAGAAGGAAAAGAGGTTGTAGCTAAAAATTGACACCATAGAAAAGCATATTGGTAAAGTTTATGAAAAGAAAACCATAGATGGAGTTCAAAAATCAGTGATAAGATGGAAAACAAAGGAGGAATCTCAACATGTTAGGAATGCAGAATTATATGAATTTTAGCATAATATAAAGATGAAGCCTGGTGAAGTTAAAGGCTCTATTGAAGCTTGTTTTGGAAAAGCATTGGAAGTAGAACTAATGGGAAAAGCTATTTAGTTAAGTGTTGTGTTTAATATTTTCAGAAGAGGGTGTCCAATGACAGACTACCCATCATTGAGTGCTTTATTACACTTTCTGAAAGTTCATAACTATCCTAACAGTCACTGGTCAGTAAACAATGGATGGGAATGGGCAAGTTGTCTTGCCGATGTTGAAAAAGAGGATTTGAAGGCAAAAATTAAAGAGTCAAATTTTATTGCATTGTCTTTAGACGAGGTCACAGAAGTAGACAATACTTCCTAGGTATGCATGCATGTTTATACTATACAAAATTTTGTTCGCCAACCTCATCTACTAACTATTGCTAAAATGAGGGATAATGCGACAGCGGAAAATTTATTTCAACTAGTAAAGAGTTCTCTAATTGAATATGGAGGTATAGATGACATGACCATTGCCAAAAAGCTAGTGTGTGTTGGAGCTGATAGAGCTTCAGTAATGCAAGGCCACAGGGGTGGTCTTTGCACAAAGATACAATCTTCTTGTGCACCCTACGTTACTCCCATTCACTGCATGGCCCATAGAATGAATCTAGCTTTTGGAGTTGTCAGCAAGCATGATCTAGTACAAAAAATTGAAGTTTTAATCAAAGAGATCTACCAATACTTCTGTCGAAGTCCAAAATGATTCAGGGAATTTCAACACTTTGCTGAAGGACTAACCGACAGGAACAAGCTTCTTAAGGATAATGATACTAGATGGATCTCTTTGGATGGACCAGCACATCGAGTTTTTTTAGAATATCACTCATTGCTTGGTCTAATGAACTCAAGTCATGACGAAGCAGGGCAACCAAAATTTCCTACGCTGCTGTCAATGTTAAGTAATGTAGAGACACTGTTAACATTAGCAGGTCTTCTCCCCATGCTTGAGGAAATGAGAAATTTAATGAAAAAGGCCTAGCAAAGAGATATGTATATCACAGAATATGCTACACTCTGTAAGTTGACATGCGTGACGCTTGATAATCTCTATCATTTATTTGTTGATGAAGTAAAATTTTCCAGCTGGCTGAAAATCACAGATTTGGACAATCCTGATAACTTTTTAAAAATTGGTTCAAACGGGGGGTTATGTGTAGAAGTTCACGGAGTTGAGATACCAATGCACTACAATGCCAGGCTCGAGTTTGAGGAACCAGGAAAGAACCCCAGGAGGTGAGTATCAAGTGTTAAAAGGGAAGACTTTACCAAGATCGTTGAGTTTGTAACAGCTTCACTGAAGCACATTGCCTTTGATCTTTCCTCACAGATTAGAGCAAGATTCCCTCCAGTCAAACTACTTGAATCCATGGCTATTGTGTTTCCTCATTATTGGCGTATGAACAATCCAAAAGATTTTAAAAGTAGGCTACTAACTTTGATAGATCATTTTTGCAAAACCAAAGAGTTAGATGGAGTAACTCTAAATGGAATTTTAGATGAAAATCGTTTGAGAGAGCAATCAGCTCATTTTTCACGGACAATGAGGGAACAATTTAATCTTATGGAGAACCCTATGGAAGATGGATCGGTAACAAGGCTTTGGAAAAACCTAGCCAAGAGTGAATTGTTGATTGATTCAATATCAAAATATTTCAAGCTTGCTGAATTATGTCTAACCATGATATTGGGGTCGGTGGAGGATGAGAGAGTTTTCAGTGCTTGGGGATTCCTAAATTCAAAGCTAAGAAACAAACTTGACAAGAATTTGGAAAATTGCTTGAGGCTCTATACATCCAGGTATGAAGTCAATACTTTTCCTTACGAAAGGGCACTAAAATTATGGAGGAAGAAATGTCAAAGAAGAGGGGTGGGCAACATGTCAAACCAAAGTGGGAGTGGGAGTGGGAGTGGGAGTGGGAATGCCAGAGACAATTATGTCATTGACCGAGACCCATGTACTGGCACTGGTACTGCTAGCGGTGAACATCAATTAAGCAGAGGTATGCAGAGTGAAGAAAACATATCAAAGAACCAAGGAAGCTATGAAGTTGATGCTGATGAATTCGACAATCTCAATGATGATATGGTGTGGTAGCTTGAAATTGAACCGTTGTAGAAGTAGCACTGAAGAATTAGCATGTCCTAGGTATTTATTAACTTTTTCCCTGAAGTCTACTGTCAGTTTCTATATTTCATCATCAATCATGCATATCCCAATGTCAAAAACATGAATGTGGTTGATAATGTCATCAAGATTCAAGATTCAATTCCATAATTAATAATTATTAATGGTTTTCATTTGCAATATTCAGCTAATATGGTACAATTCTTGTAGTTTTTTCATTATTTTGTTTGACAACATAGCAATTCGTATGTTACAATTCTTAGAGTTAGAAATATTGATTCTCATTAATTTAATTACAAATATGATACAATGTATCCATTCATTGATCAATACTAGTAAGAACACAACTCTTTGATTCTGTTTACAAAAGTCAATGACTCAATTCCCATTGGCAATTTAGTAAGCCAATGACCTTGAATTCCCTTTTATAGAAACAAGGGAGCAACAATAGCTTCAGGTCAATTTGCCTAATTTGAAGTCTCAAAATCTAAATCAGTAAGACAACTACAAGACTACAAATCTACAACATCTCTACAACTTTAGTTGTACATTTCTGCATTTGGCAGGTCGGTTTAGTAAATTAGCATAGGCAATAGCATCTGCAAGACTGCAACATTGATCCTATTCAAAAAGAAAAGTTCAAACTTGTTACTTTAAACTCAATTCTAGAGTCTAGACTATAGTATGTAGGATAATATGAAAGATATAGAGATGATTGAAACTGAAAGTACTTTCACATACTATGATTCAAGATGATTCTGTAAGTTTCTGTAGTATGCTCCATTCTTCTTCGGTTGGAAGGGCAAAATTTTTGATGGTATGGTAAATGACCTGCATTCTCGTCAGAATTCCATACTTGGAAGAGCGAGTTTTAAGCAATGTTCCTTCCATTAGTGCATGCAAATTTGTGAATGTTTTGATGCACTTTGCAATGCCTTCATGAGTTCTGCCCTGAGGAAGGTTGCCTAAATCAGAGGTTATTGTGTCCTCCAAATTTTGTTTGTAAGCTTCTCTTCCAACGAAACCCATTGTTGACAAATCAGGTCCAGGACTCGGTAAACCAAGAGATATCAATTTGGCTATTTTATTGTTCATCTTGGCAAGCTTTGGCCCAAATAAAGCAAGAACTTCTTCTGCTTCTGTTAGTTTATGACATTTATGAAATACAGAGGTCACCTTTATTATTGAACCAACGCGGTCTTAAATTCCCTTGCTTGCCAATTGCCTGTCAGCAGTGCTGTTGATTTCTTGCATAATCTGCTTTGTAATTTTCTGTCTCTGACCAAAACTTTTGTTCTCCTCAAGTTGCTCTTTCAGCTTCTCAAAAACATCTGTAAGAGATTCATAGAGTTCAAACCAATCACACAACCTATTAGCAGAAGACTTTATTTGGCCCCAGAAGTAATTTTTTATTTGCTATACTGTATTATTTACATGGTCATTCAAGAAGTTTTCATAATTTTTAATAGTATTATTTGCCTTCTTTAGGTCTTCTTTCATTTCTAAGTACTGGTGTTCACTATGTTTTCTTATTTGCTCTGCTTTCTCTTCCCAATCTTTTGCTTTCTCTTCCCACTCTTTTATTTTTACCCTCTCATTTTCCAATTCTTTCTTTAACTCATTGTTTACCTGTGCAGCATTCTCCAAGTTTTTGTATAAATTTACTAAAGAGGCTTTTTCATCCTGAAGTTTTTTATCCCTTTTTTCCAATTCTTTCTTTAACTCATTGTTTACCTGTGCAACATTCTCCAAGTTTTTGTATAAATTTAATAAAGAGGCTTTTTCATCCTGAAGTTTTTTATCCCTTTTTTCCAATTTTTCCCTCAAAGTTTTTAGTTCTGCATCCATATGTTCTTGCTATTCAAGTGCTTCTTTAGAGCCAGAGGATGAATTTTTTATCCTTTTCTCTAATTCTTTGCACCTGTTTATTGCTGCTTTCTCACTTGCCTTTACATTTGCCAAGTCTGCCTTTAACTTATCTATTGTGCCCTGAAGCTTTCCTTTCTCTCTCTCCAACTTCATCACTGAACTGTAGACCACTTGGTTGGTCATTTTGGACACATTTATCTTGTCCACATTTTTAATTTTGGATAAATCCATTTGGAGGGTGCTAACTTGAAATTCAGATGGATCTAACTGACTCTCTGGTGGATTGTTATCTCTAGCTGGGGGCATAACAACCATGAATTCCATCATATCTTTATTCAGGTCATATGTGGTTAATAACC
Organism: Chamaecyparis obtusa; assembly: GCA_027943335.1. Classification (NCBI taxonomy): domain Eukaryota; kingdom Viridiplantae; phylum Streptophyta; class Pinopsida; order Cupressales; family Cupressaceae; genus Chamaecyparis; species Chamaecyparis obtusa. The sequence continues at coordinate 522,006 of BSBK01006159.1, forward strand.
TATTGGATGCAGGTTCTGCATCACGAGCTGCAGCAATTGCTTCCATCTTCATTGTCTTACTATTTTGTCTATTCTTGTTTTTTGATTTTTCATAGTTAGTTACAAATTCATTGTAATGAAAATTAGGATTTTGTGAGACAATTGGATGTTTGAATGGTGAAATAGCACTTGCACTGATGTACGAGCTTCCACCAATACCATGAGGATTACCAACACCTAGACCCATTACAAGTGGGGTTTGTGGACTATTCTGAGGGTTTTGTCCTGAAGGATGGGCAATTGTTGGACTCACAGTCACCATTGGCACTGTTGTACTAGTACTACTACTAATACTTGTCATAACCTTTTACTTCTTTACACTTTCTTGACCTTCGAGACCAACCTTTCTTGCATCTACATATTGATATATTGATATTATATTGATATTGATATAATGATATTGCCAGCTATGGGAGTGACAATTGATTCAGATTGAATCTGAGTGCTTGGAATAGCTGGAAGTGGAACTCTATTTGAAGCAGAAACAGATGGAATTAACTGAGTTGAAACCAATGTGAATGGAATTGACTGAGTTGATGATTGATCTCCATGCCCAAGGCCTAGTTTCTGACCATGTTTTGGTGCTACAGCTAGTGGTTCAGGTGCATACCAAACCCCTTCTCCACTGGGACCCAGACCACTAGAACCTTGGTAGCCCATTTTTTCTAGCTACAATTTCTGCCCCTTTTCTATATAGAAGTTTGGTGGATGCATCAACTCCTCTCTTAATTTTTGTACTGGATAAGGGATTCAAAGAATCCTGGTCATCGTAATCATCATCATTATCATTGTGATATGCTTCAGCTGGATGCTCCTTATTCCACAATTCGTTAAACATTTTATCCTCTTCCACCTCATTAAGATCTGCAGAGGTCTTTGGCTCACTGAGATTCTTCCTCATTTCCCAAAATTCAAAAATTTTGGTTCGACTCCATCTAGCATCTATACATTCATTCATTAGCTCTTTTGGAATATGTTTTGTAGATGGTTTATTAGCTTTCTTATAGAAATTGGACGATGTCATGGCCTATACTTTTCCTTTCTGTTTGTGCAATGCCATTATTTGTGATGATAATTCCTGTATTGACATATTATTTTCAGTAGCATATTTCTCCATCTATTTTTTGACCTCCTCCCAGGAGTCCATGTTTTTAAAATGTTCAATCAAAGGCATACTTTCATGTTGATATTTGCTTGCAGAGTTCCCATTATCTTTAAGCCTTGCTCCAATTATGTTCAGTGGATCATACTGCCAGTGACTGTCAACATCAAATCAAAAAATTGAAAAAAAGGCTTCTACCACTTTGAATCCTCTTCTCTCAAATGTGAACCCTCCAAAGTAGAATGGCAAGGAGGGAAATATCATTTTCTTTTGCTGACCATTAAAGAGTACATCTGTGCTCTCCATTTTTCATACATATTCCAATGCAAATACCCTCTTTGTTACATGTATTGGAAGTTTTTAGGGTTCTACCCATGAACCGTAAAACCTTAACACAGTGTACTCTTCCATTAAGTACCAGTCAGCCAATTGTAGTTGACTTCTGAGTTGAATGCAATTTCTACAAGTAACAAGCAATCTAGGCATTGGAGTGCCTGTAATTTTATGGTACATTGGGGCCAAAAAGAAGTCTACAAAATTTTTGTAGTTCCTTCTGTTATCAATCATCCTTATCTGAGGTGTCCACTCATATATTGGATTTTGGCCTTCAGTCAGACTGCAAAGCTTGTTTGCCTCAAATAATGCATGATGCTTTGCTAGGAAAGATAGCACAAGTAGGTTGTGAATCTAAATGTCTTCTCTGAACCTCTTTGAATCATTAGTAATTGATCTTGCATGCAACGAACAATGTGCTCAATAAAACAATATTTTACTGGTTCTCTTTCAAAATGAATATGATAAAGCATTTCAAGAATGCTGGCACCCACTTGTTTGTTACTATCCAATCCCAAACAAAATGCTAGCAAGGAAATACTGTCCTGTGCCCATGGCACAAAAATTTCATAATCATAAGGAGGCCTATGATCTGAACTCAAACTACAACCACTTGTTATTCCTCTGATATAAGAATCTCTTTGTTTTGCATCTAATTTTTCATAATCCTTTGCCAGCTTTCCCAAGTCAATGTGTACGTTTGAGTGTTGTTGTTGAAACCCTAGGTTCAACAGACTAGCAAATTCACTCTCAGTTATGGACAAAATTTCCTCCTGAGTATTTTTATTCACAATTGCTTTTCTATTTTCATCATAATTTTCAGCGCAGAGCATGACAATTTCTGGGCAAGGGAATACTTGAGCTAACGCCATGTGTGCTGACCCAGCTTCCCATGGTGCAATTTTATTTGCAGTTGCATTTACCCTAGGGTTAAATGAATAAAATTTTGAAGCCTTATTTGGATGGTTCCACTTGTTTTCAAGTGAAAATCTAATCTCCATTATACCCTTATTTCCATGAATAACAGGATCATGTATATCATGGAATAAATCACTGAAACCTAGTGTTTTAAGCATATTGTGGAATTCTATTATTTTGCCCATCATGTTATTCTTGGTATTTGTAGCTACAAGCCTACAGGGGTGATTCAAAATTAAAACCTAACAGACTAAATTTTTTTTATATAATATAAACAGTAAAGTTGTAAATCAAGAGACTTGAAAAATTTAAAATGCAGGACGTAGATTTTTAGGATTTTAGTAGTTACACTTACCCATTGACGTTCACGTTGCCCTTAGTTTTGATTTTTGAAGAGAGCTGAGAGACTTTGTAGTTTGTTGCTTTCCTCGGACCTCAATCCTCAACCTAGAAATTAAGAATCTGTAACTTTGTTGCGCTGTAAGTTTGTAAATTGTAAGTGGAATGTGATTATGTCAATGTGTTAACTGAGTAGTGACACGTGTCATGATTCCGGGATGCATTTCAAAAGATAGGGTGTCTTTTTCCTTTCAGCCCAAAACTCAACTTCAGTCGTTGATCTATGAACATCCAACGACAACGGTGAATGGTGTGGTACTGGTGGCCCCGTGGGTCGTGGGTCCCATTAACTAGGCTAGTTAGGATGACTCACATCACGAGTCAGATGTGTCAGTGTCAAATCATCACCAAATTGAAATGACATTGTTATTTGTTGGTCGACCGAGGAGTTTAGTGACACGTGTAATGATTCCGAGATGCGTTTGAAAAGATAGGGTTTTTTTTTCCTTTCAGCTTGAAACTCAACTTTGGTCGTTGATCTATAAACATCCAATGGCAATGGTGAACGGTGTGGTGGCCGCGTGGACCGTGGGTCCCATTAACTAATCTAGTCAGGATGACTCACATCACGAGTCAGACGTGTCAGTCTCACGTCATCACCAAATTGAAATGACATTTTTCAATGTCATTTGTTGGTGTCCGACGATCATGTGAGGTGTTAAGTGACATGTGTCATGATTTTGAGACGCATTTGAAAAGATGGGGTTTCTTTTCCCTTTCGGCCCAAAACTCAACTTCAGTCGTTGATGTATAATAATCCAACGGCAATAGTGAATGGTATTGGTGTACTATTTTTTGTAAGTTGAAATATATTTCATATTTTATGATGTTACAAATTATAAATATAAGATATAAGTTTTTTTCATTTATATATGTTTAAATTATACTATGTTAGTTTACCATAATAAGAGTTAAAAAAATTACATGTGAAAAGTAATGTTCAAATTCTATATTATAATTTGTGAATATTTTTTAATGGAGAGTAATTATTTAAGTATTTAAACATCAATCTCATTCGTAGAGATATAATTGTACTTCAGACTATGTAATAAATTAAATGTGGGAGACACCATTTTAAAAAAATTATTAAACTACAGTTTCAATTAGTGAAGTTTAATTGTAATAGATATCTGAAGGAGGATATTTGTCAGTTATTTTATATATATTAAAATAAATATAGATAAGCTAGTCTATAGATAACTGATAAAGCATTGAAGCAAGTAATTAAAATATTGCAATCATGGTTACAGAGAAGTATAAAATATTAAAAACCATTTTTGCAATCACGGTTACAGAGAAGAAATATTGCAATCACGATTACACAAAGCACAAATTGAAATGAGGTAAAGCTTGCAAAATTTCCATTGTATTTTTCATAAAATTATATTTACATTCTCGACTTCATACTATGTCTATAAACAAAAAGAAACATACTCGACTTGATACTATGTCTATAAACATATTATATTTACATTCTCAACTTGATACTATGTCTATAAACAAAAAAAAAAAACCGTAAACGACTACAGTACCAGTACCAGTACAAGGTAAGCTTTTAATATTTATAAAAAAAAAAATTATAAAGAAAAATCAATTGCGCCCTTCTATGTAGAATTCTGCAAAGAGGATTAGCTGCATGAATTCGTCGAGCCACACAAATTGCCCCGCCCAAGCCTCCTCTGTGTCAAGCTCAAACCACTTACGAAGAAAACCACTGGCAATTAGTGCCCATTTCTTATGGCGCTTCAATTGCCCAGCAGTCAGGCACAAAAGAAAAGGTTGCATGGCCACATTCTGGCCTGGGAGGAGAAGCTTGTTTATTTGACTTTTCCTAGGGATCCCCACCCCTAATTCAGCAAAGATGACAACTTGAACGTTGTCCCCCAAGTATTCCTCTTTGAATACCCTCCTCAGCAGCATCACCATGTCAACCTTCGGTCCTCCAAGGTCCAGAAGGGAAGCCAAAAAATGAGATGTAATGTCCGTGGCTACCCGGTACCTATCTTCATTGTCAAGAAACTCTCGGCCCAACACCATTCTGACAGCCTCTGTAATGAAAGGCCCACCATCCTTACAAATTGATGCTAAAAATTCATCAAAAAAGGAACCCAGAAAGGCCTTCTGGGCCTCCTCAGAAGTGCATCTAAGACAAATGGGAGTGTCCATCTTAGATTACTTGCAGACTGTAAAACTTAAAACAGTAAAACTAGAAAATTTAAAAACAAATTACTTGCAGAATGCGTCACTGTAGACCCTAAACAAAAAATCAATCAATGTCAATGAATAATGAAGCTAGATCGTCTATAAATAGCCCTTGAATCCTTGATCGTTACTTACCAATCAATTATTTCTATCTTAATGGTATTAAATACATTGTCCTCGATATGCCTCTAAATCTTGCACAAAAATCTTTTCCCTAAATACATGTGTGTGAGAATTGAAAATTTTGTCCTTAATCTTTCACATCTGGCAGTAAATCTTTTCTATCGATAAAAAATTGTCAGAAATCGGCTGTACAATTTGGGAAGTGGTGTGTGGTAGCCAAAGAATGTCGCTGTCACTGACATGGCATTTAATTCTTTCCCGGTTAAATGCTTTTAATACTCTACAGACAACTTACCTTGATACGATCATACATGTCAACATTCTGGTTAAGTGCTTTTAATACTCTGCAGACAACTTACCTTGATACGTGTCAACATTTCGGTGACTACCTTGACAATTCTTCTTCCTTCAAGAAATGTTGGCCGAAATTAAACCTCAGCCATTGATCTTGGATCATTAGACGGTCTGAGTTCTCAAATAATACATTTAACATAATTACAGTGGTAGTGGCAAAGATTATGGTAGTGGCAAATAATACATTATGCTTCCATAATATAAGGTCAAACAACCACGTCTTTAAACCATCACTTGCTAGTTGCCAATAATTTATGTATGTTAGGTATGCTAGGTTAGGCTACTTATTTCCCATCTTTTGAACAATTAGGCTACTTATGCCAATAATTTATTTATTTTTCCATAATTAACGAACGATTAGCCAATTCAATTATTTTTTCACCCTTCAAAAGAAAAGTATTCGCCTCAAATATTAAAATTTTTTACTTGAAAAGAAAATTATTCACCTCAAATATTATAATTTTTTACTTGAAAAGAAAATTATTCGCCTCAAATATTATAATTTTTTACTTGAAAAGAAAATTATTCACCTCAAATATTATAATTTTTTACTTGAAAAGAAAATTATTCACCTCAAATATTATAATTTTTTACTTGAAAAGAAAATTATTCGCCAGCAATTTATGAAATTTTCAATCCAGGGGGAAAAAATCGCCAATACAAACTATGAAAAATCATGGATTTGAAAAAAAAAATTGCCTAGATTAAAACAAATTACCCCCTAAAATAATGTACAATTCGCCAAGACTTTACACTTTTTCCTAAAAGGGGGTTTCTTAAAGTTATCCCTGTTTAGGACCATTCCCCGGAGATTACATCTATCCATAGAATAAATTATGGGTTTTTATTGCAACATCCAAAATTTGTCTTCTAGAGACAACCCCCTTATGATTCCTATTTATTAAACAATCTATCAAGGGTTTAAGTTGATTGACCAAACCCTTAGATAAAATCTTGTAAATCATATTGTAGAGACTAATGGTCTTGAAATCAGATAGTATTTATGTGTCAAATATATTAGGGATCAAATCAATGGTGTTATTTAGCCTTTTCATCATCTTTTTAGTGTGGAAGAAGTCCTTAGAAGCCATAGTAACATCAATCCCACAATGTCCCAAAAATCCTAAAAGAAAGCTGGTGGGAATCCATTATCTCTAAAGGCCTCAAAATAACCCATGGAGAAGGTTTCTATCTTAATATCATCTTCAATGATGGGAGGTAGAATTTCAGCATTATCAACTATACTACGAGTGAAGGGAGAGAAACTTAACAATTGTTCATCCAACACATGACTCATGTATCTTCCCTCTTTCCTATAGGAATTGCAAAAGTAGTTTGACATCATAATCACCATTTGGATGTCACCAGTAACATTTGGGTTCATTTAATTCTTAAGGCTTTGGATGGTGTTCCTCTTCTTGTGTTTGTTGGCAAACCTACGAAGGAATGTTGAGTTCCCATCACCCTCTCTTAGCCACTACACCTTGTATTTTTTCTTCTGATAGATCTCTTCACTTTTGTTTGTGTAATTAAGACATTTTTCCTTTATTATTTCTCACCTAGGTCCTAGTTGCACTTTACTTAAGCTTACTTAGGGAATTACATAGGATTTATGTGAATTTATCATGTTATTATCATATCCACTTATGGTGGATGGACTTTTCCACTTTGGAGGGTGGTCCACCTTTAGTGGACATGTGAATCCACCTATGGTGGGTGATCCACTTTTTTTGGTGTTATCATAGTATCACCTATCCACTTTGTGGGGTGATAGTCTTTCATGGTGGTTGTCATTGTCTCATTAACTACTTTGTGCTCACATTTGGTGGGTGATCCACTTTTTTATGGTGTTATCATATTATTACCTATCCAATTTATGGGGTGATAGTCTTTCATGTTCCTTGTCTTTGTCTTATTCATTATTAATATGAATATAATTTATTTTTGTCATGTTGATTATCTCTTGTCAATGTGCTTTCTAATTGCCTCTAGACCTTAGGTGGCTATCTTCATAGCCAAATCTTACAGGGTATTAGAGCCCATCAATTGTCATTGGTTTTCCAATTGAGATAATTTTGGTGCATTTTTGGGTTGGTGTTTTCATGGATTTATGTTGTAAAGAAAAATTGGAGCTCTATGGGTAAGATATAAGGTCACAATTGGATTTAGATTGTTGTTTATAGTGAAAATTACCTTTTGTTTCACTCAAATCTGACACCAGAGGCCAAATCTATAGCCATTTGAAGGTAGAGGGTGGTTATAAATACCAATAGTGATTTGAAATCTTGGATCAGTTTGGGGAAAATTGGACCCTGCCACTATTCCCATAAGGCTCAAAAACCCCAAAATTGACTGTCAAATTGTCCAAATCAAAATATTTGATCTAAAGCATCATAAAATTTTGCATCCTTACCTATATGGGTTCCATCATTAAATGTAATGCATGTGCCACATTAGCATCTAACTCATTATTTGAGAAACACAGGAGTCAATGCAAACCACCGGTCCACCAACATGACGACACATTGCAGTATCTAAGCATTCAGAGCTTGTCGAGTCACCTAACTTGTCATCCAAAATTAGCATTGGCTTGTTCTCATGCATAGCTCTTATCAATGTTTTGTTTAAGTTGTTGTGTGTTCCAGTATATAAGTACTTAAATCATTCCCCAATTTATAATTGTTGGTAAATGTTTTAGCTCACCCCTTATAGTTGGTGTTTTTTTTTGTTTTGGAGATAATTTTCAAATCTCCATTTCTTGGTTGTATAAACTTGATTTTCAGTGTAATTTTTTTTAAGCGGCATAAAATTTCATAAGATTTTCAATGGTGGAGTTATTTTTTTATTTTGACACGTGGATTTTTCAAAAAATTTAGTTTTTCATAGCTATAACTGAGTAAATCTCATTTTTACAACTTCAGAGGCTTCATTCAGTATCATATGAAATCCTTTTCAAGTGCCTTTTTTTAAAGTGCATAATATTTCATATAATTCTCATTTATACTATCATTTTGTAGTTATTTTGGGAAGAAATATCACTTTCAGAAGTTGGTCTTTTTTTGCCTATTTTGGCAATTATAATGCAAGGATCTTAGTTCAGTCTTTTGCATCAGTAATTTGAGTCTAATATAGTATGATTAAAGAAGTTGTAAACATAAAAAATAGAAGCTCGCTTTTCTCTTAATTTGTAGGTAGCCTTTGTACATGCACTTAGTATAAAATGCCAAATCATTTTTGTGGGGCAATAATCATGTGTTGATCTCTATTTGTGATTTGAGAAGTGTATCATTGATGTAATCAAGGGTTATGAAACACATCCTTTTGTAATAACCTTGACTAAGGATAATTATTATTTGTGGGAAAAAGGAATCATCACACATTGTAGGTGGCTTAACCTCTCACCTCATATTTATGGACTCATTCTTGAGCCAAAGTCATAGTGGAAGCAATCATTTTTGGGAAATAAGAATGATCATATCATAGAATTGACTGGTTGTAGCATTATTTTGAGTCTCTTCAATGATATACACCCTAATTTTCAAGGTATTGAGTGCCCATGCACAATTTGGACCATTATTTGGGAGTTGTTTTGAGATCCACACAATCCTCCTTTCCCACATGATCATGCTTCAAATTTCCTTGTTCCACTTGATAATGTTGATAATATTCCATTTGATGATTATACCTTAGAGGAGTTTGAATATGATACAAAACTTAGTAGTTATGATGATCTAGATAGTCCATCTACAACTCATACTTCTCTATTTGAGATCACACATTCATTTTTTTTGGTGATTCCAATGATTCACTACAAGATAAATATATTTTTCTTCCTGATTAGGATTCCTATTTGCTAGATATTTCTTTATTATTTGTGGAGTCTCACATATAATATTCAGGAGACACGTTTGAGGGGATTTCTCTTCTCTTTGATGACAACTTCATCGTAGTTGGAGTCTATTATTCATATTCTTTGGAGATTGGCATTCATGAGTCTCCTTGATAAAAACATGATCTAGGAGAGCATAGATAGAGTTCGTACAAGTAATAATAGAAAATATCAAAAATTTATTTTTTTGGTATTTCCATATTCAAGTAAATTGTGATTTCGAGGGTCTTTGGAGTAGAATTCAAGTTTGAAAATTTTGTCAGTCCCTTAACTCACTTGTCAAAGGCATGGTGTTAAGGGACTAAAACTAAATCTCTTGGAGATATTTCCAATGGTACAAGAGATTCCATATTTTGACCACCGAGTCAAAATTTATGGCCCTACTAAGTTGGACTAATAACATATACAATATTTTTGTTAAGTTTTTGTTTTATTGTAATAAATATTATCCAAACTATTCATTTTAAATTTTGATGGGTTTCCATGTCCCTTTGGATCTCTTGAAAATTGTATAAACTATTTTTTGAAATGAAACAAACTACTTTTGAAGTACATACATCTTTTTTTTAGTTTACTATTCGTGTTGATATGGGTCAGTAATGTTCTAGGTTATACACAAGGTATTGTAATCCGAATTCATAATTTGGATCACTCCTTAACTTGATTTGCCACATTTCATGGTTTAGTTTGAACATGCCTATGTGATGGCTTCTTCAAGCTCGGAGACTGGCATTCATTTTTCTAAGGCATCTATCCTAATTGATGATAGTTGCGGCACCATTTTTTTCACTCCATATTTATCTTTGGAGCTTGTTCACAATTAGTTTCAATTGGTTCCTTGCTTCTAACCTTCTACTATGATTAGGTATGTTCCTAATTGGTTTGTGAAATCTTTTCATCTAAGGACATGACAACATATAAGTAGGTTTTAGAGAAAACATCATCATACTACATTTTGATTCCATTTTCTTTCCTATCTAGAATGGGAAGCATTCTTGCATTTGTACTACTTGATTATATTTTTCCTTCAAGAACTCACCATTTTTGTAGGAAATTCTTTATGATATGGGGGATATATTGTATCCTTATTTCCTTCCTATGGGGGGTATGATATTATATATACATGATGTATGTTGTCCTTGTAGGGTCTTGATTCCTTCATGTATCATTATTTGTTTGTTCTTTTCTCTCTTTTGGAGAGGTTTTTTCTCCCACATGGTTTTCTCCTTTTATCTACTTCTAGGAGATTGCATTGGAATTGTACATGGGTACCTAACATAACCTAGTATTCAAGACCTATCTTGTATTGTTAGCTTTCATCCATTCTCCCTAAGTTACACTTGGGAGGGGTCTTGGTGTAATTAATGCATTTTACCTTGTATTTTACTCGTACTTTCTACAATCTCTCTATACAAGTTTTTGGATGAGTTCTTGATCTTGGAAGCTCCTATTTTTTCTCACATTTCCTCACTTAGTGTTTATGAGGGAAGTTCATTATCTTCACTTGTTTTATGTCTTTCAATAATATCATATTGTCTTGATCATCTTCTTGGTTTTCTATCATTTTATATCTTTTATTTTTGGTTATCTATCACTGTTTTTGTGTTTATTTTATTGTTGTGGAGGTGGAAACACCAAAGCAGGGATCTAACCAAGGAAGGTTTCCAAAAATCCACCCCAACATTTTTATCCGTTTACATGTGTACAGGTTAGCAAAGAGGTGATTTCAAATCACTAACTCCCTCAAATGTTGAATAGGGTATTATCCTTTGTGATTTTGATAGCATAAATGTGTCTTATTGCCACTTTTAGTCTTCTATCATTTAAAGGCTTGGATAGATTCAATTAGTTTCAGTTTACTTTCTAGTTTTATATCATTGTTTATGTACTTTGTTTGTGTGGAACACTAGTATGTTACGTTATTGTCTTGTACCCACCCTGTCATCTGCAACCCATGTTGGTGTCCAAGGAAGTGAGCTTGTAGAGCTCAATGCTTTTTTTCATAGTTAGCTCTTTTAGTTTTAGTAGTCTAAATATTTTTATCTAATTTATTCTTGTTCTTATCTATTTTAGCATGTCGGTTATTTTAACTTACTCATACTAGATGCTTTAGATTAGCTAGAGCTCTCTCCAACAAACATCATATTTGATCCCCCTAGCTTTGTGTGCTAGTTGAATTGAGGTGGTACAAGGGAAGGTCCATCCATTGAGACAAATCATCAATTTCTAGGTTGGTATGATTTTTCCTTCTCTACATTTTTGTAAACCCAATTTGAATCTTACTATTGATAAGATCTTTTGATAGTATAAATGTTGTGAAATTCAATGAGCTTCACATCCCATACCACTTTGAGAACTAGTGAGAGGGGTTGCAAGATGAAGGATTCCTCTTGATCGATATAGCCTTGTTAGGGAATGTCCTATATTTATTGGGAATATGGATCCAATTATACAAGTGGATCCTTTTTCATCATAGGATCGATACTGGGGATTAACACCTCTTTGAAGTCAGTTTCCCAATATTCTACACCAAAGAGATCCTCTTGATTCCCCCTTATAGTGGACCATGAATCAAAACTTACTATTGAATTTGATAATATTAGGTCCCTCGAGGGAAATATAAGAGATTTTAGAATCATTCCTTAAGAAAAAGGTTGTTCACCCTAAAGCTAGAGATGTCATCTATAATATGAGGGAATTATTAATCTCAAATAAGGAAGGTCTCAAAGTTCTCTTGGATTTGGAAAGGATAGTGGATGATAACATACTTGTCCCCCCTCTTGACTCTCAAGGGAATCAATCAAACCTTACTAGAGAGAATATTTAGTTCACAATGCCATGTATATTAGTGCATATGGTTGATTCTACTCCTAGCACTGTCCTTGGGAACAGTGGTGCTTCTCTCAATATCACTATAAACAAGAATCCCTTAGGGTGCGATTCAAACCTTGGGGGTGGTGGAGGAGGAGTCAATAGTGAATCATCCACTCCATTTGGGGATGGAAGAAATCCACCTCCTCCTCCCCCACCTGATAATCTTGTCTTAAACACCATATTGCAAAATATGGGATAGTTGCAACAACTAGCTAATTTATTGGTTGTGACTAATTAGAGTTTTCTAAATCCATTATATCATCACAATCCATTAACTATGAAATCATTGAATACATAATTACCATAGGGGGCTGAGATATTGAATTTTGAAAGGTATAGTGGTGATGGAGAATCACATCTCGACATCAATACTTTCTTGACGTAGTGTAGAAACTATCATAATCTAGATTATGTACTGTTGAACTATTATCTTGATCCCTTAAGGGAAATTTCATGGAATCATATAGATCTCTTCCATTTTATTTCCATCTTGACATAAATTCTTTCTTGACTCATGGTAGTGACTATCATGCTCTAGATTATGTACTACTCAAATTGTTCTCTCGATCCCTTAAGGGAACTATCATGGAATGGTAGAGATCTATTTCATATTATTTCATTGGTCCTTTTGATCATTGATAGATGCCTTATTCACTTGGTTCTAGGCCAACATATAAAGAAAGGTCACTATTTTAGATCTTGTTCATTGTAAGTAAAAATTGAATGAGAAGATAATTGACTTTATCTCAATGTATCAATCTATCTCTACAAAGGTTCCTTATTCCCTACCTGATGTTGATCTCCAAAAGATGTTTATTTGCAATTTGCAACCAACACTAAGGGATAAATTACATTGAACATGTACCAAAATTTTACCTTCCTTTGTAGTGCACTAACACATTATCAGCACATTATGGCTCAATTTGGGGATTATTCCTCAAATTCTTATGGTGGGGCCTTTATTTCTAGAAGTTCTAATTGGAAGAAAAAAGATATGGCTAATTTTATGGCACTACCACCGCCCACTGAAAGGAATTAATTTTCAATAGATCTACAAAGAGGTCATACATTTACAAGGATATATGACTCATATCTGAGTTTTCAACAAAGGTTGCTAAAATATAACCTAGTAGTTCTTCCATAAATTTGACCCCTTTCTAATAATCATCCCTATGATCAATGGTACGATGGATAAAAGTTATGTCAGTATCATCATGTGCATGATCATGATACAAAGAATTTTGTACATCTCTAGCATCTTGTCCAAGACACATAGATAGGGGCACCATCAAGGTGAATTAAAGGAAACCAAAAGCTAACAAGTCTATGAATAAGGTGAATAGTGAATTCCAAATCTATATAGATCCTTTCCCACCATATTCATCAAATTTATTAGGTCATCCTCATCATCTCCTCCCTCATTGAATGATAGCCCCTACATAAACATGGTGATCATCACTCTGATTTCTCCACTTTCCCTAAGGGTGCTCAAGAAAACCATTTCATTCACCCCTCTAGATGAGTTGTACAATAGAGATCCCTCTCCCCTCTATGTCTTAGCTGTAATCAATGATGTCTTTGTAAGAGGTGCCTTGCTTGACCCTACTTGTCTGGTGGATGTAATCACAAAGGAGGTCATCTTCATTAATGGCCTAAACCAAGGAAATTATTATGGGTTTCATGCCACTATTAAGACACATGGCGAGTTGTCTCTTCCCCCTTTTGCATCCATCACTCTGATATTCTAGGTGGTACCCAAAGTAGTTTTCTCAAAATTCATAGTGTTTCTTGAATCATACCTCTTCAAGGTCAAACTAGGTATCCCTTGGTTGGCCTCTATGGGATTTGTCCCATCTATTATCTATAAATATCTAAATTTTCCTCCTGAGGGTGCCATTCATGCTATCTAGGATAATAGAATTGTCCTTTGGTGTTCCATGGGGGCTTCTGTCTTGACTATTTTTGCCTAATTTGATAAGGCCCCTACATCCTCAACAAGATATAATATTCCTTTCTTATTAGAAGTATAAAGTCAGGGAACTAAATCTAATATCTGTAGAAACCTCCCATGCTCATCCCTCTCATGAGTCTTAGCATGATTTATCTTATGTCCCTTCTTTGTCAGGGAGTCAAGTCAAGCATGTGCCCCATGTGAAGCCTCCTCGCCTACCTTAGGCCATGTAGCCTCCACCAGTGTCTTTTATTCTTTCATCTACATCTAATGTGGATAAATTAAAGGCACCCATAGTGTTGAAGCTTAAGGTGTGTATGCTTTTTCCCATCCACATCATTGCATACATACCTCACCCTATCCCTAATGGCAAGGTTAAGAGCTCTCCTAAGACCATTCCATCTCCTTTAGCACTCACTCCTCAACCTTTAAGGATATCATATGTCCTTCCCACCCTATATAGGGAAAAAAGAGGAAGGGTGTCCATGAATAATCCAAAAATAAGGAAGGATGGTGTTGTTCCCTCACAAGATTCTCATTCGGGCCCACATTTGTGTCAAAACTAGCTTGTGCATGAGCATAAGCATCATCAATGGGAGAGGTATTAGGCATACAAGTTTGTCACAAGGTTGGAGAGCACAACTTTTGACCTTGTGTTTTTTGTTTATTCAACCTCCACCTCTAGCTCCTCTCCCAATTCAGTTGCAATTGCGTGAAATCCTCACCTTGCAACCTTTTGTGGTCCCATAACTACGCTCCCCTAATGGCCCTTATGGCCACATGCCCCCCCTCTTCTGCTTTCTTCTTGTCTCATTTTTTGTCATCTTTAGGGGTTTTATCCTTAGTTTTTCCTAATTTTTGGCCTTGTCACCCTTTCACACTTTCGGAGGTCTGAAAGTGCGAATGGCCCGGTGGAGCAAGAAGTGCATCCTTGGGCCTTTTGGCTATTCCCCTTTTTTGGACCTATTGGAGGTCCTCAACACTAAAATTCTGACTCTCACGGGAGTCATCCTTTTGGGTTTGTTAGCCTTTCGGAGGTCCACACCCTTGAAAAGGTCGAAAAGCTGATTCATGGGTGCTTGCATCAGCAACCCCGCATAGCCTATAAAAGGTGCATGAGGGTTTTTGAACCATCACTTTGCGCTCGCTCCTCCACCTCCTGTCTTCTTTTTTTGCCGCTTGTCACCTTTTCATTGCTTGGATCTTGTCTCCTTGTTGGTCATTGTCGAGCTCTTCATCTCTTAGGTAGGTGGTTTTTTTCCCCTCTTTTTAGTCTTAGTTTAGTGTCTTTTTTGCTTTCGTCCTTCTCGCTTTGTTCTAGGTTTAGGGTTTGCATCTTTTTGGCCTTTTCAGTCTCATCCCTAGGTCTAGGTTGTTTAGAGTTAGCCTTTTTTCAGCCTTAGGGATTGTCAAGGTAGTCATCTTACATCCCTTGGTGAGTTTGTGGTCAAACTCACTGTCGGACTCATTTTTTGAGTCTGACTGTAAACCCTACTTTTGGACCTTCAGGGTCTGAAACTTTTGGAGCAACTCATGCATCAACAAAATTCCCAAGTGCTAGATCATTTTTGGTGTTTTGGTCTTTTTACACACTGAAACACTTCGCACCTTTGAAATGCCAAAGTAGACCTGATGCTCTAGGATTTTGGCACTTTTGGCCATGTCGGCCTTTTCGCACGCCGAAAATGTTTCACTCCCTGAATGACTGATTATTTCAAGATAGGAACCCCTCCTCAGCCTTTTTGGCCTTTTTGGATTTTTCGGCCTTTTCAGCCTTTGGGGTTTTCAGACCTCTAATTCCCCAAAATACTTTTGAACATGGCAGAGGCCTCTTTTGACATTTTTGACCTTTTTGGCCTTTCAGAGATCTGACACCCCCAATGGCCCAAAAGGCCAAAACTCCTTTTCTGACCCATTTCAATTTGAAAATTAAAAAATATACTTTGTTTTTTGGGTCTTTTTCTCTCATCTTGCTACTCATTCATGTCTTTTCCTCTCCATAGGTATGGCTGAGAAGGTACTAGCATCACTGGTAATGAAGTATCAGTTCAAAGAATACCATCCACTATCCAAGGTGACCGAATTGCATGCAGGGATAACCGATACAAATATCAGGAATGTGAGTTGGAATGAGTACCTAAATAAGTGTGCTCAGCCAGTAGGTCATTTAGAGGACTGCACTTCATTAGTCCACTGCTCCCTAGTGAATGTGGTAGCACACCTAGTCTCCATCCAATTAGCGGACCTGATCAACACACTGGCCAATAACTATGTGCCAGATGAGCGCATGCTCAAGAATGGCCTTACAGAAGTGGTCTTGGACTTGAGGCCTAACAAAATTGAAGATTTTTTCCATCTACCCAAAGGGGTAGACAAGTTCTTCAATTTCAATATCAACAAGGGGATGGAGTTCTACAACAAAGACGTACAGAGGGCTCACAACATCGTCAACAATGAGTACCTAATGCAGCCATTACCCAAGATTAGATTGGATAGAATTGACATGAGGAGGGGATACATGAAAGAGGATATCCAAGAAGCCATAACAATGATAAGCAGGGTATATGGGTTGCCTAAGTCCCATCAATTGGAACCTTGGATGATCTTCCTGATCCATAAAATAAAAGAAAGGCGGGCAAGGTTTGATTGGGTGCTTATTCTAAGTGACCAGCTGGATGAACAACTGATTCAGGTGAAGACAGACCCCCACTTCTACATGACATCCTATGTCATATACTTACTAGCCGCCAAGGTAGTATATCTAGGATTAAATAATGTTGGAAACATTGGAGAACCAAACACATGGCCATTCACTTTGTACCCTCAGTTGGTGAGGAAAGATTTCTTTACACACAATAGCCTAGAGTTCAAAATAGTTAATGATGCCTTCATTTTTGCAATCATCCACTCCATTGAGGGTGACTATGCTAAAAGGTTATCAACAGAAGTAGTGGCTAAAGTGAAGGCCATTGGGGCATTTTATATACAATTTTGAACATTCACATACATTAGGGTGGTAGGAAGCACTTTGGCACCCAAGAAGCTCCCAAGGTACCCTTCTAACATGGTAGTTCTACTAGAGATAGCAAGGTAGCTATCTGATGGCCATGAGCATATCAAGCACAAGAAGAAACATTGCTGGGACTTTCCTATTTCCATTGGCCCCCACTGTGTACCTGACATGAAAGTCTGCAAATCATTGACTAGAGAATGGGATGAATTCCCATTGGCAACTTACAATCTAGTGAGGCCACACTTTGACCCCATTGGTACCTATAGTCATATAATGGGAAGACACTATGTTCACGAGCTGCATATTGAAGACCATTGGGCCAAATGTGTAGATGATTATGAGGTATGAGTCTGTGACTATTATTGGATGAGTCTAGAGCTGGCACAGGGTGCATTGTTGTTGAGGATTCTATAGAAGTTGGTAGATGCTGATTCAGATAAAGTTTTGGATTCTATATATAATACAGACAAGGTGTTCGCAAGGGCCATCTTGAATGAGGAGGTGGATCGAGATGAGAATGATAGCATGGATTTCAGAGCCTGGCATGTGATTAAATTGACAAAGTCTTGGGTTGCTCATCCATTTCCAATGCAACCGCTCCCAATGAAGCAACTCCTAGAGAAACCATCTCGAGAAAAGAAGAAGGGAGAAAAGATACTAAAACCATAGTTCAAAGAGCTTTCCCCTCTAAAGCCAAAAACTATGTATCGACATGAGCATCCCACCGCATATCATCCAGCCACGCACTCCAAGAAGGTGAAAACTAGGATGACTGGAAGTATTGCACCACCAGAAGCACCTTCACCTACTGCCCATGATTCTCCAAGCTTAGAAAAGAAAATGAAATTCAAAATCATAGGGCCCAAGCCATCTGGAGTGGTCAAGGGTCATGTGTACAAGAGGAAGAGAGGCTCGATGCCTAAACAAATGGATACCCTAGTGGAGGATGATGAAGATCAAATGTATGAAGTTCCCCTCAGTAGGAGGACCTGGTCTATGGGATTTTTAAAGAAAAGAAGGATAATGGAAGATGATCCTAAGGATGATGAAGAGGCTACTCAGGTAGAGCCAATAAATATGGATGCCCTCGGTGATGATGAATTCAACATCACAAATTTTGCGGGGTTTCATGGGTTCAAAGAGTCTGAGAAATAGGCTCCTATGAAGTTCACTAGTCTTTTCAGTGGCATGGGAGAGGATCTATAATAGGGACCTCTAGGGAAAAATGATGTTGAGATAGCCGAGGACCAAGGAGAAACTATAGAACCAGAAAAGGACTCTTCTATTGGGGTCACTTTAAAAGAAGGAGCAAGTGAATAGGTACCATTGGTTTTATCCATTCCACCTCCACCTCCTCCTCATCCTTCCAAACCTCCTACCATTCCACTTCAAGAGCCTCACACTATTCCACTTTCCACTCCCATATAGAATACTCCATTGCCTTAGCAACCTTCCTCATCCCATGTTCCCCTTTTGATTCCACCTCCACCAACCCATTCAACCACTCCCCTTGTGTCTCCTACGCCTCCCCCACTCAATATTCCTCCCCAAGTTCACATTTAATCAGTGCCCCGGAGCTCGCAGGAGCTGGAGAAAGAAGCAGAAGTCACTGGCGGAGAGAAAATGGAAGAAATTCATATAGGATTAGAGGAGCCAGATGACAAGGGAGAGTTATAGGTGGAAGAGGAACCACATACTGAAGAAGATAAGCCACAAATAGATACTAAGGAGCAAACGACTGATGAGCAGCAAACTGCTAATGAGGGAGAACATGAACAAGATGATGGGAATGAGCAGGAAATAGGAAAAGAAGAAGAAGCTCAAGAGGAAATAAGGACAGAACACTTGGCAACCTCTTCTACATTGGATGCTCCCTATGAGCCATTGAATGCATTCTCAAAGCCCACATGGTTTACCAAAGAAGTGCAGCCAAGGGTTAGAGTATACACTGATGATGAGGTCGACATGACCATGCTAGGGCACACTTTCCACAAAATGGCATCGGTTCCCCAAGCAAGGAGAATGTCCTATGTAACACAAGACCATACAGGGAGGTGGAAAGCATAGGTGGCTATTCCTACAATGGATTTTGTTATAAATGAGATCACTCCAGATGATTATTTTCTTGAGGAGGTAGACTTGGGAGAACCAACTAGGGAAGGTAGCAAAACCTTGGCTACTTTGGGCTTGAAACACGCTCTAGGATTCATAAATAAAGATGAAGAAAGGATAAAAGCTCTGGAAGAGAAAAATGAAGCTATGAAGAAATTCATTCTAAAGACAGCGGGACCAATTGACCCTAATAACCTTGAAGCCTCATTACAGGCAATTTTGGAGAAGGGGGATATAGACATAAATGTTCCACATTCTTTTGTGCAGGCTTGTGTTGAATGGAAGCTAGATTTTGAGCAGTTCACTAGCTTACCTCTCAGGAGGATCTTAAGGCCCTTCCAAAACATTTTCATGGCAATAACTTCTTTAGTGGAGATCATGAATGAAGAAAATGGTTTAGAAGAAAGCATCCTCAACTGGAAAAAAGGTATTGGATGAGTTAACAATGATAAGAAAGAAACACTTCCAAGTTCTGATGAAGATTTATGAGGGTGTGGAATTGGATAATTTTGAATATTGGATCCAAGAGATAACAATGACATTGGTCGTATTTGAGAAGATCCTCAAGAGGTTGAATAAAAGAAGGGATGATAGCATGCTTTTCACAAAGGAGCTGCAGGAGTTTTTTGAAGGTTTGGATTTAGATTTGTTTGATGAAGATGAGGATAAGACAATGCATTCAGTAAATGACATCATCAATCAAAATCTAGGCATATTCTGAAGGGTAAAGTCTAAGGAAGACCTCCAATAAATGTTCTACCAAAAGGAGGAAATCTAGAAAATGTTGTCCCAAGAGGAAGAAATAAAGCTTTTGCAAAAGAATTGATGGATTTCAGAGATAGGAAGAAGGAGATTCTCCAAGGGATCAAGATGCCAGACTTTGATGAGGTGCTAGAAATAGTGGATAGGTTCAAGAAGGCACACCCAAAAGTGCCTCCCAGCTAGATAGCCTCCAGTTAGAAATCTGCCAAATTTTTTATACAGGAAATTCAGTTTTGACACTTAGTCAATTTTGCAGTGCCTGTTTTCAACATTTTGGCCATAAGGAGTTTTTTGGCCACCTACAAGTCCGACAGGTTCAACAAGTCCGAAATAGTAGAGATAAAGGACTTAGCACTTAGTCAATTTTGGGTGTTGAGTTTTTCGGACCAACTATCAAGATTTGGGCATTTTTTGGCACATCTAAAAGTTAACTCCTATTATCTCAAAGATAACTTTCCTATCATCTAGGCTTCTTTTTTGGGATCTTTTGTGCATGATGTTTGGATCTCTTCCAATTGGGTCCACGTGGAGAAGTCGGAGTCAAAGATCAAGGGTAGAAACATGAAGATTATTCAGTGCATGCGCAAGTTCCAGCTCCATTTTTGAGATGTTTAATGCCTGATTTATTTAAATCTTTGTAATGCATGAGGATTAATTCCATTCTAGGATAGCTTAGTTAAGCTTTAGAAGTAGTTTCTTTAATGCAAGCTTTAGTTTAGATTTACTTTCAAGTTTTAGTTACAGTGAAACCCTAGCTGCAAAAATAAGAGCAGAGCTCTATAAATTGTAAGAAAATGATGTAATGAGGGTCGACTTGATGATTAATACAAAAAATACAATTGGTGCTTCATTCATGGTGTGATTTATCTGCTATCTATGCAAAATTTGTGAATGTGTGATTTGCTCATTCTTTATTTCAAAGAGCCAATTGGTTGTTTAATGATTTTAAGTCTGCGATCTTTTAGTCTAGTGTTTGCTGGTATTACATTGCTATGTTGTGACAAATTTCTTAAGAAGATTATCCTTTGGTGCTTGAAGATTAACTTGTGTCACATGTGCAGACATCTAGAGTGGCTTCATGATCTGATGAGTTTTGACTTATCATACATCTGTATTTGTTTGATTCCATTGGTGATTGCATCCATTCAGCTGAAGATTGTGACATGATCTAATCTCTGTTTTGTGGGTTTCTTCATCTTCTTGGTTATTTAATTCACATGGTGGTGTGATGTTAGCATATGTCTATTAGATTTCTTTTAGTAATTCCTTTCAAATCTCTTGTTACCCTACATTTTCTAACCCTCTTTGCAAGTTACTTTCAGTAGATCAATTAAATTAGCATTGCTTTCGTCCTTAAATCTGAAAATCATGGAAAAAAAGAGATATCTTGGTTTTCTAAAGTTTGTTTTGTAGTTTCCCTTGAGAGAAGAACCAGCAAAGGCCTCTTTGTTAACAAATACACATTTGTCTTCCATTGAGCTATCCAAGTGGTTGAGACCGAGCCAGAAGGAACCTCAAGATTGATTCCATCAATCTTCTAAGAGGGGAAGTTGTTCACGCAAATTCCTAGCCATTGTCTTCATGTAAAAATGACACTCAATAGAAGTGGCACTAGAAGGAGGGCCCTCAAAAGGGACACCCTAGAATATCGGATCATTTTCTCCTAAGAGATTTCAACAAGTCCTTAGATATTCATCCAACAAAGGGAAGTTCCTTGAACTTATAGAATTTCGCAGATCTCATAGCAGAAAAACCAAGCATGGAGAGGATACTTCAGACCATCTGAATCTTCCTCCAATTCCAACCATTGCTGCCCCATATGCTGCTCCTCCACCATTGGCCCCAATGGAATTTTTTGCAAATGCTCGAAGTTCACCACTGAACTTGCAGGGACAGCTCCATTAGCTACCCAAAAATCCTAAGAAATTTTGCCCATGTTTCATCTATGGGGAATCTAGGATAGCGGAAGAACACGTCCGCGCATTCAAGGAATTGTGCAATCGAAAAGAGATTGCTCATCAAGATGTTGTGTGCTGCCTCTTCCCTTACACACTAGGGGAGTTCGCATATAACTGGTATCATAATTTTCCATGAGGATCCTTTTCTACCTAGAAAGAATTCAAAACAACATTCCTAAATCCATTCAAACTATATGTGGATCCGACAACTCTTCATCACCAGTTCATCTTGGTGAGAAAAGACCTCAATGAATCTATCGCTATGTTCAATCACTATTTTCACAAGATGTACCAGAAGCTTGAGGCCCCATACATGGTACCAGTTGGCACTACCATACAAGTGTATTTGCATGCCTTGGACCCATTAACATCTATATTTTTGAAAAGGTTGCCTTGAGGAGACATTGACACTTTGGAGAAAGTGTGCAATGAAGCTATCCTGTTCACTCAACAAATGGACCTACAAGCAGGTGGGAGTTATGGCATCCCACCAATAGTGGGGAACACTGTTGTGACTGGTCCATTCATAGAAACAATCAACTTCTAATGCACCAAACCTGAAGGATCAATCTGGTACCAACTCCATATGTTGCTGCCCCACCATTGGCGATCACATACCTGAGGTATGATACACACAGGGCTGCCTTGTGTGAACAAAAGGTCACTGTCCCAAACAAACTGAATCAAGCTCTAGTAAATGAGTTAGATGCCATGAAGAAGATGATGTCCCATTTGATTGGGGAGATCACCTGAATGAAGCTCAACCCAACTCCAAGCCAAGGAAATTATCCACGACCGGTTGTTGTCCTAAATACTTACTCTCAAAATCAGAATCATAATTATGGCAATTACAACAACAACAATAGTAACAATGGAGGAGGTTATGGGAATGGTTCTCAAGACCAATAGTTTGGGCAAGAAAGGAAAAATAGGACTTGGAACATGCATCCAAAAAATGGTAGTATCCCCGCTGACAATGCCAATTTCTTTAGTTCATCAGAAGCCAGCTACACCCAAGGTCCCAACATCCATCAACCAGATTATGAATATAGGGGGGAGTCTGACAATCAACAAAATTAGGATCCTGAGAGTTCCCAGGCCCATTTCACTACCATGGCATTTTATTCATATGATCTGTCTTCATCGAATGGAACTCCGGTCAATAACACTTTGAAGGAAGAGTTCATCTTCCCATTCAACCAAGAAAACCAACCAGAGTATTCTGAAGTCCATGCCTTCCAGAACAACAACAGAAATACCTATAACTTGAGGAGCTGAAGAGAGCCTTTGACAGGTGACATTCCTCTAGGGATGTAACCTACCCCACCTGATCTAAAGGCTAGTAACAATCCTATGCCTCCAAATGGTCCCAATGCAACTTTTGTTCAGACAACACAGCAGCCACCTACCATGTTGAGAAATCCAATCTGGGCCAATGAGGAATACAATGCGGTAGAGGAACTAAAGAAAGTTATAATGAATATGTCAATGTATGATATGCTACAGAGTTGTCCCACTCAAAGAGAAGCTCTCCTAAAGTCTTTGGATCATTCTAAGTTAGCCTCACCCAACAATAATGCCAAGAATGTATCTAACGTAAATGTTACAGAGGCAATGCTGACCATGTTCAAAGATAGGGTAGAAGTGCCCCCATTCCTACTTAGCCTCAAAATATTTGGAAAGAACCTGCATAATTGCTTAATCAACTCAGGTGCTTCATGTAATGTGATTCCATTATCTATATGCTGGAGGCTAGGAATGAGTCCTCAGCCAATGAATCATGTGGTGATCCATCTCGATAAAATAGAAGTCAAGGTCATTGGGGTCTTGAAGGACACACGTATTTAGCTAACAACCAAACCTAGGATCTAGGACTGCATCGATGTTCATGTGGTAGACATCCCAAAGACTTATGACATGCTACTCAGCCAAAAATGGACCCGATCGTTGAGAGGTTGGTTCTCCATAGACTTCAGCCAACTTTGGTTGCCATGGAAGGGGCTCAATAACTAGATTAAGATAGATACAGAGCCCAAGATCAAACAAATCATAACCAAGTATAATGCCCTAAATGAATTTTTTTTCTCACAAGCTGACCTAGGAGTTTACCATTTTGACAAGGTGTTCACATTTTAGCTCAAGGAGGAAGAAGACTTTGACAATAGCCTCATTCAGGGTTTGATAGATGTCCAAATCTCTAAAGAAATTCATAAATGGTATGACAAAGAATATGAGACATTTGGGCCCAAACGCTAATCCCAACATACTGATGCTACCTGGGTATTGTCATCTTCATCAGACAAACCATTTGGAGTTCACATGCCAAAGCTGCCAAGAGGTGGTGGTTTAAGTTATTAACTAGATATCAGACATATCCAAACCTCCCAAGAATGTAGCAACTCGTTCAAGTGAGGAGGAATCTCTGCTCAGTGAAGAACCCCAAGGCCCTACAACTGAATGCTTTATACAAGAGGAGTAGAGCTCTTTTGATGATGGTTTCCTGCCTCTGTGCCATAAAGTTTGGCATGATGTCAAGAATAAACAAAAGATGAAGTGGGTTCCCCTTTGGAAAAGAGAAATCTTAGATGAAGAAGAGATAGAAATTCCAAGTGAAGAAGGTTTGTCATCACTTACGGCCCCTGAAAAACCACAAACTGAGACCCCTCTATCAGAAGTAATCCTAGAAACCCAAGTCAAGAAATCTTATAACAAAAATCATCCAATATGGAAAATTTGGTTCGATGGCTCCAAGTGTAAGCTGGGAGCAGGAGCTGGGATTGAATTAGTTAATCCTCATGGGGGTTCATACTATGCTGCTTACCAGTTGCAATTCTACTGCACCAACAATGTTTCTGAGTACGAGGCTCTAACATGTGGTCTCCTCCTGGCACACAAGAAGAAAGTGAAAGCAATAATAGTGGAAGGTGACTCACAATTGATAGTCTGACAGATCAAGAGCCAGTATTCCTACACCGACAAATGATTGGTCTCATACTGCAACCACATTTGGGACCTAATCAAAGAATTTGAAGCCTTTAACATTTGGAGCGTCTCGAGGAGAAAGAATATTGTCACCGATGCTTTAGAGGTGTCTGTGAGCTCCCTACAACTGCTAGAGAAATCCAAATTAAAGAAATTCTCCATGGAACTTGTGGCTATATCGGCTATCCCTGACAACATCAAAAACTTCTAGGTATTTCAAGATGATCAACAAATATTGGAATTCATCATGAATGCAGGGATCTTTGACAAGCAGACCATTGATGAATAAGAAGATGAAATAGAGGAGTCTGATGACTTGGGGATTTTGAACTTGAAAACAAATTCCATTCCAAAAGGTATGGTATCTCTAGAGAGAATTTTTGATAAAGATGAACACGCTTGAGAAAGAGGGAGAACGCCAGTAGTGGGCGGAGACAATTGTGAACTCTACAACTTAGGAACAGAGCTTGAGCCCAGGGAAGTCTGCATTGGCAAGGTATGCACAATAGAGGAAAAGAAACTGATGGTCAATTTACTCATTGAATACAAAGACATCATAGCATGGTGCTATGAAGATTTGAAAACCTATGACCCCAGTGTTATTGTCCATAACATCCCGCTAAACCCAGATGCTAAACCCTTTCACTAGAGGCAAAGGCTGGTAAACCCTGTAATCAATCCAGTAATTCAAAAGGAAATGAAGAAGTTGCTTGATGCCAAGATAATTTTTCCTAAAAGCATTCAACTTAGGTTGCCAATCTTGTCCCTGTAAGGAAGAAAAGTGGAGAGGTTCAGCTCTGGGTGGATTTTAGAAATTTGAACAGATCCTCTTAGAAGGACAACTATCCTTTGCCTTCTCTTGATGAAGTGTTACAAGTGGTCAACGGTTCCCAAATGATGTCCTTCCTGGATGGCTACTTAGGGTACAACCAAGTCATGGTGAAGGAAGAAGACCGCCTAAAAATGGCCTTCACCACAAAATGGGGAACATTTGACTATCACCGCATACCATTTGGTCTGATCAACGTAGGAGATACTTTCCAACGGGCTATGGATGAGACATTCAAAGGTTTGGTCAATAAGTGCATTGTTATATATATGGATGACCTCACAGTTTTCTCCAGGAACCGGGTGGACCACATCGATGATTTGTGAATTTTTTTGAAGAGGTGTCAACATTATGGGATTTCTCTTAATCCTAAGAAGTGTGTCTTTGGGGTGACTCAAGGAAAACTTCTCAGGCACATTATATCTAAGACATGCATCTCAATTGACCCTGAAAGGGTCAAAGCTCTCCTCAAATTGGTTCCACCAAATAGAAGGAAGGAATTGAAGTCCTTTTTTAGGAAAATCAACTTTGTTAGGAAGTTCATCAGTGGGTTTGTAGAAGTAGTACGTCCTTTAAATGACATGTTGAAGAAGGATGCTAAAATCAAATGGAACACCCCAACTAAAGAGGCCTTCGAAGAAATCAAGACATCAATTGCCACTGCTCCAGTCTTGGTCAGTCCTGATTATCTTGTGCCATTTAAAGTCTACTCATTTGCTTTGGAACATTCATGTGCAGGAATCCTCATGCAGAAGAAAGAAGGCGAAGATGAAAGGTCGATTACTTTCATGAGCTACCCACTGAAGAATGTGGAACTCAAATATCCTAATTTGGATAAACAATCTTTCACCTTGGTCAAGGCTGTCAAGAAATTTAGACACTACATACTTCGGAGTAAGGTCATCAGTATCATTCTAGATATGGTAGTCAAATCCTTATTAATCCAAAATGAACTCAGAGAATGAAGAGGCAAATGGATGGCAATATTGTAGGAATTCGATATTGAGATCCAACCGATGAAATTGGTGAGAGGTCAAGGGCTCACCAAGATGATGGCTAAAATGGAACAAGGTTTGGTGTGCCAGGTGTACACCAATGAAGGAATAGTCACAGACATATGGTATCAAGACATAGTCTACTACTTGCTGCAAAATTGTTGTCTTGGGTTGCTCATCCATTTCCAATGCAACCACTCCCCATGAAGCAACTCTCTGAGAAACCATCTTGAGAAAAGAAGAAGAAGGGAGAAAAGATACTAAAACCATAGTTCAAAGAGGTTGCCCCTCTGAAGCCAAAAACTATGTATCGACATGAGCGTCCCATCACACATGGTCTAGCCATGCACTCCAAGAAGGTGAAAACCAGGATGATCGAAATTATTGCACCACCAGAAGCACCTTCACCTAGCGAACATGATTCTCCAAGTTCATAAAAGAAAATGAAATTCAAAATCATAGGGCCCAAGCCGTTTGGAATGGTCAAGGGTCATGTGTCCAATAGGAAGAGAGGCTCGATGCCTACACAAATGGATACCCTGGTGGAGGATGATGAAGATCAAATGGATGAAGTTCCCCTTAGTAGGAGGACCCAGTCTATGAGATTTTTAAAGAAAAGAAGGATAATGGAAGATGTTCCTAAGGATGATGAAGGGGCTACTTAGGTAAAGCTGATAAATATGGATGCCCTCGGCAATGATGAATTCAACATCATAGATTTTGCAGGGTTGCATGGGTTCAAAGAGTCTGAGAAACAAGCTCCTATGAAGTTCACTAGTCTTTTCAGTGGCATGGGAGAGGATCTACAACAAGGACCTCTAGGGCAAAATGATGTTGAGATAGTCAAGGACCAAGGAGAAACTACAAAACCAAAAAAGGACTCTTCTATTGGGGTCATTTCAGAAGAAGGACCAAGTGCATAGGTACCATTGGTTTCATCCATTCCACCTCTGCCTCCACCTTGTCCTTCCACACCTCCTACCATTCCACTTTAAGAGCCTCCCACTATTCCACTTTCCACTCCTGTGCATAATACTCTATTGCCTTAGCAACCCTCCTCATCCCATGTTCCCCTTTTGACTCCGCCTCCACCAACCCATTCAGCCACTCCCCTTGTGTCTCCTATGCCTCCCCCACTCAATAGTCCTCCCCAAGTTCACATTTAATCAGTGCCCCAGAGCTCACAGGAGCTAGAGAAAGAAGTAGAAGTCACTGGCGAAGAGAAAATGGAAGAAATTCATATAGGATTAGAGGAGCCAGATGACAAGGGAGAGTCACAGATGGAAGAGGAACCACATACTAAAGAAGATAAGCCACAAACAGATACAGAGGAGCAAATGGCTGATGAGAAACAAACCGTTGATGAGGGAGAACATGAACAAGATGCTGGGAATGAGTAGGAAATAGGAGAAGAAGAAGAAGCTCAAGAGGAAATAAGGATAGAACACTTGGCAACCTCTTCTGCATTGGCTTCTCCCCATGAGCCATTAAATGCATTCTCAAAGCCCACGTGTTTTACCAAAGAAGTACAACTGAGGGTTAGAGTATACACTGATGATGAGGTTGACATGACCATGCTAGGGCATACTTTCCACCAAATGGCATTGGTTCCCCAAGCAAGGAGAATGTCCTATGTAACACAAGACCAGATGGGGAGGTGGAAAGCATAGGTGGTTGTTCCTAAAATGGATGTTGGTATAAATGAGATCACTCCAGATGATTATGTGCTAGAGGAGGTAGACTTGGGAGAACCAACTAGGGAAGGTAGAAAAACTTTGGCTACTTTGGGCTTGAAGCATGCTCTAGGCTTCATGAATAAAGATGAAGAAAGGATAAAAGCTTTGGAAGAGAAAAACAAAGCTATGAAGAAATTCATTCTGAAGACAACGGGACCAATTGACCCTAAAAAAACCCAAAGCCTCATTACAGGCAATTTTGGAGAAGAAGGGGGATATAGACATAGATGTTCCACATTCTTTTGTGCTGAATGGAAGCTTTATTTTGAGTAGTTCACTAGCTTATCTCTCAGGAGGATCTTAAGGCCCTTCTGAAACATTTTTGTGGGAATAGCTTCTTTAGTTGAGATCATGAGTGAAGAAAATGGTGTAGAAGAAACCATCCTCAACTGGAAAAAGGTATTGGATGAGTTAACAATGATAAGAAAGCAACGCTTCCAAGTTCTGATGAAGATTTATGAAGGGGTGTAATTGGATAATTTTAAAGAATGGATCCAAGAGATAACAATGACATTGGCCATATTTGAGAAGATCCTCAAGAGGTTGAATAAAAGAAGGGAT
The DNA here is from genome assembly GCA_027943335.1 of Chamaecyparis obtusa. Lineage (NCBI taxonomy): Eukaryota > Viridiplantae > Streptophyta > Pinopsida > Cupressales > Cupressaceae > Chamaecyparis > Chamaecyparis obtusa. The sequence goes on from BSBK01006159.1 coordinate 551,138, forward strand.
GATAGCACGCTTTTCGCAAAGGAGCTGTAGGATTTTTTTGAAGGTTTAGATTTAGATTTATTCGATGAAGATGAGGATAAGATGATGCATTCATTAAATGACATCATCTATCAATATCTAGGCATATTCTAAGGGGTAAATTCTAAGGAAGACCTCCAACAGATGTTCTACCAAAAGGAGGAAATCTAGAAAATGTTGTCCCAAGAGGAAGAAATAAAGGCTTTTGCAAAAGAATTGATGGATTTTAGAGATAGGCAGAAGGAGATTCTCCAAGGGATCAAGATGCCAAACTTTGATTAGGTGCTAGAAATAATGGATAGGTTCAAGAAGGCACACCCAAAAGTGCCTCCCAGCTAGATAGCCTCCAATTAGAAATCTGCCAAATTTTGTGTACAAGAAATTCAGTTTTGACACTTAGTCGATTTTATAGTGCCTGGTTTTTGACATTTCGGCCATAAGGAGTTTTTTGGCCACCTACAAGTTCGACAGGTCCGAAAAGTCCAAAATAGTAGAGATAAAGGACTTAGCACTTTGTCAAATTTGGGTCTTGAGTTTTTCAGACCAACTGTCAGGATTTGGGCATTTTTTGGCATGTCCAAAAGTTAACTCCAATTATCTTAGAGATCACTTTCTTATCATCTGGGCTTCTTTTTTGGGATCATTTGTGCATGATTTTGGGATCTCTTCCAGTTGGGTCCATGTGGAGAAGTCAAAGTCAAAGATCAAGGGCAGAAACATGAAGATTATTCAGTGCATGCACAAGTTCCAACTCCATTTTTGAGTTGTTTAATGCTTGATTTATTTAAATCTTTGTAATGCATGAGGTTTAATTCCATGCTAGGATAGCTTAGTTAAGCTTTAGAAGTAGTTTCTTTAATGCAAGCTTTAGTTTAGATTTACTTTCAAGTTTTAGTTGTAGCGAAACCCTAGCTGCAAAAATAAGAGCAGAGCTCTATAAATTATAATAAAATGATGTAATGAGGGTCTACTTGATGATTAATACAAAAAATAAAATTGGTGCTTCATTCATGGTGTGATTTATCTACTATCTTTGCAAAATTTTTGAATGTGTGATTTGCTCATTCTTTATTTCAAAGAGCCAATTGGTTGTTTAATGATTTTAAGTCTATGATCTTTTAGTCTAGTGTTTGTTGGTATTACATTATTGTGTTGTGACAAATTTCTTAAGAAGATTATCCTTTGGTGCTTGAAGATTAACTTGTCTCATGTGTGCACACATCTGGAGTGGCTTCATGATCTAATGAGTTTTGACTTATCGTAGGTCTACATTTGTTTGATTTTGTTGGTGATTGCATCCATTCAGCTGAAGATTGTGACATGATCTGATCTCTATTTTGTGTGTTTTCATCTTCTTGGTTATTTAATTTGCATGGTGGTGTGATGTTAGCATATGTCCGTTATATTTCTTTTAGTAATTCCTTTCAAATCTCTTGTTACCCTACAATTTCTAACCCTCTTTGCAAGTTACTTTCAATAGATCAATTAAATTAGCATTACTTTCATCCTTAAATCTGAAAATCGTGGCAAAAAAGAGATATCTTGGTTTTGTAAAGTTTGTTTCATAGTTTCCCTTGAGAGAAGAACTAGCAAAGGCCTCCTTGTTAACAAATACACATTTGTCTTCCGTTGAGCTATCCAAGCGGTTGAGACCCAGCCAGAAAGAACCTTGAGATTGATTCCATCAATCTTCCAAGAGGGGAAGTTGTTCACACAAATTCCTAGTCATTGTCTTCGTGTAAAAATGACGCTCAACACAACCACATTTGTCATTCTTCCCCCTATACCAAGAGTTACCACCAAGCCTTGTGCCAAATAGGTCTAGGTGTTCATATCCCCTTTTTAGAAGCTAACTTTTATCACCACTCTACCATGTATCTCAACATTCCTTAAATTTTTGAATATGCTACACTCTCAAGTAGTTCCCAGTGTAGTAATGTCCACCCAACCTACACCTACCCCATCTCAAGTTTTCCATGCTATCTTCCTTGATGTCCTAAAGGTTTCTATAGTTGATAGGAGGTTTTATCCTTCATCTTTGAAGAGAAAGTTCAATTAGGGCCTTGTCTTGGATTTTAGGTGTCGTAAATCTCCTATGGAATATCCTCTTTCTATTTATGTCCTTATATTGGAGTAGCTCTAGCTTCTCTTGAGTTCATATTTTTCCCTTTCAAAGAGGTCAATGGGAAATCTTCTTCACCTACACCTCCTCATGGATCCAATGCAAGCTATGAGGCTTACATTTTTTACCCATTGGAGGATATTCTAACATTGACAATGATCTTCACATGATCCCTCTTACTCTCCATATTTGAGCTACTAGATGATAATGTTGAGGTTCCTTCATCCTTGACACTTGTTGGTGGGGCACCTAAGGCTTCCATTACAATCATTTCATTTTAATCTTGATCTCACTCCACATATCATCAAGATAAGGAGGATGATGATTTGGTAATAGACAATCTATGAGGGTACTTCCCACTTCTACATCTCTAGGTTAGAGTGTGTTTTGTCATTTTCCCCAACACTTTTCTTTTAGTGTTTTCCTCTCTTAGAGGACCCTTTTACTTTGTTGGTATGTAGAAATAGGAGGTTTTTTATTATGTACCTTATTCTATATGTCATCTTATTCTTCTATTTTTTTTACTTTTTATTTTCAACTTTTGGGGACAATGTAAAGTGTTGAGGGAATTTAGGCACTCTTTCCATGTTGACCCAAATTTGTATTTTTTCTTCATGTTTTATTCTTCAAATTTGATCCATGAAATATCCCCTGAGAGAATGTATACCTTTCTCCATTGGGTTTTAATGCCAATCCATCGAATCCCCCTATCTATGTGTCGATGTTGTAGAAATCATGTGTCACCCATCAGGAATTGGCATTTTATGGCAACATCGCATATGTTGGCATGCCTTAATGTCTCTCCTCTCCTTGTAATATCTTATGCTCCCTTGTAAGAAACATAGTATATTCCAAGGGGGGTTTTTTTTATTTGTGTTTGATTTGGATTTTATCTAATGATCATAATGTCTCTACACCACAGGTTTTTCTTGCAAGAAAAATTAAATTTATATCGTAGTGACTACCTTTTAAGGGGCCAATCTACTATATTTGTGTCACTCTTTGTGGGGGCCAATCCACTATATTTGTGTCTCGATATTTCCCTATCGTACACATGTCTAGCTTAATGATATATGTACTATTATGATCTAAAGTTTCCCTATCACATGCATATCTCAAATTCACTATGCATGTCAGTGCACCATCTAAAGCCTCCCTATCACATTCCTATCTAGCATTCACTATGCATGTTTGAGCACTATCAAAATTTCCATATCATATGGCTATCTAGCATAAAACAACTTTCCACCCACATCAGTGTACCATCGATGTTATTGGGTCTATAACTTGTCTTCATCATCTAGCACACCTAACTACAACTTGTGTGTTGGATGCATCTCAACAACAATTTAAGGATTCCTAGTTGAGGGCAATCCCATGTAACAAAATCCTCATAGGTAAGTTAGATAATTTGTTTCTTACTTTATATTACATCTCTTTCTATGATATGATATGCTTGCTACATTGGGGGCAAAATGTAATGGCTTAAGTTTTCACCCTTGTGTAAATTATCATTTAGCATTACCCTTACCTTAGCGTAATAATAAAAAATCCATCTCATCCACCCACATCTACTTAGCATGCCCTCTCACCACATTCTTATAAATCTCAACCACGCATCTTATCAGGCACAAGATGTGTGCATGTTACAAAGACATCTATGTGGCACACACTTGTATGTGAATTTGTAAATGTGCAAGTGTTTTTGAGGCATTACAAATTACTAGCCTACAAAATGTAATGGCTGAAGCTTCCAACTAATGCACGGATTCAATTTTTTCCTTTATAATCTCATTTTCAAGCTTCATTCTCTCTCTCACAATTTTTGGGACTATATTATTCATACTCATAATTTCTACAAGCTCTCTATATAGGTTTTTTGGATGATTTTTTTTAATCTTGGAAGCTCTCATTTTTATCACACATTTGTCCTCACTTTGTGGCATTGAGAGGAGTTCATTATCTTCACTTATTGTATGTATTTCAAGCATATCATATTGTATTGATCATCTTATTGGTTCTCTATCATTTTATATCTTTTATTTTTTTTATTATGTATCACTAATTTTGTGTCTATTTGGTTGTTGTGGAGATGGAAACACCAAAGTAGGGATCTGGATGAGGTAGGTCTCCAAACAACCACCCCAAAATTTTTATTTGTTTATGTGTGTGAAGGTTAGTAGAGAGGGCATTTGAATCACTCTCTCCCTCAAACATTGAATATGGTATTATCCTCTTTCATCCTTTATGATTTTCATAGCATAAATGTATCTTTTTACCGCATTTAGTATTCTATCATTTGGCTTGGATAGATTTAGTTAGTTTCAATTTACTTTATAGTTTTCTATCACTATCTTTGTAATGTGTTTATATGGGACACTATCATGTCACATTGTGATCATGTACCTACACTATCATCTATAATTTGTGCTAACATCTGGGGAAGTGAGCTATCAGAGCTCAATGATTCTTTATCATAGTTATCTCTTTTGGTTTCATGTGTAGTCTAAATATCTTTATCTATTAACTTGCTTGAGTCATTTATGTTTTCATCTATTTGAGCATATCAATCACTTTAATTATTTTTAATATAGTCGCATAAAAGACTTTAGATTAATCAAAAATATCTCCAAAAAATAACACATTTGATCCACTATCTTTGTGTGCTAGTTGAAGTGAGGTGGTGCAAGGGAAAGTTCATCCCCTGAGACTTTAATTGATTTGTAGGTTGGTGCACTTTTTCCTTCTCCACACTTCTATAAAGAATAGTTGTCTATAAAATTTTCAAAAGATTTTTTAAATTTCATCATTTTCATGGCAATGTTGAACCTAAAAAAGAATAGGTCCTATGACATCCATAGAATATTTATCTCTCGAGATGTTTAAAGATATTTGGTACCTTTATAACCATCTTTAACTAGATTGACCTTTTCTCTAATCCTAGCCTATTGGGATTTATTTTTCTATTTTTTTCTCAATTTTTGTTGGATATTCTTAAAGTTAGAAACAAGGCAGTACACACAACTAAGAGGAGAGAGCTGAATCAGTTGTGTCTAACCAATTAATAATAAAAATGAAACTTTGTCCCACAATTAATTTCTTAACTTAGATAAAAAAAGATAAGCATTAATGCACTGAACCACAAACCATAAGAACACATAACACCCATTTTTTCTTTGAGGAAACCTAGTTAAGGGAAAAACCACAGTGGGGATCAAACCCACTAGATGATCACAATAACCCAGTTAAAGGTACAAAGGGGAATGAACATGCATGCAGTCTCACTATCTATAACTCACTATTCAAATACAACTGAGGGAAACAAGCCAGAGATTACAACAAAGGAAAAAGCCCAAGGTGGACTACAATCCACTATGGATGATAATCCACTGAATTATGAACTAACTTATAGCATCTCAAATATGCCAATATAACTCTGATGAAGTATAACCAATCTCCATCTCTATTACAGATTCCACTCATACCTCTCCTCTCTGATACCAATATATCATTCTCACTTTCTATCTCTCCATCCATCCATCACTTCACATAAATAATTGATCTCATCTTTATATACATTACATAATTCATTCTCACAATGTCAGCTAGGGACCCAATTACAAAATATTACATCAAATATAATACAAACATAATTTTGATCTAGTACATGTCGACAAAGACATAGATAGGACCCAAATCTATCTCCATAAATATGCTATGATCCACTAGCCATGCAATGATCCATCACAATACGCTAACTCACTAAGTCGACCAAGAAAAAATAAGAATAGCAATACGCCACAAGAAGATCTATGAATCTGATCACATAATCCAATATGATCCAGTAGCATGAGTAGGACATGATCTAGAAACAATAGCCAACAACATTAAATGCCACAACCACAACATGAACAACTCTATCTTAGAATTCATCATTATCTCTTCATTGTTCATCAGAAACACTAAATAATAATCTCTATAACTCTAAAAGAATAAATTTCCAGCATCCAAATCATGAACCATTTAAGTTGAGGACACATATCCATGTCCTAAACTCACCACTAGATTTGAAAACCAAAATATTACATAAGCTATCCATACCAATCCAAAAACTGCAAAAATGTCATATCTAGAATAACCAAAACATAGTCTTTGATTAAATACATGTAACTCACTCAGATCATAATGCTAACCTCTATAATTTTACATAGGAAAACTACATACATCCCTCAACATATCTACATCTACACAACATTTTATTCTCAATAGAGTAGCCATACCAATCCAATCTCTTCACTGAACAAACTAGGAATGTTGACATACAAAAAGAAATATGTTGACATCAATGATAAAACATCAATATCAGCACATATATTTATGAAATCAATAATAATCCCCCCCTTTGGTATTGATGGAAACATATGATGTGAAAAACCAAATCAATTGCACAAAGAAATATCATCAACAATATTACTAGCAATATCCATAATATCTCTACAACAATCTCTCACTTAGAACAATATCTCCCCCTTAGTCTAATATTTGACATTTGTTTTTCACATTTCTATCTCTCCCCCTTCGACATCAATGACAAAGGCACATGTATGCATTAAGTAATAGAGGCCAAAAATAACTAACAATCTCAAAAACTAAATAACCATACCTCACAAGACTGACTACTCTCACTGAGTAGTAGTCACCAAAACATCAATCCAAGTTAATGGTAATATTTGTGAAAGCATAGGACCAATGAAAATCCATGCATCTCTAGCTTGTATCAGGAGGGGCCATCACCCCAAGCTTACCACAAAGATACTCAAAATTATCCTTAAACAAGGTCTTTGTGAAAATATCTACAATTTTCTCTTCAGTAGACACTTATTCCAATATAACTTCTTTTTCATTCACCTTATCTTTTAAGAAATGATACTTGATAGATATAGAATTTTTATTTGAATACAATACAAGGTTCTTTTAAATATTATTAGCACTTGAGTTGTCACAATAAATAGAAATGAGCTCATCAATACTCACTCTGGTATCTTTCAATATCTACTTCATCCAAAAAACTTGAGTACAGTTAACGGTAGTAGAAAAATATTTAGCTTCGAAAGTAGATTGAGATATACAACTTTATTTCTTACTGGACCAAGTAACTAACTTCTTTCCCAAGAAGAATTCTCCACCTATATTATATTTTCTATCATCCACAATACATGCCCAATCTACATTAGTATAAATACATAGTGTAAGATCATCATCCTAAGGGTACCATAATCCATAATCAATTGTTCCTTTCAAGTATCTAAATATCCTCTTAATAGCAGCAACATGTGATTCCTTCAATTCTTCTTTAAATCTTGCAACAATGCAAGCTGCATTTGTTATATTAGGTCTAGTCTAAGTCAAGTATAGCAATCTACCAATCATTGATTTGTACCTTGTTTGATTTGCATTAGGTGAATCACCATTCTTTGTCAACTTGAAACTAGTAACCATAGGAGTTCTAACTAGTTTATAATCACCCATGCATAATTTCTTCAATAGCTCTTTCACATACTTTGACTATGATATAAAAATCCCTTTTTTTGATTGATTAATTTATGGACCAAGAAAGAATTTCATCTCACCTATCATAAATATCTCAAATTATTTTTGCATCTCATCTGCAAAATATTTTCTTAGCTTGTCATCACCACTAAAAATGATATCATCCACAAATACTTCAACAATCAAGATATTTCCATTGTCAATTTTGAAATATAAATTACTGTCATCGATACTTTTACAAAATCCAAGTTTCAAAAATTATTTATCTAACCTTGCATACTAGGCTCTTGATGCTTGTTTCAATCCATACAATTCTTTCTTCAATTTCCAAACCACGTCATCATGATCATTCAAAGGAAAACCATCATGCTTCTCAACATACACTTCCTCTTCCAATTCTCCATTCAAGAATGTAGACTTGACATCCATCTAATATACCTTGAAATCTTTGAAAGTAGCATATGGAAGAAATATCCTAACAACAATTCTAGAAATGGGATAAAATATCTCCTTAAAATCAATTCCTTCCATATGTGAATATCCTTTACAAAAAAAGTCTAGTTTTGTTCCTTACCACTTCACCATCCTCATTCAATTTGTTTTTAAAAACCCATTTAGTTCCAATAACATTTTTATCTTTAGGTCTAGGAACTATAATCCATATTTTTTTGTTTTCAATCTGTTCCAATTCTTCTTTCATTTCCTTAACCCAACTTTCATCATTAAAAGCTTCATCAATATTCTTAGGCTCAACTTTAGATATCAGACAAATTTTATCTCTATTTCTAGCAATCTTTCCTCTAGTTAAAATACCTTGATTCCTATCACCAATAATCTAATTTTTTGAATGATTCAATCTTACATACCTTGGAGTCTTTGAATTTTCTCTTGTATTAGAATCTTGTGTTTCTATTTCTTCTTCATTTCCAACTTCCTCAACCTATGTCACTAGTCCATTCTGATTCTAATTCTGACTCTCTTCTTCATCATCTAAATCATAACTACAAGATCTAGCATGTTCCTAATAACTTTCATCAACTTTCACATTAGCACTTTTAACCATTTTTCTCAACCTATTGTTAAAACATTTGTAAGCTTTTCTCTTTGTAGAATATCCAAGAAAGATTCCCTTATCACCTCTAGGGTCAAATTTGCCTAAATCTTCATCTCTCTTGATATAGAATTTACTTCCAAAAAATTTGAAATACTTTACTATAGGGATATGACCATACCAAAGTTCATAGGGTGTCTTACTAGTTCCTTTCTTTATCTAAACTATGTTCAATGTGTAGACTGTGGTACTAATTGCTTCTCTCTAGTAGGTCTATGGTACATTTTCTTCCATTATCATGGTCCTTATAATGTCAAGAATAGATTTGTTCCTTCTCTCTATAATCCCATTCTTTTGTGGGGTCTATGGGTCAAACATATGCCTCTTTATTACATGCTCCTCATAATATGAAATAAACTCTCCTAAAGTATATTCTCCACCTTTGTTTGATCCCATATATTTCAACTTCAATCCTGTCTCAGTCTCAACCATAGCTCTAAAGATCTTTAATTTTTTAAAGGCTTTAGATTTTTCTTTCAAAATGGTAACCCACATCATTCATGAGTAATCATCAATTAATAGAATAAAATACATATCAACATAATATCTCCTAGTCCTAGTAGGACCACATAAATCTATATGCACCAAATCTAACAATCCATTTGAAGAATTTCTTTCTTTTAAAAGTGGATTTAGTTATCTTTCCCAACTGACATTGCTTACACATCGCATTATCAGGCTTAAAAAATCTAGGCAAATCTCTTACAACATTTGTAGTGCTTATCTTCACAATATTATCAAAATCTACATGACATAGTCTTTTGTGACATAACCAACTGTCATCAATCTTAGAAATCAAACATCTATTTTTTGTGCTATTCAAATGAAAGACATTATCTCTGGTCTTGGTACCTGATGCAATTTCATCTCCAATACTTCTTGTGATCATGCACTTTCCATCCTTGAATTGTAAGATGTTTTATGTGATGAAAAACCTACCTGTTGGGAGTAAGCTCAAACATGAAAATGTTAGGGATAAACACCATATTAAATATTAATCTAACATATTTGTAAACTTGCAAAACCAAAACAAAAGGCTTCCACCACAACCTCTAATGAGCATGAAGCAAGTGCACCCAAGACTTGCTTGATTTAAGCTCTTAGAGATGGTTGTGGGTGTGATCTCCCAACACAATATATTAAATCTCACTTTGATTACAAACAAATGATGAATGCAAGAGAATAAATGCAAGCTAGATGAAGATGGTATTCAATGAACTCAAGAACTAGTTATAAAGAACTATTCTCAAGCATTCAATATGGATATGAGAAGTAGGAATACACTAAATGAAAACTATCTACTACTAGTGAATGCAAGCAACTACCAGACAATTTAGTAAAAATCACTAAATGCAATAAAATAACTACAAAAAATTAACTAGCATGATAACTCTAAATGCAAATGATGGATGAATTACTCTTGGCAAGGCTCCTATTTATAGGATTTTGGAGGGTTGGGGTGAGGTGGATCTTATGTGGAATCCACATAGGTGTCACATGAGGGACACATAATCCATGCAAGAGTCCAAGTTTTCTCACACATGTGTGAGCAACTTGAGATGTGATGGGTCAATGTGTACTTCAAGTGCACATGTGTAAGAGATGTTTCATAGTTGTCATAGGTTTTTTCCAATGAAACATATTTGGCAAGTGTAAGAAAATATCATCAAGGTTGTAAGGAACCTTGTTATACACATTTTTGGAACTCTTTTAAAATTTCAATTTTTAGAAATTTGCTCACACATGTGTGAGAAAATAATTAGGACTAATGGGTGCAAGAATCCAAAAATTAGCCTAATTAACCTTAGTTAATTAGTAGTAGGTCTATTTTTTGAGAGTGATGTGAGTAGGGTATGATCTAGGTCTAGATTTAGGATTAATCTAATTAAAAATTTAGACTAATCATGGTTTAGAAGAATAATAGAATATGAGGGGAATTAAATAAATTAAAATTTATTTAAAGGGGATTATATGGAGGAAAGGTATTAAATAAAATTTAATACGCTTAAAGAGAGGGTATTTAAATACTATAGAATAATAAGCCAAATTTAATTAAATAAATTTAAATAAATAGGTAGAAGAATATAACAAAAATAATTAAATAATTATAATATTAAGGGATAATTTTAAGCGTCTACAGATGTAACCTTTGTCAACAAGTTGTCCAACACTCAAAATATTATGTTTCAAACCTTTAACATATAAGACATCATCAATGTTATTCTAACCATCAAGAGTAATTAAACATATTCCTTTGATAAAACAAGGAGTATTATTACCAAATATGACAACACCATCATCATACCTTTCTAATTTCACAATTTTTTTCTTATCCCCAGTCATGATGTGATATGAACAAATACTCTCTATTACCCAGTCATCTTTTTATTTCAACATGTACAGCTATGGTTTTCTCTTCATTCAAGAAAGTAGGATCTTCATCTTTAATAGCAATAAATACAATCTCATTTCACTCTTTTCTGACTCCTCATCTATTACTCCTTCACTGGCATAAAATCACTTCTTATGACATCTAGGCTGAAACTTTATAGGCTTATGCTTTAGTACTCTCTTAGGGAATCTAGAAGAAAAATGACAAATCTTATTACATGAAAATCATTTCAAAGGAAGCTTCCCTTCATACTTACCTACTCCATTAGGCAATCTCTTCACAATTAGGGCTTCTATCTCTTCCATCTTTCTTTCCTCTTCTTCAATTTCTTCCCATTCCTTAGCATATCTAGATCCATAATTAGAAGAAATTTCACCAGAATCATACTTTTTCTTATCCTTATAAATTGTAGCTTTAAATGCATATTCAGCTTTAGGAAGACTCTCTCTAAATCTAGCCATTTCAAAAGTAGATAACTTAACAACCAATGAATCTCTTGTCACTGTATATTTGGTCTTGTTTTATTTAATTATAGAAACTTTGTTATCATAGGCAGGAGGAAAGGATATAAGTATCTAATTAGAAACAATTTCATCTTCCTGCATCTTTTCACTAGTGCTTATGATTCCACAAGCAAGTTTGATCTCCTTCTCAACATAGGTTTGAATAGTTTCATCCTCACTCATCCTTAAAGTTTGAAACTTTCCTTTCAGGCTTTGTAGCTTGTCTTGCTTCACAACAATGTCTCCTTCATGTACAGATTCCAATTTTGTCTATACCTCATGTGAAGTTTCAAGCTCCACAACATTTATATATTCAAGATCTAATAAGCCACTTAATAAGGCTTCTTTTTCTCTCATGTTACAACCAAATTCCTTCTTCTGATGAACATTATAAGTATATAGATCTATAGGTAGCTGGTAATTCTTCTTTGTAATATCCTAATGATCTTCTCCAATACATCTCAAATGTGTGATCATTCAACCCTTCCATAGAGCATAGTTTATTCCATCAAATCTTGGACTATCCTTCTTAAAGGTTGTCATACTTGATCTCCTCAAGTGGTCAAAATTAAAAAAGAGGACTTGGCTTTGATACCAATTATTAGAAACAAGGAAACACACACAACTAAGAGGGGGGTGAATCATTTGTGTCCAAACAATTGAACAGAAAACATGAAACTTTATCCAATAATTAACTTCATAACTTAGATAATAAAAATATAAGCATTAATGCGTTGAACCACAAACCATAAGAACACATAAAACCAATTTTTTTTGCATGGAAACCTGGTTAAGGGAAAAACCATGGTGGGGATCAAGCCCACTAGATGATGTACTACAACAATAACCTAGTTAAAGATACAAAGTGGAATGCACATGCATTCAAGCTCACTGCCTAGAGCTCATTTATACTCAAATACAACTAAGGGAAACAACCAAGAGATTACAAGAAGGGAAACAACCCAAGGTGGACTACAATCTACTATGGACAAAAATCCACTAAATTATGAATTGACTACTAGCATCTAAGATATGCCAATATAGATCCAATGAAGTACAACCAATCTATGTCTTAATTATGAGTGGTACCTCTTCTCTCTGATATCAATATATCATGCTCAAACTTTGTCTCTCCATTCATCCATCACTTCACATAAACAATTGATCTCATCTTTATATAAATTACATTAATTTATTCTCACAAAGTTGTCCAGGGACCCAATTTCAAAATATTACATTAAATATAATACAAACATCAATGTGATCCAAGACATGTAGACAAAGACATAGCTAGGACCCAAATCTATCTCCACAACCATGTTACGATCCACTAACCATACCACAATCCATCACAACATGCTAACTCACCAAGTCAGCCAAGAACAAATAAGAATATTAATACACCACAAGAAAATATATGAATCTGATCACATAATATAATGCAATCCAACAACACGAATAGGACACAATGTAGAAACATCAGTAATCAATGTGAAATACCACAACCACAACATGAACAACTCTATCTCAAAATTAATTATTCTCTACATTGTTCATCAGGAACACTAAACAACAATCTTTGTCACTCTGAAAGAATATCTTTCCATCATCCAAATCATGTACCATTCAAGATTAGGATACACATCCATTTTCTAAACTCACCACTAGGTTAGCAAACCAAAATATTGTATAACCTATCCATATTGGTCCAAAAATTGCAACATTGTCATATCCATAATAACCAAAACATAGTCTTGGATAAAATACCTATAACTCGCTCAAATAATAATGCTAACATCTTTAAGTTAACATAGGGAAACTGTATGCATCCCTCAACATATTTGCAACTATTCAACATTTGATTTTCAATACAGCAACCATACCGATCCAAACTCTTCAGTGAACAAACCAGGAACATTGATAGATAAAAATAAATATGTTGACATCAATGAAAAAACATCAATGCTAGCACATATATGCATGAAATCTACAATACTTAAGATCTTGAATCAAATCTTTATTGTTAGGATTGAGTTATAACTCATGTTTATTTCTCAACAATTCTTTCTGTATTAGACATTTTGTCTTCATCCTATTAATGAGTAATCTCTTACCAATAGTACTTAGAACCTTTTGAAGGTTCTCAATAAGTGTATTCCAGTAGTCTCTATCTTGTTCCTTATTTAATAGGGCTTTGGTAATATTTATAAGTGTGTGTATGTCATCTATCTATTTTTTAAATTTGAGAATCTTGGTGTTGAGTTTATACAATCCTTAAAGATAATAGATTTCCATAATACATATTAAAATAGTGTTGCTATAAAATCCTTATGTTTTAATGCTATTGTCATGTATAGTGTCTTTAAAGACAACTATTTCCTCTATAGATAGTGATTTAAGAGTGCTTGTAGATCCACTTATATGTTGTTTGAAGTACTATCATTGTCAAAACAAAATGTGCTCTTTTAGATAGAATCTATCCAACCTACAATATACCTTTTTTCTAGCATCATGGTTGTTACACCACATAAACCAAATACTTCTACTATCAATTTTCTTACCATCTGAAGGATAAAATGTTACAAGTAGTGGTTGTCATTGCACCAAAAGATCGACTTGTTAATGCCTGATACAACTACTAGACTTATAGAAGACACAGGAGGCGGTTAAGCCATGTCACGAATCCTGAGGGGAGCACTAAAATTTTTTCCAACAATCTCCCCCTCAATGTTACCTGAGGGGATTCAAACCTATGACCAAGCTTTGATACCACTTGTTACAAGTAGTGGTTGCCGTTGCACCAAAAGATCAACCTGATAATGCCCGATACAACCACTAGACTTATAGAAGACATAGGAGGCGGTTAAGCCATGTCACGAATCCTGAGGGGAGAGCTGAACATTTTTCCAACATAAAATAATCTCAAAAAATTCTTCAATCTATACCAAAAAAAGTGCTTATTACCTTTCCAAATCCAAGAGTTTCCACTAAGTTTGTCCTCTTTGTTCTTTGTCATATTTAAATCCTCACCAATGATTCATAGAACATTAGTGAGAGAGGAGACCATCAATTTCCATAACTCTATTCTTTACTTGTAGTTATTAGATGTGTGTACAAATAATATCCAAATTTAGTATCATTCTCTTCAGATTCAATCCACAAACACCTATAACAAAGAGAACATCTAGAGTTTCTAATAAAATAACTCCAATTGTTGCTAACAATAGTAGAAACTCCTTTACCCTTTTCATGGTTAGTTTGAAAGGCCACATAATCTTTCCCACCACATTTCAAGTTATTTTTTAGTTGAAGCCCAAAAGAAATCAAGATTTTTAGTTTGAATACAAAGAGTTCTCATAATATACTTCCTATTTGGAGATTATAATCCCCTAATATTCCAAATAATGTAGTTCAACATCCTTAAATATGAGAGGTTATATTTTATGTCCCATTTTAATATAATCTATGAAAGTAATAAAAAACACCATTCCCTTTTCCCTTTTTACCTAGCTTTTGAGAATTGTTGGTTCTACTTACAATTTTTCTCTCTTTGTTTTACTTCCTCCTTACACCCATGCATGCCCTCTTTTCTACACTCATTATCTGATACTTTAAAAAGAGTGTTAAAATATTTAATGATAACTTGTCATTGTTCATATCATAGTCAAATGAAATCTCTTTAAAATTAGTTAAATTGTAGTGTATATCACATCTGAGAGTGTTTTATTGGTAATTTATCTCTCGTTAATTTATTCTTTTAGGTTGTCAATAATAATACTTGAGCATTATTATTATGAGGTATGCAATTAGGTATTTCATGCATTGATAGGGCTTATTTTTTCTCATTAGCCACCAGTTATTGACTCGTTACAACTTCTACTAGTTCACCATTCATTACAACCTCCTTATAATTCTTACAAATATCATTGTCCTTAGACCAAGTTCCCCTATCCACCTTTTCAAAACTTGATTTTGATACCTCCATGGGTGAGTTAAAAACATTGTTTTTTGCATTCCCATGCATGGGGATTCATTTTTAGTGTGGCTTTCAGATGTTATTGAAAGCAACTTTAAGAGAATTGGGGTTTTGATTTCTCTTGCTATTTAAATTTTTTGTGTATTGTAATGCCCCTCTAACCCTATCAAGTCTTGGTTATGATCTCTTGAAATTAGGAAGGACTATATGTGAGAACAATCCTTCTTGTGATGGTTTCTTAAACTGAACCACTTACAACTCACCCTAACTTCATATTTTAATATGGGAAATAATAATAATTGCATAGGTATGTTCCTATACATCTTCTTGTGTGTCAGAAATAGTTAAGGACCTTAATGCTAAAAGGATCACCTGATAGACTTATATGATTTTATGCAAAATTCTCATTATTATTATTCATGTGTACCTTAGGTTAATTGATTATAATCACTTAAGGGTTAGATGTGTTACCTTCTCTTATAACGTTACTTGGGATTAGACATGACTAATGCATTTAGGGTTATATGATTTGTTTATCTTGATTTGATAATGGGACATTTTGAGTACATGCCTGATGCTTAAATGGGTTTTTGAAAGTTAATAGATGATTTATATTCACATGATTATGTTATGATGCATTCTTTTATACAATATGGAAAAGAGATTATTCTGGTACTAACCATACTAATCCAATTATGCTTTGTTGATATCATTGTCTGGTGTGAGTATAGGATGAGGGTAGGTAGTCGTAGTTACTCCTACATGAGGTCTACATGATGTCACACTCTCCCCCCCTTGTTGCCATTGTCTGTTTATATATATATGTATATATGCATGTTCATTTGTGTTGCAGGATGTAGGTAACAAGCATCGACTCCACCTGGCTACATAGGTCTGAGCATGCCTTCAAAATCCTCGAACTGTTGTTGTGTGGAGATATTACCAAGATTACTCTTAAGGTTACCCGTGGACTTAGATTTTTGTTTAGGCCTAGCTGGGGGTTTTGAATGCAGTATGTGATGTGATCTTGTGATTTATGATTTGACGTCGTTCCTGTGATTTTCGATGTGATTTTATCCTTGTAAGTATGTGTATGTATGTGTGTGTGTGTATATATATATATATATATATATATATATATATATATATATATATATATATATTTATTTATTTATTTTATATGTGTTATATTGTTTGTATTTTATATAGGTATGTGTATATGTGGGTGCACACACATATATCCATGCTTATATAAATAATAATAATTGTATGTTTTTCATTAATTGTGTAATGGTATGTTATTTATGATAAGTAAATAAAGTGAGTGAAATAAAGTATATTTAATGAATGTAATAAATAAAAAGTAAACATAATAACAATAAAAGGAGTATGTTTTTGTAGTAAAACTAGCTACTAGGAGGGAGTTGAACTCAAGACCTTCTAGAAATTAGGCTAGTTGTTTCCCAATTGTGCTATGTGTTTTTCCTTGAAAGCTTAATGTTTATTCTTCTTGTTATTCATTTCTTTGGAGGCAATTTTTTATTACATTTATTAAAAGCTTTATTATTGTTTACGGGAGATGTTGGTTTAATTTTTCAACCAACTATGGAAGTTGGAGAAGTTGCTTCCCGTAAAGCAACTCCTCCAACCATATAGTTGGGGTTTTAATATTTGTGTTTTTGGGATTTTTGGGGGAGGGAGGTTTTCAGAGAAATTTTTGGAAGTTGTCTGCATATATTATTCTAGAAAGATCATTTTGAGGTTTTTGTGAGGTTGAGAGTTCTCTGGTTTTGTGAGTGCTAGCGTGGGGATTTCCTGTGAGTAAGGATGAATACTTGCTAGTGGAAATCCATCAAGGAGGCTGCCATATCTTGGAGATTTGCAAAGTGTGCTCCAACCGCTTGAAGAGGATTCTCCGCAGGACCCCAGGTAGGGTCTGAATCTGGGATGAACTCTATATTTTTCCTATGTGTGTTATGGATGAGTATGATATGTTATTTTAATTGAATATGATTTATAAACTATGAGTTAGAAGGAAATTTAATGCTATGTTTTATGTGTGATCAAACTATGCATCCGGGAATTAAATTTATGAGTGTTGTATAGTTTTGCTGTAAAATATTTCTTGGAGGTTTGGGAATGATTTTGATTGATTGTGATGGTGTATCTTCTATTATTGAATGAAATAGGGAAGTCTAGTAAGCAATAGGAAGAGTCATGAAGGTGTAGGATTGAGATGCAGTCCTTTTTTTTCCTACTCTTTTCCTTTTGCAGGCTTCTTTGTGAATAGTTATTTTTATTTTGATTAATTTAGTTTGTAGGCTCCTTAGTATTCTCCCTTTTATCTCCTTTCTTTCCAGGATATATGTGAGTGCTTCTAGAATTTAGAACTATCGTTTCAACCCTGTTGGTCCATATATGTTTGTGCACCACCTTTCTTTGTCTAGATCTAGAACAGATTTGTTAGATAGATAGGATGGATTGATGAGCCATTTCTAAAGGGAAATTGGGAGATCTCAAATGGGTCATGCCCAAATTAGGCAACCATAGTCCCCATAATGCCTAGTTTTACCCACAAGTCAAAGTTGACAGTCGTATTTTGTAGTTTCTGGCAATCGGTTTAGTGTTGACTGAGCAAATTAGTTTTCGCCGAGCAAGTTAGTGTTGGCCAAGCAAGTTAGTTTTGGCTGAGCAAGTTAGTGTTGGCCGAGCAAGTTAGTGTTGGCCAAGCAAGTTAGTGTTGACCGAGCATAACTGGATGATTGAGATAGGTTTCAGCTTCATAGGAGTTAAGATGTGAATTATAGTTTTTTGGTTTTTATGAAAATTTCAGACTTAGCCAAATTTCAAGCACATGAGTTTTTCCTAGACTTATAAAAACAAGCTATGGAATGTTGTGTTTATGCATGTAGAAGTTTTTATCCCCTATGTATGTTTATTACTTGTTGCATTGAGGTTCTATGGTATACTTTTGGTGTTTTTTCACTTGGCATATTCTTGAGCTTAGTTTATGAGCCTAGGACTCGTCTTGGTGGCCTGTGTGCACGAGAGGGTTCCTTAGACCTATAAATGAGCCTTGGAATGTTGTACTAATGCATGTGGAAATTTTTATGTTTTTCTTTGAGATGTCTTGTGATAGACATTCTTCTAGTGGTTCTTGTTATGTATATGGCTAAGGTTAGGACTCGCTCTGAGGGCCTGAATGCACAAGGGAGTTTCCTAAACCTATGAATCAAGACTTGGAAGTGTTATCTTGTATTTGTGGATTGTGATGGGGTAAGGGAATATGAACCCTATGTGAGTGGCTAACCATAGGTGTTGGAACCCTAAAGTGGTTTCCAGATGATCCTATGGGTGGGTTTGTAAAAAGTGATAATCTTTAAAAAATTAACTTGGGAAGGGGGGATTCAAAAGATAATGAAAGAAAACATAATAATGGCCACACAGACCTGATTGGAGTATCGAGACTAGGGATAACTACCAAGATGGATCCCTATTCATAAAGGGGGGACTGAGGTTACATGGTTGCTAGGGTGGATCCCAATACATGGGTTGTGTGATGACACTCACTTAGGTGGTCTCCTAGAACCTTAACCTCGGTGTTATAATATGATGATATTTTTATGTGCCTTATTCCTTTTATTTGAGTCTTGGATTTATTGGTATTTGAGACTTAGACTGCCTTAAGGTCTTAAGAGTACCTTGGTTCTATCTCCTAGCACGGGGGGTGGAACTTTACTAGTTTCACATGGTTGGGTGGAAAATCTCTTTCGAGGTATGGTTCGTGGTTTGTGTCGTGGCTTGGATTCTGAGTTGTTCAATGGTGAAGATTTTGTTCTTGTATGATGTATCTCTATCTTTTGTTATCAAGATGTAAAGATGTATTGTAAGCCCTTGGGTAGCTTGATGTAATTATCTTTCTCTATGCCTTTGGGCCATGTGTAGTAACTATAATTCCAATTAAGTTGTAAATGAAAGAAGCTATGTATATGGGTAAGGGTAGGAATCTCAAAAATGGAATGGAACGTTGGTAAATCAAGCATGGATTATGTTTAAGTAATTCCTACCTTATATCTCTTGTGAATTTTTAAATGAAAATTGGAAGTAATGGTAATGCAATTATTTATGGATGTAAACTTCTTTAAAAGGAAACTTGTTTTGATATATGGTTAGTGAGAAGATATGCTAAGAGTTCAAGGGTATCTTTAGGTGAAATAATAAGGGAAAAGGAAACATGTATGTTATTTAAAGTAGTAATGAGATGTGACTTCTTAAATGTATAGTTCAATGTGAGTAATGTGTGATTATTCAAACAAGGTTTTAAGCTCAATTCTTAACTAGACTTATACAAGGTTATAGATGATGATTTGTGGAAACTTATGGAAAAAGAAAGATTCATTGAATGGTTTGTGGTGGTTATCAATATATGGTTAAGTGATTTACACTCCTATTATGATCTTAAGCGAAAATGGAAAGTGAGGTCTTTTAATGGAAAGCTTATTTATGTAGTGATAATGCAATTGAGTTGTGCATAGATAAGGTTAAGGAGTAAAAAAATAGATAAGGAAATGAACTTCATTTGATTAAGTAGTAAAATTCAATGCTTGATAACAGTAAATGAATTCATTAAGGGAACCTTAAGGAATGTACTTGTGAATGTAACAAATGATGTAATGTTAGAATGTTAAGAAGAAAAAAAAATTGCTAGTTGTAATTTTAGGTCATAGACCTGATTCCTTATGAGTTCCCTAGCGGGGACATTACATGTATTTTCTTTTTTGATGGCCATAAAATTTGTATAAGAAGTGTGAATGAATTCCCCCATTCTTCAATTTCACAATTGAAAAGTTTTTCATTAATGGATAATTATAAAACCTTAGTGATTTAGACCCCCACATTAAAGGAAATAAATATTTAGGTATTAATATGGGGTAAATTTGAATGTGTATCTTCAATTTATAGTATTTTCCCAATGAGTTTGAGGAAATGTAGTAAGAAGGCCTACATTTTTTAAGGTATATTTTTAACATTTATCCATATTGGAGTGGAACTAAACATGATTTTTGGGGACCAAGTTATTACCTTGAACAAAAAATTAGCAGTGTTCTAGTAATTCTTTTCCAAGACTTTTGTTTGCATGCTATGATTTTTTAGAAAAGTGACAAGAAAGCCCTTTTGAATTATTCTGCAAAATGAAATATAAATTCCAAGCTTTTACCCATACACACTTAAGACAATTGTCAAAGCATCTTCTAGTCAGAAGTTTATAATTATCAAGACATGCTAAAAAATAGCAATGTTTTTAAACCTACTTTCTTCTTTTTCAAGGTATTTATCATATCTTAATTAGGTTGACTCTTGAAACCCTAGGAAGGAGAGGATCCTTACCTCTAGTGATTATTTTTTCTCCTCCCTTTCTTTCAAAGAGCACTAAATTATTTCCTCTGACTCATGCACTGACTTCTACCTTTCTTGATGTGACTTTTGATTCTTCTACTTGTGGAGCTTCCTTGAGAGTTTTTGTTTTTGGATTCAATATTGATGGTTTCACCTCTTCTATCAACCAAAGGGTTATTTTTCATAAGGTATCACAAAGGCATTCATCACATTTGTACAATTAGTCTATCAAATCCCACATCATACACCCTAGGCAATTGAACAATAATTTAAAAGTGAATAAAAGGCCAAAAAGAAAAATAAGGCATACACATGATGACACAAAAAGAGAAAAGACTAAAAAAATAGAATGATATCATAGCACACCAAGGCAAGAATAAAAAATCTCAAGGGTAGGGATAACATCAAGTAACCACAAGAGAATGGTCCAAGTCTCTTTAGCATGTTGTGTAGAGCCCCTATAATTTATTTGGTTTTCTTTGTAAATTTATTTATTTTATAATGCATTCTATTAAAAAGTCATTGTTTGAATTGACTCCAAAATTAGACTTAGAATAGGTGATGAAGTTGTAAAAACCATATGGGCTCTCGACAAGGTTTTAAGAACCCCTCTCCAAACCAACAAATTTGTGTTTTGTCTTTAAAAATTGATAATTTATAAATTTTCTTTTCTCAAGACTCCTTAAAAAGGGGGTTTCTTCTCATGAACTCACATAACAAGGCCAGCTATTAAGGTGTTTAAATTTCTAGAAAGGGACTAGATAAGGAACTAGAAGGTGTTGAATGAGCTAAATGCTAGTGCATGCCAATTTGGATGGAATAAACATACATCAGACAAGTACATGATTACACATTATACTTGAAGTATTGTGATACTTAAAATGTGCAAAAATCAAACTAAATGATAATTGTGGAAATTTTGAGCTAACAAACCACTCTTAATATAATACTAACCATGTAAAATTTTTAAGAGAAGAAATAAAAAATTTATAGATGAAAGTGGTTTCAAGATTGATTCATGATTTAGGTTTGATTTAGGATTTCAAGATGAAAATGTACAAGAAAAACTATCTATCCATACATGATTAAACATAAAGAAAAACTAGACTTGGAATTGATAAAAGGTTAACTTTTCATTTAGCTTGAACATAGGATGTAGTTGTAGCAATCCAAAATTTTAGTATATAAACAACCACAATAATTCATGCTTGTTCCAAATAGAGGATGTATGATGTTTCTTAGTTGCACCATGTCATTGTTGACCTTGAAATTGGAAGACATTTTCACTATAAATCCCAGCATTGAACAAAGTACAAATTCACCATGGTACTTATTGCAATCATGAATTTTCTCTACCACTACATACAAAGAAGCTATTTCAAAAATATTGGTTCTCTTATGGTATCTTTTGATTAATAATTAAGATTATTTCATACTTGTGAAAACCAACTACATTTTGCACTATTTCCTTCTAGTTACAATTATTTTGTTTTTAGTAAAAGCTTTTGCTTGGAGCTATGCAGTAGAGGATGGTTATTAAGGGACCCCAAAACCTATTACAAGTGTGGTTGTCATTGCACCAAAATATTTACCTATCAATTCTTGATATAACCACTAGACTTATAGGATCCACAAGATGTGGTTAGTCCCTTTTAAAAAATCATGAGGGGAGCACATACCATTTTGCCAATAATCTCCCCCTAGGTGTTACCTGAGGGGATTTGAACATGTGACCAAGCTCTGATACCACTTGTTACAAGTGTGGTTTTTGTTGCACCAAAAGGTAGAACTATCAATGCTCGATACAACCACTAGACTTATAGAATGCACATCATGCATTTAGTCCCTTGTCACAAATCATGAGGGGAGCCCTAACCATTTTTCCAACAAAACCTTGTACATCAAAAAAAGGCAATAACAACATAAGACTAGAATCAACAATGAAATGAATTTAAAATCCAAAAAGGTCCATGAGAAATAAACAACTAAAAACAAAGTGACAACTAAAACAAAAATTGAGGCTTGAATTCAAATATCTCCAAAGGACTATAGAGAGGAGTCAAATTTTAAAATGAATCATACACTCCCATTTAAGGTTTAAAAAGAACACAAATCTCATCTATCTTAACTATGAGGTTTTAATTAACAATAAATTTTTACATAGTTTGACTAGGTTTGGAGAATGAACCTCAAATTTTATAGATATATCTAATTCGAGCCTTAATTTACTCAAATTCAAGAAAATTATGCAAATCTAGTTATAAGCATGCATGTTATCCTTGGTTTTGTGTAGTTAGGATTGTTCTTGTACAGTTGGTTTGTTTTGATGCACACTTAGGGTAGTCTTTTCAAACTAGGGAGTTTTTTATGTGCAATTGGATGATGTCCCTATGTAGTTGGGAGAAGAATTGCATAAATGGGAAGGTATAACTTGTCTCTGGTTAAATGCATGCTTTCTACTTTTCATCAATTTTGATTTCTATTAGGATAAGGTTTGTGTGTTACTGATCAATTTGTGTTACACTTTGGAAATCATGGGATGAAGATATTTTGATCAAATTACTAATGATAATGTTGCAAGATGTATGATGAAGACCTTGTGTTCTTTTAAAACTTTATGTGTTTGATTTTATTATATAGAGAACATTTCATTTCTTAAAGGCCAATAAAATATTCTTGGTGTGTTTAGTGCACTCACACATTGTAGGATGGACATATTTATACACAAAGTATCCTCTCCCCTTATGCTTCATGTGAGACAGGGTGTAAGAGAAAAGCGATAGTGACACCTAGTTTTATGTTTTATATTAGAGGGTTTTCCTTGGTTGGGAAAAGAGGTACTCATCACCAAGGGATTGACCCAAGAGGTAATGGGATAGTGTCAAGCTCATTTAAATCGCTATATAAAATTGTGATTATGACCAAAAGTTCAATCAATAGGATTTGGTGCATGATAGCTCTCCTCTAGTATCCTTGAGATGCGTAAAACCCTTGTTCTAAGGGATGGGAGACCTCTTAATGGATTTTATCATTGCATCCCCTAAACCAAAATCTATTACACCTAGTAATGCACATAGCCCATAAGATGCTATCTCAGCTTCTCTAACATTTGGATAGGCAAATTTACCATATGATGTCTTTGATAAAAGACATTCTTCCAATTGATTCTACAAATTACTAATTTTTAGGGTTAGGTGCTCTCTGAGTAATGCAAACTTCTTCAACTTTTTTTCCTTCTCATTTTCTAATAGCCTTATATCATCATGAATTTTAATCACTTTCTTCTCAATATCAGTGATCTTCATGCTAGGATTCTATAGCTCATTCACTATGACTTGTAATTCTGATTCTTTATTCTTCAACTTCTCTAAAATATCTATGATTGTGTGACAAAGCACACTAACTGTACAATGATCTTCCTCTTTCCAAACATATCCTCAACTCCTTAATGCAAATATCAATGTTGTCTAAATCATTCTTAATATTTTGATAGGTGGTTTGGAATAATTGTGCATCATGAAGTGTTTGTGTTTTCACTGATGCAATGTCGGATAAAGTAGTGAACTCACTATGAAAATATTTAATTACCTCTATTGATTTAACTTGAAGATCAACTTCACTTACTTGAGTAGATATAACACCTTGAAGCTTATTTGTTACCTCAAGTAGTGAGCCTTCTAGGCTCTTTACTTTCTTGTTTTTTCCAATTATCTTATTCAAAGATGATATCAACTCTATTTGATCATCATCATCAACTTCAGCTCCCAAATTTTCTAATACCGACTCAATGGGTGACTTTGATGAGCTTGCTGGTGTGACTATTTGAATGTGTTGAGGTATAATCTTTGTAGGCTTTACCTCTTTTCCTATACTTTGTTCCTCTTGCACTTCTTGTTTGGTAACTTTTGTTTGTGTCTCCTCTGATGCCTTTATTTCTTCTTGCTTATCCTCTTCCTTTTCTTATTCCTTTTCTTCTTGATCATTTACCATTTCTCCCAAATTTCCAACATCCTCTCCTTGATCTTCAAAAGGATCTTCTTCTCTATCAATGGTAATGTTGGTGCCTTCTACATGTATTGATTCATCATCAATAAGAATGGTGGGTGGTGGAACTGGGGTTTCTTTCATCTATGAAACTACTTCTATTATTTTGAGTATCCTATTTTGACTCACTTAATGCTTCTCCGAGTACTGAAGTCATTACTTTCACAACCGCTTCCTCAAATTTCTTATTAACTTCCTCATAATTACCTCCCATAATTAGAACTGCTCTCCTTTTTCTTCTCAAATAGGTGTTGAGACTCTTCATTATCTCTTTGAAGTGTTCATCATCTTTGATTACACATAGTTTTCTCACAAATATTTCTCTTATACCTTTATCCTCTTTTATTTCTCTCTTTTTCCTATTGACCAATTTCTCATAAAGATCACTCAATATCTTATCTTTAATATTCTCAAATTTCTTGTCAGCAAGAATAATATGCCTAACAATTGCATTCTCAAGATTCATTTTTTCAAAATTATTGTACATATGATAGTATTTATTTAGCTTTGTGAAATCTCCTTCATTTATGATCAAAGGATTAACTTTCTCAATTTTAGGCTTCTACTTTTTCTTTTTGATACTATCTGCCTCTTCTTCTCCTTGAGATTGAATTGAAACTTGACCTCTCATTTTCTTGATGGGTGGAAAATTTTCTTCTTGTATCCTTATCCTTTCCACAAGAGAAAAGATAGTATTATGCCTTTTTCGTGATCCACTAGCCATTTCTTTTACCTTTTTAGCTAGTGTAGTGGAGGTGGATCTAGTAGATTTTCTTGTGACTATTGCTAGTGGATTGTCCAGTGATATGCTCATCTCACTAGGCACAATGACATCTTCATCAATATTTTTAATATCTAGAACAGGGATTGCTTTGGATTCCAAAGGTGGAACTATTAACACTTCCTTCTATCCAATATCTCTCATTGTTCTTGTTGTCAGTTTTGCAATGTTGAATTCATCTTCAGTCATACATGTTTCCTTTAATATATTCTTGATTATTGTGTCAACCCTTTTCTTAGCTAACTTCTACACCTTTGATTATTGTGTTGTTCTGAAAATTTCTTCAACTGTTCCAAATCTAGGACTTTTGGAATCTAGTCTGCATTTTAGAATTATGCTTACATATCCTTCAGTTTCCTCTTCAGATACTTCATATTCTAGAGGGTCTATAAATTCATTTCTTGGTTCAATCACTTCAACATATGTGAATTTTTGTATCAACCAAAAAACATATTTGATTTCTGTATTTCTCAACTATTGAAGGTGGAATTCTTGACCTTTTCTTCATCTCATTCTGAAAAGTTTTAATTAAAAGTGTAGCACTCTCATTCACTTTGTCAATTGGGTGTCTAAGATACACCTTGTTGATTATTTCCATTTAACTCCTCTCATCATTCCAATCAGCTCCTATAGTGTAATGAAATCTTCTCAAAAGGTAGAAAAACATATAGGTGATTAAGGATGAGAATCTGAATTTGGAATTCTTTGTTTTCTTAATCCTCTCAAGATTTTTAATCAATTGGATCCTCATAATTTCACTCATGTCAACATAAACATTATCAACACACATAAGATAAGTTTCTTGTACCATGCTTGTGCTATATCATCTTCCCTAGAGTTGGCACATAACTTGGTAGTCATTATCTTACACACATACCTAACATCATTCTGCTCAATCTTACTAATTACAATGCCTCTTCCATAATATGAAGATTTAGTATTGTCTAGAACTATTTTCTTCACATTTTTCTCATTTAGAGGGATTGCACATTTGTTAGATAATCTTGTTACTTCATGTATCAAATCACCTGTGATTTCTATTACTCTATCATCCAACCAAAACTTTTCATTATGAATTCTGCTTAAAATGATCTTAGTCCATTCATCATTCCAAAATTCATAGTGAAACATGTATTTGATAATGTCTAGTTGACCTAAATATTCATACCCTTCCTTGTAGGTCATGTCCTGGTTGTATATTTTACCATATTCTTCAAACATACTACTATCTCCTACAATCTTAAATTTACACTTTATGTATCCTCTTACATCTTCCAAATGCAAGACACTATCTGGTATAGCTGATAATGCTAAGCTAGGGTCTTCCTCAAAGGGTTCTATTGATTCTCTTCTCACCTTAGGTCTAAGTGTGTCCTTAATATTATGAACTAGGGATACATCCATGATTGCACTAAAAAATAAATGCTTTAACAGTAAACACTTAGTAAAATACCTTGGAATCATGATTTAGGGCCTCCACGTAGATCTGGCAAAAATCTGCCTCCAAATATTTCAAACCACTTTCACTCTGCACTGGCTAGCTCTCTAAGACTCTTGTAAATGCTTGAATTGATCAAATGATGTCAATAATCCACTTTTATATATCAAATCCTTCAAGACATTATTGTCACATTAATTTCATAAGTGTATACATGCCAAAAAGTTGTTCATGGTTACCTGCAAAACTTCTTTCTTTTCATGTGATCGCATACATGCTCAGAATTTTATGTGCTCTTAACCATAGGTTCCTTATATCACTTTCTATCTTATATCAACTTTGCAAGGCTTGATTCAATTTTTGCTAAGGTCTATTCTATTTTGATACTTAATTTGATGCATAATTCATGAAATTTGATTCTTAATCAGTTTGAGATGGGTTCAAAATTGATTCCAACTTACTCTCAAACACTTCATCTGGCTGACTTCCTGATACTATGGATGCACTTGCTTGATATGTGGCTTTGAAAAATATAACTTCTTCCATGTTACTAATATTTCCCTTTTGACTATTGTTGGCATCCATATTTCTTCGGGTATAGTTCATATTTATTCTAGGATTAGGATTCCTCATGTTGTTCATTCTGCAATATCTCGTTGTGTGACCCAAGTTATTACAAATTTGAAAAACTATGACATTGTTTCTATATCTTGGTCCTGATTGACTAATTTGTGATCTGCAATTTCTAGCAATATGTCCAAAATTATTGCATCTATAACATACAACTCCATTTCTTATATTATTTTCTCCAATAGGTGTTTTATTTGCAGGGTTAGTATTTCTAAACATTCTACTATTATCTTTATTATTAGATCTAGGTTTCTTACAATCAATAGCTCTATGACCAAAACCATGACAATTATAACAATAACTAGAAATAGGTTTGAATTTCTTACCTCTACAATCTCTTTTCATGTGTCCAAATGAATTGCATGAAAAACATCTACCTTTGAATTCACTTCACATTTATTTAGGTGATCCATCTTTCTTAGATTGTTTAGGCACATCTTCAAATTGGTTAGACTTAAATTTTTTCTATTTTTGTTCTTAGGTTGTTGAATTTCTAGATCTAGTTCTTTACATTCTTCAATCTTCTTCAAGAATTTTTCTTTGAAATATCTGAGACCAGTTTTTGTTAGGAATAGTCCCAAGAGATAACTAAGAGGGGGGGGGGGGGGGGGAGGGGTGAATCATTTATCTACAAGATTCAATTCTTTATCCAATTAAGTATACTTAAACATAAAGCATAAACACAATGAAAGAACACATGAACACAACAATATTTTAGTTACGGGGAAACCCAAATAGGTAAAAACCCTGGTGGGACTTGATACCCACTAATATTATGTACTAGTGTATAATGATCCTTGTTAGAAGATCCTTTACCCTGTTAGGAGTAGCTTTACAATATATTAAGTATAGTAGACCTGGTCAAGGGTTGGAACCTATTAGGATTCTTTTACAATTGTCCCTATTAGGGGAAAGGACACACTGTCTGAGAGTTCACTGCTTAAATGGGCGAAGGCTACAACCTTTTGAATAATAGATACACACTATATCTAGATCTTGGTGAACTGTGATTTGACCTACTAGCTGGATCAGTTCCAATGAATAGCACAAGTACTTTACTTGGTCACATAGACCTTCTTCTGATGGCTCAACACTTCACACACTCTGCTCTGCTCTGCTTAATTAACCATGAACCACACTTCAGCAATCACAAATAAATACCTATAAATATCTTTCCTCCAAATGATATAATCAAGTCATCCTATTAGAACCACCTTGAAATCATATTAGAGAAACCATAACAAACTTGAATAAACATTCTATTTGATCTACTATGCATGCAACACATTCTGGGACCTATCTAATAAAATAATTATAAACGCACGCTACACACTGTCGGCTCTACCAAAACAACTAGAAATTCCTTTGTAAGCTGAATTAACTCATGCACTCTTAACCGAACATCAATAACACTTCTCCAAGCTTAACTCTAAGGGTGAATACCCTAAAGATAGGCACAACTCAAGAACCAATAACTGTACGAACAACCATACATAGAACATTGTCTATTACTCTGTCAGGAACACTACTGACACCAACTATTATATAACTGTCTTTACTAATAGTTAACCTCTGTGCCCATGATATCATGTCCATGTTACATATATTGAAAGCTTACTGCACAAGACTTCCATGCATGCTACTTTCCATATGTTGTCATCAATGACAAACATACAGTTAGTACTGGCCTGTTGGAAAATCTCCAACAATCTCCCCCTTTGGCATTGATGGAAACATGTGGAATGAAAAATCACCACCAACCCAAATGAACATTTCTTTTATAACATTCTCCATTTCCTCTTCAAAACTCCCCCAAAGATGAATCCTCCATTTGCTACAATATTTTATAATATTCTCCATTTCCTCAACTGTACTACTGTCATAACTAAATGTTGCTCCCCCTTAGTATATTACTCCTCTTTTTGCTTATGTTTTTCATGAATCTATATATAATCCCCCTTTGACATCAATGGCAAAGGGCGCCATTCATTTTAAGCACTAGTACTACTCCTGAGGTAGAGTAGTCAACCTTCCATCAGTCCCAGAGGACTGATGCCTTTCCTTCTTTCTTCTAAGCAGAATCAGGTAAGGGAATGACTCCCAACTTCTCCCTGAGATACTCAAAAGTATCCTTAGGCAAGGGCTTTGTGAATATATCTGCCAACTAATCTTTAGTACTCACATAGTCCAACTTGACTTGTTTCTCTACCACTTTCTCTCTTAGGAAGTGATACTTGATCTCAATGTGCTTTGTCTTTGCATGCATCATAGGGTTCTTTGACATATTGATAGTGCTAGTGTTATCACAGTGAATAACAATAGGATAATCAATCTAAATTCCAAAATCCTTTATCATCTGCTTGATCCAAACAATTGTAGAATAATTCAAGGCTGCTACAACATACTCCGCTTCTACTATTGACTAAGAAATACAATTTTGTTTCTTGCTTGTCCAAGTGACAATTCTATCACCAAGAAACACTGCTCCACCTGAAGTACTCTTTCTATCATCAACACATCCTACCCAATCTGCATCAGTGTACACATGAAGCTCAACATTTTCTGAATTAGGATACCATAGATCATAATCTATAGTGCCCTACAAGTATCTGAATATTCTTTTTACTACCATGAGGTGACTTTGTTTAGGTTCTACTACAAATCTTCCAACTATGCCAACTGCATTGGAAATATCAAGTCTAGTCTGAGTAAGATATATGAGTTTACCAATCATAGACTTATATAATTTTATATGTACTACTGGTGAGTCATCTTCTTTTGTAATCTTGCATCCAGTGATCATAGGGGTTCCTATTGGCTTGCAATCATCCATCTTGAATTTCTTCACTATCTCTTTCACATACTTTGATTGATTAATGAAAAAAAAAAATTTCTGTCTGCTACACATTTAGTCCCAAAAATTATTTGATAGGACCAATCATACTCATCTCAAACTCATTCTGTATTTCTTTGGAAAATTTAGCACTGAGCTTGTCATTACCTCCAAAGATAATGTCATCAAAAAATATAGCTACAAGTAGTAAACCTTTAGATGTCTCTCTAATAAATAGATTACAATCTGCTACTCCTTTCTTGAATCCAATCTTTGTTAAGTATCCATCTAGTCTCTCATACCATGCTCTAGGGGCTTGCTTAAGTCCATAGAGGACTTTCTTCAATCTACATACCATATCAAGTTTGTCTAATAAGGTGAATCCTTCTGGCTGTTCAATGTATACTTCTTCTTTCAAATCTCCATTCAGGAAAGCTGACTTGACATCCATCTGATAAACTTTAAAGTTTTTGACTGTAGCATAGGCTAGAAACAACTTGATAGCTTCTAATCTACTCACAAGTGCAAATGTGTCTGAATAATCAATGCCTTCTCTTTGCGCATATCCCTTACATACTAATCTTGCTTTATTTCTTCCTACTGTACCATCTTCATTCATCTTATTTCTGAATATCCACTTTGTTCCAATCACATTCTTATCACTAGGTCTTGGGACTAGTTCCCAAGTGTCATTCTTAATAATCACTTCATTGCTAGCTGAGTTCTTTCCTTGTGATCTTCTTAAGAATTTTTTGCTCTGATCTCCAATGATGTTTGCCTTGGAATGATTTCTTGATGTAAACTTTGGAACTTTAGGTGATGCTGACTCATCAGCCTTAGGAGTATTTTCTTCACTTGTCTCAGGGTCATTGAATAACACATCAATACTGTCAAACATTTCCTCAATAACTATCTCACTAGTGGAGGGTCTAGGTTCTTCTTCAATCATGGGTGAGTAATCATGATATCTTTCTTGAATCATAAACTTTTCATCAATCTTTACATGAGAACTTTCAATGATCTTTTTCAATCTTAAATTGAAACATCTATAAGCTTTACTTTTAGTAGAGTAACCAAGAAAAATACTTTCATCACTTCTTGCATCAAACTTGCCTACTGCTTCATCCCTCTTGATGTAGCACTTGCTTCCAAAGATTCTAAAGTATTTTACTATGGGAACATTACCAAACCATAGCTCATAAGGTGTTTTGTCAGCGCCTAGCCTCAATTGAATTCTATTGATGGTATAGACTGTTGTATTGACCGCATCTCTCCAATAGGTGCATGCAACTTTTCCTTCTATCATAATGGTGCACGTTGTATCAAGAATGATCTTATTCCTTCTCTCTGCAATTCCATTCTGCTGAGGGGTTCTAGGTGCACTTAATTGTCTCTTTATGCCATGTTTTCACGGTACTCATAGAATATATCAGAGGTGAATTCTCCTCCTCTATCCAATCTCAAACATTTTATCTTTAGTCCAAATTCATTGTCAACCTTAGCTTTGAATATTTTGAACTTCTCAAAAGCTTTTGACTTGTCTTTCAAGAACGCAACCCACATCATCCTAGTATAATAATCAACAAACAAAATGAAATACCTTTCACCATAGTATGATCTTGTTTGAGTTGGACTACATAGGTCTGTATGAATTGGATCCAACTTGTTCTCTATTGAATTCTGCTTGCTCCTGAATGAATTTCTCACATGCTTCCCCATCACACATTCCCTGCATATAGTATCAATTGGCTTTTCCATGCTAGGTAGATCTCTTACTACCTTAACATTGCTTATCTTTACTATGTTATCAAAGTTGATATGACATAGTATTTTATGCCACAACCAACTATCATAAACTTTAGCAACAAAACAACTTGTTTCTGAATTGAGTTGAAAAACATTACCTCTTGTCTTTGAGCCTGATGCAATCATAACACCATCCTTGTTGTTAATGATGCATTTTTCATCTTTGAACTCCAACTGATATCCTTTTCCAAGTAACTGTCCAACACTTAGAAGGTTATGTTTCAAACCATCAACATAAAGAACATCATCAGTACTATTCTTTCCATCCAAAGCGATGGCTCCTCTACCAACTATGGGTTTAGGAGTGTTGTCTCCAAATCTGACCATACCTCCATTGTATTTGTCCAAATGAACAAACCTACCTTTATCACCTATCATGTGATGTAAACAACCACTATCTATAATCCAGTCTGTCCTTATGTTAGCTTGTGAAATCAATGCTAGCTCTTGATTCCCTTTCTTATCTTCATGAACTATCTTGTTATTCATCTTGTCTATAATAGAAATGAATCCAATTTCTTCTTCACCAAATTCTTCATCTAAAACTCCATCTCCAGCATTGAAGCATTCCTTAGAATACTTAGGCTTGTAATCCTTTTTGAACTTTCTAGCTCTTGTGGGACACTTAAATGCAAAGTGACAGATCTTATTACATGAAAAGCACTTAAATGGTAATTGACTTTCATATTTTCCTTTTCCTTTCTTTTCTCTTTTTGAAATCATAACAATAAAATCATCTAATGTTTTCTCTTCATCATCATCATCAAAATTACCAAAAGTGTTTGCAGATTTCTTACCATGAACTATTGCTTTGAAAGCTATCTCACTCTTTGGTTCTGTCTTCAATCTTGAAATCTCAAAAGTTGAGATCTTGTTGATCAAGGTTTCTCTCTTGAAATTAGATGTAAGCTATATGGTCTCATCAAGGATGTTGATCTTGCTTTCATATTCTGGAGTAAGAGTAGTCATCAACTTATCCATAATATCTTCTTCTGAGATCTCTCCACCATTGTTCCTAATTCTGGCAACTGCTTCATTTATCCTTTGATTGTAAGCTCTGATGTTTTCTTCAGGAAGCATCTCTAATGCATTGTATCTTTTTCTTCCATGTCTTTCTGTGTGCATCCTTTTCTTGTTTGTCTCCTTCAAATATGTCTTCTAGGTGCTTCCATATTTTGTGGGTTGTATGTATCTTTTTTACTTCTAAAAATTCACCATCAAATAGGGTGTTGATAAGGGCTTCTTTAGCAATAGCATTCTAATGAAACAATTTATGTTGTGTGTCACTAGCATCATCTTTTGCAAGGTCTTCTAAAGTAGGAATCTTGCTTGCTTTGATAGTTACATTAAAAACTTCAAAAGAAATGCACTGCAAAAGAGTCACCATCTTGTTCTTCCAATCAAGATAATTCTCTCCATCAAACTTAGGACTTTCTTTCCTAAAATATTCCATCTGATCAACCTCAAGCTATTAAACTTTCTCTCTGAGGCACTTGGCTTTGATACCAATTGTTAGGAATAGTCCCAAGAGATAACTAAGAAGGGGGGGGGGGGGGGGGGGTGAATCAGTTATCTACAAGATTCAATTCTTTATACAATTCAGTATACTTAAACATAAAGCATAAACACAATGAAAGAACACATGAACACAACACCACTATTTTGGTTATGGGGAAACCCAAATAGGTAAAAACCCTGGTGGGACTTGATACCCACTAATATTCTATACTAGTGTATAATGATCCTTGTTAGAAGATCATTTACCCTGTTAGGAGTAGCTTTACAATATATTAAGTACAGTAGACCTAGTCAAGGTCAAACCCTATTAGGAGTCTTTTACAATTGTCCCTGTTAGGGGAGAGAACACACTATCTGAGAGCTCACTGCTCAAATGGGTGAAGGCTACAACTATCTGAATAACAAATACACACTATATCTGGATCTTGGTGAACTATACTTTCACCTGCTATCTGGATCAGTTCCAATGAATAACACAAGTACTTTACTTGGTCACATAGACCTTCTTCTGATGGCTCAACACTTCGCACACTCTGCTCTGCTCTGCTTAATTAACCATGAACCACACTTCAGCAATCACAAATGACTACCTATAAATATCTTTCCTCCAAATGATATAATCAAGTCATCCTATTAGAACCACCTTTAAATCATATTAGAGAAACCATAAAAAACTCCAATAAACATTTTTTCAGCTCTACTATGCACGCAACACATTCTGGGACCTGTCTAATAAAATAATTGTAGATGCACGCTACACACTGTCGGCTCTACCAAAACAACTGGATCTTCCTCTGTAAGCTGAATTAACTCATGCACTCTTAACCAAACATCAATAACACTTCTCCAAGCTTAACTCCAAGGGTGCATACCCTAAAGATAGGTGCAACTCAAGAACCAATAAAATCTTTGTCAGCTCTTTTGAATAAACACAGGAAACTGCTGCTGGCGAATAGCGACTGCATAACTTCACTTATACTCATCAATAGACTATGCATCCATAACTAAAACATCACTAACATGTCTTCAACATATATCCAAGTGTGCAAGGCTCCATGATAAATGTACAGACAACCATACATAGAACATTGTCTATTACTCTGTCAAGAACACTGCTGACACCAGCTGCTATATAACTGTCTGTACTAATAGTTAACCTTTGCACCCCTGATATCATGTTGATATTATGTCCATGCTACATATACTAAAATCTTACTACATAATACTTCCATGCATGCTACTTTCCATATGTTGTCATCAATGACAAACATAGAGTCAGTACTAGCCTCCTAGCAAATCTCCAACAGTTTTATCATAAGGTTTCTGATAAGAAGTTTGTTCATCAATTTTTTCACTACTAGAATATAGTTTTTCAAAATGTTTCTTGGATTGAGTTAGCTCTCTTTTCACAATTGTATTGTACTTCTCAAGTTCAGCATACTGCAACTTTGTAGTCTCAAATTCAGATGTTACTTTGGTAAGTTTAGATTTTAGATTTGCATTTTTAGACTTCAAATCGGATTCAACTTTTCTATTATCATCTTTCAAGCTTAACTTTAGATCTGCAATCTTTAGTTCATGCTTTAGGATCTCATTCTACTTTTTTAGTTTTAAAACTTCATCACTATCCTTGATCTGACTTGTAGATTCTTTCTTTGATTTAAGATCTTCTATCTTGTCTTTTAGTTTCTCAATGTAGTCTTTTGCACTTTCATATTTGTTCTTCAGAGTATCTCTCTCTTCAATAAGAATATCAATCTTCTCAAGAGCTTCATCTAGGTTTTTCTACAACTGATCCATATCCATAGAGATCTTACTCAAGTTGTTAGGCCTTCTCTGAGTAACTGTGCTCTGATACCCATTGTTAGAAATAGAAAATACTAAGGGGAGGGGGGTGAATCAGTATTTCACAAACTTTTACTTTTTCCCACTTATGGATATATATAATTAACTTGTAACTTGCATAAGAAACTAAATTGAATAAACTAAATAATAAACATAACCATAAAATAAAGGAACTCATAACACCTTGATTTTTCTTGAGGAAACCCTGGACAAGGGAAAACCCCGGTGGGGATGATACCCACAAATGATCCACTAATCAAAAGTATTTGGTTAGAGATATTGACCATGTTAGGAGTCTATTACATCTGTATAGTGTCTTTGTCCTTGTTAGAAGCCTCAACCCTGTTAGGAATTGGTATTACAAAATATGAATGTATGCAAGGTGAGCCCACTGCCCAAACATACAATATACAATAATAGTCTTCAATACAAAAGATAGAATACAAAAACCTTTTGTTGTTGCTGAATATCTTCAATATTATGATCTATTTTTGTAGGCTCTTCACAAAACTTGCTCTTAGTTCGCACTTATCTGATCATATATCAGATTTTGCATAATACATCAATACATAATCTTTTTACAACTTCGCATAACATAATATCCTTTTTTATACTAGTTATCTTAAAAATAGCTTATTAGTCGGCTTCCATGTTAAAAAATCATAACATCAACTCTTGTTTCCTTAGGGTTAACATCTATGATGTCATCCTTAATTAGTTAAGTCATTATTTTGATAAACAAAATAATCCCTTAACTCAAAATAATCATGCACTAATTGATGCTTTGTTGTGGTCGACTCAACACTATTTTTGTAAAACATTAATATCTTTGTTTGTACATGTTGTACTATCTTGTGCTCTTGGATGTAGCTTCAATATACCTTTTATAATCTATGTTCAAGTGTGCATGCACTGAAAATACTTCTGTGAACTTCACTGATCAAAATATTCTTTGTGTAGATAGATAAATATTGTTATACTTAGATAATTTTTATAAGTTCTCATCCAGAACTTCCTCCTTGGATCATGATGTCTTAACACTGAATATATGTTTCCATAATGACAACACCATGATATCCTACTTAGCCAAATTGCCAAAAATATCAACCGATCTATACCTCGATTGAAGATACATAAGCACCTTATGATCCAAGATAAAATCAATTTGGCTCTTCACAACAACAAGGTTAAATTTCTCAACAAGGATTTTTTAATTCAAACATATAACCACCTACCAACACATCCCCAAACTATGGCATGATTCAACGGGGGCCACCTCCAAACTATGAACCAATATTTGTCCCAGTGAAACCAAGATTTGGAAGTGTTCCCCCAAAACCAAGAGAGAATACCCAACCAAAATTTTAACTTAATCAATTGATCCAAGGTTCTATCCAATAAGGATCTCTATCTAATATGGAAAAATCTATCATCTAGGCTTTGGTTATGTTTGACTCAGATGACCATCACTTTTTAAAAAGGACACAAATGATCAATCAGACTCATCCTTGGATTACTAATCATCACATGCTAATCATCTTTCCTTAACAGACATACCTAAGAAATAAATTGATGAAAAAATAAAAGATCCAAAAGTTTGGAAGACATTGGAATATTTGATGTGTAAAGACCCAAAAAGATACTTTAATAACCTTAAAGAAAAAATGGAATCGAATCTCGAATATGAACCAATGTTGGAAGAATATAATTTACATAAGTCAACAAAACCTATCTTGGAATAAATTTAACCCAAACCCACTTTGGAAAAAACAAAGGGTAAGTATATTTTGAATCAATAAAATAAACAAATAATTCCAAAGATACCTTCAAAAGAATTGATTGTGGAAATTCCTCCACATGAGACATTTGAATGATTTCATAATACTTTGTTTGATACAACATCACCATTACCCCAAGTGGGTACAAATGCTATGGTGAAACCAACAAGAACATTGTGAATTGCTTTATCACACATTCCTTCTAAAAGTTAGAAAAATAAAATGCAAGATACGTTTACATTTATGATAGGAAACCCCTCTTTGAAGAAAAATAAAATACACTATAAAGTAGCCATCTTTTATTGACTTTTCATACAACATATGGAATGGTCTCAACAATTTTACCACTTAAAGGGCCAAGTCAAAATAGATCAAGGGTATACATTCTTAAACCAACATATTCATATTGTGTGGATTTGAAAGTTATGGAAAGCATATATCTTGAAGCACAAAAAAATGATACAGTAAATAAATCACAAAGTCAATCAAATATTGTACAACAATCCAATATAAATATGATATCCTAAGAAAAACACTCAAAATATAGAAAGCATCAACCCAAGTTTCTTGAAAGTCCACTTGGAAAATTGAGATACTGCCAAGAATCAAAGTAAGAACAACAATAATCAAATATGAAACATTATCAAATGGGACATAAAAATCAAAGAGAATAACCAACTTATCAATATGTTCCATATCCACGAAAAATACAATGAACAATGTAATATAAACAATATGTGTCACAATATTATGGACAAGTTCCACCATTTCAACAATTTTTTCATCTAAATATCCAATAAAAACTAATGTATCCTCATCAACAACAAGGACCATCCATGAAACAAATTCAAGCATATAAACAACAATGGCCAACTCCATATTAGAATGCCATGATGGCACAACTTGAAATGATTAGATTCATCTATTTCAAGTACTCCAAGGTTATCAAATTTTTATCATCATAATCACACCATAAAAAGAGGAATATTTTATTGACAAAGAGGTCATGTTAGTATTATAAGGCACTAAGAGGGGGGGTGGATCAGTTCATCCACAATTATGAAAATGTTAACAATTGTCTTCCACAATAACCAACATGCAAATGATAATATAAGATAGAAGCATAACAAATAAAACATTCACACACATTGAACAAAAGACACAATGTATTTCCCATGGAAACCCTTGTTAGAGGGAGAAAACTAAATGTGTGAATGATGCCCATAAATATCACTAGTGCACTAATAAAATCTTCCATGTTAGGAGAAATTACAAAAACCCTTCAGAGGTTATACCCAGTTAAGAGTATCAATATCCTGATTAAGAACTACAACAGTCCTGTTAAAGACTACCCGATCAAGGGATTTAAAAACTCTAGTTAAAGCGCTACCTGGTTAGAGGATTTTGATATTCATACCTATTAAGATATTGTTCACCCTATTAGAAGTGACCATGTTAAGGGATTCAGATCACAGACCAATTAGAGTCTACCTTGAGTATAAAAACTCAAATGTATGATCTAAAATTAGCACTAAACTGCTAGAAAGATCTAATTATCTTCTCAATTACACTTATTTGAATACTTTATAGCCTTTTTACTTCCTTCAATAATCACTTCCATGTATTACATACCATCGCAACAACATCTTTAACGATTTTCATAACCACTTATATACTTGTTCTAAGTTGGTGCTAGAGCCCTAAAAGGTTTTACAAGTTCGCATAAAAATACAACTAATCATATGAGAGAGTATGCCAAAATCAAAATTCAACATCCTTGATGTTTTCCCAAAACATCTAATCTCATCAACATGTCATAAAATCACTTATAGTTGACCGCAATACCGATCTAACTAACTGTATCCACCAATACTTTGTTCTTACTGCCACTGTCGCTTCAATCCTCAATAACTTTCTCAATTATTCAAACTAACTAATGTGATCATAGATGTAGTCAAATATATGTCTTTAGATAATGTATGTCTAATCACACACCTTAATTCACTCTCTAACTCCAGATTCAATTTCCTTTACCTTGCATATTGTCTTCTTACCAATTGACTGAACACTTAGTTGCTTCTCCAATTTGATCCTTCAACACCATCATAAAATCTGATCTCTTGTCATCAATAGATCATATTTCTAGTAATGACAACATGATAATACAATCATCTTATCAAAACACATATCACCTTCATCAAATGCCAACAGTCTCCCCCTTTGGCATTGATGGCAACATAGTGAAAATTTGAAAAAATTGAGTGTCAAAAATTATACATAAATCCCCATATGCTATACATAAAAAATGATTACGTGATTAAATCTTCCTATTTAAAATCAATTTTTCTCAACACTACTACTCCCCCTTTTACAACAGTGAGAAAGGTGCTACAATGATATGCAAAAACAAAATTTGTAAGAGTAGAAGATACCTAATTATATTCTACTAAATATCTCATTGAAAGTAGTCTTCAAAAATTGTCAATCACTGACCCATGACTTAAGTATATTTTCCATAATAAGTATCTGTCCATGAAGAAAAAATGCTAATTCCTCAAATTCATCAATTATGTTTACAATTCGAGGTCTTAAGGCTTGTTCTGCTTCCTTCAAACTCTATTGTAGGATATCCATTTTGGGAATCAAAACACTTTGAAACTCCATCAATTTTTTGATCCTTTTATCCTGTTCATCCTTGTATTTATTCAATTTCTAATTTATCTTCCCAACTTCAACATAAAAATATGTTGCATTTCCATGTATAGGATCAAAGTTTAATGACAACAATCTTAGCTCATGTTGAGCTTCACTCTTTTTCCTTTCAATATCCTTCAAGAAATGGGAAAAATCATGAATACACTTTAGATTCTTACCTCCTTCAAGAAGTGCATCCTTCACCCAGTTCACAACCAATGTAAGAGTTTTCTTATCTTCAATAATGGACTGTGTTAACTTTTCTAATCATTTCTTCACATACTCCTTTTCTACTCTAACAATAGTTGCATGCTCCAAAATTTTCATCTCATCTCTAGCAATAGTGACTAGATGTCCTAATTTTTCCATTGGAGTAGCATTGTCATTATATTTTACTTCAGGCATAAGATTAGAAAGTATATCTTCTTCCATTAGGACCACTTGTGCTTCTTTCCTTGGCTTATCCTTCTTGGCCTTAGTCTTGATTTCCATATAAAGTTGATCATTTCTTTGAGGCTCATTGTGCTCAAGTCTACTTTTCCCTTGATTGGTAAATCATCCTCAATGTCCATCTTGGATAGTGAGGAAGGTGTTGTCTTTTTTTTTTTTTTCCTTTGTAGATACCTCCTCTTGCTTTACTTACATCACATCATATGTATCCTCCTTGTATTTCACTTGATCTATTTGTTGATCATCTGTAGGAGTTTTAACTTGTTCACCATTGGTCATAGCCTGACGGGTACCCATGTTTTCTGGTTCTTATTCCTTTTTCTCCTTAGATACATCTTGATTCTCATCATATCCCTATTTATCTTTTGTATCCATAGGCTCATCATGTATCTCCATAGAAGGGATATCACCTCTAATATCCATCTCATTTATGAGCTCCTCAAGTATGACCTTCATACCATCAATAGTAAATCCCTCATCTGTTTGAGTAACCACTAGATCATCTTCTTGTTCTTTTATTAGTTCCTCTTCATTTTCTTCATCCTTTTCATCTTCAATCATACCCAAGTGTTTCATTAGGATCTCTTTAGTATCATCCTAAACTCCAAGAGACTCACCACATAAGAGTCTTGTTAGTCTCTTCTTAGTTTTGAAGAGTGATTTTGTCTCTACAAGTATCTTCTTCATTTCCTCTTCTGACATTTTTTGGTTTTAGTTGTAGCAAGACATACTAAATTAACTCCTTGTCATGTCTAATAGCAGTATGCCACCTAGCATCAAGTTTATTATACATTGAAGTGGGAAATTTTCCTTGTAACTCCATCAATTTTTTTCTAATCTTATTCATGATGTACACAATAAAATCTTCAATTTGTTCTTGTTCCTCCTTTCCAAATTTATCATAATACATGTTAACTCCAACAAGTATACCCCACTTTCTCACTTCATTGATAATCGCATCAATAGAAACTAACAATTTGAAATCTAATTCAAGATTAATTGATTTGGTGGTGGAGGAACATACCACCTTAGACTTCTTATCTTGACCCTTAAGCTCCTTCTTCTCTTCTTCTGATTATGTTCCTTCAGCTTCTTCATGTTCTTCTTTGTATCCCTTATATTTTTCTTTCTATCTCTTTCCAAAAACTTTTATAGCACTAGCCTCCTTGGAGTTTGTAGGCTCAAGTTTTGTCTTCTTGACTGGTCTTCTGACTAGAATCTTCATTGAAGTTATTTTCTCCTTCTTTATTAGAGTAGAACTTCTTATTTACCAACCGGTTGAGGCACTATAGGTTGCACTAACAGTTTCAACATCTTAATCTTATGTTGTACTTGATATGCTAGCTTTCTCAGTAGCATGTTTGGCTCTAGACTTCTCAATTTTTTATTTTGTAAAGCTTTTCTAAACCATAAATTATTCAACTTCCTTTCTCACTTTCTTCTCAATAACTAGTTTCATCAAGTCATTGTGCACTTGGAGTAACTTCTCTTGAAATGTCCCAAACCTTGGTGTCTTGGGATCTACCGGTTGAGCTAATAGGTTCTCGGCATTAATTTTTAGAATATCTCCATCTACCATATAGCCCATGGGCATCACCCATGAGGTCCTCAGCTCAACTTCTTCCATTCGAAAAGTGTTAGTATCAACCATAAAACAAATAGTATCCTTGTACTTATCAACAATTTTAGATGGTGGTCTTTCTTTTTCATGCATCTTCTTCTGAAATTCCTTGAAATATTCCCAAACCTTTCCAATGAAATCACTTCCTAAGATTCTAATGTTGTTATTTATTTGAATAAACATTGGAGTGCCTATATTCTATGTAATATCACTGATACCGGGGAACATGTTTTGGAAGTAGAAAAATAAATACATAATCACATGTCCATATTTGAATGTATATCTCTTATCCTTTTTTATCTTCTTAAAATTCATCATTAGCTACTCTATCATCACTTCAGCTAGATCATAGTCATTATTTCCCTTAATCATCTTGTATGTTGTATGAATAGCACCACCGGGTATGCTATTCAATTGACTAGAATTGTAGACTTTGTAACCAATAACCATAGATGTATACTTCACCTCTTCATTTGTAATGTCATTCACAATCATCACATGACCATATCCCACTTAGATTTATTCAAACTGATTACTTCTTCTTTGTGTAGAGTATGAAGAATAGGTACTTCACCAGTTGAACATAGACTGGTTACAACATGGATTTCTTCTTTTGTTATTTTATGTGGTCGATCTAGCCACATGAACTGATCATGGATTCTACTTAAAACATATCTTATCTAATCATTTTCAAAATCATTAGGATAATCGACTGCATGATGAAAACCTTTATCTCTTATGCATTTATACTCGTCTTCCATTACTAATTTATCATCACATAACTTCTTGTATTGTTCATAGATTTCTCCTAATCCTAGATCTTCTAATTTGCAGTGAATGAAAGCTCTAACATCCTCAGTGTGCAGAAAACCATAGGGAAAACTAGTTAGGGCACTCGTTGGGTGATTTTTTGTCAATTTGAATGGATGTCTTTTAAATTATTATCTAGGTCTTTCAGTTATGTCAATTAAATTAGGAGTATCCATCTTAAATGTCAACCACAAGTGCAAACAATGGATAAATACCTAAATTGTTCACAACGAGGGTTCTTACTAAAGACACGACAACAACCGATCAATTTTCTCTTTCAGATCACCACAAATAATTTATGCTTATCGCTTGAATCTCTACAAATGGCTCAAACAAAGCTTCTTTTTCTCCATAAAAACATTCAATATGCACAAGGTGAAAATGAAATCCAAAAAAAACCTTTTTATCTACCTTCACATACGTATTAAATGCACTTACTGATAGAACATACCTTCTCATTGATTGACACAAAATCTCATTATCAATGATCAGAACACCATTTACTTTATCAAAACTTCTCAATACACTCCAAAGGACTTTATTTCATCTTAAAATGCTAATATATCTTACCACACATCTATAGAGGGGGTTCAAAGATGGATTCAACAATACTTTTTCCCCCTGAGACACATGAAGGATTAGTTTGATGATGAATTCTCCACACTCGATGAATATTTGGATTCCTCTGATGACTTATTGTCTTCCTTCTTCTTCCAAGTCTTGTTCATCTCTCTCCTAGTCTCTTCTACATTCACAATCTGATTTCCTTTCTAGTTGCTTGACTATTTTACTGATTGGTTCCTTAACCTATAGTTCCTTGCTAGATGTCCAATCTTATGATAGTGAAAATATGTCATACCAATTGATCTCCATGGTCTAGAATTACCTCTTGCGGTCCTCATTTTTTAGTTTACAACCATGTGTCCATTACCATAGATTGAGAAGGTGACATCTAATTGCCTCTCCCTTTGGTAAGGTGTTTCTTGGTTCACAAGAAACCTTTGATTGTTCACTCTTGACCTACACTCATCAACATTGTGACCATATTTGTTGTAGTTGTAACAATGATCATCAAAGCTGCTAGATCTATTACTAGATCTATATTTGCAATCATGAAAAGTGTGACCATAGTTTTTG
Organism: Chamaecyparis obtusa; assembly: GCA_027943335.1. Taxonomy (NCBI): domain Eukaryota; kingdom Viridiplantae; phylum Streptophyta; class Pinopsida; order Cupressales; family Cupressaceae; genus Chamaecyparis; species Chamaecyparis obtusa. The sequence continues at coordinate 595,592 of BSBK01006159.1, forward strand.
CAATTATAGAAAAATCCATAAAAAATGCAAGTCCTATTTGTAGACCTACTTCTACACACATTTTCAATATGACCCACTTTATGATAATTGAAACATACAAGCTTGTAAGCTTTCTTACCAGAATACCTTTGTGTTACCTTTGGCGGAGAATTTCCTTCTTTCTTGATCTCCTTAGTTCCAAAAGATTTACCAAATTCAAAGGTGGTATGACCATTATATCCTATGACTATGGTCTCTTTACTTCTTCTTTTATTTCTAAGCTTCTCATCAACTTTTGTAATACTTTCATTGTTTCTTCAACAGATCATTAGCAGTCTTCTGTTCTTTTAATTACTCATTCTCATTTCTCAGATTATCATTCTCCCTTAGGAATTTTCCCTTTTTCTCATTTGTATCATGCAAATGTTCATGAAATGTTCCAACCTCTTGTCTTGTCTTGAAAAGTTCATCCTCTACATCTTCTAGTGCTTCATCCTTGGCTTTTAGGGCATCTTCTGCAATTTTCCTTTCATATTTTGTAGATCTCTTTGCTTCCAAATCTTCACACATTCTGATTGATTGGGCTTCAATCTCCCCCTTAAGTTTTTTCTTGTCCTTGTGCAATTTTTCATTTTCAATAAACATGACTTCCAAGGATGCTTCAGATTCCTCAAATCCACTTTGTTTAGACAATTTCTCAATATAGTCTTGACTCTCATTTAGTTTTTTAATAAGATCTTGTCACTTGGCTAAATATTTCTTGAACTGATCTTTCATCTATTTGATAACCCTTTCAATTTCATCAAGTTGTCTCTTGTATCTTAAACCCTCCATATTTTCCTTAAAGAATCTTCCCCAAGCTGCTAGACTTCTTCAAGGGCATAAAGATTTGATTCCAATTGCTAATATTATAAGGCACTAAGAGGGAGGGAGTGAATCAATGCATCCACAATTTTGAAACTTTTAACAATTGTCTTCCATAATAACCAACATGAAAATGATAATATAAGATATAAGCATAACAAATAAAACATTCACACACATTGAACACAAGAAACAATATTTTTCCCATGGAAACCTTTATTAGAGGGATAAAACTATGTGTGGGAATGATGTCCAAAAATCTCACTAGTGTACTAATAAAATCTACCCTATTAGGATAAATTGAAAAAACCCTTTTGAGGTTATACCTGATTAAGAGTATCAATAGCCTGATTAAGAACTACAATAGTCTTGTTAAAGACTACTCAGTCAAGGGATTTCAAAACTCTAGATAAAGAGCTACCTAGTTAGAGGATTTTGATCCTCAAACCTATTAAGATCTTTCTCACCCTATTATAAGTGACCCTATTAAGGTATTAGATCACAGACCTATTATATTCTTCCTTGAGTATAAGAACTCAAATGTATGATCTAAAATTAGCACTAAAATGTCAAAAAGATCCAATTATCTGCTCAATTATGCTACTCTGAACACTTTACACCCATCATACTTCCTTCACAAATCACCATCATGCACCACATACCATCACAACAACACACTTAATGATTTTCATAACCACTTATATACTTGTTCTAAGTTGGTTCTAGAACCCTAAACATTTTACAGGTCAGCATAAAAATCCAACTAATCATATGAGCGAGTGCTCAAAAATCAAAATTCAACATCCTTGATGGTGGCCCAAAACATCTAATCTCATCAACATGTCATTCAATCACTTAGATTTGACCACAATACTGATCTATCTGGGTGTATCCACTAGTATTATATTCTTACTGCTAGTGTCACTTCAATCCTCAATAACTTGCTCAATTCTTCAAACTAACTAATGTGATCATGATGTAGTAAAATATGCCTCTGTAGATAATGTATTTATGATCACACACCCAAATTCAATCTCCAACTCCATATTTTGTTTTTTTTACCTTGCATATTATCTTCGATACTCCTATAGAGTTATTTTTTTTCATTAGTTTTGATAAAGTCAGAATGATTGTCAAAGTCATTTGGTAAAGAAGGATAGTCAAGTCAATAAAGAAATAAGCTAGTCGGTAAAGGGAAGTAAGGAAAGGAAATTTTAGTAAAAGGAATAAGAAAAAGACACTGAGCAAGGTAGACCAAGCACCAAGCACCATGCACCGAGCAGTGTCAAGAGAACATACATGTTACCGAGCAAGATAAAATGTATTACCAAGCAACACAGATCAACATAAGAAGAAACTATAGATACATTGAGTCCAGACACCAAGTAGAAAACATTTTACAAATCTCAAGGAGATTGTTTGATGAAACATTGGAGATTTAAATATGATGATTTTACATGATTACAAGGTGAGATCTGCCAATGAGAATCAACTGTAATATATGCATTGGGGATGTAACTAATGCTAGAATAGCTTAAGGATATAATTCTAGAGTGTTTCCACTACTTCTAGATCGAGTATAAAAGATTAGTATGTGAAGATGAGAGTGTATATGTGTGTATGCAAATGTGAAGGAAAAATTGTAGAGAGCAGGCGAAGATCATTCAAAGATAAGTGTTAAGTTGATGATCAGAGTTCAGCCACCGACTAACAGAGAAATCATAATAGAGTGTGAATGTGATACATAGTTCAAGTTACTGAGTACTAAAGTGGATTTTTGAGTGAGTACAATATGAGGTAAATTGTTATTGAGCATATTATATCTAATAAGCATATGTTGATGCAATTATTACAAATAGTTTATGTACTTATTAAGTGTGTAATCAAAATTGTAAAAGCTCTTAACTGAATAGGACCTAATAGTCTTAAATTGTAAATCCTTTAACATGGTACATCTCTTAGATTAGATTTGTAAAATCCTTTAGCAAGGTAGACTGAATAAGTCTTTAGACTCTTAACAGGGTTAATACTCTTAATCAGGTAAGCTATCAAAAATAGCTAAACTTTGTAGCTCTAATCGAGTAAGATTTTTACTATAGTCATGAAGTGTTTTGGGTGTCATCCCCACCATATTTTTTTCCTCTAACAAGGATTTCTACAAGACCAAAAATCATGGAGTTATGAGTTGTATTTCATGATATTGTTTTACATGTTTTTATGTTCTTATATAAAAATTTATGAATTCGGTGAATGATTAGAAAGATAGATAAAAGATTTTGGAGTATTGATTCACCCCTCCCCTCTTAGTACTTAAATTTCCATAAATTAATCCAACAATCTTCTTATCGATTGACTAAACAGTTAGTTGCTTGTCTAATTTGATCCTTCAACTCTATCGATAAATATGATCTCTTGTCATCAATAGATCATGTTGCAAGGAATGACAACACAATAATACAATTATGTGATCAAAACACATATCACCTTCATTAAATGCCAAAAGTTCATTTGATTATGAATGATAAATTGGTGAAATTATTACCTATTGATGAGGTGGCACAATAAATCAAGGAATTGAGACAACAATTAGAGATATTGCAAATAAAAGGGATTAATAAAGCTTACACTCAACAATATTTGTGCCCAAATCCATTTGATAAATGTTTGTATATGCCTCCATTTCCTCCAAAATTTGAGGTTTCATAGTTTGAAAAGTATAAAGGAAAATGAAACCCCAATAATCATATTTGAGAGTTTTATTCATCTTGTATAGAGGTTTCTTATGATGACACATATTTAATGCACCTCTTTCATTGAAGTCTCACTGGGAAAGAAATGGATTAGTATGTATGTATAGTAGGAAATATTAGTTAAAAAGTGTATATGTCATTTTTCCTTCAATATTAGTAATTAAGTTACCTTGACTAATTTGTGCACCACTAAGAAAAAGGTTGATGAACCTTTCATAATATTCTTAATACGATGACGTAACCTTGTCAGTCAATGTCCATTTAATGTCCATGAAGAATAACAAGTAAGTTTATTTATTAAAAATCTTGTATCATAAATGATGTCAGAGCTAAAAATTAAAGTCCGGGCACAATAAAAAAATCTCATTAAGAAAGGAACAAATACTAAAGAGTCTCTTGTTTAAAAAAGCATACTCAAAATCAATAAAGAAAACAATAATGCAAGCACTTCAAACTATAAAAAATAAAATATGGTCTCAGAACAAGAATGTTACAAATGATGGTGTTGTTTCTTTGAGAATGATTAGAAACATGCAATAAAAGATCAATTCTAAAGGACTAATGGTTCAAAATATGCAGAATATTAATCAACCACCGCAACAAGCCCAAGTAAGGAATATTGTGCAACAAAATCAGAAATATTGACTCCCTAGATCTAAGATGCACCTCCTAGATAATTCACACCATTTGAAGAACCTATTGATTCTATTTTACAACATTAATCCATTTAAATTTTATTTGATTACCTCATATCAAAGAGGAACTATCAATCAAACCACCATGGTGGGATGATAATAAATATTGTGATTGTCATTAAACAAAAAGACATAAGATTGCATCATGTTTTCAACTAAAACATTTGCTACAAGATTTAATCAATTAAGGAATAATTAAAGTGGAACCTCTTGTATACTCTTCCAATATCGATCACAGTATCTTCATAATCCTTTGCTCAAACAAGGGAAGGATAAGGCTTCCAGTTCAAATTTGAATTCTAAAGAAAATGCAAATTACACTAGAATCTCTCATGAGTATATCATAAATTGTATTCAAGCATTATATGCACATGTGTCTACCATAACCCTCAAAGAGAAAGATCCCCAATGTGTATTCGCTACCCATCAAACCAAGATCATTACACAAGGAGCTCCTCCTCAACCCTAGGTCACTACCTAGTATTATCTCCTTGACCATCTTGGAAAAAAAACTAACACAAATATATATTCTTGAGCTACTATGTATACCCCCCCTACATAAAGACTTCATAAATAAAGCTTTGAAAGAGTCCACTTATCCTACTGATATAAATGTTGCCCGCAGGCCATTATAAGTCACCTTTCCACTACACAATATATTACCTTCATAGAAAATGATATCCCTAATGATAGACAACATCATGATGACCCCTTACACCTAGAAATCTTTGTTCATAATTGCAAGGTCAGACAAGTTCTGATAGATGGTGAAGTGGGACTAAATATTTTCACTTTGTGAGTTATAATAGCTCTTAGATACTCTAAAGATGACATTGATCCTTCAAAGAAAACAACAATAAAAGCCTATGATGATGTAGAACATCCTTCCAAATGAGTCATCATTCTACCTATCGGATTTGGTCTGGTAGTGGAAAACACATTGTTACAAGTTTTATAGCTAGATCTACCTTACAATATGATTATGGGCCATCTATGGATCCATGTAATGAAAGAAGTCCCATCAATTTACCATCGGTGTTTGAAACATTCATATAATGGAATAGAAGTCAGCATTCTAGGAGACCCTAATCCTTTCCAATTTTGTACCAATTTGAGAGATACTCCTATTGGAATATTGTTGAGCATGTTAGAGTTTTGGATTTGGGTATGCTGAGATTAATTTTTTTTCATTGATGTCAAAATACTTATTGTTGTCTCAAATAGTGTGTTCAGGACATTTGGTAAGAATAATTTTAGTTGTTCAGATTCTATGTTGAAGATCTTGAGATGTGATGGTGAGGTATTGTTCTAGGATGTCTATAGATCATCTACAGAGGTTCATAGATGTTAGTTCAACAATTTGAGTAAGATATGATCAATTTTATGGTTACTGGTGTCATAGTGTTCCTATGAACAATGGATGAGTATTTGGTTCAGTATGACTTGGATTTGATTCTTCAGAGGTTGTGAAGTTGGTGATTGCATGTTTCCTTATCATTGTGTTCACAACTGGCATTTTTCATGATTTAGAGTACAACAAGCTATATTTTTATGTGTCTGAGTTTAGTATCTTAGTGTTCTTATTGATCAGAGATAAAGAAGACTTTTGATTTTGTATTGGACATGATGTGAAGGTTCTGGATGGTATTCATGTTTCTTTTTGGTGTTCTTGGATCATTTAATAATCATATTCTTGGTTCTCATTGGTTGAGATGATCAGATTTGTTGCTTTGATAGTGTGTTGGTGTTTCTTCATTTAGGTCCTAACCGAATTGATGAAGTAACATGTTGTGATTCTTAATGTTGCTTTGGTAGAGCTTGTGCATGTTCAAGGTTGAAGATTTGGGTAATATCTAAGTCCTAGTTCATTTATTTGGATCACATTGGAGATTGAGCATAATTTTTATATATTTTATTATATTAGGTCCTATCCAACCTAGTGGCTGATTATTCTTTATAATCAGTATAAATGAAAGATCATTTTGTAATTGAGATTATATATGAAAGAGATAGGATTGTGTATATGTATGTTCTACACTTAATGACTATTTTTCACTTCATTGGAATTGTATTGACATAGGAGATGCTATTTGTCAGTTTGGTTGTAAAGGACTATATTCCCATCCCATTGTAATTGAAGATAGATCGCTTGACTGAGGGCCATATCTAAGATTGTATTATGAGAAGTAAACTTTGGAAAGTGATCCTATAGATTGGACTATAAGCCTATCATTGCAAGTGCATCCTTTGTTCTCTATTTTTCTCTTAATCAGGAAGTAATTTTAATAGAGTACACTCATCTAGTGGGTTTGACTCCCACCATGGTTTTCCCTTAACCATGTTTCCTTGAGAACAAATCTTTGTGTTATGTTATTTGTGTTGTGGATCTTTCATTATTTTTTATCTTTCAGATCTAAGTGGCTAAAGTGAAATTAAAGTAATTAGGTACACACAATTGATTCACCCCCACCGCCCTCTCAGTTGTGATTGCCTCCTTTTGGGCCTAAAGAATCCTACTCAACAAGTACCAACCAATAGAGAATAAGCATTATCTAGCTCCTCTCAATATGTTGACCCATCTACATTATTAAAAATAGTTAAAGGAAAGCTTAAAATTTAAGACCAAGGATGTGGAAAATATTCAATGACGTATTCTTTTCACATTGGGAAGTTGCCTCTTTCCCTCAAGTCTTATAGAAAACCTCAACTTCTGTAGAATGAATAATAAACTATCATCCAACATAATTATCCCACTACATTAACAAAATGGGGAGAGTTTCAAAAGGAAACTATTGATGGAGATATAATGGATGGATGTCTAAAGATGAAGAAGACCAACAACCTATCTAGTTACATGTTGAATTATATGGATTAAGATTCAAAATAATGAAAAAAAGGGCTACAATGGTTTTAGAGGTCTAGGAACACAAAATAAAGGTATCATAGAAAGAACCCATTGTTCACCAAGTGTGACCTCCAAATAGGGGACTTGGATTAGGATGATTACAAATTGGATCTTCAAGCACTAAGGTACATTTATGTGTAAAAGTGTGTGCTTCCAACAATGATATAATATCTGAGGAGACCCATGCCAAAATTGATTCCAATGAATGGGAGTGGAACTATTGTTAATACAACCTCTATACCCTTGACCATATATTTTTAGATCCTAATGACTTACCTTTCAAAGATAAACACATGGATGATACCCCTCCCTCTATGAAAACTAGTCCTCAAGTTTGGATCAAAACTTTTTGGGCTCCTAGCACAACTTCAAAAGAGGACAACAATGCTGCTGATATTATTGATTTTAATATCCTTACTATTAACTATGTTATCCAAAATTTGTATAATTTTGATGATGATATACCCTTAGTTTACCCTAAACTAATAGATTGTGACCAACAAGGATCACCAAGCTTAGATCACTTTGATAATGATGAAGCAATAGCAAAAATAAATGAACAATTGTGAAGGCATACTACTAGGTGATCATAAAGTAGGATTTGCAATTGATTTATATGTCAATAACATATCTTGGGGATTCAACTTCATTTTCCATTTGAAAAAGTGAAAATAAAAAGAAAAATGAAAAAAATAGGTCTTCTGGTGAAAATTGAAAGGTGCCATCAGACTTAGAAACAATAAAAATAAAGGAAGTATTCAAGGGTGAAAACCTCTCTAAGGCACACAAGGATGGAAGATTGGACTTACCCCTACCAAAATAAGAAATTTCATCAATGCTAGTGTAAATGACATAGGAAAGAAATCTGAGTACACCTAATGATCTCAAGATTATTCATTTTAGAAGATCTTTGTTAGAACAAGAAGTGTATTGTGTAAAGTTCTTCCTAGAAAGAAAAATAAACTTTGACTGGTCTTATACTGATATGCCATGGTTGGATCCAAAATTGGTTCTTCATCATCTACCCTTGTAACTAGTTGTAAAACCTATCAAACAAAAGTTGAGAAAGATGCATCCCTAGATTGCATTACTATTAAAGGTTGAATTTAAGAAGCCACTAGATGTGGCTTTTATCAAACCCATCAATTATGTAGATTAGATTTCTAATCTAGTCTCATTTAGTAAGCACAAAAGGGCTATAAGAATATGCACATGTTTTTGAAACCTCAACAAGGCATGTCCAAATGAAAATTTCCCCATACTAATTTCCCAATACCAAATATTGACTTTATAGTAGACATGATAGTCAGGTATGAAATTTTATCATTAATGGATGATTTCTCAGGCTATAAACAAATCAAAATAGCTCATGAAGATTAGCCTAAGATATATTTTAGATGTACTTGGGGGACATACTAATGGAACATTATGCATTTTGGTTTATAGATTGCTAGAACCACTTATCAAAGAGAAATGACAACCATCTTCCATGATTTTATGCATATATTGATGGAAGACTATGCAGATGACATGTTAAGAAAATTTCCTACTAGACATGGTCATTTGAGCATTTTAGATAAAATATTTGCTATAATGTAAGAATACAAGATCTAACTAAATCCAAAGAAATGTGTTTTTGGGGTTGTTTCCATAAAACTCCCAAGGGTACATTTTTTATTGTTGATGCATCAAAGTAGATCTAGAAAAAGTCAAAGCCATATTGGATATGCCTCCCCCTTCCAATATGAAAAATTATGAAATCTCCAAGGAAATTTACAGTCAATTCAAAAATTTATTGTATATTTGGTAGATAAATGTCATCCTTTCCAGCATCTACTTCACAAAGGTGTGGCTTATAGATAGAATGATCATCGTCAATAAGATTTTCAAAAGCTTAGAGATTACCTATTAAATCCACTAGACCTGATGCCTCCCATTAAAGGAAAACTGTTTATCTTATGCATCTTGATGATAAAAATAACATTAGGATCTCTCTTTGTATAGCATGATGAGGAAGGAAAAGAGAGATCAATTTATTATTATTACCAAATTTTGCCTACAGGCTAAATTAGGAAAAGCAACTATGTTTCAATCCAAAAGGTACATTTCAAACAAATTTGAATCCATGTTGTTTCAACTTGAAAATACAGTAATTTTGAAAATAATTAATAAGCAACCAATACATTTTATGAAGAAAGAAGAATTTATTATTCTTTATTGAAAATGTAACTTTATTTATCAAAATTCTATAAAAATGCTCCACACAAGCTTTGAAACTAGCAAGAAGTAATCATTGCATTTTGATTTAAAATAATGCATGAACACACATCTAAGTGGAAAGGTAAAGAGCATGAATAAGGGACCCATCATTGCCTAGAATGAATGGCTGGTACTAGGTGTGCCTTGGTGTCCTCTCCTACTAAGCCTTCCTGCTCCTTGTTGTTGTGTTGTCCTGTAACCTAAAAATGTGAGAGATAATGAGTTAGAACTATGGATATTTATAAGAAATGACTAGTTTAAATTCATCCACATTTACCCCACATAGTCATTCATCACTTCAAACCAAAATGCAATTTTTATTTCTTACATGTTTGTTTCTTGTGCAGTGTCATATGTATTAGCAAGTAGAGCTAATTGTGGCTCCCACAAGGGTTTGAGCCCAACTTGCTAAAGAGAGACAGAGTTAAAAAGACAAAAAAGGAAAAAAAGATAGCTCTACTATCCAAGAAATGCTAAGATACTACAGTCAAACTTTAAAGAACAATCTATTCAATGATCATTAAATTAAAGCCCCTTTTCAAGGAGCAAAGATTCAATAATGTAGCAACAAATAACAATCTTGACAATGATTATTAAATATTGATCAGGCAGATAAAATGTGGTCACTATGCTAGAAAATACATGTCAATCAAGAACATATCTATTAAGGGAAAGAAAATTTACATAACCTGCAATAAGTAAAAAAACATGCTATAGGATCAACATTATATAAGAAATTTAATCAGCTACAACAATGGTGTAATCTGAAGCTAAAGATGTAAAAGTAATCATTCCAAGACAAAGCATGTAGAGAGACATCTAAATCTTTAATAGAAATAAACCATAGTTACAGGAGCATGATTTCAAGGGTTTTTGATATTTATATCATTTTTATGAAACTTGAGCAGATGAATCAAGGAAATGTTCTAGTGAAAGAAAAAAAAAATCAAGGCATCATCAATGCTTGCAGGGTTGTGTTTAGAGAAAGATGCTTAAAGTTGTTTAGTTCTATATATAACAACAAAATTATATTCACAACTATGCAAATCAAGACAACAATGGTCCTATGAGCACTTCTAGTTTTGAGAAATACATGTCTAAAATTCAACAATGGAGGCAATGGAAGTATACCAGTTTATCATTTTTACTTGATAAAATAATATTAAGTGTGGTATTAGGAGAAAGTTTAATTTTAAATACCACTAAATTCTTGTGTTATCATGTACTTGAATCTCTCAAAGGACCAATACATAATCTGCATGACCATTGATTCATAAAGGGGAGAAAGCCCTCACAAAGCAAAAAGGAAAACTGTGTTTTGCATATACTTCCTAAATGCAAAATGTTGGAATAATAAAAGAGGCTACATCTCAAGAATAGACCATAAACACCCTTTTTCTCAAAATCAAAGCCCTCAAAGAGTTTGAGTCAATATTTTTGTATAAGAATAACAGTAGTAGAAATACACCAATATATAAGGGGAAAAGCCTCATATAAAGAACAATAAAGACCATAGAAAAGATACTCAGAAAGCCATTGAAAAGGAGCAATTAGTAAAGAAATATATTAACTGCTTTCAATAATTACCATCAAGCATTCCATTTTCATCATGAAGACAATTAAAAGTGACTATTCATTGCAAAACAAAATCAACATCATAATGATAGTGGATTGTACAGAAGAGCCCAAATTCTTGTTCGAGAGTCACAACAGAGGGAAAAGATACAAATGTAAGATCATCAAAACTCACCCTTTTTTGTAGTATTCAATTAAAATCAAAGACATCCCCTCAAATTCATTCAATTTCTTCTCAAAAAGTCTCCAATAATCACTGTTAAAAATATTCAAACTCTCTACTTCAGTCGTTGACAAAGGAATATGTGAAGTGAAAATGAGAGTTGTGTTTTCATCTTTAGGTTTTGTAGTACCCTAAACTCATTGGTTTTTTGGAAAAGGATTTTGTTTTGTTTTGTTTTTTAAAAAATATCCTTTGATATGGGTAATAGGTAGTCCTAAGGCTTTAAGCCTTAGGAAATCAATATTTGTATTAATAAAAATATTATCTATTATACAACAAAGTTTATTATCTAATGATTATTATTTAAATATAATACTCATTAGGTAATAAATGTGTTATTTAATAGATGTTATATTTATTAATATAAATATTGATTACCTTTATTGCATTGAATAAAGTTTGTAAATTAATATTAATTAAGTAGTAAATTATAAATTACTTAATGAAATATTAAATTTAAAATGCAATAGATGTCAAATTCATGTGTGTATGTGATTGAGTCAAAATGAGATAAGGGTGTCTTTATGATTTTCCAAGAATATAGGAGCAATTGGAAGAGGTTGAGGAACATTTGGAAAGATTTTGGGGGGTTTTGAGAAATTTTAGGAGGAAGTTTGGAGTGTTGTTGATGGGGCAAGAATTTGTCTTTGTTTTATGTTGTTTTTATGCTCTTCTCTAAGACATTTCTGAAACACTTGTTGTGACTTTTAGGTACTTTAATTTGTATACATACTATAAGTACAGTCAAATCCACAAACTTATGGGTAGATCAGAGTTGACATACCTTGCTAAATATTATATATATGCTATATTATTTCATATAATTATTTTAATCGATGTCCTAACATTTGGATTAGATTGACTAGTTGAATACTTGAATATACATGCATGCACTACTAAGCTACCAGGGTAAAAGGAATGACTAGAGAATGAATTAGTAGCATTGACGAGGAAGTGATGAAGTTTTAGCCATGATGAGAAGAACCATTATGAAAACTGCAGAACATGCCTGAGGGATTGAAGGAATGAATGTCTCAGGGAATATAGGGGCACAACTATGCTAAATTTCCTCCACAGTCAATATTATGTTGAAACGGTTGTTTAGTCTTTATGATCTTCTATTGTAGACTATCGCATTCTCCTTTCTTTATGGATGAATCAGTCAAACCTTATCTTTATGTTCAACTGTCAATCCTCTATATATAGGTATATGATTGTTGTAAATATAGTTAGACAAATGATTGTATTACTTTTATATTGGAAAAAAATTACTCTTTAGTTTTGTGCATTGCTCTGTGATGATGTAATCAGTTTTCTGAATATATAATGGAGTAATTTTGGGTTATATTCTGTGTTCATAGCTAATAAAAATCAAACAAGGGGGCCCACTTGGGAGGTGGACTAGAGTAGAATAGAGTAAGTGGTTTAAGCATTTTCAGTATTTGAAGTAGAATTCACTATTTTCTCCTGTACCATTATAACTTGTGTATGTTCCTGCAACACTTGCAGAGATAGTCATAGTAAATGCTTTGGAATGATAGAATAGGTTGAAGTTAAACTTATGGTTGTTAGCGTCAATTTCATTTATTTAGCTATGTGTTTCAATTTCTTGCAACAATAGCATAGTTCTTTCCATGTATTTTCCTTCTTGCAACTTAATTAAAATGACTTTATGGGAGGCTTAGTGCATAAACCGTGTTGTCCCATTTCAAGTATGTGTCCCTGGGTTGACAATTTAAATGCACTACATGATAGGGAAATAATACTTAGTTTGAATATAGTATTCCTAGGAGAAGCTTTGGCATGATTATTATTACCTATTATGGGGTTGTTCAATTATCATGTTGAAAAGGTTATTCTTGACTTTTTCACACATTTGGAGATATTTTTGGATATTTATAGTGGCTATGTTTTAGGCTTGTTTGTTGCATCTAACCCAGTTGGTTAGAGTGGGTTTTGTACTTATTGATTTTTGCAACTCCTTTTATGGGAGAGTTTTGATTATGCAGATTTGTACTTTGTGACTTATGTTGAGTCGTTTGGCATTTTTCTGCATTATTTTTAATTCAGCTTGGACATGTATGATAGTGAGTACCTTGATGGTTAATGGATAAGCAATATTTTTTCCTTCTCATTTCTCAATTTTATTGTGTGCATACTAGTTGATTGATATGATTACTTGTGAAGTTCTTCTTCTATTTCCTTGTAATTTTGTCTCAATAATAGTACCTTTTTAAAGAATGGATGTGCATTGCAAGTCATAAGATGTGTTGAAATGCATATTTCTAGCTATGAGAGATATATTTATTTCTAGTGATTGAGAATTCTAGCCTTCTTATGAAATACTTATGCAAAGACATACTAAGATTGAGTTGTGTACTTAAGGCTTTTCCATTGATTAACTTGTGTGAGAAAGTTGTGCTACAGGTCTAAAGAACATTTAGGTGCATCACCATTGGTTTAGCTTTATTTTCTATCATCTTTCTTTCCTTTCCCTCATAAATTTTGTAACTTTAAGTGAAGTATCTAATAGGAACCAACCTAGAACCTAGAGGTTCTTTCCATTTTTGGGTGACCCACAACCTAGGAAAGTTCCCATGTTGCTCTGAAATGTCAAGTTTTCTATAATCTGACAAGCGTGAAATTTTGGTAGCTAACAATTATATCATCACAACACTTATAGGATATTATTTGAACTATACACCCATCAAATCTGCATGCCTTGTAGCTTTTTTATAGTCCATAAGTTGAGACATTATATGCTTAATCATAAACTATTGCTCATAGAAAGAATAGATCCATTGAATTATCTTCTAGGAAAAACCACTCTTATAGGTTGACTGGCTAAATGGGTGATGATCCTGAGAAAATTTGGCATTGAATATGTGGATTGCAAGTAAATAAATGACCAAGTAATAGTAGATCATCTTGTAGAGGGCCCACTTCAAGATGATAATCCCTTTCTATCTGATATTCTTGATGAATCTATATTTTCTTTAGAAACTTCTAGAGAGTGGTAGTTATACTTTGAAAGTTTACATACCAGAAATGGATTAGGGGAAGGTATTTTATTTGTAACCCCACAAAGAGATGTCATACCCAAATCCTATAGAATAGCCTTCAATTCCATAAATAATATAGTTGAATATGAGGCATTGATCACATGACTAAATATTGCAATACAATGGAATATTGAGCACCTATAAGTATAAAAAGATTCATAGTTAGTCATCTGCCAAGTCAATGATGACTATGATACCAAAGATGAAAAGCTGGTACATAACAAGTAATTGGCTAATTTTAACAAGGCCAAATGTTTCACAATTAAGTTCCACCAAGTACCTAGACTAGATAACAAACCACCAGATGTTATGGAAATAATCACTTCCATGATTGATATGCCTCATAATGAAGAAATATGTGAGTTCCTAATGGAACAATTGTTAATTCTTTCTTTTGAAGTTCCACAATCTAAGTTTGTGCATGAAATTATTGATCCCAATTCCCCTTGGTACCAAGATATTTATAATTACCTAAACACTCAAATCTTACCTCCTGACTTATCCAAAAACTAACATTGATCCTTTATACACAAAGCCGCTAGATACATCATCATTTGTGATACCCTTTATAAACAACCCTTTGACCAAACCCTCCTTAGATGTCTTGATTCAGGAGAGGTATGACTTGATTTTCATGAGGTACATGATGTTATATGTGGAGGCCATTTCAATGGTCTAAATTTGGAAAATAAATTGGTAAGAGTTGGATACTACCGACCCACCACGGAATAAGATGCTCATTATTTTGTACATAACTATTATAAATTTTAGATGCATGGATACATGATTCATGCCCAAGCACATGAGCTCTAGCTAGTTATTTTACCATGGCCTTTTTCTTAGTGGGGACTTGACCTCATAGGGAAGATTCATCCTACTTACGCTAATGACCACAAGTATATAATAATACCTACTAAATATTTCTCTAAATAGATTGATTTCATCCCTATGACATACATCATTGGCAAAAAAATCTCAAAGTTATCTTGAACTATATTATATTCCTCTACGAAATACCTTTGGCTATTATTACTAATAATGGTATCTCATTCAAAAATAAGGATATTGATGAGATATGTGAAAATTTCCATATTCAGCATAGGTATTCTACTATATATTATCTACAAGGGAATGGCCAAGATGGGACATCTAATAAAACAATCATTAAAATATTGAAAAAGATTGTCAATGATGTTGGTTAAGATTAGCATATGCAATTGAATCTAGCTCTGTGGGAGTACCAAGCTAGTATCTGAACCTCTACTGGTGCCTCTCATTATTATTTAGTTTATTGTGTTGAGGTCATACTTCAAGTTGAAGTTGAGATCACATCCCTGTGATTATCTTTGTGAAACCTGATTGATGAGGAAAATTACAAAGTATCTAGACTCCTTGAGATATAAATTTTGGATGAGAGGAGAAAAATTTACTTGGTCCATTTATAAGCTTATCAACAACATCTTTGAAGAAGCTAAAAAAATAAAGTCAAAGGTCACCATTTTGAAGTCAGATACTTGGTCCTAAAGATGAATCCTAAAAATCAACAGGACAAAGAAAAGTTGATGAAATTTGAGCCTAACTAGATTGGACCCTACATACTCACTGCAACATATGGGTTCAGGGTTTATCATCTTGCAACACCGAAGGGAGAACCACTATTTAAGCTAGTGAACAACATGTACCTTCGTAAGTATTACACATGATCTTGAAAAAATTGTGAAATAAAATTGAAAAGTGATCTTGAAAAAAGTATTAAAAAAAAGAAAAAAATATTTTACTTGATGAAAACATGGAAAACATGCATCTTGTTAACACAAAAAAAAAGTAAAGAGAAATAGTTTTGTGCAAAAGTGAAAACCTGGCAAATAGGTGCCACGCATAGCAAGTCATTACTTCATCATCTATCATTTCTCTATCTAGTACTTATATGCACTTCTTGAAACTCCTTTCACCACATTACCTAACCCAACCCTAGTGTCCTTTTATGGCCTATGAGTGGTTGATGTTCTATGCCATTTCCCTTGCATATCCAATGTGTACATATCCAACCTCTTGTTGAATGGCCATTGTATACGGTTTGGACTTAGATTGGGGGTAGTTCCTTGAACTTGTATATAGTTTAGATTTGGATCGGGGGTAACTCTCAAAACACGGTTGAAAGATATAGTCATTTGTAGTACTGTATTCAAGGAAGCAACATGTAAAATATTTATGTCCTAAAAAAATCACTAAAAAATGAATAATGTCTTGAAAAAATCACTAAAAATCAAATAACATCTTGAAAAAATAAATATAAGTCAAATAATGTCTTGAAAAGAATCAATAAAAATTAAATAATGTCCTAAAAAAATTCAAAAAAAAAATCAAATAATTTCTTGAAATCTTTTTCATAAAAATTGAATATGATCCTAGACAAATTCATAAAAATCAAATATGGTCCTATGAAAACCTTTAAAATCATAATAAAATTGTGAAAAAAATCCTAAAAATTGTAAAATGTCCTGAAGAAAGCATTAAAAAAATAAAAAATTCTAAAAATCATAAAATCATCAAAATCCAAAAACATGTACATAATCATTTTTCATTTCATCAATCATTTGTCTCTTGCCACAAGATAGACGTTTGAGCACACACAAATCTTATAAACATTACTTCATGAAAACACACATCAATAGATTAATCATCCAATCAAGTCATCAATCAGTTAGATCAAACCTTGTCCTATCAATATATTAACATCAATTATTCCTTTATCAACTTGTCATTTGTCTTATATAGGGTGTGGTATACTAAAAACTAGACGATATATATCTTAGATGTGGTACTGCATTCTTGAAACCAGACATCATCATCATCATCATCATAAAAAAACTATAAAATTTCACAAGACCAAAATGGCTATTGACTTGCTTGGTTGAGTGACTCTTATCTTTCATTGATTTATCTTTTGTCATGTTCATATGTTACTCTGGTATACCACTAATTGATAAGAGTGGTTAGGATGGTTCATGGTCCTTTATTTTTGTTTTGTCTTTTGATTGCGGTGTGTTTTTCATGAAGTTGTAGGGAAAGTATGTCTAATGCTTCAGGATGGATGGAAAAATTCCTTGTTTGCAATGTGTTTGTTTTACACAAAAGGATTACATTATCACCCTGAATTTTTGTGTCATGGTGCACTGCATTTGTTTTGCTATATTAAATAAATCTCTAATGATAAAAGTGCACCTATGAAACAAAATTTTCATCATTATTAACTCTTCTCCATCTATTTTCTTCTTTCTACTAACTCTTCTTCTATCAATCCTAGCCATCATTTTCAAAAAATTGTCCTCATGTCAATTCACACCCAATTTTTTCAAGGGGGTATCCTACCTCCAATATTTCAATCCAATATGGCATGAACTTTTAATTTTTCTTTGAAACAACTGTCAAAATTGCATCGTCTCAAAGATGGGCAAAATGTAGACACTAAAAAATGGTCAACATATGTGGCTACCTTTTTTAACATATCTTCTATATTGCATGTTTGATTTTTTTTATCAATATTGTTGCTTTCCAAATCAATCTAACTAGTAACTAGGGAAATTTACCCATTACTTATGGATTGGACATCCACAAAGCAGTTATCAATTGATTTGGTAGATTGATTTATCTATCAACCTAGGGACATGAACTTGAAATAGTGCAGCAAAGTATATGCACTAAGTTAAAGTAATGCCATCTCTATTATACTGAAAGAAAACATTGCATTCTTTGAAAGAAAATACTGGAAGTAACTTCCCTCTGTAAGAATCATAAAACTTCAAATATTCTACTCTACCCCAACAAAATCTACTCTACCCCAACAAAATCTAGAAATCAAACAGGTCTCTACTTTGTTTTACTTGCTGCAGGAACTACCATAGGTTCTGCTACCTAGTGTCTGTAGGAACAACAGGGGACTAAATAACAACTTAAATAAATACAAGTAAATAGTGATGTTCACTCACCAAGTGGGCCCCCTTGGATAAGTGAACTGAAACAACTCAAGATATGCTTATTGGAATAAAGACATCTTTGTTTTATTGATAATAGGAAACTAAGTACATACTAAATAGAAATTGTATTAACTAGAATTGTTTGATAACTATAGTAAAGACTTATGATCTCTTCTTAATCTAACTACTTGGAGAAGTCCATAGGCAACTTATTTATAATAGAGAACTTCCTTAACTAATTCCTAAACTAACGACCATCTTAGCCACATGGATTACAATAGCTTTATTTCCTAGAAACAAGTTTGAGATAATTCGTCAACTGAAAGAATAAGTCTTTTCTTATTAAATGATCCAATAGGAATATAGGTTCTCCTTCACTGGATTTCCTTTTGAGTGTAGTGGTTCATGTTTGAATTTCTCAATGATAGCTTGATACATTTATGGAAGTTGGCAAACCACTTCCTTTGGCGGTTGTTGAACTGGTCCAAAGTCCTTCGTGTTGTCAGCTTCTTTAATACCTAAATGACTTAGTCCTACAAACGAGGTTAGTAATACATGACATATTTATAACATATTATTATCTCATCATCCTACTCTAAATTAAAACATCAGAATATAAATCCATTCTTGTAGGAAAGGATTACTTGGTTGCGAAAATATATTCACATTTTAACCATCCATAAAGAATATGAATAATATAAAAGTGATTTGTTAACACATAGGCATTATCAGCAAAGTGATCTTTTTTTAGGACATGACAAAACTTGACTAATCGAACTCAGACTAGGTCCTTATAATGTCTTTACACAAACATTGTTTTAAAAGAGTTTTAGTGAAAATGTAATAGAAACCTAAGAAAGCATGGAACATAATAGGCCATAAAATGGTCTCATCAATTATGTCATTCCTTCATTGATTAAATAATGAGAACTATTTAATTAAATACTAATTTTTATTCTCTAATTTGATCATGTGCTGTCAAATTGTCTATGATCACCAACCTGATTAAATAATTTTGACAATTATTTAATCTTTGTCCTAGGGCAAATAAACATTTAATTTGTCTTTATCCTAATGTCATTTGTTTGGTAAATAAATATATTATTTATTTACTCCCTTTCCCCTTTTCTCAATATTAAATAAATAAATTAATTTAATTTCTCTAATTTTTCAAGTATGAGGGAATTTTTAATTATTAATTATTAAATTCTACTCCAATTTCTAACTCAACTTATCCCTTTTTAATGCTAATTTCTCTCAGCTTCTAACTCTTCCACTTTCCACTTTTCTCTCCACTTCCCACTCCCACTTACTAATTTCCTTTCCCACTTTTCTCTCCACTTCCCACTCCCACTTACTAATTTCCTTTTCCACTTTTCTCTCCACTTCCCACTCCCACTTACTAATTTCCTTTTCAACTTAACTCGTTCCACCTCTCATATTCTCCTCCACTTAACTTATTCATCACTCATCCTTTACTCCACTTGCAAATGACATTTGTTGTTGAAAATAAATATTTCTAATATTCATTTTCACTTAACTCTATCTTATTTTTTAGTTTTTCCTCCACTTGCAAATGACATTTTGTGTTGAAAATAAATATTTCTAATATTTATTTTCACTTAACTCTCTTTTATTTCTACTTCCCCATCCACTTTGAAATGCAATTTCCAATTTATCATCACTTAACTTGTTCTCTCATTTAAACCCAGCCATTAATTGAACTTTAATCTCACTCATTGATTCGAGTTCCAAAATCGTATAAATTGGATTCATTTTCTCTCATTTGGACAACCATATTCCTAGTATTCTTATCATTACTTTGTCAAATTTCTTTCTTATTATGAGTGCACTTTTATCAACATTGGAGCAACATCACAAAATTAGAGAATATAGGAAAAGCATCAAGGCTTCACTGAGGGAATGTTTTTATTTAATTTCATTGTTTATTGCTCTTTGTCCTAATGATTTTGATGGTTGGATTAGGATTTAGTTTTGCATATTTTTTAAGGTTTTGTGGTTGACCTTTGCATGCAAATTGTAGAGTCAAAAATTGCATACCCCTATTTGCAATTTAGGCCACACTTTTGTAACCACTTTAGTGTCCCTTTTCCTAGTATTTATGTAGGTCCATTTCAGCCCTTGTGTCATCCTTTTCCCTCTCAGGATGCTCAAAGTCTTTATCAGCAGCTATCTTTTAGTGTCACCTTTGCAGTATTTGCATGTTTCCTTTGCCACCTATCATTTTTTAATGTGATTCATTTGGGCGCTAGCATGTTGCGCAGACATCCACATGACACACATTCGTCCACCAACATCTTAATGTTCAAATATCCTCCATATGCATGATTTCTACTTGTCACTTTCTTTATTCGGTGGAACAACCCAAAATCTTCTAGAATGGATGGGAAGCCTCTTTTTCCCTCATCTTCTCCCTTTTAAATTGAGTTCTTTGCTTCTCTCTCTCTCTCTCTCTCTCTCTCTCTCTCTCTCTCTCTCTCTCTCTCTCTCTCTCTCTCTCTCTCTCTCTCTCTCTCTCTCTCTCTCTCTCAGGGGGTTCTCTCAAAAAGTCTTTTGTATTATCTTGACTCTCACAACTGTCTTGCTCTTTCATTTACTATAACAATCTCTTGTGGTGATTTACATAGCTCTTTTGTCTGTCTCAAACATATTCAATAATATCTTTCCATTTATCTTGTGTCTTTGACTATCTTGGGATTTATCACATCCTTTTTCTATAATCTATCTCATAAAATAAGGGTTTCCTTCCACTTGAGAGGTTTTTTTCTATTTTCATATCTTATGTAATAGGGGTTTTCCTCCATAAAGTGCTATGTGTTTCTATTATGTTATCATTTATCTATTTTTCTTTTCAATCTATATGTCTATCTAGTTGTTGTGGAGGTGAAAACACCAAAGAAGAGACTTGACTACGGGAAGTCTCCAAACAACCCCAAACATTTTTCCTCTCTTGATTGTGTGCAAGTTCATTAGAATCATTCAAACACACAAGGGTTTGCATTATCTAAAGTAAACACCTAGGTTTTTATCAAATTTTGAGTCTTTTCTATTTCGATCCATATAGCACTATAGTGTGTCATGTAGATGTCCATGCGTTGTGTTAGAATCCTTGTCTGAGATGCTCAAATTTGGATTGAAAAATATTTTTCATCTGGTCTTTCTATTTATAGAACCAAAATATTATTTTCTTCATCTATAATAGGATATTTCCATTGGTCTATCTAGTTTGGAGGTATCTAAATGTTTGTTGTAAAATCAACTCTCAAGGGAACATAATTTCCTTTTAGTAGGGTCAAATTTATGACATTACATTTTGGTGAACCTAACATGAACACCACTCATGTATTATTTTCAAGGGTGTTATTTATCATTCCATTGGGTAGTCCTTATCCCCTCTGAAAAAAGGACAATTCAAAATTTTCACCTTCCTGAAAAAATATTCAGAGCACTACCTCGAACCCCATTCTGTGTCATCACTTATGGGATAATACGTCAACCTTTGACCAACTTGTTTATGAATCATTTACTTATTCCAATATATTATTTTAAAGATGCATGTATTGTCTTCTTTTATTAGTTCAATTTGTAATTTTATTCAAAGTACTAACAATTTTCCTTTCTGTGCATATGATGGTGACTTAGCTCTTCCTAATTCCCTATACGCCTTTGATCCCTCTTGTAAAATCCCTTCTGTTAAAGAATATATTTTGTTGCAAGAAGATGAGATCATTGATACTTTTATTAATGTCACTCTACCATATTTTCATTTAAATGCACTCTCTTATAGAGAAGATGCACTAGTAAATGGGGAATCTAATCTCACATCTGAACTCCCATGAGTTGATGTTAAGAATATACATATTAATGTAATTGTTGTGTATGTTGTCCTTAAAAGGTGTAAGAGACCAAAAATGAATTTAATGGAGAAGATCCACAACCAAAGCCAAGGAAGGTTATGACCATTAGTGGTGGCCCTTATAAGGTTCACCCTATGCATTGTTTATCTCTAAACTCTGAGAAGAGTGTGGCTACTAATTATAAAAGAGTAGCTCATACTTATCATACTAGTGGGATCAAATAGAATATTAATATTCTTATATCTCTTCCATCTTCTCAACTTATTATTTCATCTACTCCTAAAACATCCCCTCAATCCCAAGTAGAGTGTGATCATATAGAGAAACTCTATGCTACTCCCACTAAGATCTCTCTCAGAGATCTCCTTAAAACTTCTCCCATTTATCATGATATGCTTCAAGAGGCTCTATAGAAGATCCTTGTGCCATCTTCCACTAGAATAGGTAACACAAATGCTTTATTGGATTGTATATGCTCTAATACTTCAGAGATTACATTCCATCAGCATGAAATCCCATCCACTAAAATACAAGATCAATATGATCCATTAATGATATTTCCTTTTGTAAATTGTATTGGTATTATACATAGTCTCATTGATACTAGTTCAAAACTCAATGTTTTTAGTATTGATCTTTTACTTAAAGTCAAATGTATCCAAGTTCTTTTGCAACTTCTTCTTTATTAATGTTGGTCAAAAATCTCTAGGTATGATAATTATACCTTTTCATCTTGGACACATTACTTTATCCACTCATGTACATGTAATACGAAGCTCTTTGCAATATAATCTTCTTCTAGGTAGACCATGGATTCATTCCATGGGTGTAGTCCCATCTACCTTCCATAAATGTATAAAATTTACTCATAATAATAAAGAATTTACAATAAATATGTATAATGCATACCTCCATTATTATTATGAGGCTAAAGCTAATCAGTCTTTAATTTATACTATAAAAAATTCAATTCCATCATCATCATCAAGCACCGTTGCACCACCACAAGTCCCTAATCTTGATGGTGGTGCAAACTTGCCTTCTCCTCAATCAAATGCATGCATTAGTGATGATTAGGGATCTTTGGATCAAACTAACCCTATCCTCCTTGAAATTACAAAGATTTCATTCACACCTGCTATGGAGGATGATCATTCTTCTATAATATAGGATAATGTGAACATTGTCAACTATGTCGATAATATTGATCTCCTCCCTCTTTTGAGGAGTTGAAATCATGCAATGGTCTAGGATTCAACATTATTTCTAGGAATTGGTATAAAGGAAAGGGTCTTGGATGCGTGGAACAAGGTTTCAAGGTCCCTTTGAAAGTGAAGCCTCACTCTTCTACGATGGGTGTAGATTACAAAGCTTCCCCTTTGTCTTCATCCACTCTTCCATCATCCGACATCTCTATGTACTCTTCTTAAAAGAAATCAAACCTTTATTTACAAGAGAAAGGGTTTCTTTTTTCTCCTCATTCTTTATCTAAAAAGGAAATATGTCATTATGGCTTCTCAAACACCACTTGATCGCTCTTCCTCCTCCTACACGTAAGAGACTCCATGATATGAAAGATGAAGTGAGAAAATATTTTTGTGCATATAATCAAGTGTTGGGTCATTATAATAGTGAATGTAAGGCACTAAAAGATAAATTAAAATAAATTCATGAGTTGGGTGTCAATAATCATTCATCTATTAACATGCTTGCTTCTTCTTCTATGCATGAAAAGTGACATTGAGGTTTACCTCTATTCAATCATTTATGTGTGTCTATTTTAAAACCCTATCTTACTTATCTTATTTGCCTTTGTGGGGGCCAATCCACTATCTTATCTTATTTTATTTTCCCTTGTGGGGGCCAATCCACTATATTATCTTATCTGCCTTTGTGGGGTCCAAACCACTTTCTTATCTTCTTTTCCTTTGTGGGTGCCAATCCACTATCTTATCTTATCTACCTTTGTGGGGGCCAATCCATTATCTATTGTGTCTACCTTTGTGAGGGCCAATTCACTATATTATCAAATATTTCTTTATCATATACTTATCTATATTTTTCTATGCATATATGTGTAATCTAAAGCCTCCCTATCACATGTCTATCTAGCATTCACTATGCATGTTTGAGCATAATAAAGATTTCCCTATCATATGGCTATCTATCATAATACAATTTTCTACTAATACCAACATAATTTCCTTAATAGTAGCCATCTTCCATAGCGAAGCTGGTTATATTGAGTGTCTTTTCTAGCAGTTATTTTCCTCCATATTGGATGCTACTAATCATGATCATTTGGATGACCTCTAGTAATAGAGAAAGCTAGTGTCTTAGTCGCATGGTATCTCTTTGACATTGGTTGCTTTCCTATATATTGGTTTCATTATTCCTTGAATAAATCAATCTTAAATTCTTCTCTCCTTGTTTAGAATTCCTCTATTTGTTGTTTCTTGTATTTTGGGGATGATGCAAATTATTGAGACAACCTTTTACATCAAGTCTCTTTAACTTTTCCGACCCAAAACTTTTAGCTTGTTTGGTGTGTGTTCAAACCCCCATGGATTTGTGGACTTCATGTTCTAACCTTATTATCTTGTGTATCTATTTCTCTTGAATGCATCTTTCTTCCAGGTCTTTACCCCAGGGGCACACTTCCTTGGCTCAAAGATTTGTCTACTTCCTCTACAATATCCTTTTCGTATCATGATGTTATTTTCTTTTAGTAGACTTTCTTTAGCATGCATATTCATTCAAATTCATAAGCCCACTAAAGTGGGGGAAAAATTTAGAGTCAAAAAATTTATACCCCCATTTACAATTTAGGCCACACTTTTGTAACCACTTCAATGTCTATTTCCATAGTATTTATTTAGGTCCATTTCAACCCTTGCATCATCCTTTTCCCTCTTAGGATGTTCAAAGTCCTTTTTAGTAGCTATTTTTCAGTGCCACATTTTTATTATTTGCATGTTTCCTTTGCCACCTATTATTTTTTAGCATGATTCATTTGGACACTAGTGCGTCATGTGGACACCTGCATGCCACACTTTTGTCCATCAACATATTAACATTCAAATATTTGTCCCGCACATGCTTTCTATTTGTCATTTTCTTTTGTTGGTGGAATGGACCAGAATCTTCTAGAATGGTTGGGAAGCATTTTTTTCCCTACTTGTCTCCCTTTTAAATTAAGTTCTTTACTTCATTGAAGTCTCTCTCTCTCTCTTGGGGGGTTCTCTCAAAAATTCTTTAATATTATTTTGACTCTCACAACTCTCTTGCTCTCTCATTTAATACAACAATATCTTAAATCAATCTACATATCTCTTTTGTCTCTCTAAAGCCTATTCAATAATATCTTTCCATTTATATTGTTCCTTTGAACATCTTGGGATTTATCACATCCTTTGTCTATAAGCTATCCCATGCAGTAGGGGTTTTCCTCCACTAGCAAAGTTTTTTCCTATTTTCATATCTTATATAATAGGGGTTTTCCTCCATCAAGAAGGGTTTATTTCTATTACATTATCATTTATCTATTTGTCTTTTCAATCTATCTATCTATCTAGCTATTATGGAGGTGGAAACACCAAAGCAGGGACTTGACAAAGGCAAGTCTCCAAATAGTCCCAAACATTTTTCCTCTCTTGATTGTTTGTAGGTTCATTAGAAGTATTCAAACATACAAGGGTTTATATTATCTAAAGTAGAGACCTCAAGTTTCATCAAAATTGTGTCTTTTATGTTTCAGTCCATATACGACTATAGTGTGTCACACAAACATCTGTATGTTACACTAGTGTACTTGGCCTAGATGCTCAAATTTAGAACCAAAATATTATTTTCTTCATCTATAATAGGACATCTCTGTTAGAATAATTTTAGAATAACTGAGAGGGGGGGTGAATCAGTTATCGTCAGGTCTAGATGTACCAACTCAAATTTTAAACTCTTCAACAAACCTAGATCTATTCAACAGTCAACTCAGTCTCTATAGAATATATCACTAACATAAAACTTGCAATCCACTATCCAAAAGTAATCAACTTGCAGAATATAAGACTTTTAACAACATAACACGTCAAATAATATTCACACAAGTATAACACTAGGATTTAATGTGGAAACCCAATATGGGAAAACCACAAGTAACATGCTACCAAATTTTCACTCTTCTGAAGTGAGCTCTGTGAGAAGCCAACCATGTTAAAGGTTTACAATACACACTGTTAGGTGTGACCCTATTAAAGGATTTAGTCACCCTATTAAGAGTGGCCTGGTTAGAGGCTTAAGAACATTCCATTAGAATGACACCTTGATTAAAGGGTTTACAAAATGACTATTAGGTCAAACTTGATTAAAGGATTTTAACTGATAAAATAGTTAGAAAGTAATAGTAGGTTCTAATCTAAAATATACAAATAACTTTGTAAATACAAATCCAATATGCTCAGGAATGTTGATTTACTGACCGACCTTCATTACCATCTCCATCTCTGATCTGCTTGAAAATCCCTTCAAGCAATCACCTCAACTCTGTTTAGCTCTTCACAGTGCTTCTTAGCCTTCTGCTTAGGTCTGTTAGTCAATAACATCAACCTCTTTCCACCTTCATACATAACCCACAATTAGGTCATCCTTATACCTTCTTGATCAAGTAGATTTGATAAAGGGTTCTCCCCTTAATACCACAAACACATAACAAAAATAGAGAAACAACAACAATTTGCAAGAATAGAAAATGGGCTTCTTATTATCTCCACAAATGTGGAATTACAAATTTCTAAATTACAATATGCAAATCCACATGGGCATTCTCCCTTATAATATTCTATAGGACAAAACCTCAAATCATTACCCAGATCTACCCAGAACTGCCCTAGACAACACTATGGGCCTTTCTTATATAGGCAATTTCCACCACCCAAGAAGGTTCCATAAACTTAGCCCTCAAGGCCGACTTCCCTAAGAATTATTTTATTTTCATTTTTTTTTACATAGGGTCGGCTCCAAATAATTACAAAATATGTTTTTAGGTACCCCAACTTCCGGAGGCCATAACTTTCTAATTGTAGCTTCATTTTTCTATTATAACCACTTTTTAGAATTGGTAGGACCTGATCTATACTTCCTGACTCACTCAAGCTCCAATTAGCCGGGGGGTCGATCGTGATCTAGAGCCTCTAAGGCCTTCAAAATTGAGCTCAAAGATTTTGTACCCAAAAACCTTAATAACTTCACTGATATACATGATATGGCAATGAAACTCAACGAGTAGGCTGATATGACTAAGATGAAACTCCACCTGTGAAATCAGAACATTCTAAGCTCATATGACCAACTTACTAAAAATATTAAGTTTCCATAAATAGAAGCTCTGCACAAGATAACCCTTATTGAAAAGAAACCAAAAATATTTTTGGCTGATGCAAGATTACTCTTACACCCAAGATGCTCCTGCATCAGACACCCGAGGTAATTTGAGCAGTGACCCTGTCACATCTCAAGTGTGCAGAGGAAAACCAAGATGATTAACCTCCTCTTTTGTTAGTCATGATGAATCTTCAACATTTCATCCTTTCCATTTGACCAGATATTCTTTATATTTTATGTTCCTTTTGCTTCTTCCAACACAACTATCTAGTATGTCCACAATCTCCTTGGTAGCTGAACTAGTTGGCAAAATACTCCACTGTGATTTTGTGATCTCATCTTCAACACCCCCCTTCATGATACTTTGTCAAATCTAAAATATTAAATACTGGTGAAATATATAGCTCAGTAGGCAATTCTACTTCATAGGCATTTCCTAAATCATGCTTCTTCAGTATCTTACATGGCCCTAACTTCTTCATTTTCAACTTGTTGTATGTACCAACTAGAAACCGCTCCTTCTACAAATGAACCATGACTTCATCTCCAATCTAAAATTCCTTATGCCTCCTTTTCTCATTTGCCTTAGTCTTATACTACACATTCATCTTGTTAATGTGATTCCTCACTTCCTCATGGATGTTCTTCAATGTTTTGCAAAATCCTCAGTTTCAGCATTACTTATCTCTCCTTTGTCTATCTTTCTCAACTCAGACACATTTCTAGGACTATTTCCATATACAATCTAGAATGGTGATTTACTAGTGCTCCTAATAAAATAATTATTGTATGAAAATTTTGCTTATGGTAAAATCAAATCCCATCCTATTGGCTTATCTCCAACCAAACATCTCAACAAATTCCCCAAACTCTTATTCACCACCTCTGTCTGTCCATCAATATGTGGATGATGTGAGGAATGGAACCTCAAATTTGTCTTTAACCTCTTCCACAATGTGTGTCAGAAATATCCAACAAACTTAGTGCCTCGATCTGAAACTATAATCTTTGAAAAACCATGTAGTCTCACCACTTCTTTCAAAAACAATTCTGCTACACGAACAATGTCATTAGTCTTCTTGTAGGAAATGAAATGTGCCATCTTTGAAAATCTTTCAACCACCACAAAAATTGAATCATGTCCTCGCTGAATCCTTGGTAAACCAAGAACAAAGTCCATACTAATATCCTCCCATGGCTTCTCTGGTACAGGTAATGGCTGATACAACCTTGTATTTTTCTTTACTCTTTTTTCCATTTGACATAATCTGCAACTCTGTACAAACTTCTTGACATCTTGCTGCAACTGTGGCTAGTAATAATTGTCACTAACCAAAGCAAGGGTTTTATCTTGACCAAAATGTCCAGCCAATCCTCCATTATGTTTCTCCTTGATGAGATTCTCCCTCATGGAACTTTGTGGAATGCACAACTAGCACCCTCTAAATATCATATCATCCTGAATGATGAAATCCAACTACTTCATTATGTCTAGAGTAATAGGTTCTTTACAAGCTTTCCAAACACCTCAATCTGCATCTCTGTCAGCAAAAATTACCTTCTTCTAAGTGCATCTACACCCCTGTTAGACTTTCTACTCCTGTGTTTCAAAACAAATGTGTAACTCTGCAAAAACTCAACCCATTTCAAATGCTTTTGATTCAACTTTTCTTGACTATTCAAATATTGCAAAGCTTGATGATCAATATACAAAAAAAACTCCTTAGGAATCAGATAGTGTCTCCATCTTCAATGCCTGAACTATAGCATAAAATTCCTAATCATAAATAGAATATTTCCTCCTGGCATCATTTAACTTCTCACTAAAATAAGCAACAGGTTTACCTTCTTGGCTCATAACAGCTTCTATTGCAGTACCACTAGCATCACAGTCTACTTGAAACACCTTATTAAAATCTAGAAGTGCTAAAATAGGTTGTTCTGTAACTTTCTATTTCAATAGTTTAAAACTCTTATCTTCCCCAGTAGTCCACTTAAACTCTTTTCTATCCTCTCTCATTGTTTCATTCAAGGGTCCACAAATACTGCTAAAAATCCTAATAAATTTTCTTTAAAAGCTAGCCAAACCATGAAAAAATCTTACCTCAGTAGTACTCCTTGGAGTAGGCCATTCAAGGATAGCCTACACTTTCTCTGGGTCCATTTTTAGACCTTCTGTTGAAACTACAAATCCCAGATACACTAACTCCTTCACAAAACTGCACTTCTTCAAATTAATCAATAGTTTCTCTTCCCTTAACTTCTCAAACACCATATGAATATGCATCATATGCTCTTCCAATGTCTTACTAAAGATCAAAATATCATCTAGGTCAACAATGACAAACTTATGCAAATATTCTTCCAGAACCTCATTCATGAGCTGCATGAAAGTGCTTGGTGCATTGGTTAGCCCAAAAGGCATGACTAGCCACTTATACAATCATTCTTTTGTCTTGAAAGCAGTCTTCCATTCATCTCCTTGTCTAATCTTAATTTGGTGATATCCACTCTTCAGATCTATCTTTGAGAAATACACAGATCCACTCAAACAGTCCATAATATCATCCATCTGTGGAAATGGAAACCTATACTTGATTGTGATCTTATTTATAGCTCTGGAATCTATACACATCCTCCATTCTCCATTATTTTTTGGTGCTAATACTGTTGGTACAACACATGGGCTTAGACTCTCCCAAATCAATCTTTCTATAAAAACTCATGTACTTTTCTGTTTAACTCTTCACTTTTTGCTGGTGTCATTCTGTGTATTTGGAAAATTGGCTCCTGGAATCAAGTCCATCTGATGACTAATCTTCCTTACTGGTGGTAATCCATTAGGCACATTATTAGATACAATATCCTAAAACCCATTCAACAAATCTACAACTTCTATAGGTACATCTTCTACTTCCTCTTTACCACCTTCTAGAATTAAAGAAAAACACACATATTCATGCCTCATACCCTCTAGGAATTTTCTTTCATCAACAAAACTTATTCTTGTATTTCAACATACCTTTTCTTCCATGTCCTTCAATGGCTTTAGCTTATGTTGCACTCCATCCTTTGTCAGGGAA
Source organism: Chamaecyparis obtusa (assembly GCA_027943335.1). Taxonomy (NCBI): domain Eukaryota; kingdom Viridiplantae; phylum Streptophyta; class Pinopsida; order Cupressales; family Cupressaceae; genus Chamaecyparis; species Chamaecyparis obtusa. The sequence continues at coordinate 626,221 of BSBK01006159.1, forward strand.
TAGGTATTCCCATGACCATCATGTATAGTACACCTATCAAACTTCCATGGTTTACTCAACAACATATGACATGCATCCATAGTTATGATATCACATAGTACCCCATCATGGTATCCACCAATCTTGAACTTTACTGGGCACTATGCACTGACCATGACCTTGTGGTCATCCTATACCCAGGCGATCTAGTATGGATGTGGGTGTTTTTGTCTCTTGAGCTTTAACTTTTTGACCATCTCTTCTAACATCAAATTCTCAGTGCTTCCACTATCAATAATCACATCACAACACTTATCCTCACACTTTCACCTGGTACAAAACAAGCTCCTATTTTGGTCAGGTTCATTCTCACCACTCAGCAGGACTCTTTTGTTAATTAGTGTTTCTCCTCTTTTAGCATCTTTAGAATGTGATGATCTATCATCTTCATCTACATGTGCAACTCTAGCTTGGCCTTCAGTTCTCCTATCTATCCTTGCTTGGAATTGAGGACATTCATATGCCCTATGACCTTCTTCTCCACAGTGAAAACATGTTCCATAGAAGCCTCCTCTTCCTGATCCTTATCCTCTTCCTCTTCCTCTCTAATCCCTATTATTCTGATCATGGAAATTATTGAAATTATTTCCTCTTTGACTTTGGCTGCTATTGGCCTCATCCTTCTTTTTTGAATCTTCATTCTGGCCTCCATATGACCATCCACCATATCTTCTACCACGACCTCTTCCTCTTTTTCTTCTCTCAAACTTCTTGTTCAATTTTTCCTCTACTTTTAGGGTAGACTGGTATGCCTCTTCAATACTATTCAATCGAACTAAATTCAACTCCTCTCGAATGCTTGGCCTTAACCCATTAAGATAGGGGGCAACTTTCTCCTTATCAGCTTCTGCATGGCCTGTTCTGATGAGGATTTGGTAGAAATCCTCTGTATACTCATGAACATATCTTCTTACTTGCTTCAAACCTTGAATTTTCTTTAGTAGGCCAAGCTTATAATCAACAAGAATGAACTGTCACTTCAATTTATCCACCATTCGATCCCATCTTGTGATTTTATCCTTTCCTCTTCTATTTCGCTCCAACTGAATCTACTGCCACCAGATCTTCGCATGGCCCTTTAGTCTAGCCTTTGCAAACTTGACCCGATCAGGAACCTCAATATCTTCATACTCAAAATATTCTTCTAATTCATTGATCCAGTCGATCAACTCCTCAGGGTTAAGATTTCTTGAAAATGTAGGAACCTCAATCTTAGGTCTTTTCCCGATCTTGGAAATGGCACGAAAAAGCCTTTCTTTCTCTTGGTTCAAAATTTTGCCTTCTCCTTCTTGATAAAAGTTTCCTTCTTCTCTGACTTTATCCTCACTTTCATCTCTGACTGTAAGATTCATTCCTCTACGAATCTCTTCTTGCAATTCTCGCACTTGTCTCTGAAGGGCTCTAACCTCAGGTGTCACACCACCAACTCTTCTACCACATTCCCTTCGTGGAGGCATTTTTTGTGCTTTATCACTGAAACCCTAAACCACAGTCCTAGTGAAAACTACCTCACAGTCGGTGATCTATTTACACACTCAGGAACTCCTGCTCTGATACCACTTGATGAAGGGTGCTCCCCTTAATACCACAAACACATAACAAAAATAGAGAAGCAACAACAATTTGCAAGAACATAAAATGGGCTTCTTATTATCTCCACAAATGTGAAATTACAAATTTTAGAATTACAATATGCAAAGTCACATGGGCATTCTCCCTTACAATATTTTGTAGGACAAAGCCTCGAATCATTACCTAGATCTACCCAGACTATTGTAGACAACACTACGAGCCTTTCTTATATAGGTAATTTCCACAGCCCGAGAAGGTTCCACAAATTTAGCCCTTAAGGCTGACTTGCCTAAGAATTATTTAATTTTCATTTTATTTTTACATAGGGTCGGCTTCAAATAATTACAAAATATGTTTTTAGGTACCCCAACTTCTGGAGGCCATAACTTTCTAACCATAGCTTCATTTCTCTATTATAACCACTTTTTGGAAATGGTAGGACCTGATCTACAGTGCCTGACTTGCTCAAGCCCTAGTCAGCTAGGGGTCGATCACAATCTGGAGACTCTAAGGCCTTGAAAATTGAGTCAAAGATTTCATACCCAAAACCCTCAATAACTTCACTGATATAGATGATATGGCAATGAAACTTAACTGGTAGGCTGATATGACTAAGATGAACCTCCACTTGTGACATTAGAACATTTCAAGCTCATATGAACAACTTACTAAAAATAGTAAGTTTCCATAAATAGAAGCTCTACATAAGATAGCCCTTATTAAAAAGAAACCAGAAATATTTTTGGGTGATGCAAGATTTCTCTTACACCTAGGATGCTCCTGCATCAAGATTAATCTTTTGTCACTTAATCTCTTCCGTAGATCTTAGGTTTAGGTCAGATTCATTGAATCTTTCCATCATTTTGTTCTCCTCCTTATCCTTCTACATACTTCTCCAAACTTCTCCTTGAATCTATAAGAAAATGGTTTACCATGCATCAAATGCTCCAGATCATTCATCTTTAATGTTAACACATTTCATATATCCCAAGAATTCAAGTATGTCATTTGGGATTCTCAATTCCTTCATAAATTGTAAATTACTGACACTTGGTCAATATTGTGTTCATTTACTCGATCATCACTGAATAACTCGGTCATCACTAAAACTATTCTACTCAGCAAACACTATCTTCTCTCGGTTAATTCTCTAATAATTAACAATTACTGATGCTTAGTCGACACTAAAATTTACTCAGCTTATATTGGTGCTCGGTCAACACTAGTATCACTTGGCTTAAACTGAATTTCTTCTCTTTTTCTCAGTTAAGCCTATGTTTCAAATCTATTGACTTCTTCACTTAGTGTTAAAGATAAACAAAACATTACTTTATCAATGTGTCAACTAATCAAGTACCCATTGTAGTATCTCATAACTCAACCTTTCCTTGGATCCTCTTATTATCTCCTCTTTTCAAATCCTCTTCATCAGTCAAAAGATATGGTATTGTACTAAATAGAAATTGTCTTACCAGTCAAGGTTTGACATCAATGATAATATAATAATTGTTTCAATTATAGTTTTCAACAATCCCCTCTTTGGCATTGATGGAAACACCACATGCTCTACCATACAATCCAAAAAGTTTTGTTCAATAGTTTACCAATCTCTCCCTCTTTGGTTAGGGTAACTTTTTATTTTCTCTCAAGTTTACTAAATCTCTAAATCTTCTCCCTTGTCTTATTCAATCTTTCAATCTCTCCTTCTTTGACAAAAATGTCAAAGACATTCATCTTCACCATGTAGATATCTTCATATCAATTCTCTAAATTTTACTACTCCCTTTGTCATCTTGCTTATGATTGATCAACATCTTGTTCTTTGCTCTTCACAACTTTAGGCAACTCCTAAAGTGTGACCTCATTTGCATCAATTTTTTAGGTATTCTAATTTATTCCATTTGATGAAATGCTCCTATATGATACTAGGTAGCCTCAGTTAGGGGAATCACCCCTAATTTACCTCTTAAATATTCATGAGCTTCCTTAGGTAATGCCTTAGTGAATATATCTACTAATTTTTCCTTTGTATTCACATACTCCAATCTCACTTCTTTGTCTTGAACTAGCTCTCTCAAGTAATGATACTTGATAGCAATATGCTTAGTCTTGGTGTGCATTACAAAATTCTTTGATATATTGATAGAACTTGTGTTATCATCGAAAATAACAACTAGCTCATTGATTTCTTCCTTCATACCTTTTAACAATTACTTGATCCACACTAAATTTGATCAATTCACTGATGTTGCTACATATTCAGCTTTTGTTGTAGATTGGGAAATGCAATTTTTTTTCTTTCTTGTCCAAGAAAAAAAATCTCTTTCCTAGAAAGAATGCACCACCACTTGTACTTTTTATGTCATCCACATTTCCTACCTAATTTGCATCAATGTAAACTTTCAATTCAAACTTGTCATTCTTCTTGTAATGTAGTCCATAGTCCTATGTTCCTTTTACATATCTTAATATCCTTTTAACTGCCATCATGTGACTCTCCAATTTGCAAAAAATCTTGCAACAATCCCAACTACTAAGGCAATATCACATCTGTTATGGACAACATATTGCAACTTTCCAATCATAGACCTGTACAAGATTTGATTCACTTCAGTTGTGTCATTAGTCTTTGATAGTTTTTGTCCAGTAGCCATGGGTATACTTACTGGTCTAGAATCCTCCATACCGAAAGTTTTTAGTATCTTCTTGACATGCTTAGATTGTATAAGATAGATACCATTCTTCATCTGATAAGCTTTCAAACCAACAAATAATTTGATCTCACCAAACATAGACTTCTCAAATTCAGTTTGCATTTCATTTGAAAATGTTTGACATATGGTATCTTGTCCTCCAAATATAATATCATCAACAAAGATTTTAGCTAACAATATCCCTTTACCTTTTTCAATCTTCAAATACTGATTGTTGTTGTCATTTGTGTTGGAATGGAGAGATAGGGTACTGAGTGGGGAGGGGTCAATCAGTGCCCTCAAAAACTTTAACTCCAAAAAATCAATCAGCAAACAGTAGTAAATTCATCTATCAACTAAATCCATTGTATGCATCATTCATTCAATTAACTTGTAAATGTAAATTACATGAAATCAAACAATAAATCAATCACATAACACAAGTATTTTGGTTATGCATAAACCCTTGTTAGAAGATAAAAACTGTGGTGGGGATGACACCCACAAATTCTTCACTACTGCAGATAATAAAGTTTGCATGTTAGGGCTACAAGTTGTGATCACTTTTGGTGATCTTATCCTATTAGGAGTAACAATTAGATTAGCTAGATCTACCTAGTTAAAGGATTTCAACAGCACTACTTGAGTGTGTCCTTTGTTAAGAGATTTACAATAAAGACTATTAGGTCTACTCTGTTAAGATATCTTTGCTAACTATGTTACAATGATTTTAGAATAATAGGATGTGTCTGAAATTGACAACTTAACCTTGTCTAAAATAGATCTATGAAGTATGAATAAATATCACCTTGATATGTGAAAATCTTGCCTCTGTACTTCTCAGTAGCCTTGTCTGACTCTATCTATATTGAATGTCCCTGTATTCTACTCTTCCTTGTCTGATAACTGATGTCTTGAAGTTTCCTTCTTGCTTCAAGATCTTCTTCACTTGTTCATACCATACATATGTCAAAATGACATGAAATACAATTATATAGCATACAGATATTTCCGCTTAACAAAATTAGGTTACAATATCTTAGGAAAAACCCTAAGATCTACGATATACAAAAATAACCTAGATCTAGCAATTACATAGAGATCATCATCACAATTAATGATTACATCTATAATAAATGATCCTCAATCTTGGTAAAACATTTTATGATTATGTTGTAACTGACTACATAGATAGATGTGCCAAAACTTATTACTGTGTCATTTCTTGGATTGTTTAGTAAACACTATCAACACTGCTTGGTAGATACACTGGTGCTCGGTGTCCAATCTACTCTGTGTTTACTAACACTCGGTATCGGTATACACTGATGCTCAGTAAAACTGCTCTGGTGCTTGGTTAGAACTAATATCTTTTATTCTTGGTACTGCCTTGAGATAACTTGGTGTGAAGGCTTATGTAGTTCACCGACTAGCATATATAGCTTGTAGTACTTCCTTTTACCGACTAGATAGCATAGGTAACTGGCTAATCATCTTTGATAATAATGACAATCCTTAATGCTCAATTAGAGATAAATTTGTTCTTATAAATCCAATCTTTATCAAGTAGTTGTGCAATCTCTCATACCATGCTCTGGGGGCTTGTTTTAATCCATGCAGTGCTTTGTGTAGTTTACAAACCATGTTCTTCTTTCTTAGATCAAAAAATCCTTCTGGTTGTTTAATGTATACTTCTTCCATTATTCCATTCATAAATTCATATTTGACATCCATTTGATACACTTTTAATCCTTTAAAAGTTGCATATGCAAGTAGAGTTCTTACTCCTTCCAGTCTTGCAACTATGACAAATATCTCCCCATATTCAATGCCTTCTTCCTATGTATATCCCTTACATATCAATCTAGCTTTGTTCCTAGTGACTTCTCCATGTTCATTTATCTTATTTCTGAACAGCCACTTTGTTCCAATTACATTCTTGTCATCTGGTCTTGGCACTAGTGTCCAGGTTTTGTTCTTTTCTATCTACTCAATTTCTTCATTCATGGATTGAATCTAATCTTCATTCTCCAAAGCATATTTCATTGTCTTAGGCTCAAATTCACATAACAAACATGTTTGATCTTTCAACTTACTTCTTTTCATGACTCCATATTCTTTAGCTCCAATTATTTGTTCTTGCATATGATGTCTTCTCACATACTGTGCTAATGTAGGCTCAGATCTCATTTCTTCTTATTCTTGATCTTCAAGTTCATTTTGTAGATTCTCTACCTCATCACCTAATTTCTCGGCAACATCCTCCTGATGCTCTACATTTTCTTGTTGTGAATCATCGGGTTCATGTTGTTGCTCAAAATCTTTGTTTTTTGGTTTAATTATATCATTAGCCTGTCCATCTTCCATGTATACAAAAGATATGTAATCTTTAGGTTCTTGTTTGCACTTGACTTCATTCTTTTATGCATATTCATCACCTCTAACATTTTCACTTTCCACAACTTTTTTAGTGTTAGAATTCAAATACTTGTAAGCTTTTCTCTTAGTGGAATATCCTAGGAATATACCTTCATCACTTTTAGCATCATATTTTCCATTCCTATTGGCCTTCAGTATATAAAATTTTCTTCTAAAGACTTTAAAGTATTTTACATTAGTTGCATAACCATGCCATAATTCAAAAGATGTAGCATTTGTACCTTTTTTTATTTGTACTCGGTTCAAGGTATAAATAACTATACTTACAGCTTCTCTCCAATATTTTTGTGTAACATTTTTCTCTATCATCAGTATTCTAGCACAATCCATAATTCATCTATTTCTTCTCTTTGCTATACCATTCTATGGAGGTGTCCTTGGTGTGGACATTTATCTCTTTATTCCTCTATCATTGCATAATATGTTGAACTCATTTGATATGAACTCTCCTCCTTTATCATATCTCAGACATTTCAAGATTTTACCTATTTCTTTCTCAAATTTTGCCAAATACCACTTAAACAATTGAAAGACATCATATTTTTCTTTCAGAAACATCACAAACATCATTCTAGAATAGTCATCAACAAACATAATGAAATATTTATCACCATATTAACTTTTCACACCAATAGGTCTACAAAGGTTAGTATGAACCAATTCCAAAATATTATTAGAAATATATGTCTTGCTCTTAAAACTAGACTTTGTCATTTTTCCTAATTAACATTGTTTACACATCAAATTATAAGGTTTCTTCAATCTTGGTAAACCTCTAACTTTATTCATCTTACTAATGTTTACAAATTTTCAAAGTTCACATGACACAACCTCTTATGCCATAACCATACATCATCAAATTGTGCAAACAAACATGTTTCCTCATATAGGTCTAGATAGAATAAATTACCTCTTGTATGTTCTCCACTTCCAATTAGTTCACCAATGGCATCAAATATTTTAGCTTTCTTGTGATGAAATTCAACTCGGTAACCAGTACTGTTCAACTGTGCAACACTTAACAAATTATAGTTAAGACCTTCAACCCAATAAGAATTATCCCATCTGATCTTATCAGTCAATCTTATTGATCCTTTTCACTTCACAGGGCATGGTGCATCATTACCAAACTTAACACTCCTACCTTTTTAATGATTTAACATTTCAAACTTACTTCTATCACCAGTCATGTGATGTGAGGTACCACTATCAATAATCCATTTATCACCTTTACTCACATATGAAATAAGTGCAATTTTCTCATCTTCATCAGAATCATCTTTCATAGAAACATCAACAACATCTATATCACAATCATCAGATTCACTGTCAAATTCTTCTTTAGCAATATAACAAGACTTCTTACCTTTATCTTTGTAGTCCTTGTATCTTATATGATCTCTATCATTCCTTTTGTCTTTATACTTGCTTTCCCTTCTTTTATCCTTTTCATTCCTGTCAGGGCATCTTCCTGCAATATGGCCAACTTTGTTACATGAAAAATAGATTAGAGGAAGTTTAGATTTGAATTTTCCTTTTCCTCTCGGTAGCCTTCTATCCATAAGTGTCTCAAGATCATCTAGATCATCATCAGAAGTATCACTATCACTATCATTGTTACTATCACTATTCACACATCTTTCTTTTCTTTTCTTAGACTTATGAAGAACCATTTGAGACTTGAATGCAGACTCAATATTGTGGGTAGTGAAATGATCAAAATTTGATAACTCAAAAGTAGTAAGCCTATCAACAAGACCTTCCAAAGTTAGGATGTTACAAGGAGTACATATTGAGTTTTGATTAGTAGGGTTCTCAAAACTTTGCTAATAACAGTTTCATCATCAATGTTTCCATTAGCTCCTCTAATAGCATTTACTACCTCTTTAATTCTATCACAATATTGAACAATGTTTTCACCTTCCAACATTTTCATTTCATCAAACTTACCTCTCAAGCTTTTAGATTTGGCTCTTAGCACATTTGTGTCTCCTCCATAGATAGCTTCCAATGTGTCCCACATTTTCTTTGCATTAGTACAGTCCTTAATGTCTTCAAATTCAGGATAACTTAGGGTTGATGCAATCTCCAACATTGGCTGATTATGTTCTTATTTTTCCTTCAACTCCTTGGATGTCATAGGTGCAACAACTGGTACATAATAATGTTCCACATAGTATTTTTTTGAATCACCAATTTTGGCTAGGTGAAATTTCATCAAACTTCACCATGTAGGGAAGTTCTCCTTGTTTAGCTTTGGTATCTCCTTTTTGTACATCTTGATCATTAGCTTCAAGTACCTTTAAACTTTCTCCTTACAAGCATGAACAACTCTTATACCAATTGTTAAAATGATTTTAGAATAACTGAGAGAGGGGGGTGAATCAATTATCCTCAAGTCCAAATGTACCGACTCAAATTTTAAACTCTTCAACAAACTTAGATCTATTCAGCAGTCAACTCGGTCTCTATAGAATATATCAATAACATAAAACTTGCGGTCCACTATCCAAAAGTAATCAACCTATAGAATATAAAACTTTTAACAACATAACACATCAAATAACATTCACACAAGTATGACACTAGGATTTAACATGGAAACCAAATATGGGAAAACCACCAGTAACATGCTACCAAATTTTCACTCTTCTGAAGTGAGCTATGTGAGAAGCCAACCCTGTTAAAGGTTTACAATATACATTGTTATGTGTGACCCTGTTAAAGGATTTAATCACCCTATTAAGAGTGGTGTGGTCAGAGGGCTTAAGAACATTCCATCAGAATGACACCTTGATTAAAGGGTTTACAAAATGATTGTTAGGTCAACCTTGATTAAAGGATTTTAACTGATACAATGGTTAGAAAGTAATAGTAGGTTCTGATCTGAAATATACAACTCACTTTTCAAATAGAGATCCAATACACTCATATGTTGATTTACTGACTAGCCTTAATTACCATCTCCATCTCTGATCTACTCAAAAATCCCTTCAAGAAATCACCTCAACTCTATTCATCTCTTCACAGCTCTTCTTAGCCTTCTGCTTAGGTTTTTCATTCAATAACATCAACCTCTTTCCACCTTCATACATAAACCATAATTAGGTCATCCTTATACCTCCTTGATCAAGTACATTAATCATTTTCCACTTAATCTCTTTTGTAGATCTTAGGTTTAGGTTAGATTCATCAAATCCTTCCATCAGTTTGTTCTCCTCCTTATCCTTCTAGATACTTCTCCAAACTTCTCCTTGAATCTATAAGAAAATGGTTTACCATGCATTAAATGTTACAAATCATTCATCTTTAATGTCAACATTTTTTACATATCCCAAGAATTCAACTAAGCCGGTTGGGATTCTCAATTCCTTCATAAACTATAAATTACTGACACTTGGTCAATACCACGTTCATCTACTCGGTCATCACTAAATAACTTAGTCATCACTAAAACTGTTCTACTTGGAAAACACTATCTTCACTCGGTTAATTCTCTGATGCTCAACAATTACTGATGCTTGGTCAACACTAAAATTTACTCAGCTTATACTGGTGCTTGGTCGACACTAGCATCACTTGACTTAAATTGAGATTCTTCTATTTTGCTCAGTTAAGCCTATGCTTCAAATTTATTGACTTATTCACTTAGTGTTAAAGATAAACAACACATTACCTTGTCAATGTGTTAACTAATCAAGTACCCATTGTAGTATCTCATAACTTAGTCTTTCCTTAGGTCCTCTTGTTATCTCCTCTTTTAAAATCCTCTTCATCAATCAAAAGATATGGTACTCTACTAGATAGAAATTGTCTTACCAGTTAAGGTTTGACATCAATGACAATATAAAAATTGTTTCAATTGTTATTTCCAACAATCTCCACTGGTTTATCTAGTTTGGAGTTATTTGAGTGTGTGTTGTGAAATTGTCTCTCAAGGGAACATAGTTTCCTTTTGGTAGGGCCACATTTACAACATTACACATATGTTTTTGATTCCCTTATTTCCTACTTTTTAATATTAATTAAGATTCTTGTATGTTGCTTAAATTGTAGTAGTTGAACCTTGGAATTTAGAAATAAATCAATGATGCCTTCACAAATTCATAGATTTGTAAATATTCCTCATAGATCTTCAATGTTCTTATGCCTGATGGACACTTTCTCTAAAGGATGAAAAGAAGAATTCATGTGGATGGTCAAAGGATATTATTTCTTGATTCAAAACTCCGTTACTTCCCATCATGGGAGAGAATATTTCTACAATGGAGAAGATTGCCTTCAAAGATGCCTTGGACGCTTGGAGAATACAAGATCTTGAATTTGCTTAAAAACCTTTAGACAACATATGAAATATTCATCGTGTTCTTGAATTCTCACTTGTGAATATTCAAATGAGAGATAGGCCACTTTTATACCTCTTACAACATTTTGGAACTCAAAAATTAGAGGAGGCTAACATAAGTTCTAATATCTCACTAAAACACCACAACAAGCCACCCATTTAAATTTGGGTCCAAATGTCAGGGAACATAGTGCCTAGGGAATTATGTACCTAAGAAAATAGGCCAAAATTTGAATGGGAAGTTAAGAGGGTGGAAAACATGCAAAAAATAGAGAAGATGGGTTGTTGGATCAAGCATAACAAACATAAAATTTTAAGAACAAAAAAAATGGAACCTAATTAAGCATCTACTTATAGGTGCTTACAGTTTAAGATGGTAAATTTAACCCCCACTTTAGCAGGAGGATGGGACTACCTAATTCTCATGATAAAGTAGATCAATACATTGGAAAATATCTTATCAAGGTCAAGGACACAAGGAAATAGTAAGCCCCCAAGTAACTTAGGTCCTTATAAAATCCAAAACCAAGATGTGTGTGTGTGTGTGTGTGTGTGTGTGTGTGAGAGAGAGAGAGATGACCACCTAGGCCAGTAATGTTTTTCCTTACTATGGGTCATGCAAAGAGAAGGCAATACTACAAAAGATGGAATTAATAGTCTAGAAAGCTATGAGATACTAGTCAACCCATTGAAAAAGGATAAGAAAGAGAAGAATATTCCACTAGGAAATCCACCAAAAGAGGGTCAATCCTAAAGGAAAGAATTGAATTTATTAAGGGATCCAAAAAGAGTTACCAATCCCAAGGAAAGTATAGTCTCCTAAGTGATCTAAAAAAGAAGGATCAATCTAAGGATCCAATGAATAGTGCACATGGTGTGATAATCAAATGAGATGATAAGCATAAGGAAAGAATTGTCTCTATAGCCATCTGCATAAGATATTACATTGAATTATTATTTTTTGTGTGTGCAAAATGTGAAACAAGGAGCAGAGTGTATTCCCCCACATTAAATCGATTGCAAATTCCTTAACGAGAGAAATGGATTTAATGGAGCATAAATGAACCCACAAGAGACATTTTCATTGTGAGATGCCCCCGAGAAAGGACAAACCAAGGGAAATGGGAGAAGAGTGTGTGCCCCCAAATTAAAGTGATTGCAAACACCTTAATGAGAGAAATGAGTTTCATAGAGCATAATTGAACCCGCAAGAGATGTTTCCACTATGAGATGCCCCCAAGAAAGGAAAAACCAAGGGAAATGAAACACATGACAAAGAGAGTACCAAAGAGATCTACTAACTTTGGGGTTAGTATGATCATATGATAACTCATGTATATAAAAAATTATATCAAAATAAACCAACATCATCCCCCAAAGGTAGCATAACAATGAGAACAGTGGAAGAAGATCACATAAGAGACACAAAGAAGAGACTTTTTGGTCTATCATTGTAGAGATGAAAAAGAATGGTAGCTACTACTTTGTGTCATCCCCAATCAAACAACACAAAGATAAATTTATGAATAATAGAACACATACTACATAATATGTATACAACATATAGAAGAAATGAGATACAAATAGGGGAATGTCACAACATGTTAATTCCTTTAATACCTTGTGCCAATAGAGAAAAAAAGGATCTTCTATATAAATCTAAACAAAAAACATAGAAATAAACACATCATAGTGAAAACACACAAAAGAATCCACCATACAAGAGGAGCTAATCAAGCATATTTCCTACCCTCCCATCTCAATCTATATTATTTAGGAAGGTGGGAAACATGCAATATGAGAAACATCAAGCATGATAGATGGATCTATCACAAGTTCCAAATAAGGACCATGCTCTAATGACGTGTCACTTTGTTTGTCACTAGGAGCAAGAGATAATTATTTCATAGATATAATAGGTAAATCATGATTAACATCAATAAGTTCATACATATCATCAAAATTAACAGCATGAGCATCATTTTCCTTACAAATATTTCCATCAGCAAGAGTAACTTATTTATCCAAACTAGTCACGATAGAATCTATGATATTAATAGAATCATCATGTTTATTTAGTTTCATCTTCTTAAGATTAACTTCCTCCCTTGGGCTATGCATAGGTTGGTCAAAGGGAATTAAGTCATTTGTAGGTGTCCATGGGAGGAAATATTTTGGGAAGCAAGCTCACGAGTCTTAGCATGGTGTCTATGGTGGTGTTCATGAGACCAATGGTTAAGTTTTGTTTTATTTGATATTTGAGTTAGTTTAGGATCAATCAACATCACGTCCTTTTCTTCTTGAAAAGGAAGAATGGAAGAAACCACACTAGGTTCAGAGATAGAGGTTTTCGGGTGTTTATAAGATATAGGAGGTTCAATTAAAACATAAATATGAGTATGGAATGTGTAGGAAGGAGTCCAAGTCCAAGGCAAGGAAACATAACTATACAATTGATGAGTTCACAAATCTTTTTTTCTTTGAATTTTTTATAGGATAGGAAGAAATTATCTTTGCATGGTTGAATTAGTTGTTTCATGTGAGACAAAAAGAAGTTAAGGCCAATATATCCATTACTATCTAAATTTTTATAGAGACTACAATTAATCACTAGGATTTCTTCATCATGAGGAAATTTCAAACACTTATGGATAGGAGAGTGATGCAGATGCATAGGGAAACTAGGTTATTTTGCCAACAACCCACAACAAAGATCCAAACTCCTCTTCTAGACAAATACTTGCTCCAACTTAACACTATTCAATTCTTACTTAGACCCTTTCATAGATCCCAAAACAATTCACAGATAATTTGTGTGAAAAGATCCTAAGGTCAACTTCTAAACCTGACCTACATGGACTAGGGTTTCAATTTAGGCACGATGTGAGCTCACAAGTGTGATGAGTGGATAAACACAACTATTCTTGGCTCATTAGACTCCAACCAACTCATTCCCAAGGGTTATTAAATGGATTGGATTCATCCAAGCATTCTTGCCTAGGAGAGGTCTAATTCACAATTAGGTCAACCTAATCATTTTTTCAGCCTTATCTCCCCAACTTCCCAAAGGACCTTCCAAAAAATTAGGGGTTCTAGATACCCTTTTTGGAAATGTATAATTAGTCTTAAGTTACAAAGCAACCACCCTTAAATGGTTTTATCCAACCAAATTAATGGTTCAAATAATTCTTCCACACTCCTAGAACACAAATTCCTACATTTAATCAGATAGATCCATCCTCCAAGTACAATTATTCATCAATTTACCCTTTCACAAGGCGGTCACATGGAGATGCCTGACTAGGGCTTGATTGTTTTTATTGAAAACTTGATCTTCCTATCTAAATATTTTTGTAAAATATTATACATTTCCTCTACTTGCATTCCCCCAAGGGTCATTAGATTAGCATGGTGAAATTTCAAGAGATGGACATTTTTGTGGTGGATCCCTTGAATAGTGAGGGTTTCAGACATGATCTCAAAAATTTGAATGTTTCTCCCTCCAAAATTAATAAACTCACCTCAAACCAAGTTTATAGGGCTCCTATTTAATCTCCCCATAAACCTGAATGATTTACACTATAAGATCAATCAATATGGAACAATGGCACATGTTGCAATCATGAATTTACAGGAAAAACTGAGTATTGTATTGCTTTAGAACACCGAAAAACAACAACTCTAATCTCAATTGATCCAAAAGGCATTAAATAGACCAAATCCAACTCCCCCAACCTAATTTTGAACAACCTGACCATTGGGAGGATTTTGGTGCCCATGTTTGAAAAGTTATCAATGTTGTCAAAAAATGTTGTTAAGCAACATTTTGACAACTTTTGCATTTTTGGTTCCTAACACCTAGGACTTTACCAAAATTTATCCTACCTGATCAAAAACTCTTCTAGACTCCAAATCTATATTTAATACCATCCTATTGACCCATTGACCAAGTTTGACCATGTTATCTTATCAATGCCTAACATGTTAATGACCTTACAAAAAATGGGTCTTATTACATTGCAAATTGGTCACAAGGAACTTTATGATCATTCTAACCTATTTACACCATTTTCTCATGGAATACCATGATGTTTCCACAATGATATTGGGGTGCTCTTGCACTAGAGAGACTATAGTTTTCATGGAAGTGAGCTAAACAAGACCAAGTCTAACTTGAAACTAATCAAAAGTTGGGATGATAACAAAGGTGGTATATAAGGATTTCTTACCCAAATTCTACAAGAAAGGTAATGGACCATAGGTTAGACAAGTGAAACCATTGAAATTTTTAATCATCACACTTGATTTTTCATAGGAGTCTTTCTAGATTTGTCTTGTGTAAAGATGTTCTTCAGTTATAGCATTCACTATATAAGTAGGATCTATAAGGACTCCATGAGATGGAGGACTGTTAATCTTCACAACAATGTAAAGAGGACCATCAGGTATCCTAATAGTCTTAGTAGGACCAAATATAATGAAAAGCTCAGATGTTGGTTTAGGTTTAGGTTTGGATTGATCAATAAGTTTAACAACATTGTTTCCCTTAGGACACTCTTCATCATACTTCACAATGGTAGGAGGGTCAAAAATATTGGAAGAATAAAAAGAATGGGTATAATCAATGGTATTAGTAGAATAAGAAGGTAAGGGATTGGTATAAATTTGCAAGTTTTTGTTGGGAGGAGCAACAAGTTTGTTTCCTTCATCATTAACACCCTTGAAAGATTTAGCATTAGAATAAATAAGGTTTTGAATAATAGAATTCAAATAGAAACATTTTTCAATAACATGACAAGGTTTATGGTGGTATTGACAAAAAGCTTTGGGATCAAATTTTTTGTTGGATTGTTTTGAAGGATCAACTGGTTTAATTGGAGGATGTGTTAAAACATTAGCATTAATCATCTTCAACATCACATTATTCAAAGATTCAGAAAGAGGTGTAAAATTATGAGAAGGTTTAAAAATAGGCAAAGGAGCCACACCTTTAGATGTTTTTGCCACTTTCATATCAATGATGTTTGATAAATTATTGATCTTGATGAAGCCTTTATGTTTTTTGAAACTTTTGAAATGACTCTGATGCGACATCACTCTTATTAGCTAGAGCCATTGGATTGGTGCTCTCAAATTAACTCACTTGAAGTTGATAATTATGAAGCACTGCACATAATTGAGTAAAGGAAGAGAATTCCAAAAGTAATATCTTATCTCTAATATCAAAACTTCATATTAGTGTTGATGCTACCATTTAAGAAGTATTCTAACACTTTAATATTATTAACAAAAGATGACAAGAATGTGACCCTATATTATGAGGTTCCTCGGTTGAGCAATGAGGGAAGGAATGTTGTAGTGTTGTTATGTGTTGAGGACTAGAACAAGGAGGTCCTTTTTGTTTGATGCTAAGAGAGGATCTTGCAATGTGGAATTGTTATGAAATAAAAACAACAAGAAAAATAGTTAGCACAATAGCAAGGAATTGACAATTTGTGTGTGCAAAGGGCAGAGTGCCTATAAAGGAATTTTCACTCTTTTATTTGGAAGACTTAAAGGTCTTGAAAGCCTTCTTGATCAACTTCAAAATTTCTTTAAAATCCTTGATGACCATGATTCAAGAGTTTGAGCAGGGTAAGATTACAAAAGAACTTTTAGAAGAACCACTTTCTTACTATCTTTATTCTTAGAAAATGAAAAATTCAATTTGGATGAATGATTTGACTTATTTATAATTAGAAATAATTTTACATTCTTTAAAAAAGAATAATTTAAATTATTAAATTATTGTAAAGATGTGTTTCAATTAAAATTATATTTTAGAACATATATATTGAAAGATAAATAAATTATAAATATAATTTTATTTCTTGGTTAAAAATGTTTTATAATAATGTATAACAGTTGTGGATTAATTGTGTGCAAGATTTTAGCATCGACATTTGGATCACACTCCATGATCCACCATGAGGATGAAGAGAGCCAATGAAATATAGAGTTTGATTTGAAACATCAATGTTAAAATCTTACACACAATTTAATCCAAAAACTATTATACCTTGTTATTATAGATTGTGAAAATGTTTAACCATTGATGTTTTATAATATTAGTAAATATTAAATTTATGTATTTTTATACTTCAATAAACTTCATATACGGAAAAATAATATTGAATTGTTAGATTAGATTTAAAAATAATTTTACATTTCTTGATTGTGAAAACGAATGCCATAAAAGTTTGAATTTTCTCACTTGAGAAGAGTTACATATTTATAATCAGTTGCTTCACAATCGCATGAAATTGAGAAATGTTCTTTTTTAAAATAGGCAAATGCATGGTTACTATATTTTAATATGATATAGCCATATTCATATTCATTTACTCATGAATCCTAACTTTTTTAAAATTTGAAAGGCATCACCATTCATGTACTATTATCCATACACCATTTATCTAAATAAGTATTATTAAATTCATATTATCTATTAGTTATAAAATTTAAATAATATTATTTGAATATTAACTACCTAATAAATACATAATACATGTATTCTTTATTTAATATAATATGTATATATTTATTATATACTAAATAATATAGAATAATAAACATATTAATTTAAAAATATAAAATCATAATAAATATATGTAACAATATTATTAAAATAATAAATAATAAATTATCATTAAAATAAACTAGTATATCTAAAAGATATATTAAATAATTAAATTTATAGATGGAATCAATTTTCCCAAGTCTATGTACAAGTTTTTTGAAATTAAACTGTTTGTATTTATTACTGATTTACCATTACGAAGAGGAATAAAATGAGAAAGAATTGTAGATAAAGTCATATATAAGGACATAAAAGAAAAGAGAAGAGAAGATAATGAGGATTGAGAAAAGAAATAGGTATAAAAAGAATTAAGAAAGACTAACTACAATAAATCAAGAATCCTAGAAAAAACCTTTTTATTATTTTTGTCTTGTATTTTTTTCTATTTTTCTACCACTTCCTTTTCTCAATCCTTAGTCTTTTTCTTCTATATTTTCTATATGTGACTTCATTTCATATTAAATACAACTCACTAATTTTATCACATTCTTAATTTTTATCCTTCATAAATATATTTTAAACAAGGTTGCAATGCAACGAAGTTCTTGCCAACTGTTGATAGGACTGATTTATTTTAATTCAGTTACTAGAGACAAACCTTGCTTAGATAATCATGAATATGCCCCAAATCGTATTCTATACAAACATCTTTTTTACATCTTTGTTTCTCACATATATAATCTTATATGGAAACATAGATCTAAGGAATTCTCAACCTTGTTGTATCAAAGGAGCCACAATTTGAAGTGATTTTAAAAGAGGGTACAATCTTTGGTAAAACTTGTAGAATCATAAGTTTCACTTGCAATATTGACAACAAAATTAGAATTATATTATTTATGCAACTACGAAAATAATGCATGTTGATTTGATGTGTTACATGAAATTCTTAGAAAATTTTCTAAGGTCTAACTACCAAATGGGAATACCAAGATAATAATTATACATCAAAAGAAGCCTAACACATGCCTATTTATTGTTATGGTGATATTAAATGGGGTTGGAAAAAATAAAAGTTTTAGGTTTAGTGGCAATGAAGGCTTTAAATATGAGAATGATTTGTTAAAGATTAGTGAGGAGTTTGTGGTTAGGATCAAAGAGAGGCTTTTTCCTAGGTTGATTGTATTCTAGGCTAACTAATGCTAATGGAGAGGACTCATCCAATGCTATTGTGTAGTCTTTGTGGTTTCATCGGAACATTAAATTTATAGAAAGTTGAATGTTGAAACTTAGGGTGTTTTTTTTGTTGGTGTTAATTGATGTTCAACTACCATCACCCTTCAAAGCACCAGTCTTATCCATAATTTGTGGATGGTAATTGTTTCTTATTTCATTTTTTCCTCAAATTGTTGCATGAAAGAAGGGTGATTACCAATCATCCATTAAGTCTAACTTGGTGAACTGTCATTTAATTCATGATTAATCTCTCCATCGTAATTTTCTATTGTTAACAGTGGCTCTTCATTAGCAATTTTATTGTATAAATCAACACTATGTGTGCAATGTAAATCATGGAATGAAAAGATTGAGTTTTATTTTTCCATCAAAGATGCTCTTGTTCTATTCTGCAAATTTTGCTTCTTTTTATTCTTAGATAGATCTTTGCTAAAAATTCTACATGGTATCAAAGCGTAGGTGCTAGGAAGGAGAAGTGCAAGTTTTTTTTGCAGGTTCTAAGGATCAGATCGATTGCAAAGAATGGAGTTTTTAGCCTCTGCTCTTCTCACACCATTCAACTATTTCAAATGCATGCCACAGATTCTTCTTTGGCCCACAAGTAGAGGCTTGTATCAAATAGTTATGGCAATAGAGACCAACCTAGATTTTTCATCACAGAAAGGTCAAGGTCATGCTCTCTTCACATAGGCCTTGTCTTCTTTTTCTCTTTAGAGATACTATATCAGTGGACCTATCATTCCTCTCCTTTCAACATTATGGAGGGATTTTCTACTATTCATGTTGATGGTTCTTTGCTTCCATAGTTGAGCAGTTGTATAGATAATTGACACTTGTATTTTCAACTAGCGCTTTATTCTTGCATAGTTGAGTAGTGTCGATAGGGTCACTCATACAGATTTATGTGTCATCTACATCCTTGAATGATAGATATTTTGCCTTTATTTTTCATCTCTTCATTGTTTGGGAGCACATATGTAGATTATTGTCTTTTGTATCTTTGATTGACAGATGTTTTGCCTTTGTTTGCCATTTGTTCTTGGTTCGAGTAGTGTCTCTAGGGGCACTCATGTAGATTGATTCTAATCTTCATTTTGGTTTTAGAGGAATCTATTCATTCAGCACTATGGTAGCTATCATTTGACAGATGTCTGTAATTTTCTTGTCACAAAGGATTTTCAATTGCATCTTTTATTTCATTAGTTTCTTGTTCTCCTTAGTTAGACTTAAGGGGGGGTGTTGGTGTTAATTGATGTTCAACTACCATCACCCTTCAAAGCACTAGTCTTATCCATAATTTGTGGATGGTAACTATTTCTTATTTCATTCTGTCCTCCAATTGTTGCATGAAAGAAGGGTGATTACCAATCATGCATTAAGTCTAACTTGGTGAACTGTCATTTAATTCCTGATTGCTCTCTCCACCGTAATTTTCTATTGTTAACAGTGGCTCTTCATTAGCAATTTTATTGTATAAATCTGCACTATGTGTGCAATGTAAATCATGGAATGAAAAGATTGAGTTTTATTTTTCCATCAAAGATGCTCTTGTTCTATTATGCAAATTTTGCTTCTTTTTATTCTTAGCTAGATATTTGCTGAAAATTCTATATTTTTTTACTTAGTATCTATCAATTTTATAGAAATTACACATTGGTGTGCAATTGGTGCACTAGAGTGGAGGGAATATTTTGGTCTTTATTTTGTGTTCATCTCTATTATGCATGAGTTCAATTTGTATGATATAGAGATAGAGGGAGATGTAGGTAGGGCCAAACTAAAAAGAAGAGAGGGGAGTGGAGATAATATAAAAAGGAATAGGTGGAAAGGTCAATTGCTATGAAGATGAGAATAAACTCTCTTAAAAATATAAAATTATATCTAATAAAATCTAAATATATAATATAAAAACAATTAATTAAAATGACCATTGTGTTGGCAAGTGATGTTTTGAGAGCACTATGGATCACTTAAGGGTTTTCATTTATGGCAACAATTATGTTATAGCGATTGCATGTATTAAATATGAGTGTTGGAGACACAGTCATGAAAATGACTAAGTACAGAATCAGATTTACAATGTACTGCAATATTGTTTTGGTCAGTGAAGACAGTATATGCTATATGATGGCTTGCGAGCTTAGAGGAAGACATTTTGGGATATGTATGATCTTTAGTTAAGTTTTCATGTGTTTAGGTATTGATATCAAAAAGTTACAATGATATAAAGGCATGCGAAGATAAAGTAACAGTGAAACAGGGCATATGAATAGTCGCGATGATTAAGGGAATGCTAGATGGAATGGTAACGTGCTAAGTCAGATAAAGATTTTATATTGCCAAAAATTTGGTAATACAAGATTGTTGACTTAGTATTTACTATTTGCATGAGTAATTATTATATTTTGTATTATATTTGAGAGTCGACTGGATGGCAGAATAGATATAAATAAAGAGTGTTTTGTGAAAGCGATAGACGTATAAGATATGTATGAGATATGGATGTGAGTTTGGGATATCAATGATAGTTAATAATAGATACAAGATCAGAGATTGACAGAGACTGTTGAGAGCCATAACTAGAACTATCAAAGCATAGCAAATGCTTGTATTGTTCATCCTTGAAGAACACTTTTATAATTGAATTATTAATTGTAAGAGTTGTAAGCTCACTATACCTTTAACAGGGTTTTGTATACCTTTAATAGGGTTTATATTCCTCTAACAAGGAAATATGTAATACTCAGCTCCTAATAGGGCTAGATCTCCTAACAGGGATACTATATTTTAGTGCATAGTTGTGGGTACCATCCCCACCAAGGTTTTCCCTTGGTCAGGGTTTCCTTGAAAATAAATAATGGTGTTATGAGTTATGTGTTATTTTTTTATATTCTTTTCATTTCAACATTCATATGGTTTACTTGGAATTGGTTTAAGTTTCATTTAAAGTGTTTTAATATTGATTCAACCCCCCCCCCCTCTCAGTATTACTCAATCCTAACAATTGGTATCAAAGCTATTGGCCCTTGGAGAGAAAGCCTAATAGCTTAAGGTAGATCATAATGGATTTAGAAAGTTTGCAAGAGAACTTTGAAGCATCACTTGAAGACCTGGACAAAGAAAAGGCTAAGAATGGCGATTTAAAATTCAAATTAAGAAGAGTAGAAGGTTTTATCAAGAAACTAAAGGAACAACTTGAACTTTCCAAAAGTCAAAGACAAGACCTTATGGAAAAGATCAAGGAGGATTCAGACAATGATACATCATACCAAGTAAAGAAGTTGGAGCAAGAAAAAGAACAAATTAATCTTCTAATGATTAAAGAGATTCAACATGAAAAAGATGCAAGATACAAAGTTGAAGAGACTCTAAAAGGAGAGAACATGCAGATAGGAGAAATGCAGATTGAACTTGATCACTACAAGGATAAATGCTTAGAATTGGAGAAATACAATCAGATCATTAAAGGTGAACTCACTCAAGCTAAATTACACATTGAGAAGTTACATATGAGTAGTGATAATATTGATGAACAAAGAGAGAGATAGAAACCTAAAGGAGATACGACTGGAGTTGGATATAATGAAGGATAATGTTCTAAAACTCATGAAGAATTACATGAAGTGAAGGTTGAAGAAATACCTACTATTGAGAGACCTAGAGATCAGACCATACCTTTTAGAGTTAGATGCTATGGATGCAACAAACTTAGACACATGAAAAGAGATTGTAGAGGTAAAGGCCCTTTCAAACCCTTTACTAGTTATTGTTATAACTGTTATGTGTATGGACACAAGAAAATAGAATGTAGGAAACCTGATCAGTCAAGAAATAGACAAGAATACATCAGAGAAGAATCAATAGCAAAGATCACATGCTACAAATGCACCAACCTTGGGCATACTACAAGGTTTTGTAAATTGTAGGTTAATCAAGATAGAAGACCACCCACATGTTACAAATGCAACAACTTAGGACATATAGAGAAGTTTTGTTTTGTACAATGGAATGGACAAAAGAAGAGGACCACATCCTATGGTTATAAAGAAGGAAAATTGGTGACAATGGTAAAATTCTTGGTGAATACATGGATGAATTCAAGAGTCATTTAATGAAACTAGTAGATGAAGATGATGTTAAGATATGGAAGGTAAAAGATTTCAATAAGGCATTGGTTTCGGGAGAGACAGTAGATGCTACTATATCTCCGCTTGATGTTAACATTGCTACATCAACCTAAAAGGTCGAGCATGGCCTTAGGGGTAGTATTCGATGTAGACAATAAATTATATCTAGCCCCTAATTATGTGGAATAAGCTCATGTGAGCTTAGATATGGTCTATACAGACACTATGCAGTCTATATTTGTGATCGTAGTATTTGGAGATTCATATCCTATGAGCGTGAGATTTGTGTTTGACTAGACATTGTGTGAAGTTGAGCTAACTATGATAAATACACTTACTCACTTGGTGATGGATAAAAGACCTCAAGGCATCTCATTTCTTCACCATTTGATAAGCAACAACCAAGGAGAATAGAGTGAAGAAGCATATCAATCACCTAGAAACTACATTGTGTGGTCGATTGAAGCAGAA
Source organism: Chamaecyparis obtusa (assembly GCA_027943335.1). Taxonomy (NCBI): domain Eukaryota; kingdom Viridiplantae; phylum Streptophyta; class Pinopsida; order Cupressales; family Cupressaceae; genus Chamaecyparis; species Chamaecyparis obtusa. Next base: position 649,702 of record BSBK01006159.1, read on the forward strand.
GTTCTAGAATTTAGCGTATTTAAGGTATTTAGACTGTGTACTCTTACAAGAAGCTATGCATGCACCTGTGATATATGGTGTTTTTGATAGGCCAAGGTATGAGTTTAAAAGATACCATTTTTAAGTCTTGTGAGGATGAGCCTGAAGGAGCATTTTCGCAAACCCCATACGACATTCTTCACAAAGAGGATATTAGGGCTTACATTCATTGTAAGTATGAGACTATAAGGGATGTGGAAATATACATGGAGATAGATGAAATGATAGAATCAGATGGAAAAATGAAAGATGATTTCAAACACTTAGAAGACCAATCTATCATAAAGCTAACCCTCTTGAATGAATTCAACGAGACTAAATGGTTTAAGATTATACTAAGAAGAGTGCATGATCAGTCTATTTCGATAGGAGAGTAACTTGTGAAGATATGTATTTAGCTAATTCATGATATAACTGGACTGGACAAAATTGGAGCCATCCATGTGGTAGAGAAAAATATTAAGAAGCAAGTTGTAACCCTGACCCATTATAAATGGGATAAGCGAGCTATGACAGTCAATGATATATTTCAGCAAGATGTGAGATTGGTTTCCATGTTACTTGGATACAAAATTTACTATAATAGTAGACCTAAATCTGTATCATCAAGAGTAATAATGATGGCTTACAGAATGGTAAAGGAAAACACCAAGTATAACCTATGAGAGATCCTACCACAACAATTCTTGGAGAATGTAAAGATTGTTAAGAAGGACAAGTCAAAAGCATTCACTCTTGATTCATATGTACATTCACATTAAGAACAAGTTTCCTAGAATGCACCCTAGAGCATGGAAGGACAACATACATACTGGTATACAAATATCATAGAGCTATTGGAGATAGAACAAAAATTGGGTAGATGGTGAGTTTTTTTCTATGATCAAGATTCTGCAAAGGTGAATGAAGGAAAGGTACATAATTCCTGAGGAACTAGTTGAAAGATATAAGGATACAATCTGTTTCATGGTTGAAACTAATTGTGTATGCTTTGAATCAGTTGAACCTAGGAATAAATGGTGCTACCCTATGAGATATGAGGTTATTTTTTAGGTTCTTCTAACACAAATTGAACATATACTAGATTCTTAAATTGACACATCTAAAGAGAGATGGGGAACCTATGAAGAAAAGTCAGAAAATGTTAGAGAAGAACATGATAAAGGAACAAGAAAGAAGAAGATAGAAAATATGGCTGATGAAATGGTAGCAAAGGCTGGAATCACAAAGGAAGAACTAAAGGAAGTAAGGACTAAAATGACAGAAGGATCTTCTAGCATGATAATTGAAGCTCCTCCACCTTCTGAAGTAGAAAATATAGTAAGTATCACTTCTGATATAGTTGATCTATCAATCACCCCTAAGAAGATAACATAAGAGGATGCACCTGCAAGCACACCTAGGAGATCTACAAGATCAAACAGACCTAGCAGCCCTAAGAGACAAAAGATTGAAGTAGAAACAAAGAGAAAAGAGAAGAATGTAACTGAGAAGAAAGAAGTGAAAGTAGAACAAAAGAAAATAGAGAACCTATGGAAACCTGACATAAAAATATTGCAAAAAAGAATAATAAGAGATGGAAATTTGAAGACATTAAATAGATACTATGAAAGGTATGATTATGATAATCAATCAGTGATTGAAGATATAGTGATTGAGCACTTGCTAGTTTATAAAAAGAACTTATTGGAGATTGAAGGCAGTATTCCAAAATATTTGTTTGGGAAGTTGGAAATCAAAAACAATTTGGCACATACTAAAGATGAGGCAATAAGAAACAAAGCTATTGAAGACATGTTGCATGTAGTTTCTATACAATAAAGGGAGAGAATAATTAAGGAGTTGAAACCCCTACTGAGGACTAAGGCTAGACTTGTAAAAATAATGGTGATAAAATATGATGAGGTAATTGAGGACACACAGAAGGCATTAGATCAAATATTGATGGTTGACATTCCTGAGAAGACTTCACCTCCCAAAGCTACCAAGCCTACACCTTTGGGAATGGGAGAAATCTCTAAGACAATTGAGAAGATTATGGAAGCAAGAGAAGTTGATAAGCAACCATACTTCTTTGTTGCTGGTGTGTCTGTGACCCTTGACACTTCACTAGATGAGAGTGACCCATTTCAAGGAAACTTAGATAGTGTGATGACAGAAGAAGAGGAAGGACAGAGAGAGGAAGGACAACAACAAGAAATGTGGGAAGAGAAAGGAAATGAAAATGAAGGACAAAAAGAGGAATAATAGAGAAAAGAGATAGGGATAGACAAAGAAGAGGTAAGAGTTGAGATCAAACAAAAACTTGATACTTCCTCCACCTTATTGTTGGAAAGTATGGCCAAGCCTGTGATCACTGATGTGGAGAGTATGGATGAGGATGAATTAATGAGATTATCCTTCATGGAATTTGCTAAGGCAAAAGAGAGGTCAGAATAAAAAGGAGATAAGAAGGTTAAGGTGATTGCTAGGGCAGTAGATACTATGAATAAAATACTCCCTATACCTCTTATATTCCAAGGAAAAGATGATGCAGACAACCTGAACATGGAACTAGACATATTCGATGGCCATTATGAGTCACTTGTGAAGATCACAGAGGAAAAGGCAGAGAAGAGATACCTAGAGAAGAAGTTGAAGGAATTTTGCTAGTCCATCTCATGGGACTTGGGCATTCTGAAAGAAACTACAATTAAGGCCAAAATTTGTGTTGCACAAGGAAGAAAGGTGTATATTTATTGCATCAATCCTATCAGACACATCAAGAACATTGAGGACATTATAGCTAAGGATAGGGCTACCTTGGACAGTATGATGGATAGTTGTGAGACCTCCTCACAATCTATATCAAATATGGACAAGAAGACATCCAAAATCTTGGATAAGGTAAATGTTTTGGATATAGAGAAAAGGAGAGTAATGACAAGATTTGGTTTGCTAAAGAGTTGAATCACTCCTTAGCTATCAATTCTTGAAGCTCATATCACTGAGATGGAAAATATTCGGGACTCAATGACCAAATATGTACCCACTAAGCTAAAGGAAGAAGAGATTGCATCTTATGCACTTAATGGACTGATTCATGTCATTGAATTGTTGATTAAGTCTTGGAATGATGAAATGAATACCTTGGAAGATTCCTTCCAAGATATTCTAAAGTTGGTGAGTAAGCACTAAGCCTTACACTTTTGAAATTTTGTAATGTTGTGTGTACCTTTGTCATTGATGTCAAAGGGGGAGAAGAAGAGAAGAAGAAAAATGAGAAGAGGATAAAATTATAAATAAATAAAAAAAGAGAGAGAAGAAGAAAATAATATGTATATTTATATAGAATAACAAGTATAAGGAAGAGCACAGATAGTGTTTTGGACACTTAGTCATTTTTTGCTAAGTGTTACTATCAATGCCAAAGGGAGAGATTGTTGGCAAGTGATGTTTTGAGAGAATTTTGGATCACTTAAGGGTTTTCATTTATGGAAACACTTATGTTATAGTGATATCATGTAGTAAGTATGAATGTTGGAGACACAGTCATGAAAATGACTAAGTACAAAATCAGATTGAAAGTGTACTGCAGTATTATTTTGGTCAGTGAAGATAATATATGCTATATGATGTCTTGCAAGCTTAGACGAAGACATTTTGGGATATGTATGATCTTCAATTAAGGTCGTGTGTGTTTTAGTATTGATATCAACAAGTTACAGTGATATGAAGGCATGCAAAGATAGAGGAACAGTGAAATAGGGCATATGAATAGTCACGATGATTAAGGGAATGCTAGATGGAATGGTAACGTGCTAAGTCAGATAAAGATTGTATATTTTTGGTACTTTGGTAATAGAAGATATATAACTCAGTATTTATTATTTACATGAGTAATTATTATGTTTTGTATTGTATTTGAGAGCCGACTGGATGGCGGAATAGATATAAATAAAGAGTGTTTTGTGAAAGTGATAGATGTAAAAGATATGTATGAGATATGGATGAGAGTTTGGGATATCAATGATGGTTGATAGAAGATGTGAGATCAAAGATTGATAGAGACTATTAAGAGCCATAACTGGAACTATCAAAGAATAGAAAATGCTTGTATTGTTCATCCTTGAAGAATACTTTTATAACTGAATTATTGATTGTAAGAGTTGTAAGCTCACTATACCTTTAACAGGGTTTCATATACCTTTAACAGGGTTTATATTCCTCTAACAAGGAAATGTACTATATGATATTCATCTCCTAACAGGGATACTATATTTTAGTGCATAGTTGTGGGTACCATCCACACTAGGGTTTTTCCTTGGCCAGGGTTTCCTCGAAAACAAATAATGGTGTTATGAGTTATGTGTTATGTGTTTATGTTCTTTTCATTTCAGCATTAATATAGTTTATTTGGAATTGTTTTAAGTTTATTTTAAAGTTTTGTAATACTGATTCACCCCCCCTCTCAGTATTACTCAATCCTAACACATTGTCTATACAACACCCAAACTACCCCATTTATTGTATTTTTTTTTTTTGAAAAGGGGGTAAAAATTTATTGAATAATAAATAGAATAAAGAAATAGGAAACAAAAATAAATAGGTGACCCAAGAGGCCACATACTACCCTATATTATCATCCTCAACAATCTTATCAAGAATTTGAATACAATCCCAAGGAAAATCATCTTTACTACTGGAACATTCCAACTAATCATCTTCTCAGTAGCCCACTTAGCCAAATAGTCCACTGATTTATTTCACTCCCTTGAAATATAGAAAAAAAAAATTATTTAAAAGTATACAACTTCATAATTTGTCTACCTACCACAACTAGATGTCAATCTATATCTTCCAACTTCTCTTTATTAAACATGTCCATCAGAACCTGAGAATCAAACTCATAGATAACCTTTCACCATCCAAGAGGGAAAACACACACAATAGAACAAATAAAACCCAAATGTTCCATAAGATTATTTGTGTAATTCCCATTGTAAGTAGAAAATTATAAGATCACATTTCCTATATTGTCTCGACTAATACCTCCAATTCCTCCATGCCTTGGATTTCTAGGAGAGGATTCATTTGAATTAATTTTAATAAATATAGGGGGAGGAGACCACTTACTAATTCTCTGGACCTTCTTCTTTACATTTCAATGACAGACCTATCGAATCCTTCTTAAAAGAGAACAATTACTAAAATCCCTAAGAATGCTCAGATTCTGAATAATACGAGCATCACATGGATCTGCAACTACATTGAGATCTCACTTTTTCAATAAAGTTTCCTACAACATAATAATAATTCTCTTCCCAACCTATTGATCCAACATCCTCTTATCTTGGAAAATCCTATAATTTATTTCAAGCCACGATTTCCAAATAATAAATGAGGACCAATATCTCAGGCTACCTAGAGAAAAGAGGTCTTAGTTGCAGTCTACCAAGACTATTCCAAAACTCTATAAGGGCTTTGGAATGAATACATGCATGATTCTAAGAACCCCACCAATAATTCCAAATTTATCTAGAATAAAAACACTGAAATAAGAGATGAGAGACACTCTGTTCACCATTTTTGCACAAAAATCATCTAGAGGATCCCTAAAATCCCCTTTTCTAGAGATTGTCCCAAGTTAGATATTTATTCTAAACTACCAACCATAGGAAAAAATTTGTACTTGGTCCAAGAGAATCTATTCCAAACCTTCTTCCACTAAAGGACCACCACCTTTCCATGTGATGAAGGGTGCTCCCCTTAATAGCACAAACACATAACAGACATAGAGAAACAACAACAATAATATGTAAGAACAGAAAATTGGCTTCTTATTATCTTCACAAATGTGGAATTACAAACTTTCAGAATTACAATATGCAAAGCCACATGGCATTCCCTTACAATATTCTGTGGGACAAAACCTCGAACTATTACCCAGATCTACTACCCCAGAACTATTCTGAACTGCCTAAGACAATAATACAGCCTTCCTCATATAGGCAATTATCCACTACCTGGGAAGGTTCCAGAATTTTAGCCAATAAGGCCAACCAAACTTAGAATTATTTTATTTTACATTTTATTACATCATAGTCGGCTCAAGATAACTTTTGAAACCCGAACAGAAATTTTGAAAAAAATTATTTTTCGTCATTTCAGGTGGCCCAACTTCCAAAGACCATAAGTCATCACTAGTTGACCCGATCGGCTATTATAACCCCATTTCAAAAATGCCACGAAGCGCTCTACAGGATTGATTAGTGCAAGCACCCTTCACCCAAATTTTTGACCTCATCCGGGGCCTCTAAATCCTTCAAAACTGAGTTCAAAGTTTCTGTACCCTACTGCCAATACCGAAAATCTTCAATATCTTCCAATATACACTTGATCTGGCAATGAAATTTTACTAGCAGACTTACATCACCAAAATGAACCTCCAAGAAAGAAATCAGATCATTCTGAGCACATGCAAAAATTATCAAAAATAGTAACTTTCCATAAATAGCAGCTCTGCACTAAAATAGCCCTTATTGAATACAAAAATAGAAATATTTTTTGGGTGATGCAAGATTGCTCTTACACCCAGGATGCTCCTACATCAGACACCCGGGGTAATTTGAGAAGTGACCCTGTCACGACTCAGGTGTGCAGAGGAAAACCAAGACGGCAAACCTCCTCCTTTGTCAGCCATGATGAATTTTCAATAGGTCATCCTTTCTATTTGACCAGATATTCTTCATATGTCATGTTCCTTGTGCTTCTGCCAACACGACTGTCCAGTATATCTTCGATCTCCTTAGTGTCTAAACTAGTTGCTGGAATACTCCACTATGCTGCTGTGATCTCATCTTCAACACCTCCTTCATGATACTCTGTCAGATCTGAAATGTTAAACACTGGCGAAATATTTAGCTCAGTAGGTAATTCTACCTCATATGCGTTTCCTGAATCATGTTTCTTCAGTATCTTACATGGTCCAAACTTCTTCATTTTCAGCTTGTTATATGTACCAACTGGAAACCGCTCCTTCCACAAATGAACCATGACTTCATCACCAACCTGAAATTCTTTATACCTCATTTTCTCATCTACCTTAGCCTTATACTGTGCATTCATCTTGGTAATATGCAAAAACTCTGCAAAAACTCAACCCATTTCAAATGCCTCTGATTCAACTTTCCTTGACTATTCAAATATTGCAAAGCTTGATGATCAGTATACAAAAGAAACTCCTTAGGAAGTAGATAATGTCTCCACTTTTTTAATGCCTGAACTATAGCATAAAATTCTTGATCATAAACAGAATACTTACTCTTGGCATCATTTAACTTCTCACTGAAATACGCAACAGGTTTACCTTCTTGGCTCATAACAGCTCCTATTGGAGTACCACTAGCATCACAATCTACTTGAAACACCTTATTAAAATCTGGAAGTGCTAAAACAGGTTGCTCTGTAACTTTTTGTTTCAATAATTGAAAACTCTTTTCTGCCCCATTAGTCCACTTAAACTCTTTTCTATCCCCTCTCATTGTTTCAGTCAAGGGTCCACAAATACTACTAAAATTTTTGATAAACTTTCTGTAAAAGCTAGCTAGACCATGAAAAGATCTTACCTCAGTAGCACTCTTTGGAGTAAGCCATTCAAGGATAGCCTGTACCTTCTCTGGGTCCATTTTTAGACCTTCTCCTGAAACTACAAACCCCAAATACACCAACTCTTTCTTCACAAAACTGCACTTCTTCAAATTAATCAGCAATTTCTCTTCTCTCAACTTCTCAAATACCATACGAATATGCATCATATGCTCATCCAATGTCTTACTAAAGATCAAAATATCATCTAGGTAAACAATGACAAACTTACCCAGAAATTCTTTTAGAACCTCGTTCATGAGGCGCATGAAAGTGCTCGGCGCATTGGTTAGCCCAAAAGACATGACTAACCACTCATATAGTCCTTCCTTTGTCTTGAAGGTAGTCTTCCATTCATCTCCTTCTCTGATCCGAATCTGATGATATCCACTTTTTAGATCTATCTTTGAAAACTACACAGCTCCACTCAAACAGTCCATAATATCATCCATTCGTGGCAATGGAAACCTATACTTGATTGTGATCTTGTTTATTGCTCTGGAATCTGTACACATCCTCCATTCTCCATTCTTCTTTGGTGCTAATACAGCTGATATAGCACAGGGACTCAGACTCTCATGGATCAATCCTTTCTGTAATAGTTCATGTACTTGTCTGTTCAACTCCTCACTTTCGGCAGGTGTCATTCTGTGTGCTGCCTTATTCGGAAAACTCGCTCCTGGGATCAAGTCCATCTGATGACTAATCTTTCTGACTGGTGGTAATCCATCAGGCACGTTATCGGATACAATATCCTGAAACTCATTCAACAAATCTGCAACTTCTACAGGAACATCTTCTACTTTCTCTTTACCAGCTTTTGGAATTAAAGCAAAACATACATGCTCATGCCTCATACCATCTAGGAAATTTCTTCCATCAACAAAAGTTATCCTTGCATTACCACATACCTTTTCTTCAGTCTCCTTCAATGGTTTTAGCTTATGCCACACTCCATCCTTTGTTAGGGAATAGGTATTCGCACGACCATCATGTACAGCACATTTGTCAAACTGCCATGGTCTACCTAACAACATATGACATGCATCCATAGATATGATATCACACAATACCTCTTCCATTTTGTCTGCTCTCAAACTTTTTGTTCAGCTTTTCCTCTACTTTTAGGGCAAACTGGTATGCCTCTTCAATACTGTTCATTCGTACCAGATTCAGCTCCTCCTGGATGCTTGGCCTTAACCCATTAAGGTATCGGGCAACTTTCTCCTTATTAGCTTCTGCATGGCCTGTTCTGATGAGAAGTCGATAAAACTCCTCTGTATACTCCTGAACAGATCTTTCTGCTTGCTTCAAACTCTGTATTTTCTTTAGTAGGTCAAGCTCATAATCAACAGGAATGAACTGTCGCTTCAATTTATCCACCATCCGATCCCATCTTGTGATTTTATCTTTCCCTCTTCTATTTCGCTCCAATTGAATTTCTTGCCACCAGATTTTTGCATGACCTTTCAGTCTGGCCTTCTTAAATTTGACCCTATCAGGATCCTCAACATCTTCATACTCAAAATATTCCTCACATTCATTGATCCAGTCGATCAATTCCTCTGGGTTAAGATTTCTAGAAAATGTAGGAACCTCAATCTTAGGTCTTTTCCCAATCTTGAAAATCGCCCGAAAAAGTCTTTCTTCCTCCTGGTTCACAATTTCAGCTTCTCCTTCTTGATATTCTTCTTCGCCTTCATCCTCGCTTTCATCTCTGACATTCAGATTCATTCCTCTGCGAATCTCTTCTTGCAATGCTCGCACTTGTCTCTACAGCTCTCTAACCTCAAGTGTTACAACACCAGCTCTTCCGCCACGTTCCCTTCGTGGAGGCATTTTCGCGATGCGCACTGAAACCCTAGCCACGGTCCTGGTGCAAACTGCCTCACAGTCGGCGATCTGTTTACACACTCAAGAACTCCTGCTCTGATACCACTTGATGAAGGGTGCTCCCCTTAATACCACAAACACATAACAGACATAGAGAAACAACAACAATAATATGCAAGAACAAAAAATTGGCTTCTTATTATCTCCAGAAATGTGGAATTACAAACTTTCAGAATTACAATATGCAAAGCCACATGGCATTCCCTTACAATATTCTGTGGGACAAAGCCTCGAACTATTACCCAGATCTACTACCCCAGAACTATTCTGAACTGCCTAAGACAATAATACAGCCTTCTTTATATAGGCAATTATCCACCCCCTGGGAAGGTTCCAGAATTTTAGCCAATAAAGCCGACCAAACTTAGAATTATTTTATTTTACATTTTATTACATCATAGTCGGCTCAAGATAACTTTTGAAACCCGAACAGAAATTTTGAAGAAAATTATTTTTCATCATTTCAAGTGGCCCAACTTCCGAAGACCATAAGTCATCACCAGTTGACCTGATCCGCTATTATAACCTCATTCCGGAAAAGCCACGAAGCGCTCTACAGGCTTGACCGGCGCAAGCGCTCGTCACCCAAATTTTTGACCTCATCCGGGGCCTCTAAAGCCTTCAAAACTGAGTTCAAAGTTTCTGTACCCTACTGCCAATACCAAAAATTTTCAATATCTTCCAATATACACTTGATCTGGCAATGAAACTTTACTGGCAGACTTACATGACCAAAATGAACCTCCAAGAAAGAAATCAGATCATTCTGAGCACATGCAAAAATTATCAAAAATAGTAACTTTCCATAAATAGCAGCTCTGCACTAAAATAGCCCTTATTGAATACAAAAATAGAAATATTTTTTGGCTGATGCAAGATTGCTCTTACACCCAGGATGCTCCTGCATGAGACACCCGGGGTAATTTGAGAAGTGACCCTGTCACGACTCAGGTGTGCAGAGGAAAACCAAGACGGCAAACCTCCTCCTTTGTCAGCCATGATGAATCTTCAATAGGTCTTCCTTTCTATTTGACCAGATATTCTTCATATGTCATGTTCCTTGTGCTTCTGCCAACACGACTGTCCAGTATATCTTCGATCTCCTTAGTGTCTAAACTAGTTGCTGGAATACTCCACTGTGCTACTGTGATCTCATCTTCAACACCTCCTTCATGATACTCTGTCAGATTTGAAATGTTAAACACTGGCGAAATATTTAGCTCAGTAGGTAATTCTACCTCATATGCGTTTCCTGAATCATGTTTCTTCAGTATCCTACATGGTCCAAACTTCTTCATTTTCAGCTTGTTATATGTACCAACTGGAAACCGCTCCTTCCGCAAATGAACCATGACTTCGTCACCAACCTGAAATTATTTATACTTTATTTTCTTATCTGCCTTAGCCTTATACTGTGCATTCATCTTGGTAATATGTTTCCTCACCTCCTCATGGATGTTCTTCAAGTGTTCTGCAAAATCCTCAGCTTCAGCACTACTTATTTCTCCTTTATCTATCTTCCTCAATTCAGATGTATTTCTTGGACTACTTCCATATACAATCTGGAATGGTGATTTACCAGTGCTTCTATTGAAAGAATTATTGGATGCAAATTCCGCCTGTGATAAAATCAAATCCCATCTTGTTGGCTTATCTCCAACCAAACATCTCAGCAAATTTTCCAAGCTCCTATTCACCACCTCTGTCTGTCCATCAGTCTGTGGATGATGTGATGAACTAAACTTTAAATCTGTCTTCAACTTCTTCCACAATGTACGCCAAAAATATCTAACAAACTTAGTGTCCCGATCTGAAACTATGGTCTTTGGTAAACCATGAAGTCTCACTACTTCTCTGAAAAACAATTCTGCTACATGAACAGTATGATTAGTCTTCTTGCAGGGAATAAAATGTGCCATCTTTGAAAATCTGTCAACTACCACAAAAATTGAATCGTGTCCCCGCCGTGTCCTCGGTAAACCAAGAACAAAGTCCATGCTGATATCCTCCCGAGGCTTCTCTGGTATAGATAATGGCTGATACAACCCTGTATTCTACTTCACTCCTTTTGCCATCTGACATACTCTGCAACTCTGTACAAACTTCTTCACATCTTGCTGCAACTGTGGCCAATAATAATTCTCACTAACCAAATCAAAGGTTTTGTCACGACCAAAATGTCCAGCCAATCCTCTGCTATGCTTCTCCTTGATGAGATTCTCCCTCATAGAACTTTGTGGAATGCACAACTGACTCCCTCTGAATAGCATATCATCTTGGATGATGAAATCCAACCATTTTATCCTGTCTAGAGTAATAGGTTCTGTACAAGCTTTCCAAGCTTCACCAAAATCAGGATCCTCTGGATATAAATTCTTTAGTTCCTTGAACCCAACCACTTCAATCTGCATTTCTGTCAGCAATAGTTGCCTTCTGCTAAGAGCATCTGCAACCCTATTAGACTTTCCACTCCTGTGTTTCAAAACAAATGTATAACTCTGCAAAAACTCAACCCATTTCAAATGCCTCTGATTCAACTTTCCTTGACTATTCAAATATTGCAAAGCTTGATGATCAGTATACAAAACAAACTCCTTAGGAAGTAGATAATGTCTCCACTTCTTTAATGCCTGAACTATAGCATAAGATTCTTGATCATAAATAGAATACTTCCTCTTGGCATCATTTAACTTCTCACTGAAATACGCAACAGGTTTACCTTCTTGGCTCATAACAGCTCCTATTGGAGTACCACTAGCATCACAATCTACTTGAAACACCTTATTAAAATCTGGAAGTGCTAAAACAGGTTGCTCTGTAAATTTTTATTTCAATAATTGAAAACTCTTTTCTGCCCCATTAGTCCACTTAAACTCTTTTCTATCCCCTCTCATTATTTTAGTCAAGAGTCCACAAATACTACTAAAATTTTTGATAAACTTTCTGTAAAAGCTAGCTAGACCATGAAAAGATCTTACCTCAGTAGCACTCTTTGGAGTAGGCCATTCAAGAATAGCCTGTACCTTCTCTGGGTCCATTTTTAGACCTTCTCCTGAAATTACAAATCCCAAATACACCAACTCTTTCTTCACAAAACTGCACTTCTTCAAATTAATTAGCAATTTCTCTTCTCTCAACTTCTCAAATACCATATGAATATGCATCATATGCTCATCCAATGTCTTACTAAAGATCAAAATATCATCTAGGTAAACAATTTCAAACTTACCTAGAAATTCTTTCAGAACCTCATTCATGAGCCGCATGAAAGTGCTCGACGCATTGGTTAGCCCAAAAGGCATGACTAACCACTCATATAATTCTTCTTTTGTCTTGAAGGCAGTCTTCCATTCATCTCCTTCTCTGATCTGAATCTGATGATATCCACTTTTTAGATCTATCTTTGAAAAATACACAGCTCGACTCAAACAGTCCATAATATTATCCATTCGTGGCAATGGAAACCTATACTTGATTATGATCTTGTTTATTGCTCTGGAATCTGTACACATCCTCCATTCTCTATTCTTCTTTGGTGCTAATACCGCTGGTACAACACAGGGACTCAGACTCTCATGGATTAATCTTTTCTGTAATAGTTCATGTACTTGTCTGTTCAACTCCTCACTTTCGGCAGGTGTCATTCTGTGTGCTGTCTTATTCGGCAAACTCTCTCCTGGGATCAAGTCCATCTGATGACTGATCTTTCTGACTGGTGGTAATCCATCAGGCACGTTATCGGATATAATATCTTGAAACTCATTCAACAAATTTGCAACTTCTACATGAACATCTTCTACTTTCTCTTTACCAGCTTTTAGAATTAAAGCAAAACATACATGCTCATGCCTCATACCATCTAGGAAATTTCTTCTATCAACAAAAGTTATCCTTGCATTACCACATACCTTTTCTTCAGTCTGCTTCAATGGTTTTAGCTTATGTCGCACTCCATCCTTTGTCAGGGAATAGGTATTCGCACGACCATCATGTACAGTACATCTTTCAAACTGCCATGGTCTACCTAACAACATATGACATGCATCCATAGATATGATATCACACAATACCTCTTCCGCTTTGTCTTCTCTCAAACTTCTTGTTCAACTTTTCCTCTATTTTTAGGGAAAACTGGTATGCCTCTTCAATACTGTTCATTCATACCAGATTCAACTCCTCCTGGATGCTTGGCCTTAACCCATTAAGGTATCGGGCAACTTTCTCCTTATCAGCTTCTGCATGGCCTGTTCTGATGAGAAGTCGATAGAACTCCTCTGTATACTCTGAACAAATCTTCCTGCTTACTTCAAACTCTGCATTTTCTTTAGTAGGTCAAGCTCATAATCAACAGGAATGAACTGTCGCTTCAATTTATCCACCATCCGATCCCATCTTGTGATTTTATCTTTCCCTCTTCTATTTCGCTCCAATTGAATTTCTTGCCACTAGATTTTTGCATGACCTTTCAATCTGGCCTTCGCAAATTTGACTCTATCAGGATCCTCAACATCTTCATACTCAAAATATTCCTCACATTCATTGATCCAGTCGATCAATTCCTTTGGGTTAAGATTTTCAAAAAATGTAGGAACCTCAATCTTAGGTCTTTTCCCAATCTTGAAAATCGCCCGAAAAAGTCTTTCTTCCTCCTGGTTCACAATTTCAGCTTCTCCTTCTTGATATTCTTCTTCGCCTTCATCCTCGCTTTCATCTCTGACATTAAGATTCATTACTCTGTGAATCTCTTCTTGCAATGCTCGCACCCTTCTCTGTAGCTCTCTAACCTTAGGTGTTACAACACCAGCTCTTCTGCCACGTTCCCTTCGTGGAGGCATTTTCACGATGCGCGCTAAAACCCTAGCCACGGTCCTGGTGCAAACTACATCACAGTCGGCGATCTGTTTACACACTCAAGAACTCCTGCTCTGATACCACTTGATGAAGGGTGCTCTCTTTAATACCACAAACACATAACAGACATAGAGAAACAACAACAATAATATGCAAGAACAGAAAATTGGCTTCTTATTATCTCCACAAATGTGGAATTACAAACTTTCAAAATTACAATATGCAAAGCCACATGGCATTCCCTTACAATATTCTGTGTGACAAAGCCTCGAACTATTACCCAGATCTACTACCCCAGAACTATTCTAAACTGCCTAAGAGAATAATACAGCCTTCCTTATATAGTCAATTATCCACCACCTGGGAAGGTTTCAGAATTTTAGCCAATAAGGCCGACCAAACTTAGAATTATTTTATTTTACATTTTATTACATCATAGTCGGCTCAAGATAACCTTTGAAACCCGAACAGAAATTTTGAAGAAAATTATTTTTCGTCATTTCAGGTGGCCCAACTTCTGAAGACCATAAGTCATCACCAGTTGACCCGATCGGCTATTATAACTCCATTTTGAAAATGCCACGAAGCGCTCTACAGGCTTGACCGGCGCAAGCTCCCGTCACCCAAATTTTTGACCTCATCTGGGGCCTCTAAAGCCTTCAAAACTGAGTTCAAAGTTTCTGTACCCTACTGCCAATACCAAAAATCTTCAATATCTTCCAATATACACTTGATCTGGCAATGAAACTTTACTGGCAGACTTACATGACCAAAATGAACCTCCAAGAAAGAAATCAGATCATTCTGAGCACATGCAAAAATTACCAAAAATAGTAACTTTCCATAAATAGCAGCTCTGCACTAAAATAGCCCTTATTGAATACAAAAACAAAAATATTTTTTGGGTGATGCAAGATTACTCTTACACCCAGGATGCTCCTACATCAGACACCCGGGGTAATTTGAGAAGTGACCCTGTCAGGACTCAAGTGTGCAGAGGAAAACCAAGATGAAAAACCTCCTCCTTTGTTAGCCATGATGAATCTTCAATAGTCATCTTTTTCATTTGACCAGATATTCTTCATATGTCATGTTCTTTGTGCTTCTGCCAACACGACTGTCCAGTATATCTTCGATCTCCTTAGTGTCTAAACTAGTTGTTGGAATACTCCACTGTGCTGCTGTGATCTCATCTTCAACACCTCCTTCATGATACTCTGTCAGATCTTAAATGTTAAACACTAGTGAAATATTTAGCTTAGTAGGTAATTCTACCTCATATGCATTTCCTGAATCATGTTTCTTCAGTATCCTACATGGTCCAAACTTCTTCATTTTCAGCTTGTTATATGTACCAACTGAAAACTGCTCCTTCCACAAATGAACCATGACTTTGTCACCAACCTGAAATTCCTTATACCTCCTTTTCTCATCTGCCTTAGCCTTATACTATGCATTCATCTTGGTAATATGCTTCCTCACCTCCTCATAGATGTTCTTCAAGTATTTTGCAAAATCCTCAGCTTCAGCACTACTTATTTTTCATTTATCTATCTTCCTCAATTCAGATGCATTTCTTAGACTACTTCCATATACAATCGGGAATGGTGATTTACCAGTGCTTCTATTGATAGAATTATTGTATGCAAATTCCGCTTGTGATAAAATCAAATCCCATCCTGTTGGCTTATCTCCAACCAAACATCTCAGTAAATTTCCCAAGCTCCTATTCACCACCTCTGTCTGTCCATCAGTCTGTGGATGATGTGATGAACTAAACTTCAAATCTCTCTTCAACTTCTTCCACAATGTACGCCAGAAATATCCAACAAACTTAGTGTCCCGATCTAAAACTATGGTCTTTGGTAAACCATGAAGTCTCACTACTTCTCTGAAAAACAATTCTACTACATGAACAGCATCATTAGTCTTCTTGCATGGAATAAAATGTGCCATCTTTGAAAATCTGTCAACTACCACAAAAATTGAATCGTGTCCCTACTGTGTCCTCGGTAAACCAAGAACAAAGTCCATGCTGATATCCTCCCAAGGCTTCTCTGGTACTGATAATGGCTGATACAACCCTGTATTCTGCTTCACTCCTTTTGCCATCTGACATACTCTACAACTCTGTACAAACTTCTTCACATCTTGCTGCAACTGTGGCCAATAATAATTCTCACTAACCAAACCAAGGGTTTTGTCACGACCAAAATATCTAGCCAATCCTCTGCTATGCTTCTCCTTCATGAGATTCTCCCTCATAGAGCTTTGTGGAATGCACAACTGACTCTCTCTGAATAGCATATCATCCTGGATGATGAAATCCAACCATTTTGTCCTGTCTAGAGTAATAGGTTCTGTACAAGCTTTCCAAGCTTCACCAAAATCAGGATCCTCTGGATACAAATTCTTGAGTTCCTTGAACCCAACCACTTCAATCTGCATTTCTGTCAGCAATAGTTGCCTTCTGCTAAGAGCATCTGCAACCCTATTAGACTTTCCACTCCTGTGTTTCAAAACAAATGTATAACTCTGCAAAAACTCAACCCATTTCAAATGCCTCTGATTCAACTTTTCTTGACTATTCAAATATTGCAAAGCTTGATGATCAGTATACAAAACAAACTCCTTAGGAAGTAGATAATGTCTCCACTTCTTTAATGCCTGAACTATAGCATAAAATTCCTGATCATAAATAGAATACTTCCTCTTGGCATCATTTAACTTCTCACTGAAATACGCAACAGGTTTACCTTCTTGGCTCATAACAGCTCCTATTGGAGTACCACTAGCATCACAATCTACTTGAAACACCTTATTAAAATCTGGAAGTGCTAAAACAAGTTGCTCTGTAACTTTTTGTTTCAATAATTGAAAACTCTTTTCTGCCCCCATTAGTCCACTTAAACTCTTTTCTATCCCCTCTCATTGTTTCAGTCAAGGGTCCACAAATACTACTAAAATTTCTGATAAACTTTCTGTAAAAGCTAGCTAGACCATGAAAAGATCTTACCTCAGTAGCACTCTTTGGAGTAGGCCATTCAAAGATAGCCTGTACCTTCTCTGGGTCCATTTTTAGACCTTCTCCTGAAACTACAAACCCCAAATACACCAACTCTTTCTTCACAAAACTGCACTTCTTCAAATTAATCAGCAATTTCTCTTCTCTCAACTTCTCAAATACCATACGAATATGCATCATATGCTCATCCAATGTCTTACTAAAGATCAAAATATCATCTAGGTAAACAATGACAAACTTACCCAAAAATTCTTTCAGAACCTCGTTCATGAGCCACATGAAAGTGCTCGGCGCATTGGTTAGCCCAAAAGGCATGACTAACCACTCGTATAGTCCTTCCTTTATCTTGAAGGCAGTCTTCCATTCATCTCCTTCTCTGATCCGAATCTGATGATATCCACTTTTTAGATCTATCTTTAAAAATACACAGCTCCACTCAAACAGTCCATAATATCATCCATTCGTGGGAATGGAAACCTATACTTGATTGTGATCTTGTTTATTGCTCTGGAATCTGTACACATCCTCCATTCTCCATTCTTCTTTGGTGCTAATACCGCTGGTACAGCACAGGGACTCAGACTCTCATGGATCAATCCTTTCTGTAATAGTTCATGTACTTGTCTGTTCAACTCCTCACTTTCGGCAGGTGTCATTCTGTGTGCTGCCTTATTCGAAAAATTCACTCTTAGGATCAAGTCCATCTGATGACTGATCTTTCTGACTGGTGGTAATCCATCAGGCACGTTATCAGATACAATATCCTGAAACTCATTCAACAAATCTGTAACTTCTACAGGAACATCTTCTACTTTCTCTTTACCAGCTTTTGGAATTAAAGAAAAATATACATGCTCATGCCTCATACCATCTAGGAAATTTCTTCCATCAACAAAAGTTATCCTTGCATTACCACATACCTTTTCTTCAGTCTCCTTCAATGGTTTTAGCTTATGCCGCACTCCATCCTTTGTCAGGGAATCGATATTCGCACGACCATCATGTACAGCACATCTGTCAAACTACCATGGTCTACCTAACAACATATGACATGCATCCATAGATATGATATCACATAATACCTCTTCCGTTTTGTCTGCTCTCAAACTTCTTGTTCAGCTTTTCCTCTACTTTTAGGGCAAACTGGTATGCCTCTTCAATACTATTCATTCGTACCAGATTCAGCTCCTCCTGGATGCTTGATCTTAACCCATTAAGGTATCAGGCAACTTTCTCCTTATCAGCTTCTGCATGGCCTGTTCTGATGAGAAGTCGATAGAACTCTTCTGTATACTCCTGAACAGATCTTCCTGCTTGCTTCAAACTCTGCATTTTCTTTAGTAGGTCAAGCTCATAATGAACAGGAATGAACTGTCGTTTCAATTTATCCACCATCCGATCCCATCTTGTGATTTTATCTTTCCCTCTTCTATTTCGCTCCAATTGAATTTCTTGCCACCAGATTTTTGCATGACCTTTCAGTCTGGCCTTCACATATTTGACCCTATCAGGATCCTCAACATCTTCATACTCAAAATATTCCTCACATTCATTGATCCAGTCGATCAATTCCTCTGGGTTAAGATTTTTAGAAAATGTAGGAACCTCAATCTTAGGTCTTTTCCCAATCTTGGAAATCGCCCGAAAAAATCTTTCTTCCTCTTGGTTCACAATTTCAGCTTCTCCTTCTTGATATTCTTCTTCGCCTTCATCCTCGCTTTCATCTCTGACATTAAGATTCATTCCTCTACGAATCTCTTCTTTCAATGCTTGCACTTATCTCTCCAGCTCTCTAACCTCAGGTGTTACAACACTAGCTCTTCCGCCACATTCCCTTCATGGAGGCATTTTCGCGATCCGCACTGAAACCCTAGCCAGGCTCCTGGTGCAAACTGCCTCACAGTCGGCGATCTGTTTACACACTCAAAAACTCCTACTCTGATACCACTTGATGAAGGGTGCTCCCCTTAATATCACAAACACATAACAGACATAGAGAAACAACAACAATAATATGCAAGAACAGAAAATTGGCTTCTTATTATCTCCACAAATGTGGAATTACAAACTTTCAGAATTACAATATGCAAAGCCACATGGCATTCCCTTACAGTATTCTGTGGGACAAAGCCTCGAACTATTACCCAGATCTACTACCCCATAACTATTCTAAACTGCCTAAGATAATAATACAGCCTTCCTTATATAGGCAATTATCCACCTCTTGGGAAGGTTCCAGAATTTTAGCCAATAAGGCCTACCAAACTTAGAATTATTTTATTTTATATTTTATTACATCATAGTCGGCTCAAGATAACCTTTGAAACTCGAACAAAAATTTTGAAGAAAATTATTTTTCATCATTTCAGGTGGCCCAACTTCCGAAGACCATAAGTCATCACCAGTTGACCCGATCGGCTATTATAACCCCATTTCGGAAATGCCACGAAGCACTCTACAGGCTAGACTAGTGCAAGCGCCTGTCACCCAAATTTTTGACCTCATCCGGGGCCTCTAAAGCCTTCAAAACTGAGTTCAAAGTTTCTGTACCCTACTGCCAATACCGAAAATCTTCAATATCTTCCAATATACACTTGATCTGGCAATGAAACTTTATTGGCAGACTTACATGACCAAAATGAACCTCCAAGAAAGAAATCAGATCATTCTGAGCACATGCAAAAATTACCAAAAATAGTAACTTTCCATAAATAGAAGCTCTGCACTAAAATAGCCCTTATTGAATACAAAAATAGAAATATTTTTTGGATGATGCAAGATTGCTCTTACACCCAGGATGCTCCTGCATCACCATGAGACAAACAATCTAAGTACCTTTAAGAGACCAAAATTATTCCTTTCAGGTTAGGGCCCCAGACAAGGACATCCCACCCCTTTAGGGAATTTCACATTCTTCCTACTAAGATCCTTGTTAACTCATTCTATTCCACAAAATATCCTCCAGTAGGCCATTCTTATTGTTCTTTCCATCTATCCATTTCTCCTGATCCCAACCTCTGAAAAAAATGTAAAAATTTTCACCCTATTCTACCCAATATCAATAAAACTATCACTAATAGATCAAAGATGAGGGAACTGAGAAAGAATAGGAGGGAATTCATCCCAATAATCATGCTAGAGAAAAGCTTCAAATCCTATATTGAAAATCCATAAAAGTCCTTGCTTAACAAATTTTGCTCCTCTTCTAAGAGTATTCCAGATCATGGAACCTTTTCTAATTATCGTACATCCAGGGATTTCAATGCTATCCATTACCTCATATTTTAAGTTGAGTATTTTAGCCCAATTATAATCTTAAAAATACACCATCTCTAGAAAATCTTTCCAATCAAAACATAATCATTCATACTTGCTTGATGTAGGCCAAGACCACCATTTTGTAGTGGCCTACAGATAGAATCCCATCTAACCAGACTCCACTTTGAAGAGAGAAAATTAAAAGTCAAGAGAAACTATCTGGAAAGGTAATCAAATTCTTTAATAAAGCTAACTAGGGAAGCCTACACAATACATCTATAAATAGGGAGGCCCTAAACTACTGACTTCAAGAGATTCATTCTCCCAGTAGTAGAAAGTCATCTATAGGTCCAATGGCTCACCTTCTTGCAAAGGTTATCTAGAATATCTTGCAAATATATCATAGGTAGAAGGCGATCCAATAAAATAATTCCAAGATAAACAAAAGTAAGCATTTCAACCTGAAACCTAAGAATCCTTGCAATTATGGCTTGGACAAGAAGATGTGTATTGAAGAAAAAATAAATGATTTGTCTTCATTTATTTTTTGTCCAAAAGCTGCCAAATAAATATAGAGGGCATTTCTAAAAGTAGTAGCCTCTTAAAGTTTAGCAATACCCATCAAAGCTATATCATTCATAAATTGAAGGTGGGAAGAAGGAGAAAAATCATTTCCCTAATTCCAACCTTTGATCAGACCCTTCCTTACCTTGTATTTAATGAATCTTCTCAGCCCTTCCACTAATAGGGTATTAATTTGTCCATATTCCTGATAGTATTTGTCATATTTTGTCTAGCTTTTGCTATAGGATTGTTCTCTATATAATCCTCAGACTTTTCCATCTTTTTTTTGGTCAGTTTTATTGGCATGCAACCAAAAGACCTAAATTTCATGGTTGAACATTTATACTTCTATGATATTATACAATATATATGTGTGTGTGTGTGTGTACATATATACACATACACATGCACACACACATATATATACACATACACACACACACACATATATGTATATATGTATGTATATATATGTATATATGTATATGTATATACATGTATATATGTATATATGTATATGTATATACATGTATATATGTATATATCTATGTGTATATATATATGATAATGTTATTATCCTTTAATGAATATTTAATCATGTAGCAATGAATATATGTTGCATATTGGATATGTATTGCTCTTGTTTATGTTATGATGCAGACTTGATCATTAAGGGAAAATGTCCAACATGACATGCCAATAGTTAGCTGTGAAGACTTGGTCCTCTGACTTAAGAAGCAGTCATTGGAGTAGTTCATGAATAAATATGGTGACAACCAAGCAAAGATTGAGTCAAGGGGGATGTTCCTAATTTTGAGAAAATCTAGGAAAAAGCGGATGCTAAATTTATTCTTAGTGTTATTGAACGAGTTTCTTGTTCCTTATTCTATGGATATTTATACTCCATCCTTCTAGGAAGCAATAATGTGAATCCACTAATTTCTATGGTTTGATCAGTTAGTTAGTAGTTAGTTTTCTTATAAATAAGTAGTTACTCTCTTATAGAAGCAAGCTAGAAGAGAGTGAGTTTGTAATAGCATATTCTATATTTATTTAAGTTTAGTTTTTCATGAATGTAATCAACATTGTTCCTATTTGATCAATAAATAATTAAGTTTTGAGAATCAGTAGTTTGTAAATGAGTTTTGGAATCACTCAATCAAGGGGTCCCACTTGGTGAGTAGCCCTTACTATTAGCTTACATTCTGTAGTACTTGGTTTCAATTATGAAATTGGCGTGTTCTTGTAATCACTAGAAGTCATTTCATGTGACTACTCTTGCAGTCAAAGCAGGAAGAGTAGTCCATGTCTGATTCAACCTAAACTTTGTCTTGATTAGTTGCATGAATTTAGTTTAGTATTTAATTTTGAAAGTGTTTTGGTTAAGTTATTTTTAAGAATTTATTTCCCACAGCTACAAAATAGAGTTACTTTCAAGCATTTAATTCCTATAGCTTAGAGATAGAATGGCTCTAGTGGGAACTTAGTGCATAAATTGTTCAAACCCATTTCAAGTTTACATCCATAGGTTGATGACTAAATGAGCCATCATGATGACAAAGATAGCTACTTAGATAGGATATCCAATCCATGATTTGAGTGATGTACTGAGTTATTATTCCCCTTGTGAAGTCAAGCATCCACCATCAGAATAAACAAGTATGGGGAAAGAGGATCACCTTATCCTAAGCCTCTTGAAGCACCAAAAAGTCTTGTAGGTTCACTATTGATAAGAATAAAAAAATAAGGGGTAGCAATGCAACTCAAAACATAGTCAATCCAATCCATAACAAAACCAGAAGAAATAAGAATTTGGCAAAGGAAGCTTCATTTAACCTTATCATAGACTTGGCCATATACATCTTAAAAACATAGCCTTCTCCTTTGAATTTTTCTATTAAATGTATAGCTTTATATGCTATGAAAAACCCATCGATAATTTATCTTCTAGTTACAAAACCACCCTAATCTTCAGAAATTAGTTTGGGTAAACACACTTTGAGTCTATCAACAATCAATTTGGTTATAATTTTATAAACCACATTACATAAATAAATAGGATGAAACAAGTTGAAAGAGTGAGATCCCTCTTTATTAGGAATAAGAGCATGGAGTATCATTGATAGCCCTTAGAATCATTATGTTTATATAGGATTCTTGCACCACCTCCCAGAGGTCCAACTTGATTATCTCCCAAAACTCTTGGAAAAATTCAATAGGAAATCCATCTAGGCCAGGAGATTTTCCCTTATTCATTCAAAACACCACTCCTTCAATATCCTCCAATAAAATAGGTCTACAAATGTTCTCATTCATTTCAGTAGAGACAATAGTAGGAATACACTCAAGATCTATATTCTCTTCTAGATTGATCATCTGAGTATCTTAAATGAATAAAGTACCAAAAAATCCAATCTCCTCTTGATCAATCTCCCTAGAATATGTGAGAGGAATACCCTCCTATAATAAGATGGAAGTGATAGCATTAACATTTCTCCTATCCTTAATAGAGTTGTGAAATAACTTTGTGTTCTTGTCTCCTTCTTACAACCAATCCACTCTAGCTTTTTATTTCTAGTAAATGTCCACACGAAATTCCCATCCTCCAATTCACTCATCACCATAGATTTTGCATTATTCAATTTTGTTGAAAGGCCTTGATCTCTAATTTGATGAGTAATGACATCTACATAAGATTGTGCCTATAACTTTGTTGAAAATATGTTACCAAAGCACTCCATCTTCCATCTTTTAATCTTATACTCACTAGTACATTTGAGGCCAAATTTTGACGGCCATTTGTCAAATTTTCAATAGAAATTTGTCGAAACTTTGACACATGTGTCCATTGGCATTTTTGTGTTGGAAATGGTGATGGAAGTGATAACCATTGGTATTTTGACATCACTACCTATCGGAATTGGCCACATAAATAGCAATTTTAATATGGGACCAATTTATCAAAAAATGCTTCTTACGACATTTCGTCGGTCGGAAAGGTGACGGATATTCAGTAGATGTCCGACAGGAGTACTTGTCAGAGGTATAGTAGTCTCGTTGCACCAATCTATTGGATTGGAGTTTCATCCGATGGTTACCTATTGGATATCTTATGATAGGTAATCAAGTACCAACAAGAGCAACCGTCGAACGAATAGCTCTTCTATCAGAAAATGATTACTACCTATTGAAAAAGTGACGGATTAGCATAGTAAAAATAACAAATCTCAAGAGACCATCATAGTTGGTCTCTGTCTTTGGTCCATATATTGACAAAACATTTTACATTTTGTTAGCTCATCAAATGAGGGGATTTGAAAGAATTTAATAGAATATTTTCATGATAACGTATATTATTTAAGTTGACATTGCACAAATTTATCGACTCTGCGCACTTGTATACTACGAGCACAGCCATAATGAAGCGTGTCCTCCCATGGCCTACATTACTCAAGCCATGGGAGGGGATGCTTCTTTATGGTTGTGCTCGATGTATATAAGTGTGCAAAGTAGATAAATTTATTCACCGTCAAACTAAAATAATATACGTTATACATGAAAATATCATCCATTAAATTCTCTCAAATCACCACATTTGATGAGCTAACAAAATGTAAAATGTTTTTTTAGTATATGGACCAAGGATGAAGACCAACTATAATGGTCTCTTGAACTCTGCTATCTTTAGTCCTAGCTATTGGGTAAGGGCTAGAAGACTTATACCTGTCGATCATTGAGAATAATCACCACCTTGCCTTTATGTACATTGCATAGTATCCAATATAAGAGAAGGAAGAAAATATGAATGGATAAAAGAAATGAAAGATACAATAAAATTATCTTTTGTTTACCTTCTCATAATTGATCCCAGTCTCACAAAAGTAATTTTATATGATCACTAGCACATTTCATGCATGGATGAGAAACAGTATCCAAAGTTTCTAGATTCTGAGAAGAGGTATGAGTGGAGGCCAAAAAAGGGATATTTGTGAAGGTTTTATAGATGTAGTACTGAATCATCATCTCTACATTGGTACTCAATCTGGAAACCCTCTCTAGAAAATCTCCACATCTAGAAAATCTCCACAAAAATCCATTTTGGCCTCCACTGCATATACGTCTTCTCATTATCTAAAAACTCTCCATCATTGATTCCCATCATTTTTCACCATCTATGTGGACTGAGACCTTAAATTATTGAGCTTCTCTTTGTTTTGAGAATAGTTTGACATTCTCTACTTAACAAGTCCAACCACGTGAAGGTGGAAGCTCATTTGGACCCTCCTAGGAGCCTCTTATGACCCTTTATGACATTTTAAGACCTCTAAGATGTGTATTCTTAGGGGTTGTAAAGGTTTTTAAAGGGTCATAAGGGGTCCTGGGAAACAACAGCTGAGAAACATAAATGTAGGCATCATGGTCAGAAGTTTTTGGAGACAATGTTAGGGATTTTTCTTGTAGGACATAAAATAATGCTTGAACTTGTTTTCCTTGAGACTGATTCCCACAAGAGAAAGACCTAATTGCTAAGGATTGGATAAGATCCTCCTTTGTTTTTAAGCTCCATAGACTCAGGCAGGTATTACCTTTTAATGATGACTGCCTTTGCAATATTCTTATGAGTGGACACTGATCAGCTTCTAGTCTTCTTAATGCTTAAACCTATAGAACACTTTGCATATTACTATAATCACTTTAATGCAAACTTTAACCAGAAAAAGTGTGACTATAAGTGAAGCAATAATCAATGCTTTAAGGATTCTCATCCTTCTTCCTTTTAAGGAGGGACAACCTAATATGATTCTCTCTTTGTAGAATCAGGAAATATGAACTAAATGCCCTGGGCACAATCCATTCTATCAAGTGCAATAAACATAAAAATAAAAAGGTATTGATAAATAATGTGAATGTTTCAACCTTTTCTCTAAGATCAATGAAAGATACAACTATGAGAAACAAATACCAAACCAGTGCCTAATCCTATGGGCAACAGAGTCACAATGCAAATCAACAAGTAAACCCTAAAAGAAACACAATAGTATGCCTTACACACTACTACAACTCCAAATAGGTTGCCTTACAAACTATTCTGTTAACCAAATATTGTTATCATCAAAGATCCATACAAATATATTTACTCTCTAAGATGAAATATAAGCACATTTAATTCTTTCCTTGAAAGAAGCTCATAAAATAGTCAAGCAGGTTGCCTTACAACTGGTATATTTCAAATGCCTAACATGAAAAATATACAAGAGTAAAATACATAAGCAAAGAGACAACAACAATATATGGTAGAAGTTGCAGTGTATTTGTATTAAAATCAACTTGCCACTTACATTCACAATTCCATTACTCAAAAGACAAGACACAAAGCTTGGTGATCTGCTTCTAAGAAATCCGGTTCTATTTTCTATATCTTTTCAATCTCTCTCCTTTTTCTACCAACAAACCTTACAAAAATGAGCTTTCAACTCTATATAGCCTTTTCACAACCACCTTGGAATTCCCTCATTAATGGTAATGCAACAAGCTTCAGGCGGTTGGAAAACCTAACTCCTATTAAAACATAAAAATACAACAAAATATACAACCAACCCACAGGTGGTGAAAGGACAAAACTTTCTTAGATTAGGGTACACCTTTGGCTGCTCAAAAACTAACACCCTCAACTGCAAATATTTATGATAGCTCCTTGATTTCAATGAGACATGGTGACCACCATTTCAGGCTAACCTACACCATTCTTGAATGATAGCTTATCAATCTTTTATTCCTTGGATCAGGTGTCAGGTGTGTCAGATGTCCTTTTCAATCTTCATCCAAAATATCCAAATCAACTGCGGCAGATCTAGCCTTTTTGGGATTTGTCTTTTCATCCCATGCAGTTACTTGTTCCTCTAATGGCCAATTAAAACCTTGGACAAGTTGTAGTTGGGATTTTTGTCTCTCCCATCTGGCATCCATAATTGCCTTGACATCTGACACAAACTTGGTGAGGTCAACCTCTACTTTGATGGCTTCATCTAAGGCCTTATTAAAGCTCTCTAAATCAACATTATTATTCTCACCTAAAAATGCCTCTTTCCTAGGTAGTAGAAGATTAGCATCCGATCTCCAATTATCAAGGCTCTTCACTGTCCCATCTGTACTCAAAATTGAGGGGCTGAATCTGTTGGTACAGGAGCTGAGCATGGCTATCTTAGCCTCAATCAAATTTGCCTTACCCTTGAAAAGTGGTAGAATGGCTTTAATTCTATCAATCTCCTCACCAACTCCTACAACTGTCTTCGGTATGTCACTCCCCATAGATTGAGCAAAAATCAATCTCTCAAAAAGTGGTGCTCTGACAGACCACACTGTATGAAACTCACTCAAAATCTGCACATAACTGTTGACCTCCTTTTGCAATTCTGGAAATTTTCCATAAGCATGATAAACTAGGTCAAATTTATCCTTGATTGTGTTCAATCTATGTTGCAAAACACTCAGAAGGGCTTGCAATACTGCCTCATTCTTTTCATCATTGATCTTTTTCAATTCTGTTGCCACCTCCTCATCTGTCATTCCTTGTGCCTCTATTGCCACTGGCTATTCAGGAGGTGTAGGGGCTACTACAGGGGTATTTATAATTTTCAATTGTAGTTCCTTTGCCTGCTTCTCTAATGCTATGACTTTTATTATTTACAAGTCCCTATCTTTCACTAGGGCACTAAAATCCTCCAAGAGGTTTCCATATCTCTCTGATAGCTATTTAGTTTTATCCTCATTTAATCTTGCAAATTGGGTCAAAACCTGAGAAATTTCTAGGTCCCCTGTATTGTGGATTGACCACACTATTTTATCTCCCTCCATTTGTTCTTTTACATTCAAAATTTGTGGTTTCTTGTCCTTTGGATATAGACTCCACATGGCCAAGGCCTGAATTTTTAGGCTATACCCAAATCCTCTTATTATGTCACCTACTTGGGTCTCAAAAGATAAAGTAACATCTTCTTGTCTCTTTATTTGATCTATTATGAAGTCAGTATACAAACTCCGCCCTGGCAGAAGCAACATATTACTTTTTCTAACTAATTCCCTGGCCTCATCTGGAGTAATATTTTCCTCCTCAGGGTCATATTCTTTCAATTGTTGTAATGCCTCATCTGGCACTTGACCCTCCTCAGTTATTTGTACACTTGAAGCCACCTATTGCTGCTTATGCCATAACAAGAAACTTTTGAATTCCTCAGAATTCACAAAATTATCATCCTTCATGAAGGCATCTTGCTCAATTAATCTTTCATCCTGGCCTAAAGTCAGAGGCAACTCTACATCTTCTATTTCATACTTATGTTGCCTTTTAGCCTCACTGACTGCTTTCCTAATTTCATGGTGATGAAAGCTAGTCCCTGTGTAGAGGGAACTTACTCTATCTTTCTTCCTCCTCTTTGAAGGCTCACCAGTTAACAACTTTTTCTTTTTCTTTTGAGGCTCAGCAGTATCCCTAGAACTGGGCAATTCGGCAAGATCTACATTTTCTTTCTCCTCCCCAGGCCCTTCGGCCATTGGTTGTTCCATAGTGGGTGGACTATATATGGGGTAGCCACCATCACTATCTTCATCACATTCTAATTCTGAATGGGCCTTTTTTCCCTGATTAGCATCATCAATTTGATCCCTCATGGATTCAACAAGTGTGTCAAATTGAGCCATCATTTTCTCAAGTCTTTGGAGGTAAGGAAAAGTGGGAAAGAAACCCCCAAATACCAATCCTTTTCCTTTAAACTCCTCAATTTTGTGTAACTGATCCAATTGCCTAATTCTTTTATCCGCCTCATCATCCTCAATGATGTTCCTGATCACATCCTCTTCAGGATACTCCTCATGTAACTTATTGAAAGGGATGGTGGGCATGTAGTACTTCCTTGCAGCAACCATGAAACCTTCTGTATCCACATACTTATGTGGTGCTACAAACATCCTGTACTTCTCTAACCAATCATTTACTTTACTGAATGCTCCCTTTCCAATTGTAATATAATGCACCCTGAAGTGCCGAGGAGTGAGAGTCCCCTTTCTGTGGGAAGCCAAGTGTTCCCTTTCTATCAACATGAGTTGCCAGACAAACTCTAGAAATGCAACTCTTGGTGGTACATATAATGGGAGAAGATGAGGAGGCTGAGGGCATCCATAAACCCTAATCATTGTATAGCTTGTCTCATAGTAAATATCTCCCCAATTGTGACCCTTGGTCCAATTATGAATAAATTGTTGGGGTCTCACTAGCTATAGGACCTTGGTGGGCAATCTTGTGCAATTCACACCTAAACTCCGGAGAATGGGCAATACAATCTAGTTCTCAAAAGCACTAAAATCTCGCCTAGGGCACAAAGGGCTCCAGACTCCTAACCAGAACTAAACTGGGTTAGGCTGTCCATTCCACATCATTTGTGGTTTGAGATCATTCAAATTAATCAGACCATAATTGTGATACACAATTAGATGCATTAGTAGGGAGTAATGCATGAACCTGGGTTGAGAACCAGAGGTGAAATTCTTCAGGGAAAGAAAACCCTCATGCATCTTGTTTATGATATAACCAATAAATTCATACCCTTTTCTCACCATACGGCTCTATGAATCCATCACCAGCATCAAAATATCAGATGTAATCCTCTCAGGACCCGCATCAATTCCCAAAACCTGGCATATCCCATATGCAATGTATTTCATGTAAAACTTTAGGTCTTTGTAGGCATACAGAATTGATCCGACCATAGGTGCAATATAATTTTTATTCTCCTTCGACATGTGATTCTTAATCTCCCTGGAGACCAGAGTAGCCTCTCTAACATATCTATTTTCCAAGGCCTGTAAGTTGATTTCTGTGGCCATTGGAAACTGAATCCCGAAGGCATTCATGAAAGAATTTCGATCTAAGATTATCAAGGGTGAACCATCCTCTTTTCTAATAGTCTTTGAGAGAGGATCATATCTTTGAGAGAGCATGAGGAGCAAGTCTACATCTAGAAAAACTTCTAGAACAATCAACTTGGCCAACCCTGAAGTCCAAGGGTTTGAAACTGGTATGACACTATCACGGTTCTTGTAGAAATATGTAAACAGGCACATGCCTGTGATTTTTGGAGTTTTAGCATCCCTATAGTAAGCTAATTCATCAAAAAAAATGTCATCACTGACCTTCTTGTTCTAAGAAGAACCAGGCAAGAGAGTGAGAAATTCATCTGAAAAACTTTCCTTAACTTTCTCCTTCGACCCCCGACTGGTAGAGGCTCCGCTTGCTGTCGTCTGACTCATCCTGACTATAGCTCTAGAAATTCTTCTACAAATTCACTGATCACATTGCAAGTCCAGAAGGCTGATAAAACCTAGTGCTTTGTACTTCTTCAATAAGCTTCATAACTCTCGAATGAGCCGCCTCTAGTTGTTTTAACCTGCCGCATTGAATGCACCACCACGTCTGACATCTCCAGCCAACAAAAGGTCACTTCCACCATTACTTCAACATGCATAGGGTTTCAAAATACTAGCCATAGCTGAGAAATTTTAAATTTGAACATTCCACGATCTGGTGACTGAAGAAAAAGACATATAGTCATTTTACAAATTTGGCACTTTAGAAAGGTATTCCGAGATCTGGCGACTAAGAGGAAATCTTGTAGTCATGGAATACTTTTGACTTTTCAAAATTCATTCTAAGATTAGGAAACTCAGCCATTTGGAGATCTAGTGACTAAAGAAAGTGATATATTTAATTTATTATGTTCTAGGAACTGGAGACTATAGTCAAAAACTATAGTCGTGGCAATATATTTATCTTTGAAAACTTTCAGCGATCACCCGACCTGGAGATCTGGCGACAAACCTGAAGTCTCATAATCTCATA
Organism: Chamaecyparis obtusa; assembly: GCA_027943335.1. Classification (NCBI taxonomy): domain Eukaryota; kingdom Viridiplantae; phylum Streptophyta; class Pinopsida; order Cupressales; family Cupressaceae; genus Chamaecyparis; species Chamaecyparis obtusa. The sequence goes on from BSBK01006159.1 coordinate 680,850, forward strand.
AAACTTTAACTGTTTGACTTCTTTCTTGAGACCATGCGACCACCATTGATCTCATCCCTCAATTCATTGAGCGGTCCAAATTAAGTCGTGAGAAGATTTCATAACTAACCGCTTGATCCCGCGACCCCGAGAAAACCGTGTCGCTGAATCGCCGGAGGTTTAACACTTAACTGTCAAGAACTTGAGATCACACAACCACACAGCTGCTAAATCACTGAAAATAATCATAACCTCTAGGTCCTAACCACTTCATTAACCCTCACTTGACCTCAGGCACATCTGGAGACTTGACGATAAAGAGCTTCGCTAAATCTCATAATCTTTCACTTAACTAGGGTTTAATCCTGAGATCACATGAATGAGGCATTCTCCAAGTCATGAGAACATTTCTTCACTTTGGGTCAAGATTGGAGATCAAGCACCATCCACACGATCAAAAATCATCAACGATTCTCAATAAATCTAACAATCCTTTGTCACCTAACCACCACATTCAAAGATCTGGCGACAACTGTGTCGCAGAAAAACTAACCACCAGAGAGATAGCCACCAACATCAGGAGATCACGCAACCAATAGAACTCACAATCACTGAATGAAGAGACAAACCATCATATTATTATGAGATCCAGAGACAACCACCAAGGAAGACCACTGTTCCATCTCGAGATTCAGCGACCAAAGAGAAAACTCATGATCGCTGAATAAAAGGCCTAAATAAATCATTGTGAGATCTCCCGACCATAGGAAAAACCTATTCAAAGATTATGTGACTATAGTCTCTTAGTGACAAATCAAATACAGCAGTCACTAGATCTCAAGACTATCATTGTGAGATCTGGAGACTAAAGGTGAAACGCTAAGTCGTTAGACACTAAGGAATATTCCAAGAGACTCACGAGATCAGGTGACAAAGGCTTTCAGGCATTCACTAGACAAATGGGAATATTCCTAAACCTTAAGGAGACTCAGTGACTAAGAGGAAAATAGAAGCGCACATGCAAATTTGAGACTTAAGTCATCTAAAAAAGTAACAGAGAATTAGAATGCTGATGACCTAAACTAGGGTTTTTATGATTTTTCAAAGGCAATTAGACCTAGCAAACCCTAAAGACTGCAATTTTTTCAAGATCATCCATAAATTTAGGGAAAAAAACAAAAAATAGGATTTCTAACCAACAGACAACATAATTGAGTGGTATACCTAGATGATGCAAAGCAACCACTACTCCTCTAGAATGATGCCTACATTTATGTTTCTTAGTTGTCATGTTTATGTGCATGTTTTTTATGTGTTTGGGAAGACATATTTCTAGCCTAGGCCTGGATCCTATGAAAATTAGCTTCATAACAATAAAGTAGATGACAGATGAGCAATTAGCTTCCCAAGAAAAATCTCATAAATGAACTATGTGTACCCAAATTCATGTGGTCTCTGTGTGTACCCAAAGGATATATTTGAAACAAAAAGGGTAAGGCTTAAAGATCTATCTAGTGATGCAAAATTAACTTCTTTAATCCTTACCCTTGTTGTTTCAAATATATCCTTTGGGTATGCGCAAAGGGCATAGGAATTAGGGTACACAGTTCATTTATGAGATTTTTCTTGGAAGCTAATTGCTTAGGTCTCATCTACTTCATTTATTATCAAGCTAATTGTCAAAGGATCCAAACCCAGGCTATAAATATGTCTTCCCATTCTGTTTAAGCCCAAACTATAAATTGTAGCCAGAGCTTCCTTTGCATTGAGATTCAACTCCACTTCCCCCATCTCATCATCATCGTCACCCTCAGCTGCCATCCTAAGCCCTTCTTCCCTCTCCAATTCTTCAAGCCTCTGCAAGATATCTGGATCAATAAAGTCTGCAACATTGTGTCCATCCATGATCTCAGGAATATCATCTTCTTTTCACTCTTCATTTGCCAAAATATACCACTTCTTCAAGCTTGTAGTCTCTAGTGGTTGCAAATCAATCTTATTGCAAACTACAATAAGAGGCTTATTGGCAAACAAAGGTTTTATGCTATGAAACAGAGCTACCTATTGTACAATACTATAACCATAGGACCCCAAAACATCAAGGAAAAATAAAAAAACCACCTTCAAATGAGCCAAGGTAATAATATTGAAAATCTCTATGGTGTTCCTATCCTCCAAGGGGTGGTCCAAAATACAAAGGGTATCAATAGGCTAAATAGCTTCAGACTGTGACGGAGGCCTAATGGCTCTACCTTGTAGCTCACAACATAAAGCACAATGCTCAAAGCAAAGTACATGTCCATATTGTAGAAATGGAAAAGAAACAACAAGAAAACAAATAAAAAAGAAAATATTTTAATTAAATAATCACCAACAATGATACACATAATACCTCTATATGCAGCCCATATTTAACATTTCAAATGCAAGAATGAAAGAAAACATGGAACTAAGCCCACAGTTCATAGGCCCATAGAGGGACATTTATCATAGTCATAGAAATATGATTATTTTTAAATGGAATACACCAAGGAATACCATCAAAAATATTGACCATTTACAATCATGAACAGTGAATAATCAAATAGCTCATTTTTTATTGGCTGTGTAGTCTATGTGTATATGAAAAATGAATGAAATATCAAGTTGAAATAAAATAGTGAAAAAAAAATTCAAATTCAAGGCCTAATTTATCAAGAGCAACAAACATTAGGATGAAATAAAAATCATTAGGACTATAGAAAAATCATTAAGACTAGAAAATCAAGTTCTAGAGAAATCATTACGACTATATAAAAATCATTTAGACAAGAAAATCAAGTTCTAGAAATGGACGATTTTGATGCTTTTCCATTACAATAATTGAGCATTCATCATTTGGTACTTCTTGGTTTATTCCATTTAATTTTTTCAGCTATTGTGTTTATGTGCATGTTCTTTATGTGTTTGGCTTCTCTCCCTCGCAAGGGATACGTCGATAGGTAATTGATTTGAAAGCATAATGATTTGATAGTCTTTTTTCAAGATAGGCGTAATCATCCCGCCAACCTTAATTAGCAACATTTGTGATATATGTCAAGTACTTATAATCAGTATGCCCAACAAATAGAGACTTAGTAGTAAAAGCATGTCCTTTGGTTTACTAGTTTACTTATAATCAGTATGTCCTTTGGTTTACTAGTTTAATATGGTTTAAGAATGGTTTGTTTCATGTTTGAATGTACCATTGAATGAAGCTTGGCTATATTAAGTACAATCTTAAGACTCGTGACTCTGAATGTTCATCAAAGCTTAGGCAAATCTGGATGTTCATCACATGTGCATGTAAGAGTTGATCATAGAAGGTATATACACAGGTGAAAAACATGCATATTTGACAAAGCAATACTGGGAGCTAGACCCAACAACAAATAGATTTGTGGATATTTTCACAATAGTACATGTGTTCTTGGGTAAGCTCCCAATAGTGCTTAGGCAAATATGCATGTTCATCACCTATGCATATGAAGTGGCTCTAATGGTAGATATAATCACTAAATTTTGTATACACCTTATTTTGTTCTGGGTTGATATTTTCAGACATGGTCTTTCTTGAATGGATGACTTGTTACTTGTACATTGACTAGAATATTGGTGTAAGAAGGATTTTTTTTTGCAACCTGTAGATATAGACACTGAACAACCATTTTTTCAACTCTAATTTTCTCAACACAAAGGGACATTTATCATAGCCATAGAAACATGATTATTCTAAAATGGAATACACCAAGGAGTACCATCAGAAATATTAACCATTTACAATCATGAATAGTTAACCTAAATCAAATAGATCATTTTTTATCAGCAGGTGTAGTTTCTGTGTATATGATAAATGAATGAAATATCAAGCTGAAATAAAATAGTGAACAAAAATTCAAATACAAGGCCTAATTTATCAAGAGAAACAAACATTAGGATGAAAGAAAAATCATTAAGACTATAGAAAAATCATTAAGGCTAGAAAATCAAGTTCTAGAAAAATCATTTAAACTAGAAAATCAAGTTCTAGAAATGGATGGTTATGATGCTTTGCCATTACAACAATTGAGCATTCATCATTTGGTACTTCTTGGTGTATTCCATTTAAGTTTTTTAGCTACCGTGTTTATGTGCATGTTCTTTATGTGTTTCGCTTCTCTCCCTCGCAAGGGATACGTCGATAGGTAATTAATTTAAAAGCATAATGATTTGACAGTCTTTTTTCAAGATAGGTGTAATCATCATGCTAACCTTAATTAGCAACATTTTTTATATATGTCAAGTACTTATAATCAGTATGCCCAACAAATAGAGACTTAGTAGTAAAAGAATGAGGTTGCATATCCACATCTACCCTAGTAAGTATTAGAGCCTTTCAAATTTGTAAAGAACACAAACTTTGCAAATCAAATTGATATTTCATTAAAATCTATGTTCTTGATCAAGTTCTTAAAGATTAAAACATGAAATAAAAAGAAGATGCAATGAATACAACATGTGCCTTGTAGTGAGGACATTCAAGAGAGGTTTGATGAGTATTCAAATTGCTCAAAGATTGATTTAGAATCAGCAATTGGTGAAGAACATGAAGTGGTGTGTGGTGAATCTGAAGATGAGAAAAATCTAAATTAAGTGGTGTGTGGTGAATCTGAAGATGGAAGGAAAGAAAAGTCCCAAGTTTTGAATTTGGATAGTAGAGGCTCCTTTCCTCATTCTCACAAGTCTACAGATTTGTCACATGGATTAATCAGTAAAGAAGAGGCATCTAGCATTGGCATTCAAGATATAAAGGTTGGGCCTGACCATTACACAAAAAAGGTGCTTGTATCCATTTAAAATTTGTCACCAGGGTATGACCATAATTATGAGTTCATAACAGTGACATAACTCCACTACCTCAAGATATGGCAGCCTTTGGTCAAGAAGAGAACAATGATTTACATCCTATATTTGAGGGTACACATGGTGCAAGCATGGGACATGATGGGAATGATACAACTCATCATAATTAATAAAAGAACTCTTGCCAACATTACAGTACCCACAAATAAAAATAGTCCTAGTATTTGGGTCAATAGATGACAACCTTTCCATATGTTGCCTCACCTATTTGAGGTAATCCAAACTTGGTCCAATTCTCTTAAGAATGGTACACGTCCGTCCAAGTGCAGAATGTTAATATGATTTAGAACAACAGAGAGGGGGGGTGAATCAATTTTTCTCAGGTCCTGATGTATAAAGAAATCTCATAAACGTATCCTTAAATCAGATCCAAAACCAAAACAAACTCGGTCATCACTGATTCAATAATAGAAACATCTAACAATGCAGTCCACTACCTAGCTGTAACTTAACTTGTAAAACATAGCAATGTTTAGATCTAAACATTCACATAAGTATATACACCAGGATTTATAGTGGAAACCCAATTATAGTTTCATCATCAATAGTCCAATTAGCTCCTCTAATAGCATTCACAACTTATTTTATTCTACTACAATATTATGCAATGTTTTCACCTTCTTGCATTCTCATTTCGTCAAACTTACCTCTAAGACTCTCAACCTTTGATTTTAGCACATTCAAGTCACCACCATAGATCCTTGCAAGAGTGTCCCACATATCCTTTGTAGTTGTGTAGTCCCTAATGTCCTCAAATTCTAGATAGCTTAGGGCAGATGCAATTTCCAGTATTGCCTGATTATGTTCTTGCTTAGCTCTCATTTCTTTGGAAATCAAAGGTGCGACAGGTGAGACATAATTGTTCTCAATGTAGTACTTTGCAGAGTCACCAATACGGGCAAGATGCAGCTTCATTAAGCTTTTCCATGCAGGGAAATTTTCTTTGTTCAACTTTGGTAGCTCCTTCTTATACATCTTGATCATTTGCTTCAAGCCCCTTTAAACTTGATATCTGTCAACACTAATAATAAGCAACTGAGCTCTGATACCAATTAAGGTTTGACATTAATGACAATATAATAATTGTTTCTTGATTCAGTTTCCAACTATTTCCCTCTTTGGCATTGATGGCAACACCATATGATATCATCTGAATAACACATGGATTACCAACCAATCCAATATCTTATCTGTCCATCAAAAACTTATTTATAATATCCTTAGCTTCATTCTGATTCAAAATCCTGTAAGCCTCACTCCTATGACCGTTAGAAGTATTAAGATCTCTCTCTATCCTGATTCTTCATTTTAGTACATCATCCTTACCTTCAGTTCATCTCCCTCTTTCCTTTTAGTTCATTAGCTCATCAACTCTTGGTTTTTAATATCATGTGTTATCATATCTCATGTGTTATAATATCAATACATTCTCCCTCTTTGACAAAAATGCCAAAGCAGCAACTATACATCCATCATATGTAGATAATATCTGTGCAACTCAGTGTTTCTCCCTCTTTCATCTTGCTTATGACTAATTCATTGTCTTTGCTTCTCTTCACAACTCTAGGCCAGCCCTAAAGTGTGACAATCTTCTGCATCAATTTGTCAAATGTTCTGTTGTAGCACATTTGATGCAGTGCTCCTAGCTTGTCTAAGTAGCCTCAGTTAGGGGAAGAACCCCAAATTGACTTCTCAAATACTCATGAGCTTCTCTAGGTAAATCTTTAGTGAATATGTCTGCTAATTGTTCTTTTGTATTCACATATTCCATTTGGACTTCTTTGTCTTGTACTAATTCTCTCAAGTAGTGATATTTGATTGCAATGTGTTTGGTCTTAGTGTGCATTACTAGATTCTTAGAAATATTGATAGCACTTGTGTTGTCACAAAAAATAACAACAATTTCAATGATTTATTCTTTCATGCCTATCAACAATTGTTTTATCCATACCAAGTTTGAACAGTTCATTGCAGCAGCAACATACTCGACCTCGACAGTAGATTGGGAAATGCAATTTTGTTTCTTGCTTGTCTAGGAGACTAATCTCTGTCCAAGAAAGAAATCTCCACCACTTGTACTCTTTCTGTCATCTACATTTCCTGCCCAATCAGCATTTGTATAAACTCAGAGTTCAAATTTGTCATCCTTCTTATAATATAGACCATAGTCATGAGCAGTTCCTTTCAAGTATCTCATAATTCTTTTCATGGCCATCATATGTGTTTCCTTAGGATTGGCAGAGAATCTTGCCACAATCCCAACAGCTAATGCAATATCTGGTCTACTATGTATAGCATATTGTAATTTTCCAATCATAGATCTGTACAGAGTTTGATTCACTTCTACAGCATCATTATTCTTAGATAACTTTTGTCTAGTAACCATAGGAGTTCCCACTGGTTTAGCATCTTCCATCCCAAAAGTTTTCAGTATTTCATTAACATACTTAGACTGTGTAATGAAAATTCCATTCTTCTTCTGATATACTTGTAAACCAAAAAAGAATTTGATCTCACCAAACATACTCATTTCAAATTCAGTTTGCATTTCGTTCAAGAAACTTTTACATAATGCATCTTGTCCACCAAAAATAATGTCATCAGCAAAAAATTTTGCCAACAGGATACCTTTACCTTCTTCATCCTTCATGTACAAATTGCTTGTGTCATTTGTTCTTGAAAATCCAATCTGTATCAAGTAGTTTTGCAACCTCGCATACCTATAGATCTCTATAGTTTTTGTTGACCATTAGTGTTTCACACTTAGTCATTTACCTAGGCAATGATGGTCGGTCATCACTACGACCGAGTCATTTTGTAAAGGCTGATTTTTGTATTGTATACTTACCGAGCAGTAGTACTACCGAGTAAAGTCATGGTCACTATATGTTTGTAATATGCCAAGAGTATATTTATTGCTGAGTTACATATATCAATGATTACCGAGTGATAAAGAATTTCAACCGATGTTGAGTATAGTTGATGCCGAGTGCCAGGAATAACTTTTTCCAAGCTAGCCAGAATTGACATACAAGTTTGGAATGGCACAATGATTGAGGTAAACCATTTTTGGTGATAATAATGTTTTGTATTTTGAGGTAATTACTCATCCATATTGTTATCATTGATCCCTATGTAAAACTAAGAGCCAATCAAAAAATTGTATAGTTTAGGTGGCAATAGAAATTAATCTGAACCGTAGATCTTGAAATGGTAAAACATTTTTGTTGTTATATAAGGGAAAGATCTAGATCAGAGACAAGCGTGTGAATTAGAGAGATAAGATTGAATTAGTATGAGAAAATGATCAGAGAAGTATATTCAGAATAGCAAAGTATTCAGACAGAGTTTAGTGACTGAGCTAAGTAGTGAAAGGACAGAATCAAGATAGATCAGATAGAAGAGATCAAAATATAAAGAAAATAGGAGATCTGTAATCTGCATATTAGTGCAAACCAAAAGATTAGGTACTGAGACATTTTGACCAATGTATCAGTGCAAATCTCTTAACCGAGTAGTCTTAGTAGACTTTTGTAAATCTCTTTACCGAGTGCTTACTTTATTGTAAGTTTATAAATCCTTTAACAAGGTAGACTATACAAGTCTTTTAGCTTTTGACAGAGCAGACCTTTCACAGGGTAGATCATGATTTGATCACATTTTGTAAGCCTTAACAAGAAAAACTTATTACTACAGTAGTGAAGATTTGTGGGTGTCATCCCCACCCTAGTTTTACCTTTCAAGGGTTTCTGGGTTACCAAAATCTTGGTGTTATGAGTAATTTCATGTATGCTACTTTATATGTTTTGTTGCTTACTATGATCAAGTTTTGTTTTTACCATGCATAAATTTTTATCAGATCAAAGGGCAAAAGTAGGTAATATCTGATTCACCCCCCCCTCTCAGTATTACTTTCCCACTTATATTTCCAACAATTGGTATCAGAGCAGCAAGGTTTCTCTTAAGGAAGTCTAACCACTTGAGGAAAAAAAGATCTTAAAATGGAAGCTTATAAACTGGGAAAGATCATAGAGAATCAAAAGATTGAAGTACAGCTGGCATTGCAGCAACTGGAAGCAGCCAGAGGAGAATTGAAGAAATCTTTGAGCAAGAGAAGAGAGATTGCAATTCAACAAAATGAGCCACAGTACAAAGAGGAAGACATCTCTAGACTATTTGACAATGGTAACTCTATCAAGAGTGATAAAGCTATAAAAGAACTACTGGAGAAAAATACCATACTAAATGATGACATCAGAACTCTAAGGAGAGAACAAGAAATTCAACCTGTCAGACTTTTTGAATTAATGGAATAGAAAAATAAAGCTAAAGATGATAAGACAATGGCTGAGGAAGACAAAAGACAAATTGTAATTAGACTAGATGAAAGAACAAATGACATGCAAAGATTGACTAATAATCAACTAGACATGGTAAATCAGCTACTGATGGTTAATCAGGAATTGGGTAGAAAAGATATGGAAATCAATCAACTAAGATCTGAGAATGATCAGTTGAAACATGATTTGAGAACTAAAAAAGAGATCAATGAAAGGATGAATAAACCCAATGAAGCTGCAAAATATTTTGAAGAGCTATTAAGATCACCTAGAAGATCCAGTGATAGATCTAGACTTGGACTGAATGAACATTCATCTACTAAAGAAGGAGAATCATCAATGAATGGAGAATAGAAGATGGCTAAATCAAAGAACACCAAACCCACATGTCATCACTGTGGAAAGCTAGGACATATAGCCAACATATGCAGAAGTAAACATGGTAAGTCTGATTCTAAGCCTAAGTTTAATGGACATTGTTTTAACTACAAGAAGCATGGACATCAAGCACATGAATGTAGATTCAAAGCTAGTAATTCATCCACCTCACCCAAGTTTCAAGGAAGTTGTTTCAATTGTCAAAAATATGGGCATAAAGCATTTGAATGTAGATCTAGACCAAGGTGGTCATCAAATGAGAAAACAAAGCCAGTCACAAAGCACAACTATTACAATTGGGATTACAACACCTGGTATAATTGCCATTATTGTGGCAAGTATGGACACATCAGAGCAAATTGCATGAAGACTCACTTTAGAGGTAAATCTAAAATTTGGATGAATGGAAGCATGGTTTGTTACAAATGTAACAAGGTCGGTCACTTAAAGAAAGATTGTAGATCACCTATGTCGAGCAATGAAAATCAGAATGGAGGTATCCATGAGAAACTAAAGAGTCAGATGGAAAAGACATGGAGGAAGAAAGAAGAAGAAAACTCAAGCGAAGCTAGCACATTGGCAATCACCTAATCCAATCGATCAGGTGATCACACTTCTTCTAATAGAGCTTTAAAGGTATGTTTGGAACTGAGTCTTGCAAAGCCTTATCTTTCATCAGTTACTAATAGAGAACCGAACAAAAGTCCACATCAGCATAGATAAAGATGCACTAGGACATATGTGAGCAAAATAGAAATTTTCACTTTTGATGCCAAGCATCAGTGTCAATGATAGAGCTATCAATGCATGTCGAGCACTTGTTATGGCTGAAATTCTATGTACATCGAGCTATATCACAACGGTTATATCGATCAAGCTTGTGAGTTTTCTGAGACAGCTGTAATCTACCTAAATCTATACGAAGCATTTATGCGGCCCTAATCCTATTTTTTCAGATTCTATAAAGCAAAAAGTTTCTGTTAATTTCATTTCACCAGGCTATTCGAGATTTTAGAGAGTGATTTAGAGTTTGAGCAACCAGATTAAGCAAAGCGATTCTGAATTCTCTCAGCGTGCTGTCGGCAAAATTCATCTACAAAGTTATTGACAAAAAGGTACTTTACCAAGAAAATATTTTCTTTTCAAAAATTACAATTTAAAATGGTATCATCTTCATCTACACTAGTCAAGAAACAAGGGACAGAAGTTTTCAATGTGCAACTTGTAAGGAACGAAGTTTTCAAACTAAGGGTATTCAAGACAATGTCAGAAAGTGCAATTAGAGGAGATTTGAACGGAGCCCTATCTTCTATTTTGGAGAATTTGTTACTGATGAATGATGTTAGGTCTTGCTATATGTGCAAAATTGGAGAAATTGGTGATTATGAGATCAGGGAAGCATATGAAAAACTATGTGTCAATGGAGTGCTGAAGCTGGAACATAAGGTTGTTGCCGATCAAGGGTTAGTGCATGCCCTAAATTTCTCACAAAATTTCAAAGTAGAATGAATCAAGATCATTTTGGGTCGAGTACATGACATGTAGTTATGGTTGGAAGATGGACCGGTGAAGATCACAAAGGAAATGATACACAAGGTCACTGGTTACCCTACAATTGACAGGAAGAGAATGATGAAATGTGCAGGAAAAGAGGATATTTAAGAAAACACCCAGGCAGTTTGGAACAAACGCGGCATGAAAATTTCCACCATTACCGATCCAGAAATTGACTTCACTGTTAGAGTCATCTCGCACAAGTTTTATCAATCCAGTCAGTTGGACAGTGTCCCCTGTATGGCAGTGGACCAGGCATGGAAGATTATTAAGAAAGGGCACACATATGACCTTGCTGAGCTCCAGCTAACTCAACTTGCCAAGAATTTGAACTCCATCTGGACGGTGAAGAATTCTATGTGTACGTTTGGTTCCCTACTGATCTGTATATTCTTTTATGTTAAGAAGTGTTTTCCTACACATGGTGATGTAACATGGGATAAGAAGAAGCCCATCACAGCTCAAATAAATGATTTTATAAACTAGATTGGTGATGATTTTGAAGGGATTATGGATAATTATTTCATTGATTTTAAGAAGAAGATGAGGTATAGGACTAGAATCCCTGTGTCTTTGATTGAGAAATATAGCAAAGATATATGTTTTATGGTAGACACAAACTTTACCTATGCATAGGCAGTCCTACCTAGGGTTTCATGGTTAATGCCATTACCCTATGAACTCAACATAGATGAAGCTACTGTAGAAATCACAACTCTCTTAGCTGAGGAAATTGATACAAAGGCACCTTACTTTGGAACATTTGAAGAGGCGAAATCCAAGATTTCTTTGGGATTATTGGCTGCCACTACTAAGAGGAGAAGAAAGAAAATAGTGAAAAATCTAGAAGAGTATGTTAAAGAATCTAAGAAGGATGCACCATTAGATTTGACCCAAGGATTGGGAGAAGATGAATCAAGTGCAACTAGTAATAGTGAGAAAGAAGAAGAAGAAGAGAAGAAACCAGTAATTGCCAAGTCCCCGCCAAAGAGAAGAGTGTTGAAACAAAAAGTGTCAGTGACACCATCACTAAGGCCTCAGACTAGAAGAACTACTACTGAGACTCCTAAGAAGACTCCTACATCTACAAAGCAAAAATCTGCTCAACCTAAGGCAGTGCCGACCAAGGTTATGAAGAAGCCCAGAAGGAAACTTGTTCTAACAGAGGATGATGAAGAAATAGAAAGTGATGAAGCAATAAAGGGGAAGGCTACACAACAAGGTACACATCAATTCATTGTTGATGAATTATGTCTTAAGATTACTAGCACAATAGTAGTAGATGAGGTAAAAAGATTAAAGTTTGGAAAAATGAGTATTGGAGATAAATAGAAAGTTGAGGATGCTATTCTTGAAATGTTATGCATTTTCAAGATGTTGCCAATTGAGATTGAAAATAGAATTCCACAAGAATTATGCAACAGGGTCGCATAGAAATGGGAGTATGCTCTGCAAATAGAGAAGGAAATTAGGGAGAGTACACTAGCACAAGTTGAATCCACTCTCACCCCTATAGACATCAAATAGAAAATTGAGCAATACAGAGGCAAGTTTGATCCTAAACTTAGAGCCTATCTCATTCTTCAACACAAGGTTGAAGATGTTGTGCAAGAAAGTTTAAAAATTTGGAAGAAATTGTATGGTTTGTTACCCACTCTTGATGAAGAATAGGATGAAGAAAAGGATGAAGGAAAGAAGGAAAAGATGCTACCACTTCAACAGTTGTTGAACTTGACATCAAGAAAAATGAAATGGAGACTGATACTCCTAAGGAAGTGAAATCACATGATATATTTGAGGTTCACATTATTGACATACCGGAGGAGAGTCCTATTAAGAATTCATTCTTAACTGAGGATGATTTAAAGAACATGAAAGCAACTGACACACCCCTACCTGGTAGCAACATTGTATTGTTGCAAGTCATGGATTATCCCACCATTATGAGCACACAATCTACCGATGATAATCCTACTCTACCTAGAGTTGCTACTATTGATCAGTTAGTCGGTACAAGTCCTAATGAGGAACCCATCAAGTCGGTACCACTAACTCAATCTGTCGAGGAAGAAGTTAAAGTAGAAAACAACATTCAAAGTCCTCCTAAGGAAGAACACAGCATAGAAGAACAAAGAAGCACATTAGATAAACAAAATGTTAGCCCTCATGCCAAGGAGAAGGAGAAGGGAGAAGAAAACATAAAAGGAAAACTCATTGAAGAACAAGAACCAAAGGAATAAGAGGCAATAAAAGCTCTTGTATAGATGTCGAGTGGAAGCACTCCATCGAGAGGACAAAAGGAGAAAGATGAGGTCACAATTGATGAGGTAATTATTATTCCTAAATGGGATAAGATAATCTTTCTTATGAGAAACTACAGATAATGAAAGATTTGCTGACAAGAAAGACCAAGCAAGTAGAACTTCACAGAGAGCATCAGTAAAAATAGGTTCTTCATGAAATGAAAGATATATTTAATGAATTATATGACTTATCAGATGTAAATAGTTTCGTTCCCATATTGGAACAACTTGTACACATTGTTTAGAAAGTAAATAATGAAGTTAGTTGTGCAAGTGATAAGTTATTTGAATGGTCAGAAAGGAGGTTTGAGACCAAAATAATAGACAAGATATCTACCAAGATAGCAGTACAATAGGTTGAGCTATCCAATTTGGTAAAACAGACCAAGGGATTAGTTGTGAATGGACAGTCTCTATTGGCCAAGATATGTAATGTTGAACTGTTCACAGAGGAAAATCAACAATTGCTCAAGACTCTCAAGCAAGAAATCAAAGCTACAAGTCAGTCCCTGACCTTGGATGCAGACACCAGTGCTGCACATTATGTAAAAATCATGCAGACACAAGGTAAGTTAGCCAAGCTGATGGCTAATGATGGCAAGATTCGTTCTCACCTACTCTCTATTCAAACTGTGTTAACACCGCATCTCGAGGCTATACAAAGAAAATTAGCAAAGGCTAAAACATTGATCCAAAGTGATCCACATCTATCCACAGCTGAGAGCCTTATCAATTTAGCTATTGATTTATAAGTGCAGACAAAAGTTTTGAACATTGCTTCAACTGCTTGGACCGATGCACTCTACATGATCACGGTGCTGCATAAACCTTTTCTGGAGAAAATTTGTGAACTACCTACTGATGAAGAGATTAGTCGTGTCAAAAACAAGGGGGAATCATCATGACACGAGTCAGGACAAGGGCATAATAGGGACAGGTAATAAAATTTTGAATGTGTATATATATCTCAGGGGGAGTATTAGGCTAGTACAAACATTTTTGTAAATTGTGTATACCAATGTCATGACAAAGTGTTTTTGCCACTAATGTCAAAGGGGGAGATTGTAGATCTCTATAGTTTTTATTGACCATTAGTGTTTCACACTTAGTCATTTACCTAGGCAATGATGCTCGGTCATCACTACGACCGAGTCATTTTGTAAAGGCCGAGTTTTGTATTGTATACTTACTGAGCAGTAGTACTACCGAGTAAAGTCATGGTCACTATATGTTTGTAATATGCCGAGAGTATAGTTATTGTCAAGTTACATATATCAATGATTACCGAGTGAAAGAGAATTTCAACCAATGCTGAGTACAGTTGATGCTGAGTGCCAAGAATAACTTTTGCCGAGTTAGCCAGAATTGACATACAAGTTTGGAATGGCACAATGATTGAGGTAAACCATTTTTGGTGATAATAATGTTTTGTATTTTGAGGTAATTATGGAGATAATTACGTATCCATATTTTTATCATTGATCCATATGTAAAACCAAGAGCCAATAAAAAAATTATATAGTTTAGGTGGCAATAGAAATTAATCTAAACCGTAGATCTTGAAATGGTAAAACATTTTTGTTGTTATATAAGGGCAAGATCTAGATCAGAGACAAGTGTGTGAATCAAAGAGATAAGATTGAATTAGTCTAAGAATATGATCAGAGAAGTATATTCAGAATAGAAAAGTATTCAGATAGAGTTTAGTGACCGAGCTAAGAAATGAAAGGATAGAATCAAGATAGATCAGATAGAAGAGATCAAAATATAAAGAAAATAGGAGATCTGTAATCTGCATATTAGTGCAAACTGAAAGATCAGGTACTGAGACATTTTGACCAGTGTATCAGGGAAAATCTCTTAACCGAGTAGTCTTAGTAGACTTTTGTAAATCTCTTTACCGAGTGCTTACTTTATTGTAAGTTTATAAATCCTTTAACAAGGTAGACTATACAAGTCTTTTAGCTTTTGACAGAGCAGACCTTTCACAAGGTAGATCATGATTTGATCACATTTTGTAAGCCTTAACAGAAAAAACTTATTACTGTAGTAGTGAAGATTTGTGGGTGTCATCCCCACCCTAGTTTTACCTTTCAAGGGTTTCTGGGTTACCAAAATCTTGGTGTTATGAGTAATTTCATGTATGCTACTTTATATGTTTTGTTGCTTACTATGATCAAGTTTTGTTTTTACCATGCATAAATTTTTATCAGATCAAAGGGAAAAAGTGGGTGATATTTGATTCACCCCCCCCCCCCTCTCAGTATTACTTTCCCACTTATATTTCCAAAATTTGGTATCAGAGAAGCAAGCTTTCTCTTAAGGAAGTCTAACCACTTGAGGAAAAAAAGATCTTAAAATGGAAGCTTATAAACTGGGAAAGATCATAGAGAATCAAAAGATTGAAGTACAGCTAGCATTGCAGCAACTAGAAGCAGCCAAAGGAGAATTGAAGAAATCTTTGAGCAAGAGAAGAGAGATTGCAATTCAACAAAATGAGCCACAGTACAAAGAGGAAGACATCTCTGGACTATTTGACAATGGTAACTCTGTCGAGAGTGATAAAGCTATAAAAGAACTACTGGAGAAAAATACCATACTAAATGATGACATCAAAACTCTAAGGAGAGAACAAGAAATTCAATCTGTCAAACTTTGTGAATTAGTGGAACAGAAAAATAAAGTTGAAGATGATAAGACAATGGCTGAGGAAGACAAAAGACAAATTGCAATCAGACTAGATGAAAGAATAAGTGACATGCAAAGATTGACTAATAATCAACTAGACATGGTAAATTAGCTACTGATGGTTAATCAGGAATTGGGCAGAAGAGATTTGGAAATCAATCAACTAAGATCTGAGAATGATCAGTTGAAACATGATTTGAGAACTGAAAAAGAGATCAATGAAAGGATGAATAAACCCAATGAAGCTGCAAAATATTTTGAAGAGTTGTTAAGATCACCTAGAAGATCCAGTGATAGATCTGGACTTGGACTGAATGAACATTCATCTACTAAAGAAGGAGAATCATCAATGAATGGAGAACAGAAGATGGCTAAATCAAAGAACACCAAACCCACATGTCATCACTGTGGAAAGCCAAGACATACCGCCAACATATGCAGAAGTAAACATGGTAAGTTTGATTCTAAGCCTAAGTTTAATGGACATTGTTTTAACTGCAAGAAGCATGGACATCAAGCACATGAATGTAGATTCAAAGCTAGTAATTCATCCACCTCACCCAAGTTTCAAGGAAGTTGTTTCAATTGTCAAAAATATGGGCATAAAGCATTTGAATGTAGATCTAGACCAAGGTGGTCATCAAATGAGCAAACAAAGCCAGTCACAAAGCACAACTATTACAATTGGGATTACAACACCTGGTATAATTGCCATTATTGTGGCAAGTATGGACACATCGGAGAAAATTGCATGAAGACTCACTTTAGAGGTAAATCTAAAAGTTGGATGAATGGAAGCATGGTTTGTTACAAATGTAACAAGGTCGGTCACTTAAAGAAACATTTTAGATCACCTATGCCAAGCAATGAAAATTAGAATGGAGGTATCCATGAGAAACTAAAGAGTCAGATGGACCTAGCTTTTACATACCAGCCTAGCTTTGTTCCTAGTGATTTCACCATTTTCATTCATCTTATTCCGAAATACCAACTTTGTTCCTATAACATTCTTGTTTTCAGGTCTTGGCACTAGAGTCCAAGTATCATTCTTCTCAATTTGATCAATTTCTTCATTCAATGCTTATATCCAGTCTTCATTTTCCAATGCTTCTCTAGTTTTCTTTGGTTCAAATTTACATAGTAGACATGTTGGATCCTTAGTCTTCCTTCTGGTCTGGATTCCAGTATCTTTGTCTCCAATTATCTGTTCAGGCTTATGATGTCTTCTCACATATTTTGCCAAAATAGGTTCATCTATTCTCTCCTCTATTTCATCATGTTCCTCAACAAGATTGTCAAATTCAACTTCAGAATGCTCGGCAACCTCTTCCTGATATTCAACAGCATTTTCTTATAGCTCATCATGTTCTTGTTCCTTCTCTACACTGTTTTCCTCACACTCGGTAGCTTCTGTCTGTCGGTCGGCATTGCTTACCTGAGACTCAGCATCAGGTGCAAGTCTGTTACTTGCCTCTTCTTCCTCTTCAATGTACACAAAAGATCTATAATCTTCTGGTTCTCTTTTACTGTCAGCTTCATTTCTTTTTGCATACTCATCAATTTTGACATTCACACTTTCCACAATTTTGTTAGTGTTAGAGTTCAAACACTTGTAAGCTTCAATTTTTGTGGAGTACCCTAGGAATATGTCTTCATCACTCTTAGCATCAAAATTTCCATTCCTAGTGTCTTTTAATATATAGCACTTACTTCCAAAGATTCTAAAGTATTTAACACTCAGTGCATGCCCATGCCATAATTCATAAGGTGTCAGATTTGTACCTTTCTTGATCTGTACCTGGTTAAGAGTGTAGATAGCAGTGCTTATAGATTCTCTCCAATATTTCTATGCCACATTCTTTTCAATCATCAATGTCCTTCCACAATCCAAGATAGATATGCTTCTCCTTTCTATTATACCATTCTATGGAGATGTTCTAGGTGCAAACATCTATCTTTTAATTCCTCTATCATTGTAAAATAGATTAAATCCATTTGATGTAAATTCTCCACCTCGGTCAGATCTAAGACATTTTAGGTTCCTACCTATCTCCTTTTCAACCTTAGCCAAATACCACTTAAAGTATTGAAAAGCTTCAGATTTTTCTTTTAGAAACATCACATGCATCATCCTAGTATGATCATCAACAAATAAGATAAAGTATCTAGCACCACAGTAAATTTGTACACCCATAGGTCCACAAAGGTCAGTATGAACCAAGTCTAAAATGTTTTCAGAAGTAAAGGATTTGCTCTTGAAACTTGACTTTGTCATTTTTCCTAACTGGCATTCCTTGCACATCACATTCTCAAGTTTATGTGGCAATGAAAGATGAATCTGATGAGGATGAGAAAATTGCATTGATATCCTATGTGAACAAGAATGATAAATAGATTATTGATAGTGGTTGTTCACATCACATGACTGGTGACAAAAATAAGTTTGAGACCTTACATCATTACAGAGGTAAAAGTGTAAAATTTGGTAATGATGCACCATGTCCTGTTAGAGGAAAAGGTTTGATTAAACTAACTGATAAGATATCTTCTAAAAATACATATTGGGTTGAAGGTCTTAATTACAATTTCTTAAGTGTTTCTCAGCTTAACAAAATTGGTTATCGAGTGGAATTTCATCACAAGGAAGCTAAAATATTTCATGATGTTGGAGAACTGATTGGAAGTGGAGATCAGACTAGCGGTAATTTGTTCTATCTTGACCTATCTGAAGAAACATGTTTGATTGCACAACTTGATGATATTTGGTTATGGCATAAAAGTTTGTGTCATGTAAACTTTGACAATCTGGTAGAGATAAGTAAGAAGAAAAAGGTAAGAGGTCTACCTAGATTGAAGAAACCTGGCTCTGATACCAATTGTTAATATGATTTAGAACAACAAAGAGGGGGGGTGAATCAAGTTTTCTCAGGTCTTGATGTACAAAACAATCTCATAAACTTATCCTTAAATCAGATCCAAAACCAAAACAAACTCGGTCATCACTGATTCAATAATAGAAACATCTAACAATGCAGTCCACTACCTAGCTGTAACTTAACTTGTAAAACATAGCAATGTTCAGATCTAAACATTCACACAAGTATAAACACTAGGATTTATAGTGGAAACCCAATTATAGTTTCATCATCAATAGTCCCATTAGCTCCTCTAATAGCATTCTCAACTTCTTTTATTCTACTACAATATTGTGCAATGTTTTCACCTTCTTGCATTCTCATTTCATCAAACTTACCTCTAAGACTCTCGACCTTTACTTTCAGCACATTCAAGTCACCACCATAGATCCTTGCAAGAGTGGCCCACATATACTTTGTAGTTGTGTAGTCCTTAATGTCCTCAAATTCTAGATAGCTTAGGGCAGATGCAATTTCCAGCATTTCCTAATTATGTTCTTGATTAGCTCTCATTTCTTTGGCAGTCAAAGGTACGATAGGTGAGACATAACTGTTCTCAATGTAGTACTTTGCAGAGTCACCAATACTGGCTGGATGCAACTTCATCAAGCTTTTTCATGCAAGGAAATTTTCTTTGTTCAGCTTCAGTACCTCCTTCTTATACATCCTGATCATTTGCTTCAAGCCCCTTTAAACTTGATATCTGTCAACACTAATAATAAGAAACTGAGCTATGATACCAATTAAGGTTTGACATCAATGATAATATAACAATTGTTTCAATTCAGTTTCCAACATAGAAACCTTCAAATATTTGTAGTGGTAAAGAGAATCCCCATATTTTATCAGCCTAACATAGTCTTTGGCGACTTTGGTAATGAGAACCTCAAAATAGAGAAAAGAAACTTAGTAAAACTAGTCTATGCCATTGTTTGTGGGGGTACAGTCATGATAAGTGCCTCTCAAACCTCTCCAAACATGTAAGACTGACTTTAAATACTTTATTGATCTCTTCTAAACATTAACCAAATCAAACCTACATTTGAATCCACGCACAATAACCCAAAATGAAGGGTTGTGTATCCTTTAATGAATCTCAGTCACTGGTAACGCATGGATAGTCAAACTACTAGTCTCCAAAGCATTCAATAAGTGAATATGAATGTTTGCAAACTACTCCCAACAATTCTTAAACATACGTTATTGTTTAAGAATTGTTGGGACTGGTCCTTTGGCGTGTATTAAACAGAATAGAATTTTCAACATATTATTATCATTCTATTTCTTTGTTGTAAACATGCCATTGGTTTAGTTTTAATCTATTGGTGTCGTGCCCTAGCCCATGATTTATCTCTATTATTTGATGTTATTCACTATTTTGAAATGTTGATTGTGGTTATCAAATGGAAAAAATAGAAAAGAAAAAAAATTTAACACGAAAAGAAATTTACAAAATTGAACGAATGGCATGTTTACAACAAATAAATAAAATGATAATAATATGCTAAAAATTCTATTCTGTTTAATACACACCAAAGGACCAGTTGTATGAGTGGATTGTATTTAATACATGCCAAAGGACCAGTTGTATGAAATTGTCAATCACATGGGATTTCACTATTGTATGAGTGGATTGTGCAGGAACAGTTAACATTAAACAAGGAGAAAACTCCTCAACACATCTTGGAAACCATTGAATTCAATAATAAATTAGACCTAACACCAACACTATTACTTCCATTCACTTCTACTAAGAATAAAGCATTTAATCCATTCAACATTACATATAATCATTAAACAGTTACATTTCTTGACTGTGTAGAGGAACAGTCATGACCAAAACGATCAAAAGTACTTTCACCCTTGCACAAGTTATTCCAAACTTCAAGTAAAATGAGAAATATGCTGTATCAAATCATTCATATTCATAGTAACCATTCAAAGGATCATTTTGTCAATGAACCCTCTGACTATACCCCTGCGGCAGAGAAAGGAAACCTAAAAATAGAGAAAGGAAACTTAGTAAAACCAGTCTATGTCGCTATTTGTGAGGGTACAGTCATGATAAGTGCCTCTCAAACCTCTCCAAACATGTAAGAATGTCTTTAAATACTTTATTGATCACTTCTAAACATTAACCAAATCAAACCTACATTTGAATCCACACACAATAACCCAAAATGAAGGGTTTTGTATCCTTTAATGAATCTCAATCATTGGTAATGCATGGATAGTCAAACCAGTAGGTTCCAAAGCATTCAATAAGTGAATATGAATGTTTGAAAACTTTCCTCTCAACTTCCCCAACCACTCCTAATCGGTTAGAGGGATTAGTTGAGTTTTTAGACACTAAAACTTCTTAAACATACTTTATCTGATATGATGAATTATTAATAAAGGTCTAATATACAATGGTCATGCCAGTAATATCAACAAACGTGAATCCAAACATTTCAAAATAGTGAATCGATATCCTTGAGCACAAGCACCAATAACATCAAATAATGGAGATAAAGCACGGGTTAAGGCATGACACTAGTAGAATGTGGTCATTTCAGTGAGGATTCATGATCAAATAAAATAAAATGCATTTGAAATTTGTGGTCGAATATGATCCCAGAGGCTCGAAAGATGTTGCCTGTCAAAGATACCAATCAAAGATGAAGATATCACATACCTTCTCTCGCACTCAGCTTTCATGAAGGAAGATTTGATAGCCAAATCTTCCTTGTACCACATGAAGAACATGCCATTGGTTCAGTTTAGCATGTTATTATCATATCAAATAAAGTATGTTTAAGAATTGTTGGCAAGGATAGGAATAGTGGAGATTATAGAAATATCTCTCTAACCAATTAGGAGTGGTTGGGGAAGTTGAGAGGAAAGTTTTCAAACATTCATATTCACTTATTGAATGCTTTGGAGACTATTGGTTTGACTGTCCATGCGTTACCAATTACTGAGATTCATTAAAGGATACAAAACCCTTTATTTTGGGTTATTGTGTGTGGATTCATCCGCTTTAGCCAGGAAGATCAAGAAGATGGGGCAAGAGGACATTTTGGTAGAAGAAGTATTTAAAGATATTTGCATGTCCCCTATCCGTGAAATCAAGACTATAGGTGATGAAGACCATGTTGAGGATGAGGGGGTCTTAATCAAGGAGGGGCATAAGATGAATTTGTCTTGAGAGATGGGGAAGGAATTTTGGAAAATAGAAAAATCAAGAAAAATAAATCTAAGTCCAAAAAGAAACTAAACTACAACAAGAAGCAACAGAAAAGTTTTCAGGAGTTTGGAACAACATTTCAAAATCCATGAATGGTATGGGTAAGGTGACCTTCATTCTTGGTCATGACTTCAATGAAACATTGGATATGGCTAATAAGAAAGGGAGCAAGGGGACTATGAGAAGGATCCAATTTGATTTTTAGATCTTTGTCACCAAAAATGGATTGTGGGAAGTTAAGACCAAGAATGGGGTGTTTGCATGGATGAATTGGAGACATGGATTCTCACACATCATAGAGAGATTGTACCATTTTTTCTAGAAAGAGAATGGGTATCCCTTCCCTTGATCTTTGAGGAAAAAATACTTCCCATGACTCGGTTGAATCACTTTCCAGATGCTTTAGTTTTGTAGAAGGATTTGGTAGACTTTTACTCATCACTATGGTCATCACAGGATGGAGTGATATATAGTAGAGAGCTATATAGGGATGGTTGATAGTGTTCCTTGAGGGAAGGAGGATTGTGAAAGACTTGTTATCATTGTATTGTGTATTTCCAATATGTTTGAATGCAGGGCAGACCAAGAGAATGAAGGATCACTCATTGATTGCATGAGAACCCAGTTTTGAAGGGTCACTGGTTGAGGGGATAGTCAAGGTTTGGATGTTGATAGGGTTCCTTGAGGGAAGGGGGATTGTGAAAGACTTTTTATCATTGTATTATGTATTTCCAATATGTTTGGATGCAGGACAGATCAAGAGAATGAAGGATCACTCACTAATTGTATGATAACTATAACACCCTCTCTAATGATTATACTTGGACTCTTTGATTTGGACATTTTACATTATGATGAATAGAACTATGTATTTACATTTATATCTATGATATGATTATTAGATATTTAGACATACTCAATTATGATTATTGTTTAATATTTATGAAATTTGGAAATCATTTATCTTATATATCCAAGGATTTGGAAGCTAATCATTATATATATGTGATGCCTCATGCTTTATGTATATGTGATTTATGTGTTATTATGACTCGGGATGAAGTCGTAGTTACTCACTTAGTTGAGGTCCACATGATGTATCAATCCTGGTCATCTGTTTGCATATGTCTTATTATTTATCTATGCATATGTATCTCTTCTTGGTGATGCAGGCTTGCAGGTACCAGGCATCATCTCCACCTGGCTTCATAGGTCTGAGCGATCCCTCAAAATCCTCGATCATTGTTGTTGTTCAAAGATGGTCCATAGTTCACACATGGGAAAACCCTATAGTTTTAATTATTTTGCCCAATCTCTTGTTTTGGTTTTGGGTTGATTTGAGTTCTTTATTTTATATAACATTTGATGTCAGTCTCATTATTTGGTTATGGGATATGTAGGATAATGATGTTATTTTCTCTCTCTATGTGTTAATCATATATACAAAGTATGCATATATGGGTGCACATGTATATGCATACCTATATATATTCGTCTATTGATGTGTTTGTAATTATGTTCTTATGAGCGTATTAGTCATAATCACGATTCTATTTATTTTGATGTATAAGGTGGCTTTAGATAAATATACTAAATGCAAAGTGAATAAACAAAAATAATAAATATAATATAAAAGTAAATAAAACTAATTACCTACTCCTATATTTACTCCTACTTTATAGACTCTCTCTTTCTCTCTCTCTCTCTCTCTCTCTCTCTCTCTCTTGTATATCTTGTTAGTATAGAGGGTGGGAGTGGAACTCAAGACCTCTAGTTTGTAAGGGGTCCCAAGTTGTCATTGGGTTAGTGACTTCCTTGAGAAGCATACCCATATATATTTTATTTATATAAGAGTTAATTGCTATTAATTATAAAATAGTAATAAAGAGTTTATAGTATTAATAATGTTTTAATAATAGTGGTAAAATCCAACTTATGTTAGTAGTTACCTAATATTCATCACTATTATATTTTGTGAAAAATATGAATTAGTAAGTGGGTTCAAAATATAATGTATTTGATTTAAAATAATAATATTCACAATAAAATAAATATTTATAATATTAGTAATAATATGTCTTACTATGGTATATGTACCATAAGCATATGGGTGCACACATATGCCTATGAATACATATATAAATTTATATATATTATTATATAATAATTTAATTATGTGGAGGAAATTATTATGAGATTATGGTAAGTATATGATATAATTATGTTTGGGAAATACCTTGGTAAATTACCATAGTAAGTAATTCCTAAAATCTTTAATATATATATATATATTGTCATCCTCAAAATGAGGAGACATAGATTTAAATATTATTAAACAAAATTTATGTATCCCTTCACGATAATGGTTTTGAAAATCATAATATTAGCAAATAACTAATATAGTTAGGATGGTTGCATCGGTTGGATTACCCGTGCAGCCACCTTCCCCAATCTATATACAGGGAGGAACTCCTGTGTGAAGGGAGGGGGATAGGAATTAATAAAATTATGTTTATAGTAGAATTATATTTGTGGGGAGAGAGAAATAAATGAACAGGAGGGAGATTTACGTTTGTGTGAAAAGATGAAGAAAAGAAGATTTCACGGAGGGGCATATTGAGAATCAAGAAAAGCAATGTACCAACACATACATAATAGAGTTCAACATACATTCAATAATGAACCCTCTGAACATCTCTAACAGAGAAAAGAGGTGAGTACCCTTAACCAGTTCTGTGATATTAATTTATTTGTATGCTAGGTGAAACTACTTTAAATTTTGTTCCATTGTTGATAAATATTTCCACTTATTTCTTCCTCGTCCATTAATGTTTTTACCACTCTATTGCTTTAAATTTTTTTGGATATCTTATGCGGCTATTTATATTTGTTTATGCTTTGTAGGAGACAAGTTAGGGTATCAAATAAAATATATATTATGGGTTTAGAATCTTAATATTTTAACAATATTGATTTATCTTTTAATCTCGTTTTGTAAATTTGTAGATTATATTAAATTGATATTAATATTCCTTCATGATGTCTTATGGTTAATTTGTGTAATTTAATAATTTTATTTTATTGAACACTATTTCTTTATGTTTTAGATATTGTAATGAATTACCTCTCAGATTAAATAAGTGAGTTTTGTTTCAGAAAAATCTGCTCACACTTGGTTATGATATTTTAAAAATTAATTCTAAATTTCTCTTCTTCACATTCTTCCCTTTCTGAAACATATTTAAGTTTTTAATTTGGTTAACGTATGTGAAAATTATAGCTATTTTAAGTCAATGTTATTTTATTAAAATTTAACAATTACCACAAATTGTAATAGAGTATGAATATTTAGAAACATAGTTATTTTGTTTAATATAAATTAACACTAGATCAAAAGAAATATTATCCTTTGGATACTTAAAAATGACTTGGCATAATAAGAAGGTGCTAGAATATTTATATATGCAATAGTGGTATTGGTTGATTTTGAGTTTTATTTTTTTAAGTGAAATAACTCTTTTTCTATTAATAAGAATTATAGATAGTTATAAAATTATTATTTTATTTATATGATCAACAATTTTCAAATTAAAACAATAAGGAAATCCTATGTCTTGAGGCTTTGCTTATCTCATAAGTTTAGAAAGATAATCTTTTAAGTCATTTCTTAAAAATTTGAAAGTTATTGGAAGATAATCTCTTAGTTAATGACTTGTGCTAATAAATTGATTCCACCTTAAAACTATTAATTTTTAACTATTTTAATTTTGTAACTAATGTCCACATATTGTTTACTATATAGTTTAAAGAATATTCATTGCATGAATATGGTAAATAATCCATTTAGTACACTCGTTATATTATAATAGATATTTATTTGTCATTCATTTCTCAAGGCCTTATAGAATAGTCATATTTATTGAATTATTATTTTGATAGAGTTTCTAAGTTCACACTATTATAAAATTATTATTATTATTATTACCGGTGGTGAATCTTGTAAAGATATTGATTTTATTTTTAATTATATAAGAAATGATTATTAGAATTATAATAAAAGGGTTGGACAAACCTCCCTTGTATCTTTCTTGTTTATTATGTAAGCTATGATTTAGGATTAGTACTTTATAAACTAGATACCTAATAAAAGACAATGATATATTATTTTATAATAGTATGATTTTAACTCTACCTTGAGTTGTGGATTTAGTATCAGGTTATGGATTAAGTATAGGACTTTATTTAGGTTCCACCTAAGTGGGTGGCAGCCAAAGGGAAAACTATTTGGGGAACAAGACCCTAGAAAGGGTTGCATACCCGCTTTCTTGATTTTATAAATAGATAGTCTAGAATGGGGCGAGTCAAACTACAAAGTCTCTGAGCGTAAACGTAGGCAAGGCCATCAATGATGAGCCCCCGAGGCTTAGGTCCAATCCCTTAGGGTTTGTCTTTAAGTTTCTAATGCAATGATTTCACTTCTTCTTAATAATGATTCTCATAGCTAAGCTATCAATAAAGAATTTATTTATGATGGAATTTTATCTAATGTTTGCATCTAGATGTTTAGACATGTGTGTAGTTACAGGTGTTGGACATGGTGGTCATCATGTAAAAGAAAGTTAGTGATATTCAGGTATGCAAGAATAATAATTTGTTAATTGAGAAGGACAAGTAGTATGATCTCTTTATTCTCTTGACTTCTAGTAACATTAAATAAATCAAATTAGATTATGTTCTATTACTATATTGGAAAAAAATTGTATAGTGTGTATGACTTAATGAGTATAATGTCCTTGAGCCAAGGGTTCCTTGGTGGGACATTACAATAACCTAGTTTTGAAGGGTCACTAGTTGAGGGGACAATCAAGGTCCAGATGTTGATAGTGTTCCTTGAGGGAAGGGGATTGTGAAAGACTTGTTATCATTGTATTGTGCATTTCCAATATGTTTGGATGCAGGGCAGACCATAAGAATGAAGGATCACTCACTGATTGCATGATAACCTAGTTTTGAAGGGTCACTGGTTAAGGAGACAGTCAAGATCTGGATGACTGGGTCATTTGAGGATCCTATTTCTTTGTATTAATTTCTATTCAAATTGGATGCATGGATTTCTTATGAATTATCAGCTACTATGTATCCTACAACTACATTTGTAAATCTGCATATACTTCTCTAGGGTTGTAAGCCACTTAGGGATCAAAATAGAGAAAATAAATCAAAATCATTATTTGTCCTATTTCCTTTTAACAAAGTCTCAACTATCAAGTCTTTTTCTACCAAGTTGTGTGTCTCTTTGTGAGCATTTTTCACTCACTGATTGCATGATAACTTGGTTTTGAAGGGTCATTGGTTGAGGGGACAATTAAGGTTTGGATGACTGGGCCATTTGAGGACCCTATTTCTTTGTATTAATTTCTAATCAAATTGGATGCATGGATTTCTTGTGAATAACCAGCTGCTATGTATCCTGCAATTGCATTCGTAAATCTGCATATACTTCTCTAGGGTTATAAGCCACTTAGGGATCAAAATAGAGAAAATAAATCAAAATCATTCTTTGTCCTATTTCCTTTTAACAAAGTCTCAACTATCAATGATACAATACATTTGATGCCCTAAGCTATCAATACAAATGGCACCTACCTAGAAGCTCATGGGCTATCCATTTGATAACCACGGTCAACATTTCAAAAAAATGGACATCCTTGAGCAAAAGCACCAATAACATCAAATAATGGAGTTAAAGCACGAGCTAGGGCACGACACCAGTACAATGCAGTCATTTTAGTGAGCATCTCAGTAATATACAATGGCATCATTAAATGTGCTAGTAATATCAACAAATGTGAATCCAAACATTTCAAAATAGTGAATCGATATCCTTCAGCACAAGCACCAATAACATCAAATAATAGAGATAAAGCACTGGCTAGGGCACGACACCAGTAGAATGTAGTCATTTTAGAGAGCATTCATGATCAAATAAAATGCAATGCATTTGAAATTTGCAGTCGAATATGATGCCAGAGGCTTGAAAGATGAAGAAATCACATACCTTCTCTCGCGCTCAGCTTTCGCTCATTTTCTCCCACTCAATCATAATAAAAATGATTTGCCGCTTCACTTTTTTTTTATCTATACCCCAAAACTATCAGAATTTCGATGGTCAATTTAAAACCCATTGGAATACCGACACCATCAGGGCCTATTTTTTTAAAATAAAATTCATTAAAAAAAATTACCCGTCAGAATTTTCTTTCAAAATTTTGCCCCAAATGTAGTAGTGACTTGACATATTAAAGTTTCTTAACAAAATAATACATTGCAATTGTTAGGATTAGGTAATACTAAGAGGGGAGTGAATCAATATTACTAAAATTTGATTTAAACTTTAACCAATTATAAATAAACCATAATACTGCTGAAATAAAAAGAACAATAAAACATAACACATAACTCATGACACCATGATTTGTTCTCAAGGAAACCTTGGTTAAGGGAAAACCCCGGTGGGGATGGTACCCACAACTATGCACTAAAATATTGTGTCCCTATTAGGAGTTGATGATTACATAGTACAATTCCTTGTTAAAGGATTACAAAACCATGTTAAGGGTATACAAAACACCTGGTTAAAGGTGGTGACCAAACAACTCTTACAATCAAAACTTGTTACAAAGAGTTCTCCAAAATGTGAACAATACAAGCACTTATCTTGCTTAGATGGTTCCAGTTATAGCTCTACTTCTTACTTATCTTGCATTTGATCTATGTTCTCAGATTTGCAACCTTGCTTCATGCTCTTAACAAATCAATATCACTTTCATAAAAGCACTCTATACTTATACAAAAACTTCTTATCCAGTCAGCTTCACAAATACCATACAAAACATAATAATTAATTATGTAAAGGGTAAGTATGAAGTTGGTGATCATATATCACCAAAGAGTCATCAATATACTCCATTCACCTTAACTTAGCACATTACCATACCAAGTAACCTTACCGTAATCACCGCAACTGCTCATATGCCCTGTTATATTCATTTTACTATCTTCACATACCTTCTGAACACTATATCTTACTTATATGATCACCAAAAATTATGCAGTCTTAACTGAAGCATATACACATACAAAAATAACTTTTTTTACCTTTGCAAGCCATAATACCTTGTAAATATTCATCGCTGACCAAAACTATAACAATGTACCTTGTTACCCTAATTCTTGACTTGGTCATTTTTATGACTATGACTCCAGTACTAAATCTCTCATCATCTGATCACTCTAGCATAAGTGTTGCCATAAATGACAACCCTCAAGTGATCCCTAGTACTCCACAACATCACTTGCCAACAATCTCTCCCTTTGGCATTGATGGCAACACTTAGAAAAATGACTAAGTGTCAAAGTACAACTTTTTTTTCTCTTTTATACTTTTTTGTTTTATACATCTTTTTCTTCTCTCCTTTGCTACTCTCCTCATTTGTCTTCTACTCTCCTCATTTGTCTTTCTCTTCCTCTCCCTTTGACATTAATGGAAAAGGTTCATTCAAAATTTCAAAAAAACTTAAGCACAAAAGGATTTAGTGCTTACTCACCAATTTTAAGACATCTTGGAAGGATTTTTCCAAGGTCTTTATTTCCTTAGCCCGTGACTTTATTAAAAGCTCACTGACATGGATTAGTCCATTCAGTGCATATGAAGTGGTCTTTGCTGCTTTAAGCTCAATGGGTGTAGACAAAGTCATTGATCTCTCAACCTTTTTCATCTCTGAAAGATGAGTCTCAAGCATTGAAAGATTAGGGGTCAATAGGCTTCTTAACAAGCCAAATCTATCTACCACTCTCCCTTTCTCTGTTTCCAGTATATTGATCTTATCTAACAGCCTGGATGTCTCTTTATCTATTTCGCTCACATTTTGTAAAGATGATTCACAACTGTCCATCAGATTTTCAAGAGTATCCCTATCCTTGGCTATGATCTCCTCAATGTTATTTACATGCCTGCAAGGATGTATGCAGTAGATGTAAATTTTCTTGCCTTGTGCTACACAACTCTTGGGTTTAAGAGTTGTAACCTTGAGAATGTCTAAGTCCCATGAAATGGACTGACAAACTTCTCTCAACTTCTTCTCCAAAAATCTCATTTCTTCCTTATCTTCTACAACCTTTACTAATGAGTCAAAATGACTATCAAAACTATCCAGTACCATACCTATATTTTTAGCTTCATCCTTTTCTTGAAGGATAATAGGTGTGGGAAGTAGTTTATTTACTATTTCTATAGCCCTAGCCATTACCTTTACTCTTTTGTCACCTTTCTGCACTGACCTTTCTTTATCCTTGGTGAAGGCCATGAAGGATAGCCTCGTAAGCTCATCCTCATCCATGATATCTACATCAGCACTTACCAGTTTGGTCATGCTTTCCAACAATAAGGTAGAAGAGGTGTCAGGTTCTGATTTTTGCTCCATTCTAATCTCAACTATTTTCTCTATTTCAGTCTCTTCTTCCTTCCTTTCCTATCATTTATCTTCTTGTTTCTCCCCTATTTTATCTTTCTCTTCCTATCCTTGGACTTCAACTTCCATTGCATTGCCCAAATTATCCAAAAATGGATCATTTATATCATGCAAAGTGTCAAGGGTCACAGGCACACTAGAGATAAGAAATTTGGTGCATGCTTGCTTTTTCACTTTCATATGCTATATTGGAACTCTCTCCCAATCCCAAAGACATAGGTTAAGTGACCTTAGGAGGTCATGTTCTCTTTGGCATGTCACTCATTAAGATTTGATCTAATTCCTTGTGAGTGTCCTCAATTACTTCATCATACTTTCTTGTCATGATTTTTACTAGTCTAGCCTTTGTTCTTGTTACCCTCAATTTTTATCAACCCTTGGCTTTAGTCTTGGTTAGGAAAATCCTAAGTCGAAGTTGAACTTGAACTTATTCCAAGTCCAAGTTCAAGTTCAAGGTCATGTTCTAGTTCTTTTCAATTCGAGTCATGTAGTGCCACATTTTGTTTGTCATTTCAAAAGTCTTTTGGTCTTCAAAGTTGAACTTGAACCTGAACCAAGTCCCGAACCTTATGTTTAGTTCAAGTTTGAGTTCATGGTTGAAATGCAATAAATAACTCATGGAATATTTGGTGGGATTATTCTTACATGCCGTAAAAGGTTTCCAGTTTCAAGCACTTTGGGTGTTTAATTAGTTTTGGCAAGTTGTCATACAGGGTAGTTAAATCCGACAAGATAGCTCATGCATGTGAAGTAGTGGAAGTGACAGTTGACGGTGTGATGTAGTAAGGATCATTATTGCACAGAGATGGTAATCAGAGAATGTCCTAGGGAATTGAGATTTTCATGCTAATTAAACTTGGGAATTAATGATAGGTAACTCCAGATGTCATGTCAATCATTCCTTCATTAAGATAATTTTTGAGGCTGTACTGTGGGGATTTACTAAATCTTAAGAGCCATTGTTAATAAAGGAAGAATGATTAAGACATTTCTGTTAATTATTTTGGATTTAGGTAGAAGAAGGAGTGATGGAATTGGTGGTGAGAAAGTTCCAGTGATCTGGTGTGCAGAAAATCAGTGAGTTCCTCTTTTCCTTGCAATTTTTAGTTTATTCAGAAGAGCTCATTATGTTTGTAAGTCTTTTGACAGCTTGCTGGTAAAATGCCTTTCTTTCGCCCCAAATTTCTGAAAGAGGAAATTAGAACCCACCTATTAATCTCCCTTCCAAACATTGGCGACACCTCTTTAGTGAATGTTAGCTTAGGATAACTCTCTGATAGGGTTAGAAATGCCTCAGAAGGTTCCTTTTCAAAGAGGCTAGTAGGAAGCGGATTAGTAGAGGCCGTAGCTTTTCCCCCAGCTCTAGTTTGTCCCGAATTTGTGTTAGAATGCACCAATAAGTATGATGCCAAGAGCTGATGTATTAAAGATGTTGCAGCAGAAGTTTTGGTCAACATTAGTAGGGAGACATTAATAGCAGCCCTACGGATTCCAGATAAGGAACCGTATGAACCTTGGACGTATGCCAAGGTAGATCATGTGTATGAGGTAGATAAGAAAAACTATAGCTCCTTGATATCTCAGACATGGCTTGTGAAACCAGAGAAAGGAGGGTCCAGATTGCCTAAGCCTCTAACAATCAAGCATTTTTGTAAAGATATAGCTGATATTGTATTCCTTCTAAATAGGGTGAAAGGGAACCCACACGCATTCCATTGGGAAAATTAGATGTACTGTTTTATCCAAAAAATTGTAGAAGGGGATATATTTATTGATTGGGCTAATTTGATAGCAGAGAAACTTCATAAAGAGCTCCTAAATGTGACTAATCTGACTACCTTTTACATGTCCTCCTACCCAATTTATATATTATCCTATTTTCGGACTTGGGAGGGGTTACCACATGAGTTATGGACAAATCACATGAGAATATATGATTATTTCACATGTTTACAGAGTGAAAAGTTCCCTGGTATGTTCAGGACAGTTAATGATAGATTCTCAACAAAGTTAGTTTTTGAATTGAGGGGGAAAGAAGATTGCAGACCCTCTGAAGAAGCCAAATAGGTGGTAAATGTGTATGGTTGTCATTTCATACAATTTCCTAGATTCACATCCCTTAGGGTTGGAGCATTTAATGAAGAGCCATTACGGCTTCCTAGGTTTTGTTTAGACAATGTAGTCTTAATGGAACTCTGCAGGCAACTTGTTATTGTTGAATAGAAATCTGGTAGCTCAAAGAAATCCTTAGGTGTTCTTTTTCCTATCGATTTGGGTTACTACAGATGCAAAAGTTTCCAGGATGCTTTAACTATGGAAGAAGAATTGTGTGCTTTCTATTTGTAGACTTACACTCCCATAACCAATTTTGATTACAAAGGTTTTGCTAGGGAAAACCTTAATGTTCCTGACACTTTCATGCATAATCCTAAGTTGGAGGACTTCTGGGCTAATTGTTCTGATGAATTGGAAGTAAGGAAAAGGCTGTGGTCTAGATTAAGTTTGAAGCAAATTATTACTTTTAGATTGGATATGAATACAAAGTGGGTAGATGAGGATGATGAAGTTGATGTTCTTGATCCCCAATTCTTGGAGAAAGTGGAAGCCCTCCCTATTCCTGAGTTAGATTGGATGAAACCAGAGGAAGATGACTTGCAAGTGAGAATGAATAGAGTGATTGAAAGAATAAAGGCATGGTAACTTGAGAAAAAGGCTTCTATAAATCCTCCATAGCCTACCAAGAAGCAAGTGAAAACAAAGAAAAGAAGTTCATCAAAGAAAACTTTCATTTTAACTAATGTGCATATAGATCAGTCTTTTGTAGGAAAAGTAAAACCAAAAGTTGAACCAAAAGTCAAACTTGAAGTCGAACCTAAAGTTGAACCAAATTCTCCACAAGTTCAAGTTCAAGCTCAACTCCAAGACATACCTGTAGCTCAAGTCACCTGGTCAATTTCTAGGGTGAAGAACAAGGCTAAGTGGTAGGAAGTGACCCCAAGTGTCATCATGAATTTAGATCCACCAGAAGCTGATTCACATGAGAATCTAGTTGCAGTCCCTAGTATACCCGATATGGCCGAAAGTTAGCAGTCACAAGATGAAACACATAATACTCTTAAGGATTCATTAGCTCTTTTGAGTAGTTATGATACTCAAAAGAATTCTTCTACAGCTTCACCATGGCTAGAAAATTATGTTGCCAAGAGAAAAAGTGTGGTTCCTATATCTGTCCCTATTGAAGATGTTGTGAGCAGGTGTTTGGGAAAAACTCCAAAGATAAAGAAGAAAAGGTTGGAGTCCATAATTGACTTCGATGAAAGCAATGGCCACTGGAGGGTTGAAATTGCAAAGCCAATAAGTGACAAAGATGAAGGGGAGGCTTCAGCCCAAGATTTCCATATATCCAAAGTTGACTTAGGGAGAGATAGCAGAGTCGCTAACATGAAGTTTTTCGAGGTCTCGAATAAGAAGATTTCCAATAGAGTCGGGAAAGATGCCAAGGATAAATAGGAGATGAAGGAGGCTATGAAGAGTATGGCCCAATACATAAATGCCATCCAAAATCTAGAACCCTTTCCTTTGAGTGAAATGCCAGCCTCCATTGATGTGAAATCCCCAGATAATCAAATGTTTCTTGACCAAGTGCAAAGAAACAAGGTAATTAGCAGAGCATATGAGGAATGGGTGGAGCATGTAAAGTTGAAAGCTACCAAGTAGATAACTCACTTGGATCAAGCTCGTGTTGAAGGAAGTCATTTAGTGAAGAAAGCTGAGGCAAGTATTGAGGAATGGGAGATAGAAAAGACAACCTGGACAAAATAACTTCATTGGATGGAGGAGGCTGAAGAGTTTGGCCTACAGAAATTCCTGATAGAAAAGTCAGTACCAAGACTAGATGACAAAACCCTTTATGTTATAAAGGAGTGTATAGACTGGAGAAACGAAGCTATAGCGCAAGGAGTCACTGAAATAAAAGATCTTCTAAAGGGGCTTGGAATCATTAGGGATATCATCTCTAATGATATAAATTGGTTGGATAAACAATGTGAAGGAGAATCAGATAGACTGGTTGAGTAGGTAATTAAGAATGTCAGTACCTAGTTTGATGAGCTCAAGGGATTGAAGGCACCAGCAGTCCAAGAATTCACAAAGGTTGCGCGGATAGAATCAATGCTTATAATTTAGGGGGATCACTTAGGCATGCACAAAGAAAAGATAGCTAAAATCAAGAGGGAGAAGGAAGGATGGAAGTAGCGAATCAACTTCATTGGGTTGCTGCACCAACAAGTAATATCCGCATTCACAAGCGCATTTCAAGATTGGAAGGCAGCGCAGCTTGCAGCGGTTTCAACACCATAGTCATATGGGACACTTGGCTCTATTTTGAAGGTGGTGTGTGCCTTATCCTATTTATTTTTCTTTATTCTCAGGATAGTTATTAAGTTTAGAAGCATTTACTTTTAGTGAAAAAGACAATTTCATTCAATTATTTGCATAAGCCTTGTGTGGCTATATATTCAAAGACTTTTAATCTATTAAGGGTTCGGCTCTCTGAGTTTTGAAGAAACTATTTTCTAAGAACTTAACTTCAAGTTTTTTTGAAGACTGATATTACAAAATATATGAATATCTTATGGTGTTGTGTATATGTTTAAGCTTTTGAATTCATAAATACTATTGTTTATCTTATATGATTTATTTTCTTGTGGAGATAAGTTGTGTTGAATAAAGCTTAGCTATGATATGGATGGATTTTATGCTTAGAAGTAATAGAGAGAATTGTTATTGAAGTTTTAGATTCAAAAATTTGAAGTTTGAGATAAAGATAGAAGTAGATCTATTTCTCTAAAAATCTGCACATTCTTTTCATGTTGATGGACTGAATGTTTACCTTAAGTGTTTTCTGGTGAAAAGCACACATGATGTTACTTTTCTATGTTCAATAAAGATCATATTGAAAATCTTTCTAGAAGGTAGTTGCACCTTGTAATTTGCAGAGAGTTTTCTTTCAAAGAAACTCATTTGTTAGTGTTGAGATTTTCTCTTCTTTTCATTCTTTAAAGAAGTCTGAGATTAATTTAAAGAAAAGGGAAAAACTGTATGTTAATAGTTTTTGGTGACTCTACTAGGGAGAGTCTAAGAATAGACCAGGATTTACACCTTTGTTGTTTAATGATCAATTATGGTGCTACCCGCTGAGGTTATTCCTGGCCAACAAAAATTTCCTCTGGTTTTGCAACCAGGCCTTGATTTTTCAGATACTCAAGAAGACATAATTGCTGACCTTAATGCAGCTTCTTGGAAATTGAGTACAAGTTCACAACAATATTAGTAAGTCAGGTTAGTTCTTGAAGAGGAGGAGTAAATAGGAGAGTGGTTAAGGGGCTTACTTATAGCCCAAGAGGTTGATGTAGTGGATAGAGCAGTCTAGAGAACTTGAGAGCAGGTCTTTCTTTTGTTCAGTTGAATTAAGTAAGCTGGCTAGTAAAAGATTTACAAGAGGAGACTGAGCAAAGGGTCTTGTTGACTCTAACTTTGAAGGCCTAGAAAATCTTGATTTTAAACCTCAAACTCCCCTAAGAGAAAGAAGGTACAAAATAGCCAGTAGGCCTTCTTCCCCAACCAAATTTACTCTTGTGTCTTCTTTTCAATCTTTAGTGCCACTAGGAACCCTAGCCCCTACATTCATAAATCTACAGCCTTTAAATTTCATCTTACTGACCATGGCTCAGAATCAACCCTAGGGTGTGGCTATAGGACCCTTAAGCCTAGGAGAAAACTTGGGAAATTTTCCTAAAGGTCGTGATATTTTACCTAAATTTACTGGTGATGGAAAGAAGTCACCAGAAGACCACTTGAATGCCTTCAACATAGCATGCAGAGTTTTGGTTGTTGGTACTCTAGATGTGGCTGTCAGACTCTTTGTCCTGACATTGATAGATGTAGCAGTAGAATGGTTTCATAATCTACCACATGCCTCTATAACTGATTGGGATACCATGAAGACAGCATTTGAAACTAGGTTTAAGTCAGTCAATGATGCTAATACTCTTTTGATCCAGTTGTGTCAAATGAAGAAGGAGATTCAAGTCCCTATGAGGGAATTTATGGCAAGATTTAACAAGGGAATTTAGGTAATTCCAATTGCTAGCAAACCTAATGATGAAAATCAGAAGGGATTTTTCTTGAATGGTATGCCTCTTGACATTGCATTTCCTTTAAAAAGAGCTAGGCTAGCCACCTTAGTGGCTGCTGAGACTCTCGCTATTGAATTAGAGGATGAGCTCATAACAAGTGGCAAATGGAGGAAAGATGTACAAACTACTAGTTCCTAGCCTTCCACTTCCTCATCATCAGACCCTATAATACAAAGACTGATGAATGACCTAATTACAATCAAGAAAAAATTGCCTAAAGCTACCAGTCCTTATCAAGATATCCCATGCAAATACCCTACTCAAGGAGCCTCAAGCTCAAAGAAGCAATTCAATTTGCCTCCTACATAGCAGAGACTTCAAATTGAACCTCCACCAAATAAAAGAAACATGTGTGTTTTCCATCTTACTGATGAGCATGAAGGAGGTTCATGCCCTGAAAATATAATATATGCACAACTTGAGGCTAAAAAAGAAGTTGCAGCGAAGGTAATTGTTGAAGACATATCCTCTGAAATACTTGGCGACTCTAGAAATTTCTATATTAAATATGAATCTAACTCCAAAAGGGGTGGTGACATATTGGTAACCTTAGGGGATACATCTTGCTCATTTTTTACAAGAAACTAGCGTGGAGGGAAAGCAAGTAATTGGTCAAATGCAGCAACCAAGGATAGTGGAAGTTAGGCCAATGACAATCTGAAGA
The DNA here is from genome assembly GCA_027943335.1 of Chamaecyparis obtusa. Classification (NCBI taxonomy): domain Eukaryota; kingdom Viridiplantae; phylum Streptophyta; class Pinopsida; order Cupressales; family Cupressaceae; genus Chamaecyparis; species Chamaecyparis obtusa. The sequence continues at coordinate 718,548 of BSBK01006159.1, forward strand.
CCCCAAAGATAGGCAGTCCAGAGATACAAGTCTTGAAAAGGTCTGAGTCTAAATCTTCTTTTAGTATAGTAGATTTCTGTAAAACTTCTAAAGTGCAAATATCTACTGCTGATTATTTGAAAATGAATCCTCGGGAGTTAGATAAATTAGTGAGTTATGTAAAAGGCTCTCTATTGAACCTAATGCTCAACAGACTAATAATGCATGTTTTAAAGGAGAAGCTGTAAAGAAAGAGAACAAAGTGGAACAAAAGCCTGGAGATAAACACGTTCCTACTATTCCCACTAGTTTGAAACTAGAACGTTTTTATGTATCCTTATTCATTGATGGTTTCAAGTTGAACAATTGTATCATTGATTCAAGGGCATCGGATAACATCATGCCTTCATCTATAGCCAAAGCATTAGACCTTCCCATGATAGATACCTTTGGCCGCTACTATTCCATGGATGCTAAGTAGGTCCCTCTCTTAGGTCAAATTAAAGAAGCTCGGGTTGCTTTGCCATCCTTCCCTGATAAAAGATTGAAGCTAACTATTCTAGTAGTTGATATTCCAGCTAGCTACGGAATGCTACTAAGTAGAACTTTTTGTAGAGACCTGGGTGGTGAGATAAAGTTGGATTGGTCTCAGGCCATAGTTCCTATAAGTAATAAGAAGGTCACTCTGCTCCTAGAACCCAAATCCAAGTACACTATTTTTCCCTCAAAAGATCCTAAATCTCAGATTTTGTATCACGAGTCCAAGTTTGCTAACTATGTTATCTTATCAGAAGATGATGTCCCTGGTCCGGTTGTTGCAAAATAAGAAGTTCCTTGGATTCTTAAGTTTGATGACAGTTGCTCTTCCACAGGCTCAGGGGCAGGGGTAGTCGTGATTTCTCCTTCTGGTCGAAAACTCCCTTTTTCATTTAAGCTTGAATTTGAGAACACGAATAATACAACAAAGTATGAAGCCTTGTTGTTGTATTTAGAAGAAGCTAAGAAAAAAGGAATTAAGATTTTAAAGGCATGTAGTGATGCAGAGTTGATTGTCAAATAGGTTAAGAACTTATTCTCGGTGAAGAATGAGAGACTGAAGCATTACAGAAATAGGGTTTGGGATGAACTCGAATGGTTTGAAGCTTTTTCTATTGAAGCAATTCCCAGGGAATATAACTCAAGAGCTTATCCTCTTGCGGGATCAGCATCCTTGCTGATACCACATCCAGACTTCATAGAGGATTGGTATGCCATTAAGGTCATACATAGGCCGAGTGTACCTGATAATTCTTGTTCCTGGTAGGTTTTCAGAGATGACACCCACATTAATGATTTTTTGCAAGGATTGGACAAATTCTCAACCAATTACTTTGAAGGATCATAATCTGAGTGTCATGAATTTTATCCAGAAAAGGGAGCCAACTCCTTAGAGGATATTACTCAACTTAAAGGTGACTCCATACCCAAAGGACTAGTGGAGTTAGAGAGACTGTTTGATAGGAAGGATTATTTTTTAAACCAACCTGTCATACCAGATAATATCCCTTCTGGTGCATATGAAAAAATTAACATTGGAGATGAATTTAATCCCAAGATGGTAAACCTAGGAGTGTGCTATGATGAAAGTGAAAAGGTTCATTTTACCAAGTTATTAAAAGAGTATGGAGATGTTTTTGCTTGGACTTATGATGATTTAAAGAATTTTAGGCATGGGCAGTTTACACACCATACTCCCTTGAAACCAGGAACATCACCTTTCCATCATAAATTGAGGACCTATAACCCAAAGGTGGCAGATGCTATCTTTAAGGAAATTGATAAAATGTTTCAGGCCCGTATTATCTTCCCTATTCACCATTCAACGTGGGTGTCCAATATTGTTCCTATGCAAAAATGGAATGGAGAGATTAGAATCTGTGTGGATTTTAGGAACCTTAACCAGTCGAGCCTAAAAGATAACTTTGCATTGCCTATGATGGATCAGATCCTGCAGACTATTGTTGGCTCGGAGATGTTGTTGCTGCTTGACAGCTTTTTAGGCTACAACCAGATTAGCATCATGGAGGAAGACCAGCATAAGACATCTTTCACCACACCGTGGGGTACTTTTGCCTACAGAAGAATGCCTTTTGGCTTAATTAATGCTAGAGCCACATTCCAGAGGGCTATGAACTCTACTTTTGGCCACTTGTTAGATAAAACCATTACTATCTATTTAGATGACATGATGGTTTTCTCCAAGAGGCACAAGAAACATCTGAGGGAGTTGAAATAAGTTTTGCAAAGGTGCAAGGAAAATTGTCTCTCCTTAAACCCTAAGAAGTCTATCTTCTATGTGACGGAAGGAAAGTTGTTGGGTCATCTAGTTTCGAAGGAGGATATTAAAATTGATCCGGAAAGGGTAAAAGCAATCCAACAGTTGTGTCTTCCTATTAATCAGAAAGGAATAAAGTATTTCTTTGGTCAAGTTAATTTCTTGAGGAAGTTTGTCCCTGATTTTGCTGAGACATCAAAGCCTATGGTAGACATGTTAAGTGAAAAGAAGAATTTCAAGTGGGATGAACCAGCGGTCAAATCTTTTGGGAAGATAAAGGAAGCTATAGCCAGTGCTCCAACATTAATACATCTAGATTTTTAAAAAGATTTTATCATCTATTGCTATGCATCAGAACACATGATGTTTGGAGTGTTGTTATAGAAAAATGAGAATGATGGAGAGGTACCTATTTCCTTCATAATCATTCCACTCAAAAAACATGAATTGCATTATTCCTTAGCTGAAAAATAGGCCTTCGTTGTGGTAAAGGCAGTTAAGCAATTTAGATATTACATACTTCATTCACATTATGTAGTCTTCATTCCAAATTCTGTTGTTAAGAGCATACTTACTCAACAAGAAGTGGCAATGAATAACAGTTCTAGCTAGGTAGCAAAGGTGTAGGAGTTTGATCTAGAAATTAAGCCCACAAAACTAGTAAGAGGACAAGGCCTATGTAAATTGATGGTTGAGAATCAAGAAGGGAAAGATTTACCCAATTGTTTGTTCATAGCAACAAATGACTCTTAGTTTTCAAATGTAGCTTTCTTTCTGACTTATGGAGAAGCCCCACACCACCTATCAGCCAAAGAGAGAAGAAACCTAAGGCTAAAGGCAGAAAATTATGTTATAGTAGATAATGTATTGTATAAGAAAGGGTTGGATGGGATATTCTTGTGGTGCATTGACAAAGACCAGCAGCAGAAGTTATTGCAAACATTCCATAATGAGGCTTGTGGGGGACACTATTCATCATCCGTGACAGCTTTCAAAATCCTAAGAAACTGTTATTATTGGCCCGAGATGTTTAAAGATGCATATAAGTGGGTGGTGAATTGTGAGAAGTGTAAACTCTTCTCAGGTAAGCCTTAGTTAGCTACTTTACCTCTGAGGCCAATGATCATAGAAGAGCCTTTTTAGCAATGGGGGCTTGATTTCATTGGTCCAATCAACCCAAATTCAAGTGGCAGACACACACATATCCTTATGATGACTGATTATTTTACCAAGTGGGTCGAGGTGATACCAATCAAAGTAACCACTTCTAAGATAGTTTGTAGTTTTTTAAAAGAGAATATTGTCACGAGGTTTGGATTTCCTCTCAAAATAGTGGCTGATAATGCTCACAATTTCTCATCTCGAGATATTCAACTCTTCTGCTATGATCATGGTATAAATTTATCCCACTCTTCAGATTATTTCCCATAGGGAAATGGTCAAGCAAAATCCACAAATAAGAATCTGATTAACATCATGAAGAAGCTGGTGGATGAGACAGGAAAAGACTGGCATAAAAAGTTATATGAAGCATTATGGGTGGATAGAACTTCCCCAAAAAGGGCTATTGGTATGTCACCTTTTGAGTTAGTCTTTGGCATTGAAGCACAGCTATCACTTCCATTGGAACTAGCTTCAGCCAAGTTACAAAGGTGTGTTGAGAATGAAGTCTTTCAAAATTCATTGGAGAAGAGGATTTTATATTTGCCAAAGATAGAAGAGGAGAGGGAAGAATTAGTTGATCATATTACCAGTCATCAGTTGAAGGTGAAATAAATTTTTTATCACCATGCTAGACCAAGAAAATTTGTGGAAGGAGACAAGGTTCTTCTCTGAGATAAGCGTAGAGAGCCACGAGGAGCACATGGAAAGTTCAAGTCTCTCTGGAAGGGGTCGTTCGAGATCTCTCAAACTCTTGGTCCAAAAGCCTTTAAATTGAAGTATATTGATGGTGATGAATTACCCCTATCCTATAATGGGCAAGATCTTAAGCTTTTCCAACTGTAAGTTTTCTTTTCCTTGCTTGTATATAAGTTTTGGCTTGCGTCTATAGAAGTAGAAGTTTTTGTTGTGATGAGTCAGCTTGCTCTTATGTTTTTAAAATTGTCTTGTACAATTGAGCTTCTAGGTTCATTTCTCAATCCTGAGTAGTCTCGGTCCCCAGTTAGAGCCAGTTGTTACCCTTGGATTTTATCAACCCTCAGCTTTAGTCTCGGTCAACAAAATCCTAAGTGGAAGTTGAACTTGAACTTAGTCCAAGTCCAAGTCCAAGTTCAAGTTCAAGGTCACGTTCCAGTTCTTTTCAATTCGAGTCATGCAGTGCCATGTTTTGTTTGTCATTTCAAAAGTCTGTCGGTCTTCAAAGTTGAACTTGAACCTGAACCTAGTCCCAAACCTTATGTTTAGTTCGAGTTCAAGTTCATGGTTGAAATGCAATAAATAACTCATGGAATATTCGGTAGGATTGTTCTTACATGCTGTAAAAGGTTGCCAATTTCAAGCACTTTGGGTGTTTAATCAGTTTTGGCAAGTTGTCATATAGGATAGTTAAATCTAACAAGATAGCTCATGCATGTGAAGTAGTGGAAGTGATAGTTGATGACGTGATGTAGTAAGGGTCATTATTGCACAGATATGGTAATCAAAGAATGTCCTAGAGAATTGAAATTTTTGTGCCGATTAAACTTGGGAATTAATGATAGGTAACTCCAAATGTCATGTCAATCATTCCTTCATTAAGACATTTATTGAAGTTGTTCTATGGGGATTTAATAAATCTTATGAGCCATTGTTAATAAAGGAAGAATGGTTAAGACATTTCTGTTAATTATTTTGGCTTGAGGTAGAAGAAGGAGCGATGAAATTGGTGGTGAGAAGGATTTAGTGATCTGGTGTGCAGAAAATCAGTGAGTTCCTCTTTTCCCTGCAATTTTTAGTTTATTCAAAAGAGCTCATTCTGTGTTGTAAGTCTTTTGACAACTTGCTAGTAAAATGCCTTTGTTCTGCCCCAAACTTTTGAAAGGGGAAATTAGAGCCCACCTGTTAATCTCCCTTCCAGACATTAGCAACACCTCTTTAGTGAATGTTAGCTTAGGAGAACTTTGTGACAGGGTTAGAAATGCCTCAAAAGGTTCCTTTTCAAAGAGGCTAGCAAGAAGTGGATTAGTAGAGGTTGCAGCTTTTCCCCCAGCTCTAGTTTGTCCCGAACTAGTGTTAGAATGCGCCAATAAGTATGATGCCAAGAGAAGATGTATTAAAGATGCTGCAGGAGAAGTTTTGGTCAAGATTAGTAGGGAGACATTAATGGCAGCCCTGTGGATTCCAGATAAGGAATTTTATGAACCTTGGACATATACCAAGGCAGATCATGTGTATGAGGTAGATAAGAAAAAGTATAGCTCCTCGATAGCTTAGACATGGCTTGCAAAACTAGAGAAAGGAGGGTCCAGATTTCCTAAGCCTCTAACAATCGAGCATTTCTGTAAAGATATAGTTGATATTGTATTCCTTCTAAACAGGGTGAAATGGAACTGACACACGTTCCATTGGGAAAATTAGATATACTATTTTATCCAAAAAATTGTTGAAATGGATATATTTATTGATTGGGCTGATTTGATAGCAGATAAACTTCATAAAGAGATCCTAAATGTGACTAATATGACTGCCTTTTACATGTCCTCCTACCTAATTTATATTTTAGCATGTTTCCAGACTTGGGAGGGGTTACCACATGAGTTATGGACAAATGACATGAGAATATATGATTATTTCACATGTTTGCAAAGCGAAAAGTTCCCTGGTATGTTCAGGATGGTTAATGACAAATTCTCAGCAAAGTTAGTTTTTGAATTGAGGTGGTAAATGTGTATGGTTGTCATTTCATACAATTTCCTAGATTCACATACCTTACGGTTGGAGCATTTGATGAAGAGCCATTACGGCTTCCTAGGTTTTGTTTAGACAATGTATTCTTAATGGAACTCTGTAGGCAACTTGTTATTGTTGAATAGAAATCTAGTAGCTCAAAGAAATCCTCAGGTGTTTTTTTCCTATCAAGTTGGGTTACTACAGATGCAAAAGTTTCCAAGATGCTTTAACTATGGAAGAAGAATTGTCTGCTTTCTATTTAAAAACTTATACTCCCATAACCAATTTTGATTACAAAGGTTTCGCTAGGGAAAACCTTAATGTTCCTAACACTTTCATGCATATTCCTGAGTTGGAGGACTTCTGGGCCAATTGTTCTAATGAATTGGAAGTAAGGAAAAGGTTGTGGTCCAGATTAAGTTTGAAGCAAATTATTACTTTCAGACTAGATATGAATGTACGGTTTCACAATAGATGAAGATAATCATGCCATTGTCTGTCCTTTAAAGATAATATATCTATTCTAAGGATTACCTATTCCATCATGAAATACACTTGAATTGTCAACCTAGGGATGTAGGACTTGAAATGGGTCAACACAGTTTGTGCACTAAGTTCCTTTAGGAGTCATAACACCTATGCTACAAGAAAGTAAAATGCATTGGAAGAATCTATGCTGCTACTAAAAAATAGTAAACACACCTTGGCTAATAATAGATAATTGCAGGAAGCTTAAAAAATGAACCTAAACTAATTAAAAATTCAGAACATCCACTATGATCATTTTCTGCAAGTGCTGCAGGAACTTTCACAGTAATAATGTTGCAGGACTAATACAGTAAATCTATCTGAAAATAGGAAATTGCAGGAAATGAATCTATTCTACCTAAATCTATTCCACCTCCCAAGTGGGCCCCCTTGGTTGGCTTCAATTAACTATGAACACAACAAGTGCTTCAAAATCTTTCTTTCATTAAAATCCTTCTTTGATTACATAGAAACTGAATAATTCATGAAGAACAGAAAGAGTAACTTTTGAATCTAAATCAGCATTATCTATTTTCTCATTAGCGTCCTAAGACAATCCAAATCCATTATATAGAGGATTGGATGCTTATTAAAAACATAACATAAAAATTCTTGAACAAACATCGCCAGAAAAGAAGGTGGAAGATCAACCATTACATAGTACATTTACTACCAGGCAACAGAATAACAACTTGCAAGAAATATAGCAAGTTATATCCCCTACATTCTCTGGAACTCCTTTGCAGGCACGGCTTATCCAACAGAACTGAACTGTGCTTTCTTTTCCATGACCGGTCTCCATTATCTTCCTCCTTAAATGTGGTAATCACCACTCTTTGCATCGCTCCTCATTCTCCTGAAAAGTTAGCAACATCTAGAACACATATGAAAGATAACATTCCTACTTTTACTCAGATATTAGAACATAGCTTAAAATAGTTATATGAAATATTGCATTCTATGTATAGTATTAAGCAAAACATGTCATACACACTACCCATAGGTTTAGTAGGTTCTAGTTGTCTCTGGCATAAGTTCACAAGATATTTACAACAAGTGTTCAGAAATGTTTTGTCAAAGCACAAAGAGAGTGTCCAAACTATAAAAACTATATCAAAATTAAGACATTAATATGCCTCATCAATGAATATGGATGGGGTATATGAGGATGATGAAGTTGATGTTCTTGATCCCCAATTCTTGGCAAAAGTGGAAGCCCTCCCTATTCCTGAGTTAGATTGGACAAAACCAGAGGAAGACGACTTGCAAGTGAGAATGAACAGAGTGATTGAAAGAACAAAGGCATGGTTACTTGAGAAAAAGGCTTCTATAAATCCTCCACAACCTGCCAAGAAGAAAGTGAAAACAAAGAAAAGAAGTTCGTCAAAGAAAACTTTCATTTTAACTAATGTGCATATTGATCAATCTTTTGCAGGAAAAGTTGAAACAAAAGTTGAACCAGAAGTCGAACCTGAAGTCGAACCTGAAGTCGAACTTGAAGTTGAACCAACTTCTCCACAAGTTCAAGTTCAAGTTCAACTCTGAGATGTACCTATAGCTCAAGTCACCCAATCAAGTTCCAGGGTGAAGAACAAGGCTAAGTGCCAGAAAGTGACACCCAGTGTCATCATGAATTTAGATCCACCAGAAGCTGATTCACAGGAGAATCCAGTTGCAGTCCCTAGTATACCTGATATGGCCGAAAGTCAGCAGTCACAGGATGAAATAGAGAATACTCTGAAGGATTCATTAGCTCTTCTAAGTAGTTATGATACTCAAAATAAGTCTTCTATAGCTCCACCATGGCTAGAAAATTATGTTGCCAAGAGAAAAAGTGTGGTTCCTATATCTATCCCTATTGAAGCTATTGTGAGAAGGTGTTTGGGAAAAACCCTGAAGACAAAGAAGACAAGGTTGGAGTCTAGAATTGACTTCGATGAAAGTGGTGGCCACTGGACAGCCGAAATTGCAAAGTCAATAAGAGACAAAGATGAAGGGGAGGCGTCAGCCCAAGATTTCCAGATATCCAGAGTTGACTTAGGGAGAGATAGCAAAGCTGCTGACATGAAGTTTTTTGAGGTCTCGAATAAGAAGATTGCCAATAGAGTATGGAAAGATGCCAAGGACAAATAGGAGATGAAGGAGGCTATGAAGAGTATGGCCCAATACATAAATACCATTCAAAATCCAAAACCCTTTCCTTTGAGTGAAATGCTAGTCTCCATTGATGTGAAATCCTCAGATAGTCAAAGGTTTCTTGACCAAGTGAAAAGAAATAAGGTAATTAGTAGAGCATATGAGGAATGGGTGGAGCATGTAAATTTGAAAGCTACCAAGCAGATAACTCACTTGGATCAAGCTCACGTTGAAGGAAGTCATTTAGTGAAGAAAGCCGAGGCAAGTATTAAGGAATGGGAGATAGAAAAGACAACCTAGACAAAAGAACTTCATTAGATGGAGGAGGTTGAAGAGTTCAGCCTACAGAAATTCCTGATAGAAAAGTCAGTACCAGGACTAGATGACAAACCCTTTATGTTATAAAGGAGTGTATAGACTGGAGAAACGAAGTTGTAGCACAAGGAGTCACTAAAATAAAAGATCTTATAAAGGGGCTTGGAATCATCAGGGATATCATCTCCAATGATATAAATTGGTTGGATAAATAATGTGAAGGGGAATCAGATAGACCGGTTGAGCAGGTAATTAAGAATGTTAGGACCTAGTTTGATGAGCTCAAGGGAATGAAGGCACCAGCAGTCCAAGAATTCACAAAGGTTGCACGGATAGAATCAATGCTTATAATTCAGCAGGATCACTTAGGCATGCATAGAGAAAATATAGATGAAATCAAGAGGGAGAAGGAAGTATGGAAGCAGTGAATCAACTACATTGGGTTGTCGCACCAATAGGTAATATCCACATTCACAACCACATTTCAAGATTGGAAGGAAACGCGGCTTGCAACGGTTTCAACACCATAGTCATATGGGATACTTGGCTCTATTTTGAAGGCATTGTGCACCTTATCCCATTTATTTTTCTTTATGCTTAGGATAGTTATTAAGTTTAGAAGCATTTACTTTTAGTGAAAAAGACAGTTTCATTCAGTTATTTGCATAAGCCTTGCGTGGCTATATATTCAAAGACTTTTAATCTATTAAGGGTTCAGCTCTCTGAGTTTTGAAGAAACTATTTTCTAAGAACTTAACTTCAAGTTTTTCTGAAGACTTATATTATAGAATATATGAATATCTTATGGTGTTGCGTATATGTTTAAGCTTTTGAATTGATAAATACTACTGTTTATCTTATATGATTTATTTTCTTGTGGAGATAAGTTGTGTTGAATAAAGCTTAGCTATGATATGGATGAATTTTATGCTTAGAAGTAATAGAGAGAATTGTTATTGAAGTTTTAGATTCAAAAATTCAAATTTTGAGATAAAGATAGAAGTAGATTTGTTTCTCTAAAAATCTGCACATTCTTTTCATGTTGATGGACTAAATGTTTACCTTAAGTGTTTTCCGGTGAAAAGCACACATGATGTTATTTTTTTGTGTTCAATAAGATCATATTGAAAATCTTTCTAGAAGGTAGCTACACCTTGTAATTTGCAGAGAGTTTGCTTTCAAAGAAACTCATTTGTTAATGTTGAGATTTTCTCTTCTTTTCATTCTTTAAAGAAGTCTGAGATTAATTTAAAGAAAAGGGAAAAATTGTATGCTAACAGTTCTCAACAGGGATTTTAATGCATTTATTATCCTTTCCCTTTCATGTATTGAGTGAATAGGTAACATGTCCTCAATAGCTTTATTTCTTATGTTTTCATCTTCTGATTGTGCCACCTACTTCCTTATTTCTAGTTTGATGTATAGTTCTTTAGGGATACTTGCTTCAACTTATTATATTTTTTTCTTAAAGATCAATAGATGTTCAATTATTTTGTCTTCAATAATAGCTTGATCTTTAGAACTATATCTCTCATAGTATATGTTCACTATCTTTATATTTCCATCCTTTATTACTCTTTTCTGCAATGATTTGAGGTAAAGTTTCCACAAGGTTTGTGGATCCTTCTTCGTTGGTTCTTCAACTTTTTCAACTACCTTTTCCTCTTTCTTCTTTCACTTCACTTCTATCTCTTTCTCCTTAGGACTATCCTACTTACTTGATCTTTCAGCTCTCCTAGGGATGATTACAGGCACAACTTCTTGTGCTACCTCTTCTTGGGTAACCAACAAGTCAATAATATCAACAATAGGGGTTACTATCTTTTCTTCTTCTAAAGGAACAAAATTTTCAATGGCCATGCTTGAAGATGCTTCCATCTTATTTCTCATGTCTATCAATTGCCTTTAGTTATTCCTACCTTCACAGTGATATCTTCAACAATTTTACTTATCTTTCTCTTCCTTGTAATTTTTTCATGCTCTTCTCTAACTTTTTCATATTTCTCTTTGTATGTTCCCCATCTTTCTTATGTAGGGTCTATTTCTAGGTCCAGTGCATGCTCTACTTGCATGGTTAGAACCTTAGCACCTACTTCATATCCCATGGGGTAACACTATTTCATCCTTGGTTATGCTACCTCAAAGCAGACACATTCAATTTCAACCATGAAACAGATAGTGTCCTCATACTTCTCAATAATATTATCAGGTATTCTATACCTTTCTTTCATTTGTCTTTGCAGTATCTTTGTCATGGAAAATAGTTCGCCATCAACCCAATTCTTGTCTTGTCTCCTATAGCTCTCTAAAATCTGAATTCAAGTAGGTACATCTACTTTCCATGCCCTAGGGTGTATGCCTAGAAACTTGTGAATGATGTAGATGTACATATGGACTAACAAGGACCCAAACCTAAATGTTTTAGTCCTATCTTTCTTTATCACTTTGACATTTTCAAGGAAATATTGTGCAAGTACTTCATAGAGGTTATATTTCTTATTTTCTTTTACCATTATATATGCCATCATAACAACTCCAGCTGATATAGAGTTTGGTCTGCTACTATAAAATAACTTATAACCCAACAACATTGCTACCAATCTAACATCTTGTTGAAAGATGTCATTGACTGGCATCGCTCTCTTATCCCACTTGGAATGGGTTAGGGTATCTGCCAGTTTCCTTAAATTCTTTTCTGATACAGGTAGGGATCCTTCATTATCAAGGCATGTAATCTCATGGATCATTTGTGCACAAATATTTACTGGTTGTTCTCCAATCCAAATAAACTGATCATGAACTCTATTAAGAATTATCTTAAACCATTCAACTTCCGTGAATTCTGTGATTAGGGTTAGCTTAATGATGGATTGATTCTATAGGTGTTTGAATTCTTCTACCATGGATCCATCTACCTCTATCATGTTATCCAATTCATTTTACATGTTTACATCTCCAATGATTTCAGACTTGCAGTGTATGTATGCCCTGATGTCTTCTACGTGCAGTACACCTATGGGGGTTTGTGAAAACCCTCCCTCCAGATCATCCTTACAAGACTTGAAAGGATGTCTCTTAAATTTATACCTAGGTCTATCCATGATATCATAAACCATTGGTGCATCCATAACTTTTCTATGAGATTAGGTCTAAATACCTTAAACACACTTGAATCTAGCACTTTGCTTCACGTGATCACAAAATCTCTCTGCTAGATCATTTCAATACTTCACAACTCTTCTCTCCTTAATCACTGATAATCAAATGGTGTAGAAATGATATCTTTCAAACCCTTTTATCCTTCACAAGTTGAGTGAGTGCATTAAACACAAGTAGCTCAACTTCACATCCCATTCTATCAACACAAAACTCACGAACACACAGAAGGAATCTTCGAGTGTCGCGCTCTCATACACAAACTTCAAAGTGTCTGCACAAACTATACCTAAGCTTGCATGAGCTTACTCCACATATGTAGGGGTTGGATATATTTTGTTCTATGTATCCAATGCTCCCCTTACGGCCATGCAACCTTCTAGGTCGATGCCTCAAATAATTTGTCATACGAAGACACAATATCACCAATTGTCTCTCCCTAAATTGATGCCTTGTTTAAAACTTTCACCTTCCATATCTTGTCATCCTCCTTGCTCTCTGATTTCTTGAATTGATTCTCAAAATCACTTATGTACTCACTAAGACTCTTACCATTGTCACCAACATTCTTTCTTATAACCATAGGAGGTGGTCCTCTTGGTTCACTAGATCTTCTAGGTCCTCTTATGTTGTCCTCTCCATTATATTTGAAAAACTTTGCTATGTTTCCTAGGTTGTTACATTTGTAACAAGTAGGAGGTCTCCTTTTATCTTGATTAGTCTGTAACTTATAGTACCTTGTTGTATGTCCAAAGTTATTAATTTTTTTACATGTGATCTTGGTTGTTGTTTCTTCTCTAACATAATCTTGTTTATACCTAGACTGATATGGTTTTCTACAATCTGCTTTCTTATGTCCATATGCATAACAGTTAAAATAGTAGCTGGTAAAGGGCTTAGAGTTACCTCTACTTCTGCAATCTCTTTTCATGTGACCAACTTTGTTGCATCCAAAACATCTACCTCTAAAAGGTCTAAATTGTTCATTAGGTTCTTCATGAGTAGGTTTTTCTTCATGTATAGGTCTTTCTTCATTCTTTTATCCACTTGCTTCTTCATTGGTTTTAGAACATTCTGCTTCGTTGAATCCAAATCCATTCATGTCTCCTTTAGGTTTCTATCTTTCTCTTTGCTCATCAATTTTGTCACTGCTCATGTGCAACTTCTCAATGTGTAATTTGGCTTGAGTGAGTTCACCTTTAATGATCTAATTATACTTTTTTAATTCTTGATATTTATCTTTTTACTGGTCAAGTTCAGTCTTCATTTCTCCTATCTACTTATTTGCTGCTTTTAGTGATTCTTCAACTTTTCTCCTAGCATTTTTTTCATGTTGAATTTCTTTTATCATCAAAAGATTGATCTCCTCTTTTTCTTGCTCCAGCCTCTTTACTTGATCTGATGTATCGTTGTCTAAATCTTCTTGGATCTTGTCCATAAGATCTTGTTTCTAATTTCTTGAAGCTTCTAGTTGTTCTTTGAGTTTTCTGATGAAACCTTCTTCTCTTCTTAATTTGAATTTTAGCATACCATTCTCAGATTTTTCTTTGTCCAGATCTTCAAGTGATGCTTCAAAGTTTTCTTGCAAACTTTCTAAATCCATTCTGATCTCCCTTAAGCTGTTAGGCTTTCTCTCTAAGGGCCAATAGCTCTGATACCAATTGTTAGGATTAGGTAATACTGAGAGGGGGGGTGAATCAGTATTACTGAACTTTGATTTAAACTTTAACCAATTATAAATAAACCATAATACTGCTGAAATGAAAAGAGCAATAAAACATAACACATAACTCATGACACCATAATTTGTTCTCGAGGAAACCCTAGTTAAGGGAAAACCCCGGTGGGGACGGTTCCCACAACTATGCACTAAAATATTATGTCCCTGTTAGGAGATCTAGCCATGTTAGGAGCTGATGATTACATAGTACAATTCCTTGCTAAAGGATTACAAAACCCTATTAAGGGTATATAAAACACCTGGCTAAAGGTGGTGAGCAAACAACTCTTATAATCAAAACTCTTTACAAAGAGTTCTCCAAAATGTGAACAATACAAGAACTTATCTTGCTTAGATGGTTCTAGTTATAGCTCTTCTTCTTACTGATCTCACATCTGATCTATGTTCTCAGATTCATAACCTTGCTTCATGCCCTTAACAAATCAATATCACTTTCATAAAAGCACTCTATACTTATACAAAAACTTCTTATCTAGTTAGCTTCACAAATACCATACAAAACATAATAATTAATTATGTAAAGGGTAAGTATGAAGTTGATGATCATATATCACCAAAGAGTCAGCAATATACTCCATTCACTTGACTTAGCACATTACCATACCAAGTAACCTTACCACAATCACCGCAACTGCTCATATGCATTGTTATACTAATTTTACTATCTTCACATACCTTATGAACACTATATCTTACTTATCTGATCACAAAAACTTATGCGCTCTTAACTGAAGCATATACACATACTAAGATACCTTATGTTAACTTAACAAGCCATAATACCTTGTAAATCTTCATCGCTGACCAAAATTGTAACATTGTACCCTGTTATCCTGTTCTGGACTTAGTCATTTTTATGACTGTGAGTCTAGTCCTAAATCTCTCATCATGCGATCACTCTAGCATAAGTGTTTCCATAAATGACAACCCTCAAGTGATCCCTAGTACTCCACATTATCACTTGCCAACAACAGTACCATACGCTATCTTCCCTTCTATCCACCAACATAATGTGAGGTATTAAAGAGAAGGATTGTGAAGCCACATAAGATAAAACTTGAAGGATGAGTTTTTGGTAACTCAAAAGTGGGTGGAAAAAAATTAATTATACAATGATCAAAACCTTTCCAATCTAGAATCTTAGAGCTAGTTGTCCAAATATCTCCAATCTAGTAGCAGGAAACTAAAAATATATCCAATCTCTCTATTATGCCCTCATCTCTGCATCTTCTATTATTCCAAGTAAATAAACCATTAAAAGGTTTGACATCTACCAAACTCAAATATTCAATATTATCTCTTAGGATCCATGAAAAAGGATAAAATCTATAATTTTTCACACCTTTTTTGATCTAGACTTGAAATTGCATTAAAATCCCCTGTAGTAATCCACAGGCACAAAGGGGCAAGAGAATGAACATATCTTATATGAGACCATAGCATATATTTTCCATTAAAATCTATTGGAGCATAAATATTAGAGAGAAAGATGTTCTCACTAGATTCACAACTCACAATAACCATAGAAAATGAATACATGTTGGAAGTCCACCAAAGAGGCAAAGGACCACGTAGGTCCCAAAGACAAGCCAAACCCCTAGGTTTCCTTGAGCCCCAATACACTAAAAATGACTCGTAGCCCAAATTTTAGAGGACATATTTAGCATATCATTGATTAAAAACTTGGATTCTTGAATAAACACCACATCTAGAGAATGAAGAATAATCAACTCTTGATAACCTTTTGTCTAAGGATGTTATTCAACCCCTTAACATTCCAAGATATCACAATTATTTTTGAGAAGGAGAGAAGTGAGAATCAATGATATTTACAGAACCAAACCTAGCCAATGTCTCACTAATTATTTTCACCTTATCTTGATCTTTCTTCCTCCCCTTACTTATGGGGGGCTTTTGTTGGAATTAGGAGAGATAGGTACTGAGAGGGGAGGGGTGAATTAGTGCCTTCAAAAACTTTACTTGTAAAACCTTTCTGATCTATAACTGAATACTGTGATAACCGATCAAAATAACTTGAATATAATTGTATAAATCAATCATCTAGTTAACTTAAGAAAGTAAACAACATGAAATCAATATGACAATCACATAAAACAAGTATTTTGGTAATGCATAAACCCTTGTTAGAAGGTAAAAACTACAGTGGGGATGACACCCACAAATTCTTCACTACTGCAGATAGAAAAGGTTTGCCTATTAAGGCTACAAGTTTTGATCACTTCTGGTGATCTTACCCTATTAGGAGTAACATGTTAGATCAGCTAGATCTACCTAGTTATAGGATTTAAACAACACTAATGAAGTGTGTACTCAGTTAAGAGATTTACATAAGACTGTTAAGTCTACTCTGTTAAGAGATTTATCAAAAACTCTATCACAATTGTCAGAAAGTAATAGGCAAATATCTGCTAGTTGACAACTCAATTTTCTGAAATAGATCTATAATTTCTCATCAACATATCACCTTATATGCGATGGTTCTCTGCTCTATTCTACTCGGTAGCCTTCTCTGATTCTACTCAATCTGATATCCTTTGTGCTCTGTTCTGCTTGGTAAACTGATTGTCTTGAAGATAGGCAATTTCTTCAAGTGCTCCGTGATTCATATATATTAGTTCACCCAACCTCATAAAATGGTGTGAACATACAAAATATATAGTGTTCTATTTTTGCTGCCTTAGCAAAAATTAGGTTACAAGAAAAATCATAACCCTAAGATCTATGGTGAAAAATAACCTAGATCAACTATTACAATAAGATAAACATTACATTTAATGAGTATCTATTTACAATAAATGCTCCTTGATCTTGGTAAACCATTTTATGATCTGTTGTAACTGTTTGCATAGAATAATGTGCCATTTTAGATTACTATGTCATTTTCTATGATCATCGGTAAACACTGTATAATCTGCTCGATGTATACTGTGATGCTCGGTGTTTACTGACCGTCGGTGTCAGTATCGTTGGTGCTCGGTAAACTATGTGATGCTCGGTGTAAAGACTTTACCGACTGCTCTGTCTTACTTCTTGTTACCGACCAAGTCAATATAAGTAACCAACCGACCTGTTTACTATCCTTTGATACTAATGACAACCTTAAATGCTCAATAGAATTAAAAATTTCCCCCTTTGGCATTAGTATCAAAACTTAAAATGTATATAGACAAGATGTTTCTATATATTCCTTATGCCTTTGCCATATACATATCCACAAAAAAAATTCTAAGTACAAAGTACTCCCCCTCGCTGCATGCTCCTGATAGTATGTAATATACATATCAAAACTATAATTATTTGGCATATACATGTTTTCCCCCTTTTTGATAATAATGCCAAATGCAAAAAAATATAGAATGTATACTTACATCTTATCGAAAATGTGTGGATGGGTTTTCTTTACAGACTCCAAGAGGTTTTCCCATTCCTCTTTCAAGTTGGTAAGAGCAATATGCTCAAGACCGACTTGTGCATGCATGTCAAAGATATTATCCAACACTGAAATCTCTGGTGTTGCTACAAGTTGTTCAGCTTTGACAATGTGTGCTTCAAAAATTTTTAGGTAAGGAGTGAGTTCTTTTTGTATCTCTGCTTCTAAACCTTTTATCTTTTCACTGACTTCTATAGTGAAGGTGTCTGAAGTACAAAGCTTGATTAGAAGTTGATAGATTATCTGGGTGATAGATTTTACCTCAGTAATGACCTCAGATAATTTTACCTTGTTCAGTGCCACTTCTGTGCTAATCATTTTTGCCAATTTGTTTTGAATCTTTGATTCTACCCTTTCTTCTATTCTTTTGTCTGCATCTGTATCATGGCCATTGATTTTGTCGGCGAGTGTGGCAAGTTGATCTAAGATGGGAGTATTCTCATCAATATTTGTTTCCAGTACTATCTATTGCAGAATATCCCTCACATCATTTAACACTTCTTTACATTTGTGTTCTTACCTTAACTTCTCTTGTGTCACTTTCCTGGAACATAGCTCCCCATATCTACTTAGTTCCTCAGGGCTTAGGGTTCTCGGGTCACATTCTGGTATAATGATAACTTCATCAATGGTGACCGGCCCTTTGGCTTTCTTCTTCTTCTTTGGTGCAAGAGGTGACTTTTTCTCACTTACAACAATAGCTTTTTCTTCACTTTTCAGAGTATTTTTCCCAATTGACACTATATCATCCTTCTTCTGCTCCTCGGTAGATGGTGTGGGAGTCTCGGTTTTAGTGTCAGGTGGGTTCACCTCAGTTGATGTTGTTTCTTATGGTTCTTTTGTTTCTGTAGACTGTGCCTCTATTTTTTTAGGCTCATTTGTATCTGCAAGTTGCTTGGGTGCTTGTATATTAGTTGTATCTTTATTTGGCTCAAGATGTGAAGCATCAGGTTGTACTTGTGAAATTATATCAACTGCCTCTGCAAGTATAGGTAGTTCACCCGGTAGAGATGTGAACACACTATCAGTGTCTAGTGCTTCATCTTTGTATGGTGCAATTGTCACATCTTCATCATCCTCATCATCAGGATCACCATTAGTGATGTCCTCAATGAGTGCATCATCATCAGTTTTCTTTTGCAAGTGGATCTTTACTTGATCCTGTGCATCCTGTGAAATTTTGATTTCTTCCTTTTGTTCGGTGATATCAATTACCTCAATAACTGATATATCGGT
Source organism: Chamaecyparis obtusa (assembly GCA_027943335.1). Classification (NCBI taxonomy): domain Eukaryota; kingdom Viridiplantae; phylum Streptophyta; class Pinopsida; order Cupressales; family Cupressaceae; genus Chamaecyparis; species Chamaecyparis obtusa. The sequence goes on from BSBK01006159.1 coordinate 737,274, forward strand.
GTCCTCTATTTTCTTTCCTTTTTTATCATCAATGAAAATACCTTTATCTTTTTGAATTGTGTCTCTTCTTAGACAGTTTCAGGAATGCTTCTTGTTCATCTTTCTCTTCTACTTTCAAAATTGATGTCCATAGAGAATCACATATGACATCCATATCATCCACATTCTCATCCATGATCTGCATAGCTCTATTCTTGACTAGAAATCTAGCCTGATACTTTTTCATGTATTCACTTACCACAGCATAGCTAAAGTGTGAGGCTGCACAACTTAGTGACCGTTCTCTTTTCCTTTTCTTTTTATCTAGTGCAATAGCCCATCTCTCACTTATTTTGTCATCAAGTTCCTTCAGAAATTGACATGCGAACTCCATTGGTACTCTCTTGAATTTAATCATCATCTGGACGATAGCAAGTTCTATCTTTGTTTTGTCCTTAATTGATATTTTTCCAAATTTGCCTATGCCTGGATTGGTAAGATTTCCATTCTCAATTATATCTTCAATTATTTCTTCCATTGTACTTTCCCTATTATGAACTAACTTGAATTGATCAGGATCATTTTCAGTGTCAATCTCCTTTATATCTTCTTTGCTTCTTATGTATTTCCTCTTTTTCTTCGGTGTCTCAGCTACTTTCTTGGTCTTTCTCTTAACATATTTCCTTGTTGGTGTAGCTACTCTTCTTTTTGCTACTTTTACTAATTCTACTTGCTCGGTGGATTGTGTAGCAGTTGACGAATGTGTCTTCATTCCTGTAGGTTCTGGTAGCTGCATTTCTTGTTCATCATTTGTGGGAGGAACCGGTGTGTGATCCTTTTCTTTATCTGACTCGGTCTCCTCGCTATCATAGGGCTTGTCAGTCAACTGTAACTGACCTTCAGTTTCTTCTTTAATTGGTGACTCCTTAGGTGAGTCAGATGCATTTCCATATTTTTCTATGAGATCTTTTCTCATTTTCTTTTCCCTTCTAGACATTTTTATGATCTCTATGTCTGTTGTGATTCTTGACTTTGCTTCCTCATATACTCCAAACCTACTAGCAGTGATGTCTATCGGTAATGCTAGCAATGCATTAATAGATTTCAAAGCGAAATCATGATTCATTTCATATCCCATCGGTGCTAACCATTTTTTTCTTGGTTCTACTACCTTTATCATTGAGTGGTCTATGCTTACTACAAAACATATGTCATCTTCAAATTTTCTCACTAACTCCCTTGGAATTCTACTCCTTTGTTGCATTTTTGCCTGAAATTCTTTGAAATATGCCTTGAATTCCTTATTCATATTATCTCCTAACCTTTTCATCATTTCACCGATTTGTGTAGTTATTGGTTTGTCCAATTGCCAGTTTACTTTACCGATACCTGGTACATATTTTTGCAGATAGAAAAATGTACAAACAAGCAGTGATCTATACTTACATGTATTGGACTTCTTTTCTTTTATTGTCTTCATATTGTCATGCAGTTGGTGTAGTAGTAGCTCGGCAAGATCAACCTGGTGATCTTTCTTCACAATTTTATATGCCATGTCCACGGCGCTACAGGGTACACAATTTGGTCTGCTAGATTGAAATATCTTGTACCTGATGACATGAGCTATGAATTTTACTGCTAGATCTTTGATAGTTGTTATTTTCAGTGCCCTACCATCCCATTGAGCTCCAATGTTCTTTTCAATGTTAGGATGAGATGAACTTCAAAAGGCTTTGGCTTTGTCAGTTGTAGGGTACCCAGTAACCCTACTGATAATCTTCTTCGTGACCTCAACAGGTTTATCTAACCAAAATTTGCTATCATGAAATCTACTTAGCACGATTCTTATCTAGTCATTTTGGAAGGATTGCAGGAAGTATGTGAAACACCATAACCCTGACTCCTCAATCTTCTTGTATTCGGATTTAATCTTTCCATCTGGTCCAAAGACTTGCTGATAAGCTGCAATGGTCTCAAAATCACATACTTCACCGATTTTGCAGTGAATATAGACCCTAATGTCTTCTGTTAACAAAACCCTATCTAGAATACTAGAAAATGCACCCATATCATCTGTTTGTGCTACGACCTTGGGATGAGGTTTGAATTTCTCCTTTGTGAAATGTTCCCTTACAATTAGTTCAACTTCCTTCTCAATGTTCTGCGATTTGCTTGCAGTTGATGTTGATGCCATAAATTGTTTCTAGGGTTTCGACAAATAATAGATAACCAGTGTTCGGTAGGCAGATGAACTTACTCATTATCATTGAAGAATTGTTGTCGATTCGATCTAGTAGCTTTGCATCTTTTCTGGAAATCTTTAGCTTGAACTCTTCTCTGTAAAATCTCTATTCTTCGAAGTCGCAATGTAACAATGAACTCTATTTCCATGTATATGTAGACTTTTCAATATTCCTGCTCAAACTTTGGTGCATTAAATGCATGACCTAACTTTTGATACAAAACAGTTGTCAGCTCGGTAATGTCTATAATTTCCTTTGCTCGGTTAACATAGAATTTCTCCATTGGTTTGCACTATTGTCAGTTAACCTTGTGTAGTGATTATCGATGGGTAACCAACTCACGTTTCTTCTTTTACCGAAAATGTGACATTTGTAAACTTATAACACATAAACCATAGTGCATCTTTATTCATGCAGATTTGGTATTTTTACATCATATATAAGGAACTATATGTAAAATGTGATCATTTAGAATGTCAATTCCATACATACCTTTGTCATCTTAAGTGGAGGTACCGATGTCACCCAATCCAGTGGATGAGGTTTCACCGACAGTGTTACTTGACTCAACATACTCATTAGATGCCTTCTTCCACATTGTGTTCCTTAACTTTGTAATATCTACAATGTTATATCCACTCTCAAATATATGGTTTTCATCAGGTGCTCAGTCTCTGTAGTTCTTGCTTACATGACCAACCTTGTGACATTGCATACATGCCATTCCTGTATTTATTCAATTTCTTGATTGTCCAATCCGACTCTTTCTGTAGCAGTTTGCTGCAATATGTCCATACCAACCACATACAGTACAATTAGTCCATGTATTATAATCCCAAACATATGAGTTACCTTGTCTCTTTGGTTGATATGGCTTTCGTTGTAGTTTCTCTTTAGGTGTCCAGACTTGTTTCATTTTCACCTTGTAGTCCCTTGCAGTGTGTCCATGCTTATTACAAGTATAGCATATTTTCTCCTTAGTAGTATTATTAGCAATGTCATTCTTCTTAGCTCTGCATTCATAAGCTGGATGTCCAAACTTTCCACAATAATAACAATATCCATTAAATTTAGGAATGACAAGAGGTTTACCTTGTGCTTTTCTTCTGCACACATTAGATTTATGTCCTAGTTTTCCACAGTGGTAACATGTCATCACTTTAGGTTTTTCTGATTGTTGTTGACTTTTTCAGCTTGTTGTGATGATTCTCCTTCAATGGTGTAGCCTATACCAGCTCTGCTTTCGAATCTCCTCTGATTAGTCAGGAAATCATCAATCTTTTTAGAACTGTCCTCAGCTATCTTCATCATTTCATTGTGTTGCTTTTGTGTCTTTATTTCATTTCTCAATTTTTCATTATCTTCTCTGAGTATTGCAAAATCTTCAATTCTTCTTGATAATTCTCCATTTACTCGGTTCATTTCTTGATTTACTGTCATCATCTGATTTGATACTTGGAAGTGACAATCAGTGAGTCTTTGTATTTCACTTTCTTTTGCTTGAAGTTGTTCAGTCATCAGTCTTCGGTCTTCAATAGCCAAATCCTAATCTTGTTCAGCTTGTCTAGCATTGTTCATTATTTCCACCATTCTCACCATTTGAGATTCATGACCAATTTGAAGTGCTTTCACTTGCTCAGATAGATGCTGATTCTTTTCAAATAACTCAGAGATTATGCTTTCAAATCCGTCAAAGATTCTTCTAGAGCTTGATCCAATATGATCAAATATTTCATCAATAGGTTCTTCATGATAACTAATTTCATTCAGTTGAATTGCAAGGTTCTTCCTATCAACCAGTAATTTCTTCAGTTCTTCCTTGGCTTGTTTATACTGTTCCACAAACATCTATATTTGTATTTTTTGATTCTCAATAGTCTTGTCAAGCTTGTATCTCTCCATGACTCAGATCTTTACCCTTCGGTGGTTAGACTGTTCAACAAGAGAACTGTGCTTTGATACCAATTGTTGGAATTAGGAGAGATAGGTACTGAGAGGGGAGGGGTGAATCAGTGCCTTCAAAAACTTTACTTGTAAAACCTTTCTGATCTATAACTGAATACTGTGATAACCGATCAAAATAACTTGACTATAATTGTATAAATCAATCATCTAGTTAACTTAAGAAAGTAAACAACATGAAATCAATATGACAATCACATAACACAAGTATTTTGGTAATGAAAAAACCCTTGTTAGAAGGTAAAAACTATGGTGGGGATGACACCCACAAATTCTTCACTACTGCAGATAGAAAAGGTTTGCCTATTAAGGCTACAAGTTTTGATCACTTCTGGTGATCTTACCCTGTTAGGAGTAACATGTTAGATCAGCTAGATCTACCTAGTTATAGGATTTAAACAACACTAATGAAGTGTGTACTTGGTTAGGAGATTTACATAAGACTGTTAAGTCTACTCTGTTAAGAGATTTATCAAAAACTCTATCACAATTGTCAGAAAGTAATAGGCAAATATTTACTAGTTGACAACTCAATTGTCTGAAATAGATCTATAAGTGCTCATCAAAATATCACCTTATCTGTGATGGTTCTCTGCTCTGTTCTGCTCGGTAGCCTTCTCTGATTCTACTCAATCTGATATCCTCTGTGCTCTGTTCTGCTCCGTAAATTGATTGTCTTGAAGATAAGCAATTTCTTCAAGTGCTCTGTGATTCATATATATTAGTTCACCCAACCTCATAAAATGGTGTGAACATACAAAATATATAGTGTTCTATTTTTTCCACCTTAGCAAAAATTAGGTTACAAGAATAATCATAACCCTAAGATCTACGATGAAAAATAACCTAGATCAACTATTACAATAAGATAAACATTACATTTAATGAGTATCTATTTACAATAAATGCTCTTCAATCTTGGTAAACCATTTTACGATCTATTGTAACCATTTGCATAGAATAATGTGCCATTTTAGATTACTATGTCATTTTCTATGATCATCGATAAACACTGTATAATCTGCTCAGTGTTTACTAACCGTCGGTGTCGGTGTCCCTAGTGCTCAGTAAACTGTGTGATGCTCGGTGTAAAGACTTTACCAACTACTTTGTCTTACTTCTTGTTACCAACCAACTCAATATAAGTAACCGACCGACTTGTTTACTATCCTTTGATACTAATGATAACCTTAAATGCTCAATAGAGATTAACAGCTTATCTAGCACAACCTTCTTAATATTTTTTTGTTGGAGTCCCATTAACAACTGGCCCCCCTTAATTTTACTTCCATCTAAGGAATATTTTTCTTGAGTAGACCTTGAGCATAGAAGACTTGAACCTGTACTTATTTCCTTACTTCCACTCTCCACTAGCAGACATATAGTCATCGAGGGATGTTTGTATCCATATGGGCTTCATGATTTGTATCCTAATATCCACCATGTGGCAATGAATCTTTCTCCTCATTCACTAGAATCATTCCTTGACCATTTGAACCAACAGGTATGCCTCACATAACATCATCAAACTATCCCAAATCATCAAGGAAATCAAACCTATTGAAAACCTTATTTGTTTTCCTATCCCTAAGGGTTCTTTGTTTCCCTCTACCTTTACCTCTTATTTTTTTTGGAATAAACCCCTCCTTATCTTCACTATATGGTCTTTACCTTTATCTTGCTAGATGATGGGTGGGAAGATCCATTGATGGTTTCCCCTACATAGTTAGGCTTCAGACGCATTCACTATAAATGACCATAGTCATGACAAATGAGACAATAAAAAGGTAAAGTTTCATAATCTAATTGTTGAGTCCAAGAGTTGGACCCTTATAAAATTTCCATATAATCGAGAAAAGGCTTACTCAAATCAATTTCAATGCAGACACAAGCATATGTGATTACCTTTTTCTCCATGGTTTGACAAGAATGAGAAAAAGGCTTACCAAGTTGGGCTGCAACCAAGTTGAAGATATCATCTTTGCAAAATTCAAGTGGGAACCATGGAAACCTCACCCAAAGTGGAATCCTCAAAGGAAGTTATTTAGTAGGGTTGAATTTGACATGCCACAAATTTATAAATAAAACCACCTAATTGTAGAAATATTTCCCCCCTTCAAAAGCCTTAGGTCTATTTGCCATGCATGTGAAAATAACCAAAAAGAAGTCATTCATAGCTAGCAAAATCTCCATTTCCTATTTTGGGTTCTATGTGCGACAGGCCAATGAATCCAATAAGGGTAAAGAGACATGAGACACCATGAATTTACAAATAAAGGCATGATAAGAAAGATAATTGATATCTTCCTCAATGAATCACCTAGACCAACCAAGTCTCACTCCTTGCAAGACAACCATTAGCCTTTGCAGGCTTAAAGTTCTCCATTTGTGACAAATTTTCCCCAATACTATTCAAGCCAAATAATGGATGTGTATGCATGAATAGAGTTGAGCCTCCCCCTAAGACAACATATTTGAACAAAGGACTCTTCTTTCTTGAAACATCACTAATATTTTCCATGTAAAGTAATAAATCTAAGCAACAAGGTCAACACGCAAAACCCTCACAATAAATAAAACTACAAACAAGAGGAATTGAAATGGAAACCCAAAGCTAACCCAATGCACACCCCATGATCAATAATTACCACTCCCCTTGATTTGCAAACCAGTGACCACAACACCCTCTAAATGCAAATAAGAAACCCCCAACCCACTCGAAAAAAACATATAACAACACCTAAATCTTGATGAATGAACGAGCAAGGTGAAGAAAAGAAATGGCTCGATGTCAAACGCACATTTAAGGCTTGGTCCTAGCCAAAAAACACATTGCCATCCTCCGATACAATCTTTCAAAGACTATACTTATTAAATAATTAAAAAATGTTATATTCATTATATTTTAATTTTTAATTAATTAATAATTACAATAAATGGTACATTTTAGGTGTTGTGTAGACATTGCCATTGAAATGTATGTTTATATTTATTTATTTATACTCATAAATATAAGTTTTAATAATAAATAAGATGCTCATAATAAATAAATTCACTAATAAAATTAATATAAAAAATACCAAAAAATTTAAAAATTAAAATTATAAATATTATATATTTTTTGAATAAAATAGAGGTACAAACTTTATTCAAGAGAAGCAATTAAATATAAAGAAATAGGCCTCAAAAACACCCAAACCTCACCAAACGAGGCCAACCAACCAAGTTATCCTATAAAAACACCAAAAGAAAAAATTACAAGTTTCCATCATCTCTAATTAGCTTTCTTAGAGCCTCCAAATAATCTAGAGGAAGAGCCTCCTAGTTATCAACTTCCCAACCCACCAAGCTCTAATATGACCACATGGCCAAACAATCAACCACTTTATTCCACTCCCTAGGAATATGACAAAAGGAAATGGACTCCAAGGATTTGCCAAGATATAGGATCTACTTAGCCACCAAGGCTATTTGTTAGGAAACTCCATCCAACTGACTACCCTTCGACATATCAACCACAATTAGTGACTTTGACTCACATATAATCATTTTCTATCCTAAAGAGCATCCAATCTCAACACCATGAAGAATAGCCAAGGCCTCCATCACATTATTTGAATGTTGGCCTTCATAGATGGAGAAAAATAACTCAACATTCCCAGTACTACTTCTAACAATACCTCCAATTCGAACCCGACCAAGATTCCCTCTAAAAGAACCATCAGTATTAATCTTCAAAACCCTCTCAGGGGGGAGGGAACCATTTTCCATCTATACTTATTTTCTATTTATGTTGTTTAGATCTCTTCATAGGACCAAAAGAATTACCATTACCAACTAGATTAAGATTCTTAACTGCAGCCAAATCACAATCCTCAAGTAAAAGAGAAGTCAAATCACACATAGTAGCAATTTTCTCTTGGAGTCTGCATACAATCCTTCTCCAAATTGGTAGACTCCCATTCTCAGAGCCATGAAAATTTCTATGATTCCTCTCCAGCCATAAATTCCATATAATAAAAGTAGGGGCAAGATACCAAGTTCTCTAAAGAAAAGTAGTCTTCTTTGGATGCCTCCCTAGGTTTTCCCAAAATTCCACTAAGGAGGTAGCATGGACACAATCATGGTTCTATGCTCCCCATCGGAGATTCCAAATATCTCTTGTAAAAGAACATTGGAAAACAAGTGAGAAGTATGTTCTTCATCATTTCTGCTTAAAACAAAAATAGAAGGGCCGTGAAAGCCACCCTTCCACAAATTATTATAGGTTAGGAATTTTTTTTGGGTGACAAGCCATTGAAAACAATTACATTTGGGAAAAGAAAATATATTCCAAACCTACTTCCACTAGGGCACCCCTCCATGACCATGAAACTTACCATCCAAAGCCAAGTAGCCAGTAGCCACAGAAAAATGCCCTTTGGATTTGGACCCTAAGCCAATAAATCTTCACACTTAAAATTACTACAAAGTCTACCAGTGAGAATCTTTGTCAATTCCTATTGATCCTCCTTTGAACCTCTAGTGAGCCATTCCTAAGGGTCCTTCCAACAAGTGAATTCTACCTATCCCCTGAACCTTGTAGTTTTGAATTTTGTCACCCTTTTCCAACCAACCTCACTCAAAGAATTACATAGATATTGAATATGAGGAAACTAAGATAAGATAGGAGGGTGCCCATCCCAAGAATCATGCCAAAAATGACCCTCCATCCCCCTATTACAAATTTTTTAAAAAACCTTCTATAATGAGATTTGCCACTTTTTCAAGAGTGTCCCAAATCATGAACCCCTTCCCCTCCACATTGCACCGAGGGACATCAATGTCGTTTACTCCTCTAATATATTTACGGGTAAGTATTTTAGCCTAGTCCTAATCTTGACATGTACACCATCTCCAATATAATTTTGCATCTAGAACTTGTCCAATCACACTCCTAGACATAATATCAAGGCCTCCTTCTTACTAAGGCCTACAAACCTTATCCCATCTAACTAGAATTCATTTAGAAGCATAAAGATTTATAGACCAAATAAATTACCATGAGAGAGCATCAAACTCCTTCACAAATCTAAAGGGAGAAACCTACACAAAACATATGTAGATAGGGAGATCGTTAACCACCTTCACAAGAGTCAATCTGCTAGTAGAATAAATCTACCTACAAGTCCAATGAGTAACCTTATTCCAAATTTTTTCAATAATTTCCAGCCAAAACTCTCTCAATTGAGGCCCCACACCAAGGGGAATCCCAAGATAGCTCCAATATAAAATATAAGAATTTAAGCAACCTTGTTCTAAATATTTGGAGTATTGAAAAAGAAGATCGATTACATAGTCTCATTAATTTTTTTGCCTCAGGGCTACTAGATAAGAGTCTAATATTTTCCTGAAATTAATTTCCTCATTGATTCTAGCTTTACCCATGGGAGATTTATCATCCATAAACTAAAGATGAGAAGAATGGGGTAAACAATTATCCCAAATCCATCCTTGAATTAAGCCCTATCTAACCCTAACCTTGATTAATCTCCCAAGCCCCTCAATTGTGATAATAAATAAATAAATAGGGAGATAGGGGATCTCCTTACTGAAGCCCACTAGAAGATTCAGAAGGAACTCTATAAACAAGAACTAAGAATGAAACATAAGAGACACAAATCATGACCCATTCTCCACAAAATCCAAAGGTCAAGAAAAGTTTTTGTAAGAAATCCCTTTTGACTCTGTCATAAGCTTTTGCCATGTCTAATTTAATAAACATTGCCTTTTCCTTTGAATTCTCCATAGAGTGAAGGTTTCAGCTGCAATAACAATTCTATCAAGAATTTGTCTACCCATGACAAAACCCCTTACTCATTAGAGGCCAAATTTTTAAGCCACCTCTTAAGTCTCTCAGCTATCAGATTAGTGATAATTTTACAAACCATGTTGTAGATTGCAATTGGTCTAAAATGATCTAATTTATTTCCATCCTCTTTTTTTGGAATCAAATTCATAAATGTGGTATTCATAACCCTTAACATCTACATGAACTCCTATGTGACTCCTGAACAAGTGCAAGAAGGTCTAAATTAATAATTTCTTGGAATTCTTAAAAAATTTGAATTGGGAGGCCATTAGGATTTGGAGCTTTACCTTTTTTTATCCCAAACACCACATCTTTGACCTCTTGTAGCTCAATGGGTCTCATGAGCGCCATATTTGTATCATTGGAAACCAATGTTTGAATGCAACTAAGAGAAAGGGCCTCATCCTCATCAACGGGGAGGGAATATTTTGTAAACATAGAAGAGAGATGTTAGAGAGTTTCCTAAGAGATATCATTTATTGATAAAAGATGATCACCTTCTAAAGAGACCAAAGAGGTAATGAAGTTACCATTTCTTTTAGCTCTGATAGAGTTATTGAAGGAGGTAGTATTATTGTCCCCTTCTTGTAGCTAATCAATCCTAGACTTATGTTTTTGAATAGGGTGAAATAGTATCCACCCTAAAATATATGGGGGAAATATGAGATCTACTTCTAAATCCAAATTCCCAAAGGAGAGATCCAAATTGATCAACCAAAAGGTTAATGCACAATTGAATCAATCTATGAAGAATATGAAAGAGGAAGAAAACCTTATATTTCCCTATGGATAATATGTGCTTGAAATCTGAAATAATTGAAAGGAAAGTACTAACCTCAAAATAGGACAGATCTGGAAAATGCTAATTTCTAATGTCTGTGTGTAGTTTCAGGCAATTCTACAACCTGTTTCAAACTGGAAATGTCGAGACGAAGAAAAACCCAGAAAACTTGTATCTTTATGATAGTAGGTAGTCTTTGACCCTGATAAAAGGTCAAAGGCTACATTAATATTTTGAAGGTTGACTCTGACTTTGTTCGCAGATCTCAAAATTTTACCGAAAAGGGTATCGAAATCCAAGATCAGATCCACAATTCCGCACCTATACCTACAAGAAAAAGAGGGTTTTTGTTGTTTGTTTGAGGGGTTTGCCTTGGTCAAACCCCAGTTTGGAATCAACCTTAATATCAAAATTGAAATTGAGAATGATAGCAAGTAGTAGAAGTAGATCTAACAATGAAGCTATGTAATTCAATAAATATGCAATTGTATTTGAAATGTAATCAAGTGTGTTGATATGAAAGCTTGAACATAACAATAGCAAATGTAAATTAAAACCATGAATGTAAATTCAAAACCTCCATGATTGTATACTTGAAATCCACCTTGAGGGAAGAATGAATGGATCTTAGAAGATGAACAAAGGATCTTGAAGAAAGATCACACCATCATGATGGCTAGATCTAGGGTTTGAATGATGAATCTTGCTGTTTGAGCCAAATTCCTTCAAAGGCTTGAATGCTTGAATCCTTGATCTTCAATGGAGAACTTGAATGGAGAAGAATACTTGAATGCTTCCTTGAAAATGCTTGATCAAATGCTCTCTTGATCTTTCTTGAGAACTTGAGTGCTTGATGGTAAAATGAGATGTGAATTGATTGATGGATGATAAAATGAGAGAGGAATGCTTCCTTTTATAGTGATCTAGGGCACAAACCTCTAGAGAAGGCTAACATTGGGGAATTAAATCCCAATTAACCTTAACCCCTAGACATTGACCCATATTAAATGCAATTTAAGGATTTACCATTCTGAAACCCAAAATGGCCGACCCAGAAGCAGGAAAACAAATATCACCGAAACTCAACATCTGAAAATCATGGGATCTTGAAATTTGAAATCTGGGTCAAGGATGAGGTAGACCCCACCCTAGGTCGACGTTGAGGTCATCCCTAACCTAGGTCAGGGTCCAGGTTGACTTTGACCCTCAAGGTCAACTTTGACCTTGAGGTCAAAAACCTCAAGACCTCAATCCAGAGTGCTAGGAAATGCATAAATATACTAAAAACAAAGACAAAGAGAAGCAGAATGGGGAGAACAAGTCAAATCCAAGCAGAGGGCTGATTCAAGGTGCTTGACATGACCCAGAACACTCACTCAGAGGGCTAAATGCTCTTAACATGGAAGTGCTTCCATTTTAAGATGATATAGTTTCCAAAATATCTCCTCTCGTAGCCCCCATTCCTCTAATTCTTTAATTGCCATAGATTCCTCCTAACTAAGGTCCAAGGTCATCCCTTGATCCTGAATAACCTAAGTAATTGAATTAAGCCAAGATTGAGAAGCATTTTTGTTGAATTGAAGGTTACAAAAAATCTAACCATTCCATCTTTTGAGTTTATACTTCACATGTTGCAATCTTTTGGAATTCCATCCTCATGGGTTAGAGCATCCAAAACCTCAAAACTGTTAAGAGTAACATCATTATGTCTATCCATCTAAGTCTTCTTCTATCCCCTACTCTTATTTTGGGGTTTAACAGGTATAAATCCCTCCTTATTAGCATGGTCATTAGATATAGGGGTCTTCCCCTTATCTTCCCTAGGGGGAGGGCGAAGTGGACCAGAGGTAGTCGGGGGAGATATATTGCTTTTGGGGCACCTTCACTGTAAGTGACCATATTCATGATAGATTCTACATCTAAATGGAAAAGTCTCATAATCTAGCTATTGGGTCTAAGTAAAAGATCTCAAACAAATTTCCATAGAATTGGGATTGGGTTATTCAAATCAACTTCAACACAAATTCATGCATAAGAGATTACCTTTCCATCTTGAGTTTGTGTAGCTAATCCCACTGGCTCCCCAAGAAGTAGGAAGATTGAGTGCAAGATGTCTTCCCTCTAGAATTCCAATGGAAGCCTCGGTAATCGAACCCAAATAGGTACTCCTGAGGGGAGCTACTTAGCAAAGTTGAAACTAACGTGCGAAAGTTTTATCAATAACCCCACAAGATTGAAGAAATAAGGGCATCCTTTAAAGGCCCTATTTGTGTCTATCATGTTAGATAAAATCACCATGAAATAATTATTATCCATTAATAATATCTCCATATCTCCTTCTAGACCCCAAACCTAGTGAGCCTGTAACACCCCACCAGGGAACCCAAGAGAATTTAACCTAACATGCTACTAAGTTTGGTGAATAATTTATTTTTTTTCTAAAGTTATCAAACAAGATAAACAATAGTGTGGAAGAAAATACCATTTACTCACAATAAAAAACATCCAACATAGATTACAAGACTCAAGGGTTCCATGACGTAGAATTACTTAAGAACAAAAGACAACTAGAACTAACATCAACAAAAGATTCCATAACTTATAAATTACAATTACATGATATAACAATGAATAAAATCCTCATGGACATCCATGACATGTACATAAACTGACATCCACTGCACATGTCCCAATGTATGTAGTAATAAATCTAACTATGATAATACAATGTCCAGATTAGGTATCACATGTGATACACTAATACAGGATTACAAATAAAGAAGATATGAAAGAAACATCAATGAAGCATCATAAGGAATCCATCTGCAGATTCACCATCAAGCACTAACACCAGGACATCGAATCTCAAATGGTAAAGAATCACTACCACCCATCCGTGTAGAACCACAGAGGCCTACCCCACCGTGCTGAGGAGATAATCACAAACCCTAATTAGATAACCAATACAAAATAAGGATACAACTCTAAGTAGAAGGATCCTGAAAAGTACTCTAACTCAAAATTAACATAACAAAGATAAAGGTACAACTCACTAAACCAGAGGCATCTGACACATGTAGAATAACCAGACTATGCATAGGAAGGTGTCATCATGTATGTCTAACCCTTGAGTTTTGTCCTGGTAATCTCTTTGGATCCCGGCACTTAAGTGACCATACATTGCATCAATGACCTCTCATACAGATGAAGTCATCAACTATGCCAACTCATCCCTTAAAAGGGGGCTAGTCATCTTCTCAACACCATCTTAGCCTATACTAGCACTCAAGCATGGGTGAGGACTTATATCTTATTAGGTTCAATTAAATACCCCTTAATTATATTAGGTTATCACTTGATTACTGAAACTTTACAATAAGTGATCCTGGCAGCCACTTGTGGGCCCCGACACTTATTGCAAGCCACCTCCTACTACATGTCAAGGTAAACTACCCTAGGCTCACAGATATCTCCTAGATCTAATCAGGTATACAACTACGTAGCCTCATATCCATTTTCACACAAAAGAACTAGATATGGTTACAGAGATACCACAAATAGAATACAGTATAACATGAGCCCAATGGTCAACCATGAATTATAATCAGAGAGAGTACACACCCAACAAACATGACTGAAAACATGAACATCTGACTCATACCCCAGCCTTTGTATTCCCCTAGGTCATCTAGAACCCGACAACCCATAATGTAAAAGAAGACACGAAGAATACAATGCTCATGCCATTTCTAACTGAAATAAAACTATAATCAAATACGTTCCATAATTATCATAACTGAATTCAAATATAAGGTCCACTAGGAAATTATGAAAATTAATCATTCCAATAACATCATAAGCAAAACAAATTTCCTAAAAAGTACCTTAGAATCCATCATAACGAAAATGCCCAATTTCAGTATAAAAAGGTGCATGTTCAGATACAAGATGATACCTACGTTTCAAAATTAAATAAAAGACTCATTTGCACACATATTTCAAACACATCTATGGTAAAATTAAGCATCTTATACATCAAACTTAAACTAGATTTACATGATTAACTCAAATTTGACCAATCCATCTGAAGCTAATCTATTTTGCCAATTGAATTCAAAGTCCAACTAAACAGATAACTAGCTCAAAAATTTGTCAAGTAATCTATGTCCCATTAGATATGTGAATTGATTCTAAAAATAAATAAAATTAAATAAATAATTAAAATACAACTCATCCTAAATATCTTTTAATAAATTAAATCATATTTAGTTCCAAAACTAAGTTTACGTTAGATAGTTTACTATAGGAATAATAATAATAATCTCATTAAAAATTATTATCGTTTACTCTATTAAATCAAATTTATTAAAATATCTAGTAAACAAAATATGCTTGCCCTTTCAATAGATACAATTAATAAATCATATTTAAAAAACTTAGCAATTTAAACATAATTTACTAATTATAAATAATACAAAAGAAAGTATTATTAATAAACTAACCTATTAATAAAATTAATTAAAGATAATTTAATCCATTAACAAAACTTATTAATAACAAATAATAAAAAAACTATTAAAAAAAATTTGTTAATTATAACTTAGCAATATTTATTAATAATAAAATAATAAATAAATAAAATATATTTTAAACAAAGCAAAGTCAAATGCAAGTGGGTGGGGAGCGGGCCCCACACGCCCCCCCAAATCCCCATATCCCAAGCGCAGTGTACCTACACCTGCAAGTACTGCGCATGCGCAGTGTACCTGCTTGCGCAGGTACCAATAGGTACCTCCCCTAACATATGCCAAACACAAATTTTGATAAAAGGGAAAACATTAAACAATAATGTTTGCTTATTTTATTTTTTTATATATAAATATTTTTTTTTAAAGCATCACAAATTATCAAAGGGCTCTGTTTCTGAAAATGGAAATAACAGGCTTGACTTTTTTTTTCCAAAAATGGAAATTTACAATTTTTACAACAGACACAAGGAATTTTGTCTTTTCCCTGATTTGTTTTTTTAACACTATTGTAAGGTAAATATAATAACATTTACTATTGTTATTCTTTTCCATCATTTGAATGCAAACTAAATTTACTGTAGTTTATAATTTTTTAACTGTCATTTTTTCCACAGAGTATACTTTTACCTAGAATGCATTTTTAAATACCAAAATTGATTTTCCTCAATTGCCCATTACTTTAATTCCACTAGTCA
Organism: Chamaecyparis obtusa; assembly: GCA_027943335.1. Classification (NCBI taxonomy): domain Eukaryota; kingdom Viridiplantae; phylum Streptophyta; class Pinopsida; order Cupressales; family Cupressaceae; genus Chamaecyparis; species Chamaecyparis obtusa. The sequence continues at coordinate 753,314 of BSBK01006159.1, forward strand.
ATAGTTCAAACTATAGCTAGTTTAATTTTTCATTTTCTAAGTGTTCTAGAATGAATTTTCTCTCCAAATTTGGACAACATATCCCTACTATGCCAAGTTTACATAAAAATCTAGAATAACAAATCTATGAGTTTATTAAAACCCCAAATTGAAAGCATTACTAATAACAGATCTAATCTATAAATCGAATCAAACATAGTAATTTACAGAAAGATCTATAGATGAAATCACAGGAAAATTCTTCAAAACCCCTACCTCAATTCCAAAGCTAGAACCTGAATAAGATTGCCTGTAGAATGTTGAATCTTCCAGATCTGACAATAAGAAAGCTCAACCTGCAGAATCTGAATCACAGTGCATGCAAATCCCAAATCCAAATGCAAGCAACCTTCACCTAGAATTCAAGCACACACACCAAAAGCTCAAGAACACAAGAAAGCACAAAAACTCCAAAAGCTCTCTCTCTCCAAAAATGCTCCAACAACTTGACTGAATGCAAAATGAATGCAAACTCCCTCTATTTGGAAATTCATTCCACCAATCAAGAAAAACCCTAGATGACTCACAAAGAACTCCTAATCAAACTCTCCCACTTTTGTTGAGAGAAATTACTAATTATTAATTAAAAATAAATCTAATCGTGCACAACTCAACTCAGTCTCCTAAAGACAAGTTGTCACTTTTTCCAAACAAATCACTTTCAAACTCAATAAAGCACATGTTAATAATAAAATCTATTATTAAATAAATTAAATCCAAATAATCAATTATTTGATTTTTAATTAAATTTCATCATAATAAACTTAGGACATAATCAATATTAATCTCCAAGTACTCAATTAATTAACTTTAATTTAATTTCCTCAATTAAATCCTAGAAGCATAATTAATCATTAAATTCAACTATGCACCTAACATTGATATTCACATAAAATAATCTAAATTAACATAATTCAACTATAATCAATAAATTAATAATCACCCACATAATCATAAATCAACTGAATCATGCAAAGTAAAAATCAAACACAATAAATCAAACAAACAAGGAGAAAGGATCCACGAATTCATGCCAACGAGGTGAATTCGGGTAGGGTAGTAAGACTAACACTTGTCCAATCCTAGGACAATAAGGCTTAGGTTTAGGGTTTTGGGCCTATGTATTATCTCCCCTCTTTACCATTGAGATGAATGTTTATGGGCACACTCACTCCTGCCAATTCAGGGAAGACGATGCCATGTACCTACAAACCTGTCATCATAAGATGAAGCATGTACATACAATAATATATAACAAACAATGATAGGGTATGGTTAGTCGTGTGGATCTCGACTAAGCAAGTAACTACGCCTCCATCCTCTACCAAACAAACACGTCAAACAGATGCAAACACATGACAACCATACACATGCCAGTATGGGATTAGTACCATGAATCAATATAAAACATAAACATATCATCAAAAGATATCAACATCTAATATATGCAATAACCTGAAACACATTCAATAAACAAAAATCCATAATTATCATTATTAACATAATAATCGATCACATCAAAAGTGACCTAAAAGAATTTAGTCAAACCACTGAAATAGAAAGAAACCTAAAAGCAAACTATGGGTGGGGTACTATAGAGCCCATGTTTCCAAAATAGGTAGAGAGACACACAAACCCATAAAATTGAAAATAAGGGCATGATCACACTAGTAAGAGACATTATCCAAAACTTGTTCAAGTTGAATAAAAAATACAAGGAATTCTTGTGACCTTTCTAGGTAGTCATTCACCTTTTCAACTCTTAAAGATACTCTTAAAGAGGAAACCTCTTTCCCAGATTGAGACTTATCCAAGTGTGTCATGGCACTCACATGCACAGAAGAAGTAGGATCACCCATCACCATGTTGCTAGACATTTGGGAAGGGAAAAACCCTTAATTCTCCATGGCCAAACACCCCTCTGGAGAAAATAGGAAATCACAACACTAAAATCTCACAAACCCCAAATGAATCCTTATGTAAATACCTCCAAAAGAAAGACAAATCCTAAATGGGGACTCCTTATTTCTAGCAAAATAGGCCCATACTAGCAAGCCCTGCCTTACACCACCTGTTGTAGTCACCAAACCATGAGTTGTTGAGACCAAACTATGCCCACTCAAACAAATAAAGAATAGTGCCTTTTTAATGGGGAGAGACACCCGCCTCTCCTAGCCCAATCCTGACCTCTATAAAATCCCCTTATACACAACAAAAAGACTAGAATGCAGGCTAGTGCATGTGTGGCCTAGCCATAGACTAGAATGCATGCCTTCACCACTAATAAAGTCACTCATATTATAAATATTATATTATTCTTATATTTAATTTGATATTATTTCTTATTTGTTAAAATGTATTATTATTTCTCAAAATTTTCATGAAATAGAAAACATTGTAAAAATACATTGAAAAAATGAATTTCATTTTTAAAAAAATATATTATCAAAACTCTTCTATTAAATAATATATGAAAAATATTATAAAAAATAGATCTTAAAAAATTATATTTTATAAGGCTTTGTAATATGTGAATACTACGAACATGCAGATCATTAAAAATTACACCCCAATTGGCCAGAAACCCAAAGATTTTCCAAATGAAGGATGACAAGAAGTATTGAGAAAATGATATGAAAGAATAGATAATGATATCTCCTCTAGGGAAACTTCTTGGAATAAGGTACTTTGTTCTAAGAGGAATCCTGCATACCAAAGAAGATATGTGGACTTTTCAAATATAGGGTTGGGTAAATCATCTTTTGCCAATCCTATTAAACATGACTAGAGGAAGGATGAGGTATTAGGGGATAGAAGAGAGAAAAACGTAACAAAAAGAGTTGCTTCCATAATTAATAATGAATCCATGGTTCATGGAAAGCCTCAAAGTAGTATTTGGGTGATTCCAATCACTTTTGAAATACCCAAATTTGCAGCAAAAGCTAATAAGATACCTCAGGGAAATAGAAATTTGAAACCATATAATCAGTCTAGTCTATCTCCAAAAAGAAGATCAGGGGCAAGGTGAGACCTAGGGCTTCAAGGATTAGCTTGGAGATACCCAAAAAAGGTAAGAATAAATTTACCCTATGCGAACCCTACTAGAGTTAGAGTAGAAGATAATAGAGTTTTGTTCATCGATTTTGAAAGGATGTCACCTAAATGGGAGATCTATCCATAGCTGGGAGTCTTGGCAATCTAGAGTGGTTTTGATCAACCAATCTAGAGAGAAAGAGTGATAGAAATCACAATTTTCCAATCAAGTAGGTATCTTTATCCTAGAGAATAATATTCTATTAATTGAATGTAAAAATAAAGATATTAAGCATAAGATTTTGCATGGTAGAACTAGATTGTATCTAGGGTATGGTTTTAATCTCACAAAATGGTCTCCTAACTTTAACCCTAGGTCATATACCCCTTCGACCCTTCCCAAATGGGTAAATGTAGCCATTTTATATGTAGAATATCATTTTGTTAAAATCATAGAATATATTGGTAATTCATTAGGATCTTACATGGGATAGAAAATAACAGAGGGAGAAGATCTTAGAGTAGAAACTAAAGTTTTAATCAATATTGAATCTCAAATTATGGATTTAAAACCCTTGGAAATAAAAACTGAAAAAGGTAGATGGTTTGTGAAACCAACCTTTTTTATGGGGATATGTTAGCTAACAAAATTTACCTAAGAAGGAAGCAAATCACTACAAAAATTAACATCAAAATTAATCCCCTCCCCACCCCCACAAATATCTATTAGATTAAAAGAAGAAAATGGAGGATTTGAAGTTATCAATCAACATACAAACAAAAGAGCATAATACAATTTAGAGGATCCTCTTACATGATTAAATAATTGACACAGACCAAGGCGAGAAGGATCCAATTAAGGACAATCCAAACCTTGCAGCTTCAGAATTACACGACGGAAAACACAACACAAGAAATTGTTTCAAGTAATTTTTCATTAACATGCTCGGTTGTAAGGCCTTCTGGGTTAGGGCCAATTACAAACAATAGTAATTCTACAAGATCCACACATAGATCTAATACAATCTCATCTAGTTTAGCTCTGAAGACAATCAGAAGCTGATGGAAACCCTAAGGCAGATCTAAACTTGAGCTTGCAAGCCTCCAAGCAATCTCCTTGTTCCCAAGTGTGCAAACCACTAGCTCTGCTATTACAAACTATCAGATAGAAATCTAATCTGTAAGATCATGCAAGATCTTTTCCACAACTTCACCAACTCCAGCCTTCTAGTACCACTAAATTGGTATTCCATATCTACCAAGTCCTCTCCTAAACATCTACCCAAACACCCTTTAAATACTAGTCATCAGCCATAAGTCAGCTGGATGAAACTCTTAACTCCTCCTAACAAATATTAAATGCCATACAAGTCAGCTTACAAATTGTATACAAATATTTAATTCAGCATGTTGACCTCTAGATCCACTTAGGAGAATCCAAAAAAACATACAAATAATAAATGCATCGAGCCGGCCCAACAAATCATACAGAACTCCAATCGGTAAGCCAGAACTACCGAGCAATAGTGAAATAACCAAGCACACCAAGCATCACCAAGCACTGGTGTCGATCAAGCACCGTAGACATGACCGAGTAAAACTTTCACCGAGTGCTAGAGACTACCGAGCTCTTTCAATGACCGAGCTTCCTTCAATGACTGAGACTGTCGGTCAAGGCTACAACCAAGTAACACCGGCCAAAATACAAACACCCATGCAGTTTCACCGAGGACAAAGAATGCCCCTACCTCAACCTTCGATGCCCCTGCATCAGACACCCTAGGTTCCAAAAGATGTTCATATGTGAGAAGAACATCTTCTAGGAATCAACATGTAAATCCTGAACTGGTTCTTCACATACAAGTCCTCCATCTTCTTAACTTGCATATTTTTCCATTTTAGTTTCCTCTGTCTCTTCAAGTCTTTTCTTGACAACATACAGGTCGGTTCTCCAAACTGATCATTCATTTGTCTTTGGATCCACCAACTCAACTTGGGAACCAATACTCAAGCTTCTCCTACTGAGTTTTGTATCCAACAAAGGCATCATTAAAAACTTCCTGTCATCCTTCTCAACAGTAAACACATTCTTTACACAGTCATAAATAGCTCTGTAATCATATTGCCAAGGTCTACCGAGCAATATATCACAACTATTCATATTCACAATGTCACATAACACAAGATCCTTATACTGGCCAATCTAAACATCAATGAAGCATTGTTCTCTAACTTCCAGAGCATGATTATCTTGCAACCAACCAATCCTATAACGATGTGGATGTCTCATTCTATTCAAACCAAGTTTATGAACCATGTCCTCAACAACAAGGTTATCAGTACTACCACTATCAACAATTACATCACAGAGTTTACCTTTAGACTTGCATCAGGTCCTAAACAAGTTACTCCGACAAGGTTCCTCCTTTGTACCGAGCAATGTTCGCCAAAGCAGCAAGTTCTTTGATTCAGGTTCATTCTGAATATTCTCAATCACCACAGTAGTTCGTTGGTCAACCTTCTTCTGTGTACATTCAAAAGAATGGTGTCCTTCCTCTCCACAATTATAGCAAGTACCTTTAAAGATAACTCTACCTGTCTTCTTCTTTGGTTCCACGGGTTTCTATTCATCTTCTGCATCAATCAGTTTATCCTTCACCAAGTGATCAATTTTATCCTTCCCTCAGGAGTTACCAGGTTGTTTCCTCTTCAATTTATCTTCTGCCTTCATAGCATACTGATAAGAATCTTCAATAGAATCAATCTTCAGCATACCAAGCTCATCTTGAATATTGAACCTCAGACCATTCACATACCGAGCTACCTTTTCCTTACCAAGTTCTCTGTGTCCAGACCAAATAGTAAGCTTGTAGAATTCCTTGGTATAATCTTCAACAGAAAAATCCTTCTACTTAAGATTCTGCAATTTTTTAAACAAGTCAAGCTCATAGTTAGCAAGTATGAACTTAGCTTTCAATTTTTTTACCATCAACCTCCACTAATTGATCTTCATTTCACCTTCATCTTCTCTATCTCTTTGTAGTTCTTTCCACCAAAGAGCAGCATGTCCTTTTAACTTAGTCTGTGCTAATGTCACCTGAAGAGGATCTTCAATTTCTTCTAGCTCAAAGAAATCTTCAATTTCACCAATCCAATCAATCATATTATCGGGCTTCAAAGTACCAAAGAAAGTAGAAACTTCCATTCAATAACTACTAAACTGAGCTCCAGATCTAGGCAACTGAGCAGTTTTGTCTTCACCAGATATGTCCCTCTAATCATCACCACTAAATCTAGTAGGTTCAAATTCTTCAGTAGCTTCTTCATATCCATCCTTAGTACCAACATTCTAAGGTACACTAGTAACAACTCTCATGATCTCAACGACCATGTCATTCTTTCTCAGTTCCATCTCAGATCTGAAATCTGATTTCACCTTCTTTGTGATCTAGGATTCCACAGTATCACAAAGATCAAAAATAACTCTAGGGTCCAATATTCTCAGAGGCATCCTTAAAGATATGCAAAAACCCTCTGCAAAAAACCCTCACCGACCACCTTGTGATAATTTTTGAGTTGTGTACAAGTCAGATCGCAGCTTGCAATCTTCCAAACAACTAGGGCACAATTTCACAAGTTTAGTGCCACAGATCTGCAACCAAGATCATACAATCTCTATACCAACAAGATCAACTTTCCAAGATCAGCCTTGCTAAGTCAACCTTCACTCCAACAAGATCAACTTAGCTCTCACAAGATCAACTCTGCTCTGATACCACCTAACATAGACCAAGGCGAGAAGGATCTAATTAAGGACAATCCAAACCTTGCAACTTTAGAATTACACAATTGAAAACATAACACAAGAAATTGTTTCAAATAATTTTTCATTAACATGCCCGGCTGTAAGGCCTTTTGGGTTAGGGCCAGTTACAAACAATAGTAGTTCTGCAAGATCCACTTATAGATCCAATACAATCTCAACTAGTTCAGCTTTAAAGACAATCAGAAGCTGATGGAAACCCTAAGGCAGATCTAAACTTGAGCTTGCAAGCCTCCAAGCAATCTCCTTGTTCCCAAGTTTGCAAACCACTAGCTCTGTTATTACAAACTATCAAATAGAAATCTAATCTGCAAGATCATACAAGATCTTTTCCATAACATCACCAACTCTAGCCTTCTAGTACCACTAAACTAGTATTCCAGATCTTCCAAGTCCTCTCCTAAACATCTACCCAAACACCCTTTAAATACTAGTCATCAGCCACAAGTCGACTGGATGAAACCCTTAACTCCTCGTAACAAATATTAAATGCCATACAAGTCAACTTACAAATTGTATACAAACATTTAATTCAACATGTTGACCTCCAGATCCACTTAGGATAATAAAAAAAAAGATACAAACAATAAATGCACTGAGATGGCCCAACAAATCACACAGAACTCCAGTCGGTAAGCCAGAACTACTGAGCAACAGTGAAATAACCGAGTACGCCAAGAATCACCGAGCACCAATATCGACCGAGCATCGTAGACATGACTGAGTAACACTTTCATCGAGCACCAGAGACTACCGAGTTCCTTCAGTGACCGAGCTTTCTTCAATGATCGAGACCATCGATCAAGGCTGCAACCGAATAACACCAGCCAAAATACAAACACCCATGCAGTTTCACCGAGGACAAAGAATGCCCCTACCTCAACCTTGGATGCCCCTGCATCAATAATAATAGTCTGGCTAAGGAAGGAAAAAGAGTTGTCCTCAAGTCCATAATTGTCTAATTAGATAATATCAAAGAAGTTTCTAAGGAAGAGATTTTACTATTGGAAAATGGAGAGGTAGGAGAGAAGGAAACTAGGACCAACAATGAAGAGGCCTTGAGTCTAAATAGAGAGGTTATGACTGAAGAAGATGTTGGAAAGTTGTCTATACTGAAGTATATGACTAGATATAGAGTTTTCATTATGGCAACAAAGTCATATAGCAGTTTGGAGTCAGCGCACTAAGTGTAAAGATCAGAAATTAGTTAAGTGTTGAAGACTGGACAACATACAGAGTTCTTGCAGCTCAGAGCATCTGCGCCCATGTGTACAGATGAATTATGGTATGCACCCTAGAAGTTAAGATTGTTATACTATACTTATGCTTATTCTAAGAGCGCATAACTAGATATGAAAAGATGTGAAAGTTATAGTCAGTTGAAATTGCACAGCTAGTGTGTGCCAGCAGAGAACAGAGCATAGAGTCGGTAGCAACTATTTTGGTTTGCGATTGTAAATTAATGTTGTAGAGGCTATGTGCCCATTGTATTTAGGTTGCCAACATATGTACATGTATAATTGTAAGCACACTTAAGCCAATTCATTTGGAAGCATTATTTGTAATTAGTTATAGGGCTGACCTAATTGTATAATTGGTATGAGTGCATAAATATAAGGTGCATCGATTGTAATCGGTATGGAAGTGGAAATAGAGTTGTGAGAAGCAGATTAGAGGTATGCGAATAGAGCATATGATGTATTAGAGCTTTGCAAGAGGTCAAAGCATCAGCGCACCAAAGGAACTAATCTGACAAGCAGTGTCACAGCAATAGTTCACCACTAGATATAGTGTCTATTTGATCTCAAAAGGTTGTAGCCTTCATCATTTGAGCAGTGAGCTCTAGGATAGTGAGTCCACTCCCCTAATAGGGATCATTGTAAAAGACTCCTAATAGGGTCCGACCCTTAACTAGGTCTACTGTACTAAAAGCATTGTTAAGCTACTCCTAACAGGGTAAAGGATCTTCTAACAAGGATCACAAAACACTAGTGTAGAATATTAGTGGGTATCAAGTCCCACCAGGGTTTTTACCTATTTGGGTTTCTCCATAACCATATTGGTGTCATGTGTTGATTTCATGTTTATGTGAATGTTTAATTCAATACTTAAGCATTTATAATTCAGTATTCAGATTAAAGTGAAAAGTTAAAATACAATGAACATTGATTCACCCCCCCCCCCCCCTCTCAGTGTTCCCATTCATAACAGAAGAGTGTGATGAGAATCAAATTATCAATTTAGGAAGGATTCTAGAGAAAGATAATAATTTTGATGATACAGATAAAGCAATCCAAAAGTTAGGGGGTGAGATGAATACAATATGGAAAGGAGATAACAATGAGGTTTTGAAAAAAGAACAAATTCCATTAGAATTGGATGCGATCCTATCCATGATGGGGCTTGATCAAGGTATTGGAGAAGAACATGTATCTAATGATGAAGCTAATGAGGAAACTAAAGAAGGAAGAAAGGAGGTAATTATAAAAATTCTAGAATTAGACAATCAAGACTTTTGAGGAATTTAAATGAGAATGACACTCGAGGAGAGACAATGGAGTGTATAAAACTTGGATTAGAAATAAACTACATTGATTTGGCTTGTCCCGTTTGCGGGAGAGTATTAAAGAAAGGAGGGAGAAATCAGTCAATGAATTCAGAGAACAAGCTAGGGAAACTAAAGGCCAAGCAAAACTAACCTCAATTTTTTATGCTAGGAAGGGGAAGTTCCTCCCCACAACATCATGAAGATCACTACTTGGAATATTAGGGGCATCAATGCCCCTAACAAACAATGCTTACTAAAGACTAATCTCACTACCTTCAATTATGAAATTGTTATTATTTAGGAAACCAAACTAAATGAGGAAGATATGAACAATTTTAGGAAGAGGATAACTATATGGAAAATGGAATTTGGTAATGTTTTAGGAGCATCAAGTTGTCACACAGTGATTTGGAACCCTAGGAAAGTAAGCTTTGACATCTCCATCAAGAGACATAATTGGTTAGATGGATGGGCTTGTAGTTGTAGAAATCCAAATAACTTTTTTCTTATCAATGTGTATGGACCAATTAGAACAACTGACAAAAGGGAGATTTAGATGGTGATAGAGGCTTTTTTCAAAAAAAATACTAATCTAAATTTTGTTATAGGAGGTGACTTTAATGCAATATTACATCTGAATGAGAAAAGTGAAGGTGCACAATATGAATCATAGTCCTTAACGTACTTCAAAGATTGGGTAGTCAATAATAACATCTTGGATATCAACACTATTAATGGAACATTCACCTAGAACAACTAGAGAGAGAATTTTAGTAACATAGCAGAAAAACTAGACAGATTCATGTTTAAATAAGATTTAATTACTTTCAACAGAACACTTTCCTCTTCAATTCAAGGAATTTTTGGTTTTGACCATTTTCCAATCATATTGGAAATTGAAGAGGAATGTAGACCTCATAACTGCCCATTTAAATTTGAAAACATGTGGTTTTAAGACAAAGAATTCTTAGGATTAGTTGAGAAATGATGGAAAGAAGGTACTTTTATGGATCCAAAATGTTTTTGTTTTGTCCCAAAGATAAAACCACTCAAGAAAAAATATTGTAGTGGAACCAAGAATACTTCAAGAATATCGTTATGGGAAAAGAAGAGGTGAAAAATGAAATTCAAGATCTTAATGACATTGTAATTAGATAAGATATGGGCAATAATAGGTATCTTGGAGAGAAAACACCGCCGAAGAAACCTGAAGAACTATTGAAAAAAAAAAAACATTTTGGAAGCAAAAATTGAGAGAGATATGGCTATCAAATGGGGACAGGAATTTGAAGTTCTTTTACAACAACACAAGATAAAGGAGAAATATTAATATAATATTGAAGATAAAAAATGAAAGAGGATAAATAGTAGATAATCTAAATGATCTAAGTAATGAACTCATCAACTTTTATCAAAATACATTAAATAACTGGGAGTATTTAATTTAAATAATCAATAGTCACTATTAAATAATATCCCTAATAATAGAAGACAAGAACATGTTCTTAAATGGTGAATTCACTATGGAAGAAATCAAAGCATCCTTAAATCAAATGCACCCAGATAAGGCCCCATGCTCAAATGGATTCCAGGCTAGTTTCTTCAAAAAATGTTGGCATTTCCTTGGGCCAAAAATGAAAGATGCAATCAAAAGCACAAGAAAATTAGGCACACTACTCAAAGAGATAAACAATACATTCATGTTCTCTTATCCCTAAAAAAGAAAAATCTGAAAAATTAGGTGATTTTAGAATAATCACTTTATGCAATACCATTTACAAGGTCCTATCAAAATCCTTAGCAAACAAAATGAAACACGTGTTGGCCAATATCATATTAGAAGAATGAACCGGGTTTGTGCCAGGAAGATCCATCCTAGATGCAATGATTATAGCACAAAATTCTATTCACCCAGCCCAAGTCAATCAAGAACCATGTATGTTTATCAAACTAGATATTAAAAAATCACATGACAAAGTTGATTGGAGGTTCCTTTGCAAATGTCTAGAGGATTTTTGTTTCTCTAGGCAATGGATTAACTTAATTTTTAGTTGTACATCTACCTCTAAAATATCACTCTTACTAAATAGATCACCTATTGGATATTTTGACACATATATGAGATTGAGACAAGGGGATCCCATATTCTCATTTCTCTTTATAATCATGGTAGAAGAATTCAAAAGATCAATTTAAAGGGCTCAATAGTTGGGACAAGTATCAGGTATTAAAGTAATAAAAGGTTTCCAAAATGTTACCCATCACTAGTTTGCAGATGATGCATTCCTTTTGGGTATAAGAGAGGTGGAAGAAGCATTAGGTTTCAAAGATTCATTGAATCTATATATGTAGGCGTTGGGGAAAATGGTCAATGGTGACAAATCTAAAATTTATTTTCTAAATATTGATCGTAAAGTAGAGGAAGAAATATGCCAGACCTTAGGTTATAAAAAAGGCACATTTCCATGCAAATACCTGGGTTGCCTTTAGATAAATGTAGAAGAACTAATAAGTTATGGGATCCCATAGTTAAAAACATGGATTAGAAGATGGATATCCGAAAAGGCAAGTGGTTGTCAAGTGCAGGAAGAATAACTATGTTGAAATCAATTCTTTCACTCTTACTTACTTATCAGATGTCTTGTATACCCTTAACACAAGAAGCTAAGAATAAATTAAAAATAAAATGAGAACATTTTTATGGAAGGGAGTCTCTGAAAAGAAAAAAACTAGCACTTATTAAATGGTATCAGGTCTATAAACTGACCAATGTTGGTGGGTTGGGCATCAAAAAACTTAGTTGGAAAAGTAAAGCCTTGGGTGAAAAATTAGCTTGGAAGATGTATACAGATCTAGGAAGTAAATGGGTCAAAATTGTTCAAAAGAAATACTTAAATGGAAATGATCCCTGCAACATATTTAGAATGAGGATTCCCCCTAAAGGCTCCAGAATATAGAATTTTATTCTAGAATGTATGAGTGGCACAATGGATAAAATCACTTCAGATATAACTAGTGGGGAAAAGGCACTCTTTTGGGAAGACTCTTGGGAAGGGATACACAACATTAGATAATATTATCTCCTCCCCAAGAATCAAATTAGTAATGATAAACTCTTGGAAAAACAAAGTTAAGGATTCTATAAAGATTTCACCGGGTGACCCTGCTCTTGGATGGAAATGGAAACCCTTAGATAATACACCCCTAACTAGGGAAGAAAAGAGAGAACTAAAAGAACTTCTAGAGTCTAGAAACATCACTATAAAAAAATGGGGTAGATAAATTGATTTATTCTAGATCAAATTTGAGAGAATATAAAGCTAACGTAGGATATGATATATTAAGTAACTACCAACAATGAAAAAGGATTGATCTACTCCTCAACTTATGTTGGGAAAATGCATGTTCACTTAAGGCTGGAATGCTTTTATGGGCTACCTTGTAAAAAAGGATATTGATTATAGAATGCTTTAGCAAAACTGGTTTTGAGGGCCCTTCAAGATGCCCTCTTTGTGAGTCACATGAAGAGAATATAGATCATCATTACTTAATTTCCCCTATACTATGGAATGTTGATAGTGGTTATGTAAGAAATTAGATTGGAAGCTAGCATTGGAAAAATAATCTGTCAGATACTCTAAAAGGTTGGTCAATGATCTACAAGGGTAGTTTATATTATATTCTATAGAAATTTTCTCCCTCCATCTTTGTATGGGAAGTGTGGAAAGAAAGAAATAGGGGATTGTTTCAAGAAAAAAAATAAGAGTACGGACAACTTAATCATATTAAGGTTTTCATTGTAGAAACAATTAACTTGATAGATTATGAAATAGAGGTCAATCTGAGAAGAAGTTTACATTATGGGATAGTAAAATAAGGAAAGCCTGGTTTGGTTTACATATTCCCCCATAATTTGGTAAAGGTGGGAAGAGTAACAAACAAGATGGAGAACTATGTAGATGAGCCCCATCCCAATATGGATGGGGTGAACTCAAATTTGATGGGGCTTCAAAGGGACACCCTAGAACTATAGGAATTGGTTGTGTTATTCATCATTGGGATGAAAATATGTAATGTTGCGCTAGGGAACCCAGGAGAACTTAACCTAAACATGCAACTAAGTTTACAAAATAATTTTTTTTTCTAAAGTGTTAACAAACAACAACAACAACAATGTGGAAGCAATACGAAATAATTTACAACTCACACATAGCACAACTCAACATAGATTACAACTCTCAAGGGTTCCTTGACATAGATTACGTAAGCATTAATTAATTAATTTAGATTAGATATAATTACAAATCTCATCTAAACAAATGAACAATAAATGCAACATCACATAAAAGATAACATAAATACAACTGGTACCATAAGGTATCCATAATAACCTACATCCACTGCACATGTTGCAGGGTATGTATTACAATAATCCAAAATAAAATACAACATGATATCTCCTAAATAATCGGTACAATGATACAAGGCCACATAGAATAAGAAGATAAGAACACATCTCCACCAAAGAAGAACAAGAAGAATCAACTACTACAGGGATCATCCAGCATCGGTACACAAACGTCAAAATCTCAAATGGTAAAAGAATCACTACCACCCAACCTCATGGAACCTAAATGGTCCACTCCCACCGTGCTGAGGAGATAACAATAGATCCCACTCAGATAACAACCATCAACAAAGCAAGCTAAGGAAGAGGTCATGAAAGCATTCTAACTCAAAAGGTACCAAAGGATAAAAAGGTCAAACATACTCAACCAGAGGCAACCAACACACATAGGAAACCTAAGATGCATCAAGGGAAGTGTCATCACATGAGCCAACTCTAAGGTGATCCTGGTAGTCTCTCAAGACCCCGGCACCCTAGTGACTCTATGTGGTATCAGTAACCTCTCGTGTAGATGAGGTACTAACTATGCCATATCTAGTCCACATAGGCGAAAAGCATATTCCCACTCCCATCCTTAGCCTATACTAGCACTCAAGGCATGGGCGAGGCACATTATATCTTATTAATTCTTTTTAAACCCCTTAATGTCATTAATTATCACTTATTAAGCCACTTGCAATAGGATATCCTAGTAGCCACTTTCGGGGCCCGACACCAATTACAAGCCACTTCCCACCTATACATTTAGATAACCTACCTAGGTTTACAACCCAAATAAAATCATAAGATAATAACAATGTCCATCAGGACTGTTCCACGAAACAATAGGAATATGCAACATGTCTCTAACCATAACAACACAAAACACTCCCCAAGCATCCACAAAAGAATATACCCCTGATCCCATGGATAGGACATAAAAAGTCAATACCATATTCCCCCATGTAGAATATGAAGCAAAACACAATTATACAAAACATCACAGAAGAGTATCAACACTCAATCAATGAAATACAAAAAGATGCACAAGGCCTCTGGTACTCCGCCCTAAGGTTAACTTAACCCCCAAATAACAAATTGACATAACCAATTTTAAAGTCTAAGTCTTTCATGGTCTAAATCTGCTAACAAAATAAGGCCTACAAACACGAATACATGTACATATAAATTCCATGCAATTGGAAAAAAACCAATATACCATATTTACAATATACAACATCTAAATAACATTCATATACTAAAATCTAAACACTAGTAAACAAAACAATAACATAACTATAATAACCTTATTTATTATTTAATTAAATTTATCTTAAGTAAAAATAAACATTAAATTTTATCTAATTAAAATAAACATTAAATTTTATCTAATGAAAAATAAACATGAAATTTTATCTAATTAACAAATAAATATTAAAATTTCATAATAATTAAAAATAAATATTAACAATTTAAAGCGAATTAAAAACACTCTTAAAAAAAACATTTTAAAAAAACAAAACAATTTTTTTAAAAAAACTAAATTACATGTGGGGGGCCTAGCCCTCCCACCATGCAAGCAGACCCACCGCAAGACTTGCGGTGAATGCAAGCCTTGCGATTGTCGCAAGCCTTGTGGTACCGCATGCTTAAGCAGCCCGTGAGGGGGTGGTGGGGGGTGGCAAGCCCACCACCTAAAACAAATTATTTTAATTTAAATTTTTTTATATTAGATTTTCTTTTTTAATTTATATTATTTTTTATTAATTTGTTAGAAAAACAATCTCTGACATGAAAATAAAAAAACAAAAACCAAAGAGCATAATATCTAATAATTTCTTTTTTTCTCTCTTTTTTTTGAAATAATATATATACATATCTTTTAAACAAGAAATTTGACCTAACCCTAGAAATGGGAATACACCTTTTAAACATTCAATCGATTTTTTTTTATGAAGAAATCTGATTCTAACTAACATGCAAATTTATTTTCTAATTACAAAACAAAAATCAAATGACATATTCAATCTCTTTTATTGAATCAATTTCAAGCTTTTAAATTCCAAAACAAACTCTAACTTATTAAACCATCGAATTTTCTTTAATCCAAACACGATTGAATTTTCCCTAAAATATTACATGCAAAATCTTCCCAAGAATGTCTAGGGTTTCAACAAGCATGAACTTTCTAAATTTTAAAACATACAATATTCTGGATCTGGGTTTTCCTTCAAATTTTAACACAAGAATTCATTACCCAATGCAAATCAAATAATTGAAAAACAACAACAACCGAAGCAAAAGTTCAACAAATCTTCTAGACACAATGCAGACAATCTTTTCAAAATGAAACTAACATGGGTTCTTCAAAACCCTACCTGAAATCCACGAGAAGAATCTGAAACAATGAAGAACAAAAATGAAGGCTCTAGGAATCCAAATTGCTCCTATGCTTGAACAAAATCCTTCAAACAATCCACCCAATTTCCTCCAAAATCTAGCCTCCCAAATCCTGTGTGTGAGGAATGACTAAAATAATCTCTAATAAAGAACCACACAAACCCTACATGCAATCTCCAATAGGAAACAGAACTAGACATGCAACTCCAAATAAGAAAATAAAACTCAAATCTCAACTCTTGCTTTAATCAATTAATTATGCATGATAAATTCCAATAACCATGATAAGAGAATGCACTTTTCTAATTTTAAAGCCTAACTCAACTTTAACTTTAAATTCTAATTTAATTTTCACTAAACTGAATGTGCAACTTAATGCATCCTAATTAATTAAAAATAAAACATTTAGTCTACAATAATTTCCATATGCTAAATTAATTCTTAAATTAATAAATACATTTCTATTGAACAGAGGGTAAATTTACAATTACATAATTCTAAGGTGCATGTATTTAATTAATTTTCATTAATTAAATACTTCCACCATACAATAAATTTTTAATTAATAATTAAACTAAATAATTCTATTTAATTTCCAATTAAATAATATCCCACAACTAAAAAATAGAATGATCTAAATATAGAAAACATGCCAACCACCAAAATCAAATGAACCTATAGACCCACATTCATACTCAAGCAAGGGGTTATAAAATCACATCCACTGGATGAGTTTAATAGGGTAGGATAACATAATCTTGTCCACTATTTTAGGACATTATCATGGCTTAGGTTAGGATTTGGACCTATGTGTTATCTCCTTTCTCTTACCATTTGAGATATTGCAATAGGGCATGCTCACCCTGACAATTTAGGGAAGTTGATGCCCCATACCTGCAAACCTGCAACCTTAGGTTTTTGTATCATTTTGGTTATGGGCTCAACAAGTACTTCCTTCTTGCCTTTCTTCTTCTCTACTTCTACCTCTTCTTCTTCTTCACTTTCACTGGGATCACTTGCTTCATCTTCTCCCAGTCCTTGAGTTAATTCAAGAGGTGCATTTTCCTCTGTTTCTCCCATCAATTTTTCCAGATTCTTCACAATTTTCTTCCTCTTTCTTTCTACGGTTGCAACCTTCAATCCCATAGTTATTTTGGATTTGGCTTCTACATATGTTCCAAAATAAGGAGCCTTATTGTCAATTTCTTCAGCTAACATGGCTATTATAGCAGCTGTGGACTCATTAATGTTTACCTCATAAGGTAATGGCATTAGCCATGAAACCCTCAGTAAAACTGCTTGTGCATAAGTGAAATCTATGTCAACTAGAAAACATATATCTTGGCTATACTTCTCAACTAAAGACACAGGAATCCTACTTCTCTTCCTAATTTTCTTTTTGAACTCAATGAAGTGATTATCCATTACACCGTCAAAACTTCATCCTATCTGACTTATGAACTCATTAATCTCAACTGTAACTAGTTTCTTCTTATCCCGTATCACACCTTCAACAGTAGGAAAACACTTCTAAATATAAAAGAATAGACAGACGAGTAGGGAACCGAACTTACACATAAAGTTCTTTGCTTTTTGGATTGAAGTTAGGTTCTCTGCAAGTTGAGTCAGTTGGAGCTTGGCGAGATCATATGTGTGTCCCTTCTTGATAATTTTTCACTCCTGGTCCACTGCCATACATGGGACATTGTCCAACAGACTGGATTGGTAGAATTTGTGTGTAATAACCCTAACTACAAAGTCAATCTTAGGATCAGTGATGATGGAAATCATCATTCCACGCTTGTTCCAAACTGCCTGTGTGTTTTCCTGAATTTTTTCCTTGCTCATACATTTTATTGTTCTTTTTCCAGAAATTATAGGGTATCCAATTACCTGGTGAATCATTTCCTTTGTTATCTTAACTGGTCCATCTTCCAGCCATAATTGCATATCATGCACTCGGCTCAATACAATTTTTATCCATTCCACTTTGAAATTATGCAGAAAATCTAGGGCATGAACTAACCCTTGCTCGACAACCGTTTTATATTCTAGCTTCAACACACCATTGTCACATAATTTTTCATATGCCTCCCTAATCTCATAATCTCCAATTTCTCTGATTTTGCACATATAACATGACCTAATATCATTCATTACCAACACATTTTTCAGAATTGAAGATAGAGCACTAGTAAGATCTCCTTTGATCGTGCTCTCTGGAATTGCCTGAAACTTCTGCAGCTTACATACTTCATTTCTTACTAACTTAGCATTGAAAACCTCCATCCCTTGTTTCTTCATTTCAACAAATGAAGATGATGCCATTTTTAACTTAAATTTTTTGAAAAGAAATATTGCTCGGTAGGGTACCTTTTTGTAAGTGTTCTGCAGATGATTTGCCGATGACACACTGAAAAGATTTGAAATCACCCTTCAATAAATTGGTTTCACACTCTCTGAGTCACTCAAGAAATTTTAATTCACTGGTGAAGTGAAATGAATGGTAACATTCCACTTTATAGACTCCAAACAGTCGAATTAGGGCCTCATAAATGCTCTGTACAAATTTTAGGTGGAATATAGTTGTCTCGACATTCCTATGTTAAGCTCAACTAACACAAGCTCGGTCGATACAACCATTCAGTCATAGCTCGATGTATATCACATCTCAGCTACTACAGGTGCTCGACAAACATTGATAACTCGTTCAAAACACTGACTCTCGACATCAAAAAAAATGAATTGCTCTACTTTGTTCAAATATGTCCTAATGCATCTTTATCTATGCAGATATGGACTTTTACTCAACTTATGTTAGGAACTAATGTAAGATAAAACATTGTAAAACTCAGCTCCAAACATACCTTCTTTGCTTAGTTCAAAGAAGTGTGATCACTTGATCCATTGGATTATGTGACCTCAGATGTACTAGCTTCACTTGTGCTTTCTTCTTCTTTCTTCTTCCATATTTTATTCATTTGATTTCTCAATTTCTCATGAATATCTTCATTTTGATTTTGATCATTGCTTAGTATAGGTGATCTACAATCTCTCTTTAGATGTCATATCTTGTAACATTTAAAGCACATCATACTTCCATTCATCCAACTCTTAGATTTACCTTTGAAGTGAGTCTTCAAATAATTTGCTCCAATGTGTCCATATTTTCCATAGTAATGACAACTGTACCAAGTGTTATAATCCCAATTGTATGAGTTACTCTTCATAGGTGACTTAGTCTATTCATTTGATGACCATTTAGGTTTAGATCTGCATTCAAATGCTCTATGCCCATACTTTTGACAATTGAAAGTGTCCTTGAAATTTTGGTGAGTTAGGCGGACTACTAACCTTAGACTTGCATTCTTGTGCCTGATGTCCATTTTTCTTATAGTTAAAGCAATGCCCATTAAACTTAGGTTTAGGATCATACTTACCATGATTTCTTCTGCAAATGTTAGTTGTATGTCCTAGCTTTCCACAGTGATGGCATGTGGGTTTGTTGTTCTTTGGTTTTACATTCTTTTTCTCTCCACTCTTTGATGATTCTCCTTCTTCAGTGGATGATGAATGATCATTTAGTCCAAGTCCAGATCTATCACCAGATCTTCTAGGTGACCTTAATAGGTCTTCAAATTATTTTGCAGCTTCATTTGGTTTGTTCATCCTTTCATTGATTTCTTTCTCAGATCTCAATTCATTTCTTAGTTGATCATTTTCAGATCTCAGATTATTGATTTCCATATCTTTCCTACCCAATTCTTGATTAACCAGCAACAATTGATTTACCATGTCTAGTTGATTGTTGGTCAACCTTTTCATATCACTTGTCCTTTCATCAAGTCTCATTGATATTTTTCTCTTGTCTTCTTCAGCCATTATCTTGTCTTCTTCAACTTTCTTTTTCTGTTCAACTACTTCACAAAGTCTGACAGAATGAATTTCTTGTTCTCTCTTTAGATTTTTGATGTCATCACTTAGTATGCTATTTTTCTCCAGTAGCTCTTTGATGGCTTTGTCACTTTTTGTAGAGTTCCCATTATCAAATAGTCCAGTAGTATCTTCTTCTTGATATTGTGATTCATTTTTCTGAATAGCAATTTCTCTTCTCCTGCTTAAGGATTTCTTCAATTCTCCTCTAGCTACTTCAAGTTGTTGTAATGCCAACTGAACATCAATCTTCTGATTCTCTATAACTTTTCCCAGCTTGTAAGCTTCCATCTCAAGATCTTTTTCTTCAAGTGGTTAGACTTTCTATGAGAAACCTTAATGCTCTGATACCAATTGTTGGAAATTTAGTTGGGAAATGTGATACTGAGAGGGGGGGGTGAATAAGATATCACCTACTAATCCATTTTATCATTACATAAAACTTTTGCATAGCATCAACAAAACTTTATCAATGTAAAGTAACTAATATACTAAACATCATTCAAGAAAGTACTCATAACACAATAATTTTGGTTACCCAGAAACCCTTGAAAGGTAAAACTGGGGTGGGGATGACACCCACAAATCTTCACTACTGTAGTATAAAGTTTTCCTATGAGGGCTACAAATTTGATCACAAACTATGATCTACCATGTGAGGGGTCTGGCTTGTTAAGAGCTAAAAGACTTATACAGTCTACATTGCTAAAGGATTTAAAACTTATAACTAAGTAAGCACTCAGTTAAGAGATTAAAAAAGGTCTGTTAAAACCACTCTATTAAGAGATTTACCCTGATACACTGGTTAGAATGTCTCAGTACATGATCCTTCAGTTTGCAGTGTTATGCTGATTACAGATCTCCTCCTTCTAGTATTGATTTGATCTTATCTATCAAGTTTATCTCTATTCTATCCTTCACTACAATATTTTGATACACTCAATCATTGAACTCTATTGGAATACATCTCTATTCTGAATGTATTCTCTGCTCATTCCTTTCATTCCCTTCACATCCTCACACACACACTAGGGTTTAGATCTTCTCCTTATATAGACAACTAGACTTCCTCAAGATTTAAGATCTACGATCCAGATTTACTCTTTTTGCTGCTTAAGCTTTACTAATTCTGATTGGCTCTTAGTGTTGCATTAGGATCAAAGATTGAAAAATAGGTGCGTAATCACCTTTGTGATTTCCTCAACAAACAAAATACAAAACATGAATGTCAGCCAAAATGTTTTACCTCGATGATTGTGCCATAACAAACTCATATGTCGATTATGGCTTACTTGGCAATTGATGTCTCTGGTACTCAACATTCACTGTACTCGGTGTTCGCTGATATCTCTGTCGCTCGATATAAACTTCTTTACATAGCTCGGCAAAAACTGATTCGGCTAATACAAACATACATAGTGACCATTGGTTTTCTCGGTAGTGACTACTTCTCGATAAATATTCATTACATGACTCGGCCTATACATGATGACTCAGTTGTAGTGATGACCGACCAATATTGCCTAGAAAATGACTAAGTGTAAGACACTAATAGTCAACAAAACTATAGAGATCTACAGGGAGGACCTAAAGATTTTTGGTAATGAGTTCTCTCTTATGGAAGTTTGATAAAAGACTAATTTAGACATTATTGGCATGTTTATTGCCACAACTATTCAAGTTGATTATGACAAGGAGGCTTTAGGATAATTATGCAAGAGGTTGTTTATTAAACATTGATTGAATGAATTGGATACTATTCTTCTTAACATTGGGGAGAACCTTACTATTCCCCATCATAGGCACTATCATGTTGGAGGGTATCTGGTCCTGGTATACCCTATTCTTATAGTATAAAATCCTCAGTTACCTAAAGATAGGATCCCTATTATCACAAGAAATCTAGAATTCTTAATTAGGATCATGCATGTTAGGAATGGTGAAGGGGGTAATTGGCTTGACAAGTTTACGATCAATGACAAAGTCAATAGAAGCGATGAAGAAGAAATTTATGAGGGTGGGCTACCAAATGGGAAGATGGAAAATCACAAAGGAAAAGGAATAGCGGAGTAAGGGTTGGTCAGCATATTATTAATGTATATGTTTATAGTTTGTTTATTTGATAAATAAACCTTGGTAGCTGGTGAAACTTTAGTAGTCATTTAATGCTTATCTTAGTTTAGTATGTTTTGGATATGTATATTCATTAAGTTGATGATAGACTATCATTACTTTGGACCCTATGTGTCTGCTACTCTCATACTTGAGATATCAACTATATTACTTAATATTTTATGGTTCTCGCTCTTTGTGGCTTTTTTCATATGATTCGGTATGGTTCAACCTTTTCTACTGATCAATGTTGTTTCGTATGGGTTGGTCTGGCTCCTCAAGCTTTTTTTTTGTATGCTTCCCTCTATCTTTCTTTCCTTTCTATTCTTGTGTCTTCTTTTGTTTGCTTTAGTTTTTATTTAATTAAAACATGTGTGTGTGTGTGTGTGTATTCTTTGCTTTTTTCTTATATTCCTTTGTTATGTTCTTTCCTTTGGTGTCTTTGGGGCTTTCCCTTTGTTTTGGTGTTTTTGTTTGGGTCCTCTTTTGGTTGTTGTTTGGTCTACTTTTCTCCCTTCCTCTTAGATTCTCTCTTTGTTCCTTTGGCTTTATTTTTATGTTTGTTCTCTCTTTCATTTCTTGACTGTTCTCTCCTTTTTGGGGGGTTCTTCCTCCTCGGCTTCATTCCTTGGTTTATGTGTTCCTTTAATAGTTACCACTTTTTGGTGACATATGATCATTAGTGATAGCACTCTTGTGGTTAGTTTGGTTCATTGGAGATTTCACTACATTAACTTGACCTACTCTATAGAATTTAGCATTTCATTATGTGCTTTATGAATGATTATTTTTTGATTTATTGATTTTGGGGTTCATTCATGACCTTATATTGGAAGACTATTTTTAGGTGTTGTGTTCATATTTGGAAACAAAGATAGATAAATAAAGTTGAATAATCATCTAATTTTAATTCTTTAGCAACCCATTTTTCCTCTTTCATCCTTAGCATGGGTAGATTTAGTTGCGGAAGTGGAATGAATTCATGGAATATGTAAGATTAGGATAAGCCTTGAATCTATTTTTAATGCATGGTTTAATAATAGATCTATAGGTCATGAATGTGGATACTCTATGCTTTTTTTGTTTGTGATCCATACTTGATTCTTAAATCCAGAATATAAGTTAGGTTCCATTTTTAGATATAAGAGTTCTAATTAGATAATGACTAAAGATTAAAGACTTCTTCAATTGATAACAATGAGTTTTATTTATGTTATCAGGTATTGATTGTATCAATTTATCTGAAAAAATCTGATTTGGTTTTAAATTGAATGCTAAATGATTAAGGGTTGTAGACCCTCTTTTGGTTGCTTGGGAAATTGTTTTTCTTTAAGGGGAATAAATGTAGAGCAGGTATAGCCAGTTAAATCTTGAATTTCAAAGATGAAATTTGTGTTTAGTCTACATCATTGTTTGAAGTAATGATGTTATTACCTTCTTAATTGAGTAGTAGGGTAAACTAGACTTTTCTAATTCAATGTTATTCAACTGGTAAAAGAAGGATTATTTTTAGTAACACATGTTTTATGGTTACTAACCTAGGTGGAAAGAAAGTTAAGTGTGTGTTGCAGTGACAAGAATTATGATACCTAATAAATCATACAACATATATTTCAAAGGGACAATTTCTAGCCCTCGAAGGTGAATGGTTGTTTGGTGTGGTGTGATACTAGGTCAATCATCATCCTAATACAGTTGTGGAGGATATCAATTATCTTTCTAATCTTGCATTAATTTGTAAATTTATGGGGATTCATGTGTCTCTACCTTTATTAGAAGTGTGGACATGTCATAGATGGAACCAAAAAGGGGAAATAGAGGTTCTTCTCACCACAAATAGTTACTTTCTAGTTATATTTATGTGCATGGTAGTGTAGACACCTAAAATTCCTTTAGAAAATAAAAGTATTTTTATTTTCCAAAACCCCTGATGACATCATCATTTATTAATTAATTAATTATGTAATTAATTAATTAGTTTTTTTATGTCATTAATCCCTTCTATTTTAATTAAACATCTTTAATTAAAGAATCCTTCCCCAAAATCATTTAAATCAAGTTTAAATGATTTCCCCCTATTTATTGATATTAATTGATGAATTAGCCAAAAACCCTTTAAATAAATAAAGTATTTATTTAAATTCTAAAACCTTGGAAATATCCTAGAAATCCCTAACCTCTTCTAGAATTTCCTAATCGCACTCTAAACCCACTTAAAAAGTCAATCCTTATCCCTTTGACTCAACCCCTAACTAAATCCCAAACTCCAACTCTCCTCCTAACCCAAGCCCTTCCCAAATCCTATAAATATCCCTCTCTTCCAAGAGCAAAAGGCAATTAGCTAGCTTTCATTCTCATGCATTGTTATCATGCTAAATTCATTCTAGATCTTAGCTTTTTGATAATAATTGTTAGATTTCATATTTTATAAATCATCTTAGCTTAGAATAATGGATTGAACTAGTTTCTTTCAAGATTTTTTCTTAGCAATCATGCATCATATCTATCATCCTTAAAATGCATTAGAAGCAAGCTCCTTGTGCTTAGAGAGTACACCCACATACCTCTCATTGGAGAAAATCAAACAGTGCTCTATAGCACTTGTTTTTGGCAACAATCTTGAGTTGACTTGGTTTTATTTTAATGTCTTTGCTTTGAACTCGTGAATATGTTTTTAACCTAATGTTTGAATGTTTTAGGCTTTCAAGACATGAAACATATTCGAAACTGTAGCCTACATTCTGGCACGCCCAGTGGGACCCACTTCGTGGGTCTTTCAACAAACATCTCATGGATTTTGGAGTTTTTGAAAAGTTTGAAGATTGAAGGTGGAGGAGGCTTTTGGATTCTTTTTCTTGTCTAAAATCCCATTATTCCTCTATTCCATGTACTCATTCTTCTTCCTCTTACAAAGTCTTGGCCTATGCTTCTAAAAAACTCCTTAAGAAAACTCATTTTCACAAAAAACCATGTAATTCCAGCATGAAAACCTCATTTACCATATTTCAAACTACCAGAAAATCACTTTCGAGATTCCCAGATAGTATCTCGTATTTCGGATCACATCTGGGGTCTACTAGATTTCCCGGATCGCATCTGGTTAAATTTTGGATCGCATCCCATATTCTGGATCGCATCTGGAGTCTATCAGATTTCCCGGATAGCATCTGGGGTCCCTTTTTAAATTCAGGATAGCATCTAGGATTTCCCATATCGCATTTGGGGTTTCCGAAAACACCTCAATTTGGATTAAAAATGAACAAAGGAAAAATACTACACATTTTGTATGTGGTTAAAATGAACTTTCAAATCACTCTTGAATGCTTTAAGGACTAAAACTTGCCAAATCTTTCTAAAATTTTCCTATAAATCAAAATCCAATCAAATCAGTTCATCCTTGCAATATCAAGGTTTTAGAGTGCATTCATACAAAGTTAGGATCATTTCACTTTTTGGAGCTTAAAAAGATCTACAAACTTGCGTATCATATTTGGTTTCTAAAAGAGTCCTAATCTTTTTCAGTACTAAGTATTTTTTATTAATATGAACAAGTGTGTTGTTGCAAAATCTTGAATGTTTCCTAAGTTTTCATGCATCAAAATCAATCTAGGAACCTCATTTTGGGCATAAAACGTGCAAACTAGCACACAAAATCTTGAATGAAAAACCAAGGTCCAAAAGAGTCATTTTTATTTGAGTCCAAATCAAACACACTCTTGAGTGACTTAAAATGGTGAAATAAAAGCATCTCTATTCCCTTCCTTTCATATTCAATTCAAAGTTCCTAAAAACACATAAACTCAATCTTGAATGCCCAAGCAAAGAAACTACAATCGCTCAAAGTTCTTGTTTTCAAAATGGAAAGAACAAATCAAAGCCTTAAACACTTTTATTTTCAAAATTTCAATTGAGTCAATTAATCAAATTGGGAAAAGAACCTTTGTTTGTTGTGCTTTCTAGGAGTTTTCAAATTCTGCAAATCCTTGTTAAAATAAGTAACGTAAAACACTTGAACTTAGACAAGTTCACCTGTTTTACTTTTAGAGAGGCCTGTCCGGAGAGAAAAGTGCTTCCTCTCTGGAGAACGACCTCAAACTGGTACCTTCCCTGACTGGTATAGAAATAAAGCACTGAGAAAACTCTCAATTACATCCCCTAAAGCTTGGGCGATGTGTGTTGATGGTAGCCTGGGGTAGGTGAATAATTCCTACGATTCTGGCATGGTCAACTAGGCTCTTAAGTGAGTCACACATGTACAAAACGATTGGGAGGACTCCACGAAACAACTAAAAATTTGTTAAAATAGAGGCCACCCTATCTACATCTGAAGGTATCAAAATCCTTGTGCAAGGACCGATCCAAGGGGTTTACCAAATCACCTTAAGATACTCACCATATGTATCCCCTTTTAGTGGGTATCAAGCTGTGGGCAAGGATTTTGATACTCACCTTCCCTTAGGTAGTTTTGCTTGATGTGTTTTCTGAAGTTTCAGACTCACTACAAAACATCTATTGAACAAACACAAAGCGAAGAGTTCTATAATCAATCCTTGTTGCCATGTTAGTCAAATCCTTCAAAACAAGAAGTCATCCAAGCTTTTAGAATCTTAATCATGATCTTCCAGTCATCTTGCATCCAATCTTGTCCTCCTATCCTAGGTTAACAGAGTCATCTTGGTCATTCCTCATCCCCTGTCTGTCTTCCTCTTAAGCCAAATCCAATCCTACTCTAAGCTTGTCAGTCATCCCAATCTAATTCTTAGTCTTCCAATCTGTCTTCATCCTTCATCCCTATCCAACTCATCTACAAGTCAACATGTCTCAAATCTATTATGATGAGTTTGGTTGTCACTTCTTTTCTCCCACTCCATCCTGTCCCAATTATGATGAGAGTCTTGTAGATCATGATGAATACTTTGAAAACCTTAGAAGGATTGTTCCAAACATGGCCAACATCCAATCATTCCTCCAAATTATCCTACCATGCTTTCATGCATATCCCCTAGCTCTCCTTATCCTACCCTTGACAAGGGAAATCCACTATCCTATTCATCCACACCTTCTTCCTATCTTAAACCTACATATCATCCATATGCATCCTTCATACCTCCATCTCCTTCTATAGTCATATCCCAACCACCATCTTTCCATAGCGACGCTCCAAGTTACATCCCTTATCCAAATCCTCCATCCCCTTATCTTCCAAATCATTTTCAAATCCAAAATCCTAGTCTTCCAATCCCTTATCCAAATCCTCCATCCCCTTATCTTCCAAATCATTTTCAAATCCAAAATCCTAGTCTTCCAATCCCTTATCCAAATCCTCCATCCCCTTATCTTCCAAATCATTTTCAAAACCAAAATCCTAGTCTTCCCATCCCTTATCCAAATCCTCCATCTCCTTATCCTCCAAATCATTTTCAAATCCCAAATCCTAGTCTTCCAATCCATTACCCTAATCCACCATCCTATCTAAATCCAACATCCTCCATTCTAAACTACATTGCCACAAATCCCCTCCCACAAAAAGAATGCATCCTTCAATCTGCTTCATATCTCGTACCTCAATCCATCATTCCTACCTCACCAAATAGCCAATTTAGTTCTCAAGCTTCCTCTAAACCTACCTATATGAACTATCTAGTCATGCCATTTTCCAATTCCTCATCTACACCATCATTCCCCCAAGCAAGTTCACAATATTCTACCCCACCTTCATGTATTGACTATCCTAGCTCCCCATCTTCTACACATTCTAGTCCATCACCTCTCCCATCCCGAAAGACTCCAAGGAGTTTCACAAGGAAGCCAACAACAAATCCATCTCCTACAGCTGAAGAGACATTCCATCTTAATCCTTCATGTGAAACCATCATTGATGAGCCCCATAAACCTCCCCCATCTATTATCCTTATTCCATATATCCCACTCATTGATCCTCTTCTATCTCCCAACATCATTGAGTCATTCCTATGCATTGACTTCACCAAATCTCCATCCACTGCTCCTCCTCCTAGCGTTATCCAAGCCACATCCAATGAGCCTCAGGAGTTTACCCTTCTTCTTGCTATCACAGTTGTAGAATCTCCCATCCTTTCATCCACTCCATCTGAAGAGCCCATCCAAACATCCCCCCTCACCCTATCCACACTAATCCAATCCAGTACAGATCTTGTCCAAAAGCATGTTGAAGTACCCATAAATGAAAATCAAGATCCACCCCCTTCACTTCCTTTGTTGCAAGATCCATTGCTTCCATCATCCCCAATCCAAGATCCTATCATTCCAATTCCTCCAATCCAAGATCATCTCATCCCAATTCCTCCATTTGAAGATCTGTTACCATCTCCCAATCCCAGTCAAGATCTCATCATACTATCCTCTCCACTTGAGGGTCCTCCAATTCAGACTATCCCATTGCCATCACTCTATTCTCTTGGTCCACTTACATTTGTCAAAGGTAGCCCACTTGAAGTAGAAGCAATAAGTTCCATATCTTCCATCAGGGAACTAGAAACTAGATGTTTATCTTATTCCCCAAGACAGAAATATCCTTGTTTGGATAAAATGCTCAAGAAATGGAATTATCAAGGCAAAGGCCTAGGCACTCATGAACAAGGAAATCTAGAGCTGATTCAAGACAAGAAACATCCAAAATCATGTGGAATTGGTCACACATCTGAAGAAGGCACTTCCTCCAGAAATGTTGGTACAACTAAAGCTAAATTCAAGCATCCTTCCAAAAATACCATTACATCTTCCCATTATCCATCCAAATCATACAACACTATTCCTCCTCCTCCATCATTGCAGCCTAGGACAACCTATCACATTCCTCCTTCATCCTCCAAATCCATTTTGGGTCCCTATGTCCCAAAATCCTCTAGCGCATATCCTCTACATACCAAATCCATTTTGGGGCCTTACATCCCAAAATATCATCCCCCATATTATCCTACTCAATCCCTCATCCAAAATCCAAACATCCCTAGTCAAGATCAACGAAGGTACATTCCCACATATCCTATCCACCAATCTCCTTCCATCTCTCCATCCATGTTTCCTCCATCCCGCATAGCTCCTCATATTCCTTCCAATTCTTCTCACAATTTGGATGCCATATCAAATATGCATAAAG
Organism: Chamaecyparis obtusa; assembly: GCA_027943335.1. NCBI lineage: Eukaryota > Viridiplantae > Streptophyta > Pinopsida > Cupressales > Cupressaceae > Chamaecyparis > Chamaecyparis obtusa. The sequence goes on from BSBK01006159.1 coordinate 782,727, forward strand.
GGAAATATCCACAAAGATCTAAGGATTGTCATGTCTAGTCTAAATGACATGCTCAACCAAAGCAAAATCCCATCAATCAATCTGAAGCATCCCAATGGCCGCAAAGGCCCAGCAAAGCAAAAGCAAATTTTGATGCATACCAATGGCCACAAAGGCCCACTAAAGCTAAAATAAAGATGACGTGGATCCCAAAGCAAAAAGATGTAATGTATCTAAAAGAAATGTCCACAATGGCACCCAAGGTTGCCAATCCACCAGCTACTCATTCCTCTGCTCCATCTCCTAAATCTATTTTGGGTCCCTATGTCCCAAAATATCCTAGCGCAAATCCCCCATCACATCCACCTCTATCTTCCATGTCCCATCCACTTCATCCACCTTCCCCAAAACATGTGCCAATGTTGGTCCTGACAACATCCCCCTACCATGATCACTTTCCATCATTCCATCCAAACACTTTCTATCACCATATCTCCCATCTCCTCCATCCTATCCATGCCTTTGAATAATCCATCCATTCCAATAAAGTTGTACCAACATCTGGGAAAATAAAAAAGTCAGCAACAAATATAAAGACTAGCAGAAGATCAACAAAGAAAGTTAGCAACAAATTAGAATATCAGTGAAAGATTAGCACAAAAGTCAACAGAAAAATAAGAAAAAACCATAAAAATTGGAAAAATCAAGAAAAATATCAAAAAAGAAAAGAAAAGAGAAAAACATCCATCCAATGGTGAAAACTTGGCAATTCAAGCACCTTGGACAAGTACCATGGTGAAAACTTGGCAAACAGGCATCATGCGTAAAGCCCCCCCAGTTCCTTTCTGCAATTGGGGGCCATTCCCTTCTATCACATCCAATCTAGCATCTCCTCCATCCCATTTGTCTCTCACCTCCTTCATCCTCCTCTATATCTTGATAACAAAATAGAGACCATCAGGTATACATGCTTTTGGGCATCTTTCAACATCTATCCTTCTTAGCTTCAATCTAACATCTTCATCCTCTTGTCGGCATATCTTCCATCCAATCGTACCCCATCCTACTTCCTCTGAATGAATGAATGATCCTAAGCGGGGGCATCTTATTCCTTGGTAACATATTCCTTGGAGACCCATCCAAATCCATATCTTCCATCTACTAATCCATATCTTCCTCCAATCCAAGAAAATCCACCATCCAATCTCCCCAAGCATTCATCCTCAAATCCATTCCTTTAGCAAATCCGCCATCCAAATCGCCAAGCATTCCTCTATCCAATCATCAATAAAATCTGATATCCACGTCTCCTAGTAGTTCTACCATCCAAATTCCAATCCACCTCCATCCAAATCTCTCAGCAGTTCCTCTATCCAAATCCCAATCATTTCCCTCTAGCATTAATCCCTAAGCATTTCCTCCATCTTTCCATCACTTGGTATTTTCCCTTGTCATTGGTATCTAGCTATAGGCTATCCCCATGCAATCCAATACCATTCATCCATATCCAAACCATTGCTAGCAACCCTCCAACATCCTCCAATCCTATCCATATCTTCTAAGCTATCCAACATCCAATATCAAGCCAATCCATCCCATCACATCCTTAGTCTTATTCCTAGTCTTGTAGCAAGTCTTGATCTCAATCCAATCATCATCGTTGGGGTATGTCCTTCCCAAATCCATGTCATTTCAGGATACATCATCCACCATCAGTCCATCTTGGCTTTCCAGCCCAACTGGGGCATCATCTTGCATATCTTTGTAGCTTCACCTTCATTCCCAGATTCTTTGTACATCCTATCCCGAGTCTTGTACCATAGTGTCAGTCGTGTCTCCACCTAGGCTTATTTGTACATATGTGTCTTTAGGTCCCATCTTCTGTGTCAGTTAGCCCTTGAGTCATCATGACCAATCCACCTAAAGCACTTCGAAAATCATCCCTTGGTCCTTTTGAGGTTCGAGAATCTTACCTATCTCTTGTCATAGGAATCCTTATCCAGTTACCCATCATCCGCTTCATACCAATCCTTTGAGTTGTTCAATCCTTATCCTAAATCCTAAATCAATCCCAATGCTACCCTTTGACATAAACTTTGTCTAGGGAATCTTGTACTTGTCTTTGTAGGCCTTATCATCTTGAGCAAGAGATTGGCATGCACTGGCAAGAATCATGTCTTCTGAAGATCATCAGTCTATCTTAGGTTGACAAATCCAATCCAATCCTATCCGATCCCACATCAGGAAGTAGCAACTCATCCCTGACGCTTCACAATCTCCCACTAATCACACCAGGTCCATGTCAATGTATCCTTCCTCACGTTTAGACCAAATCTTCCCACCATCAATCCAATCAATCATCCCCAATCATCCTACCCATGGCAAAAGATGTGTGAGATACTTGTTGTTTCATTAGTACCTTTGGATCTTTGCTTATCTTTTGAGCTCCTTGTACATATTTCCCCATCCTTTTGTACACATCACCGCATCTTGTTGTACATATCCTTGTCAGTCTTGCAACAACATTTTATCAGATAATCTTGTCCCACTCAGCCTTTTACTTCAACAACATCAATTGTTGACTATTCTTGATCACAATGATTATCCTTGAACTTCATCATTTGCCAACAAATAACCAAACTCATTCTCTCATCCATCAGCGGGTCCTTGAGGATGTATCCTTCCTCTTGTCAGACCTAATCTTCCACCCAACACACCAGGTTTGTGCCAATGTATCCTTCCACACATTTAGATTAATCTTCCCACCATCAATCAAATCGAATCTCTCTCCTTGGCAAAGGATGTCTTTTGGAGTTATCATTTTGGTCTTGGATTTTGTCATTTGGATCTTGTTAATCTTTTACAGCTTCTTGTTGTCCTCTACTCAAATTCGCCATGATCCTTTATATCATGGTGTGCAACGAATGACGATAATTTGGGGCAAGGTCTTTTGAATCTTGCTTCTGCCTGTGAGTGAGTTGTGTGTTTGTGGTTTCTCTAGCATCATTTTCACCATGCCTCCTTCGGGTTTCATGTGTGATGTTGGGGAAACCCTTTGCATATTTTTAGTGTCAGTCTTATGCAACGCTGGTGACAAGGCCTTGCTTTCATAACCTTGGTAGGTCTCTAGCATTGCTATATCAAACTAGGTTGTGCTCTCTAAAATATCCAACACTTGGAGCTCCCTAAATCCCCCATCCAACATCATATAGATTAATCTTGCATCTTGCATCCTTCACATAGTTGTATCCTTCATCTTACCATCATCTTGCATTCATCCATCTTTGCTCTTGGAAGCTTGGTTATTTATCCCTCCTTCTTCCTAGGTCCTTCCCCTTCTTTGTTCTTTTCGAGAAAATTCCACAACGTTTCCTCTTTGCATTATTTTCTCGAGGGGGCACAACCCCTTATTCCTCTAAATTCTAGCCCGGGACATCTTATTTTCTTATCTTTGATGCCACGCCACTTGCGGCATCACATCAAAGAGGAGCAAAATGTAGACACCTAAAAATCCTTTAGAAAATAAAAGTATTTTTATTCTCCAAAACCCCTAATGACATCATCATTAATTAATTAATTAGTTTTTTATGTCATTAATCCCTTCTCCTATTTTAATTAAACATATTTAATTAAAGAATCCTTCCCCAAAATTATTTAAATCAAGTTTAAATGATTTTTCCCTATTTATTGATATTAATTGATAAATTAGCCAAAAACCCTTTAAATAGATAAAGTATTTATTTAAATCCTAAAACTTTGGAAATATCCTAGAAATCCCTAACCTCTTCTAAAATTTCCTAATCTCACTCTAAACCCACTTAAAAAGTCAATCCTTATCCCTTTGACTCAACCCCTAACCAAACCCCAAACTCCAACTCTCCTCCTAACCCAAGCCCTTCTCAAATCCTATAAATACCCCTCTCTTCCAATAGCAAAAGACAATTAGCTAGCTTTCATTCTCATGCATTGTTATCATGCTAAATTCATTCTAGATCTTAGCTTTTTGATAATAATTGTTAGATTTCATATTTTATAAATCATCTTAGCTTAGAATAATGGATTGAACTAGTTTCTTTCAAGCTTTTTTCTTAGCATTCATGCATCATATCTATCATCCTTGGAATGCATTAGAAGCAAGATCCTTGTGCTTAGAGAGCACACCCACATACCTCTCATTGAAGAAAATCAAATAGTGCTCTATAGCACTTGTTTTTGGCAACAATCTTGAGGTGGCTTGGTTTTGTTTTAATGTATTTGTTTTGAACTCATGAACATGTTTTTAACCTAATGTTTGAGTGTTTAATCCTTTCAAGACAGGAAATAGATTCAAAACCGTACCCTATAGGTAGATCAAGATAGGCCTTTGAAGGAGGTCAATGCTTTTATAATTAGGTTGGCCTATTTATCAAGCCATGGCATGTTGGATTCAACCCTACTAAGGAGATTCCCTTGCATGTCCCAATTTGGATGAGGCTTTCGAGGTTCCCTTTGGAATTCTGGAGAGATGATATCTTCCACTTGGTTGCTGCGTAACTTGAACAGCCAATAGGCCCCTCTCACCAAACCATGGAGAAAAGGATAATCAACTATGCACATGTTTGTACTGAGATCGATTTGAGTAAACCATTACCTGACTCTATAGAAATCTAGTTTGGATCCAACTCTTGGATTATGAAACTTTACCTTTTCATTGTCACCTTGTCATGATTCTGGTCATTTGTAGCTAATGTGCCCAAAGTCTAACCATGCAGGGATAACCAATAATGGGTCATCTCTCCCAACCTCTTGGAAAGACAAAGGAAAATATCCTATGGTGGAAGATAAAGAGGATTTTATTCTGGTCAAAACAAAAAATAAGGGCAGAGGACATAAAAGTGTTAGAATAACTAAGAGGGGGGTGAATCAGTTATCCAGTGTCCCAAAACAAAATGTATAATCTAAAACAACTTCTTTAATTTCTACTCGTCGGTAAACACTAAATACTTTCACTGTCTGTGCTTTTACCGATTACTAGTCTAATGCTAAAACAATTACCGATCAAACCTAACATGTAACATGTAAAGAATGATAACAAACAAATATCACAATCAACACATAACATGAGATTTAACGTGGAAACCCTGTAAAGGGAAAAACCACCTAGGATCGGCAACCCAAAATTGTTCACTCTTCTGAAGTGAGGTTGGTTAAGACCCAACCCTGTTAAAGGTTACAAACACACTGTCAGGTGTGACCTTGTTAGAGGATTTTAGACTAGAAGTTATCATCCAACCAGCATTCACTATGGGGTTGACAGGATAACAATGTTCATTCTATGAATGATACATCATAAGACTTTCAGAGTCCACTCGGTTAAGAGATTTTGACTGTATACAATGGTTAAATATGTAATAGTAAATGACCTGCCTTAATACAACTTCAATTGCAGATTACAAATCAATATTTAGTCCATACAAATCCTTCTGATCGATATTTCACTTCAGATTCAATATTGTATCAACTTACTGTCCGTCGGTAATTGCTCTTTATAGCTCGGTAATTGTTCTGTAGCTCGATTCTTACTAACCAATATGATCAGAATGCATGAAGCCTTGTTCACGCGATAATCCTGCAGCTTCTTCTTCTTCTGGCATCTTTCATAAAGAAATTATGTTCTCTTATATAGATGAGTGAATCATTTTCTTCTCCACCATCTAATTTTGCCTCTTAACCACATTCATAGATTTTTCCACTTCAAACTTTCTCGATACTTGTGTCAATAACACGTTTCAATCTTCTCTGTTAGATCTTCCTTGAATTTCATCAGCCGTCGATCTATGTAACAAACATTATATGTTACCTCGATGTTATACTCTTGCCAGCTCATCAATCTTTATCGGCTAAACTAATCATTTAATACATTCTGTTCTGCTCGGTTAACAAAGAAATGCATCGGTGAACACTACTCGGTTAATACTGCGATTGGTATACACTACACTCCGTCAGTGTATACTAGAAATGCTTCATTTACCGACAACACTGCTTTGTGTCTTTCAGCTCTATACTTCATCATAGATGAATGAAACATAATAAAGTCAATATCATCAAGTCATAGACTCATCAACAAGTTACTCAATGTGTTCTTTATCCTCATCTATCATGTACATCTTTCCTCATGTAGATTTCTATGTTCTTCATCTCTTTTTCACCTTTTCTCAGATGTGTCGGTATAGTAACTTACAAGATAAGTGCTGTCAAACTAGTTGACATCAATGACAACATAATACTAATTTAATCATATTACATTTCTAATCAGCAACTCCTTAGTGATCTTTAATCACAGATTCTTCAATCAGATTCCAAATCAATTGTAGTCCAACAATCTCTCCCTTTGGCATTGATGGCAACTCAAGTAATATGAAATGTACCATACACATACCAAACATATATTCTACAACTTAGTGAACAAAATGCTTCGACTTACAGCATTAGATAATACAGCTTTACCATTATGTAGTTGTGATCTTTTCAGTTCTCCTGTTCCTGCTTCTGTTCTCTGTAACTGATCTTCAATACTCTGTCTCATTCAGATTGTCTCTCCCTTAGATAATTCTCATCGGTGCTTGTTCCTTTTCATATCTTGTTTTATCTCTCCTTCATTTTTTTTTAATTTCATATTGTTTATCTCTCCCTTTGACAACAATGCCAAAGAAACAAATAAACAAACAATTATGTCTTCTTTTGTATCTTTGAATACTGATATTCCAATCAGTTCAAGTTCTCAAACTTAATCAGAACATTGAACATGATTCAAAGTGTGAACTATGTTGCATCAACATGAATGATCTTTTGATAAAAGTAGGCTGATGCAACAACCAGATCACCTTAGTGACCGATAGACAAGGGACAGACCCCAAGTCTAGTCCTCAAGTATTCAAATGTGTCCTTCGGTAGGGGCTTTGTAAAAATATCTGCAAGTTGTTCTTTAGATGTGAAAAATTCTAACTTCACTTGCTTCTCTTGCACTTGTTCTCTTAAGTAATGATACTTAATAGATATATGCTTTGTCTTAGAGTGCATCACATGATTCTTTGAAATATTAATAGCACTAGTGTTGTCACAATATATAATCACTAGGTCAGTGATTACCTCATTCATTCCTTCCAACACTTGTTTGATATATGCAATGTTTGAACAGTTAGTAGTAGCATCAACATATTTCGCTTCAGCTATAGACTGAGAAATACAAGCCTACTTTTTACTTGTCCATGTTACAAGTCTCTCACCAAAGAAAAATGCTCCTCCGGTGGTGCTTTTCCTATCATCCACATTTCTAGCCCAATCAGCATTGGTGTAAACTTTTAGTTCAAACTTCCCTTCCTTAGGATACCATAATCCAAAATTATCTATTTTCTTCAAGTATCTTAAGATCCTTTTTGTAGCTATCATGTGTGATTCTCTAGGATTAGCAGAAAATCTTGCAACAATTCCCACAACATGTACTATATCTGGTCTACTGTGAACTACGTACATTAACTTACCAATCATGGATCGGTAGAGTGTCTGATTTATCTCTGTAGTTTCATCCTCCTTTGTCAATTTGCATCCAATAGCCATCGGTGTTCCCACAGGTTTAGCATCTTCCGTGCCAAATGTCTTCAGTACTTCCTTTATGTATTTAGATTGTGTGATGAATATCCCATCACTCTGCTGAATCACTTGTAGTCCAAGAAAGAACTTAATCTCTCTGAACATAGACATTTCAAATTCCTTTTGCATTTCATTAGCAAATGCCTTGCAGACAAGATCTGAGCCTCCAAAGATAATATCATCAACAAATATTTCAGCAATGATAATAGTATCATCAGTATCACGTTTCACATATAGATTGTTGTTTTCACTTGTTCTAACAAATCCAATACTTAACAAGTAATTATGCAGTCTTTCATACCATGCTCTTGGTGCTTGCTTCAAACCATATAAAGCTTTATGTAATCTACATACCATGTCTTTATGGTCAGGATCAACAAATCCTTCAGGTTGTTCAATGTAGACCTCTTCTTCAAGTATACCATTTAAAAATGTTGACTTCACATCCATTTGATAGACTTTGAATTTCTTATATGCAGCATATGCAAGTAGCATTCTAACTCCTTCTAATCTAGCAATAGGTGCAAATGTTTCACCATAGTCAATGCCTTCTTCCTGTGCATATCCCTTGCATACCAATCTAGCTTTATTTCTTGTGACTTCACCATTTTCATTCAATTTATTCTTGTATATCCACTTAGTACCGATAACATTCTTATCTTTAGGTCAGGGTACTAGGGACTAGGTTTTGTTCTTCTCTATTTGATCTATTTCTTCCTTCATTTCATCAACCCATTCTTCATTCTCTAATGCAACTTTCACATTTTTAGGTTCAAATTCACAAATTAAACATGTACCTTGTCTTGTTTTGCTTCTAGTTTGCATTACAGCATGTCTGTCTCCAATGATTTGTGTCTCAGGATGATCTCTTCTGACAAAACTAGCCAAAACTTAGTTTCTCCTTTCTTGCTCATCCTGCTCAGGGTCATTATCTTGCTCAGTAGCTCCATCTTATTCCTCGATTTGTGTTGTCTATTGTCCTGCATTGTTTCCCTACTGATCGGTTGACACAGTTTGCGGTGTCGGTAGATACTCTAGATGTTCAATATAAGTGAATCTACCGTAGTCTTTTAGTTCCTTTATACTTTCCTTTGTGTACTTGTCATCAAACTCATCAACATGAACATTAGTACTTTCAACTATCTTATTTGTAGCCTTATTCAAACATTTATATGCTTTACTTGTAGTGGAATATCCCAAAAATATTCCATCATCTCCTTTAGAATCAAATTTGCCATTTCTCTCATCTTTCAAAATAAACCATTTACTTCCAAAAATTTTGAAATAACTTACAGTAGGTTTATGTCCAAACCATAGTTCATAAGGTGTTCGGTTGGAGTCCTTCTTCAGTTGTACTCGGTTAAGAACATACACAGCTGTACTGATAGCTTCCCTCCAATATGTTTGAGCAACATTCTTCTTTATCATCAATGTTCTAGCACAATCAATTATAGACCTGTTCCTCCTTTCAGCAATGCCATTTTGCTGAGGTGTCCTCAGTGTAGATATATGCCTTTTGATTCCATGCTCATTACAATAATTAGTAAATTCATCAGAGATAAATTCACCTCCTTTATCAGATCTTAAACATTTTATTTCCTTTCCGATTTCTTTCTCTACCTTAGCTTTATACCACTTAAACATTTTGAAAGCTTTAGATTTCTCTTTCAGGAACATAACAGTCACTAGTCTAGTATAATCATCAACAAAAAGAATAAAGTATCTATCACCGAAATAGCTCTGAGTTCTCATAGGACCACATAGGTCGGTATGAACCAACTCAAGTATCTTCTTTATTGAATAGTCTTTGCTTTTAAAACTAGATTTAGTCATCTTACCTTTCTGACATTTATGGCACATGGCATGATCAGGTTTTGTCAAGTTAGGCAATCCTCTAACTCTTTTCTTTTTATTAATCTTGATCATGTTGTCAAAGTTCACATGGCATAACCTTCTGTGCCACAACCAAGCATCTTCATCCTTCATCAACAAACAAGAAGACTGATCCATATCAAGATAGAATAGATTACCTCTAGATTGTGTACCAGTTCCGACAAGTCTTCCTCCATCATCATAGATTTTCACCTTTTTGCTCTCAAAAGCCAGTCGGTGGCCTGAATTGTTCAGTTGAGCCACACTTAACAAATTATAGTTTAATCCATCTACCCAATATGTATTTTCACATTGTAATCTGTCATTGATCATTAGCGAGCCTTTACCTCTTACCATACAAGGTGCATCATTTACCATTCTCATAGATCCTCCATTATATTCAACAAGATGATCAAACTTCTCTACATCACCGGTCATATGATGTGTACAGCCATTGTCTATGATCCATGTATCATTTTTGCTTACTTTAGAGATTAGTGTTGTCTCTTCATGTTTCTCTTCTTCTTTTGAGTCATCTTTCATAGCCACAAATACAACTTCTATATCATCATCAGAATCAAATTCAGTTTTAATATCTTCAGCTATGTAACATACCTTTTTGCCTTTTTCGTCTCGGTTGTCTTTGTTGTAGTGTTGGTAGCCTTTGTTGATTCTTCTCCCATAGCTTCCTTCAGATCGATCTTTGGATCTATCATCATCTTTCTTCTATGGACATCTAGCAGCGATGTGACTGACTTCTTTACAGTTAAAGCATGCTAAAGGTAGCTTACCTCTATACCTTCTTTTTCCTTTGGGCAATCTTCTAGCCATAAGTGCTTCAAGCTCATCAAGTTCATCATCGGTATTGTCATCACTATCACAATTTTTACTATTCCTGCTAGACTTTCCAATCTTCAAAGAAGACATGAAAGCGGATTCAACAGAAGGAACAACACTTTTATCAAAATTGTTTAATTCAAAGGTTGTAAGTTTACCAATCAGAGTGTCAAGAGTAAGGTTGGATGTAGCTCTTGTTTCATGAATTGCAAAAATCTTGATTGCATAAACTAGTAGCAAAGTTTTGAGAATCTTGCTTATCACTGTTTCATCATCAATCACTCCATCAGATGCTCTAATATCATGTACCACCTCTTTGAGTCTATTTGAATATTGGACAATGTTCTCACCTTCTTTCATTCTCATATCATCAAATCTGCCTCTCAGACTTTCAGCTCAGGCTCTTTTGACATTCAAATCTCCACTGTATATTTGTGCTAATTTGTCCCACATTCCTTTGGAAGTTGTGCATGTCTTGATATCTTCAAATTCAATGTCTGTACAGGCAGCAGCAAGTTCCATCATGGTAACATTGTGTTCATGTTTTTCCTTCAATTGATCAAGAGTTAAGGGACTAGTGGGCGGTTGTATGTAGCCATTCTCCATCAGCTCTAGTGCAGAGTTCCCAATTCCAGATATGTGCAGCTTCATTCTGCTTTGCCATACTGTGAAGTTCTCTTTGTTCAGTTTTGGTACTTCCCTCTTATACATCTTGAGACCTTTATGCTTAAGTCCTTAAAACTCCGATCCAAGCAACCAATGCTCTGATACCAATTGTTAGAATAACTGAGAGGGGGGTGAATCAGTTATCTAGTGTCCCAAAACAAAATATATAATCCAAAACAACTTCTTCAATTTCTGCTCATCGGTAAACACTAAATACTTTCACTGTCTGTGCTTTTACCGATTACTAGTCTAATGCTAAAATAGTTACCGATCAAACCTAACATGTAACATGTAAAGAATGATAACAAACAAATATCACAATCAACACATAACATAAGAGATTTAACGTGGAAACCTTGTAAAGGGAAAAACCACCTGGGACCGGCAACCCAAAATTGTTCACTCTTCTGAAGTGAGGTTGGTTAAGACCCAACCCTGTTAAAGGTTACAAACACATTGTCAGGTGTGACCTTGTTAGAGGATTTTAGACTAGAAGTTATTGTTCAACCATCATTCACTATTGCGTTGACAGGATAACAATGTTCATTTTATGAATGATACATCATAAGACTTTCAGAGTCCACTCGGTTAAGAGATTTTGACTGTATACAATGGTTAAATATGTAACAGTAAATGACCTGCCTTAATACAACTTTAATTGTAGACTAAAGATCAATATTTAGTCCATACAAATCCTTCTGATCAATATTTCACTTCAGATTCAATACTGTATCAACTTACTGTCCGTCGGTAATTGCTCTCTGTAGCTCAGTAATTGTTCTGCAGCTCGGTTCTTACTAACCAGTATGATCAGAATGCATGAAGCCTTGTTCACGTGATAATCCTACAGCTTCTTCTTCTTTCGGCATCTTTCATAAAGAAATTTTGTTCTCTTATATAGACAAGTTAATCATTTTCTTCTCCACCATCAGATTTTGCCGCTTAACCACATTCATAGATTTTGCCGCTTCAAAATTTCTTGGTACTTGTGTCAATAACATGTTTCAATCTTCTTCGTTAGATCTTCCCTAAATTTCATTAGTCGTCGATCTATGTAACAAACATTATCTGTTACCTCGATGTTATACTCTTGCCAGCTCATCAATCTTTATCGGCTAAACTAATCATTTAATACATTCTGTTCTGCTTGGTTAACAAAGAAATGTGTCGGTGAACACTGCTTGGTTAATACTACGATCAGTATACACTACACTTCGTCGGTGTGTACTATAAATGCTTCATTTACCGACAACACTGCTTTGTGTCTTTCAGCTCTATACTTCATCATAGATGAATGCAACATAATAAACTCAATATCATCAAGTCATAGACTCATCAAAAAGTTACTCAATGTGTTCCTTATCCTCATCTATCATGTACATCTTTCCTCATGTAGATTTCTCTGTTCTTCATCTCTTTTTCACCTTTTCTCAAATGTGTCGGTATAGTAACTTACAAGATAAGTGCTGTCAAACTAGTTGACATCAATGACAACATAATATTGATTTAATCATATTACATTTCTAATCAGCAACTCCTCAGTGATCTTTAATCACAGATTCTTCAATCAGATTCCAAATCAGTTGTAGTCCAACAAAAAGTACTCTTAGAGACAAGCAAGCAGATGAAGTTTTCAACAGGTTTGAAGTCCTTGATGAAATGGGATAGGTGGATGATGCTTTGGCTGGAAAGCCTTTAGATCCAAAAGGTCAAGGAATAATTCAAATTAATGATGAGAAAGAAAATGATAGTCAGGTTGGAACACAAGTTACAAACCCCATATGGATATAGATAATCCCTCAGTGAACATATGTCCTTTAGAGGATGTTGGGAGTTAGGAAAAAAAGTATATGCTCAAATCTTCTTAGTCCAAGGGCAACTTTAGATAAATAATCTATTGATGGCAATAAAGGTAAAGGGTCCCAAGTGTCTTTAGGATTACAACAAAAACCTTTTAAGAATACTGTTCTTGAAAGACCCCATGTAACTAAGGGGAGGAAGAAAGATCAAGACAAGGTTAAGTTAATTGGTGAGGCTTTGGTTGAGTCTGGGTCGGTTAAAACCATCAATTCCTACTTCTCTCCTTCTAAAAAATGATAGTGATATCTTGGAATGTAAGGGGGTTGAACACCATTCCTAGAAAAAAGGCTATTCAAGCATTGATTGCTTCTCCTTCTCCTGATGTAGTGTTTATTCAAGAATCTAAGTTATCTATGGATGCTATGCTTAATTCAATTTCCAATATTTGGTCTCAAAGTTAGTGTTAGTGCATTGGGGCTCAAAGTTCTTCTAGGGGTTTAGCTGTTCGTTGGGATCCTCGAAAGCTTAAATGCCTCTTTAGTGGATCTCCAATAGGTTCTCAATTTCTATGGGTGCTACAAGTTATGATTCTAGTGAAAATATCCTCCTATTTAATGTGTATGCTCCAATAGATTACAATAAAAAGTCTATTTTATGGTCTCATATCATACTTGTTTGCTCTTTTGCTCTGTTTCATCCATGGATTATAGCAGGAGATTTTAATGCTCTATTATGTCTAGATGAAAAGAGGGGTGAAATTTCTAGACTTGATCCTTCAACATAGTTACGAAGGGTTAACATTGAGTTTTTGAGGTTGGTGGATGTAAAGTCTTCTAATGGTTTGTATACTTGGAATAACAGAAGATGTGGAAAAGAAGCCATTGCAAAGTGTTTAGATAGATTTTTGGTGTCCTCTTTTTGGATGGGGAATAATTGGAAAACCAGCTCTAAAATTTTGGATTTGAAAGGCTCTGATCATTTGCCAATCAAATTTACTGCATCTCACTTTCAGGTTGCAAAAAAATTGTCTTTTAAGTTTCAACTTATGTGGCATTGTGATCCTTCTATTCAGGATCTCATGTTGGAATGGTGGCAGGAAGACAAGTCGACTTATGGTACAACAATGTTCTCTTTTGTTAAACAACATCAATATGTCAAGTATAATCTCAAAAGATGGAATAGGTCATGCTTTAACAATATCTTTTTAGAAAAAGTGAAGGCACAATCTCAACAATATGCTAGATTTGATCAAATGCTGGAAATGGTCAAATCATGGATTTGATAATCCAGTTTTTCATTTCCGGATTATTTTTGGACTGTTTGGTTCCACTTTTTGAAACTGGAATTGGAATTTGAGTATGATATTTAAATTTTTTTTTTGAATTGTTTTAATGTTTTTGAATTTAATAATTCATTTTTATTAATGGAATTGAATTTAAAATGGAATTGCAGACCGTTTTAGGTAGCCAAAGTTGGTGGCAGGCGGTTCCATCACTGATCGCAACCAAAATTCGAAAAAAAGTTTGACAAAAAATTTGGAAAATAAATTCCAGAAAAAATTCAAAATTCAAAAAAATAATTTTTAAAAAAAAAATTTGGAAAAAAAATCGACAAAAAAATTCATCAAAAAAATTTGAAATAAAATTCGGCAAAAAATTTGAATTTTTTTCTCAAAAAAATTTGAATAAATAACAAAGTTACAAACCACCCAAACAAATAAAAAATAAATTAAATCCCTCCCCACATAAATAAAAAATTAAGTGCAGACATGAAAAATTTAAAAATTTGCTTTGCCCCCAATTCAAATTCCAATTCCACCTTTTCAGGTGGAAGATGTAAATGCTCATTTTGGACAAAATGAACATTTACATATTCCTATTCTATTTTCATATTGCACTCCCAAACCGAGGATTTGACGAAATCAGAAATAGCAAATGCCAATTCCACTCTAATTCCCGCTACCAAATGGGCCCTTAGGGATCAGGGCCTTTCTGAAGAATTGTATAGAGCTGAAGCTAAGGCAGTAAGAGACTTAGAGGAATGGGGAATTCATGAGGAGATTTATTGGAAACAAAAGGCTATTGGTCCCTCTTTTACTATCTGGAAACTATGGTTAAAATGGAATCACATAATTTTTCAAGATAAGAAGATGTTGGTTTAATAGGTTTGGCAAAGAATAATTATTATGCTACAAGAAACTTTAGTGGCAAAGTACGACCTCTAGTTGATGTGGATCTTGGTGATATTATTATTTCTCAAAACTTGAGCATTTTGGGGGGGGGGGAGTGCTAATTATGCTTCTCTTATGAAGAGAAGGCAGGTTAGTCATCACTATACCAAGAAGAAGGCTCAAAGAATTGGTAAGTGGTCTCCTCCCCTTCCTGGATTTCTTAAGATTAATATCGATGGCTCCTTGAGGGGAAATCCAGGACATGTGGGAATTGGAGGTATTTTATTTTTTCTTCTTATAAGGGACATCACACTATATTAAAATTACATTTAATATTTACATTATATAAAATATATAATAATAAATATATATATTTCTAACAATTTTTTTTAAGTCACGATTCAAATATGTAATTTTTGAAAAGTAAGTTTTTAATAATAAGTGAAATCTATTTCTATTAGTCAAAATGTTGTTACCTTTTGCTATAATAATGACCTTAAAATTTTATATCTCCACAATTCTAATAAAAAAAATATAGCTATTAGAAAAAATTTCCTTTATTGTTTTAAAAAAATTTCTTAAATCAAACCATGAGTCTCTCCGAAAGGGGTTAAGTAGTTATGGTTACATTTGAATTTTGGTTTTAAACTTGTTTGAAGACCAATCAAGAACCAATCAAAAGAAAGATAATTAGATTTTTTAATAATTTTGGTTAAAAAAATTGTATCTACATTTTGATAAAATTAAATATATTTTTTGATAAAAAATTTAAATTTTGATTTTGTTAAAAAGAGAATTATTAATAACTAGCTAAAAATAGCCTTTGATAATTATTTAATACGCAATAATTACAGACATTATAAGTGCCCCCAACAAGACCATTTTTTAATATTAAATACTTAAATGAAAAATCAAAATACAGTTGTATTCTGATTTTTAATGAGGTAAAAGGGGATAAAGATTTTCCAAATGCGGACTGCTTTTAATAATATAGTTCTATTCATTTTGAACCGCTTTCAATTATAGTTTTATTCATTTTAGCTGTACCATATTTCTTGTACTTTTAGCAGCCTTCCAAGATTTAGTGGTACTTAAATAAATGCTAATGTTAAGGTCAAATTTAGATTAAGGTCAAATTTAGATTCAAATTTTGTGGCAAATATATTTAGTGGGACTTTTGCCGATCTAAACATTGGTAGGATGTGACGCTAAATTTGACGGCGGTATTTCGTATTTTAAATATTACAAGTACAACTTTGAAAAAAGTTTGGTTGATTATTAAAAAAATAAAAATAATAAATATTAAATATAAGATTATTTATTTATCATTCTTGCTTGTTTTTTATTATAAGTCAATTTAATCTTCAAAGTATTATTAAAATATATAAAAGCATGTTGAAAGTGAAACGAGAGATTAGAGATTTGTTTAGTTTGAAATAAAATGATATTGCATTTTAATCTTGTTTTTAGGTTATCTATTTTCAAATTCTTCGTTTATGATGTGCAAATTGAATTGAGATTAAGATAATGCTAAAAAATATTTTTTGATAGAATATTGTTTGAAAGTCAATTGTTGATAATGTGTGATGGAGTGAATACTATTGTTAGAATTGTTTTAATCCAAATTTTTTTAAGAATTACAATTATAATTTCTAATAAAATTAAAAAAAATCTAAATTTTGATCAATAAAACTAAAATAAATTTAAATTTTATTAATTTATTATTTTATTATTATCAACATTCAACTCTCTAATTTTAGAATAAATTCATTAACTGTTGTTATTATTAGTACTTGCCAATAGGGTGAGCAAGTAGTATTGCATTCATTTTTGAATTTTGATTAAATAAAACTGTTTAGACCAATAAGAATTTTTTCGATTTTGTATTTTGTAATAAATTTTATATTTTGTAAAGTTAGATGCAATATTTTTAACTATAGAATTCATTTTTCTATCATTTGATTGCTAAATCATTTGAAGTCTTATTACAGGGATGAACCAATTAAAATTTACCACGTTTGTTATTTATTGTACACTTTCTATTTAATATAATGAAAATGCATTGCTCCTTCCATATTGCATAGTTTATTATAAATATATGATATAATATAATATATATTTATTCTCATTTATATATTTTTAAAAAATATTTTAAAATTTATTATATGCAAATTATGCATTAATAAATATTAGGTAAACAAATGTGTGATATATTTTCCCTTACAAAATATTAAATAAAAATAATATATATTTCTATTATATAATCTTCTAAGATAAATTATTATATATTATTATTATAATATAGATTATAATATAAATTAAAGTAATAATATTATATTTATAATTATTATACATTTTAAATATATTATATTATAATTATAATTTATGTATAATATAATAATACAATATTATATATACAATAATATTAATCATGTGTAATAAAAAATATATATCAATAAAATAAAATTAGAACTATTGTTATATTTACAAATAAAATTAAGGTTTAAATTAATTATAATTTGCAATCAATAATTGTTTATATAATTATAATTTAAAAAATTATTTATTACTACAATTATCATTATATAAAAAATTATAATTATATAATTAATTAAAATATCTTATATATTATAATAAATTTATTAAAATTAAAATTAAATTTATATTAAAAATTAAAATTAAAATTAATTACTAAAGGCAAGTACTTAGCCATTATATGGCACTTGTTAAAAAGTAAGAATGAATGGTACACTTAGCATTCATTATATTTAGATGATTTTCATATAGATGAAATATTAGACTTTTTTCAAAAAGTCACCAATCCTAATCTTACTTGAACTCAAATGCACTTAACCCTTTAATAAAACATAAATAATCTCTAATATATTTATATGCAAGCTTATCAATAAAAAATTACATTCAACCTTTAAATACTGAAACGAAACTTTTCTTTCCCTCTTGCTTGATGGATCATACATCTTAAAACTATCACGGGTTAAACTTAAATACCACAAAAATTTGAAATCCGTCTTAATTTGCATGGACTTGTGCCGAGTTTAAAACTTTGTGTCATTTCATGGATGTGCCAGTTTGGGTGTACATTACTTGGGTTTTACTAAATCCCATCAGTGATTGTTACAAGCCCTTACTGTTTCGCCACGGAAACAAAAAACTATCTCGTATCGAATGATTATTATAAGAACTTTGACCCAAACCAGACTTTCTGCTGAATCCAGGGCTTACAGACCATTTTATTTTATTTGACTTTTTTTCATAGGAAGATCCGTCTGACATGAGAATGATGGAATAATGAAGCCAGGAATTTAAACATGGCGAGCCGATCACGGGTGGAAGCAGTGGTGTCTCTGTTTGTTACCGCGCATCCTCATGAATTGCCTTCTCTGCTTCATGCCTTCACGTGTTTTTTCTTTGTAATTCTCTTCACTTTTTCCTATTTTTTACCAATTTCATTATTTCCCGCTCTTTTTCTTCTCTGTTTCTTAATTTTCGCATTTTGGTTGGTTAGTGAAGTTTCATATATAAATATTTGCCAATGTTGTGTTTACTGTGGAGTTTCGTTATGTGAAAATCCAGGGTTATAAGTTTTGAACAATATGGAAGGTTGATAACAAGAAATGTGCATCTGGGGTTTGAACAAGAGAGATTTCCTAATGCACATTAGGTGATGTTAGGCATACTTACAGAACTTTGCAATTGTATTCTATGAGATGAAAATGTATATAAATTGGGAGTATTTACTGGTAGGCATGTTTTCAGATATTTTTAATCATATTTCAAGGGATGAAATCAATCGAATCTAGGCTATTTAACTAAACTTTGGATAATTCCTTTTATAACTGGACATTCATAGAAACAACGTTATGAAAAAGTAAACATACTGTTATAGGTGTTTATCGGTTATCCTACAGACTAATTTGGCATTAATGATGTTAAAAGTCACCTTATCATCTCTTCTATTTATATATTGTGTTAGGTAAGTTGGTAACGCTTTGTTACGGGGGTGTTTGGGTTGGATGTAATATTAGGTTAATTAACACACTTCTGTATTAAAAGTCTAATGACTAAATCTTGAATTTTAAATTTGAATATATATACAAACAATGCTGTGAACAAGTGAATGATTGTAAACAACTAATTCTAAATTATAGCTGTTAGTCTTACAAACTAATTTGAGATAGAAGATGGTAAAAAATGTTTCAACTTCTCTGTAATTTTAAGTCTGGGTATAGGTAGACTGGGTTGCAAAGTCTGCTAAATTGTTGAGCTTAGCTGCAAGATTGAAATCTGACAGCACACATTTTTTGAGAAAGTTTGATTATTCAAATTAGGTTGTGGTCGAAAGAAATTCTTTTCTGCTCTCTATATATATAGCGCACATCAGAAATAATGAGAGTTAAGTCAAATCTGTCTTGTTTAATTAGATAGAAATTCTGCTACTGTCTATGCCAAAAATAAGAAATTGAAAGAAATGGGTTCATTTAGATGAAAATCAATCTTCTTCAATTGACAAAGTCACCTTAGCTAGGCAAGGCTGCCGTTTTCTATGCATAAAATAAACAAGACAAGCAAATGAGCACAATTTAGTCAAAATATGTTTTTTTCAATAGACAAGGGAGCCTTAGATAGACGAGTCTGCTACTCTCTGTGCAAAAAATAAGAAAGGAAAGAAAATGGATGAATGGGCCAAAATCTTTTTCTTCAACAGAAAAAGTAATAGCTGAGTTAAAAAAAAACAGGACAAGGAAATGGGCATTGACGATCATGCTCAAAATACAAACAGTTGTATGCAATATCCACACACAAAAGGAAACAAAATTTTGAGTTATTAAACAGATGTCCAGTGAGGTGAAAACCTATCATGTTCAATAGACAAAGTAGCCCCATGGTGCTGTCTGTAAGAGTCTATAAAAAATAAGCAAGATCAAGAAAAGGCATATATTTTCTGAAAATAGCATAATAAAATATAGTGTGAATTTTATCAGAAGCTGTCGTGTGAACCAGTTATCTCTAATTTAAGACTCTCCTTGATTGTTTGAGCTTTGGAGTGGCCCCCGGGCCTTCCATAAAAGAAAATAAAAGCCCTTTACTGAATTGCATAGATGGCCACGTGTCCTTGATGTATAGGGTTGCTTTTGAGGCTCCAGAAAATTTCTGAGATCTGATTAGTTTTTGAGTACAAGGCTCTGAACGTACAATAAACATTGCATTTTTAAGAGCCCATTAATCCACGTGGTTTAGCAGCAAGGTTGAGAACTTGGAGGGTAAACCCCTCGGATTGAGTGGTCTCACTGTTGGTGTGACTGTGCTATGATGATGTTGCTAGTGTTCTATGGCAGGGTTTCTAGTGTGCTATGATGAGCTTGCTAGTGTGCAATGCGTGTTTGCTAGTGTGCTATGATGAGTTTGCTGGTGTGCAATGGCAAGGTGGCTAGTGTGCTATGATGAGGTTGTTATTGTGCAATGGGGGCTTGTGTTGATGTGAGTTTTATACCACTACAACATACAAAATTGGATACTTAGTACTCCAAATGAAATACCAAATTTCCAACTCTCTCTTGAACAAAGACGCCACGTATGCTAAAGATTGCAAATAAAGATCATCGAGGTGACTCCAAGGTTCCTTCTACTTGTGGATATTCACTCAGTTGTAATAATGGGATATGCTAGTGTACCGTCCTAAAAAGCTAACACCCATGATTGGATGCTTTATTAGGACTTATTAGACCCATTTTAGTGATTTCGAGGTCCGAATGTCCATTATGCTTGATCCTCGCAAGCTGATTCTCCGTTTCCCGCACCTTTTCACTCTCCCCAAGGTCCAAATTAAATTTGAGCCCATTTCTCGTGTCCTTGGGTTTTGGTGCCCAAATTTTGCCCAGGGCCCGATGCTAGGGTTTTATCAAGGGATTTTCCTTCGTGGTTGGCCTGGATCAAATTTGAATCCCGAAATGGAGTTAGTATAAAAACCCCCTATTGCTCCTCATTTTGGATATCACAACCATACTCAAGCATTTTGACAATCAAGCTATCAAGTTTTCAAGCAAGCAAGAGCAATTGGATTCAAGATTTGAAGGCAAGCACCCAAGGTCAAGATCTCCAAGTTTTTAATTCTTCAATATAAATATGAGATGATAAGTCATGTCACTGTAGAGACTGACTCTACGTGGCATGTGGCACATAGGGTCATGTCCCTCCGTGGACATGACAGTTCATAACTAATTGTGTTAAATATTTAATGCCTGATCCAAATCAGGGCAATATAATACATGTTCGATAATCTCAATCTGGGTGCAATATATATTATGCAAGCCCAATTATGATACTTGATCATTCACAGTTATATAATGACTGTTATCGATATGGGCAATAAGAAATTCAATTTATGACATAACTGTCATGAAATCGCAGAGTATCAAATGCTTGTCAATGTGATTTTATTATCACAGGTTATTATGGAGATCATTATTCTGATCAGATCGTATATATATTTGATGTCTGTAATCACATCACATTTAGTATATATATATATGTATGTATTCAATGTGGTGTATATACTGATGTCAGACTATCAGATCCGACTAAAGCTATTCTTTAACAACCATTGGCGGTTCATAGAAATGAAAGTGGTTTTGATTGCATTGGCGTCTTTAATCTATCACTCATTGGTATTGAGCAGTAAACTTCCTCAATGGCGTTTTATCTTGTAAAATGTCGTTCACTAATTTTTTCTTCTAAGTTTTGTGGACAAGATGAATAGCAAGACTTCTTAGTAGTGGGTCTCTAGAAGATAAAAGGGGTGCATAGATTTATTTTTGAGTGAATTAGGAAGCAAATGCATATTGGTGAAGAGCTAGTGGTGGAATTTTAAGTTTTTTTTGGTCATCTTGTTGTGTCCAAGGAAGTCAAGTATGGTAAAATGTTTTGTCTTTTGTTTAGTCTTTTAAAGTCTATTTTGTAGATTGAGTGTTTCCAAAATTTGTATTGGTTCTTAGAAATATTTTATGTGTTAGTTTGAAAGTCAAGTTGTAGAATAGGGTCTATTTTCACAAGTCACTAATTGTGACAAAGAATTATAAAATTGTCCCAATTGTAAATGGACCCATTATTGCTTGCATGCGGCGTCCATATTAAGGGGAGGCATTTTAAAACTGATCCTCAAAATCAAATTTGCTAATTAAGTAGCAAAAACAACCGGAGGCTGGAGGCATTGGAGGCTGGAGGACACTCAGCGATCTATCGTCAATCACCAACGATGGGCCCGCTTATTAGCTCTGGTGGCATTTCATTTTCTGTTCTTTTTCAGTATGTTGTGTGAATGTTGGAAAAATGAGTGTATTCGAGAGCAGATGATTGTAGAGGTCCTCTGACTGTGATGATCCTCTGATTGTTGTACTTTGTTGGAAGATGATCACTCAATGATTACATTCATTGGCAATTGTGATCATGTGTAACAAGATCTATACAACAAGATTTAGACAATAGTAAGCACCATGATATGATTCTCTTTTCAGAGTTCTTGGTTGTATGAATAAGTGGAAATTTCATATTGTGAGGTAGCTTTCAATGGTAGTGGCGGTTGTCTATGTTGTTCAAGATCAAGTGGCAGCGGTCGATAACAATGACTACAATTAAGAACATTGTATTCTTATGGAATGTAATGTGAAATCTTTTCTAGTATGGGTCTTCCAGATTTGTGATATGTATGTTGATTTCCATATAACTTCCCTGATGTACAAGCATAGTAACAAACAAAAGCAATAGAGTAAATTAGTTCATAGATCTTGAAAGGGTTTGTGGGAGGATCTAGAAAACCACACGAGGTGGACAGTTGATGGGTTCTTGTTCACATCGAGGTTTGTGGTAAGCCTGGTTAAAACCATGGAAGGAGAGACTTTCTTTTGTATCAAGGTCATGAGCCATGAGAATGGGCATGCCAAAGGGGTGAGCATTCTGCAGAGGAGTGTGAATGTTTTTCTACCATGTTCACACTAAGCGGGGGAATGTTGGAAACTGTTTTATTAGTGCTCAGTTATATTTTGGTTTCGAGTTGTTTTAACAACTCACTAAGTCTAGAATGAGTGAAAATTGTAAATAGGATGTTTAGTCCTTTATATATGTATTGTTTTGAATGGTTTATATGAAAAAACACGATATTATTGTCTATGTTAAATTTCTTTGAATGCCTCTATTATTTTGCCTAAAATCTCTGATAAGCCCTTCGTTGTTTCAAAATCCTTTCTAATGAGTCTATCATCGTCCTCCAATTGATTGTGCACTTGCGTTTGTTTCCATTTGTACTCTTTAATCATATCCATTGTCAACCTTGAAAACATCCTCTTCGAAATTATAAGCAACAGTTGCCCAATAATCCTCCAAATGTGGAACATGCTCAAACTTGTTCCCATAAGCTCTTTTGATTTTCCTTTTCAAATCAATATTTTCCCTTGCTTCATTGTATCCCAATGCATAGTATTCAAATTCTTTTCCCGTTGCTTCCATAGCTAGAAGGGATGGACAACTTTCGCCTCCGAGGCTGAATGGAAATGTAACTATCTGTTTATGCTTATGCTTTTGAATCTTGTCACATGTGAGCAATTGTCCTGCTACCTCCATTATCACCAACTTATTGGGAGAATATTTTGGAAGTCTCTTTGGGCAACATGTACTTCCCACTACTCTAATATATGTGAACTTAGGAAACTGGATATACCACGAGCCATATTTCTTGACAAACTTCTCCACTTTATCGGACAACCTCTTGTGAGTGGCCTCTTGTAAAATTCTCACAATCTTCATGGCAAATGCATCATTGAATATTTTGAAGTGCTTGTTGTTGTGGAGATGCAGCTGCAGATAGTATTCGTGTACCAAGTATTGCCTTATTTTCACTCCAACTTGACCCAAATATCTCAATCCTAGGTATCTAAACATCATTGCTATCATATAGAACAAATATGAACCCATGAAGGATGTCTTTGAATCTTGTAGCATTCTCAATTGAAGATCCAAGTTATCGCTAATGATCCTTGCCCAATCAAACATTACTTCTCCACTTGAAATCTTATCCATAAAAGAACATCCATAGTTTGAAAACTCTAGCTTGAGGGCTCCTCATTTCTCTGCTCAACATGACGATGAGATCGCCATAATCCACTTGAAAGTCTGATTTGGATGGTTTTGGCAACCTTGAGTGACGCTTTCTTGGCTCAAGTAGCTAATCACTGTAAATTATGGTGGAGAAGTCATCTGGTTTGTCATTGTAATGCCTCAAGGCTTCATCTTTGGTGATATAGACCCCTACCTTGTGATGTCAAATGTTGAATGTCTCCTTAATCTCACTCCGTGCATGTTACCAATATCTTCTTATCTTGCCCATAACAAACTGATCTTGTTTGAGGATCATAATGCTTGGCACACTCGATTATCAACTTCGGGTACTGCATCGTTGGTGGGAAAGCCATTGCTTGAACTATTCCATTTCATGTCATCCTCCTTGCCACCTTCAAAGGGGCGCCTCTAACCATTTGGTCTCTATCATGTATCGTGTTAATTGGTCCAAGGTTTGTGTCTCCAATCTTTCTCCATTTCAAAGGAAAGCTCGACTTCGGTTCTCCTTGGTATCATGCTTCAATTGGGCTTGTCTATCTTTCTTTAGATTCTCAGTCTTAGGCTCCAACATTTTTCACCTACAAGGCAACAACTCTTGTTAGAAACTTAGATTGTAAGAACCCCTGCTGGTTCTAACTCTGCCAAACTACTGATTTGCTAAGCAGATTTAATATATAACTGATTTTTGAAATAAATAAGCATTTCCTTGAATTTTTTAAAAATGTTGCTAGGCAAGATAATAACTTTGCATTAAAGTAATTCTGAAACAATTGTCAATGCATTGAACTATGATTAATTCTTGTTGATTTATATGTATATACAATGCATGGAGAAATATTTATTAAATTCTGAAAACTAAAATGCAATTGAGAAAAAGCCTGGAAACAAATCGCAGCATAGATATTGAGCCCAACACTTTTCAAAATCTCTAAACAATGCCTGAATTTTTCCAGCAGCCAACTCCAATCTGAAATTGAATGCCAAGATAAGATAGTTCTGCTCTAGACCCAGCCGTCTAGCATCCAGTGACTCACGTGGGTTCGCAGCTGAGTGCGGCTGCCTCAAACTCTCTTCACAACAATTACCAAAGCTGCGATTTAATCACTGATAACCAACTAGGGTATAATGCTGCTATCACCATCCCTTCAGACTAACTCAAACTCTGTATTGATTCTTCTCCTGTAAGCTCAAATTGAACTTCTGAATGAAGCCCACACTGTAGCAAATCTCAATGTTTATTTCAACACCTCAAATGTTTGTAAAAACTTTGAAGAATTCACAATTCTCCAAGTCTGAAATTCTGAAACCCTTGTTTCAAATTTCTCTTCACATAAAACAATAATATAAAAATGCACAATAGAATCCATGAAATGAAATCTGAATCCCCTTTTATAATATTCAATTTTCATTTGTCTTCATCTCTTTTAATTTACTTTAATTTCATTTCTCATAAAGCAACTTTATGTTATAATTCAAAGATGACATATAATAAAGTCACTTTATTAATTTAAACTCCCCCATTGCTCCAAAAATGACCTTTTAGTTAATATAATGATATTCTAACACATAGGGTCCCTGTTTTATGTGCTCAAGATTTAAAACTTCTCAACTCGTTTCCAATGAGCTATAACACCAAGGTTTCCAATATGCAATCCCAATAAAAATAGCAACCTTAGCCAGTTTAATTAAATAATAATCATAATTCACCCATCTTGTGAAAATGACTGAAGAAGCATCAGAATCGAAATCTGACAGCACAGGCGTGATCTTGTGTAATGTCCCGAACTAGACTGACACGTTTCTGAGACCATACAGATGGAGTGAACAGGTACGGTGTACACCCAATCTACCAAGGGTGCCATACAGTGGCGCGAATCTGTCGCGGATCTGGCGCGGATCTGTCTGCCGTACGGTGTGATGAGGCTGTGTAATGGAGATGGCACGGATGAAGTTGGAAATGGACCGAGGAAGGGAGGGGTACAATGATCCACAATATATTCCAGACTATATTATTACTACGCAACAATACTTGCCAGATGAAATATGAATAATAATTGCTTCAATTTGCCAAATACACAGAACCAGAGAACAGACAGGGTCGGATGAGGGTTGATTCCCACCGAAACTGCACAAAACCAAGTAGGGAGGGTCTTTCACCTCTGAAATGGCGAACAACAGAATCCCAACAGGAATTCGCAAATACAAATCAAATACAAAACTCAACATATCAAATCTAACCTACACGCCGAGCATAAATACCCGTCGGGGAAAACTCCCGAGAGTGCACAAAAGAGCTGACGGCGACAACTAAACTATGCCAACAAAAAGAAAGAATGGGCCTGAGATAAACTAAATCAATCGCGACCCCTAATACAATAGTTTTAATAGTCATTTAATGACGGGGATATTACAGTCCTCCCGTCCCAAAGATTGCTTGTCAAGCAATTTCAGGCTGGGGTGTTCCAGAATCTCTTCTCCTTCCTAGGTGGCATCTTCAAGGGGAAGGTCCTTCCAGCGCACAAGAAATTCTTTGATAGTGCGTGTCCTCAATCTTCTCTCCTGGTGGTCGATGATTTTCGCAGGTTCCAATACTAACTTTCCTCCGTCGTCAAGGGGTGGCAGGTCTGTGGAAATTGTCACTTGCTGGCCCATAGCTTTCTTCAGACAAGAAATGTGGAAGACGTGGATTCGGCTTCCCTCAGGTAGGTCCAATTCGTATGCAACTTCGCCCACTCTACTTGTCACACGGTAGGGTCCGTAGAAACGCGGTCTCAACTTCTCCTTTCCTGAAGCCTTCAAAGACGATTGTCTGTAAGGTTGAAGTCGGAGGTATACCAAATCCCCCACTTCAAAACTCCTCTCGATTCGGTGCCTGTCAGCGTACATTTTCTGCTGATTCTGAGCGTGCTGGAGATTTTCCTTTAGGGATCTTAGAATATCTATTCCTTCCTGCAGCCAGTCTTTGGCCTTCGGCGTGTGACTGTCACCGAGAGCCAAATCCACAAATGAAGGAGGTTCATACCCGTACAAAGCTTTGAAAGGTTCCATTCCAATGGACATGTGGAAAGTGGTATTGTGGCAGTACTCTCCCAGGTGTAACCATTTTACCCAGGTCCTCTGTTGTGCTGAAACATAATTTTTGAGGTAACCTTCGAGCCATTTGTTTACAATCTTCGTTTGTCCGTCAGTTTGCGGGTGGTAACTGGTGCTTGGTGACAACTCTATCCCTGCTAGCTGAAACAATTCTTTCCAGAAATTATTGAGGAAGCGGCTGTCTCTGTCGCTCACTATGTTTCGAGGGAGTCCATGTAGACGAAACACCTCTCGGAAGAATAAGTCTGCTACCTGTGAAGCAGAAAATTCTATGGGTATAGCAAAGAAATGTGCATACTTGGTTAGTTTGTCGACTATCACAAAGATGTAGTCCTTCCCTTGTGCCTTAGGGAGCTCGGAGATGAAATCCATTGATATACTATCCCACTTCTTCTCTGGAATCGGTAATGGCTGCAGCAAACCCGCCGGTAGAGTGTGTTCAGATTTATTTTGTTGGTAGATGGAACATTCCTGGATGTACTGTAATATATCACCTTTTAGGCCCTTCCAAGAAAATCTTTCCCTAATCTGTCGGTAGGTCTTCAAGTAACCTTGATGCCCGGCTAGAGGTGAATCGTGCATTTCTTTCAAAACCTTTTTCTTCAACTTGGATTCAGGTACCGGGTAAATTCTGTCCTTGTAGAAAATAATATCAGTTATACCTGTCGTCCTGTATTTCTTTGTCTAAGAGTTGGCATGCGAACGTTTCTTTGGAGTATTCGACCAACAAATGTTCTTTCCAATCCGCTGATATTTGAGATAAGGAACAGATGGCCGATTTTCTTGACAAAGCGTCAGCTACTACATTATTTTTTCCTTTCACATATTCAATGTCAAAGTCAAAAGCCTGGACTTTATTTACCCATTTCTGTTGTCGCTCATTCAATTCTCGCTGTTCCAGAAAATGCCTGAGACTGTTGTGATCTGTACGGACAATGAACTTGGCTCCGACGAGGTATTGCCAAAACTCGGTCAAGGCATGCATGATGGCTAACATTTCTTTGTCGTATATAGAATACAACCTTTTGGCTCCTAAGAGCTTCCAACTTTCGAAAGTAATGGGGTGGCGGTCTTGCATTAAGATGGCCCCGATGCCTTCTCTGGAGGCATCACACTCCAGGATGAAAGGTCGATTGAAGTCTGGCAGTGCAAGGACTGGACAAGAACTCATAGTCTCTTTGAGTTTCTTAAAGGTCTGATGTGCACGTTCATTCCACTGAAAAGATCCCTTCTTTGTCAAGTCGGTGAGAGGTGCGCTGAGCTGAGAGAACCCCTTCACGAACCGTCTATAGTAACTACACAACCTAAATAATCCACGTAGTTCTAAAAGAGTCTTCGGAGGTGGCCAATCCAGGATAGCCTGAATCTTTTCTTGATGCACTTGAACTCCCCGGCTGCTGACAATGTGCCCCAAATATAATATCTCTGTCATCCCGAATTCACATTTGGATTGTTTGGCGAACAACAGTTGTGACTTCATAATCTCGAGTACTTCTTCCAAATGCCTTAAGTGCTCCTCCCATGTCTTGCTGTAGATCAGTATATCATTGAAGAATACCAGTAGGAATTTACACAGCTATTTGTTAAAAATGTGGTTCATGCACGATTGGAATGTAGCAGGAGCGTTGGTCAATCCGAACAGCATGACCAGAAATTCGTAATGCCCATAATGGCAACGGAATGCTGTCTTCTCCACATCCTGCTCCCTCATGTGGATTTGGTGATACCCCGAACGGAGGTCTATTTTGGAGAATTAAACGGCATTGTGTAACTCATCCAACAATTCATCGATCTTGGGAATCGGATACCTGTTCTTGATGGTTTTTTTGTTCAGTGTGCGGTAGTCTACACACATTCGCATTGTTCCATCCTTCTTTTTAACGAGCACTACCGATGATGCGAAGGGACTAGCGTTGGGTCTGATCCAACCTTTGTCAAGGAGTTCTTGAATTGTTTTTTCAATTTCATCTTTGAGCCTCCTAGGGTGGCGGTATGGCACAGTGATTACCGGTTTGGTACCAGCTTCCATCTCAATGGTGTGTTCGAATCCTCGGTGTGGTGGTATGCCTGGCGGTATGTCGGCGAAGACTTGGTGGTATCTATCCAAAACCCTTTGAAGTTCTTCCTCGTGGTGGTCCGTTCTTTGTCTTTGTATGGGTTCTGTCGAGGCAAAACATTGTGCGGCCCAAACCACATTGTCGTGTCTGAAGATAGCTTCCATTCGCTGGGCTGAAATTTCCTTCGGCCCTCCATTCGACATCCCTCTCAGCACAACCTTTTTGCCGTTTACCTCGAAGGAGAACTCCATCCGCTTGAAACTCTGTGTATTCATCCAATGTTTCCATCCACTGAATGCCGAGAATGACTTCCATGTCGTCCAAATCCACCACGAAGAACTCATTCGTCACCGTGTGGTTGCCCATGGTGATGCTCAGTTGCGGAACCAGATGAGTGCATTTTAACAAATTTCCTCCCGCTACTTTGACATCAAATCCTTGGTGTGCCTCCGTACACAAGCTTTGCCGGCTCACTAGTGAGGAGTTATGAAGTTGAGTGTGGCTCCGCTATCAAGCATGACCACGACCCGTTGTCCTTGGAGGGTGCCCCGGACTCGAAACACAGTGCATCTCGGAGTTCCCGCCAGAGTAGCAATGGCGCTTCCTCTTTTGAAGAGTGTGGCAAGTCTTTCTGCGCGATTGATGTCTACCTCCCTCGAAATTTGTTGTTCGGCTACTTCGGACTCAGGTGTTTGTTCTTCCTCTCCGTCAGACGAAACCTCAATGTAATGGATTTTTCCTTTGCCAAGGCATCGATGTCCCGGCACCCCTGGCTCCTTACAATTGAAACAAAGTTTCTTCCTTCTAAGTTCCTGCCTAGTTTCCTCATCCAACGGAGGCCTCCTGGGTGGAGGTCTGCTGTCTCTTTCCCGTGGAGCAAGAGGTGGTTTGGACTGCGAGTGATATTTGGTGGACGACGACGAAGATGTCACCATGTCGTGTGCCTTCTTAATCGCTTCCGTGAGTGTGATGGGGTTGAATCCTTTCACCCATCCTTTCAAGGGTTTCGCCAGTCCATCCATGAACAGTACCACCAATCGTCTTTTTGAAATATCAGTCACCAAGACAGACAATCTCTGAAATTCTGTTATGTAATCATCGACTGTGCCAGATTGCTTTAACTGAGCCAACTCTTTGAAATTCAGTTTTGGATCTTTCCCATCAAAATGATCTATCAACCTCTCGGTGAATTCAGCGTAGGAATTTATTTGGTCGTGGCCGAGAGTAACCATGCCATGATGCCACCATTCGTGGGCTATTCCTTCGAGATGTAGTGCTGCAAATTTGATGGCCTCATCTTCTGGCATAGGGTTGAGCTGGAAATATGTGTTTGCTTTTTGCACCCATGCTCGAGCTGTGATAGTTCCAGATCCATCAAAAGAGGATAGATTAACTTTGCCCATCTTCCATCTCAGATCGTCATTATAATAGCCATGCTTGTTTCCACCGGCATACCTCATTCTCAGCTCAGCATAATCTTTGTAGGATATATCTCCTTCCATATTTACGTTCCTCCAATCTTCCCGAAGCTGATCTTGTATTTCCTGGAAGGTTGGTTGCTCTCCTCGCCGTTCTTTCATCCATGGAGGGAAAGTTGGCATTGACGGTCGAGAGTGTACGGGTTGGGGATTTGCTCGTCCCGAGACAGAATTGTCGCTTTGTTCCGCGGATATCTTGCTTTCGGCCAATTTTCGTAGAGTCTCTTCCATGAGGCGTTGAGTGTCATTTATTTGTACCTGGTTCTTAGTGAGTTCTCTCAAAAGAGTCATGACTTCGGCCATAGGGTCTTGCAGATCACCCATTCTACCAACCGAGTGAGATCTACTCCTTTTCCTTGAATAAACTCTCATTTAATACCCACAAGCTAGCAGAATCACCAGCTCTGATACCACTGTAATGTCTCGAACCAGATTGACACGTTTCTGAGACCGTACAGATGGAGTGAACAGGTACGGTGTACACCCAATCTACCAAGGGTGCCGTGCAGTGGTGCGGATCTGGTGTGGATCTGTCGTGGATCTGTTTGCCGTACAGTGGCGCAGATCTGTCTGCCGTACGGTGTGATGAGGCTGTGTAATGGAGATGGCACGGATGAAGTTGGAAATGGACCGAGGAAGGGAGGCGTACAATGATCCACAATATATTCCAGACTATATTATTACTACGCAACAATACTTGCCAGATGAAATATGAATAATAATTGCTTCAATTTGCCAAATACCTAGAACCAGAGAACAGGTAGAGTAGGGTGAGGGTTGATTCCCACCGAAACTGCACAAAACCAAGTAGGGAGGGTCTTTCACCTCCGAAATGGCGAACAACAGAATCCCAACAGGAATTCGCAAATACAAATCAAATACAAAACTCAACATATCAAATCTAACCTACACGCTGAGCATAAATACCCGTCGGGGAAAACTCCCGAGAGTGCACAAAAGAGCTGACGACGACAACTAAACTATGCCAACAAAAAGAAAGAATGGGCCCGAGATAAACTAAATCAATCGCGACCCCTAATACAATAGTTTTAATAGTCATTTAATGATGGGGATATTACATCTTGATGAAGAAAAACGATGAATGAACCTGATGAGGTGACTTACTAAAAATAGATGCTCCCTCCAAGAATCTTGGAGTCCAAACCAGAAGCCGAAAATAAAATTTTAAAGCATCATATAACTCCTCTAAATCATCTAAGCTCAATAGAACCATATGATAACTTACTATAAATAGTAAGTCCTTCAAAACGGGGCCAAAACCCACAACAGGGTCCTCTAATCACCAAAATTAGCCTACAAGGACCCAATGATAGGCTAAATCCACTAACTCCAATGCTCGCTCAAAATGGGGACATTACAATTTTGTATTTAGCTTTTAAGATCAAACTTCCGAAACCAAAAGAATGAAGTCTATGCACTTGAAACCAATCTCAATGAACTTTGACTATGAATGAAAAATGAACCTTCTAAATCGCTCAAGTCAGATTGCATTTCTAAGACAAAACAATGATTTAGAATGAACTTCTTAGATGCAAAGTCTATCAAAATATATTTATCATCTTTATCAAAGGCTACGATCACCACTAAAACTCCATACCTTGCTGCCTGTCACAAAAATTCTGAGTTTATACTTTCAGGTTTGCAAGGAATTCTTCTTCTTACACTTGGTTTTTCTCCACAAGGTTATGCTTTTTTTTGATGCCTGATGGAATCTCAATGTTTTTGCAATTAAGGCTTTGAGTTTGAAGCTAGGTTGCATGGGTACTCGTATCGACACCCTTGGCACGCGTATCGGGTATTGGTACATGTACCCATGTACCGGGTATTGGTACATGTACCCACATATCGGGTACTTAGTGGGTACTTGGTAGGTACGTGGTGGAGAGCATCATAGCTAACGAACTTGATTAAGATTTCTGATTTTGTTTCAATTTTTTGTTTGCCTATCAGCACATCAGCTTGCTGTTTATCAAGCTTAATTTTAATATGTAATCAGTTTGAAACTTTGATGCAATAATGATTAATAGTAAACTTTATCACTATTCAAGTCAGAAGTTTATCATTTGCAATATGTTATTTTTATATGATTTATGATCTTCTTGCATGTTTAAAGTTTGTTTTCTCTGTTATGCATTTAAACATTTAACATATATATTATTACAAACATATTGCAAATCTGAAACTGAAAACAATACATTACATCTGCAAACTTTATCATTGTTCTTGGTTTGAAAACTCAATGTCATGACTCATATTTTCAGACTTTCTATAAAATATTAAATTAAAAAAATGATGTACCCAAGTAACCCCCGTCCCCTATTTTGAAAAATAGTCGTACCCGTACCCAAGTACCCCCATCCCCGTGCAACCTTGGTTTGAAGTGATTTGTCTTTCTAAACCCTGATTTTGTGCGCAGATTTGTAATTCGTAGCCTCCCTTTGCCTCTGATTTTCTTGGAAATTAGGAAATCAATAGCCCAGATTTGTTCAACTTGGGGCTGCTAGAAGTCCAATTTCGATTATTCCTCAGTGCTTGTCCAAATTCGATCTATTGCTATGAAAGTTTTCAAGTCTCCAGATCAGGTCTGCTCTGCTTGTATTTCGAGTCTTGCCTTGATATATGTTTTAAATGAAATAAACTACCTTCTTTATATAGGCCACTAAAGCCAAAGATCATGACCCCCTAGCTAGGCTGACTTGCCTTGGGAGACTAAAAATATTTTATTTGAATTTTTTTTTCTCCCTCCCCACATACAGGCCGACCTAGGATAAATGTAAATTTTCTGATTGATACAGAATTCACTTTTAACCTTTGAAATAATAGATTTTTCCTTTGTTAATTGTTTTGGAGGTGAGCTTATTGGAAAGGTTGAGTTTTTACCCCCAAAAGGAGGTGGTGGGATTTAGGGGGTGCTTGTCCAAGGGTGGACAAGAGGGGGTTGGAATCCCACCCCTCCTTGTCCAAGCTTGGACAAGAGGGGGTTAAAATCCGACCCCCGTTGTCTCTTCTTTGTTTTCTATAGACATAGGTTAACCTCTCCCCACACATTTCCTTGCAATTTCACTCTACACTTTCTTCAAATTCAATTCACTTTCTCAGCAATTTCATTTTGATATCCAATCTTTGATCAATTTCACTCCAATCTGCAAATCATGACTACAAATTTCCCTTCAAGGATCTGATTTTAACATTTTGTTGATCTTTGGCCATTCAAATCTTAATCAAACTTGGAGGAAAACTGATTTTCAATCCTTAATTCCACCTATTTTCAATGCCCCCAAGCCCATGGAATGGTGATATCATATCAAAATGAGGGCGGAAATCTCATGGTCTTCGTCCAAGAGTGGCAAGAGGGTCGGAATCTGACCCCTCCTTGTCCAAGCTTGAATACGGGGGGGTCGGAATATGTAAGATCCCCTACCTGTTATGATCTTAAATTTTCAATTTTGATTCTTGTGCATTTTGTCAAACAGTTGTCAAGCAAGATTAGTCCTGAAATTTCAGAAATCTTGTGTCACAAAGCACCAAACAAATTACAAGTACTATGCATAGAAATTTTGTCAAACACTTGTATGGCATTAGAAATCTGGCCTGTTACTTGTCATATAAAGGCATGAGCCCCAATGCTTAGCATTCAAGTTCTCAACTCCACTAAATAATAAAGTTTTACATTTCAGCATTTAAACAAACAGTTGGTATGCAAGCTGGAGTTCACTAGAACAACATGACTTTACACAGCAGCATTTTAATAAATAGATTTGAATAGAAACTAGTAGCAGATCGCTGTTCCTAGATGACACATCACAACAAACTTATAGCAGACCATCCAATGAAGATTTCTACAATTATGAAGCTGAAAGGTGAAATGAGAGACAAGTTGCTGCTACACCTGATATATCAGACAGTCGATTTGAGAATGCAAACCCAATCCATGCTCGATCAATGTCCAGACCTGTTGCTTTATCATATACTGCTGAAAATGATCTCAAAGGGGCCTTAAAGCTGGACGTGTGAACTCTCAAGCATATGCTTCACTTCCAGATTTGTCATTGAGGATGCTGCCTGAAGTCTATAACCCGCGTTCTCTTCTTGGCTTGAATGAAGATCTCCTTGAACAAAAAGCTTCGAATTGCTTGCATACAAACTCAGAACTTCACCATTAAACGCTAATGTGAACTCTGTATGAATTCACCAATCATGGAAGGAGTGGGTTTTTGTCCAAACCTTCTTGGTTCCAAAGGTTTCCATCCTTAGAACAATTCAGTCACTGTATCCCAACAACAAGAGAAATAGCTTCATTGAAATAATCTCATATCATATCCCAAATGAATGAATAGCTCCGCTTATATAGCTTCTTAAGTCGGTGAGTACTCTTACTTTTAGCAATGTGGGATAAAAGACGTTTTTACATTTTAATTTTCTCCTAATGAAGTGGCTTCTTGAACAAGGTGGGGGACTTAAACGAATAAGGCAACTTTATATTATAACTTTATTATAGTCACTCTTTAATTCAATTAATGATATGCACTTAGTAATTAATTATTTTTGATAAAGGTAAAAACAGGTTTTGAATGGAACTCAAAACCATTTACAATATAGGAGAAGATATTTTCAGTTCAGCCCATACATAATTCAAAAGACTGCTAAACATCAAGTAGCAGGACCCCAACCAACCCAAAAAGATAACATAAAAAACAAAACAAGCAGCGACAAAAAACAAAATCTGGCACATTAATCGGCAACTACCCAACGACCAACCAGAAGAAACTACTTTATCTTTCCATGGCCTTCTCCGCCTGTTTCTGCAGATCCTCCATCTTCTGAATGGAGTCTTTGAGACCTTTCAGCTCTTTAGGGGTATTAGGCAATTTCCTTATGAGGCCACTTCTGGTTCTAGTTCCCGGCCCTGAGCTCCCAGCACCACCATCCAGCGTAATAGTTGTATTCTCCAGCATGCTATTCTCCAAATGGTTATACAGAGCCTTAAGATTCATCACTGAAACACTAAGACTCTTATTGTTGTGCTTAATAACTTCATTGATGATGTGCCTGTTGTAGCTGATTTTCTTAGTTAGGTCCTTAAGCTTTGTCATGCCCAAAAATAAACCAAGCATAAACGCGATTTAAAAAAAAAAAAAACCAGAAATAGACAACTACGATACACAAACGAGGGGACATGATGGTTGGACTATCAAAGTTACCATGCGAGGGGTATCATGGCCAACAAGGTCATGTGTTGATCCCTCATACATAACCTCAGTTGACCAACCTCCCTGCGAACATGGTTAGGGTCGACTCAACCCTAAGTGGTTCGGCCGCATAAAAGGTTGATGGCACTAACATGAACAAGCAGGGTAAGGTGGAAACAGAAGTGCACTGGTCAAGGGAACATTGAACTCGTGGAGTTGGCTTAAGATCTCTTATCCGGCATCCAAAAATTCAAAAGTTTGATTGGAGAAGTTGTTTTGAGAAGTAAGGTTCATTGTGACTTAGTCAAATATCGTTGCACTAAAATGACCCCAAAGGGGAATAACAAGTGCCCATCATTTAGGTGCATAATTAATCTTTGAAATGAGTTGGCACGTTCAAGCTCTTGGGTTATGAATCCATTCATGCAATTAGTCCTTAGGTTTATGTCGGTAGGTGATTAGGTTTTCAAATCAGAAATCGATTAACTAAGAACGTGTATTAATGGTTCAATTAATCGTCTAATCAAAGGAGCAACTTTCCCTTTCATCAATTGTTAATTTTATATGTTTCGTTTGTAAAATAACATTTCTATTAATACATTCATATATTAAATTTTTGTATTAGGCAATGAATACATTGCTATATTTATTCCAGAATTAACAGTTAAATAAAGTAACTCCACTAATAATCAATTTTTAAATATGATCCTTCAATAAACTTAATAATGCCAACTCAAAAAAAAATTAGCTAAACAATATAAATAAATTTATTAATTCCTGTTGAGGATTTAATTAAACTCTAACAAACCCCCTTAATTTTAAAGATAAATAAATATCATTGTATTAAATGTTATTTTTATACATATTGAACGAAATGTTAAATTTTGAGTTTAAAGTCGCTTTGGGACTGGGCGGGGCCTGCACTGTCATGGCAGTGCGGTACCCTTCCCTTGGTAGCGTACCAACTACCATGGCAGTGCGGTACACTACCTAGGCTAGGCAGTGTACCGCACTGCCATGGTAGCGCGGTACCCTGCCAAGGCAGGGGCCGACTGCCTATGGCAGTGCGTGCCCAAGGGGCGTGGGACCATGCTGTCCCCCCCTTTTCAATTTTTTTTTTGTTAGTTTATTTTTTAAAAAACATTTTATTTTATTTTATAATTTTTTTACAAACAAAACATTCGGCCCCCTTTTATTTTAATATATATATATATTTTTAAAGAATTTCTTTTTGAGTCTTTTGGGGTGGCGACCCAAATGGGTCCCACCAACTGTTGTATCTTAAGGACTAGGTAGGTTTATGGTTTTATATTATATTTTTGTTTATTTAGAAGCAAGTGGTGATTAATTTGATTATTTTAATCACTGTGGTAGATTGGAAGTTGTATGGGGAATTTTTATTTTTCTTTATACAATTTCCAGAGACCTGTAGGTCTCCTTTTTTTGTTTTCTTCACTTATTTTTTTTTTTTGTTAACTTGGGAGTTTCATTCCCATGATTTAATTGCTCAAGACCAATAAACTTAGTTTCACTAATAATGAACAATAACATAATAGAGCTTAAATCTATTGGTTGTTTTAACAAGACTAATACATTTCTTCCTTCCATTTATCAACAAACTTGTTATACAATTACACATGTTTTCCATGAAATAATTCTTTGATAAAAGCTACTACTTACATCCATTTCCATTGAAACTCAATACAAATAAGCAATATGGAAATTAAGCATTCTTCTTCTTCCTTGCTTTCAACATGATCATATAGCATATATCTTTGAGTAAAGCTACATTTTCCTCAATAGCAAGAGTCTATTGCATAATGAAACAAAGATGTTTCTTTCACAACTCAAATACATAAGTTTACAACATTATAACTACAAGATTTGGAGAGTTCCTCCATTACAAAAATTACAACAATGTAACAACATATTTTGCTTCCACAAAGACACCAAAAATGAAACTCTCCCAAAGCTTTTTCCACAAGAACATGGCTCCCCAAAAACCTGCAAATAGAGATAATACACCATGGAGAGCTCACCTCCCATCCAAGGTCTCAAGGAGACCACCCCCGAGCTTGGAGAATCAAGGGGTTAAATGGGCACAAACAACCAACAATACTCACAAAA
This sequence comes from Chamaecyparis obtusa, assembly GCA_027943335.1. NCBI lineage: Eukaryota > Viridiplantae > Streptophyta > Pinopsida > Cupressales > Cupressaceae > Chamaecyparis > Chamaecyparis obtusa. The sequence continues at coordinate 820,774 of BSBK01006159.1, forward strand.
CATTCATGCAACAAAATTACAATGAACTCCCAAAACCATGGCTTCACAAATGGATTCCTAAAACCCATTGAAATAGGGTGAAGGTGGACTTTTCCAAGGAGGAGAATGCCATTACATTATACATTTTCCAACAAGAGTTTTCATGCCTTCCAAAGGCTACCATATCAAAACTTCCATACACAAGATTTCATCATTATCGTCCTCAAGATGCAAAGATTACAATATGGCTTCATGGAGCCCATATTCCATGAAAATTTCTCTTTTCTCCAAAAGAAGAGACTTTCAACTACAATGGAAGCCCAACTAACCCCTTCACCCAAGGCTACTACTACCCTTTCCAAGGGTGAGTGATGCTTTAAACTCCCATGAACAACATACCCAAAACCCAAAGAACAAAGAATGAATCAAAATCCAAATACATCCCAACCCAACACAACAATAACAAGATTCACAATATACATTGCGTGCAAGATTTCACATATTCATTCTACACTACAAAATATCAAAAATACAAATACAATAAGCATTCCTTCATAGCAAGATCACCAACCTTGGTTCAAAGCAAATGGCAAGAAATAAGTTGAGAAGAGCCCTTATCCTTTCCCCTTGTCTTTTTCCTTTCTCCAACCCTAAGTGTCTCTAAAATTAGAGGGTGGGTGAACACCCACTAAGTCTCTCCAAGCCCTCAAAAAAGACCTCAAATTCCTACTCATGATCTAGCAATTAATGAGACATGACCTCTAGTCCCTGACCTTACCTCTTGTCCCCCCTCTTAATGGTAAGTTTAGCAAGGAGTGTGGGACAAGTCAAATGCATGTGGCCATCTCCATTTTCGCCACTCTTGAAGAGTAGCCTTTTTGGAGGGCCGTAATGGTGATCTAGACCTTCCCATAGGCAAAATCTAGCCCCTAACTCAAGGTACCCCATAGAGTTCGCTAATTTTGGCCAAAAATACACTCTAGGGTCACTTTTAACCCCTCTAAAGTACCACTTAAGCTTGAATCCGAATTCCAACTTGATGTGATTCCTACAAGGCATCTACATGCAAGTGGGATAATAAAATATCCTATTAGGTTGGGTGATTCTTGCCAAACCCTAATTGACATGTCACTATCCACATGGACATTACAAGTGTCAAGTGACACCATAAAATACACTTTACATTCACAAATGACATGTCCAATTAACAACATGAATTTAATTTATTAACATACATACAAAATACGTTACAAACAAAATCACATTACGACGAGGTTTCAATCTCTTCATTAGATTAAACCTTGGCTTACTCAATTGCACATATGTTTAGCCTTGATTCTCCGAATAATTCCATGGTTTTCTTTCTTGCACACTAAACTCGAGCATTAGTAGTCCAAGGAAGTAAAATCACATACTGATATATATACACAATTCAATGTTACATAATTGCAGACATAATTCAATATGCAAAACTCAATTCTCAATTAGAATTTCCATTAAAGAAATGCTCAAACATAGTACCTTCATAATTTAACATCACGACATATTATCCATGCTATTTCCTAACTTTAAAGCATAATCCATGAAATAATCAAATTTAATCATGATTAAGTCTTTCTCATCAAATCACATATCTAAGCATGTATAACCAAAATCAACAATATGTTCTAAGTTCTAATTCGTATCAAAATATAATCCACATAATATAATCATCATCATAAAACATAATATCACGAGTCTCTGTCTAAAGGGCCAAAAAGTGTATCAACATATCGAATCATAAGGTATCAAAATGTGAATGTATCCATAGTGCTATGATGGGTTGGGGTGAGGTGTCATGTCCCCTTTCTAGAGTGGACATCAGAGACGGAGGAGTTGGCTTATCATTGGAGTCTCGTAGGCTAGCAGAGATGGATAGGGACTCATTCAGTGCATACAGTGACTGGATTTGGGCTTTACAAGCAGTTTGGAGCAGTTCCTAGATTTTAGGGATATCCCTAAATTTTAGGAGGTTGTGACAGTTGCCAGTTGTGAGGTTATTCATGGCCCTTCAGTTGGTGTCAGTTTTAGTGTGACAAGATTGGTTTCCTATCTTCTAGGAGCATCCCTATATTTTAGGGATGGGACTGACAATTGACCCATCTCGTTCGACATCAGTCATAGACAGGTGACATGGTCAGACTCGTGTTTATTTGGTTGGTTTGGGCTATCAAAGGCAAAAAGGGAAATATTTTAATATATTTAAATATTTTCTAAGTTAGCAATTAAATAATTTATAATAAAGCTATTTATATAGCTAATTGGAGTAATAAGGGTTTTTTTGGCTTCATCTGGTCAAGCAGACATATGTGTTATAGCTCATTGGAAAGGTCTTGAATTATTATACATTATTTTCATCATCCGGAGACCTTCTGGCACCTTGAGTTATGTTATTTAAGGAAAGGGGTGTTTTTCCTATACATAAAGGCCTTTTAATTGAGAAGATGTCGTTTTATAATAAAGGGAAAAACATATTCTCCCTTTAGGGTTCGATTGGCTTTGAGAGGGAAATAAAAGGAGATGTTGGCTTATTCTTTGGTTATCTTTTACATCTTCATTCTTGATATTGGCGATTTTGCTCTGAGGAGTGAATCTAGAGGACCGGGACTCAAACCCCAGAGCCTGGCTATTGGGACGCAAAACCCAATAGATGGTTTCCAGCATTCTACAGTATTGATTCAGCAGTTGACAGAGATTGATTAAATTCAACATTTAGGGAGTACTTGTTTGCTGCACGTTGGAGGCATTGGGTTGCGTGTTGGGATCTCTGGCTGCCTTGGCGTGACTACAACAGCCGTACGGTTGCCTTTTAGCTGGCACGTGATTGCTGGTTGGTTTACGTTAGCCCTTTCTTTCGTTTGGTGCACGGTTGGCCATTCCTGCAGCTGGCGTCAACACTACTTGTTTGTGAACACACTTGTTGGTATATTACTTGCATATCTTGCCTGATACGATTTGTAGCTGTTTGGTTGACTGGATATTATATTATTGCTCGCTGTTTGCAGCCTATTCCATTTTTGCTACTGTTGTTATTTATTGTTTTTATTTATATCTGGAAAAATACAAAAAGAAACAATTTTTCTGCAACTTTTGTCTAGTTCTCTAAGACCACAAATAAAGCACAAGAAAATCTATTATTTTAAATTAAAATTTATAGAAGTTCAGTGAAAGGATCCGTTTGGGATCTTTCAGTGGTATCAGAGCCTAAATCCTACCAGCCTGTAGGGTTTGTGGGATTCTGTTAGAAACGACTGGAGAAAAAGTTATAATAATTCACTCCAGCAACTGGGTAGTTGATAAAAAGTTCTGATAAATCATTCCAGCATTTGGGTATTTGATAAAAGGTTTTGATAATTCATATCAACAACTGGGTAGTTGTTAGCCTACACATTTATGCTTTCAGTTGACAGCTGGTAAGAAATAATGGCCATACAGAAAGACCGACATATTAAAAGAAATCAACAAATGAATGGCTTGGTTAGAGAAATGAAGAGTTTTGTCCAGGTGTTCAGTGAATATCAATCAGGCATGTCAACGCTGATTGAGAAATGGGCAATGAAAGAAAACAAGATGACAAAAATAGGGCAAACCCAAGTGGGACAAGAAATCTCTTGTGATGATGCACATGAAAAAGTTATAAACAGGACTGAAACACATGTAGACGGATCCGGGTGGATCATTGTGTTTCTTTGATTCCCGTGATTGCTTGAGGACAAGCAATCTTAGGGAGGGAGGACTGTAATGTCCCCTTTTTAGTGTGACCATGACTATGGATGGATTAGCCTATCATGTGACCCTCATAGGCTAATGGGGATGGACAAAGGGTCTCTTTCAGTGGGCATCTACTTCAACATTCAGTATGCTTTGGTTTGGTTTTTGTTTGGCGTGATTTGGACTTCATTTGCTATAGTTTTGCCACGTTTACTATTTATAGTAAGCCTAATGTTGTTCGAGAAGGACCCTTTCTATTTTTGGAAAGTGCATTTGGTCACGTGGGGAAATAATAGGCGTGACTCCTGTTTCAGACGACATATTTAAAGGATAAGTATTTTAGGAGTTATTATTATTTTAGTGGCTAAATTATAATTAAATCATTAAATGGCTTATTATAAAGTTATGATTTAACTTTATAATTTCACTTAAGTTGAGGGTTGAGTCATCATTGGAAGGGGCCATTTATTCAATTAATTCATGGAAGCTTAAGCCAAGGTATTAATGAAAGTATTGGAGTAAATGAATTATTAAAAGGAAAAAAGTAATCTTTTATCCCACATTGGTAAGGAATGTGTTTGAGCTCTCACAAGAAATAATAAAATGGAACTTAAGAGCTCATTCTCATATATGGAATTGATCATTTTTGTGCTTTGATACTTGGTGAATTTTATGATTTTCTCCGTAAGGGTTTCAAGGAGCCATTGCAGTTTGGAAGCCATTATTATTCAGCTTTGAGGTGCTGAAAGATTGCACTGAGATTGTTGGTTGTGCTAGCCATTGTTCTACATCAGCCTTTCAGAGGTTTGTGCATTTACAAGGGTCTTATCTGATCATTTTGGGATCAATTTGAAGACATTTATTTGCATATTGAAGCGAGCCATTTCCTAGAGGCTGCGGTTCATATCCAGGCAACTGCGTTTGATTAAGAGGTGCTACTTTGAATTAGTTTTATGTATCACTTAATGAACTTTGCAAGTAATTGAATTAGTTAGTTTGGTGAGCCTTTGGAGTTAGAAATTTAATTGCTATTGTAAATTGCCCTCCATGCATTGTTATTAAACTTTAGGCATTGGTAAATGATTTTAAATTGCAAACTATTCAATTACAAAAAAAACTTTTGCATACACATTTAGAAAATCAGAACTTAAACATTGCATGCCAACCATTTGATGCAATGTTAAAAGGTTTGAAATTGGGTTTCAGAAGTTAGAACCAGCAGGGTTCTTACAGTATAACTAATTTAACACTCATAATCAACATTAAGTGTTATATACTTAATACTTTATCAATCACCTCAATAATGATATAATAAATGTATTGGTACATTAATAACATTATTTTAACTACCTTTGATCACTTTAATCAACTTCCATAAGATCATTAGATTTCTATCTTGTGTACCACCATAACTAACTGAGAGATCTGGCATGTCTTATTGACATCAATGACAAAACCAAAGACTAAATTACCAAAGGTTCAACAGGGTACACTTGTACATGTATGTATGTATATATATATGTATGTGTGTTTGTGTGTGTACATATGTTGGTATTGTGCCCGCGTCCCTCATGGAATTTGCAACATGACTTAACTGCTTCCTGTGGATTCTATAAGTCTAGTGGTTGTATCAGGCATTGATAGGTCGATCTTTTGGTGCAATGACAACCACTACTTGTAACAAGTGGTATCAGAGCTTGGTCACATGTTCGAATCTTTGCAGGCCGCGACAAATGATGCTGGGAGGGGGATTGTTGGCAGTGTGCCAGCGTCCCTCGTGGGATTCGTGACATGGCTTATCCGCCTCCTGTGGATTCTATAAGTCTAGTGGTTGTATCAGGCATTGATAGGTCGATCTTTTGGTGCAATGACAAGTAACAACATATACATATTATATGCAAAAAAATTAAAGAAATATACAAAATTGTAAAACTAAATACATTTGGTAGTATGATACTTCATCATTAATCAATGCGAAATGCCAATTGATTTTTCAAAGTTTCAATATTATGTCATATCAATATAATATATATCATATACGTTCAAGGTCATGATTCAAATGCAAATCATTACAATTACAAAATTGGCAATAAAAAATAATTATTGTCTATCTTCATCAATCATCAAAAGGATCTAAATCATGATCGTTTGCTTCAAGTTCAACTTCATTTGAACCCAAAATAGTGCCACTCCCACTAGGTGAATCATGTGTAAGTATCTCATCACCATCATCATCACTCGTAGTGACTCTAGCAAGATCTTCAATTGTTAAATCCAAGTTGGTACACTCAATTGTTACATCCCAATGCTTTGTTGACCCATCCTTGTATTGGTACTCATGTGATAGAAGATGCAAATTGCAATGAACATAAACCAAGTCTTCAGCTTTTTTTACAGCCAATTGCTTACGCATGATTGAGTGGATAAAGGAGTATGTACTCCAATTCCATTTAGCGGAAGAACTTGCAACCTATTGAATTTGTAGAGAAAACCAACTAAATTTAAAAATTAAAAATGCAAAATAAATTAAAAAATGGTAAGTACTAAATTCTACAATGCAAATGTTAAAATGATAAACAAAAGAAAACTTATGATAAAATTTTGATTGCGAGAGGTTGGAGGAACAAATAATCTTGACCATGGAAGTACCACAATGTACGAGCATCCATTTTGAATTGGTCATTAACAACACAAGGACTATGATCTATTCTTGAGATGAACATGCCAAATTCTCTTCTAACAATTTCCACCACTTCCGAATTTGAGAAGAGTCTAGCGAATGCCTGCTTGTACCCAATAACACCTTTAGAATCTCTCTATGGTGAAGTTCTCCATGGTAGAAAAAGTACTGAAGACGCTATGGTGCTTGGGAGATAGTGCATATGCAGGGAGGTGGAGTGGTGTGGTCATCTTGTTCTAACGACAGAGAATGATTGATTCCATGCTATGAAAAATGTTTCTTTGGGTTCATTCTCTTTTTTTGCTATGATGACTTTTATTTGCTCTATCATCGTGTCCATGTCATCATAGACTTCCCCAAACATGGTGCATTTGTATCAGCAAATTTGATCATACCCATGATAAGCTTGGTGAAATTCAAGACATTCCACATGAGCCCTCCAATCGTCATCTAGGATCACTGACATGACATTTTGGGCCCTCTTTGAATTTGACTGCTTCCAAATACACCCCATTGTTTGCTAATAACCATTGCACCCAATGCCTCTTTTACCTTCATAAGTCATATCAAAATGATTGTATGTGATGTAAATCAGGTCTCAAGAACCTAGGATCATGTTAATAACACATTAGAAATATGTAAATGATAGTTACAAAATATTATATACATATTGAACAGGGCATAAATAAAATAAAATAAATAAATTAAATTTACCTTCAACAATTCCAATGTCGACAGTCTTGAAAATGCTTTGTGACATATGGTGGTTTGTAACAAATATGTGGATCTCCTCACCGTCTTGGTATATTTCTTTCACCCACTCTATTTGAGTGCCAATTTCTTGCATCTCCAAGCTAAGGGAGTGTACAGTGCATGGTGTCCAAACAGTGTGCTAATATCTTTGCTCAACCAAAGCGCCAACAACCCTACAAATTTTTGCATTGTCCGCAATGACTTGGACCACAGTTTCATGACTCACCATCTCTATGGACTCAATGAGGATTTTGGAAATGTACTTTGCATCTTTGATTTGCCCCTCACAATCAATTGTCCTAAAAAACATTCCTCCTTTGGGGAGCACTAAAATAACATTGACCCTTTTTGCTTCATTGGCGCAAGGTGATAAAGGGATTGAATCTGTCGTGACATTCTTCTATTTGTATCTCAATTCTTCTATATGTCGTATACATGTTATGTCGTGTATGTGCTATTGTCATAAATGTGCTTTTGTGTTGTCTTCTTTGGGATGATGCAAAAGGGTAGCAACCGTCCTTTTTGGTCTCCACAATGTTGACCCAAAAAGACTTGTTCGTATCTCTTATGTGCTCTTCTTTCATTGTGGTTGTAGTTCTACTATCTTTTGGGGACAAGGTCAATTCATTACAATAATTCTTGATATACATGAGTTATCATATGGTCATACTGACTCTAGAGCTAGTAGATCCCTTTTGTGCTCTCTTTGTCATGTGATACATTTTTGGAATCCTCATATCAAAATTGACCTTTGATTCAAATTTGAGCATTTTTGCCTCATAAAGGGTCCTCCAAGACGTATGGGGCGAGCCAAGTTGCCCCTACATCGAGAGGCATGACCTACATGCTAACTTGGGCCCAAATTTGAATCAAAGGTTGGTATTTTGATTTTGGGTGGGATTACAAATCCTTTTCGGCGTCCTTCAACTTTTGAGCCCCAAAATGGCTAGGAGAGGTATAAGTACAAGGGATCCATACATAAGCAATCGATGCATCCATTAACAATGCAATCCATCTAGCAATAATTGCAATTCAACTCAAGCACTCAAGCATTCAAGGAGTAGTTAAGGTCAATTCAATCATCAAGCATGGAAGATATGGAGTAATGTCTAGATTCTAGCATGTGTGAAGGCATTCATGTTTGTCAATCCTATGTCCAAGGTTAAGATTACATCAATAAAACTTTAAGCATCTTCATGAGCAATTTGACACTTGTGAAGGTATAACATCTTATCAAGCCTCTGCTACCGACAACACGCTATTTCCTTTATACAATTTCAATTCAATTTCAAGGTTAATTCCTATACGGGGGTTTAATCGAGCCAAACCCCTTTTCCCCAACATTTTCCCTGTTTTTTGTGTGCAGGTGAGAAGTGACGGAGCTCCAAATGCGGTTACAAGAAGGCATAACAGTTTGCTTTTGATCCTAGGGTTCCTCATCAACTTTGGCAAAGCAAGGGCAACTCCTATAGGTAGGGGGAGTCCAGTCGCCCCCTACACTCCAAGTCACCCCTGACAGATAGATCGGGCTGAAATTGTGTGTAGGTCAATGGTTTTGTCTTTTTCTTAGTTTTGGTCCCAAAATTTGCATATTAGTCTGTTTGTTGTCCGTATACCTAGATTATCTCCATTGCATCCTATTTATCTCATTTTTTCATTCCAAATTGCATCAATCGATCTACTTTAAGTAAAAGGAGAAAACTCCTACACCCATTCATCGCTTGAGTTTTCTTAAGCCTAGCGGGTACTTCCCCTTCCTAATGTAATGAAAGAAGGATGAAATTTGGGATGTGATGCTTCCTAGCTTGTTTGATCACCCTATTGAACACTCACTCAAACCCCCTTCCTTTATTTGTACGCCCCATTTCTCTTCCTTACAACACTACAAACATCTGAAACATCAATGACAACACCAGGGACCTGAAAAGATAGTAGTGCAACATCTACGCAACATACAATCTATGTTCCAAACCGCAAGATCATACCAATAAACATAGAGAAATGCAAAGCATTCTTTTAGGCAACTACGAGATCATTTCTCTGCAAATATATCCTTCAATGATCAATACACCTTTGTAATAGCAATTGCTTATCAAGAGCAATTTGAGCGATACTACAACTTGTAACATCACACAATCATCAAAACCAATGTCATACTTCTATTCCTCATCTCAATTTTGCTTAACTCAATGTCATGCTTCTAATAATCATCTTAATATGACATCATTATGATATCATGTCACAGTCACCATCTCTCTATTTCAACTATGATCATCAACACAATTTCAATTTCTTTAACACAATGGTGTGGACGCCAACTCCAAGTAGGTGGACATCCACAAAAGAGAATACTCAGCCATCAATCACTATTAACCAACATACACTTCTATCTTCTGCAACATACCAATACCAGAGTAGCAACATATTTGGTATACATTCAGCCTTCAACAAACTTTCCACATCTTCATGGCCATATCAGATTAGGGCAGACATCACAAGCATCAATGACACCATCTTGTCTCTTAGTCTCTCAAATACTCTAAGCAGAGGGTTGACATCAATGACAACACCAACTACCAATAGTTTAAAGTTCAGTGGCTTGGACCTTATAAAATCAAGGAGATTGGCTAGAATGAAGCAATCAAATTTGCAACTTTGAATAATACACCCATACGAGAACCTATCAATAGATTAAAGCTCAAAATTTACCAAGATTGAAGAGGACCTACTTGACAGTCCCAACCGGTGCTGAGAGGGAAGAGGTGAATCAACACTTCTAAAAACTTTTTCTCACTATATCCAGTGAAGTAACTTACAACACAAAAGGCAAACAGATTTAAACAAATAATAACAGTAAGTAAACAATCACAAAGTGACACTAGATTTATTACGTGGAAACCCGGTTAGGGTAAAAACCACGGTGTGAGTAGACCTCACAAATTTTGTACTCTCCTGGAGTACGCCTTGTTAAGAGCCTTCCCGGTTAAAGGATAAAAACGCACTTGCTAGATGCGACCCGGTCAAGGGGTTTGTTACAATAAGGTCTGTTAGGACCTGCCTGGTTAATGGACTTTAAACACCTTGAAAGATGTCACCCGGTTAAGGGATTTTGATACAAGGGACCTATTAGAGTCCACCCAAATACTGAGATTTGTCTATTGTAGTTTGCTAGAAAACAATAGAAGTGTGATCTTTACAGATGGCTTTGCTTAGCCTGATAAGATCTCTATTTATGCTCAACTGAGAATCAACACCGGTCATTGTAGGTGTATTCTCATCTACTATTGTGCTTCTTTGCACAATATGCTATCTCTCTTTCTCTATTTTCTTTTACCCCTGCTTCTGTAGCATATAGGGTCACTCTTTTTCTCGGCAGAATTAAGGCAACTTTTCTTCACAACAGGCATAAGAATATATACAGTTTTGTTGCCCTAACTGCGCCTCAAATGCATGACCTAATCATGAGATGTTACGATTACATCACTCAGTGAAGTAATGGTTCACTGAACAAACATCCGATGCATGCTCTAGCTTTATCCGCTTCATGAAGAAAACGACAGTTGCGTGTCAGGCAACCTTTCTTCATAGGAGATAACACCTTGATTTAAAGCCATTGAATCCGGTTTTAAATCCTTCAGTCGCGCCTCAAGTTTCTTTACCTGCGCCTCAAACTGATCACCAAGACAACTCAAGATCACCCGGATGTACAGCAATAAATCTCGGTAGAAAGAACTGGTTGGAACAGATAGTTGACTATGACTTGTTCATACTGGAGTCTTATAATTTGATTTGTTGTAGGTTCTTTCTTGTCTTACCGGTTGCATTGTCCTTGGTGTGCTTCCTTTAGAGTGGATTACCGGTTACATTGTTCCGGTTGTGTTATAGACACTAGTTGGATATTTCTTTTAGCTGTACTTGTCTATACTGGTTGTAGTTCGGTTCTTGGTTGATACTAGAATACCCTCTTCCCTAATTGAGTGTATTGCCCGGTTATTGATGCTTAGTGTAGCGACCGGTTACAATGAATTATTAACCAGCTTCTCTTGATGTAGATTTTCTTAGAGCTTCAGCCTGTATAGAGATGACAAATCTCTATCCTCTTTTGCCAATCAATGACAATACTTGGACCGGTAGAGATGTTACCGGTTACCATCATTTGATGCTAACACTACTGTGGGCATCAATATGTTGGGATACACACCTAGAGGAGGATGGATAGTAGGTAGGGATGTGACATTAGATGAAGATCTAGTGGTAGTAGAACTATCGTTTGTGCTAGAGGAAGATTGGGCCGAAGTAAGAGATAGAAGATTGATCGAGGAGAGATTGGTAAGGAAGTACATTGAAGGCGTTGTGCCACCCACGAACATCTAACAAATGCTTACTTCGGCACACCTGCATTATGGAAACGAATGCATGGCTATTGGAGGCAGATAGCATCCAATGAAGGTGTGCGCTAAGGATACTTGCATATGAGATAGATGAGGAAATATAGAAGAATTGAAAGGAGGTCAAAGCCATGCAAGTTGCAAAACTTGAGGATGACTTGGAAGAAGAGATCGATTGTGATGACTATTTGGAAAATAATGGACTTTTCCTTAAACCAATTGTAAAGGCCGATGAATGGTTCATTTGCGAGCATGATGTACACATTGAAGATCTCATCAAATATTACATAAAAAATGGTATAGAACTTGTGCCACTACCAACCTCAAACTCACTCTAGCAAGTAATACCAAATCCGATAGGGCCCCCAGAAATTAATGGCGAAGAAGTGACATAGTACCAACAATATGGTGCATGGTACATAAATGGGAGATAAAGGTATGGGGCTTGCTCTACTAGATAATTTTTTTGATTTAGAATATTTCAGTACCTATGAAAATGAATATTACAATAGGCCACCATCTACTTGGTTGTGGTATGCCTCTGAAGTAAAGGTCAAGTCATTAGAAAGAGCTAGAGGAACCAAAAAAAAAATTGATGATGATGAAGAGAGTGGAAAAGTAAAGAGGCAAAAAATAAAGAAGGGAAAAAGAGAAATTTTGGAAAAATTAAAAAATGGGGGAAAAATCAAAAGGAGAAAAAAAAATAAATCAAGCAAAAAAGGAGGCGTTTTTATGAAGTACTAAGGGTGAGAATAGGGAAACTGAAGAGGACAAATGTGGTTAGAATATGGAAAAAAGGATTTTTGACTAAAATATTTGAATTGGAGAAATATCATTAAAGGATTGAAAATAAAAGAGGTCCACTTCAATAATATTATAAGGTGCGAAGGAGAAATCAAAACATGCGAGGAGTAAAAGTTAAAGTTGGGAATGACAAAACTAAAATATCATTTAACTATCGACCATCTGTTTACTTCTTTAGCACTTTATAAATTGATATGGGCAAACTTTGTTTTCATTCAAAGTAAAAATTTCCTTTAGTGCACGAACTACCCATTAAGCATTTGGGACGAGCTTCATTGTACAAATTGCTCAAGAAGCATTTGGAAGGGTAAGAACCCTTGGAATCCTTCACCATTTATGACAATTGCATGATAACTTTTGGAGGTGGAGGCTCGTAGTACAATATTGTTTTACTATTGTATAACATCATATAAGTTGCAGAGGAGATTTTGCTAGGGCACGGTAATGAATCAGTACTACACTTTCATGTCCGGTCTTGCCTTCTATACAACAACATCTGGTACTATCCCACACCTTCTCCATATACCATCTAAGTTATTCAACTTTTGTATACATATGACATTTTTGTTGCAAGCTCGTTGAGATCGTATTGGTATGGTCCCCCAAACAACTTTATATTGCACAAGCATAATTTCATAGTGTGCGAGCACTTCATAGTGTATGGGTACAGGCACGATTTCATATCATACGGGTACAACTTCATACCGTATGGGCACGACTTCAGGCACAAATGCTTGGCACTGAACGGTCATGGTTCTGTCACCACGTATGTATACAATAACTCCTTGGTTTGTGGCATGTTGTACGACATAAGTTGGTATGAGCATTACTCAAGCTAGTAGGACACCTTGATAGCTAGTATGACATCCCTCCTTGTTGGTATGACACTTCTTTGACAATAAATTGGTATGGTACCTCAGTCATAAAGTGGGACGACCACAAGGCAGTTACTATAATGATTCAAGCAAGTGCTATATATTGCAGAACGGTTGCTCGTCATTGCAAGTTATAGCCATGGCTACGAGTAGCAAGAGCAAATGATAGAGGCCCCACATCCATTAGGAGGGAAGACAACTGGTAATGGCACAATTACTACATACACTGTGACTTGGGAGAGCTTGAGTGGCACTGAGTGTTGGACATGGTGGCAGGACATGGAAGGCCGCAATCCCATGAAGGTGGCACTTACACATGCTCAGGTGGACAAAGTTGTGTGGCTACCATTTTTCAATGTTTAGGAGTTCGTGCCATTCTTGAGGGCGATGGTGATCCATTAACCCACACATCCACAAGTTGGTTTGACAGTACAGGCGTTCTGATGTTATTATTTCTTTTTGGCTTGTAGAGTTTATGAGGGTTTTTGGGATATCCTTGAGACAAGCCTACGTTGCTAAGCCAAGTGGGAAAATTACATGGTAGTGTAAAGATTCTCTTATGAAGCAAGTGTGTCGTCTCGACTCAAAGAAAATGATAGTTTCTGTAGTAGTAGCTATGGTCGAGGGCTTAAAAAGAACTTTATTGCTAATGAGTTGCAATATGTACTTTACCTAGTCAAGAGTAGGCTTACAATAGCAAGCAGGGCCTCTGACATCGCGATATGGGTGATCGATTTCATTAAAGGGCTCAATTTCAAGAGGATGTACAATTGGGTATCCTTACTCTTTGAGAGGATTCAATAGTTTTTGTGACTATAGCACAAAGCTTTCTACATGGTGCAGCATGCCATTGGCCTCTTCCTTGATGCAGTGCACACTTAGTTACATTCAAACAAGTGGGTGAAATGGCAGCGTGTTGGACAACTGGATGGTTTATCGCCAATTGTCTTCTATTGGGATCACCTAGGCGTACAGTTGAGTGCCTTAAAGCCCGCTCAGCTAGTGCAAAAGGAGAGGAAGCATCAGGAGACTCAGAGAGTAGTGGCCAAGAAGAGGCAATTGAATTGTCTTCTTCCTTGAGTGAGATTGGAGAGGGGCTCTCATTGGTTATGGAGGTATGTTGAATGGCGACGTGAAGCAAGCGTTTCCAATGGAGGATACACTCTTGCGAGTAGTGCCTATTTCGACACCCCTGCCAGTAGTGCCTATCCCAACACCTTTAGTAGTAGTACCACCACCCATGGTTTCCTCAGTGGTGGCACCACCTCCACCTTTCTTCATTTGCTTTTCTAGTGGTGAGCATGCTAAGAACACTTTCGATAGCACTTGCAGTTGATGCTACACTTCCAATCGATGGTACACTTCCGGGGGAGTAGCTGGAGGAGACGATTGGTAGATGGATGGGCATGATGGTTGTAATGCCAAATGACCGTCTAGTCGAGTCTCTTGGCTTACTTGTGGAGACTGTTGAGAGGTAGGAGAATGCACAGATGGAGGAGGCTGTAATTGCTCCAATACTAGACACTCAATAGGTTGAGAAGATGATGCCTCTACTCTCAGAGCTGGCACCTACTTAGGAGGTCATATAGTCCATAGTAGATCTTGTTGCATCTATAGCCTTGCAAGCACCTTGCAAGGCTACCTAGTCACCAAACACACTTGCAAGGGGAGAGGAGTCCACATCTAATAGTTGGGATAAGCTTATTTTACAATTGAGCAGACCCAAACCCAATGATCCTATAAGGATGATTCAACTACACATGCACCAACTAAGGGGGATGATCCGCCTTAATGAATACAATAGGGAACCTTGTGCAATACATGGACATTGGCCAGGCTCCCCTTATAGCATAAGTAGTATAGTGCATTCTTGCCTTTATGTAGGTGGAATGCCAAGGGGAGTTTTTTAGTGCTTCATTTCCTAAGGGTGGCCTTGCATGGAGATGTTGGATGCTTGGCATCCTTTGTGACCAATAGTTGGGGGCTGACATGGTAGGGTATTGAGAGCACTCCATGGCATGGAGCCATGCTTTGGGATTTTTTTCTTCGATGTTGTAGGCATGAGGCTTTGATGGTGGAAGCTATTGAGTCGTGTGATAGGGCCCTTTGCCAGGTCGAGGAGGTGAGGAAGGAGTTGGTTGTGTAGATCCAGAAGTCACAGGAGCAATCGATCGAGGATCACATTTGGGTTTTGTCATTGGAGAGGGTAGGAGCTGAGAAGGAGACTTAGTTGGCAGGAAAGGAGAAGCAATTGACTATATGACCACTCAATTGGCAAAGAGGGATGTCTTGATTGGTGAACAAGGTCGACAACTGACACAGAAGGGTGGCAAGTTGTTGGTGACTAACTAGGAGTTAGAGAAGAGTAAGAAGCAATTTGATGGAGATTGTCTACATGGTGAAGGCGAGTTGAGAGCGACAGCTAGTGGCTAGCCAATGCTTCTAGCACTTACAACAATATCCTTCTCAGGTTTCTACCTTGATGTCCTCCGTATAGCCAGGGACGTCTTCTCACCCTTTTGAATAGATATGTCTTCAATTTTGTTGTGTCTAGCCTTCCGTTTTGTTTCAGTTGTTTGGAAGATGACTTTTTTTTGGGGGGGAGGGGTGCTGATGTGGTTGCCAAAAATGTTGTTATAGTTGGCTATATAAATTTTGTTATATTTTTTAATACAAGAGATTAGTTCTCGATTACATATGGTTGGTAGTCTTAACCAACCTGATACATTATTTATTTGTTATTGGTTGTAGTTGGAACATTGCTATCTCTTTGTTGATTGTACTTATTGCATATCATTGCAATGGAGTACATTCTCTATCTTTTTGAAGCCTACATTTATGTTTGATGTTTTGTGCTCTTGTAATGGGGAGAATAGGCCTCACTAGGATGCGTGGACAAAATAGGAAGCATAGGCCTATCTCCTCTTACATTGGAAGGAAGATGATCCACTAGGCCTCAAGAGGGATTAAGCTCTAGGTGGGTGCACATAGAAAAGAAAGGGAATGTTGTGTAGAAAGGGGTTTGCCTAAGTCAAATTTCAGTTTAGGAATCAACTTTGAATTGAAAATAAATTGAAAGCGTGCTAATGTATAGTAGAGGTTAGATCTGAAAAATAGAGTGCTTATACCTTCATAAACCTTCTTGAGCTCATGAAGATGCTTGAAGTTGACTTGAAGTTTGACTTTAGGATAGGGAGATCATGAATGCCTTCAGAAATAATTAGATTTGCAAACTACTCCTTGTCTTCGATGCCTTGATGCTTGATCTCTTGCCTTAGAACTTGAAAATGCAAAATTGTAGTTGAGAGCTTGATTTTGGGATTGAGTGTTGTTCAAATGAGTGAGGCTAGCTTGCTTTTATACCTCTCCCAATCATTTCAGGGTTTAAAACATGATGAATGCCAATGCGGGTTTAAACATCTCGCTAAAACAATGTAAATGTTGAGTGGGTTCAATTTGGGCCCAATCATTGGGGAATGGGGCGCCCTAAGTGGTCCATCCCTCAATGTGGCCTCAAATTAGAACTTGAAGTCCTATTTGGAGAAATGAAGCCAAAATTAATTACGGAATTGAGTTGGATCAAGCATATTGGGCATGAAAGGACAAGAACACTAAAATAAGGCCTAATTGAGCAATAAATTGCATTTGGATGCAATTTACGATGCTACAGTTCTGTATGTTAGATTCTCATTTACTTTGTATCAAATAACATAGCCTTATTTGAGTAAATAGAGCACATACTATAAATAGCAATTTTCTTTGAGAACCAAGGAACAAACTGAGAAAAACCAAGAAAGGTTGGTGCCATGTAACCATTTACTATAAATAGTAGTTTTCTCTAAGGAGAAAATAGAAAAAACCCAAAATTTTTATTACCATCCAGGCACTTACTATAAATATTAGTATTCTCTGAGGACCAAAGAGATCAACTTGAAAAAATCCCAAAAAGGCTGGTGCCAGGCAAGCACTTACTATAATTAGCAATTGCTGTTGAAATCCATTGAAACTGAGAACTGAGCACACCAAGAACATTAAAACTTGTCCAACAAAACTGGAAACCTACAGAAAACCCTAAAAAGTGGACAACGCTCACAAAATAGGATGGCATAAATGGGGACATTAAGTGCAATGCCAAGAACCAAGGGTGTCATGGTCAAATGTAACTCTCTCCATTAAAAAGAGCCTCATCCTCCAGCTGAAAATAGCCAAGTGGGGTGTTCTTTCCAATATGCATCAACATGCAAGTGAAAATGCCTTAAGATGCATCCATGTCTAATTAAAGTGCTCGAGATTCCAAGGCTTATTTGGACTAGTCAAAGATGCCTATTACAAATAACTCCTCATCTATGATGCATCATGGATGCTTCTATATGCAGAAATGGCTGTCATAAGTGACTCCTTGTTATGAAGAGTTTTCATAAACATGTCATTAACTTACAATTGTCAGGAGGAATATCGAAGATTCCCACCAAGTTGGAATCCCAAATTGAGAGGAAAAACAATTTGAATTTGTAATATTTGAGGTTAAGAGATTTCACCCACACCTAGGAATCCAAGATTAACACACACAAATGAAAAATTAAAACATATTTTTTTTTGGAATTCTGATTGCTCAAACCCCATGACGCTCCATCAGTTGCTAGTACCGATCAATTTCTTGAACTTGTTCCACAATTTCACCGGATCGTTTTCTTTAGTACACTAGTATTTGAGTCTTTCTTTTAATGCAACAGGGATAATTTCATGAGTTCTTTTCCTGCATTGGTTTCCTTTGATATTTAGCTCAGTTATGTTCGTGGAGGTGAATTATCCTTGGTAATGTATATCCATGACTATTGGCTTTGGAGAAAAGGTTCCAGTTGAATTTTCCAATTGTTCCACAATGTCACCAAATCATTTTCTTTAGCACACTAGTATTCAAGTCTTTCTTTTACTGCAATAGTGACAATTTCACGAGTTCTTTTCCTGCATTGGTGGCCTTCGATCTCTAGGTCAGTTGTGTTCATGGATTATCCTTGGTTATGTATATCCATAACTCTTCACCTTGGAGAAAAGCTTCACTTGTATTTTCCAAGAGGAATAGTTTGACCTTGGAGTTTCTCCAGGCTAGGGAAAGAGTCCATTTTTTCACAACTATACTTGGTACAAAAGTAACTTAGTGAATTGGCAAATGACCTGAAGTCACCTTTTGATGATTCATAATCTCTGCTCTCATCAAGAATGTTGGTGTAGTGATGGCATCATCTTCTTTTTCTTAATTAGATTGCTAAATATGAAGATTGTGTTAGGATCATGTCTTGAAAAAATGACAAATCCATAGTTTTGGAATGTTAACTTTGGATAGTTACTGACTCACCGCTTTCTCAATGTTGATTATAATATTTAATTTTTACTACTTTTTGGAAAGTCCTTGAAAAGTTCTTTCCAATGATGTACAATGTTTGATTCAATATAGTGGGTAATAAGGAAAGTGAAGCTTTTGAATTTGACTTTTTTTAACTCATTTCTGTGCCTAGAAAGTTTGCCAAAAGTCGGATTTTCAAGATCAACTTTACATTATTCTTTACTCTTGCTTTGGACATTTGTTCTGATCACTTTTGGGAAAAATTCAAAAAATACTTCCTAGTGATGCAAGAATAACCTAAATCTGACACCCTAGAGTAGAGCACTGGCCCTCTTCAAGATAGGTTGTCTTTTCAGTTGAGCGATTCTCAGAAAAGTCAGATCTGGGAATATCATGTTTGATTTGAGGTCTAGAAGGATGAAATTTTAGCCACGAATTCACTAAAAGTAAAACTTTTTCCTGAAATGGGAGAAGACTAGTGTTGACCAGTGTTTTGGCATTTACATGGTAAGTGGTCAAAAAACTCTAATTTTGAATCTTTCTCTCAACTAAACCTAATCTGGGTTGCCTACATCTTCCAAAAGCTCAAAAATATGTACACCTATTCTAATGATGTTGGGGCAAAAGAAGTGAAAATATTGAATACTGTTTTAAAATGAGCAAACTCAATTTTTCAAATCCTGCTAAGAGATATTGAGTGTAAAGTAGATTTGTTCATCTATTGGAGCATAACATTCGCTGTGCATAATCATACAAGCGCGGGAAACAAAAATGACAGGAGTCTAGCTCTTCAAAGAACAGTGCAAGAATGCTAATTAAGATTGGATCAGTCAATTTTTCTTTCTGAATAAAATGATGTCTAACAGAAATGAAATCAAACAACCAAGATTAGGTTGGCCTTTATACATACAAGTAGCAGAGTATCAAATGTATAAAAGAACACAAAACTCACATTAGGAATGTATTGGTAATGAATGAATTAACACAATTAAAATAGCGAGGACACAAATTAATTCTATGCTATTGCTAATACACAACACGTTACTATAAAATTTGCAATGAATGAAAATTCTTTGTACTAAATCTGTTGTGAGAATAGGAGAGTTCCTCCTTAAAAAAGATTGAAAAATGTATTCCTGTGTTTTTCTTTTTATGCTCACATCAAAGATACTTGCACGCATTTTCTATTTACAATAGAATTCTAGGCATTGTCCCTCATTTTTCCAAGGGAACCTGAAAAGCCACACTTTTTTAAATTCAATGATATTCAAAATAAAGTTTATAAAAAAATTAAATATTGATTTTGATTGGAGAGTAACACCCTTTCATGAAACTGACAGGTTAACAATCCTCTAGTTGTTCGGTATCATCTCCATCTTTTTGAGATCACTGGCAATCTTCCCCATTGAGAGGCTGCTATCTTCTAGAAGTGCTTTGGCTTTTTCAATTTTCCTTGTTCGTCCCAAAGCAAAGTCATCTAAAAAAGTGCTGCTTAACACATTTAGTTTACTTATCCCCAATTGAACTGTATCAGCATTGCTTAGATAAGTTTTTGAAATGTATCCAAGGTGGTCTAATTTCCTTCTGGGCTCTTCAACAAGTGAGAAAGAATTCAGGAAAGAGTGAATCTATGATTGAAATATAGGAGAAAACAAGTTCCCCCATTTGATTCAACAGCCTGTTCATCTAAGGTGGTTCAACTTTATGAACTTCTTACAGAGTCCTTAACAACATTGGCCTCAAATTTAGTGAAGGTAGCAGTGGGAGGTCTGTTTAGCCTATGTTGTTTTTTAGGATTTCTCCGCAAATTCTACTTTTAGCTGCCATTTCAAATAGTTCCTTTTCCATTCTCCCATTCTTCCTCTGCATTTCTAACACCCGAGTTAACTGAGAGTGAAAATCCAGGTATGCAGGGAATAACATTTGAGGGTATCCTCAACATCTATAAGATCCTGTAGCTTCGATAGCCACCAAATCTACCAATTTTTCTTGTATATCTGGTATCTTTTGTTTAAGAGCATTCTGTTTTTATGAAATTTTCTTATTTCCTTGATAATCTCTTTTGCATACCGGCTGAGTGATTCAATCATAAATTTGGATCCTTTCTTCTATCCCCTTAGCACCTTATTTACCACCTTTTCTATTACTACGATCACAATCTTGTTTCCTTTCCTTATCTTTTTAGTAACGATTCTTTTGAATATCTTATTTTAATATTTGCTTTTCAGATTACATATTATTTTCTAAGTCATGAGCATTTCAAAGATTACAAGAAGGCTAAGACTGGGATAGTTGTTTACATTGCTAATTTTGCTAAGAGAGATGCTTTGGATATTCTTAAGCATGAGCTATTGGTGACAAAGTCTAAATTTTTCAGTCTAAAGAAGTATAACCTTTTTAACAGTATGTTGTATTCCCATGTCAAGTTTAACACATCTTCAAAAGCTCAATTTTATTACATGTACAATTCTTCATTGCTTGCCGAATAGCTTTTTAGAGACACAAAATATGAACCAATGGAAATTGATGTAAGCTCCCTAAATTTAGTATGGTAAGCTACATGTTAACATTCACTTGATTTGTTTTGTTTTGTGTGCAGCTTTTAAGTGCATACTTTGTTGTTCTGCCTTTGAGAGACGAAGGTGCAATCTCTTTAGGTTTGGGTAGTTTACCTGGCCTTTTCATGGCATCTCTAGCACTCACTTTCATTGCTGCCCCAGCTTCAACATATATTTTTTCT
Organism: Chamaecyparis obtusa; assembly: GCA_027943335.1. Lineage (NCBI taxonomy): Eukaryota > Viridiplantae > Streptophyta > Pinopsida > Cupressales > Cupressaceae > Chamaecyparis > Chamaecyparis obtusa. Next base: position 842,087 of record BSBK01006159.1, read on the forward strand.
TTGCCCCATCTTTCAAAAGGCAAGGTATTTTTCTTAACGAACTTTTCTTGATTTTGATATGCATTGGAGCATTCATGTTACAAATATATGCTTGAAGAATAATTGGTTGCAATAGATGCATGAAAATGTTTCCAAGAGATATTCATTTTCATTCTCTATCTAGTGTGTTTTTATAATTTTTCCATTTTATCCACCTTATATACTTCTGAATTTTGATAAACAAAACCTTGTCTCAGTTTTGAATGTTAAGGAATAGTCATGGTGCCATATAGAGGGATGCAATGAGACTTAGTGCCAGTTTCAATTCTATTTGCAATCCATATGCTTTTCCACTAAGTTTTGTAGTAAACAAACACAAGCCTTGTAACTATTTACCTAATGACCACAGATATGCTGCTTTATGATTGAAGGCCATATGACATATTATTTAAACATATGTACATATACACATGCATTTAATGCTTTCTCTATGCAAGCTATAATTGCTTTATTTTGTTTTGTCATGAATTTGAGGCTTGTCTCTTTTTATCACTTATTCTGATAGTTTCTGTTAAATGGTTGTTGTGAAAGAATAAAATGTATTAATGTGGAATGCGAAAGCGCATCCAGGTACATTAGCAAACAAGAGTATTAAAAGAACTCCAAAATGGGACAATTAACTTGAAGTAGTAAACCTAAAACATGTAAGTGCTGAAGTCAGGTAAAAGAACTATCCATGTGAAATGAAAATCTCTCAATGAATTTCTTGAGACAGAATACTGGTAAGGCATACATTCCTGTAGTTGGTACTCTGAGGGATAGGAACTAAGTGACACCCTGTGGAAACAAGAGGCTATCCTAGCACGTCTAAAGTGTACGTAAGAGGATTGGGGTACTTTGTTAGCACCTCACAAAGAGGGGCATTGTTTCATCGGCCTATCTCCACCTATGTGAAATTGTTGAGGGCTCTCGACACTTATGATGACCAAAATAGACAAAAATGAGGGTGGAGCACGTCTAAACTGTACATAAGAGGATTGGGGCACTTTGTTAGCACCTCACAAAGAGGGGCATTGTTTCATAAAGCTATCTCCCCCCTATGCGAAATTGTTGAGGGCTCTTGACACTTCTGATGACCAAAATAGACAAAAAAGAGGGGGGAATCAACTTAGCACTCATAAGAGCCTCTTTTAGTGTTTTCTATCTTATAGGGACTGTCCCAAAGGTAAAGGGGCAAACACCTCTGGTTGCCATACTAGCAAAAGATGGCTAGAGTACATCCTTGGTGTTCTATCCAATAATTGGTATTTTTTTTGTATCTCACATAAATAAAGCTACTGTAGATAAATTTTTCTCCATATTCCAATTGCTAGAAATAACAAATCTGAACAATTCTATCACTTAATGGAATACAGTGGTTTGTCTCGGCTCAAAACTGGTGGGAACATACCCATATAGATATATATATATATATATACATATATATACGTTCATACCAAAGTTACAGGACTCGGCGAGTCCCGAGCCGAGTTAGCCTTGCCGAGTCTTTTTGACTCGGCAAGCTGACTCGGCCGAGTCCTGGCTGAGTCCTAGGACTCGGTGGACTCGACGAGTCCTGTGCTCCGGACTCTGCCACATCCAGCACTTACAAAAGGCAAAAAATAATTTTTTTTAATTGTTTTTAAGATTTGTCTTAGTAACATGTTGTCATACCTGGTCATTTTTTTAGCTCAGGGGCAGGAGAATTTATACAAATATAACATTTAAGTATAAGTGACATTTCTTTCTTTCTTATACTTTAAGTTATATTTGTATAAATACTGTCAGGATGTTTGAGATAGGTTTCAACTTCATAGGAGTTAAAATGCAGATTCTAGATTTTGGGGGTTTTCAAAAATTTCCCGACTTAGCCAAATTTCAGGATTCAGCATGCCTTCAGCAATGTTATCTCCCACAACCTGTTCTGGTTTTTTGAGGTCAAATTGAAGCTGGAACAAGGATTTTCTAATGATTCTTTTTTTCTTATATCCCTTCTCTAAGACCTAAAAAGGTCATTCCATCATTTGCAAAGACTTAGAAGAGAGGAAAAAGGCTTGGGAGAAGAATATAGGGGTTTTAGAAAATAGGTTAGCAAATCGATTGGCTAGAGCGCGAGGAGTCCCAGTGGAGGACCTTGAGGTTGAGAGTGAGGGATCTGAGGATGATGATGATTATGAGGAGGATGAGGATGATGAGGATGCCACTGAGGTTGAGCCTCAGACATAGGGACAAAAGATGGCTGCAAAATCTTCCACGACCTATCTTAGGTGTACACGCAGGAAGACATAAGGCCTTAGTCTTCTAGGCTCTAGCTTTTATTTTGATATATGTTTTGAACTTTTGACTCCATGGATTTCATATTCCATGAATATTGTAGACTTTTGACAGTGACACTATTTATATTTCAGATTTCTAATGTGTTTTTTAGTAACTAGATTAACAGTTAACTTATTTCCTTGAGAAATTCGCATTTATACTTATGTGATCAATGTAAACTTGTTTATGTGTGCAAAGTAGCTTCTATTTATCTCAATTATTGTGTCTTTGATGTTAATTGACTGAATGATGCATGAAAAAGTTTTAAATCCTTAAAATTCTTTGAATTTCTTGGGTTTTTCAATTTGCCGAGTCCTTACTGAGTCCGGGCACCGAGTCCGAGTCCGAGCCCGAATCCAGCTTGTTGAGTCTGAGTGTTGTAACTATGGTTCATACATACATACATACAAACAGCTGAGAGAAACCCTAAGGCGCATGACCAATTTTGTTGGCAATATTGAGGATAGATGTTGATGCTAGTACAATCTACAAGGAATGCTTAGAATAAAAATCCATTTTAGGGAATGTATAGATTTTAGCATGGAAACCATATCGTCCTCCGAATCTCCGTTGATAAGCTTATAATCGTAGCTGCCGCCTTTCCTTTGAGTCCACTTAGATGGCGCTTGCTAAGATGAGCTCTATAAGGCGGTAATAGAATCAATCTCCTTCGGGCTCCACTATGCCCTCCCTCCTCTTAATAACTGCATAAGTGATTAATGTCTGGAAATTTTTTGATGTTAAGAAGTACAATTTAATACTTTGAGAAGAACTGGTCCAATTTAAGGTACATTCATTTTGCATTGTTTAGATTGAAGAAGCTATGGTTGATGAAACACAAACCTTGTAGAGAAGAATGGAATAGAATCATTTTAGAAATGTATGATATATAGTATTTATAGAGGGATCAAATGATCTAGCTTGCTTAGAGAATAATACATGTTCCAACATATCTCTTGCATTAATTTTGCTTCTTGTACTTCCACTAGTGGAATATTTGTGGATAAACCTTGCAACTGTTGTGTCCATGACTCCATATCTAACATATCTGTTGACATCCATTACTCTTAGGTTGGAAGAAGTTGAGACTGAAATCTAGGTAGAAAAAATTATCCACAATTGATTTAAGGTTCACGGAGGACCAAAAAAGGTCAATGGGGCCTTAAACTGCCATTGATTACAACGGGAAGGGGAGCTAAAACTGAGCTCCAATGCATAAAAAATAAATAGATCTGCAATCTCCCTTTTTATAATTTTTGTAATATTCTGAAACAAACACAACTGGAATGGCAACTGAACTTGTAATATAAATGCTGATTACAACTACCAGCCTAGGAACCTCACAAAAATATATAATAACCCCAAGTTACTCAAATCTGATTTGGAAGCATTATGGAAGCAGCAACAACACTGATTTTAATTAATTTTGGTATGGAAAAATGATTAAAATACTGATATACAAGCTTGAAACAAGTTTTCAGAATCACAATTTTCCCAAATCAACTCACAAGTGATCAAATGATGAGATTATGCAACATGGCTTCTGGTAGGGCATTCCAAATGATTTTCCAACACTCCCGAAGTCGGGTAGAGCACTTATATGTCTAAAATAACCCTTTAATGACTGGTACAACACCTTACATGATTGATGTAACCCTCCAAAATGCTGATACAACACTAGATGATTGTGGCAAGGCCAGAAATGAATGTTGGTGACTAGGAAACATTAACATAATTAACTGAATAAACACAAGCAAATAAAATGGAAATATGAACAAAAATATAATGGAAATTTACCTTTATGATCTCTTTGGCCCATTGCTAGAAATTGTGCTCATAAAAAATCCAATCAACCATGTCAATCCCTGCATTGTTTCTTTCATATGATGGCGTAGACCACTCCTCACTAACAATCATGTGTGTCAAAGTGGCCTTTGATCAAAGCAAGGATGGCATTGTGGTAAAATTGGTTGCAAAATAAGTTATTTTAGGACAAGAAAACAACTTGTTCCTGAACTTATTCATTAGTTTGAGGACCCAAGTATGATTATATATGCATATACAATTATTTTTAGCATACTCTACACATGTTTTGATCCATGTAATCTGGTCAAGGGTCAAGACAATGAGCAACACAAGGAGTCTAGAACAAGGATAAGTGCCTATCCATGAGAAGTTTACCTGCAACAACATAATTGAGTGAATTATTTGTAATTACATTTTCATCACCCACCTTAGCCAAGACTCCTATCAAAGCTGCATAAAGGAATTCAACATTTTTTTGTGTTTCCTTAAGCATCAGTTGACATCAAGAACATTGTGCCCTTTGAGAAAGAAGCAAAATCAGCGATTCACTAAAGTAGGAATTAGAAATCTCAATCACTAAAACAATGGATTATTTCTTTAGTGGTCCAACCATAGTTTGCAAACTTTATGAGTACTCTTTGAGTTACCGAGTACTCTCTAATGTTTTTGCTGGGCGACTTTTAACAAGTTTAACTTTCACATTTTAATGGACACAAAAAGAATGTGGGTAAAAGTGTCGATACAAGTAAAATGTTAGTTAAAATGCAATTTTCACATATTTTTGCTATAAAACCATGCATTTTCTCTTTCAAGATGTCAATTTTTAATTTAATAGATTTTGTAATTGAATTTTACAAAAAAAATATGTTTTATAAGACATTAGTTTTTAGTACTTTCTAAGTTGCCAAGTTTTTGTCAGTTTCTTGTTGAGTTGAAAATTTTGGTCTTGTTGTGTACTCTCTGAGTCTGAGTCTACAAACTATGGGTCCAACTATTAGTCATGATGGTGCAAACCTTCTTCGATATGTCATGTTGCTTGTCAATTTTGGTTTTCACATCAGCCGCCTTTTGACTCAAAATGGAGCCCTTTATCTCCTCATCATTAGGGGCTTTGAAGTTCTCCATAATTAGTAATAGCATATATCATGTTTTGCTGATAAGGATACCTAAAACAAATAAAATAACATAAAAGTGTTCTAAATTACGAGTTTAAATTTAAATTGTACATACCCCTAAATACAAAGATTCAAAAGAAGAGAAATTAAGCTATATATTTTAAAACAAAAAATAATAATTACTTAGCTGTTTGAAATGGTATGGTGCAATAGAAGTGGAAGTCTCCAATTGTATTTTTACAATATCATGCTAATCCTTGTTCCAATGCATGCTCTCAAGTGATGATTGGGCACCTAGAATAGTGTGTGGACCAAAAATAAATCTAAATTAGATGAAAATCCATGAACTCTAGGTTCAATACTAACACTACCACTACCACTGCCACTATCACTGCTTAAAGATCCAGGAAATGGAGGAATGGAAGAAGCCTCTTCACCAATGGCTGTTATTTTTTTCTTTGCCTCCTTTTTAATTCTTTGTCACTCAAAAATTTGTAGTGGTTTTGCATTTCACATATAATTTCAGGAGGCATTTCTAGGCGTTGTTTAATATTATGGCATGTTATATGTGCAAGGCGATACTTCAATTTGTGAATGCTTCCTTTAAACATTGGTGTTTTGCAATGGATATGGATACATGTTATCTCCCCTTTCTTTGCCCCACGGATAACATGTTTACAACAAGGATCCTTTCTAACCATGGTTGAAATTGTGATTGAAAATATGGAACAGTTTATAAATTTGAATTATTCTGGAATAAGATATAATTAAAAAATATTTAATATTTACGGTTTCCTTTGAAACTAAAAACAACTAAACACAACTAGGGTTTGTGATAGTAAAATTTAAAAAATTACAAAAAATAATTGGGGCTTGTTCTTTTTCCCATAAACCTAAATTAAAAAAAATATAAATGTAGAACACAATGGATATTAAAAAGAATTAAAATACAAATTTCTTTCAGTTTGCCCCAAATTGATGGTAGATTACTCCAAACCAATGGTGGGCTCCTTGAAACCTTCAATAGGATCCTCTAGATGTGCTAAGAGTTGTTGCAAATCTACTCAAATGGTCTTTGATCAGTCTTTGATCACTATTTCTTGCTCAACCTATGTACTGGTGTTTTCTTCAACAACATATTTTTCCACTCAAAAATGCCTTTCCTTCTCAGTGTGCTTGAAACTGAAATATAGTTTTAGGGTGTGAGGTCATTTTAAGTGTTTTTGTTTGAAGTCTTTATTTTTTCCTTTTTCCTTGCAATCATGGTTGAATTTTACCCACAGGACTTGCCAGGTTTAGCAAGTCTGAGAGACACGACGAGTCTAATTAGACTTGTTGTGTACTTGGGTCTAGAGTCCTTGTGAATCATTTCCTTCTGCCTACCTCAGGACTCATTGAGACTTGGGGTGAGTCTTGTAACATTGATCTATACAAGTAAAGTTTGTAATGTTCTTTTCATAACTTTGACGAGGCAATGGTTGTAGAAGCTAGGGCTTGATGGGGAAATAAATTTCAACAAAGTTTGATTTAGAAAACTTTGATTTAGGGTCCAAGAAACTGTAAAATGGACTGCTAGTTGTAGTCAAGCAAAATATACTATGTTCCATAACATTTTAGGGATGGCAGGGGACGACAAACCAAGGTAACATTTTTTTGGGGATGGTAGGGAATGACTATATATATATATATATATATATATAGTTATATGTTTCAGACTTGGACTTGACATTTAAATTAGGCAAATACTTGACAATTTTTTGGCAAATTGCAAAATATAGAGATTTTCCAAGGATTTAAAGATTTTACTACTTTTAAAACATAATAATCTTACCAATTAAAAGCCACATTGATCATGTACACAAATATGCATTGATCAAATAATTACAAAAGTAGATTTGAGTTGAAGGAAACAACATTATTAAATATATAAATATGTTCAAGTGTCTTAGATGTACAAAACTCATGGATTATGTATCCATGGCATAAAAAGAATTGACAATATGGATTCATGAACTATGATAGATAAGAACTTATATCACTTGATTTGACATCATTAGCTCTTTATGGGTTCTTGCACTAGTCTCTTAAACAAGTCTATAATGCTGCTTCAACCATAGTAACATTTCTTGGGATGAGGATTGATTTGGAGAATCAAAATAATGTAATTCATTTACTTAAAAATTCAATTGGGAAAACATTGAGAGAATAAGAAATGTTTCTTTTCCATTCAGCATGGCCCAAAATAATTTTATTTTTTTCTTTTCAAAATGATAGAGGGTTTGAGAGTGATAGCTCCCAATGGGGCAAGGGGTACTGCTCTTGTGGGGGTCTAGGGGTAGCACCCCTCAAAGGTTCTAGGTTCAATGTTCCTAGGCCCTAGCATGCTCCCTAAGGTAGGATTGGGGCTAGAGTCCCCACCATGAAGCCCAAGTTAAGTCCTTTGAAAACACACAAACCTTCATAACACATGCCATTTTTCATTTTATCGCTTTTTCCAACTCCAAACAGTCATACAAATGTACACATTGTATAAGATTTTTCGAAGTACGAGTACACTTTTATAACCATTAATACAGAGATGATTCATGCTTTTCATACTTTCCATCCATAAAACACTTTTGTAGAGATCAAACCAATTTTGATGAGTTTCTAGCGAGTCTTGTAATCGCGCTATGTTGAATATTGAATATCATGTGTGTGTTTGTTTACAAAACCAAGTTTGCTAGGAACTGGGACCGAGTTTCAAGGAATTGTTTAACTTTGCTTGCCTTGAGATTCGCCAATTTTGATGAGTTTGTAGCAAGTCTTGTAACCATGCCACATGTAATAGTGAATTTCATATATATATATATATATCATTGTGTATTTGGAAAGTTTGACTAGATTCACTAAGAAGTGGGTTGTAGAAAGGTTATACAGGCAAAAGATACAGAATAGAACTTAGTATCAATGGTACTAACAGTACATTAATCATCAATATCAAGTAACATACTACCAAATTACCATACCAATATACCAAAGTACCAGAATACCAGAATGGCGAGGAAATGCTATATTCTTTATTGATACCAAAAACCAACAATCTTACATCAAAGATCAAAGTGCTTATAAGATAGTTGGTTGGTTGGGAAAACCAACAGAGGCACCTCCTCACTCCTAACTACCCTCCCGACAAGACGTAACTACAAGTAATACAATATTACTTTCCAACCATACATAACTAAAAGAAATACATGATTACTTTATTTGTACTACATTTATCCCCCCCAAAAAAATAGTCGTCTTCCAGACGACAACAGTAGGAAAAAAAAAACTAGTAGGCTTTAGAGTTGGTTTGAGGAGACATCCTTGGATTCGAAGCTTGTGCCCGGATGCGTGCCAGATCTCGTTCTGCCATCTTCTATTTGGCTCGGACTCCTTGGAGGACTTGCAAGGCATCCATCTTCTTTGCTTCCGCTTGTGCTACTTTCTCTTGGAGATCAACTCGTTCCTTTTCCCATGCGGCCTTTTCCTCTACCCACTCCTTCATGCCACTCGTCAAATCCCTCTCTTGTTGAAGTTCCAAGTAGGTTCTTCGAAAGGCCCCCTCCATTTCTGCCAGAGTATGCATAAGTGGTGGTTGTTCCTGTTCCTGAGGTATAATGACTGGGGCTGTCCACATTTCAGCAAGTTCTCTTCCTCTGTATCCCCCTTGCTGGAGTAGGCTCTAATTTGTTTGGCATGCTCCTTTCATGAACACTGCCAAGGATTTTGCTGCTCTAACAATGGCTGCCACATTCTGGGTCTTGGCTTGCTCTATAATTTCCTTAGTAGCCTGCTCCATAGCCACCAACTCCTGAAGGAACCTTGCTGCCCTATCTTCCAATGCACTTGTACCACTCCTTGGTTGATTTTGGGTCCCAATTGTGTCCTCTGCCCTGGGATCATTGAGTGGAGATGAGGGTGGCAGTACCATTCCAACTTCCTCCAGCAGTTTATCTGCTTCTTCCAGTACCCTGTCTTCTTCTAGATTGTTAATTTGGGTACCTTCCTTTCCCTCCATACCCTCTGTGCTCATGTCCTCATCCTGTACCACCAAAGCCACGAGTTTGGTTATTTCAATGCCTTGTGGGGTGTGGAGTCTTATCTTGTGTCCCCTCGCTTGTCGTCCTCTAAGGTCTATGACCTTGGTGTGGGCCTATTGACTTGCAGGAACCAGGTTACCCATGCTCGGCAAAGAAAGTCTTGTGGCTCCCCATCTAAGAACCTTCTCCCGTCCGCTCCCTTCCTTGCTAGCAATTTCACTAACTGCTGTACGGATGTCTGCCATCCTAGGCCTGGTACTCTCTTCCTTTGCCGTGGTGACGGTCTTGTGGATTTTCGCATGCTCAGGTACCCCTCCTGGCAATGGCCCTTCTGCTGGTGGCAAAAAAATAACATCTCGTGGGGTGCTTTTCAGGTGGCCAAGGCGGATTTCTTCCTCCTGAGAGTCTGAAGATGTGTCACTGTCTTCCTCCCCACTGTCTTCCCCTGCCTCCTCCTGGTTGGAATAATCTTCAGCAGAGGGGTTCTTCTCCACTTCTTGTCTAAGTCTTTTTTTTCGTGGTTCACCCCCACCTAATCCTGTGCCCATGGTGTCCAAGTGGAACCAGTATGTCATGGCTGGTTTGTAGGGTTCCACCCTGCTTGCTGGAACCAGAGGTCCTCTGTGCTCTGCTGCCACTTGCATGCAAACTGCTTCCAGAAATAGGGCTATGGCATGATGGGGCATATAAAATGCCTTATGCTTCAACTCCATGAACTCCCGTACCCTCTTTGAGAGAAACTGTGCCCAATTGTAAATCTGCCCTCTGTTTAACCCATCCACTACTGGCAACATCCAAATGGCTATATCTGATGTGCGACTCCCAGCAGTGAGTTTGCTTTGCACTAGGTCCACAATGCATCTCCATTCTGCATTAGCTATGAAAATCTTCTTCAGGCCCCTACTGTTCCTTTTGCTGAGGATGTTGTTCCATACCTGATTAGTGAGGTTCTTTTTACAGACTAACTCCAGTCACTTCTTCTCCCCCATGGCCATTGGTGTTTTGGAAGCTTTCGTGATTTCCTGTCCTCGGTCAGGTATTTCAAATACCTTATTCATTTCCTTGGCGGAGTAGGAAATAGTTATTGCTTGATGAGCGTACTCAATAACAGATTTGTGGCCTTGCCTGTCATAGCCTTCCACCATAGCCCACAATATAGTTTCAAATTCTTTCAGCTCAAAAATGGGCATAAAAATAATTTTATCTACCGTTGCCTTACGCAATGCTTCTTTAAGGATGTGCTTTTCTTCTGCATTCTCCCACCATGCCCGACATTCACTTCCTATTATGCTTTCAAAGCTGATATTGGCAGCCGTAGTCTTCTCAGGAACATCCTATTTGCTCTTCTGGCTTGTCATCTTCTTCCCCTTCTTCACTTGCAGGATTGCTCTTTTTTGTTTGGAATCAATTATCTGCCCTTTGCTTGGGTTCCCCACGCCGATTTTCACCATTTTATGAAGTTTTGTTAATGGTCTTCCTGTATTTTGTTCTGTTCCCCAACCGTTTCCAACCATTTTTTTCCTTCCTACCACATGTTCTTTTCGTGCCGATTTACTTCCAACCCAAACTGTTCGCATCGATTTACTTCCACGCCCCCTACTTATTTCCGTACGGATCCTGATTTGCATGGATGGCGACTTATTCTTTTTTTGTATGACTACCGTCCGTACAACTACCACTTCCTCTTTTGTACGGCCCCTGCTCGTACGACTGCAAGTTTTTTGTACGACTACCGTCCGTATGGCTACCACTTCCTCTTCCGTATGGCCCCTGCTTGTACGACTACAGGTTGTAGCTCCCACACGCCTTTCTTCCTTGTACCGTACGACCAGCCCGTACTGATGTTTCCCGCCTGTACAGACCCGTGTGTACATCTGATTCCTTTCCGTACGGTACGGTCCTTGCTGCCAGTCCTTCGTACGTCCGTACAATGTACGGCATGCACTCTTCTCGTACGGTCTCTTTCTCCTTCCTGCCTCGTTCGTACAACCGGTTACTGCTGTGTATGGATCCTCAGCCACATTCGTACCCAAGTTTGCTGGTTCGTACCGTTCCTGCCGTATGGCTCCTTGGTCCTCGCCTCTTCCTTTCTCCCGTTCGTACAACATACAGGGAGTTACTTCCTTGCGCTAGGTCTCAATGTTTCGCTTTGCCTCCACTTCCTCTTCTCTGTACAGTGCGGTATGGGTTATGTTTTGAAATTGGAATTTTTTATAAACTTCGTGGCTGTTAGGGTTAGGTCTTATTATTTCCCACTTACCCTCTCCTTTAGCTTTTTCTTTTATTTCTTCTGCTATTTCTAAGTGGCATACCGGGACAATCTCCTTTTTTTGAGTATAGGGTCTTAATTTTGATCCATTTACTAAGTCCTTTACAGGGTTGTTATCCAAAGTGGATAATTTTATGGCTCCATTATCTTTGACTTCCATAACTTTATAAGGTCCTAGCCAACGTATTTTAAACTTCCCTGGTTTGATTGCATTTTTTCCATTATACCTGAGTACTAATTGGCCAGGCCTAAAATCCATCCTCTTGAGGTGCTTATCATGCCAAAATTTTCGTCGCTCGTGTGCCACCTGGGTGGCCCATTGAGCCAGTGTTCTTTTTTCATCGAGCTTTACCGGGGCATTAAGCCTTTCTTTTAAGCTTTCCGTTTCTCCCAATCTGTGTTCCATTGCTATTCTCAGGTTGGGTACCCCAAATTCCATAGGCATCACTGCCTCCTGCCCATACATTAAGTGAAATGGTGTTTGCCCTGTGGTGGCTTTGTAAGTGGTTCTGTAGGTCCACAGTACTGCCGTTAATCTCTCTTCCCAATCTCCCTTTTCTACTCCACAAGTCTTGTATAGGATTGTTGCTAATATTTTATTTTTCGACTCTGCTTGACCATTTGCTCTTGGGTAGTATGGACTCGAGGAGTGAAAAATTTTATACTCACTTGTCGTTGTCCTGATAATTTCGTTCACAAAGTGCACCCCGCTGTCACTTGTGAGTTGCAGGGGTATCCCAAACCTTGTTACTATGTGTTCATAGAGGAATTTGGCAGTACTCCGAGCTGTGTTGTCTGGGAGCGCTATTGCCTCTGCCCATTTTGTGAGGTACTCTGTCGCTACCACTATGTACCTGCATCTGTGGTTATTGCTCACAGGAAGAGGCCCCACCGCTCGAACAACTCCTGCGGTTGCGAAGAAAACAGTGGCATAAAGTCTCTTTTCAAGGGTTTCCCTACCCTTTGACATGTATCACAACTCAGAACCCATTCTCTAACATCCGCGTATAGCATAGGCCACCATGGACCTGCCAACAATACCTTCCGTGCTATTACATCCGGCCCCATATGACCCCCTGCTAGTCCTTCGTGAGACTCCCTCAGGACTCTTGAGATCTCCTCCTCCATAACACATCTTCTTAAAATCCCATCTGGCCCCTTCTTGTATAGAAGACCCTCAATCAACTGGAATGTCCCACTTTTGAGTGCAATTTTTCTTCTTTCTTGTATACTCATTTCCTCAAGAAGGGTAGCCGTTGATAGGTGCTGGCCTACCCCTTCGTACCATTTGGGTAATACGACGATTCGAAATAAATGGGCATCAGGAAAATCCTCATTTATTCCGCTTTTTGCAGCTTCTCTGGATTTGATTCTAGATAATTGGTCTGCAATTATATGATTTTTTCCAGGCCGGACTATGATTTTAAAAGTAAATTCTTGTAAGAGGATTAGCCATCTACTTACTCTCCCTTGGATTACAGGTTTATTCACAAGATACATGAGTGCTTGATGATCCACAAAAAATTTAAAGGGGGTGGCCAGTAAGTAATGTCTAAATTTTTGTACTGCATAAACCATACCTAGAGCCTCGCGCTCAGTGGTACTGTAGTTCTGCTCTGCTTTGGAGAGAAGCCAGCTGGCGAAGTACACTGGATGGTCTAGTCCTTCCTTCCCCATTTGTGTTAGGGTGGCTCCTATTGCGTAGTTGGAAGCATCCACATGGACGTGAAATTCTTTGTCTCAATCTGGGTATATGAGTATTGGAGCATTTACAAGTGTCTCCTTTAGTTCCTGGAATGCCTCCTCATGTTCCTTCTCCCAGCAGAACTTTTCCCCTTTCCTGGTGAGCTTTTCTATTGGTAGAGATACTCCGGCAAATCCTTTTATGAACCTTTTGTAGTACCCCACATGTCCGAGGAAGGACTTCACCCCCGTGATGTTTGATGGAGCTTCCATTTCGAATATTACTTGGATCTTGTCAGGGTCTGTTTTTAGGCCCTCCTTGCATACTATATGGCCCAGGAGTCTGCCTTGAGGTACCATGAATCTGCATTTCTTTGGACTCAGGGCTAATCTGGCTCTTCTGCATCGATCCATACACTCACCCAAGATCTTAAGGTGGTGTTCCTTCCCGCTATAAACCGACTAGTCGTCAAGAAAAGTTGTAAAATTGCCCACAGACATACCCTGAAAGATATGTAATATGATTCTTTGGAAGGTGGCTGGTGCATTGCACAGCCCAAATGGCATTCTATTATAGGCATACACCCACCACAAAAGTGGTCTTCAGCTTATCCTCCTCAGCAATGCTGATTTGGTTATAGCCTGAAAATCCGTCCATAAAGGATTATATTTCATGGCCAGCTACCTCTTCAAGGATACTATCTGTAAAGGAGATAGGCAAGGGGTCTTTTATAGTTACTACATTCAAGCACCTGAAGTCTACGCATATCCGAATTTCCACGCCATCCTTCTTCAAAGAGATGACTATGGGGGACACCCAATCACTGGTTTGTACCTTAAATATGATCCTTGCTTGCAACATCTTTGTGATTTCCTCTTGTACCTTGGCGGCATAGTTCTTGTTCATCTGATATGGTCGTCTACGCACAGACCTTGCACCTGGTATTATTGGTATTCGATGGACGCACAATTCAGGTGGAATTCCTTTTAAGTCCTTATATGTCCATGCAAATACATCCTTGTATTCCAAGAAAATTTTGAAGGCTGCTGTCTTTAGTACGGGGTCCCAATTGTCTCCTATTAGGATTCGTCCTTTTCTCCCAGGTTAATAGTTTGCAATTTGGCTTCCTTGTATTCCACCTTTTCTTCAAATATGTGCGCAAGCTTCTCATTGATGGTTGTCGTACCCTCCTTATATTCCTTATACCCCTCCAGGTAACTTTCTTCTGTTTCTTGAATTTGTAGCATATTGCATTCTGGCTGGAAGACCTCATAATCTCCCATCTGCCAATGAAATAGCCCATTGAGGGAGCTAGTTTCATCTGCAGAGCATTCCCCCAATCGGAGTACTCCATCATCTGGTTCTGCCCCTTCTCGGTCATCTTCCTCTGAGTCAGATGCCAGATCCTGACTCACACACTGATTTCTCAAATCTATTACATATTTTGTCCCATCTACCTCTATGGACAGGGTGTTTCTTTTCCAATTGTGGGTGGCCTTGGCTGCAATCAGCCAACCCCTCCCGAGCAAGGCATCATACCCCTTCTTTTCCAAGGTAATCACCACAAAGTCAAGGAAGAACTCTTCTGTACCAATTATTACCTTTTGTCCCACCAAGGTTCCTATCGGCTTGATTCTGTGTTGGTCTGCTCCCACTAATTGGAATGTGGGTGGCCAGAGTGTGGGTTTCCCTAGCGCCTTCCAAGTCTCTTCAGGTAAGACGTTCACACCAAACCCTCCATCCACAATAGTGTTAGATAGTTTATATCCCATTATCTCCATTTCCACCACTGCAGGTGTCCTGCCTATCCCAATGGTGAATAGGGTATCCTTTTTCTCCCTTGTTTCCTCTTCTAGTTTCTTTGTTTTCTCTTCCCTTCTGAAACTTTCTTCTTGATTCCTCATTCCTTGTGATATGGCCACCCGAAGTTGTGGTACCGTCTCCAACAGATCCATGATTTTTACCAGGATGGTAGTTTCCAACACCTGTTTCATGATGTTCGGTACTGGTCCCTTGTTTGGGGTTTTAGCCGTACTTTCCCTCCTTTCCTCTGTACTATGCCTAATGTCTTTTGTGGCTTCTTGAAGTCTTTCTCTTTCTGTAGCCATGTCAGGGTATTCAAGTTTCCTTGCTTGCATTCTTGTGAGGGCCGATACTTCCCGCTCAGAGTCTGCAATGTCCAGCTTGTTTACCCCTTTTGTTTAGGGTAATTTGCATCCTCATGGTTGCCCGGTCCACACCATTTACACAACATTCCTTCATTCCCTCCCCCGTTCTGGCAATCTCATGCGAAGTGTCCCCATTGGTTACATCGCCTACATTGGATCATGGGTCTTCCTTTAGAATCGTACTGGATTGCTCTCCGAGGTGTGTTGTTATTATTGTTGTTATTGCTTCCCCGTCTATTGTTCCGGTACCCTCCTGGTGATGCTTCCGTATTAGTGTTATGTGGAGGCATGACTGGTGGTGTGGATTGTTCTTGTGTGAAAAATACTTGAGCACTCCGTGCCTTCAAGTTGTAAGGGCATTCTTTGATTGTGTGTCCTAACACCTGACAGATGTCACAGAAGGCTTTGCGTGGACAAGTCCCTTTTGTATGTCCCTCCTCACAATCTATGCACCAGAGTTCCCTACCCTCCTTCTTTTCCTCCTTACTTCTTGCCACTTCCTTCATTAGCCGCATCATGTCTTTCCTTAGGGCTTGGATGGTTTTAGATTTATCCCCACTTTCTTCTGAACTTTCACTTCCGCTTCTTTGTTGTTTAGCCTTGGAAGTTTTATTCTCACTTTCTATGTCCATAGCCCGGGTGCATGCTTCTTTAAAAGACGCTGGTGGCACTATCTTCATTTTCCGCTTCAGGGATGGGGCAATTCCTTCAATAAACCATCTTTTTTTCAACCCGTCTGCAAGTTTGTTATCCAACTTCCCTACCTATTCTTTGAGTTTCCTTGTGTAACTTCTAATTGATTCATTTTTTCCTTGTCTGGTGTTATAAATTTCTGTAACTATCTCATCATCATCCCGTAAGAGTCTGAATTCCTCCTCGAATGCAGTACGGAGGTCCTTCCAGGTGGCTCTCTGATTGGCCTCCGAGTCTGTATACCAATCAATATCGATCCCTCTTAGGGTGGCCGGAAAGGCTTGTAACCATTGATCTGCATCGTTATCTCCATTGGCCTGCCATATGGTGATGCACATTTTACAGTGCCGTGCAGGGTCCTCCGACCCATCTCCAGTGAATTTGGGAAGTTTTTGCTTAACTCTTGCCATTTTCTTCCCTCCTGTCAGGACGCTTCTTGACGGGACGCTTCCTCCTGCCGGGGCGCTTCCTGTCGGGACACTTCCTGTGAGGACACTTCCTCCTGCCTGGGTGCTTCCTGCCAAGACACTTCCTCTTGTCGGGGTGCTTCCTACCGGGACACTTTCTGTCGGGGCACTTCCTGCTGGGACACTTCCTCCTGTCGGGGCGCTTCCTACCGGGACACTCCTTCCTGCCAGGACACTTCCTCCTGCCGAGACACTTTCTCCTGCCGGGGCGCTTCCTATTGGGACACTCCTTCCTGCCAGGACACTTCTTCCCGCCGGGACACTCCCTCCTGCCAGAATGCTCCCTACTCTTGCGCTAGTACTCTCTATCTCCCCTTGCAATTCTTCTTGCCCACCTCGTGGTTGTTCCCGACGTGCCGGAGTTTCAGGATACTTCCCCCCTTCCTTCCTTCTTGAGGTTTCTGAAATGGCTAATTTGGCTAGACCTTCTATTGTGTGTTCAATAAGCTTTTCCTCGGTTTGGCTTGTACTCCGAGATAGATCCGCCAAGCTTCTCAAATAGTGACGCCTCTCTTCCTCTTGGCGTAGCCCTAGGATCCGCCTCACGGCTTTTCCTTCAGTTTCTTCTTCCGGTCGTCGTTTGGGGTACTTGTTTGGAAGCAGAGGCATGAATTATTTTAATCCCTCCTTGTCTTCCTTGATATATCATGCTCCTCCACTTCCCGTGTCCTTTCGGCTGACTGGTGGAGTACTTGTTGTCTCCTCCTCTCCCTTCTAGTCTCCTCTCTTTCCTCCACGTGTACCAGATTTCGTGCCAATAGTCGAGGGATTTGTCCAAGTAGATCGTACACTGCTGGTGGCACTGAAAGCTCATCCCGTACCGCACTCTCGGGAACCCTTCTCTCTCGGGCTTCCCTTTGCACGTACTGGTCAACAGAGACTTCCCACGCCGACACCAGGTCTCGTGTCACTTGATCTTCCCTTGTTATTTCCTCCTCTTCTCGGTCACTATTTGTTATCAGTACACGTGGTAGGAAGGGCCTTCCCATTACTCCATCCTGCCCAAGCCGGGACCTCCAGGTTCAAACTTTGGCAGCGGCGCCAAAATGTAGAAAGGTTATACATGCAAAAGATACAGAATAGAACTTAGTATCAATGGTACTAACAGTACATTAATCATCAATATCAAGTAACATACTACCAAATTACCATACCAATATACCAAAGTACCAGAATACCAGAATAGCGAGGAAATGCTAT
Source organism: Chamaecyparis obtusa (assembly GCA_027943335.1). Classification (NCBI taxonomy): domain Eukaryota; kingdom Viridiplantae; phylum Streptophyta; class Pinopsida; order Cupressales; family Cupressaceae; genus Chamaecyparis; species Chamaecyparis obtusa. The sequence goes on from BSBK01006159.1 coordinate 859,887, forward strand.
ATTCTTTATTGATACCAAAAACCAACAACCTTACATCAAAGATCAAAGTGCTTATAAGATAGTCGGTTGGTTGGGAAAACCAACGGACGCACCTCCTCACTCCTAACTACCCTCCCGACAAGACATAACTACAAGTAATACAATATTACTTTCCGACCATACATAACTAAAAGCAATACAAGATTACTTTATTTGTACTACATGGGTGAGTCTTTAGGACTCATTTAGCTTTACATGCCAATTTGAATGAGTTTCTGGTGGGTCTTGTAACTATGGTATATAATAAATCAAACTTGCTAGGAACTAGGTCTGAGTTTGTAGGACTCGTGAATCACTTTTCTTACTTTGAGACTCACCAATTTTGATGAGTTTCTAGCAGGCCTTGTAACCATGCTACATCGAATATCAAATTTCATACATTATATGAATGTCTGCGCTTGAATTTCGATGTCATGTATAGCCAAGCTTGTAAATACTCTATATATATACACACGACTTCGAGATTCATGTTTAGACATAATGTATGAAACTTGAGATTCAATGTAACATGGTCATCGATTTCAATATAGTAGGAATAAAATATATAAATTTCTGATTTCAGTGTTCATTGTTCATTGTTTGCTCTTATTTGACATGTGTGATTTCACTTTATAACTGTATGCAATCATGTTTTTGCTCAATCCATAGCTGTATACTCTCATTGTATAATTGTCTGCTTTTCTACAGCTGTATGCAGTGATAGAATTGCCAATTGATGAAAAAGGAACTTTACGTTTCCATTCAACAGGGCCACATTTCCATTCAATAGTTGTATGTGGTTATTTAACACATGTAATTTTTCTTTTTGTAGTTGCGAGAAATTGTCTGTAAATGACCCCCTTTTTGGAAAAAACTGATTATTTAAGGAAGAATATTAGAAAAGGGGATGTATCCTTGTTTTTGTAATGTCCCCATTTTTAATAAATTAATTTTAGTTAATTACTGGTCCCAAAATTTAAATAATAATATAAATGTACCATTAATTAATAAAAGGTGGCCCATTTTTATTATTATTGGCCGTAGGTGTTTGCCATGTCGGCATTCTTTTGTAAATCCTTAGGAGTTTCTCTGAAGGGGTATTTATGACCGGCGTGTAGGATGTGTTTTTCATGTTGAGATTTATATTTGATTTGTATTTGCCAATTCCTGTTGGGATTCTGTTGTTCGCCATTTCGGAGGTGAAAGACCCTCCCTATTTGGTTTGTGTGCAGTTTTAGTGGGATTCAACCCTCACCCTACTCTGCTTGTTCTGCTTGTATCAGATCTGGCAAATCCGAGGCACCATCAATAAATTCAATAAGATTTTTTCTGGCAAACATATTTGGATTGCGAGTTGTTTTGTGTCTGCGAAGGTCATATTTAATCCTTGGCAAGGAAGAAGGGGCGTCATACAAACATTTGAGAGACATCACGGAACACTTACCCATCCATTTGACATTCTCCACCATTTAGTACGACCTTATCATTACATCACGGTACGGTTCTCACACCGCCATCGTACGACCCTCCTCAGCCACCGTACAGCTAGAGCATAGCCCACTATACGGCCCCCAAACAGCCAACGTACGGCCACACCAAATCCACTGTACGACTGCACCAAGTCACCGTACGACCACAATCTTGTCACCACCGTACGGCCTGAAACATCACCGTACGACCCCCTGCTACCCATACACAACACCACTCTCCCCCGTACGGCTTTCTGCATTGCACCATACGGCTCCTTTGCCGCCTGTACGACCTTGAGCCCAGTCCCGTACGACCTCAGTTGCTGCATGTACGGCCTCCAACCCAGCCCGCACGGCCTCTTTGCTGCACCGTACGGCCTCCAGCATAGCCGTACGTCCTCCTCCAGCGTCAACATTTGTGTCCGTACGGCTCCACATTCGGCATTCACTCAGTTTATCTCTGTACGTCCCAACTCTGGACTCTACAAGAGTAACGAAGGTCTGAAGGGAGAAGTTTGTGATAATAGTGTGCGTGGGTACATTAGAGTTTTCGCTAGAGGACATCGGATGACCAGGGATGTCCTGTGCTATTCTTGTGCCCCCTGGGATGGGTACATGGAGTTGTAGGGTTGGGACGCCCCCACACATCATAGGATTTAATATAGGGTTATACACAAAGACATTTCTGAGGGTTTTCTGGCCATCCCTATTTGTGTCACATTTCAGGGGTGCCTCAAAAATGTCGCTGGTGCCTTCCGTGATCCTCATTACAGAACGGAAACATTTAAAAAATGTTCCCTTTTCAAGGAGGGTGGCAGGGGATGCTTGGCCATCATGGGGACATTTGTGACTCCTCAATTGTCTTCAACTCTTCACCCTTGGGGACAACTGGATGTCCCTTGATAGCCTCGACATATTTAAACAAAACAAACTAAAACAAAGTTTACTTCAAACCAGATGTCTTTGAGGCTTGTTTATGATTGATATCTCCATCGCATAATGATATAAATGTATAATGTTCATTCCATAAATATTACAGTTCTGATTTTTTATATACAAGTTTGGGAAAATCGGTCCAGGGGCAACAACTCTAAGAAGCATTATTATTCATTTTTTTCATCCTAATGTCTCACCTTACTGTAAAGTGTAAAGGTATAATTTCACTATTTTATTAAGCTTCCACAGTTTTAAGCATATAGAGCTTTGGGCCATGTTGGCTAAAATTTTCGTAAGTCACTGAAACGACAACTTACAAAATTGTGACTTTAGGCAACGTCTCGTGAGATTTCTCTCTCCTCTTAGCAATAGGGGAGGCTCTCTTCTTACTGTAGGTGGCTTCAATAGGAACTTAACTGAAATTACAAAAGGGATTTGTTCTCTTAATCAATTCCTTTTTTGTCAGGAATGATTTGCAAACAACTACAACTTCAAATTTAACAAAAAGGGCCTATTGCTATGTTAATACCGGTGGCTCAGGAGCTGACATAATAACAACACCTGAGATAACAGTCTATTTATATATTTGTGAAACAAATACATGAACCCAAAGTTTTTTGCGCTTGTCTCGAATGAGGATTCAATAATCAAAATAACTAGTAAGGCACAAAGTCTCTTATTGGATACTCTCAAACTTAATAAAAATACTTACAACTAAAGCTGCAACCACTACTAACTATAACAATATGTCCTCCTGTAGCACAAAGTCTTCAAAAGTTCAAATTGACTCTGAATACCTTAGACAACTCAAAGTCCGCACAATTGAATTCAAATCTCTCTTGAACAAAGCGTTAAAACTCATGATCAATTCAAGAAAATGTCGTCACATAACAAGTTGGATCAGCACAAAGTCTCAAAACAACCTGCTTCTTTTATTGAAAGCAATTCAAATTTACATCTAAGCTCAAAGTCTTAGAGTGCATATACAAATTGGCAAAATTTTCTTGCCTTTCCAAAAGATGATTATTTGTAATGAGCTCCCTCCTTTATATAGGAAAGTAGTGGAGAGAAAGATGGAGGAGGAAGGGGGAAACCCTTAACCACCTTGACTTATTCTCTAACTAACTAACTAACTAACTTTGACTTATTCAATGCTACAAGGCTTCAAACACTTGCAATGTGATTACATGAAACAACTTTGCACGTGATACTATCACATGCAATTACATCTTGTTTTTACATTACATGTAATCCGTTAAATACAACTTACAAATACATGATAAAAATGTTCTAAGTGCCTCACAAGACATGAATTCTATTACATTATCCTTTGTTGGTCCTCATGCTGCTACAGGATGCCCAATGATTGATGTGTTCTAGTTTGGTGAAAGCATCTTGAACCGGAATATGAATTTGCATCTTTGATTGTTTTGCATCATAGTGTTGTTCTTGCCTCGTGTCATTCTTAAGTTAACAGAAAAAGCCATAACATGGTCTTTCAAGCATAGACTTGGAAGAGTATGCATATAGGATATGAGTGGAAGGCCTTTGAGCAACAAAGGGTGAAGGTTTTTAGGCAAAACCAGCTCTTCAAATGAGGGAAAAACTCAAAATGGGATTTTCTGGGAGCACTGTATATGAATGGACAACAAGCTTTGAGCAAGGAAAAGATATATATATATATATATATACAAATGAGAAGGTTATTTACTCATAAGTGGGGTTTTTATGTCCTATTACAAGTCATCTGGAAAGCTCTTGATGCCTACAAATGGGTTTTTGAAGTCCATTTGCAGCCTTTGCAAATAGGGGAAAAGTGCATGCAAAACACTTAAAAAGTGGGCTTTTAATCTTGCATTGCATAAGGGAAATACTCGCTCTTTTTTGGAAACCAAATTTCTCATTCAAAAGACCACACAAATCTGAAAATGATCTTTAAAAACAAAAATGTATAAACAAAACAAGAACAAAACAAAAGAAGCCCTAGCTTGCACCAAAAAGAATTCAAAAAGGAAAGGATAGCTCTTCTTTGAACTTGCAAATGAAGAGATCTTCAAATCTTTGAACCAATCTTCTCAAATCCAAATGATTTCAAATTTGGAAGAAGTGTTAGGAAATCAGATCTTGGGAATATAATTTACTGTTTTATATATACACTGATAAATGATGGTTTTGATATATAAATATAACTGTGATGTTTTTATATTTGTACTGAATATATTATATTATATGTTGTGACCGCAGGTGATAATAGCAATGTACTCTGTTATTGATTGTATTATCCCTGCAATCACAGCATACGTATATATGCTGATGATAGGGTGACGGCAAACATTATGTCCCTTCGAAAGTGAAAGGGCACGTCCCATCGTCGCTGATTACATTAGTGCTAGCGACTGTTAACAATAGTCGCTAGCACTAATGTAAGCAGCAACTTACATTAGTGTAGTCGGCTGTATGTTTAGTGCCGTTCATTCATACATTCGACTTAATAGTCGATGCTAATAGTTATGATAGATATCGAACATAGTTCGATCAATATTAATGTAATATCATAATATTGTATTATGATATTATCATTATTATATTATAAATATAATAATGATAATATGATAATAACAATATAAATTACAACTCTTTAATGTATAGTATAGTATAATATATATATATATATATATACGAATGAAGCTATATCTTAACACTCCCTCTTAGTGAGTGAGTATAAAGTATTAAAAGTCTATCATGACATCCGCCAATTCGGGACGCACAGTTAATGTAGTCTCGTCATGAAAATAGACTTAAATATCATGATCTCCGCATATTCGGGACACACAATGAAGTAGTCTATCATGATATGGTTTCGTTATTACACATCCAGTAACAACAAGAGTCAAGATCTCCGCACAATCGGGACACACAATTAAGTAGTCTATCTTGACACTTTGGTTAACCAAGATCGTCACCTTGAAATGTTAACCCACGCACAAATGATCATTTACACAATATTGCAATATACACATTTTTTTTTACATTTATTCATGAAAAAAACTTATAAATAAAGGGGGTTTAAACCATACATCAAACCTTGATCATGCCAAGTTTGTTTCTGAAGTATTCTATCTTCAGCTTTGCCATTGGCTTAGTGAAAATATCAGCACTTTGTTCTTTAGTACTAATGTACTCTAGCCTTATGATATTTCTCTCTACCATATCTCTTATGTAATGATATGAAATCTCAATATGTTTGGACCTGTTATGAAAAACTGGATTAACAGATAACTTGATACAACTTTGATTGTCACAATGAATCACAGTTGGATCTAGAGGTTTTCCAAACAATCCAAATAATAGTTTTCTTAACCATACTGCTTCATGTGCTCCCATGGATGCTGCCATATATTCAGCTTCAGTGGAGCTTAATGCTACTGCTGACTGTTTTCGACTGAACCAAGAGATCATAGCCGAACCAAGACTGAAACAACACCCTGTAGTGCTTTTTCGATCGGTAGTACTTCCAGCCCAATCAGAATCAGAATACCCTTGAAGATTGAGTTCTACCTTTTCATACTTTAGCCCAAATCCAATAGAGCCTCGTAGATATCTCAAGATATGTTTAGCTGCCATTAAATATATTTCCTTGGGCTCACACATAAAGTGACTCACAACATTGGTTGCATAACAGATGTCAGGTCTAGTGTTCACCAAGTGCATAAGAGAGCCAACAATTTCTCTATACAATGTAGGATCAGAGGGTTCAGACTCTTCTGCTTCAACTTTGAGTTTGTGCAAATTTGTTTCCATAGGTGTGGATAAAGGCTTACATTCCATCATTCCAAACCTGGTTAGAATATCAATAGTGTATTTTTGTTGATTTAGCAGAATATAGCCTTCCTTTTGAAACACTTCCAACCTTAAGAAATAATGTAAGAATCCTAGATCTTTCATGTCAAATTCAGCAGTGAGTTCTTGCTTACATTTTGCAATAAGATGATCTTCTCCTGTTATTAAAAGATCATCTACATAAAGAACTAAAATAACCATGTTGTCATTGGTTATCTTAAAGTAAATGTTAGGATCTGCATCATTTTTAGAGTATCCTAATTTTGAAAGATAGTTGTTTATCCTTTCATACCAAGCTCTGGGAGCTTGTTTCAACCCATATAGTGCTTTTTTGAGCTTGCAAACATATTTTGATGCATCGTGTATAAGGAACCCTTCTGGCTGCTCTAAGTATACTTCTTCTTCAATGGTGCCATTTAGGAATGCCGTTTTCACATCCATCTGGTGTATCTTCCACCCTTTAGATGCTGCTATAGTGATAATGGTTCTGACTGATGTATACCGAGCTACAGGGGCAAATGTTTCTTCATAATCAATACCTGCTTTCTGTGAGAATCCTCTAGCAACAAACCGAGCTTTATGCTTCTCAATACTTCCATCAGGAGCATATTTAGTTTTGAATAGCCATCTAGAAGAGACAACGGTTTTATTTTTAGGTCTAGGTACTGTCCCAGACATCATTCTTTATTATAGATTGATATTCTTCAATCATTGCCTCTTTCCATGCTTGATTAGATAATGCTTCCTTTGGATTTGATGGTTCTAATTTTTTGATTTCTGTTATAAGAGCTGCATAACATTTTTGAGTTCTTGTCCTTTTACTCTCATGAGATATTTCATTAGGTTCTACATTATTTTCTTTAATTATTTGCCTTGCTCATAATGGCCTTTTCTTACCATTGATTTCATTAGTATTCTCATTTTCAATGACAGGGAATTCAGGTTCTTCTATATCCTCCCTCTCAATTTCAGCAGTGAGATCTTCTTCTATCTCCAGGATGTTCTCTTCTTCAAAGTTTTTAAATGTGTTATTTTCAACAAATTTTACATCTCTACTCATCTCAACAGATTTTTTTCCCGGAATATAGATTCGATACCCTTTTGTGTTTTCACTATAACCAACAAGTATGCCTCTCTTACCCGATGGTTCTAGTTTAGTCCTCTTCTCTTTAGGTACATGAATGTATACGAGACATCCAAATATCCTAAGATGACTTAGGTCTGGTTTGATCCCTGTAAATGCTTCTTCTGGTGTTATGTTTTCTAATATGGAGTGTGGACACCGATTTTGAATATATATTGCTGTATTTGAAGCTTCTGCCCAAAAAGAAGTATGAAGGTTTTGATCGAGCATCATGGCTTTTGCTGCTTCGATTATGGATCTATTCTTCCTTTCTGCTACTCCGTTTTGTTGAGGATTATACGGTACAGTATACTCCCTCTTAATCCCAACAGAATTACAAAATTCTTTAAATATGTCAGATTTGTATTCACCTCCATTATCTAATCTTAATACTTTTATTCTTTTATCTGTTTGATTTCCTACTAATGCTTTAAATTCTTTGAATTTAGATAGTACCTCACTTGATTCTTTAACCATAAGAAAGTATATCCAAGTTTTCCGAGAATAGTCATCAACAAAAATAATATGGTATAGTGATCCTGTTAATGACGGTGTTGACATGGGTCCACATAAATCAGTATGAATTAATTCTAATATTACTTTAGATTTGTGCTCACTTGTAGGGAAAGACCCTTTTATATTCTTTCCTAGTGCACAACCTTTGCAAATACCAGGATGATTATTTTTAAAGTGTGGAAGACCCGTAGTAATCTTGTTTATTAAAGGTAAAGCATTATACCTTAGATGTCCCAACCTCTTATGCCATAATTCATTGTGATTTGTGATTTCATGAGTTAGTGCAGATTTCTGATCATTACATATTTTATAAAGACTACCATCTCTTGTCCCTATGATTGTGGCATTCTTCATATTTGAATTCTTAGGCCATAATAGAACTTTGTCTTCATTAAAGGTGATCCAAAATCCTTGGTCTGCTAGTCCTGATATAGAGACTAAGTTTCTTTTGATTCTAGGTACAAATAGAACATCTTTTAGTTGTAGAGATACTCCATTCTTTATCTTTATGGTACAGGTCCCTATTCCTTTTACTGGGTAGGTGGAGTTATCCCCAATAGTCACTTCTTCGGTTGAATAATTTTCAAGTGTCTCAAACTGATTTTTGAATCCGGTTATATGTCTTGATGACCACTATCAATTATCCACGTTCTATTATTGGAATTTAGTTCACTTGAGAGAGCTGTAAAGAAGAGTGGAATTTCTTTTGCTTCAGCTACGGTGGCTTGAGTCTTTTGCCTTTTAGGACAATGTCGATGAGTGTGCCCATATTTATCACATTTGTAACATTGGATTTTAGAAAAATCTCTTTTGAATCCCCTCTTTCTTTTAAAGGATTTTCTCTTTTTGTTGTGGGACTTTGTGTTGAGTGCTTGTGTTTCTCCCTCTTTCTTTAGACCTATTCCTCTGGTAATAAGTCTTGATTCTTCTTGAGTACAGTCGTTTTTAAGTTGATCAAATTTTGGTAGAGGTGGACGTGTGCTTATGCGTTGAATAAAATTTTCCCAGGATGTTGGTAATCCCCTTAGTGCCATTAGAGATAATTCCATGTCTTCTATAGTGTTACCAATGGAGAATAGTTGATCTCGTATTTCAGCAATTCTCAGGAAATAAGATGTGACTGTTTCACCTTTATTCATCTTTATGGTCAATAGTTGTTCCTTAAAGGTTAATATTCGACTTGTATTGTTTATCTCATATGTTTTTTGAATTTTCTTAAAAACCTCATATGCTGTTGCTAATCTTGCTATACTTGGGAGAATAGAGTCTTAAACTGAATCAACAATTAATTTCTTGGCTTTATTGTTCCTCCTTTTCCAAGTCGTTTTCTCTGCTTCGTCTGTAGGTATTTCTTTTTCCGTTTCTATGAAAGATTCTAATTCCAGTTCTTGTAAAAGTGTGGTGATTCTAATTTTCCATGATAGAAAATTTGATGCTCCTTCCAATCTGTCCTCCATCCTGATTCCGGTGGTCATTTTGATAATTTGTGATGACTCTTCTCCTTTAAATAATATTTTGTTTTGTATTCCTAAATAATAATTCAGAATTAATTCCCTTTAACTCTGCTCTGATACCATGGTAGGAAATCAGATCTTGGGAATATAATTTACTGTTTTATATATACACTGATAAATGACGGTTTTGATATATAAATATACTGTGATGTTTTTATATTTGTACTGAATATATTATATTAAATGTTGTGACCGCAGGTGATAATAGCAATGTTCTCTGTTATTGATTGTATTATCCCTGCGATCACAGCATACGTATATATGCTGATGATAGGGTGACGGCAAACATTATGTCCCTTCGAAAGTGAAAGGGCACGTCCCATGGTCGCTGATTACATTAGTGCTAGCGACTGTTAACAACAATCGCTAGCACTAATGTAAGCAGCGACTTACATTAGTGTAGTCGGCTGTATGTTTAGTGCCGTTCATTCATACATTCGACTTAATAGTCGATGCTAATAGTTATGATAGATATCGAACATAGTTCGATCAATATTAATGTAATATCATAATATTGTATTATGATATTATCATTATTATATTATAAATATAATTACAACTCTTTAATGTATAGTATAGTATAATATATATATATATATATATATATATATATATATATATATATATATATATATATATATATATATATATATATACACGAATGAAGCTATATCTTAACAAGAAGATTCCAAGATTGCAGCTATATAGGAAATGAAAATTGACCAAATCCCTTCAATAATGAAGGCAAAACTTAGTCGTCTACAAATCAATGACAAATGGCCATGAATGAGAGCAAAAATGCACAAATATAGGAAGAAAAAGGCTTGTTCAAACCTACAAATGAAGATGCTTGCACGAGGATGGGATTTTTCCTTGCATTCACCTTCTTAGATACTTGCAATCAATGCATTATATGATATTTTTGGAAGAGATGCCCAAAAACGGGCTTTAAAACCCACAATACATGCCATAGATGAGTCATTTTTATTGCTGAAGCTTAAAAACGGGGTTTGTATTGTCATTTTCATGCAATATCAATCACATTTTTGCTGTTGGAGAACAAAAACGGGCTTTAGAATGCCCAAAACATGCCCTAGTAATCACGTTTTTTCTGTTACAGCTCGAAAACGGGTTTTAAAATGCTCATTACATGCAATGAATGAGCCGTTTTTGAACTTACAGCCCCCAAACAGGCTTTGAATCTTCAAATGTGGCCAGCAACAATCACGTTTTTACTTGCCCAGCTCAAAAACGGGTTTTAAATATGCATTTGAATTTGAAACATGATGTTTATTTGATCTCAATCAGCCCATTACAGACTTTAGCAAAGGAAATACATATGAAAAACTCAATATTTTGCCCTTTATATGCAAAAACGGGTTTTAAATAAGCCATTGCATATTTCAAACTTTTAATGATTTGCCATTATAAACCCATGGTGGGCTTTTTAGAAGCCATGTCAAGTCATTCAATCTTACTTAGAAGTAATGACGAACTTTTTCATATGCATTACACATAAAAATCGCCACTTCTAACCATGAATGGACTTTCACATGTATTTACAAGTCATTATAATATGCAAGTGGATTAAAAATCACCACCATGCCTTTGAGACAACTCAAAATGACTAAAGACGCATTTTTAAATAGCACTTACATGCCATTGAAGTCATAACGTGCCTTTGGAAGAATAAAAACATATGTTTCAATGCACATCAAAACATGTAATGGAGACAAAAATCGCCACTTAGCAATTAGTACGACTTTTAGACTAAAAACACATACTTTGGGTTTGTAAAGATATGCAAATCATTTTAAAATCACCACTATTAGTATTTGCAAAATGCATGTATTTGATTGCCAAATGCATGTATTTGCAATGTGCAAAGGCTTTTAAAATTGCCATCAATAACTAATGACGAGCTGTTTGAAAGAGATTACATGTTTTTAACTTTAAACACATGCAAAGTCTATAAAAATTGCCACCAAGGACTCATGGATTGAAAACATTAAAGGTGGAGTTTTAGAATCAACTTGCACGTTCCCAAGTAATGCATATGTTTATGCGATATCAATCAAAAACCCCACAAATGTATTCAATTTTACATGTAATTTATAGTTTTAATGAGAGATATGTGATGGGACTTAAAAAGTCCACCTTTACATTGGAAATTTATTTAAAACCATAATCAAATCTCATCCAAATCATGTGAAATTTTAAAATGGGGTTTTAAATCCATTTTACATGTAAATGACACTTTTTATGCCATGTAATTGCCAAGAAAAAGCCCACTTAATGAGAAATTCTAATTAAGGAACAAGGATATGTATTTGGGCAGAAAAACTCCACTGACAAAAGCTTTATTCCTTAATAACTTTTGATAGACAACTCCGATTGAGGCTTAAGATAGCTTGAAACAAGCAGAATTGAAAATGCCACAATCTTAGGGCGAAAACAAAAACCAAAATCAAACCAATCAACTAAGAAAATGCCTTAGAGAGTTTAAATTTTGAAATTTTGCATAGGGTTGCCCCAATTTTGCGAATACAATAGTGAGGACAACAGGCTGCTATCTATATCTGCATAATAGTTTTAAGCTAAGTTGCCGGTTCGGATTCGGGGACGGATTCGGGTTTGAGAATCCGGTTCGTGGATTCATGAATTTTTTTTTCCAAATATGGATTCATGTGTATATATATATATAAATATATATATGCATTATATATCCAAAAATATAAGAGAAATAAACATAATTCTAAAGCTAAATCATTTCACACTATGAATCTATGATGCTTGTGTCATGTCCCCATTTTGGTTGACATCGTTTTGCGTGTCGGATTTGCCTATTATCGACTCTCGTAGGCAAATGATTTGGAGAGAGAGTCATTGTGCTGATCATTTGATTGCATATTGCTGACAGAGCCTACATTCGATAGAGCCTACATCCAGTTTGAGGCCTACATGCAGTTGTAGTGGAGCCTACGTTCAGTTATGAGACTTTTGGGGCCTACATTGTTATAATTTTAAGTTGAGATTGCACTTTTTTATATTATAAAGTTACTTTATTATAAAGTGCATTATAATATGATTTTATAAAGGATGTTTCTAGAAGTTCTTAGCAACTTCTCCAAAAAGTGAATAAATAGAGGGCTGGGCCTCTCATTTGAACAAGCTGATTTGAGGATTCTTCTACTTTTCATATTGGAGCAATTTGTAGTCATTTGGTCTACAAATTTTCATTAGATCTTTGGGAACGAAAACTCCCTTGGATTTGCATAACTGAGGAAGTGAGATATCTTCTGAAGGGTTGCACATTGGAAGTGGTATTCAGCCATTTCATGTTGAGCTTATTTGGAATCCTCAGATTCACCTGAGGGTTTGAGTTTTGGTTGCAAGAGGAAGAAAAAGCAGGTCCGAAAAAGCAATCCGAAAAAGCAAAACGAAAAAGCGGATTCGAAAAAGCAGTCCGAAAAAGCAAATCCGAAAAAGCAGTTCGAAAAAGCAGACCCGAAAAAGCAGTCCGAAAAAGCAGACCTGAAAAATTGATATTGAGGGTTTGCAATTGTTTGGAATAAGGGTTTGAATTCATCATTTGCATTGATGAATTATTTTGGCAAAGATTGAAGACAATTTGGCACATTTTCAGACTCTCAATCTCAGGCCCTGGATTCAGATTTTTGCTCATATCTCCCAATTCCCTTGGAGATATTTTTTATGCTTTTGGAGGGTTACTACCTAACCCTAGGCGCCCCCATTCATAGCAAATTGGGGTGACAAAACCCTGCCATTAATTTTATATCCTAGCCGTACCTGTACAACCTGGTATGGCAGATTAGCAGGGGCAGTTTGCAGAAGTTGTGAAGGCAGTTTGGGACGGATCTGGTGTCCTTGGCAGCGGTTTTCATCAAGACATCATGAGCAGCAACAAGGTGCATCAAAACAGGTTCTAAATTTATTGTTTTTGGGTCAAGAACTGTCATAGCCATTCTCAGAAATTGGTCTCTGTCTGCAGTCCAGATTTAGTCCAGATCTGGTCACTGTTATTAGCCATAGGAATTGCAAGTTAATGTGTTTGAAACATGGACAAAATTCTGTTATAGACAGTCCATATATTTGTTAAAGAATAGCCTCCATAATCAGTCCATCATTGCATTGTAATGACTGTCACAGTCTGAAAATAATCATTTGAAAATTATACATTGTGGCTGGGTTGATATAGTTGCGGTTTCATTGGTTAGGGCATGGTCAAGGTATGGTAAAAGGAACATAGCATGGTAATCTGATTGTTACATGTCACAGTTATATACTCTGAGAATTGTAATCAGAATCAGATAAGTTCTTGATATTGAGTCTTTGCTTTAGAGATTCATTGTTGTTCATTGTTTTACATTCTATATTGGTATTGTTATCTCAATAACATTTGATGCCCAAAACGATTATCGCACTACAACACATTGAAACACATCATTGCAAGTAAAACTATTCAGTGCATGCCAACTGTTTGACAAATTGCCAAGGATCAGATTTGGGGTTTTTAGTGATCCTACTAGTGAGGGTCATTACAGTGGTATCAGAGCATTCAGTTGCATTGGTAGTTTTAGTGATCCTATTGGTAAGGGTCATTACAGCTTGATCATTGATCAATACCAAATGTCAAAGTCTTCATAACTAGGTCTTAGGTAGTCTTTGTTGGTGGTTGTTTTCAAGTCCCTAGGTCCGGCAAATCAGGTTTGAGTGATTTTGGCCTATTGGGAAGTTACGTCTGTCTAGGATTTGGGCGAGAGCTAAGCTAAGTTTGTCATAGAGATGGGGTCGAAACCAAGTGATTTGTGATAAAACGAGTTAAAACCCTTTGAGAATCCTTTTGCCATCTTGAGTTTGACCTTAGAAAGCCATGATGGATTGTGGGAGGTAACCTTGTTGAAGGCTGGCTGAATCTTGCAATTTGGCTAAGTTTGGAATTTTTCGAAAACCCCCAAAATCTAGAATTTGCATCTTAACTCCTATGAAGCTGGAACCTATCTCAAACATCCTAGAAAGTATTTATAGAAATATAACTTAAAGTATAAGAAATTAAATACATCAAACTTATACTTAAAGGTTATATTTGTATAAATCCTCCTACCCCTCGACTGGAAAATTGGGTCAATTTAGGGTTAGATGAAAAAAACAAATAAAAAATGGCATATTAAGTGCTTTATGCCTTCATAGGCCGTGGGTCCTTGGGGATTCGCATGAATCCGCGCGGGATCCTCTAGGATTCAAGCTGGATTCCCCGGGTCCGTGTCGGATCTGGGTAGGGTCCATGCGTGGACCTGTGGGTCCGTCGACCCGCAGGTCCACGCACGGACCCTGCCCGGATCTGGCGCGGATTGGTTCGCGAATTCGGACCCGGACCCAGACCCGATTCGGGGTGGCAGGGTGCGAATCCGGCTACTTAGGTTTTAAGAGAGTTCCAATTAAGGGATGGTTGGTGTAGATGTTGTAAATAAACTTGTTTTGCTAAATTATAGCATCTTCATTCTGCTGATTGAAAAATCATATTTTAATTGATAATTTCATGTGATTTATAAGGATTCCATAGCTTGTGTTTGTAAAAAATAAACTTAAAGCATATATATTGCACTTTGATGAGATTGTACTGGCATTATTGTTGTTGATATACTATGCATGTTGAATGCAAGCCATAAAATCATGTATAGGAAAATAAGCTATCAAACTTGTGGGTTTCAAAGTGATGAGAATAAAACTGTAAATATATTTGATGATCTATAGAATTACTAATTAGGCATAGTTCATATCAGCAAGGTAAGATCCCCTTTGCTGGAATATAGGTTCAACTGTATGAGTCCCCCTTATTACCATATATGGATAGTTTTCAGAATTTTCATCATTGAGACTTGCCCTTGTGATATATATGCACGTGCCATCTTTGAGGCATTCTTTTTGGCTACCATCAAGTATTGTATATTCTCATAGACTTCTCGTACATGCTCATCATCCTACTAGCATTTGAATTGATTTTATTTATATGTCAGTTGTATGTGCATCTAATTACATGATTGATGCATGTTAGGTTGTATAATGACTTTCAAAGAGTCATTAGGAAATCATTTTTCTTAAGATTCAAAAGGAGAATAATAACAAATTTTAGTATAAGTTAAAGCTATGTTTATTGGGCATTGAGCTTTAACAATACTCTTAAGAGGTTGAAGGCTCAAGCTAAATAAAAGCAAGTAGATTTCCACAATCCATGAGATCATCTGCAAGTTATTTTTGGATTTGATTGCATGAATGTCATCATTTACCCCTGGTGTTGAACGATTGGTGTTCCACTCTTTAGTGTAATGGTGATCATCAAAAGTCACTAACTATGGTTGGATAGAGAGGTGGAAATTGTGGTTCCCCTAAGCCTTCTTCCAATGGGAAATTTGAATCACGAGCCTCTTACCGTTAGCTACTCTAGGTCTTGGGGCTTTTTTTGTACTTATTATATATGCACATTGATAATGGAGGGCTGAAGCAATTAAATTTGTTAATTTGTGCTTCAATTCTTGTGAATTCTCAAAGCAGCTCAAAGTTTATGTAATATTCTTTTATAATGAATATGATGAATGCCTTATTTAATAATAATTTAAATTTCCTATATTTTTAAAAATTTCCCAATTTTTTAGTTGCTGTCCTGAAAAAACATTTTGTGCCATCCTGTCTTGTCTGTGGAACATAGGCAAAATACAAACTATTACTCGTGTAAAAAATGTAAACATTGCAAGAAGGGTTGTTGGCGATTATGATATCTGAGGAAGAGGCCACAAAAATCTCCAGCTCAAGGGGAAGAGAAATTATGTGTTTAAATCTAAGTAGCCGGATTCGCACCCTGCCCCCCGAATCAGGTCCGGGTCCGGTCTGGGTTTGGATCGCGCCGGATCCGGGCAGGGTCCGTGCGTGAACCTATGGGTCTATTTGATTTATTTAATTTCTTATACTTCAAGTTATATTTGTATAAATACTTTCCACGATGTTTGAGATAGGTTCCAGCTTCATAGGAGTTAAGATGCAAATTCTAGATATTGGGGGTTTTCGAAAAATTCCAGACGTAGCCAAATTTCAGGATTCAGCAAGCCTTCAGCAGGGTTACCTCCCACAATCCATCATGGCTTTCTAAGGTCAAACTCAAGATTGCAAAAGGATTCTCAAAGGGTTTTAACTCATTTTATCACACATCACTTGGTTTCGACCCCATCTCTATTACAGACTTAGCTTAGCTCTCGCCCAAATCCCAGACAGACATGACTTCCCAATAGGCCAAAATCACTCAAACCTCATTTGCCGGACCTAGGGACTTGAAAACAGCCACCAACAAAGACTACCTAAGACCTAGTTATGAAGACTTTGACATTTGGCATTGATCAATGATCAAGCATCATAGATTCATAGTGTGAAATGATTTAGTTTTAGAATTATGTATATTTCTCTTATATTTTTGGATATATAATGCACACACACACACACACACACACACGAATCCATATTTGGAAATTTTTTTTTCACGAATCCACGAACCGGATTCTCGAACCCGAATCCATCCCCGAATCCGAACCGGCAACTTAGGACTTTAAATACAATTATAAACTAGTGGGAATTTGCCTTTTAATAAATAAGGAAATAAAACTGAAAGTAAAAAAAAATAAATTTTTTTTTGACAAACATTCAAATTAATGAGGAGCTTTTTCATAGATATCTCTGCTCTTGTAAGTCCAACATCTTTGAGTCCCTTGAATTGTAAGTTTACTTTCTTGGCTTGGATCATCGACTAAAGCCAAAGGCATGCATTTTGGGCAGCTGAATAAGAATGCAGAACTGTTTGCTACCAAATGAAGTAAGGTACTTGTTGGTTTTCTTTTCTAATAGTTGTAGTGATATGCATATTTGGAGAAGTTAGGGAACTTTTCACAACCATTTAATGGGACAGAATTGTAGAATATTGTAGAAGACTAAAAACATTTCTTACTTAAAGATGTGTCCTCTGTTATTGCAATGAGTTTATACTTTTGTTTCAGATACATGAAGTACTTTTTGTTTTATTTACCATACATTCTCATTCACTGAATTGATGTTGGAAGTGGACAATAGTTCAAATTTTTTTCCTCCACACTAGAAGGAACAAAAAATCATAATTATATCATGCTTTCATAATGACGATGTTTACAACTCAGTGAGCCAAAAGATAACTGTTTATGTAACAGGCTTTGATGTTGATGCATAGATTCTTTGGTGCTTCCCTCATTTTTTTCTTTATACTGTACTCCGCATCGTCAATGACACCATTGCATTACTTTGCTAAGGTAAGACAGACACGTCAGTAAGCAACAACAAATTTCTTGTGTATTTTTGGCTCATTACTATTGTGAATGAACTGCTCCTGTAAGGAATTTTAATATATAACTCAGTCTTAATAAGTAAAAATAATTTTACTGCTATCCAGGGTATATCACAATGGTCACTCTCACATGATACAAAGCAAAAGGCCAGTGAAGAAAACAGAGATTTTCTACATTCTAAAAGTTTGGAGAGCCAGGGGTGGTGTTATATATCGCTAAGAATCAGTTTCTACCTCTGGGTAAATTTCTCTATTTTCAGTATTATTATGCATGAAAGTGAGCATATTACGGGGATGTTGGATTGGCTAGAAAATATTCGTTTGACAGTAAATTTCTCAAGGTTGGCTTGGCTTATAGATTATATTACGATCATAGTGATCAGTAAACCCCAGTAGAGGGATGAGAACCCCGTACATAAAACCATATTTATGCATATATAGCCAGACCCATGTTCGTTTGCTCTGATACCCCTATTTGAAGTGGTGTCCTCATGCCCCATCCCAATGTTTCAAGGTGACTATGACTGCAATACATCAAATGTGTATTTGTGTGACGACCTTATATTTGTAATCTCAGGTTGCACTTTTGAATCTTGTCTCTATCTCAGCCACATGGGCTCGTGTAATAGATTCTATGAACAGTGAGGTATGTATTGCATGCTCTTTTAGTTTTCAATTTTCAATTTTTCCTTTTATTAATGGTACTAATGACATTTTATGTTTCTAATATAGTTCTTGTTATGTTCAATATACATTCAGTCAGGCTCTAGATTGATAGGATTCGTGGGTGCTGGTGCTACTCTGGGGCAACTCTGTGGATCATTGTTTGCAGTGGCAATGGCTCAATTAGGACCTTGTACATATCAAATCCCTCTTTTACATGCATATTTTGACCCAAGTCATAGGATATTTGTCCATTTCAGGGTTTATGTTGCTTCAATAACAGTGCAATATTCTCCATTCTTGCAGTTTTGCTCCTGTTTTCTGCTTTATTGATGGAGTTGGCTGCTCGGTATTCAATTGGTATTGGTCAAGATGAAACCCACAAACCTCAAGAATTATCTTCAACAAGGTTAGTATCATTTTTCCTGAGCCTTCTGTGCCCTGCTTGAACACCATTTTATTCAACTTTTTTCAAATGCTGTCATTTTCTGAAATTAAGACAGTAACTTAAGTGAATAATTGTGATGATTAAGACCTGGCTTCTACCATTTTAGATTTCTATAGTTTCACATCAGATGCACTGTCTACTTTACTATTATTGTTTGTAAAAGGTGAAATCACAATTGGTTATTCATTTTAACAAAGAAGAGGAATACTCCTTATATAGAAGATTACAAAAGATCTTTTCATAACGGAAATGATTGAGAACTAAAGACAGAAATGGAAGTTACTAAAACTGATTGACTGACTTACAAAATAGAAAGTTTTTTTCTTTTTTGGATAAAAGGTCAGAGACCTATATATTATATTAATTCAGAAAATGATTTACATAGTATACCAACTGTCTATCAGACTTGTGCTGGCATTAACCAGCAAATACAAAATGGAGACCAAAGTTTATTCATCTCTACAATCTAGCCTCACCCAAAAGGACCAAAATTCAGCCACTGAGCAGAAACCTAAAGACCCATATACAAATTTAAACAAGCTTGTATACATATGAAGATATGCCATGTACACACGGACATACATAACTCCAACCCCTCAAAAACTGATAATTGCAGTTGCCTGAAACTCGTGAAGATTCACCCTCTGCATCCACTGCAATTTCCTTTCCTTTGCTGTTGTTTGCATGATCAGACTAATTTAATGCCGTTCCATGAGTCCCTCAACTGACCAGGTCTATTTATCCTTGGTACTCGACAATCTATTCAACATCCATCGAAATCATAACCTGATCGCCATCCAATTAAGAATCATGTCAGCTACAAATGCTTAAAACTCACCACTTTTCACCATCTGATCAACTAAGCTAGATTTCAATACGAATGCGCTAGCTTCAGCTATCTATATACCAACTTAAACTGAAGATTGAGATCTTTCACATGGTTAACCTTGTACTTGCTGCTCCAGCTTCATAAGAAGATGATTGTTATGCATTCAATGACAAAGTCCTATTTGCCGTCACTACCTGAGCTCGCATGCTAATGTGACATCATCAGAATGACACACTGAAAGAAATCTGAAAGAATATTAATCCCTGCCTAAATACAGAGCTCAAAATCGTCATTTTGATGATGCGTTAAGCTGGCTCTTACCTCACCCAACTATCATAATTACCTAATCAAAACAAGCCCCATTAGCTAACCTGATTTTGTCCTGCATGAGGATTTTGTCTGCCTCTGAAATGTCTTTCTCTAAAGATTGGATAAAACTCTCTGGATCGAAGACCTGTGCTTCTTCCTTCAAAATAACTGCCTGATTAGCTAACCAATATGCCAATCTATTAGCTTCTCTGAAACAATGGTTGATCTTGATATCCACGAATCTAGGGAGCAATTTCCAAACCTCTGATAACACATAACCAATCCGCCAACTACAGATCTTTTTAGACATTAAGGCTGATATCAGTATTTGAGAATCACCTTCAATGTGGACTTCCCTCACCTTGTATTTTATGGCTAGTTTTAGGCCTTCCAAGAGAGCATTTATCTCTGCCATGTTGCTAGTCCCAATTGGCTGTCTTTTTGTAATTGCCCCTATCACTTTAACATGGCAATCTCTGATGATGCAAACTGCATCTGATTTCCTGGATTTCCCTTCGCTGCATCATCAAAGTTGACCTTCACAAACTGTTCTTGAGGAGGAACCAATATGGCCACAGCCCTTACTGAAGCTTTTGTAGGTTTACCTATTATTACCCCATTGAAAGGAATTCGAATGAGGGGCCATTCCTTTAGAATTTGAAAATCCACTGAAGATATCAAAGACGAAGTTGATTTAGTTTTGGATGTATATGCAATGGTATTTTCAGAGATTACTTTTTCAATTAATAAGCAGACCTTCTCCCACCCTGACTCTTCCTTTCTAAAAATCCGTTTGTTCCTCTCCCACCACACATTCTAGATCACGCTTGCCCCCGACCAATTAAGCTTGTTTAGAACCCAGCACCAACATCTTTGTGTGATTGCGCACTTTACAAATAGATGG
Source organism: Chamaecyparis obtusa (assembly GCA_027943335.1). Lineage (NCBI taxonomy): Eukaryota > Viridiplantae > Streptophyta > Pinopsida > Cupressales > Cupressaceae > Chamaecyparis > Chamaecyparis obtusa. The sequence goes on from BSBK01006159.1 coordinate 880,836, forward strand.
TCTACTGTTTCATTCACTTCTCCACATAGGACACATTTGAAGTCCTTCGCAATAGCTAACTTGACTAGCCTCTCACTTGTGAGGATTTTATTTTCAAGAGCCAACCAAGTAAATGCACCAGCTTTTGGCAGAATAGCCCCATGCCAACAAAAGGAATACTCTCTCTTGCTCACTGATTTAGAAATTATCTTAATTGAATGATATCCCTGTTTCACATTGTACGTACCATCCCTGCTAATGGACTAAATAATATGATCTTTTGAATATGAGAAATAGATGCATATCTGACTAAGAATATTCACAAGAAGATTTTTCTGATCTGCTGGAATGTCAACAGAGGACAGATCCTTCCAATTGGACTTGCACTGTCCATCTATTGTAGCTACTTGGAAGTAATCTCTTACTCTAACTCTCCATTTCTGCTGAAGGAGCTCTCTTGCTACTTTTAGCTGATTAGTATTTGATAAAGGAGGATTCCCATTCCAGGAATCTTCCCAAAACCTTGCAGATTCTTCGTTGTTAATAATCCAGGAAAGGTGAGGTAATAAAATTTCCCTGTACTTAATGATGTTGTTCCACATAGGAGAGCCTTTGGGAGGATTCAAGATGGTGAATATTCTGTCATCTGAATCATTATCAAGGTATTAGCCTTAATATTCCAAGCCCATAGGGAGTTACGTTTCTCATATAATTTCCATGTTAGCTTGGCACCTAGACCCAAATTCCTTTCTGGCAGACTATGGATGCCCATGCCTCCCTCATTTTTAGAACTACAAATATTGTCTCATTATATTAATGCAATCTTCTTTTTGTCATCCATGTTCCCTTTCCAGAGGAAATCTCTCATGTGTTTTTTGAGAGTATCCAACACAATTTTCGGTGCTTGAAGAACTGATAGCACATAGTTTGGAATAGTGCTTAAAACTGATTTTATCAATAGGATCCGTCCTGCTAGAGAGAGCCAATGGGCCTTCCAAGTTGATATCCTATGCTTAATAGAAGCTATAATGTCAGACCAATATGAGACCTTATTAGCTCCATTAAAGAAGGGGATCCCTAGATATTTACACGGAATCGAGGCAACAACAAAGCCTAATTCTTTGTGAATTATTGAGATAATCAGACTTGAACTGCTAAACAAAAACATCTTAGATTTTGTTACATTCAACTTCTGCCCCGAAGCTGTACAGTAGGTGGATATTGTGGCCTTGATCACTATTGCTTCCTTTATATTAGCTTGGCCATATGACAGAGTATCATCCGCAAAAAGGTTATGTGTAGGATGGATATCTGAATTGGCTATTCTAATACCTTTCCATAAACCTTGAGACTGCTTTAGAGAGATTAACCTGCTCAACCCTTCTGCCAAAATTATAATAAGGAAGGGGATAATGAATCACCCTGCCATACTCCTTGAGTTGAAGAAAAGAAACCGCACATGGGCAACTGTTAATGAGTATTGAGAACTTAGCACCTTTAATACATGACATGATCCATTTACACCATTTGTTTCCAAACCCCATCTTGGTTAGTATTTTATGTAAGAAGCTCCAAGACACCCTATCGTATGCCTTTATCATATCTAGTTTTAAGACCATTGCTGGAATGTCCTCTGATTTAATGGAATGTAGTACTTCGTGAGCCACCAATGCCCCTTCAACTGTATCTCTACCTGGAACAAAGCCTCCCTGTTGCGGAGAGATAATTAAATTTTTTGCAAGCCTTGTAGAGATACATTTAGTGAATACTTTATTGATGGTGTTACAAAGGGAAATTGGTTTGTATTCTGCGAAAGATGGCTGAGCACATTTTGGGATGAGAGTGATAAAAGTTGTGTTTTATTGTTTTAGCATTGTTGCATTTTTCCTTGACTCTTCCAAGGCCTGTAGGACCTCCAACCCTATGAAATCCCAACATTTATGGAAAAACAATGGGGTGAAACCATCTGGGCCAGGGGCCTTGTCTGCTGCCATTGTGAAGATTGCGGTTTTCACCTCTTCCAATGAGAAGGGACTCATTAGAAAACAGTTGTTTCCTCTGAAACCAACGCGGGAACGCCTGACAAAACATCATTAGTTTTCTCTTCAGTTGGATCATTTTGGCCAGACAGTAGATCATAGTAGAACCTCACTGCCTCATTTTGGATGTCATGCTCCTCTTTCAAGGTTAACACCTTTGTATTCTTGATTTGAAATAATGCATTGCCTTGTCTCCTGATTTTAGCAGACATGTGGAAAAACTGTGTTCTTATCGCCTTCTCGCAACCATAACTCTCTAGATCTTTGTCTCCAATAAACTTCTTTGACTAGAGCCTCTTCGAGCTCCAGGCAGTGATACCAGTGGACGCACATCCGACCCAAAACCCTGAAGTACTGGGTGCTGGAATGTCCCTAGGACGGGTACTTTCTGGACCCGAGAACCACCGCCGCCGCCCGAACTCAACTGCACCCGTCCTGTACTCGGATGCTCTGGGACTTCCGGACAACATGTGGACTGTTCATAAGTCCCTCGACCACACCTGGTGTTGATGGGGTGTGGCCGGCGGTGGGGGCCAAAAAACATGTTTTTAAAAAGTTTTTTTAATTTTTTTCGAATTGGTTTTTAATGAACCCTAAAATGTAGGTCCCATATAGAGCTCCTAAGCCTTCATAAGCCCCATAAACTTCATTTGGCATTCACATTTTTGCTACAACTGAGAGGAAAGAGTGAAAAGGAGTTGAAAGAGTGACATGAAGAGTGATTGCAAGTGATAGCAAGATCCAAAGGAGCAAGAAGATCAAGAGGAAGAAGATTCATCAAACACAAGGTAGGGTTTTTAGAATTTTCTTTGTTTTATTTTCTGATTCTCATTTTTTTTCTTCTAAAAAAGTTAAAACTAAAAGTCTAAATGTTGATTGCATTGTTTCAAGTTCTTGTTGAAAGTATTTTTATTTTTGTAACTGGTTTGAACTTTGAATGCATTGTTGTTTCTTAAAGAAAAATCTAAATGTTTGAATGCATTGTTATTTTAAATTTTTTGTTATTAAGTTAGGCTGAAACGTATTTCAATTTCTGAACTAGGCTGAAACTTCAAACTAGTTATTTAACAATTTATTTTTATTTTTTTAAATTACTAATTAAGCTGAAATTGTGTCATTTTGTGAAATGCAATGTCTAAATGGCCTCTAGTCATAGTGGAGAAGACATGGAATTGCATTCTGAGGGTGCAAGTTTATCAGAGTATGAGCCCGAGCATGAGGAAAGTGGTCATGGGGCTGATCCAGAAGCCCAATCTACTTATGCTGTACCTGGAATAACTTCTATTGATTGCCCCTCTCAGATTTTGACACCATTTGCTAGTTGTCTTTATGATCCAAAGTCTCCTCTAAAAGAATTTGCAATAAGAGTTTCATCCCCAACACCTACAAGTGGTGGCACAAGAAAATGGAAATGTAATTTTTGTGGCATAGAATGGTTTGGGAGCATTACTAGAGTTAATGCACACCTACTCTTTTGGGTAGGATATGGTGTGAGTGCATGCAAATTCTTGTTAGACTGAAAATGTCAAATTTAGAATTGAAATAAACAAACTGTGGAGCATTCTTGATGATAGTGCAGTTCCAGTGCCTAAGTCTTTGGCTGCTAGGCAACAGGTTTAGGCAATTCAGCAGCCATAGGGGCAGCGGGATACTTCTACGCGTATCTTGCATCAGAGAGCAGGAACTATGTCAGAATCAGCTTCCAGATCTTCATCCATTCATAGTTCAGTAGGGGAGGGCAGCAGGGGTAAATGCAAGGTAGGAAGTACTAGTAACCCCATTGCTGATTTGTTTAATGTGCATATGAAGGATCGGTTAGACGATGCCATTGGTACATTCGTCTTTGCCAATGGCATACCATTGCATGTAGCTCGATCTCCTCATTATAAGGAGATGATGTCCTTGGTGGCAAAGGAGGGAGGGCCATCATTTGTGCCACTAGGTGAGCACAAATTTAGGACCACGATCTTGGATAGGCAGTATAACAAGATTGGTGTTTTGATGGAACAGATGAAGGCATGCTGGATGGAGTCGGGTTGCAGCATAATTATGGATGGGTGAACGAACATTAGACATCATCCACTCATCAACATCATGGTCACATGCATTGAGGGCCCATACTTTTTGAGGGTAGCTGATTGTTCAGGGCATCGCAAAGATGCTGATTTTTAGTTTCACGTCCTTAGGGATGCTATTGAGGAGGTTGGGCTACAAAATGTGGTCCAAGTAGTGATAGATGCAACACGTGTGCAAACTTGCAAGGAGGCTTGTTGAGGCATCCTATAGACATATTTGGTGGACTTCATGTTGTGTGCATGCCATGAACAATGCACTCAAGGACATGGGGAAGATTGACTGAATTAAAGGAGTGGTTAATGATGCGAGAGATGTGTAGATGTTTATTTGCAATCACCACACTTCACATGCACTATTGAGGAGCTTCGCCAAGAAGGAGTTCTTGAAACTAGTTGAGACTAGATATGCATTGTATTCCATTCTCTAGGAGAGAATGGTTGAGTTGCAAGAGCCACTACAACTTGTGGTTTTGACACAAGAATGGAATCGGTGGGCTGAGTCCAAAAAAGAGGAGGGGAAGAGGGTGAAAGAGACAGTGAAGAGTGATTAGTTTTGGAGTGATGCAAAATACATAGTTTCCATCATTACTCCAGTTTTCTAGGTGATCAGATATGGTGATGGGGATGCACCTACCCTTGGAGAGGTTTATGAGTGCATCGATTCTGTGCTTGGCCAGATAAGGGCCGCTGTGCGTGAGAGGGACCCCACTTTAGCATTCTACAATGAGCACATTCAGCCTATCTTTCACCCCATATAGGAGAAGATGAGCACTCCTTTGCACATGGCTTCTTATGCATTGAATCCTAAGTGGTACATGCCTAGCCCTGATAGAGTTACACCACTTCAGGATGATGAGGTGAAGGCCGGGCTGTTAAGGTGCATTTGTAAGATGTATGATGGTGATACTATTGGTGAGATTCGCTCCGAGGGGACGTAATTTGTCACTCTTACAAGTAGTTGCTAATGCTAATTCAATATTCGTTATTTACTATCTAGAGTTTAGTAACTTTAGTTTTACTATTGGGTATGTTTATGATATTATGTTACAACTTAATAACTTATTATGTTCCAAGTTACTCGGATTTGGCAAAGATGGACATCAGAACTATGACACAAGCATTCGATTTTGTGGTGGAAATGTCATGGATCATAGAGGACAAAGATTACCACACTGGCCATTCCATTGCTATCTCAGGTTTGTTGTTCCTCATCTTTAGAACCTATTCAAGTTTTTAAATTTAAAATTTTTAAGTGAACTTAAGAGTTTACTTTTCTGATTTTCTCACAAGGACCATTTGTTTGCTATCTCAGGTTTCTAGTTCCTTAGCTGTAGAGAGGAACTGGTCTACTTATAGCTTCATCTACTTTGTTAAGAGGAACAAACTTACCTCTAAGAGAGCGGAGAAGCTAGTTGTTGTACATAGTGTCTTGCGTATCGTAGATCACAAGACATGCGTGTATAAAGAGAGCCCAACAACACGATGGGATGTAAAGCCAGAGGATCCATCTCATATTGATGAGGACAAGGTTGCAGCAGAAGCCGATGTAGGGCTAGTTCATGTTCCTTTGGTGGAACTTGACCATGAGGAGTCCATTAGTTCTAGTGATGAGGACTTTGGCTTGAGGGATGATTAGAGGCCTTGCTTCCTTACATTTTGACATGATTTTGTACTCATTTTGATATCGATCATGATTCATATCATGCTACTCATTGTAATCATGATCATCTTTATGATATTTGAACAATGAATTTTGAATCTTTGATAGAACTAATATAAATTTATGTTAATGTTACTATGTATTTTACTATGTTATGTTCTATTGAAACATCATATCATAATTAGCATTTCAAGTTCTATATGTATAGTATGCAACAACCCCCTCCCCCCCTCCACCTCTTGCTGCTGTCCCCTTGCCATCCTAAAATTGAGTCCCTTTTTTTCCCCGCACCTGAAACTCGTCATGGCATCCCCCCGTCCTGATGTACCCCCGTGCTAGTGTTACATTGGCTCCGGGTCAAGACTTTTTTGAGAGTCATAGAGATTTGTTAAGTCCCTAGAAATGATCTGCTTGTTAATTACATCTAGTTTTTGGGTTAGATCTACTCTTTGGTGAAAAATTATCTTTAAAGATTGATGAATTCCATTATTTGATGTTCGTTTTCATGAAGATCCTAGACCCTTTGACAAAAGGGGCATTCCTCCCCCATTTCTCTAAAAGATAGATGAAATTCTGGTCAATGAACCACATCCTTTCCTATTTGAAGTACCTTTTCTTTCTTAAGTCAGATGAAGTTGAGGGCAAGTCAAATTCAAGTGCATAGTGATCTGACCTTGTCCAAGGCAAGATAGAAGTATTGCCCATGCCCTTCTCCAAGATCTAATTTGGATTAATAAAAAATCTATCCAATTTGACCCCAGTATGGAAGAAATCCTTCCTTTTGTTTGTCCAAGTAACTTTGCCATTGATAGCAATACAATCAACCATATCATTGGCTTGCACAAACTCATTGAATTCTAGAATTATTTTTTGGTGTGGGGCAATACCTCCCACTTTTTCCTCCAACCCCAAAATGGCATTGAAGTCACCTGCCATGATCACCTTATGTCTAGCATATTGTTGAATCACTTGCGATAAGGAACCCCACAATCTCTTCTTACCCACTGTGGATGTCGGGGCATACACACTGATGAGAACAAAAGTCAAGTCAAATCTTGTAACCTTTACTACTATCCAATTTGCCTTACAACTAATTTGCTTTATTTGGATCTTTGATCTCCTCCAAAGGACTATCAGACCTCCCAAGGCACCAATTGCAGGGGATTGAATAAAAGACCATTGGTCCCACTTTTTAAATGTTTTAATTGTCTGCTCTGAGAATTATGTTTCTTGAAGAAGGATAATCTCTGCCTCACAAGTATCAATCTGACACTTGATGAGACGGACTTTGTTAGGGGCGTTAATGCCCTTAACATTCCAAGTGATTATCTTCATTGAGGCCTTGGAGAGCTACCGACTCTCCTACATACAGACATTTGTTTAAAAATAAGATTTGATGCAACTTCCTTTGACTTCCTGGGAGCAATGTCAAACTCAAGGACATTTTGGATACCTGCTGCAATCTCTTCTTTAGTCTTCTTATTGTTAGGTGGTCTTCCTGTACCTTTTCTCCCACTAGATCCCAATGGAGACTGTGTGATTTTAGCTTTTGTTTGAAATATAGCAGATCGGGTTATGCCCTTGAAATCCCTCTCCATACTCGAGTCTTCCTCTGCTGCGTTCTCAAACAGATTCTCCTTCACAACTTCATCTGCTATTTCATCAAGGCTCTCATCTGCCACCTGGAGAAGAATATCATTAGCCATTGTGTCTAGATCATCTTCTGACGGAATTTCGTTATTAATACCCAAGGTATAAGTGTCAAGCATCGGTGTCTTAAACTTAACTTTGTGATTCACCATCTCAGGTGAAATAATTGCCTCTTCCCTCTGTTTCGGATTAATATTCTCCTTCCTGCAAGACCTCTTCTCATCCTCCTTGATGATATCAGAGAGATTTTGAAACTCCCTTATTAAACCCATACCCCTTTCAACCATTTGAGGAACTTCCACAATCTAATCCTCTGTAACGTCTCCCTTGTTAAACATAATGATCTCCTGAATACCAGGGTCCCCCAAGATCATCCCTTGAGAAGGAACACAGTTGTCTTTTTTGGCATACTCCTTAATCAGTTGCAGATAGCTTATGTCTTTGTCTATGGCAATTTCCAACTCCTTGTCTCCCTCCTCCTCTACTTGATCAACTAGGGCTTGAAGATCTCTCTGAACGATTACCACATTCTCCACTTTTCCTTGAAGGTGAGCCCTATCCAACCTCTCTGACAAATTCTCATCTCTTGAATTTCTCTTATCCTCTGTGAAGATCTCATCTCCTGTTTTACCCTTGTTATGATTTGTTCCCTTGATTGCACATAGCTCATGGAGTGAGCTTTGATCTTTGCAAACCTTTTCAAAATCCTCCCTAAGACTGAAACACTTGGAAATTAAATGAACCAAAATGTCTTGACGAGATGCAACCTTTTTTGCGTCATCTCCAAGAGCTTTTGATCTTTGCAAACCTTTTCAAAATCCTCCCTAAGACTGAAACACTTGGAAATGAAATGAACCAAAATGTCTTCACGAGATGCAACCTTTTTTGCGTCATCTCTAAAAACCCTTTTAAAACACTGAGCCAAATTTGGTGTTGATTTCGATAGAATCCCTCCAAGGTTTTCTTGAATACACTAAACAACATACCTTGACCGTGTGCTTGCAGTCATCAAATGCAATGAGATCATGTCTCATGAATATCCCCAGTTTATTTTCAATAATTTCCATTATGTCCAAATCTCTAAACTCTATAGGCATCGCTGGGAAGGAAATCCAAAACGGAAAAAATCTTGGCTGTTTAAAGGGTATTGCAAATGACAGGTGCCAGTTCTCTTTGTATAATCCATGGCCCTCCATGAACCAGGTTTTCCATTTACTAACTTGATCCCTTTCTTTCTTCCCTACAAAAAAACATATAAAGAAGCCCTCCTTGTGATCTATAAGGAAAGACTTAACAAATCCTACCCACATCTTATCAATCCATTGTTTCAAATCATCATTAGAAGGTGTGAAGTTCTAGAACTTATGAATGAGTTCCCTGCTACAAAGATCATCAACCTGGGTCATTACCAAATGCTCAGAGAATGAGATCTTTAGCGTGCCATCATGAATTTTTCGACCTATCATCCTCTTCCTTCGAAAATTTCCTCGTGCCCTAGCCAATTTTCGCTGCTTAGATTCTCCGCCCCACCCATTCCTCTTTGAGTGATGAAATCTATAATTGCTTGTGTTCTTGAATTCACGGGCAACTTGCTCTTAATTGGATTGAAGGTAGCTCTCTTGGATCCCATGAACGGGGTTTTCTGTAGGGAAATATTATTCGGAAGAGAGAGCACCGGTTTTGACTGTATTAGGGCATCTTTATACGATTTCAAATTCTAATAAAGGTTCTTTATATTGTTCTTAGGGCTATGTAAATCTTGGAATTCTTCTATCCTACTGTCCAAAGAATTGTTGAAGCCCGAATGCCATTGTTGTCTACTAGTGCCCGATCGCCATTGATTCTTGTTTGCAGACTAGAGTGTCATTGTTTACAAAATAGAAAGTTACTAACTACTTAATTGACTTAATGACCATTATAAGTTAAATATTGCAATATTACTTTAATACCTTCGCTTAATGGTCATTCTACTAACTGCACCAAGTTTGTCTCGAAATTTCAAAAACTTGTTCCCAAATATATTGATTGATGAACTATTTGCAGTCAATGCAAGATCTTGAGACTCAAAAAAGGTGAGCATGTGCTGGTTGCCTTCCAACATTATGTTGGGTAATGAAAGCCATCCCTCTCACTATTTAGGGACATAGAAAACAAGATCATCTTCTCAAATATATTTGATTTTGTTCATAAAAAATCAATAAAAAACTGAAGCCCACGATTTGTTTTGAAAAAATCGTGCAAAAAATTTGAATACCCACAATTTTGTGGGAAATCGCTCGAAACCCTCACGATTTGGAAAATCTATGATTTTGCCAAAAACCCTCAAAAGAACCAGGGAAGAAACCTTGCAGTGCTTTAGGGAAACAACAACAACCACGATTTTGTAAAAATATGGTGCAAAAATTCTAGTGCCTTTTGCAAGAACACAGTCTGCCCTAGAATTCCTAGGTGTGACACAAAAACCACTGCAAGAAACTGCAATTTTATCCAAAAATTGTCAAAAAAAGATGCTGCAAAATAGCACCACAATTTTGTGAAAAAAATGTCTATAACCCTCGTTTTGTATTAAAAAACGGTATAAACCCACAACAAAGAAAATTGCAAATTTTGGGACAAAATTGTGCAAAACCCTTGGATTAGAAAACCACGAGTTTTGGCGAAAAAATGTGCAAAACCTTCTACTAGTTAGTAAAACTTCTACTCTAATAAAAAATTCAATTATTTTTGGAGCAAAAAACCGATAAAAAATACTTTCAAAAATCTTCTAAAAAGGTTTCAAATTTTCAAATGAAAAACCCACGTTTTCATTAAAAAGTTGGTCAAAAACTTATGGAGAAGAGTTTCCAGGTAAAACCACAAATTTTATTAAACAAAACATTTGCAAAAAAAATCCACAAATTTTGTTTTAAAAAATTGCTTAAAAAACTTCTAGAAATTCCTTAAAATTTCTACGTAATTATACGACAAATTTTATTGGAAAAACTTGCCAAAAACCAACCTCTACTGTGATACCATGAAATGATAAGTGATTGTTCATTATAACAAAGGAGAGGAATACTCCTTATATAGAAGATTACAGAAGATCTTTCCATAATGGAAACGATTGAGAACTAAAGACAAACAAAAGTTACTAAATCTGACTAACTTGCAGAATAGAAAATTACTAGCTAAATTACTTAAATGATCTTTATAAGCTAAATATAACAATATTACTTTAATAAATGGAAGAAACTATCTATTGAATAGAGAAAACAAAAAAGGTTTTTGTCTACTATTTAAAGCTGAACATACATTTTTGTGATATTTCCAAGCATATACGGAGATAATAGAATGGCGTCCTTGGAAAATAAGGGTAGTGTTGTGACTTATTGACAAATCGCCCATCGAAGATGGGACCCCCTATTTGTCCGCTTGGCCCTTTCCGGTTTCACCTTTCTTGGTAGCTCTTAGTGTTAGTCTCTCCCCCCATGTTTCAGCTGAGAAGTTATAAATCTGGTTAAGTATTGAGTTGTGATCGTTCCCTACCTTTTAAGTTTCAGTTTTAAGAGGTTCTATGTTATTTTGAAAAGTTCGAGTTGAAAGCCCTTCTAGATTGACCCAAATGAAGGAGTTGATGCTTCTAAGGTTACAAGGAAATTGAAGAATGGTTAACTACTAAGGAAGATAAAATGGTGAATGAGTTCCTAGAATAGCATCTGAGAAATAAAGAACATGAAGAAAGCAATCAATGTGTGCACAATCCAGGCTAGGAATTATCTCAAAAGCTTAAAATTCCTCATAGCACTCTACATCTAATAATTCTCAAACACAATCACTAAGAGATGCTTCAGGTGTTCAAAATCCAAATCACTGATCTATACGCACCATGGAGTGCTGAAGGTTGCCAAGGCACGAGACTCTTTAGAATCTTCCAAGTATGCTCGTACATGCTGTGAAAGCAAGATTTGTAGAGTCAGTTGAATTCCATAAATCGTAAATCTCAGTGACATTGAAATTTTATCCCCCACCTTAATAAATGAAAAAAAAGAAGGGGGCAAACTGGATTACTTCTGAAGCCTGGCATTTTCTCTTGATAGCAAGGGTCGATATGTGCCCCAAACTCCAATCTGGAAAACAAAAGGGAATTGGTATGAAGATTGGAAGTCGTTTTCAAAGCCAAATGCACTCCAAGCATGAGCAACACACGACCCAGGAAATGTCTTGAATAAATAATTCGAAAGTTTCTCTCTACAACCCGAAATATGCTCATCCAAAACCATTGAGGGATCCGTCCAAGGAAGAAACTCATCAAAGGAACACATAGATGCTCCTGGTGCAAATTCAAAGGTCAAAGAAATGATAAAATAGTCCACCACTCTCATCCTCAAATATACCGGGTGTAGGGCAGGCACAATGAAGAAAAGTTCGAAAGCCAAGAATCCAATTTGCAGGAGGCCTTCAGAGGAAAGAGTTTGTTTATGATTTGAAGTACAGTTAGAACACAAAAAATCACTTGTTGAAGGAATTAATTAAGGAGAGCAAAGAAATGAATCCTAGTGTAGGAAAAATAGATGAAGGCAAATGCACTTGAGCGCATAACAGAGTAAATGAAGGAACTTTTCACAAGAGACATATCCGTGCATGCCAATTCATGCTCACGACACCAATTCCAGAGCTATGGTGAAGAAGTTTGAGGAAAGATACAAAACAATCCACCAAAGAAATCTTTACATGCCCAACGCATGTCCAAGAAGGCCCAAAAATATTCAGAGCGAGATTCCTCTTAATACATGGAATCCCTCTCATGCAAGAATGAAGTAGTGGTCCGCGGATGACCACCCCAAATCACGCCCAACATGATTTTTGCATAGCCAAGAGAAGGAAGAGCCATTGATAACCACCAAATGATCCAAGTGCGTATTCACCAATGTCACAAAATGCTCCAAGAATGAAGGTCCACCATGTATGAAGCATCATGCCACACACACCTTCAATGGAATGAAGGCAAGTTTTAGTCTATAGAAAACATTCACACATACCCAACACAAAAACAACAAGGTCACAGAATGGTGGAAGAAAGATTCTGGAGGAAGGCTCCAATCACGCCCAAGCACGTTTTCAAGCTAGTCAGGGAAAGATGCAAAATAAGCTATCCTTTAGGGAACTCCAAATGCGCTCAAGTGCAATTTTGCATAGATGAGGAAATATCTAAAATAGAAAAAAACCTTCACTTACCTTCATTGTGCTCCAACACAAGTCAATTAGTTCAAAGGAATTTTCAAAGCAAACATAAATCCACAACATCTTCTAAAATGCGGTCAAGTACATATAGGGAATGATGAAGGAAAAACATAGAAGAAAAGAAGTCCATCACGAAGCCCAATACGTGCTTGAGCGTGGAATGGGTTTGGTCTGAGAAAGTCATGAAAAAGGAAAGTCCGCCTATTATCCTTATTAGCGCTCGAGTGCGAGATGAAGTGAATGGAGGAAACTTGAGAAATATGAATGTCCACAACAAAGGCAAAAACATGCTCTAGGGCATATTTAACATAGTCAAAGAATGTTTGGAAATAAAGAGGAATCCATTGGGTGTTTAAAATCGCGCCCAAGTGCATATAGACAAGGATGAGGGAACATCTTGATAGAAGGTTGAAATAAAAAAAATTCCCCCACAAGCGCAAATCCTAAAGCAATGAGGTAACATCTAATAAAGTTCATAAATCTATCACTATAGTATTTTGCATTAGAGTGAAAGGGAACTTGATGGAATTTGATAAGGTGGGGAGAAGTATTGAAATCTTGGAGACTTTTAAAATTTAAGGTTCCCCCTTTATTTTATGAAGTTGTGCTTTCCATAGAGGGTAATTTTTTTGAACTGGTGTCGTGAGAAATATTGGAGACGATGAAATTTTATGGATTAAGTCACGATGGTGAAATTCAAGTGCCGAGTTAAGAAATTGCAATTATGAATTCAAGTCATAATCTAAATTGAAAATTGAGTGTGATGTCCCCTTCTAGCTAGAGACATCATTCTAGCTATTGATTATCCTATCATTGGACCCTCGTAGGCTAGTAGAGATGGATAGAGGGTCATTTTGTGCATAGAGGGTATATGCTTATCTGATAGTTCGACTTTTGCAAAGCTTAGTACCTTTGATTTGGTTTGGAGAGGTTTCAGACTCTGTTTGTTTGAGTTTTGCTATTTTTAGCAACTTTTAGAGTCATAGAGATGGACCCTTGCTATTTTTAGAAATATTATTTCACATGGGAAATTATTATGCCAACTCCAGTTTCAGACGGTTAAGCTGGATTCTCATTTTTGAGGGAGTTATTCAGTTTTTAGTGGTTATATATTAATTAAATGGCAAAGGATTTAATATTAAGTTGTAAATTAACTTTATATTAAATGACTTAAGTGATGGGTCTAAGTGTCATGAAGGGGGCCAAATTAATGTATTAATTTATTGACATGTTTTCCTAAGTCTAAATCATTAAATTTATTTAATGATTATATTTTAATGCCTTAAAGAAAGAAATCACAGATTTTCAAGGAATTGTGATTTAGGGTTGGAAAACCTATTTATGCTTGCTGGGGAAAGACGGAAGGCATCCATTGTTATTTTGCGAATTGATCATTGTGATTTCGAGCACTGAGAAGGATTTCAGCTTTTCCATTGAAGAACTTAGTTCTTCTGTGTGTATCCATTTGAGCTAGTGAAATATCCAGTGAATTTGGAATTTCAGAGAGTTTCATCTAGAGACTCTATTTGTGGTTCAGCAGTATTAGTTTCAGCAGCAGGAAGAAGAAGATAGTATTTAATTGCAGTTTTATGGAGGAATAAGTCGTAGCCATTATCCTCTTTCAGATTTAGAGCCACAACATTGTATAGTTGAAATAAATAAGTTCCTGCAGCAGCTGGTGTATTCTTCCAGGTTTTTTATGCATTTTGTAGTTGCCTTTGTTAATCATTTTCCAATAAAGGATTGTCTTGATTTCCTTTTGTATTTCATTTGGAAAATAAATAGAAGTTGCAACAGTTAATTGAATAGTTTCAGGATTTTAGATAATTGCATATTTGCTTTTTTTATTTCTAAACCCTTGAAAATCCAAAAAAAATCATTAACTTTCAAACAACAAATTGAGATAAACGTTTGCAACAGTTAAGGACTGATTTGGGGTTCTTATAGTGGTATCAGAGCTAAATTTTGCCATCCTAAGGGTTAAGTAATTACATGCAGCCAGAGGAATTTGGTCCACAGGGGTATTACACACGCATGAGAGCCTTACTTGAAGATGAATAGGTCTTAGAACCACAGCCGGTCACCATGGGCGAGAGGCGTGATGGCAACCCACCCAGGATAAATAGGAACAATGAAGATTAGGAAACCAAGGAGTTTTATAGAGCCATGGCTACAGGGCAGCAGCATGTAGCTCGAGCGTTGCAGGCTCTTACCACTATGATGGAGCGCATGAACCCTCGAACAAGACAGGATAGGGAACACGAGGATAACATGAGTGTTACAGGTTATCCACGGGCACAGAGGACACACTCTAGGACAACAGATAGACCCACACGTCCTACCCTTGTTAGGGAGGAACCAGTGCAAGATCTAGTAGAGGAAGCTGGGGATGAGATGTTTGCAGACATCCTTATGGCTGCAAATGATGAGTGGGAACTATTGGCCCCACATGTGCGAGAAAGGATGACCTTTGGAAGGTTTGTGAACCAAAGGAGAGAACACTACTGTGCAGTCAGACAGGACAAGAGACCCAAGGGGGAGAATAATGATCTAAAGCATGCTACAAGCAAGCTTTCCTTATCCACTTTTAATGGTAGTGGTAGATTGACAACGCAAGCTTGGATCCACAAGCTTGATACTTTTCTAGCATTGAGGTCTATGACAAAGATTGAGGCAATAAAATATGCCACTTTACATTTGGAGGGAGTAGCACACGATTGATGGTATCATGGGTTGATCACTCTTTAGCACAACCAGGTGACTTCTTACCAAGACTTCGTGGACAGATTGGTTGAGAGGTTTGACAGGAAAAATCCAGAGGTCTACTTTAGAGACCCGACACAGCTCAAACAGACAGGGAGCTTAGAGCATTTTATTAATGAGTTTAAGTTGTCCTCAGTTATGTTGACAGACATATCAGAGAGGAGATCGATAGTATTATTTACTGAAGGCTTATTTGAACCATTTAGAGGTTGGGTAAAGGCTTTTGATCCTTTCACATTGAATGATGCTATGAAGAAAGCCAAAAAAGCATGGAGCATGCAGCCCTAGTAAATAAATTTCAGCCCAAGACAGCTTCCTCCAGCAAGGACAATAAGCCATTCTTTGAGAAACCATAGAGGACTGAATTTAAAACCGAAAATAGAGATAAATCTTTTGCACCTCTTGACAGGGAAGCACTTAATGATTTGCGGAAGAAGAAATTGTGTTTCTATTGCAAAGGACCTTATGACATAAACCGTGATTGTTCGTTAAGACCCAAGGGCAAAGCAAACAGGGTTATGTGGGCTTATTATGAGGATTCTGATTCTTAAAATTCGGACCAGCAATCTGAAAATGAGGAATCAGCTGAAGAAAAGGAAAGCATAGGGGATGAAAAACTGAACCAAATGGCTACAGGTAATGAAATGACTAAGGGTAGAATTAAGGAGGCCTGACTCACCAGTGTGTAGTACGAGGGATCATTCAGGATGAGGGGAGTATTGGCAGGGCAGTGAGTTATCACCTTGCTTGATACGGTTGCCACTCATAATTTTATTAATTCTAGTCTGGTTGAGAGACGTGGGATTCAGACAAAGCAGTTTGAGGGTCTGAGAGTGAGGGTAGCTGATGGCTACGCCCTCAAATCTGATAGCAAGATTACAGGTCTACGCTTGAGGATTAATAACTTTGACTTCAAAGCTGATTTTTATGTTGTAAACATGGGTGACACAGATCTAGTACTTGGTATGACTTGATTGCATAACATTGGAGTGTTCACTCTCGATTTGAGAGACATGGAGATGAAGTTCCAATCGGATGGAAAGACACATATACTTAAGGCCATCCGTGATAGTGAGTTTAGGATGATGTCTTGGAGACGCATGGGGAGCTTGTTGAGACATGACCAGGTTGAGTGGGCAGCCCGTTGCACTTTGATGCCATCACAGGGGCAACAACATTCGGAGTATCATCCAGATATACACGTGCTGAGAATCAAGCATAGTAAGGTGTTCAGTCACATTCCACTAGGTAGTCCTGTTGATAGAGGTATTGAGCACATCATTGAGTTTGAAGAGGGTGCCAAACCCATTCTGATTACACCCTACAGACATCCAAAGAGATTGAAGGATGAGATTGAGAAAACCATCGAGGAACTATTGTAATGACCCTTACTATAAAGGCCACTAAAAACCCCCAAATCTGAACTGAGACAAATTGTCAAACACTTGGCATGCACTGAATTGTTTTGTTTGCAATAATGTGTTTCAATGTGATAGTTGTTTTGAGCATCAAGTACAATTGAGATAACAATACCAATAATGAAAAATAACACAATGAAACAACAATGAAACTCCAAATATCTATGCAAGGACTTCAATGCCAATATGTCAAGAACTTCCCAAGTTCTGATTGCAATGTTCAATAGACTGATTACGATATCAATGACAGATTTTAGGTCTGTTTACAACTACTGAACTATGACATGAAATATATGAACTATCTCATATGAACAAAGACCTTACAATGCACTTCCTCTATTATATCAATCCAACTATAATTTGGCAATGTCTGATTACAATGGACTGTTTTCTGAATACATATATGACTGTTACCATGAACATACAAGCACTCCTTTACTCCATCCAATGCACTATCAATCCTATGATACTTCAATGACAATTGACGATAACCAAGACTGATTATGAATGCTATAACAGTGACTGAAAAACATGCAATTTCATACAACTTTCTTGACATTCAAATGCATCAAAACACATGAAGAAAATCTGGAAATCGCTCCTTATATTCCGATGTCAAATGCTGATGGAATGATGACCAGACTGTCCAAAACGTGCCACTGGTATCACTGCCGTACTGTCCCTGCTGCTGGCCGTACCTGGGCCGTACTGTACGGCTGCAGTACTAAATTCTGAGCTATGTATTGGGTGCCGAAAATGTATGGAATGGAATCGCCTAAGGTTAGATAATAACCCTTCCAAAGCATAAAAATTATCTCCAGGTAGATTGAGAGATATGAACAAAAATGTAAGTCCAGGCCCTGGTATGAACTGAACTGAAAATGCACCAAAATGATCTCCAACCTTCACCAAATGATTCACCAATGCAATGATGAATTCAGAACCCTTATTCAATCAGTTACAAACCCTCAAACAATCTTCAGATGAGATCCAATATGAAATGGCTGAGTACCATCTTCAATAATGCAACCCTTCAGTAGATATTTCACTACCTCAGTTATGCCAATCTAGGGGAGTTATCGTTCCCAAAGATCAAATGATATTTGCAGACCAAAAGACTACAAATTGCTCCACAGTGGAAGAAGTAGAAGAAATCCCAAATCCAAGCATGTCCAAATGAGAGGCCAAGCCCTCTATTTATTCACTTTTCTAAGAAGTTACTAAGAACTTCTAGAAGCATCCATTATAAAATCCCATTATAATGCACTTTTATAATAAAGTAACTTTATAAAATAAAAAGTGCAATCTCAACTTAAAATTATAACAATGTAGGCTCATAACCGAATGTAGGCCCAACTACATCCGAATGTAGGCTCGGACTGGATGTAGGCTCACACTGAACGTAGGCTCTAACAGCAATATGCAATCAACTGATCTCCAAATGATCACGAGATGACTCTCTCCTCATCGCTATCAGTCTACGAGAGCCCGTGATAGATTGATCTCACACGCCAAATGATGTCAGCCAAAATGGGGACATGACAACTACATGCTATGGGGCACATTAGACCAAGTAAGTCTCTTTTTGCTTCTTCTGTAGTTTTTGTGAAGAAGAAGGATGGTACTCTTATGATGTGCATAGATTATAGGGTCCTGAATAGGAAGACTATAAAAAACAGGTACCCCATACCATGGATTGATGAGTTATTAGATGAGTTACACGGAGCTTGCTTCTTCTCCAAAATTGATTTGAGATTAGGCTATCATTAGATCTGAGTCAGAGAGTAGGATATAGAGAAGACAACATTTTGGTGTCATTGTGGCCATTTTGAGTTTGTAGTTATGCCATTTGGGCTAACTAATGCTCCAGCTACTTTTCAGTCCACGATGAACAGGTTCTTTCAGCCTCAGTTGAGGAAATTTGTGTAAGTCTTCTTTGATGACATCCTGGTGTATAGTAGGACATGGGATGAGCATGTGCGACACTTAGACACTGTGTTGAGCATTTTGAGTAGGGAGTCTCTGTATGCAAAGGAGTCCAAATGTGATTTGGGATTATTAGAGGTATTATATCTAGGTCACATTATCAGTGCAAAGGGTGTACACATGGATCCTGAAAAGATTCGTGCTATTGTTGAGTGGCCTACTCTAGTAAACCTGACACAGTTGAGAGAATTTTTTGGGTTGTGTGGGTTCTACAGGAGGTTTGTTAGTGGATATTCCAGGCATGCAGCACCTTTGACGAATTTGATGAGAAAGGGGGCTTTCTTGTGGACCCCTGAGGCAGAAGAGTGTTTTGATAAATTCAAGGAGTTGATGACTTCTTGTCCAGTGCTAGCATTACCAGATTTCGGTAAGCCATTTGAGCTCAATTGTGATGCATTTGGTGAGGGCGTTGGAGCGATGGTTATGCAGGACAAGCACTCGATTGTGTATGAGAGTAGGAAGCTCAGGGGACCTGAGAGGAGCTTCAACATTTATGATAAGAAAATGTTGGCCATAATGCCTGTTTTGGCCAAATTCAGGCAGTACTTAGTGGGCAACAAATTCAGCATAAAAACAAACCACAATAGCATGAAACATCTCCTAGGGCAGCAGGATCTTAATGACAAACAACAGAAATGGGTAAGTAAATTACAGGCATATGACTATGATATTACCTATTTCAAGGGGACACAAAATGTAGTAGCAGATGCCTTGTCACGAAGACCCCACTTGAGCTTGATGACGGATATATCAGAGGACTGGACACATTTTATCTGTGCAGAGTATGCAAAGGATACATGGGCATCGGGATTCAAAGACGGATCGGTTCAGGATAGTGATTTCACCCTTGGAAATGAGTTCATTTACAAAGGGCGCATTTGTTTGGTGTCGGGGTTAGAGGTGAGGACGATGGTGTTGAGAGTTTATCATGACTCACCTATGGCAGGACACCCAGGTTTTAATAAAACCTACTGGTAGATTCAT
This sequence comes from Chamaecyparis obtusa, assembly GCA_027943335.1. Classification (NCBI taxonomy): domain Eukaryota; kingdom Viridiplantae; phylum Streptophyta; class Pinopsida; order Cupressales; family Cupressaceae; genus Chamaecyparis; species Chamaecyparis obtusa. The sequence continues at coordinate 900,610 of BSBK01006159.1, forward strand.
GAGCGCTTTTCTTGGAAAGGGCTCAAAGCTGAGGTGTTATAGTATGTTAGAGAGTGTCCTACTTGCCAGCAAAATAAACAAGAGCACTCTTATCCAGCCGGTTTACTTCAGCCACTTCCAATTCATGATAGGAAGTGGGAGTGTTTGTCCATGGATTTCATCACAGGACTGCTGAGAGCCCAGGGCAGAGACTGTATATATGTTGTCGATCAGCTTACAAAGTTTGCCCACTTCTTCCCGATCACTGCTACATACACTGCTACCCTGGTGGCAGATTTATTCTTCAGAGAGGTATTCAGGTTGCATGGCTTACCTCGGAGCATTGTCAGTGACAGAGACAATAGATTTATGGGTCACTTTTGGTAGGATATATTTAGATTGTGCAGGACAGAGCTCACTCTGAGTACTACCTACTACCCCCAGACGGATGGACAGATTGAGATAGTCAACAAATGGGTGGAGGGATACCTCAGGAACTACATAGCAGGGCAGCAAAAGGGTTGGGTTAAGTGGATTTATCTATGTGAGTATTGCTACAATTCCACTTATCACATGTCTATTTAGATGTCACCTTTCATGGCATTATATGGGTATGAGGCACCCAACTTCATGGATTTCTTGCTGAGTGATAGAAGAGTGCCTAGTGCTGGAGGTTTGTTACAAGAGAGCTAGGACATTGTAAAGGCTCTGAAGGAGAAGACCACTAAGGCACAAAATCAGTAGAAGCAGTGTGCAGATCATAAGAGGATTAAGTGAACTTTTGAGGTAGGGGATATGGTCTATTTGAAGCTACAACCTTATCGCCAGTCCACTCTCAAAAAGAATGTTGCCGAGAAACTTAAGCCACGATACTATGGACTCGTCAGGGTGATCAGGAGACTCGGTGAGGTGGCTTATGAGTTGGATTTGCCAGCTAAGACCAGAGTCCATAATATTTTCCATGTGTTATGTCTCAAAAAGGCGTTAGGACACCAGATTGTTCCTTCTACGATGCTTCCACCCTTGGATGATGAGGGGAAGTTGGTTTTAGTGCTAGAGGCTATCATTGAGTTTAGGGAAAGGAATTTGAGGAGGCGTACCTGTTATACACTAGGTTTGCACCCTTGTTTCAAGCTCTCATAGTCTTGATAACCTAGTATAACATGGGAATCATCTCCAGGTTGTGGGACCTATGCTAACTGAGATGAGTCCTCCAGGTTCTAGGCTGGTTCCTCTTGGATAATCACCTTAATTTGCTTCTAGACATGAAAAATAAACTTTAGAGGGAAAGGGATATAGAAGGAATGCTTGGGAAGGGAAATGACTGAAAGCAAACTACCTACTAGGTGATACACTGAAATTAGGGTTTGGATCTCAGTATAGAGGATGAAAATAATAAACAACTCAGGTTTAGGAGATCATAACTCACTAAATAGGCTTGCATAAGTATTTCATAGAAGGGTCTGCAATAGAAAGAGGCTATTCAGGGAAAGAAAGGATTTTTCAAAACAATAGCATTCCTAAGGGATTTGGACACAATTTATGACTTGCAAACAAACATTCACCTCTGCAACTCGGCATAGGAATGAGACAAGATTGTTAGGGGGTTGAAGTATACCCACAAAAGCATTCACATCCAATCATCCACAATAATACACAATAGGTGCAGAAAGAGAGAGGGATCAGGAACCCTAAGATATGACTGAAAACATCATATACTTTAATCCAATAAGAGATAATTCAAACAAGGAAGCATAGGGACATGAAGGATTGTCACAAAATACCTCTGCAATGTTTTTATTATCAATGGGAACTTTACAACTGTATAAGCCAGAGGGTAGAAATGATACCACAGATGACCCTTAAGAAAAGATGAATTTCTTCTACAATTGTGAACCTCTTTTTTTACAGAAAAAGTCAATTTTGAGCTCAAAAGCTCCAAAAAATACATTATATACATTCCCCCTTTGCACGCAGGCAAGAGTCAAAACCTAACTAGGGTTACAAGATTAAACAATGATATCAAACCCTAGGGTACTGATCACCTATTAATGAAAATCTCTGAGAACACCGGTGATCAAATCATATCTTTCTTTGCGTGTTGATCCTTCTGAATTGAAAACACCTGCAGACACAACAACCTCGACCTACCAACCCATTTGCAACTCCACTAAGCCATGAAGGCTCCAAATCTGATTATATTTCCTTGGGAGCGGTACTGTTTAAAAGGTGGCGCCAACTCTTTCTAGCACTTCTTGTCATTAAAACGCGGCAAAGGACCCTGCAACGCCGGCCAATAGTCACTTCTATCATCTTTACAACCACAATCATCCTGAGACTTTATTTCCTGGGCTACCCGACGTCGTGCATGGCCGAAAGAACGCAAAACCCTTGCAGAGACATTTGAATTTTGAAATATAACGGCCAGCGGCAGATTTTAAAACGTAACCGTCGATGACAAACCCTTCCCGACAGATGAACGGCCGCGATGCACTTGAAAACAGCCTGAAAACCTATCTTTGACAAGTCAAACGCCACCGTGGAAGTCAGCGGCCAATGAAACACGAGCAAATCAGCACATCTGACAGACTTGGACCCACGACCTGTAGAAAGAGCATCGGACGGTTGTCGCAAGATCGCAAGGGCTTGGAAGATCCCTTGCGATCAAGCGACAACCGCAGATCTTCAGTCTACTGACATCCCCGTAGATACCCTGACACGGTCCTACCAATAGAGCCCAGCTGTCGTCTGACCGACCAATGAAGAACGAGCACGTCAGAAACCGAGGACCCACCTGACAGAGCCCGGAGATAAAGTAAGATCAATAGCGGGCACATGATCTCATGTGTCAGAGAAACTCCTTCAGATCATGCGCCAGCCGTTAGATCTTTAGTCGACTGACAACCGTTGAGCCCGCGCTGACATGGCGACGAATCACAAGTCCTGACCAATCACAAATGCACAGCTCGGACTACGTGGCAGGACCCTGCAACGGACCCACTGCAACACCAGTCACCACTACGTGGACGAATCAAACGCGAGCACATAAGGAAGAAAGGACCCATCGTTAGAGCCTCAAGAATAAAGCAAGATCGACGGTTGGCGCATAATCTCATGTGTCAGAGAAACTCCATGAGATTATACGCCAGCCGTTGATCTAAAAGGGACACAGTTTGCTGGGCCCGCTCTGAAAATCGGACAAGTCACCACTTCCCGACCAATAGGAAGCCTCCATGTAGGACTACGTGGCAGTGGACCCACTTGACTTTGAAGCGCTGCAGGGAAAGGAAATCTACGGTCGTCGCAAGATCACAAGCCTCTGACAGACCCTTCGCGAACTTACGACGATCGTCGATCTTACTGAACTGGGACCCCACAAGCCGAGATCGCCAAACATTTAAGCGACTACACGACTAAAGGAAGAATAGACCACCCGCTGAATTGCTAACCGTTGAGGACTTAACCGTGAAACATTGGGGTATTATGCGAACAAGGCATTCGCTGAATCGCCGGAAGGAAAAGGTAACCGCCGACTGTCTTGGAGAACTAGCGACCGACCAATGAAAAATTAGTGCACATGGGTATTCGAAACTTAGGTGGCTGATAAAGTAACAAGGAATTAGAACGAAGGCTTAGGGTTTGCAGGGTTATTTGCCCCAACGGCTATATTTATGAATTTTTTGACCTGCAGACTAGGGAGTAAAACAATTTGCAGAGGCCAGAGGACAAGGCACAACTTCATGAAATTTTCAGGGAGGCTTGGCAGGATAAAAACAAAGATTTTGGAACAGGTTTTAGCCAAATTTGCATGTACATGGGAAAATTAGGGTAACAATACCATCAAGGAGTACTTGGTGAAATGGAAGGACATGCCAGTTGAGGATGCCACTTGGGAGAGCGAGAAGATTTTACAGCATCCAGAGTTGAGATTGCTTGAGGACAAGCAATTTCAGGAAGGGCGGACTGTGATGTCCCCTTCTAGCTAGAGACATCATTCTAGCTATTGATTATCCTATCATTGGACCCTCGTAGGCTAGTAGGGATGGATAGAGGGTCATTTTGTGCATAGGGGAGATATGCTTATGTGATGGTTCGATTTTTGCAGAGCTCAGTAACCTTGATTTGGTTTGGAGAGGTTTCAATCTCTGTTTGTTTGAGTTTTGTTATTTTTAGCAACTTTTAGAGTCATAGAGATGGACCCCTGCTATTTTTAGAAATATTATTTGATCACATGGGAAATTATTATGCCAACTCCAGTTTCAGACGGTTAAGCCAGATTCTCATTTTTGAGGGAGTTATTCAGTTTTCAGTGGTTATATATTAATTAAATGGCAAAGGATTTAATATTAAGTTGTAAATTGACTTTATATTAAATCACTTAAGTGGTGGGTCTAAGTATCATGAAGGGGGCCAAATTAATGTATTAATTATTGACATGTTTTCCTAAGTCTAAATCATTAAAGTTATTTAATGATTATATTTTAATGCCTTAAAGAAAGAAATCATAGCTTTTCAAGGAATTGCGATTTAGGCCTAGAAAGCCTATTTATGCTTGCTGGGGAAAGAAGGCATCCATTGTTATTTTGCGAATTGATCATTGTGATTTCGAGCTCTGAGAAGGGTTTCAACTTTGCCATTGAAGAGCGTAGTTCTTTTGTGTGTATCCATTTGAGGTGGTGAAATATCCAGTGAATTTGGAATTTCAGAGAGTTTCATTTAGAGACTCTATTTGTGCTTCAATAGTGTTAGTTTCAGCAACAGGAAGAAGAAGATAGTATTTAATTGCAGTTTTATGGAGCAATAAGTTGCAGCCATTATCCTCTTTCAGATTTACAACCACAACATTGTAGAGTTGAAATAAATAAGTTCCTGCAGCAGCGGGTGTATTCTCCCAAGTTTTTTATGCATTTTGTAGTTGCCTTTGTTAATCATTTTCCAATAAAGGATTGTCTTGATTTCCTTTTGTATTTCATTTGGAAAATAAATAGAAGTTGCAACTGTTAATTGAATAGTTTCAGAATTTTAGGTTATTGCATATTTGTTTTTTTATATTTAAAACCCTTGAAAATCCAAAAAAATTCATGAACTTTCAAACAACAAATTGAGATAAACGTTTGCAGCAGTTAAGGACTGATTTGGGGTTCTTGCATTGAGGTGGTATTCAGATTTTAAATTGGAAGTCAAATTGAAAATGGATATTAAATTAAAAGTGACAAATTGAAATAAATCAATTTTTGGGATTAAATTAAAAGTTAATTAAATATTTTTATATTTAGTATTTAATTAACTAATGAACTTTTAAAATTGAAAAAGGCATCAAAATGAAAAATAAAATGATTTTTTGGAGTTAAATCTAAAATGAATTAAATATTGAATTTTATTTGATATTTAATTAATAATTTGTAAAAAAAAAAAAGAAAATCAAATGCTCTTGGATAAAACTTCTTGATGAAGTTAAGTTACCCAAATCAACATCTTTCTAAAATTGATGGAAAAATCAAGACAAGTGGCACTTTTCACGGAAGCTTGGAAGAGAAGCAAAGGCATCTGCTTAAATTAGCCTGAAACCATGAAGGCAGTTTTTTCTGGTTAGAAGTCTGTATAAGAGAGCCTCTCTTATTTCATTATCACACACAGAATTCGAGAAGCGAGTTGAGAGAAGAATTTGGAAGAAGCTCTTTGAAGAAGCTAAATTTTTCAGAGAGGATGAATCTTGAGGAAAGAAATTTTGGAGGAAGGAGGTTTTTTGCAATAAGTGTGAAAACTCGAGGAAAAGACATAATTTTCTCGAGAGAACAAATCTTGTTCTAGAGAGAAGATGCAGAAATTTCATTAAATTTGCAGAATTTCCACTCGTCAAGGACAATTTACTTGTAAAGGAGAAATTGTGTCTGCTGTTTTTATTTTCTTGCATGTTCTAATGTTGATTTTAATTCTTTTTGCTAAGAAGGTTAAATGGTAGAACCTAGAGGAACGAGTGTGATCAGGATGCAGCTGATCAAGAACAAGCAAAGAGGGTTTTATCCTGAATCCAAGATCATGTCAAAGTGGGCAGATGTTGGTGACACCAATCTCAAATTCTTAGATATGAATGAGTTCCACAGAAGAATGTTCCGATACAAAGATCACAGACCGACACACTTGGCCACTCAGATTGTGAATAGTGGAGTTGTGGCTACAGTTGGCTTCGTTCTAGCTTTCCAACATGCATAATTGATCGTAGAATGTGCGAGGCATTCCAATCCAAGAGATAGGACAATCAAGGATTTAGATGGAAAGGTCATAGTAGATCTTTCTCGACTGACCATTTCAGAAGCATTCAAAATCCCTTTATCTCAGAAGATGGTACTGAAATCAAAAGAGCAAGTATCCAAAGTTTTCACTATCAGGATTTAGCATTTTGAGGGCGTGATAGACTACAAATGGTTGAGGAAGAATAGATTACTATTCCAAGTTGCCTAAGGAGCTAGTTTGGCTCAATCTTCAGTGTGAATATAGTGACCTGGTCCTGCTGCTTAGCAGAATATTCTAGTTTTCGCATTCGTGTGAGTTTGAGAAATGGATGTGGTACTTTATTGAATAGTTGGTCGAAGAATTCAATGACATGGATTGGGCTGGGATGATCAATGACAACTTGAACGAGCAATTGATGAATCTGGAACAATCAAGAAAGTTTTATATGAGCTCCTATGTCATCTGCTAGCTCGAAATACAAAGTATGATGGACTGAGGTGCAAAGAAATGATTGGAAGTGGTGCTCAACTCATAAAGGTGCATGAATGCTATCCTCGGTTGCATTTGTATACCAAAGATGATTACGTCAGAGTAAATGCTGCATTTGCAATGCGCATTGTTAGGACTTTGCAGAAGAGACTTCACTTGAGATTATCAGTCGGGGCAATGAAATTGGTGGAGTATGGAACATCGTTTATCCAGTTTGCTACTTTCTCCTAGATTAGATTGCAGTATTTTCTTTACAGCCGTACAAGCTCCTGCGATATCCCACTAATAAGATGGTCTTGTTGAGATCACTCGGCAACAGAGAGTATGATAAAATTCAGAAGGGAAAGAGAAAGTCGGGGTTATAATTCCCAATTTCCATATTCGAAGATAAGGTTGAAATGTGCTCGTGTTTGAAAGCAGCCGAGAGATCATTAGATGAGCTGCATTGTCTTCCATTTGCCGCTTTATCTTAGCAGCCCAGACTATGATCCGTAGAACAAAATTAGTACAATGGAAGGTGCAAAATATCAACAAAAAATGCACCTAGAGTATTCTTGGGCTGATGCTGTATATGAAAATAATATCTGAAAAAGGATGTGTTCCAGGCTGCCACTGAGCATGATCAAAGCATGCAAGATCTTTTGAGTGGTTGATCAGATGGAAGAGGACCTTAACGTGATCCAAAAGGGATATAATCCAGAGTAGGAAAAGACGATCCATCCTTATGATTAGTCAAAGGAGATATTAGATATTGATGCACTATCTGCACCAGTTTTGGATTTGACAATGTGGTGGGTTGAGCGACAGTTTGACAAGTTGAAGATGCCAAAGGAAAGTTTGATATATAAGTTGATGGGTCATCAACCATTAAGAGATGAGAGACCAAAGCAACCCTCAAGAGGGAGACTGGAAGAAGGGGAAATCCCGTTAGGAATTAGATCGAAGAAAAGGAAAAAGTGTTGCTTAGGAAGCGCAACCAAGGAGTAGGCCAGATATTCATATTGAAGAACCTCAACAGAAGAGGCAGAGATCGAGAAATGTTCCATCTTCACTGAGCCGAACTCCAAGTTTACAGGAGATAGGCCCTTTCACTAGGGAAGAAGAAGAGACAAGCAGAAGAAGAGCAGAACAAGAAGAGCTTATGACTAGGCCAATGTAGGATAGATTGAGCATCGATGCCAATCGGGAATTTGTGTAGGAAAGAAGCAGAGAGCAAGATATCACCATTGAGGAAAGTCTTGGCACCCTTTTAGAAAGAGAGATGATGGAAGAAAAGGTTATTAAGACAAAAGCATGAATTCCAACTGTGGAGGTAGTAGCTCTAGAGATAATGATAGAAAGTCCTGAAACCGAGGAAGAAATTGATATAAGGGTGGTACAAGGGCAAGAGTAGTTGACAGTTAAGAATGATTAGAATCCTGTTTTTTTGGAATGGTTCAGACAAAGACTACAGAGAAGTCAGGAGAAAGAGGTTGACTCGGCAGTCGAATTACAAGAAATCCTGAACCGAGTCAACCAATCAGAGGAGAAAGGAAAGGCTAAGAAGTTTGCAAAAGTTTTCAGAGGAGAATTGATCTAGAGATTGATCTAGAGATTGATGTAGATGAGTACCAAGTAATAGAGATTGATCTAGGCCATGCCTCCCGAGAGCAAGTTATTTAAGATTTTGATGACTCTGCATAGGAAGTGAAAGATAAGATGAGGAAGCTAGAAAGAAAATATCAGAAATAGAAAGGTGAGATCAAAGCCTTGTGCAAGTACATAAACAACCTACCTCGTCCAGTGAGAGAAGGCCCATCCTTTGTTCCTCTAGTTATTCTGACTGAGTCAGTGAAAGGTATAGATAGGATCAAACCAATTGTTTAGGGTGGAGAAGTTTGGATAGAGGGCATTCAAAATGAGGTATACAAGCATGCTGAGGACTTGGTGCATATTCATGACAGAGCAACGAGCGTCCTTTCCAGGATACATTGCATGGATGAGTCATGGGAAGATGAACGCATTTACCAAGATGAGATGATCTTATACTTGTAGGGTTTGATGGAGACTCTCAGACAACCATTGATCGATGGTGGAGTTGTTGGACAAGGAGAGGTATATGACTTTACTTGGTGGTATAGCGCAGTGATCACTGCAAAGGAAATGTTTGAACATTTCAGCATGGAATCCACTTGATTGAAGAGGGTACTCGAGAATATTTGATAAGGGATCTCCAACACCGTTGTGTCCTTGTTACCATAGAGATTGGCAGAAAATGAAATAACAGTGGGCAACCTGAGAGGTAAATTGGAAGAGTTCTTTCAACTAAATGCCTTCGTGAGCGATGACTTTGAGAATTTCTCTATCTTCTCAAATGTCATTTACACAACCCAAGACTTGTTGCCAGATTGGGAGGGCAACTTGAGCAAATTTGAACGAGCGATGGCGGTCTTGGAATTCAAATTGGAATCAGTGCCAAGTGTCAGTGTGGACAAGTTGGAGATAGTGTTGGGCAGATTCCAGACATTCTAACAACAAGGTCAAAGGTAGGCTATTTTGGGCAGAGATGAATTAAATGCATAGTGGGCATTTGTTTCACCCCACTCTCTTGCTGGATAGACGTGCATAGTAGGCATTTATTACCCATTGAGATGTTGGTTCCTTCCTAAATTGTCTGTGTGGACCCCTTTCATTAATGTAGATTCTCTTTTTCTTGCCCTAACCCTAATTAGAGCTAAGGTGGCATAATCTAGGCCATCGGTTATTGTTTTGATCCGGGCCACTTGTTGTAATTGGGGACCTATATAAAGGCTTCATTTCTCATTTGTAAGTAGTGAAATTTTGAGATTGTTGCTAAGAGCTATTGAGACAATAGAATTTTCATTGAAGTTTGGTGATCATTTGATGTGTCTTAAGGCTTGCTTCTCTTATTCCCTCATTTAGATTAGATTTGTTAGATAAAGTGTTGTGATTTCAATGGAAAATGCAATGGTGTTTTGATGAATTCCTTGGTTCATACTTTTGACGGTTTACTGAATATAAGGCGTTGTGGAAAGTTAGCCTGAACACCACCTTTATGTATGCTTAACTTCTATCATTCTACGTGCATTGTTCATTTTGATGGTGTTCGTTGTGATATGAAATCACCTGCGTAACCCATTGAAGATTGCACCAGCTCTCACGTAGTTGTAGTTTATCTTGGCAAAGCGGAGTTCGGTTATTTCGGAATTTGTCGATCAAAGCACTATCTGTTGTTCTCATTACCCTTAGGAGTAGATTAGAATTCCTAAACCCTATTCCTTTTTCTTTTCTCATATTTCTGAAAACCCAAAAAGAAGTACTTCATTGCAATATCTCTTGATAGCTCTCGCATCTAGTATGGTTTGAAATGAATTTCAATGCAAATGTAAGGTCCCTCGTGATTAACAACAAATCACATCAACCATTCAGCTTATCCACTGTTAAGACCTGACACAAAAGGAACCTTGGAGTCCCTTGTATGATCTTTTTGTAATCTTAGCATACACGGGATTTTGATCAAGAGACGATAAGATATCTCGATATTTTGTTCTACTGTTTGTGGGTCATAAAACGCACATAAAAAAAAAACATCATTGGTTTTGGTGTGGCCATAGACTGAAATAGTAGGAAATTTTTTTTTGCACTGCCACCTTCCTAAACTATTGGCAAGCTAGAAATTAAAGGGGAGTCTCTGGGCATACTCCCTCCTGTTAAAAACATGGAATTGACAACTAAGAAAACAAATAACACTAATAATAGTTACTATCTGCAAGCCTTTCCTTAAAACCATCATTGCAATATTGTTCCTTGATTTCCACGAATTACTACTCTAACCTACACCAAACGTCACTGTCCTGACTTCAGCACCAAATGCTCCATGAAGAGGTAGGTGACATGGTGAAGGTAAAGATTGTGTAACACCTTTGACATGTGGTCTTCAGCTGCTTAGACTTAAGGGTAGAGGCCCTAAACATAGGGCAACGGTGATATACACATCCTTAAAATATTTAAATTTTGGAGCTGCCTTAATGGGATAGGTTCCGGAGGATCTGATTTGGAATGGCCAACCACCACAAAAGGAGAATTTTTCACTTCTTCATTCAACAACATAATCATTAACTTCCAACTCTCAACCTCCTTTTTGAGATTGTTAGTATTATGTGGCTAAGGTCTTCCAAACTCATACATGAGGGGTTGACTGGGGCAGGGCATTTGCCTTTAAACCTCAAGGAGGTAAGTGATCTTGTAATGTCCCCTTTCTGTAATAAGATTTAATAATAAATAATAATTAATTAATAAAATTTGATTAAATTGTTAAATTATAGCTTCGATCTGATTGACTTATATATATATATATATATATATATATATATATATTAATGGATTATATTGATCAGATTATAAGAGAATTTAATAAATAAATAATAGAATATAATTATAATTGTAATTATAAAATATAAAAGTTATAAATATAAAATAATGAAATCGAATCATAAATATCTTAATATATAATATTGGGACAATGTTCTCAAAAGTTCAATTGCAAGCTGGATGAAATAGCATTCGTTGATTGTCTATGAGTCTATTCAGTATTCGTTTTCATATATGTTGATGATTGTCTCAAAATGGTGATGAATCAATGTTGGTGGCTTTGAAAAATGCTATCACTATTTCAGATCTAATTCTTATTTCTGGTGTAATGGTTATCTTCTTCTCACATCATACTTATCTCTCTCCTTATATTCGACTAAATCAGTTTATGGATCTTCTTCATGATATTGATGTGTTTTGACTCATAAATTATCGATGCTTGATTATTGGCCTAGTTGTTGCTGTTATCATAAGTTGACCAATTTACATTTGTATTTATTATTGTTTCCGCTCAATAATCCTCACCAATTAGTTTAGACACCAATCTTCATATCATTAAATAATCTCTTTTCTCTCTATCGATTATTACTGATATCTTAACAATTTGTGGCTGTAGATGAATCACTGGACACATAATTTCATTATATATCTTACAAAATCGGATGGTCGTGTCCTTTGAATGTTAAGAGCCATATCTCTCCCTTAACTGATTAGTTATTCAAATCGCAACTCTTAATTATTAATTCCTTGGAGATCATTAATTGCTGTTCTCTGTGTATTTTTGTATTCTATTAGTCTTAATGGAACCAAACAAGGAGTACCAAATTATATGTTAGCTCTGCAATAGCTATATTGACCTTCAGACTTCCGTATTGACCTGCTATGTAATTATTTCCTTATGCTTTAAATACACAGATTAATGTAAATGCATTCTCTTTACCGTCCACGGCTCTACTTAAATCAAATGATTTTCTGTTCACAATTCTTACCTGGATGTTTGACTAATCAGAGATTAGTCAAGTTCGATGCTTAAAAGCACGGCCGAGTCATCTGCTGACTAGGATGGTGTTTATCAGCGGTTCCATAGGTGGACAAATTAGCGGAGTTTGACATAATCATTAATAGCATTGACTGTTGTCTTCTTCTACAGATAACTTAATTATTGCAATTGCTGATATATCGATATCTTTGTGAGGTGTGTTTCGCATCACTTCGTATGTTTTTTGTCTTCGAGATTATTAATATTATTAACAATATTATAAATGTTATTATTAATAACCATTAATATTTGTCAACTATTAATAATTATTAATATTATTATTATCATCATTAATATTTATCAATTATTTATTTATTATAATTTAATATTAAATTTACTTCTCACATGCTCTACAAATACATATTCTTCAAACATATATTTATTATATAATATTCATATACGAATTATAACGTAATTGTTTTATGATTCTAATTTAATTTTATATATAATTATATTTATATACTTACTCATATGTCTTTCATATATATATATATATATATATATATATATATGTACATTAATATCTGAGAAATGTATATATATATATTATAGGCCATATTAGAGTTCTGTATGCTTAATAGGATTCAAATATAACTTTCTGTCATTAGTATTTAACTCATAAGTGTTTGCCAACTATATATACAATTCTTTTTATCTAAATTCAACTGCTTGATATCCAAATTATATAGGTTATATAAGGAATTAAATATATATATAGGTTATATAAGGAATTAAATATATATATTTTATTTATTATTTATTATTATGTTGTAATTATCAACCATACATTATATGGTATTATATTATAATTAAAATATCATATTATAATTATATTATTATTATTATTATTTTTTAGATCGGTAAAAGGCCGAAGCTTATTTTTTTAATGATTAAAAGTAAGGTACATGATTCTCCATTTAGTGTGGGCACTGGTAGGAAAGAATGGAGAAGAAAATCTCTAGTTTTGCCTAGGACATATGTCCAGTACATCAATAGAAAGGCATTGCCTTATTACATGATTATATAGATAGGGGCATTCCCCTATTTACAAACAGGAAGGATAGAAGCCTTCCCCTATTTACACATTACAATCAAAATGACTTCCTCCAGTTGAGGTCTACCAAAGATTAAACTGAATGATTACATAATAGAGGGCCCATAGCCTTTTGCAAGGTACGATGACTCGTCTAAACCACTCTCCATATCAATCCTAAAGAAACAACCGATGCTTTATAAAAAATCTGAAAATCTTCAATCGAAGTTCCTGCAAAATTATTTTTTGCACAAGATACTATGTATATACTATATTCACTTGTTAGTGTAATCTTCGGAATGATAACCCAACTATTATAACCTTTAGGATATCAAGAATCAACCAAATATATCCAATACAAAAATTACATGAATTGCTCCCTTGCTTACACTTTGTTAGTATATAAGGATTTAGTTTATTACCTTTTGATGCTAAAATCAATCTTTTGAGACAGCTTATATATTAACAAATAGTGCGATTTTCATTTGATAAGAGCTCTATGTAAGGAAATGGGTTAGAATACTCCTATTATCTTGAAATTTATTTGTAAACTCAATTGAGACCAGCTCCTGAACCTTCTTTTGAGGGTGATGCATCCTATTTTAATGATCAAGATTTTGGTTTTTGTGTTTGTTCTTTATGCTAGGCCTAATGACTCCTAGATCTTAACTCCACCTGTCCTATCATACTGTCAGATTCCAATTGCTAATTAGAGAGACTTCAAAATCTACCAGTTCAAAACTTGATTGACTAAGCATATTCTTGGAATGTCAAAATTTAGCTTCGTTTTCACTGCATTATTTGTAGCCCTTAAATTATGATCAGGCTGTTTGACACCCAAAATGCTAATAGTGCTAAAATGTCATATAGAACTATGACGTCTCTTACTAAACTTAGGGCCTTTTTCAGGGTACAGGCTAAGCTGTGATACCAACATAATGAGTGAAAGGAGTGAAATATATATAAATATATTGTCACGAGTCTTAATTGATATACGAATAACACCAAAATAATTCTGAGAGCATATATATATACTATTCAAGTATTGTCAAAATCTTTACTTAATCACATTAATCAATGTTAATAATATCATTAATCAATATTATTGATTAATATAATTAATAATATATTGTTCAATACTATTAATCAATATTAATAAATATATAATTAATCCATACAATAATAGTGATATTAACCCACATATAATTAATCAATTAAAAATTAATCATTATAATTTATTAATCAATAAATAATTAATATTATTAATATTAATCCATCACTAATATTAATAATATAATCAAAACATAATTAATAATATAAATCAACAATAATATTACTAGTTACTATAATATTGAGTAATCGGTCCCATTCATAATACTCTTATAATATTAATAATGAGATATTAATAACATTATAATATTTAGTGTTTGAATGTCACAGATGAAAATAGATGCGTCACCTTGATTCAGCACCCGGTCCATCCACGGTGGCCTTTGACCAAGGGACGTGGCCATAAGATCCATGCACAAGTATAAGAGATGCCGAGGAAATAGAACATGAGACGTCGGGGAGATAAGGCGTAAAAAAGAAAAGGAGTGGAGATTGATCAGTGAGAAGGAGAGGACAGAGAGGAATCACATAACAGATATATTATGTTCTAATAACAATGAAGGAACCATGGAACAATCTACATATTTATAGATTACCACCCAAATAATAAGAGGCTATAAAATATATGTGCTCTTTACTATGAAGAGATCATTGAATAGAATTTATATATGTCAACGAAATATAGCTCAAAAGGTACAGACCAAACATATTTGGATCAGGGGAGTTCACAATGAACATTTTGTACTCAATGATAATAACAACTATATTGTCAAATACCCGATAGTTCACATGTTTGAGAGGGTATGTAGATGTTTCATTATTAAACATTTAATACAAGAGGCTATTATATTGATGTAATCATAAGAGTTTCCGTACATAACAATCGTGTCTTCATCACAGAATAAGTTCATACATATAATATCCGAAGGGGTGCAAGGCAAACCGTCGCACCTGTGTAATGCCTCCAGACTCCAACCGTCTAACTACCCCAGAATACCCGACAACATCATCCCCCCCAAAAGAAAAGTCGTGTCCAGTGACTAAACAACAAAAATGGAGATGATGTCTAGTACATAAACAAAGAAATCAGCTAAGCGGAGGTAGGAGGCATCCCTGGACCTAAGGATTGGGACGCCGAAGAGTTGACTTGTCGCCTCAACTGGTAGACCTGGTGCGTGCGGATATCCAAATCTGTCTGGATCTGCGAATTGACCTCCACTACTTCCTTGAGCATCAGGGTAGCCTCTTGGAGTTCCGTATCCTTTTGAGCTAACTGGCCCTCTGCCAGGCTCCTACCGGTATTGGCTGCCTCTAGCTGTGCCAACAATGTCGCATGTTCGGCCTGCCAGGCCCTCTGCTCCTCCAGCTATGCCAACAATGTTGCACGTTCTGCGTGCCAGGCACTCCACTCTGCTGCTAACTCGGCGGCTATCTCCTCCCGAGATCTCTCTGCTGCCTCTCGAGCCCTCTCTCGAGCCTCTTCTGTTTCCCGTGCCATGATCACTGTCTGCACCAACCACCGACCCTTACCAATCACTAATTCCAGAGACTCCATATAGTCTGCAAGATCCTCTGCCATCAGTACCTCGACCGGTTTCCCTTTCCTTGCCGGCACCTCAGCTGCCTCTCGCTCTACTCTCTGTCCGCCACCTCCAGCATCACCCACTGCGCCTTCCTCCAAATGGGGATCCTCTCACTGAGGGGACAGAATAGCTGATCCCCTTACCACCGGCGTGAGAGATCTCTGTGCCAGAAAAGCACTAGCACATCCTAGCACGGGTGGTCCAGTCTGACCCATAGGTGTCGAGCACTCCTCAACAGGCACTTCGCCATCCATACTGTCATGGTCGGACTCAATCAACACAGAGTCTCTAAAGGTTACCCCCGGCTCTGACCCCTCCATCTCTAGCCGTACCTGACCAGATTCTGTCCTACCCTGCTCGACAAACTGCTCCATTTCTGCCATATCTCTGCTAGAGTGGATACTCTCACTATCACCAGTCTCTAGCTCCGGAAGAGTATCTATTACAGAAACTCCTGTTGATGTGGCCACAGGTTGAGTCAATTGAACTGGGGTCTGTATTTGGCCAAATGCTGGAATAGCTGTAGGGCCTTAGGCCAAAGTAACTTGGGTCCCGTTGGAGGGTACAGAACGTGGAAATAACAGCGGAGTAGCTGAGATTACCCTTACTTCCTCTTCCTCATCACCCTCCGAACCACTCCCTTCCTCTGATGTCGCTTCACGACCACTATCTGTATCCCTGTGGTCCCCACTGACTTCCAACTCTTGCCTGGTCCGTTTCGAACCAGGTCCGACCTTCTGTCCTCCAAGTATATCCAGGTGACGCCATCGCATGATTGGGGGCTCGCCTTCCACCAAGGGGCCCACCTTAATCTCGAATGATAGTATGTCTGCTTGGATCTGCCACTCAACTGCATCCAAGAAAAGCCCAATGGCATAATGTGGCATGTAGAAGGTGCGGTGCTCAAGTGTCATGAAAGCATACATCTGTTGTGTCAACACCATCGCCCAATCGTACATTCTCCCACCGAGGAGGTGATTCATCAATGTGACCTGCTGAAATGAAATGTCGGAGGCGCGACTAGACCCTGTAAGCCGGCTCTTCACCAAGTCCATAAGACCTCGCCAGTGGCCTTCCCTGATAAATGTTGTCGGTATATTTTGTATGTACGGGTGTTGTGTAATAAACTTATGTTAATCTCGGCAGTTAGTACCGAGAGTGTGAACCGTTACGACGTGACGTTTCGGTGGTGTCTCTTCGGAGGTTATATGTACACATTGCTTTGAGTGTGAATGACATGATTTGGTTTTCTGAGTACTTTATGTTTACCGAATTGCAATACTTTCCTGTGTTCATGTTTATCAGTTAATGTGTGTTTATGCAACTATTCTTGTTGACCCGAGAGGGAAAACATCTGGCGCCGTTGCCTAGACATACCCGGATGGCGAGTAGGCATAATGGGCTTACCCGTTAGTGCGATAAACCCAGAAGCCGAGGAAGCCCGTACCGAGTTGTACGACGGAGAGGATAATCTGGCATGTGACTTCCGAATTTTGTTTCAAGTAGCTCTTGAAACTCACGTCCGAAGGGAGGCAACGAACGGAGACGTCCCTGCAGGCGTAGTGTGGGACGCGATTGGGGCGAACCCTGCAGCGAATCGGTTGTTGAACCAACTTCCACGGTTGTTGGCACAAGCAGCACTCGCACGACGTATTCGGCAAGAGGAAATTGACCGTGAGGACCGCCGCCAGGAGATCCTCCGTGCATTCCACGCCCGAGAGCATCTTCGTCGCCGTCGGGAGGAAGGAAATGACAAACAGTAAAGTTGTTGAAGTTTGAAACGAAGGGGAACGGAACACAAAAATTCCATTGTAGTTCAATTGAGAATGTTGTAAAGCAACATGAATTAATAAAAAATAAGTGTTCTTTTTGATTGAGCAATGTGTATAGTTTGTCTTGATGCCCAATAATTTAAATAAAGATCGAAATAAGAAAGTGATAGATGACGAAGGGGAAGCCGCACAGAAGGCTTTGATATCTGCGTAGCAACGTGAACGTCGGTGTAGGCTCAGGCAACTTGCCAAAGACCAGCTTGCCAGAGGGTTGCCCGAAGGGGACCTCGGAAGTGGTACGGAGGGTGCAGAAGCCGAAGAAGAGTTCACTTCTCCGGAACGGAGAGTGCGGAGTCGGGAAGAGTTACTTGAGGAGACACGGGCGAGAAGAGCGTTTCTCCAAGAGGAGAGAGTACGGTTTGAGGTGGGTCTCCGTACACCAAGCGCGGAGAACCAAACCGGCGGAGAGGGTGATACTGTAGAGGGTGGCACGAGCACACCAGCAGACCCTCCGTTGGAACCGAGAACCCCACACGGTACGGTACCAAGAGAAGGGCAAGTACCACCAGCCCAGCAACTACCGCAAGGACAAGTACCACAAGTCCAGGCTACCCATAGCACTCAGGGAGTTGTGGGCACAAGTGGTATCGGTGCACCGCCTCCACCGCGGCCAACCATGGCAGTGAATAAGCAAAAGTTACCGAAATTTACGGGGCAATCCAAGGAGGATCCAGTTCGGCATTGTCGAACGTGTGAAACGATATGGACTGCACACGGGGTAACTGACGAGAACGAATGGATCCGTCAGTTCCCTGCAACACTGTGAGAGGGTGCCATTGATTGGTACTCGGACGTTGACAAGACAAGGCTCACGACATGGGACGATGTCAAAAAGGCCTTCCAGACAGAGTTCCAATTGTTACGGGATGATAATGAAATATTGGCGGAGATCTACAACACGAAGCAAGCCAAGAATGAGTCTGTCCGTGCGTACGGCCGACGACTCAAAGAACTCATTGGAAAAATGGAGTCGGCCCCAGCGGATGAATTGAAAAAGAGATGGTTCGTGGAGGGACTCAAAACATCCCTTCGAAAGAAAATGAAGATAGTACCGCCTACTTCGTATAGTAATGCATATAACCGAGCAATGGATCTCGAGAGCGAATGTAAGACCTCGAAGAAGACAAGGTCATCTTCTGATGATGATTCAGAGACGGAAAGGAGTGAGGACGGGTCGAGCAAGAAAGTGCTCGCATTTCAAAAAGACCTTGAGAGGATGATGCGAGAACTTAAAGCCGCCAAAGGAAGTGCTAGCAAAGCCGAAGAAGATACAGTGTGGTGTACGGACTGCAAGGAGGCAGGCCACACAAAAGGGTCTTGTCCGAAAAAAGCTTTTTGTGATATCTACCAAATCGCAGGACATCCCCTTAAAGAATGTCCCTATAACTTGAGGGCAAGAGGCCAACAAGTACTCTATGCACAGGAGCAACCTTCCACGTCTGGTACGGGTGGACAACAGAATGCTGCATCATCTGGCGGATATAAAAATAACCGCCGGGGAGGCCGAGGCAACAATGAGAATAAGCCCCGGATCCAATATGATGCCAAGGGAAGACCCATGATACAATGTCGGAGTTGTAATCAGTGGGGTCACTATGCTCGTGATTGTCAGACGGAGCTCGCGACTCCGCAGAAGTTGTGTCGGTGGTGCGGACCGGGCGACCATGAGGACGCTAATTGTCCGAAGCCCGGCTGTAACATCCTGGAGTTGGAATGTAGAGGTACTGAGAAGGTCCTGACAGTCACCCGTGCCCAAGCCAAAAAGGCCACGTACCCACACCCTCCGACGGAGAAACAGAGGGTACTGCAAGCGAGGGCCGAGATCGAAAAAGAGATACAGGACCAGAAGGAACCTGCCGATGCCGGCACTTCTCACCGAGAATTGGCGGAGCAAAGTATACTACGGCAGATATTGCAAATGGAAATACCTGTGAAGGTCAAGGACCTGTTGGAGACCATGCCACACCTAAAAACAGCTCTATTCCTAGGGCCTAACACGCCACCTACGACGGTGGAACGAACGGAGATCCCAGGCGGCTGTGCAGCCGACCCGATGACGTTATCAATAAACCATGGACGGAACCCGGCAGTAGTAGAAATGGGTATCCTGGGTAAAATCCTCACGAACACCATCGTTGACGGAGGGTCGGGCATCAATGTCCTTCCGGAGGAAACTTGGAAGAGTTTGGGGAAACCTACGCTGTGGCCACCAACCTTCAATCTGTTAGGGGCCGACCAGCACGGTATAAAACCACTCGGTATGCTGATGGCACAGCAGGTGACTATCGGAACCCAGCCTTTCACCTTAGACTTCGTCGTAATCCCTCTCAAGCAAAAGGGGTATGACGCTATATTGGGTAGAGGGTGGTTGGTGACAGCCCGAGCCAATCACAACTGGAAGAAGAACACCCTCGCATTCGAGAAAGGGGGGAGGAAATTTGCGGTAGACCTCGCCACACAAATGGTTGGAGAGGAAATGGCGTCCGACTCAGACTCCGATAGTGGCGGGATGGACGGAGAGGAAGAAACTATGGAACCGAACGATGAAGGGGTACTTGAGATAGGAGATACGGATTCACTAGATGGTCTCTTTCACTGGCAAATGCGTGACTACGAGGTATTTCAGCCATCGTGCAATATACTGGAGATCGGGAATGAGTTCCCTACGGAAGAAAACACAAACGAGTTCCCTCCGGAGTACACAGAATATACAGAGGGGGAAGCCCAGATGAGAGTAAGTCCGGCCCACGTGTTCTCGGAGGGAGAACCTATCCAATACAAAGAGGCAAAACTGGAAACAATAAATCTCGGGGACGAGCAGAATCCCAAGACTATCCTGGTGGGAGATGACTGGGATCCCGTGTTAAAAACGACAGCCTTCAAAATATTCACAGAGTATAAGGACGTGTTTGCCTGGAATTATAAAGACCTGAAGGGCGTACCTTCGGAGCTTTGCGTGCACCGCATCCCTTTGGTTCCTGGAGGCCAACCTGTGCGGAAGAGGCCGTACAGGATGAACAAAAACTATGCTGCAAGGGTGGAGACCGAGATTGCGCGGATGCTAGACGCGGGGATAATTTTCCGAGTAGACACAAGTGAGTGGGTGTCACCAATCGTGATATCTCAGAAGAAAGAGGCTAACCAAATCCGCATCTGCGTAGACTTTAGGTGTCTCAATGCGGTGACCATTAAGGATCCCTTCCCGATACCCTTCACAGACAGCATACTCGAGGAGGTGGCAGGCCATGAGATCTATTCCTTCATGGACGGGTTTTCAGGATATAACCAGATATACATTGCAGAGGAGGACAAGCTAAAAACCACCTTTGTAGTGGAAGATGGTGTGTACGCTTACAACCGGATGCCCTTCGGCCTGTGTAATGCACCTGCAACTTTTCAGAGAATCATCCTGCACATCTTTGACAAGATGTCGAGAGAGAATTTTAAAGCATTTCTGGATGACTGGTCCATTTTCAGTAGCCAAGACAAACACGTTGTAGCACTCGGAGAGTGCATGGAGCGATGCCGGAAGGCACGTCTGGCACTCAACCCGAAGAAGTGTCGTTTCATGGTACCGCAGGGGAAGCTGCTCGGACACATCGTTTGTAAGGAAGGGTTGAAGACGGACCCCGACAAGGTCCGGGTGATAATTGAAATGGAGGCTCCCAGTGACGTAACCGGTGTCAAGTCATTCTTGGGCCATATCGGGTACTACCGACGGTTCATAAAGAATTTTTCCCGGATTTCATACCCAATGGATAAACTTATGAAGAAAGGGGAGCCGTTCCTTTGGGCGAAGGAGCAAGGGGAGGCATTCGAGGACTTAAAAATGAGACTGTTGGCAGCCCCCATCTTGGCATTTCCGAACTGGGACAGAGAGTTCCATGTTCATGTGGATGCGTCAAATTACGCCATCGGGGCCACCCTGGCACAAGAAGGCGAACATGGGCTGGATCACCCAATCTATTTTGCAAGTCGGTTACTCTCGAGGGCGGAGAGGAACTACAGCACTACAGAGCGAGAGGCCCTCGGAATGGTCTACTCGGTTCAGAAGTTTCGGCACTACCTATTGGCGACGCCGTTTACTTTCTTCGTGGACCGCCAGGCTTTGATGTACCTGGTTAACAAGCCCATCATTCAGGGAAGGGTGAGCAGGTGGTTGCTGCTCCTTCAAGAATTCATCTTGAGAATTGTTGTACGGCCAGGACGTAGTCATGTGATTGCGGACCAATTGTCCAGAATTAAGTCCGGCGAGCCTCCAGTAGGAATAAACGATGACTTTCCAGATACTCACCTGTTTCACATCGCCGTACTACCGAAGTGGTACACAAGTATCGGTGAGTACCTGTCCACGGCTCGATTTCCAGAAGGAATGCTCCCCGGAGAGCGTAGAAAATTGGTTCTGAGGAGCAGAACCTTCCATCTTATCAATGGACTACTGTACAAAATGGGTCCAGATCAAATATTGAGGCGTTGTGTAATGGAGGAAGAGGTTCCGAGAGTGTTGAAGGAAGCTCATGAGGGACCTGCCGAAGGGCATATGGGCCCCGACACCACCGCCAGAAAAGTCTTGTTGGCAGGCTTATGGTGGCCGACGGTGTACAACGATGCCAGGGAGTGGGTCGTTGGCTGTGACACAGGCCAGCGGGCAGGGAGACCTCTCAAACGAGACTACATGCCACTTAACCCCTCTCATGCACAGGAATTGTTTGAACGGTGGGGACTGGATTTTGTGGGGCCTTTGAAGCCCAGCCGCACTCGACGCTGTCGGTACATTGTTGTGGCAACAGAGTATCTGACCAAGTGGGTGGAAGCACGAGCACTAACGGATAACTCTGCTCTAAGTACAGCGAAGTTTATTTATGAGCAGATAATAACGCGGTACGACATTCCACTGCAGTTGACGAGTGATAGAGGTGGACATTTTGTCAACCATGTGATCAAGCTACTGACGACAGAGTTCAAAATTTTTCACACACTCGAGTCCGTACTACCCTCGAGCGAATGGTCAGGCAGAGGCGACTAATAAGATCCTGATTGGAGTCATTTACAAATCCTGCGGCGTTGAGGGCGAGGATTGGGAAGAAAGGCTACCCTCGGTACTATGGGCCTATCGAACATCTTACAAGGTGACCACCGGGCAGACACCGTTCCAACTCATGTACGGACAGGAGGCCGTGGTACCGGTAGAATTCATGGTTCCTAGCCTGCGGATTGCAATTGAGAATAAATTGGGAGATATGGAGAGTCTGAGGGAACGACTCTATCTCTTAAATACGTTGGACGAAAAACGGGCTTTGGCACAATGGGCCACTGAAGCGACGCAGCAACGGAGGATGGTCTGGCACGATAAGCATATCCGACGAATGCAATTTACACCGGGCCAATTGGTTCTAAAATACAACGGCCGAAATGAAATCAAGCCCGGAAAGTTCAAAGTGAAATGGATAGGCCCTTACAAGGTTCGGGAGGTGGCCGCAAACGGGTCTGTAAAGCTGTGGACCCTCGACGGACGGAAAATTCCGGACGCGGTGAACGGCTCGAAATTGAAGGTGTATCACGAACGGTCGATGACATCACTGCGAGGACCAAGTACTTAGAAAAAAAAAAATTTAAAAAAAAAAAAAAAAAAAGCAAAAAAAAAAAAGCAATATTGTACGGCACCGTAGGGATCTATAAAGCCCCCGTACGGCACCGTACGGATCTATAAAGCACCGTACGACACCGTACGATAAAAAAGGGCACGGCGACAAGGAAGTACGGTACCGTACTGAAGCATTATTGTGGTCGATACATTTACAAGTATTGTACGGCACCGTACGGAAAAGTGACGACATACAAGCTGAAACAAAAGAAATAAAGGTGTTGTACGGAACCGTACAAGGCGAGGACTGCAAGCAAAGCACCGCACGGTGGATCAGTGTACGGATTGTACTGGCCGTACCGCATCCAGACACAGCACGGGAAGGAGGCATAGTGTACGGTCATCAGATTGCAAAGTATGAATACCAAGTCATATGGTAGCTGACGCACAACATAAGGGCATTTGTACGGCACGGTTGGAGGAGGTCTGAGGATTCAGTACAGCATTGGGATGTGTGAAGGGAAAGCATGAAGGAAGAAATTCATATGGTATAAAAAAAAACGACGACAAAACAAAGTAGCTCATATTGAAGAACGAATGGTACCGAAGGGAAGGGCATGAGCAGGAAGTAAGGGAAACATAAGCGGTTTGCAGAAAAGAGCATGGGAGCAGACGAAATTCATAAAAATAAGGTGTTTCATAGACTTAGTTATCAACCCTTGGAGAGTGTGACCAGTTGATGAGAACCGGAGCTGCTACATATTTGCATTGGCTGAAGGAAGTTGATTTGTACTGTAAGAGGAGGAATTTAAAAAAAAAAACAAAAAAAAAAAAACGGTTAAGACCGTTATTGTTGGACACTGCACAGTAGTATGGGATCACGACAGCATAGTACTTGGAGACAGAAATTACAGGTTTCAAAACCAGCCAGTAACAGCAGAGGACCGAGGGTTTCACAGTCTAGAGTCCGCATTGCTGGTAGCATGGATACTACCAGAAAGCACCGTCCACACGTACAGCAGCCACAAGCACAAAAGGAAGAGATTACTTGGAAGACTGTGACATTCGAGGGTTTGAGTGGAGTGGAGTGCCGAACATGGTGGGATAACACTCCAGACGCACATTTTTTGAAGGGACAGCTTCGAAGAGCAGGAGTACACTGGGCAATTCAGATGCCTTTGCCTTCCATTAGAGAGTATGAGGGACCTCTCCGAGGCATGATTGATACATTCGATCGGGATAGCCGGCGTAGCACTCTGAAGTATTGTGGCACTGAGATACAGATTTCATTTTCTGCCCAAGAGATATCGAGGGTTTTTGGCATACCTGGCATGCACGGGAAGAAAATAGATTTAAAGCCAAGGAAACTGTCCCGCGAAGAAAAGGAAAAGTACATTAAGCTGGTTTCCAGAAACCTGTCTCAGAGTGAGTTGGAGTCATTGGTTGGCGCGTCTTCAAAGAATCGGGGAATCAAGAAATCATTTGTGGCTCCTGGAGAGTGGCGGTGTTTGATGGACATCGTGAAGAGCAGGTTGACCGGGGCTAGTAGGGCCTCCGACATTGCCCTTACACATCTCATTTTCATGAATGGGATCCGTAATGGGACGGTGTACGATTGGGCTTCAGTTATGGCGGAGAGGCTGTATGAGTTCATGACTCTACAGCATCGGACATTTTACATGCCCCATATTGCCATCGGGTTGTTCCTGAATGCTGCCCGAGAGCAGATTCTAGCAGAGAAGCTGAGGCCACAGCCAGTTGATATTGCTACGGGAGAGCCTCTTATCTTTCATTGGCGTCACTTGGATGCTGGCGGAGTACAGACAGGGTCAAAGAGGAAGCGCCAAGTCCTCTCAGAGTCGGAAGGGGAGAATGTGGACAGTGGCCGAGAGGAGTTGAGTGAAGACTTGGAGGAGGAGGAAGGCAGCGAGAGTGTTGCAGTGGGAGACTCTGACACTCTCGATACAGAGGTACCATCTGAAAGTGCATTTGCTCCAACTCCACCGTCTGAGAGTGCACCACCTCTTGTACTATTCACGCCACCAGTACCCTCGACGATTGTTGCAGCGGTGATCTCTGTACCGTTCGGTACCACATTGGAGGCTGTACCCATGCCACGGTTCGGAGAGCTCCGGCCCCCTGTTGTGCTACACCCGGCGGGTCAGGCTTCCGAGCCACCTACAGCTCAGCCAACTGACCCAGGACAGACTAGCAAAGATGGTGTTGGAGGTTTAGAGCAGGAGCAAACACAGCCGCAAGAGCAGGTTACATTGGATGTTGTTGGTACTGAGGCCATTGTGCGAGTTGGGCCAGGGGTATTGGAGGAGCCGGCTCGAGCGTTGCCGACGGGGGATGAGGACTCTTCAGTGCTGTCATGGTTGGAGCAGTTCACATTACCTCCGATAGCAGTGGCAGCTCCCATTTCACTTTCCCCTGCCAGAGTAGTGTTAGAGAGGCCTTCAGAAGTTATTGACTTGGATGCAGTGATGTCGCCACCAAGAGAAGAGCCAGTAGCCCAGGAGAGAGAGATATCCGAGAGACCAGTTCCTATGGAGGGACAGAGACCGCAAGCTGAGGCTAGTGAGGAGCCACCAGCCCTGACAGGGTCACGGAGGGCGGTGCCAGCGAGGGAGTCCGCGCAGAAAGTGTTGGAGCAGTACTTGGCGGATGTAGCCGCAGTAGCTGCTGGAGCCCAGCGGGTCATAGCCTCAGCAGAGCTTCAGGCTCAGGAGGGGCTTGCTGAGGAGTTGGAGCGCCTCTTGACCTTTGTGCGGGTTGGCTGTCCACAGGCATTTGCAGAGTGCTTTGAGGCTAGGGGATGGCCTACTCAGGAGTCTCTTACAATGTTGGAGGATTGGGCTCTTAGTGCGACGGTGGGCGAGAGCCGGATTCACGGTCTTATCCGAGAGTTAGAACAGGCCTTTCGAGAGGAGTATTTCACTCTCAGGCGGTTAGAGCATGCTTCCTCAGTACATCAGGCTACGGGATTTGCAGCAGAGGCAGCTCGGGAGGAGGCAGCTTCCCGTCTTACAGCTTTGGAGACTGCAGTGGTTCAGGAGAGGGAGTCTTGGGCGGCTGAGCGGAGTACTATGGTGTCGGAGTTGGACACTTTACAGGCTGCATTGGAGACTGAGCGTGCCGAGCGGGCTCTTCTTGAGACTCGCCTTGGTTCTGCTTTGGAGACTGTGGATGCAAAGGAGAAGGCAGTGCTCGAGGCAGCTAGCATGGTTCGGAAGGCTATGGAGCTTAAGATGAGGGCAGAACAGGCTTTACAGCTTCGGACAACTCAAGTGTACGAGTTGCGGGCTAAAGTCACTTCCGGCACAGCCACAGCCATAGCCGCACCATCATCATCAGGGACGCTTCCTACGCCCCCTCCTGAGTAGTTTGTAGTAGGCTCATTTTTGTCTATGTTATATTTTGTAAAAGTCGTCGGAGCCGACTTGTTTTTTGGTGGGGATGATGTTGTCGGTATATTTTGTATGTACGGGTGTTGTGTAATAAACTTATGTTAATCTCGGCAGTTAGTACCGAGAGTGTGAACCGTTACGACGTGACGTTTCGGTGGTGTCTCTTCGGAGGTTATATGTACACATTGCTTTGAGTGTGAATGACATGATTTGGTTTTCTGAGTACTTTATGTTTACCGAATTGCAATACTTTCCTGTGTTCATGTTTATCAGTTAATGTGTGTTTATGCAACTATTCTTGTTGACCCGAGAGGGAAAACAATAAACATCTTCTTGATGCCACGGTTATGTGATGCCTTTCAGAGAGACTCCTTCTCTGCCAGGGTGAGATCATCTTTGCAAATCAATCAGATGTAGAAATCTTTATTTTCCGCAGTCATCTTCTGTGGCCTGAGGTCAACCCATACCCGTCTGTTTGGCAACCCGAATACTCTGCGAAACTCGGATACTGTAAAAGAAACTGTCACCAAGTGGTTTAGGTAGGGAATAGTGCTGGTCTTTGAAAATCTATCGAAGGCCTCAATCATTGCTCGCAGTGGTCCTTCGAAATCCTTGATACAAAAAATGCGCATTTGAATAACCCATTGTACCTGAGCCCTTGCCAGGTTGTCCTTGAGGAGTAGGGTGTTCGGAGAATTGTCACTTTCATTCCACCATCTTCGGCATTCTAGGCCATTCAACCCCTCGAATGCAATGTTCTATGCTGTGACCTCTCTGAGATACCACAGCCGCCATTTGGGGCCTATGAGTTTTCAGCTTCTTCCTTGTACCTGCGCCTGCAGCCCGAGGTGTATTTCTACTCATGCTTCTAGGGTCTTCGTGGAATCTCTTCCTCCAACTACGTTTGCTTGCTGATTGCATACTTAATGCTTCTTGTTCCAATGAAGTGTAACCGTTTGCCAACTATTGTACAACTGCTTTTTGTCTTTGTCTTCTTCCTTAGCCTTATGCTTAGTCTTCTTAATTCCCTTCGTAACTGTACGGAATGCTTGATGCGTGCCTTGTCTCTATTCTCAACGCCCTTCGGTACTCACTTAGCTTCCGTTTCTTCCTTGTACTCCTTCCGTACGACCTTACTACATGCCCCTTCTTACCTCGTGTAAGCTTCTGCTCTTGTCACCGTATGGTGATAGTATTGTTGAGCACAATCTCTCTCTTTGATGTACGGTACTCAGCCTGCACGCTCAACACGAAATGCCGTATAACACTCTGCCTTAAACTCCGTGCGGTACTTATATGCGTGCCTTGAAATTCCGTATAGTGTCTTGATATGCACGTCTTCAATTGCCGTATGATACTTTTCTCATACACCGTGGCTGCCACATTGTCGTACGACACTTCCTTCGCATGCTGTGGTTACCGTACTGCCGTATGGTCCTCTCCTTACGTGCCTTGGAAGCCGTACATACGACGGACAGGATGTTCGACTTGAATGTCGTACTGTACTCAATGAGTGCGTTTTGAAAAATGCTGTACGGTTTGCTTTTATCCCTTCGCTATCCTTTTTGCCATACGGTGTTCTTTAAACCTTTTCTGCCGTGTGGTCATGTGTTGTGTGCTTTTACTGTGCGGCCGTATGGCCGTACGACACTTTTCTCTCTCTCTTTTTTTTATCTGTCTGATTGCCGTTGATGTGTCTCCAGTCTTTCATGGTAAACCTTCAATTTCAAGCCGTTCACCGGATCGGGAATTTCTTGTGCATCGAGGGTCCACAGCTTCACGAAGCCGTTCGCTGCCACCTCTTGAACCTTGTAGGGGCCTACCCACTTAACTTTGAATTTCCCGGGCTTAATCTCGTTTCGCCCATTGTACTTTAATACTAACTGGCCTGGTGTGAATTGCATTCGGCGAAGGTGCTTGTCGTGCCACAGTTTCCTCCGTTGCTGGGTTGCTTCCGTGGCGCACTATGCCATTGCTCTTTTTTCATCCAGTTTATTCAAGAGTTAAAGTCTTTCCCTCAAACTCTCCATGTCTCCAAGTTTGTTTTCGATAGCTATCCGAAGGCTAGGTACCATGAACTCAGCCGATACTACTGCCTCCTGCTCGTACATCGGCTGGAATGGTGTCTGACCGGCGGTCACCTTGTAGGAAGTCCGGTAGGCCCATAACACAGAGGGCAACTTTTCTTCCCAATCTTCACCTTCAACACCGCATGACTTGTAAATGACTCCGACCAAAATTTTATTGGTTGCCTCCGCTTGGCCATTCGCCCGAGGGTAGTAGGGACTTGACAGTGTATGGAAGATCTTGAATTTCGTGGTCAGGAGTTTAATCACGTGATTGACGAATTGGCCACCCCTATCGCTCGTCAACTGAATTGGAATGCCATATCTCGTTATTATCTGTTCGTAAATGAACTTTGCCGTGCTTACAGTGGAGTTATCAGTCAGTGTGCGCGCCTCTACCCATCTGGTTAAATACTTTGTTGCTACCACAATGTATCGGCAGCGTCGGGCACGATTGGCCTTCAGAGGCCCAACAAAATCCAATCCCCACCTTTCGAATAATTCTTGTGTGTGGGAGGGGTTGAGTGGCATAAAATCTCGTTTGAGGGGTCTCCCGGCGCGCTGGGAAGTGTCACAATCGACTATCCATTCCTTGGCGTCATTGTACAGTGTCGGCCACCATAAGCCGGCCAACAACACCTTCCTGGCCGTGGTATCTGGACCCCGTGTGGCCTCCGGTAGGTCCTTCGTGAGCTTCCTGCAGAACTCTGAACACTTCTTCCATCACGCATCGCCTCAGCACTTGGTCTGGACCCATTTTGTACATCAGTCCATTGATGAGTTGAAAGGTCCTGCTCCTTAGAACCAACTTCCTACGTTCTCCTGGAGGCATGCCTTTCGGAAATCGGGCCGTGGACAAATACTCGCCAATGCTCGTGTACCACTTCGGGAGTACAGCGATATGGAACAAGTGTGCATCTGGGAAATCGTCATTTACTCCCACGGGTGGCTTGCCCAACTTGATTCCAGACAGCTAATCGACAATCACATGGCTACACCCAGGCCGTACTACAATCTTGAAGGTGAATTCTTGAAGTAGGAGGAGCCACTTGCTCACCCTCCCTTGGATAATGGGTTTGTTGACGAGGTACATCAGGGCCTGGTGGTCCACAAAGAAGGTGAACGGCGTCGCCAGTAGATAATGCCTAAACTTCTGGACTGAGTAAATCATTCCCAGAGCCTCCCGTTTCGTGGTACTATAATTCTTCTCTGCGTTTGACAGTAACCGGCTTGCAAAATACATAGGGTGATCAAGCCCATGTCCGCCTTCTTGAGCTAGGGTGGCTCCGATGGCGTAGTTCGATGCATCCACATGGACGTGGAACTCCTTGTCCCAGTTTGGAAATGCTAGGATGGGAGCCGCCAACAGTCTTGTTTTTAGATCATCTAAGGCTTCCCCTTGCTCCTTCGCCCAAACGTATGGCTCCCCCTTCTTCATGAGTTTATCCATCGGGTATGAAACTCGAGAAAAGTTCTTTATGAACCGTTGGTAGTACCCA
Organism: Chamaecyparis obtusa; assembly: GCA_027943335.1. Taxonomy (NCBI): domain Eukaryota; kingdom Viridiplantae; phylum Streptophyta; class Pinopsida; order Cupressales; family Cupressaceae; genus Chamaecyparis; species Chamaecyparis obtusa. Next base: position 930,839 of record BSBK01006159.1, read on the forward strand.
ATGTGGCCCAAGAAGGACTTGATGCCCGTTACGTCACTGGGGGCCTCCATTTCAACTATCACCCGAACCTTGTTGGGGTTCGTCTTTAATCCTTCTTTGCAGACTGTGCCCGAGCAACTTCACTTGTGGCACCATAAATCGACACTTCTTCGGGTTGAGTGCCAGACGAGCTTTCCGACACCGCTCCATGCATTCTCCCAATGCTGCAATGTGTTTGTCTTGGCCACTGAAGATGGACCAGTCGTCCAAAAATGCTTAAAAATTTCCTTTGGACATTTTGTCAAAAATATGGAGGATAATCCTCTGTAAAGTCGCCGGTGCATTGGATAGACTGAAGGGCATCCAATTGTACGCGTACACACCATCCTCTACTACAAAGGTTGTTTTCAACTTATCTTCCTTTGCAATGGATATCTGGTTATATCCCGAGAACCTGTCCATAAAGGAATAAATTTCATGGCCTACCACCTCTTCTAGTATGCTATCCGTGAAAGGAATCGGAAAGGGGTCCTTGATCGTTACTGCATTGAGGCACTTGAAGTCTACGTAGATGCGGATCTGGTTGGCCTCTTTCTTCTGGGAGATCACAATTTGTGAGACCCACTCGCTTGTGTCCACCTGGAAGATGATCCCAGCTTCCAACATCCGCTCGATTTCGGTCTCTACTCGTGCAGCGTAATTTTTGTTCATCCTGTACGGTCTCTTCCGCACCGGTTGGGCTCTAGGAACCAGAGGAATGCGGTGCACGCATAGTTCCGGAGGTACGCCCTTCAGGTCTTTGTAGGTCCAAGCAAACACATCCTTATATTCTGTAAAAATTTTGAAAGCTGCCGTCTTCAATATGGGGCTCCAGTCGTCTCCCATGAGGATGGTTTTGGGATTTTGTTCATCCCTGAGGTTTATTGCCTTCAACTTTGCTTCCTTATACTGGATTGGTTACTCCTTTGAAAACTCCTGGGCGGGGCTTTCTCTCATCCGAGCTTCCCCTTCTCTGTATTCTGTGTATTCCGGAGGGAACTCATTCCGGTTTTCTTCGAACTCGAGTATGTTGCAGGACGGCGGAAATAATTCATAATCACGCACTTGCCAGTGGAATAGACCGTCCATCGAATTTGTATCATCCTCTATTTCAAGTATCCCTTCGGCATTAGGTTCCATGGTTCCTTCCTCTCCATCTATTCTGTCATCTGACTCCGAATTGGAGGAGGATGCCATTTCCGCCTCGACCATCTGCGTGGTGAGGTCTACCACAAACTTCCTTCCCCCCTTTCAAATGCCAGGGTGTTTCTTTTCCAATTGTGATTGGCTCTGGCAGTCACCAGCGACCCCCTTCCTAGGATGGCGTCATACCCCTTCTGCTTGAGGGGGATTACAACAAAGTCGAGGATGAATGGTTGGGTCCCGATAGTTACCTATTGTGCCATTAGCGTGCCAAGGGGTTTGATGCCGTGCTTGTCAGCCCCTAGTAGATTGAAGGTAGGCGGCCACAGCATTGGTTTCCCCAAGCTCTTCCAGGTTTCTTCCAATAGGACGTTCACCCCTGACCCACCGTCAACAATTGTGTTCGTGAGGATGGTACCTAAGATACCCATCTCCACTACTGCAGGGTTCCGCCCATTATTTATTGATATTGTCATGGGATCGGCTGCAGAGCTGCTGGGGATCTCCGTTCATTCAACCATGCTTGTTGGCACGTGATGGCCTAGGAATAGGGCCGTTTTGAGATGCGGCATAGTCTCCAATAGGTCCTTGACCTTTACGGGTACCTCCAGTTGCATCATCTGCCTTAGAATATTTTGTTCGGCCATTGCTCGATGAGAAGTGCCGGTGTCTGTGGGGTCCCTTTGGGCCTGCATACCCTTCTCGATCTCGGCCTTCACTTCGAGCACCCTTTGTTTCTCAGTCAGAGGGTGAGGATACTTGGTCTTTTTGGTCTGTCTGCGTGTGATTGTCAGGACCTTCTCAGTGCCCCCTCGTTCCATGTCCAGGATATTACAGCCGGGTTTCGGACAGTTAGTGTCCTCGTGGTCTCCCGGTCCGCACCATCGACACAGTTTTTGTGGAGCGGTAGCCTCATTCTGACAGTCACGGGCATAATGTCCCCATTGATTACAGCTTCTGCACTGTATCATGGGTCTCCCCTTCGCATCATACTGGACCCGTGGCTTGTTCTCATTATTGCCCCGGCCTCCTCGGCAGTTGTTTTTGTACCCACCGGATGATGTAGCATTTTGTTGTTCGCCGGTCCCGGATGTGGAGGGTTGCTCCTGGGTGTAGAGCACTTGTTGATTTCTTGCCCTTAAGTTGTAGGGACATTCTTTAGTGGAATGTCCCGCAATTTGGCAGATGTCGCAAAAGGCTTTCTTGGGACAAGAACCTTTTGTGTGGCCTGCTTCCTTGCAGTCTCTGCACCACACAGTGTCTTCCTCTGTTTTGCTCGAGCTCCCCTTGGTGGCCTTCAATTCTTTCATCATCCGTTCTAGATCTTTTTGTAGGGCCAACACTTATTAGATTCACCCTCGCTGCTTCCTGTCTCCGATTCATCATCCGAAGACTTAGTCTTTTTGGAGGTCTTACACTCGCTCTCCAAGTCCATTGCACAGTTGTACGCGTTACTGTATGACGTGGGCGGGACAATTTTCATTTTCTTCCGAAGGGAAGCTTTTAGTCCCTCCACGAACCACCTCTTCTTGAGTTCGTCTGCTAGGGCAGACTCCATCTTCCCGATAAGTTCCTTCAGTCGCCGTTTGTAGGCACGGACAGACTCACTCTTCGTTTGCTTGGTATTGTAAATCTCGGCTAGAATCTCATTGTCATCCGTTAACAATTGAAATTCCGTCTGGAATGCTTTTTTCACAATGTCCCATGTCGTCATATTAGTTTTGTCGACATTGAATACCAGTCAATGGCTCCCTCCCTTAATGTTGTAGGGAATTGGCGGATCCATTCATCCTGGTTGGTAACCACATTGGCAGCCCATATGGTCTCACAGGTTCGGCAATGCCGAATCGGACCCTCCTTTGCTTGGCCCGTGAACTTGGGTAATTTTTGTTTACTCACCACCATGGTTGTCTGCGGTGGATTCGGTGCTCTGGCACCTCCTATGCCAGCACTCGTACCCACACTTCCTTGAGTATTGTGTGTATTATGGGTTGGTGGCACTTGTCCTTGCGACAATTGCGTGATTGATGGGACCGTACTATGTGGGGTTCTTGGTTCCAACGGAGGGTTGGCCACGTTCGTGACGCCTTCGGCAGTACCGTCCTCCCCGTCGGTTTGGTTCTCCGCACTTGGTGTACGGGTTAGACCCTCAAATTGATCTCTCTCTCCGTGGAGGAAGAATCTTCTCAACCGTGTCTCCTCGAGTAATTCCTCCCTACTCTGCACTCTTCATTGTTCCGGCGAAGTGAACTCCTCGTCGACCTGTGCACCCTCCGTACCGCTTCCGAGGTTCCCTTCGGGCAACCCTCTGGCAAGCTGGTCTTTGGCAAGTTGCCTTAGCCTATACCGACGTTCACGTTGCTGTGCGGAGATCAGAGCCGTGTGTGTGGCCTCCCCTTCATCATTTGTTACTTTCTTATTTCTATCCTTATTTAAAGTATTGGGCATCAAGACTGAACAAAAAACATTGCCTTTCAATCAAAAGAACACTTATTTTTTATTTATTCATGTTGATTTACAACATTTCCAATTGCATTACAATTGCATTACAATTGTTTGTGTTCCCTTCCCTCTTCCGTTCATACTTCAAAGACCCGTACCGTTGCCATTGCCTTCTTCCTGACGGCGGCGGAGGTGCTCCCGAGCGTGGAATGCACGGAGGATTTCCTGGCGGTGTTCCTCTCGGGCAATTTCCTCCTGGCGAGCGCGTTGTGCCAATGCTGCTTGTGCTAGCAACCGAGGAAGATGGTTCAGCAGTCAATTGGCTGCAGGGTTAGCCCCAATCGCGTCCCACACGGCGCCGGGCGGAACTTCCTCGCTCGTGGCTTCTCGCCGAACGTAGGTTTTGATTGCTAGTTGGAATAAGATTCTAAATTCTCGTGTCTGGATATCTTCCCCTTCGTACAACTCTGTATGGGCATCGTTTGCTTTGGGATTTATCTCACCAACGGGTAAGCCCATTCTGTCCACATGCCATCCGAGTGCGTCTAGGCAGCGGCGCCGGATGTTTACCCTCGTAGGTTAACAGACAGTAATTGCATAGACACAGTCAAATACTCAGCATGTAATACAAGAGGCTATTATATTGATGTAATCATAAGAGTTTCCGTACATAACAATCGTGTCTTCAGCACAGAATAAGTTCATAGATATAACATCCGAAGGGGTGCGAGGCGAACCGTGGCACCCGTGTAATGCCTCCGGACTCCAACCGTCTAACTACCCCAGAATACCCGACAACAATTACAATAGAGATAAAAGATTCACCACTTAATACAACATCAAACATCAGGAGCAGTAATTTGAATAATATATTATGAATTTTGTATCGTTGATAAAAAGAGTCTAATGTGATATCATAATCCATTATGAGAGTTTAATGACAGAAGTTACAAGAACCATATAAGTTATACGAGAATTCATAAGGAAGAATATTATATCTATTAAAGGTAAGGGACTGTGTGTGGTCTATTACATTTATATATATATCATATTCATAATTGTTAATAATAATGCAGAATTATACATGTTTATTTCATACATAAAAATACGTATACATAATACATGATAAATATGTATATATACATAAGAAATCAAGAACTCTTATATTGTATGTTTATAAAGATTAAATCAGAAATATATATATATATATATATATATATATATATATATCTGGCTTATATATATATTTATAGCTATGAAAATTGCATGATCATAAATATAAAATATATACATTGGTTCTAATCAAAGGTCTTAGATTGGAGAATGGAAAATTTTGTATATATGGTATTTATATCTAAGTAATAATGGAACAAAAATATATATATACAGTGTTGGCATTAACCGGTAAGGAATGTAATTGGTACATGGCAAACTGTTTTTGTCATTGATTGGCAAAGAAGTGTTGTCAGTTATGACTAGTAAGGTCCACAGTGTTCAGTCAGGAACCAAGGACAGGTCAGGTACAACTGACAATAATAAGCACGAAGGAAGAATGGTGACACAGTAATAAAGCTCTAACTAATCATCACAGCAACCGGTCACTAAGGAAGATGCAATCGGTAACCGGTAATAAGAACCGAGGAGAGGGTGCAATTGGTACAAAGAGTGGAAGGAATGGTGACAGGTTTGTTAGCAATTTAAGTTGTCATTAGTGTACATTCACAAACACCATGCACCCATAAGGGCTCACCGGTCGCTCACATTGCTTAGAAGACACCGGTAGACAAGGAACAATTTGTATGCACTGGTAGATAAAGAAAACTGAACACACCGATAGACCGATCTAGGTACACAGTACCGGTCTCAACGTGCATACAAAGTTAAATCGGGTATAAGGTTACACCGGTCCAAACTGCCTAAAGATCCGCATTGGATTATGCGGAGCAGTTTAGAGGTAACACCGGATTATACGGGACATCCACTGCTTTGAAGTGGAGTTAGCTTTTTAACAGGAGTTAGCTTTATATCTTCGGATGTTTCGCAAGGTAAACTCTAGATCAGAATGCATAACTTTTTGCTAGTTGCATGATGTTTTGGTGAGTTTACATCCTGGCGGTTCTATGAGTTAAGGGTTTCATTACGGTGAACTCTCATCTAAATATAAGTCATAGGACGCAAATAAAGTTGTTGATTGTGGGTGATTGCATGGGGAAAAGGAGAGACATCTTCTAAGAGAAGAGCTGTAGACACAAAGGTAGTAGAGACCAACAGTCAAGCAACCAGAGAAGAGGTATGATCTAATCAAACATTCAGTGTCATAACAAATCATCATTTCTATTAGTAGTGAAAGCATATTCAAATCCCTTTATTAGGGTGGACCTAATCGGTTCGTTGTAAAAATCCCCTAACAGGGTAACATCTTGTTGATGTTCAAAGTCCTGTAACTAGGCAGCTCCTATCAGGGTTTAGATCTTAACAGATCTCTTGTAAAAAACCCTTAACCGGGTAGCACCTTAACAAGTGCTTTGTAAGCTCCTAACAAGGCGCCTTCATTCTGAAGTAGTGAAGTTGTGAGCTCTGTCTCACCGTGGTTTTTTTCACTTGTAATCAAGGGTTTCCACGTATAAATACCTGTATTGATCTGTGTGATTCTGTTTGTGCTTATGAATGACTATTATATTCTGTTTATCAGTTAAGATTAAGAAGTTTAGAAATAACAAGGTATAACAGCGAGTATTTACTGATTCACCCCCCTCTCAGTAACCGGTAAGTATTAAGAAGTGGTATCAGAGCCAGGTTCCCTCTACTTCAAAGCCTAATAGCTGGAGAGAAAGATCATGGAGGTTTACTGTATCAAAAGCAGCTAGAGGAAGCCAATGATATCATTACATCTCTGGAAAACAGATTGAGGAGATCACTTGCGAAAAGAAAGGAGCTAGTGTTACAACTGAATGAGAGCAATGAAACCATTGATGAACTCTGGGCAAAGTGGATCTGACGAAGCTGAGGAGGCAGTATCTGAACTCATCGAAAAGAATCAGATCTTGACCGATGACATCTCTAATCTCAAAAGAGAACAAGAAGACAATGTCCTGAGGATGACTGAACTAATTGAGAAAAAGAGAAAAGCTGAAGACGAAAGAAATTTGGCAGTCAAGTCTCTGTCAGCCTCTGAGAAAGCAAGGGACCAGGCAGTGGAGGCCGTAGGGGCAAATGAACTTATTATTCTACAACTTGAAGAAGACATGCAGAGTGTCACCCAAGAAAATGCCCACATGCAGAAAGACCGGCATGACAGGAATGAAGCATGCAATAGACTATCTCAAGAATTGCACCAACTAAGGGAGTAGATGAATGAACTTGAAGAGACAAATGAAATACTGAGAAGATACAATGAAAGTTCAACTAAGCTTGATGAGCAACTCAAAGGTCAAAGAAGACACAAAGATCAGACTCGTCTTGGTTTCACCAGTGAAAATGCAAAAAGGAATGGTGAGTCCTCTAGGGCAAAAGCAATCAAGAAGGATAAGATGAAATCGCTGATGCAAAAGGGTAAGAATTTCCCTAACACATCTTACAATCACTATGGGAAATCGAGTCATAAGACTGATAACTATAGGAATGCACCGGTAAAGACCAACAATAGCTACTGCAAGAACTGCTGTAAAAAGGACCACAAGACCAGTGAGTGCTGGTCCAGTCTCACATCTGTGTCCAGCATCAACAAGGGAAGCTTCAGAGGGTACTGCTATGCATGCAATAAATTTGGACACAAAGCACAAGAATGCAGATCCAAGACAATGGCATTTAGATCCCCGAAACCAATACTCACCAAAAGAAGCAAGGACCTGAGCACAGTGAACTGTGTGAACTGTGGATTACACAACTACAATGGCTCTCGCAACAAGTCAACTGACACGAAGAGAATGAACTCATGGAAAGCAATTGGAGTGATTTGCTATCACTGCAACAAAGTAGGACACAAAGCCAAAGAATGCAGAAACCGGTCATCCGGTAACAAGAAGGAACCGGTTAAATTTGAAGAGAAGATCAACAAGGAAGAAAAGACAAAAAACAGTCAAACAGTTTTGGTTCGTAAAAGAATCAAAGATCTCCGCTGAAGAGAAGACAGAGGAAAGATCACCATCTGCTGATGGCGATATTTCTTCAGCAAACTAAACCATGACGGTTTAGAGGGAACTGGTAGATCCACTACTGTTCTCGGTATGACTGATAAGAGTCGGGCTCATTTGGTCTTCAAGATTAACCAGTAAGGCAAGTTTACAATCAACCGGTTGGTAAAACAAAAAAAAGTAGTTAAAGCATTTATTATTGTAGCCGTTTAACAAATAGTTACCGTTTGGTAATTACCGTTATAACCTAACCCTATAAAAGAAAGGGAAATTACTCGCAAGTTTTCACTTTGCTTATTTTGCGATTGAGGAATTCTTGTGCTAAGTATTATTTTCATGTTGTGATCACTGAGAAATCACTATCTGCAAATTACCGGTTAGCAAGAATGGCTTAATCTAGTGAAAAGACCAGCATACAACATCTTGCCTATGCAGAACAGAGAAAACGACATGGCTGGTGCTCTTTCTTCCATACCAAAAGGAGTCCCCTTGACCGAGGATGTTACAATGTTCATTCACGCCAGACAGGAAGAAATCGGAGAAACCTTTATTCAAGGAGAGTATGTGTCGTTATGTGAAGAAGGGAAACTGCTCGACAAATATGCCAATCTGGTATCTTCCGGTCTAATAATTGGTGTGTGCTACCCTGCAATCTTCGGGAGGACCAAGTTAGACTGGTGCTGAGCCCTCTTCATGAACCAAGATTCTGGCTCAACAAAGGTGCATGTCTCGAGATCACCAAAGAGGATCTCCACAGAGTGACTGGGTACAGTGACAAAGGAGAAGCGATAACCGTACGCCCCATCTCCAATTCTATCGTCAACAAGCTGACCAAGTCGAAATTTGATGGTTGACTCATGACTATTAACGACATTGAAGATGGAGTACGTTTTGTGTCCGTTGTTATCGGATATAAAGTCTTTCAGTCAAGCAACCTAAACAACGTACCAGGTGGTGCAATTCATGCTGCGCATCGTATTATGCATGAAAATGTCCTATACGACATTTGTGCAATGCTTCTGAACCAAATCTTTGAAAATATGAAGAAGCTTGGAGTTGTGAAGAAGAAATCTATGAAGTATGGAACCCTTTTGATGTGCCTATACTTCTTCTACTTGGATTTCTTCCTAGGCTTCGGAAAAGTGAATTGGAAAACCGACAAGCCGATCATGCATCAAATCACTGAAATGGATAATAGACAGGGAGACTAGTTAAGCAAGGCTATGACCAAACATTTCGAAGCCTTTCAACTGGAGATGCACGAGAGGGAAATAATTTTGTTGGCAATTGTTGAACATTACAAGGATGAGGTATGTTTTCTGGTCACCACCGACAACTGCATTATTCAAGCAGTTGAACCAAGAGATGCATATGCTCTTGAGCTGGGTTACGAGATCTCAGCCAAAGTCGCTAAGGTATATGCTGAGGCATTAAATGATGCAAATTTGGATCTTGGTGCCAATCGGTTCGGTACATACATTGAAATTCTTCAGAATTTGTCAAAAAGGGCACCGATCAAAATTGTATATAAAAGGACGCCTCCACCAAGAAAGAAACCGGCGACAGAACAGCCCAAAGGCCGAAGGAAGAAAGAAGAACCGACACCCAGCATCCAAGAGGAAGAACAAGAAGAAGACTGAAAATGTATCAAAAGAGGATCCACCTAGACGAGCCAAGCCCACAATTGACGAAATTGTGGAAGGACTGAAGAAGGCTGGAAATTTAGGCCCGGTAAGAAGAAGATATGACTTAAGCAGTGATGAAGACAAGGACAAACTTGAGGAAGTAGTAGCATTCTGCCTCCACAAATTCAATCTTCATCCTGGTGGACTTCGCACTACTCTACCGGAACAACTTCTACAGAATATTGAGGCCGGGTGGAAAGCCTCAGAAGAAAGAGAAAAGGAGAGGATACGGGCTCTACTGGAGGTTCAAAATCACCTTACTCTGGACGAGGCAGCAGAACAGGCTGAATTGCATCAGAAAACTTTTGCAACTATAAGAAGGATAGGCCTAGTGCTTATTGGAGAAATTGAGAAGGTACACAATGAAGAAGTCACACTATGGACCAAACTTCTTTAGACCCAGCAACAAGTAGAACAGAAAGCAGCACAAAAAAAACAGCTAAACTGGCACTTGACATCGGTAAAGGGAAAGGAGTACTTGGAGAAGAAGCACGGGTACTAGTAGACTTAACCAAGGAACAAGCAACGAATCCAACGGTTTTCATCTCACCAAGCAAAGGTAACTTTCAACCTATGCATGTTGATGATTTAATAACTGAGGTTATGGACTTTGGGGAAGTGGACAATGCAGCCAAATTGTATAGCGTACTAAATGAAGAAGACAAACAAAAGCTGATTGTCGAGATCGTAGAGACCTTCATGGATTATAATAGGACGCCAAGGTACTATAGGTCCAAGTTCCCACCGGAACTAAACAACAGGCTACAAGAAAAATGGGAGACCGGTCTAGGTATGAACACCAAAATCACTAGAGACACACTACTTAAGGTCCGACCAGGTTTTAGTGAAGAAAGAATAAAGCTTCTACTAGAAGAAGCATCCATGAACCTAAAAACATTTGAGAGAGTTGCAGAGATATTGAATGGATATGAGAATAAAGTCTACAAAGACACTCTAGACTACTGGAACAATTACGACTTCACGGCATTAGAGAAATATGGTCCTCAGGATCAAAACAGACTAGCGCAAACACCAAAGGAGGGACACATCGCTAGAGAAGGATCTTCTGCCAAAAAGGAAAAAGTTCAAACAGAGGAGCTTCTAACTAATTAACAAACAAATGTTGGACAAGAAGCAGAAATCAATATACCCTTCGGGGAAGTTAATACAGTTGAGGAGAAGCAGCAAAAAGAAGACCCACTGGGAGAACAACAACAAAATATTGAAGGTAGTAAGCCATCGGAAGAAGAAGTCCAATCAGAAAGCAGAGCTCATCAAGTAATGGAAGACAATAAGGGGAAAGTAGAAGAGATCCCTGTCCACACAGAGCAACTAAGACCAGAGCAAGAGCATGGTCAACAAGAACATAGAGACATTCCAAGCTCATCATCAAAAAGGAAACTATCATTTGCCAAGAAAAAGGAAGCCAAGAAAAGTAAAGTCACCGAAATAGTGGTAGACATCAGCAAGATGTCAACAAGGCAGCTCAAAGAGTTGACCAAGAGGAAATAGGACATGGTCCTGACTATAGTAAAGAACACCCTGTGCAACTTTGTACTAGATGCAAATGTTGATGAAGATGAACCAGTCATCGATAAACTAGAGGTACTTACACAAGCAATTGGTGAGGATTTAACAGATCCAGAAACAATGGCCATTGACCACTATGAGAAGAAAAGAGTGGAGATTCTCCACAAACAGGTTGAAGAAATCAAGGTCAATGTGACAACCAACCTAAAAGTGTTGCAGCAGGAACTGCAAGTGGCAAATAGTCTGATGACAAGAACATCAAATTTTGATACATTCTTGCAAGATCTATCAGAGAAAACAGCAAAGGCCTCAAAGGAGATTAGAGCCTTGTCCTCTCAGTTTGATATTAAGAACAAAACTGCAACTACTTATAGTAGAGAAATGACAGGTTTTAACATTGGGGAAAATTGCTGAAGAAGAGAATAAGAGAATTCAAGATATAATTGGATTTCAGATGTTTCTGGCACCAACATTTGACATCATGCAGCAAACATCAACTTCTATGGAGATTTTAATAAATGAACCAGACTATAAAACCGTGGAAGACATGGAGAACATAATTGTTTCTCTCAAAGCAGCCCAGAAGAATATTTAATATGTAATCGGTCAATGGGCACCATTTTTACAATCTGCTAAGACTATCTACAAGGATATCTTCAACCAACTCCAAATGTAAAATTCCTCAAAGTAGCTATATCTTTTGTCCTTTGGAGGCCAAAAGGGGAAGAAGAGCAAACCAGAGAATGAATAGGAACAAAAGGAAGAAGAAGAGCAGAACAGGAACAAAGAAAGAGAGGAACAATAGAATGAACAGGAACAGAAGAAAGAAGAAGAGCAGAATAGGAACAAAGAAAGAGAGGAACGAAGCAGAACAGCCACCAGAACACTCAAACAGGGGAAGTGCGGAACAAGGGAAGTGTTCTACAGACAACAGAGCAGTCTACCAAGAACAAGGTATAAAAATCAATTGTCACAAGTAAGTGCGAATGGTTTTTGTGTATGGTTTTGCCACCAATGACAAAGGAGAAGATTGTTAGCAATTTATGTTGTCATTAGTGTACATTCACAAACACCATGCACCGGTAAGGGCTCACCGGTCACTCACATTGCTTAGAAGACACCGGTAGACAAGGAGCAGTTTGTATGCACTGGTAGATAAAGAAAACTGAACACACCGGTAGATCGATCTAGGTACACAGTACCGGTCTCAGTGTGCATACAAAGTTAAACCAGGTATAAGGTTACACTGGTCCAAACTGCCTAAAGATCCGCACTGGATTATGCGGAGCAGTTTAGAGGTAACTCCGGATTATACGGGACATCCACTGCTCTGAAGTGGAGTTAACTTTTTAACAGGAGTTAGCTTTATTTCTTCGGATGTTTCGCAAGGTAAACTCCAGATCAAAACGCATAGCTTTTTGCTAGTTGCATGATGTTTTGGTGTGTTTACACCCTGATGGTTCTATGAGTTAAGGGTTTCATTACGGTGAACTCTCATATAAATATAAGTCATAGGACGCAAAGAAAGTTGTTGTTGATTGTGGGTGATTGCATGGGGAAAAGGAGAGACATCTTCTAAGAGAAGAGTTGCAGACATAGAGGTAGCAGAGATCAACAGTTAGGCAACCAGAGAAGAGGTATGATCTAATCAGACATTCAGTGTCATAACACATTATCATTTCTATTAGTAGTTAAAGCATATTCAATTCCCTTTATTAGGGTGGACCTAATTGGTTCGTTGTAAAAATCCCCTAATAGGGTAACATCTTGTTGATGTTCAAAGTCCTGTAACCAGGCAGCTCCTAATTGGGTTTAGATCTTAACAGATCTCTTGTAAAAAACTCTTAACCGGGTAGCACCTTAACAAGTGCTTTGTAAGCTCCTAACAGGGCGCCTTCATTCTGAAGTAGTGAAGTTCCGAGCTCTGTCTAACTGTGGTTTTTTTCCCTTGTAATCAAGGGTTTCCACGTATAAATACCTGTATTGATTTGTGTGATTCTGTTTGTGCTTATGAATGACTGTTATATTCTGTTTATCAGTAACGATTCTGAAGTTTAGAACTAACAAGGTATAACAATGAGTATTTACTGATTCAACCCCCCCTCTCAGTAACCGGTAAGTATTAACAAGGTTAAGGTTCTTACCTGTGCACAAGCTAAGGTTTCAAACCGATCAGTGAAGATTTCATCACGACTGATGAACTGGGGAAAGTCACAGTCGTCACAGTCGACAAACAGTTGTTTGACTCTTTGACTGGGATTTGTATTAAATCCCTTAACCGAGTGACGTCTATTTAGGTGTTCTAAGTCCTGTAACCAAGCAGGTTCTAACAAGCCTTATTTTCTAAAATCCCTTAACCGGGTCGCATCTTACAGTGCATTTGTAATCCTTTAACGGGGAAGGCTCCTTACAGGGCGCACTTTAGAAAAGTGCAAAATTTGTGAGGTTTCCTCACACCATGGTTTTCTCCCGATTTTGGTTTCCATGTGATAAATCTGGTGTTGTTTACTATTGGTTTGTTTGTTTTCTATTTCTGTGATAGAATCTATTATGCTTACAGTCTTGGCTAGAATATATCAGATTTAGTACTAAAATTTTAGTGGGTGCTGATTCACCCCTCCCCTGTTAGCACCGGTTAGGACCTTTAATTTGTATCAGAGCCAAGTTCCTTTTCTAAGCTGCTTAACTGCAACAGGGAATAGTTCCAATGATGTAAGGAGCCTGCCTGACTCCTTCTGAATTTAATTATTTGTCTCTATTTGAAATATTTGCAACTCTTGTTCAAGACTTGTAATTGCAAATTTAAATTAAAAACTTCCACCAATTTCTTATATCGAAACTAGAACAATTAAATATCTCTGAAAGATCTTTAATTTTATTTAACCTCAAAATAAACATCACATAAAAAATAGTCTATTCATCAAAAGATAAGCACCCGGTCATCCACGTGTGCTTGCAACCAGTAATATTTCCCACAAAGAAAATCCACACAGCCGAAGAAAAATAATCCGCCAACATTTGGAAATACATGCGGCTGCCTTGTTAAACACGTGCCAGGCAGGAGAATTAACGCAGGACTGAGCAGTGTTGAAACAGCTCTGTATTTGCAGTCACGTGTGTTGCAGCAGAGGTAACGCAACATTCTTAGGACTCACACAGCTAGTTTGGACACCACATAGCACTCACAATTGAGTGTTATTATATTGCAGCAAACCCTCGACGCCTAACCAGTAAATCACAGCTAGGAGACCAATTACGACTACTTGTCTTTGGTGATTCAGTCACCACTTTCGCATGTGTGGTGCCAACAAGAATTTACAATCAATTTCTCAATTGTAACACCAGCAAATAAGACACAACAGATTTCTCAATCAAAAAACAAGCCTCAGCAAGAAGACAAGTCAAACCCCAGGAGAATTAATTGATTTGCCTGTAGAATTACTTGTCATAAATCCAGTATACCTCAGCACTGAATTATGATCTCAGTTACAGCTGGAAAATTCACCATCAATCTGTAATGGCTCAAATTGCTAGAAGAGGAATCAGTCCTCAAAACCCTAGCTGGGTTGTCTCTCAGGAACTTCAATAAAATCATAATTCAACAATGAATGATTTTCCTTTCACAAAGCATTGCTTTTATAATTAAAAAGTGTCTTGTCTCCCATTCTTTTCATTTAAAACACTTTTTATACTTAGGCACATATTGAATAATATAATTTATTAATTCATTTGGCTCCAAAAATGACTTTTTCGCCAATATCATGAAATTATGACACACAAGGTCCCTATTTCTTGTGCCCAAGATTTAAAACTTTTCACCTAGTAAATCACAGCCAGGAGACCAATTACGACTACTCGTCTTTGGTGATTCAGTCACCACTTTCGCATGTGTGATGCCAACAAGAATTTACAGTCAATTTCTCAATTGTAACACCAGCAAATAAGACAACAGATTTCTCAATCAAAGAACAAGCCTTAGCAAGAAGACAAGTCAAACCCCAGGAGAATTAATTGATTTTCCTATAGAATTACTTCTCATAAATCCATTATACCTCAGCACTGAATTATGATCTCAGTTACAACTGCAAAATTCACCATCAATCTGTAATGGCTCAAATTGCAGAAGAGGAATCAGTCCTCAAAACGCTAGCTGGGTTGTCTCTCAGGAACTTCAATAAAATCATAATTCAACAATGAATGATTTTCCTTTCACAAAGCATTGCTTTTATAATTAAAAAGTGTCTTCTCTCGCATACTTTTCACTTAAAACACTTTTTATACTTAGGCACATATTGAATAATATAATTTATTAATTCATTTGGCTCCAAAAATGACGTTTTCGCCAATATCATGAAATTATGACACACAAGGTCCCTGTTTCTTGTGCCCAAGATTTAAAACTTTTCATCTTGGTTCCAACGAGCTATAACACTAAGGTATCCAGCATATAATACCAACAAAAATGGCAACCTTAGCAAATTTAATTAAATAATAATAATAAACCACTCGTCTTGCGAAAAGAATTGAAGAAGCATTTGAATCGAAATCTGTCTGCATAGGATTGATCCAGATGATGAAAGATGATAAATGAACTTGACGGGGCGACTTACTAAAAATAGACGTTCTCTCCAGGATTCTTGGAGCCCAAACCGGAAGCTAGAAATAAAAACCGAGAGGATCATTCAACTCCTCTAACTCATCAAAGCTCATCAGAACTTTCCATTAACTTACTATAAATAGTAAGTTCACACCAAAGACCCTCTAAACACCTCGCCAGACCACGAGGATAACAATAATGACTTGACACCATCAGATCAATGACCTGCAAAAAATGGGGACATTACAGTCCTTCCCCAAGATTGCTTGTCCCCAAGCAATCACCGGAACAAGAAACATCACAATCCACCTGGATCCCACAGAAAAGAGTATACTGTGCCACTGACATCAACTGTAAGCTTCTGTAACATCACCCAAAATACAAATCGGATAACTCTGTAAAGAGACCCAAAACAACCACTCACCCAAACTCCTGTACTGAATCTGTCTTTGCCCGGATCCTGAAAGAAGTGAACTTCAGGAGTATCAAAAACCAAGATGTATGGGAGACTCAGATCCCATACACACTAAACTCCCCTTGTGCTCCCAACTGACCTGTATTGAGTGTGTAGACCATTTGCACAACAGTGATGAATACCACTAAACAAAGCTTTACCAATTGTCGGATATCCACACATTCCATAATCTCTGTAGTCACCATAACTCTGCAAGTCACCTGCTACTGACTTGCAGCCAAAACTCCCATTAACTACTGATGGCGAGAACCCATCCGATAATGGATGATAAGGACTAGGAGCCAAACTACTTTTGCGAGAGATGAAATCTTCTACCTGTGGGTCAAAAAACAAATGACGAACACACCCCACCGTATACAACCGGTCGGAAACCCAAATCTCTGTCAATAGCTCATCATTACCAAACTGGGGCTCATGAGATGGCTGCAATCTCTGACTCTGCATAACTGTAGGCTGGGTAGGCCCCTGAGCAACTCTCTCAACAAACCCAACCTCGAAATCCCTGTGGGAAGCATTGTAGATAGAGTCTCCACAATCTTCCCTACCAACCTCCGAATAGCACAAGAGCCTCGGATGAGAGTACCCTCAGACACTCTATAAGAATCCTGTCGCACATCTGCACTCTCAAGTAAATATTCTGTAAATGACTCGGTGCAATAGAAATTATACGTGGAAGCGTCAACTTGCTCCCCCGCAATCCACAACTGATCTCTCTGAAAATGTGGCACAACCAACTGTCCCGTGCTATCAGCCATATGAGATGATGAAATAGATTCACTTCCAGCAAAAGGAAGCAAATCAACTTGAGAGCTTGACTCCACTGGTACTCTTACCTCATCCATACCAAGTGCTCCCATATCCTGAATATGTGTGTCTGCCACATCATAATGTTCCTCATCACCAACCGTAGGAGCAAACTCACCACCAACCACCTCGATGTGCAATTGAACTGGGTCCGAGGCTGGTGTGGACCGTAAATGCTCCAACTTCACGGTCACCTCTAACTGAATCTGCGACTCTTGAAGAGCCCGCCGAGTGTCCTCTAAAACCTCAGTAGTCGCTGTGAGCTCCTGGGTAAGCTCACTCACCTCCTCCTCTTTGTCCTTCAGTGCCTTATAAGCTGTACTCCCCCACTCAACTAGGTGATCTCGGTTGGCTACCATTTGTAAGTAGTTTTGTCTCAAATTCTTGACAGCCTGATGCAAAGAATGAATCTCTGTCAATGAAAGGTAACCACCGCTGGACTCATCTGTCATAGGAGCACCCCAACCATAAATAGCTAACAACTGACGAGCGGCATCAAAATGCTCGAGAGTAGAAGTAATATCTCTCTCATCAACTCGCAACTGGCTAGTCACATGATGACTCTGCACAACGGGCCTCCTATGAACAACCTCAAACGCACTGTCTACACTATGAGAGGAAGCTGTACCCAACAAACTCCCCTCAAGATCACTGTCTCTCGGTGTACTTTCATCAGAGTATACATCTACAAACTGAGTACCCGCATCGGACACGTCCTCATCTAACCCCAGGGAAGCTGATGCTGAATCAGACTCAACACAATCTTCAATTCCCTCGTCCTCTGCAACCATTTGACAGTCCAGATCCCGAGACACATCCTCATGAGTTACCGAAGAAGTAACCCCGTCTCTAATAGTGGAAGCCTTGGCTGTAACAAACTCCTGCCACTCATAAGCTTCCATGTCCTCATTTGTGAGTCCTTGTAACACAGAATCTTGGAACCCACCATCACCATATGACAATGCTGAATCTACATCCAAATTCAAATATAGAAAGCCAGAAACACTACAACACTTATCGTCCTCGCTCTTAGCATTGGAGATAGTTGCAATGCTAGTGTCCACATCATCTATCCGCATCTCCTCTACTAACTCTGGCTGCTAACATGACTCAATGTCGTCATGTGAATCAACTATACAGTGGCATGAAACTACGTCGCCCAAATCAATTGCAACACTCCCATCCTGAGTGTCATCACTAGAAAGCTCCATGCACACATTCTCAACACAGGAAGAAACCACTGCCTCCTATACTGATCCCACAGTGCGACTGCTATCATAAATCTTTGAGCTGTCAGAGCTCATACGCTCCTCACAATCATCACCCAACATCTCACGGGGGGTGTCATCTCCAATGCAACTCACAGCATCCTCAAAAGTGTCATCAGATGTGTCTATACTATCAGCTCCCACATCTCCTGCTGAAATCTCATCTGCGAACACGTGTCTCTGCACACATGACTCAACGTCAAGCTGTGCACCAATAATGCTAGAGCACAAACTGTCATCAACTGACCCGTTGTAATGCCCAGATCACCAACCTCATCGTTGGGAGACTCCGTACATGCCTCGGTCCTATCTGAGGAAGCAACTGCCTCCTGAACTGGAGCAACACTACTACAGCTGACATAAACATCTGCAATAATAACTCCCTCCATGAAAGAGTTTGAACACTCAGTGATAACTGTAACATCAGCTGCCTCTGTACAATTCGTAGTGACTGCTCTAGGAGCCTCAACCCGGTGATGCTCAGCACTACTGTCATCCAATGGCACTGAAACATCCACTGGTTCCGGTGCAATAAATCCATCATCAGCACTGCGAATGAGAATAGCAGATGCTGAACTAGATGTAGGAACATCAGCATCACAAACAACTGTAGGAGAAAACTCTAGCCTTCTCCTTTGCAAACTCAATGTCAGCCTTCTAAAGGCAGAGACCATATATCTCGCTGCCCTATCTACTGTAACTGGATCCAACAAATTCTGTACCAATCTTTGTTGATGCAGTCTAAGTCTCTCCATGCTTTCTACTAAAGCATTTAATTCCGCTGTATTTCCCTTACTGCTATGACGACTTCCGAAACTGGATCTCCTGTATTTATCCACAGCTAGGAAAAATTGAAGTGTTGGTCACTTTTAAAATATTTCAGAAAATAAATGAATCTAGACCCCACAAGATGGCCGGAAAAATGCTCTGATACCACTGTAAGGAGCCTAGCTGGCTCCTTTTGAATTTAATTATTTTTCTCTATTTGAAATATTTGCAACTCTTGTTCAAGACTTGTAATTGCAAATTTAAATTAAAAACTTCCACCAATTTCATATATCGAAACTAGAACAATTAAATATCTCTGAAAGATCTTTAATTTTATTTAACCTCAAAATAAACGTCACATAAAAAACAATCTATTCATCAAAAGATAAGCACCTGGTCATCCACGCGTGCTTGCAACCAGTAATATTTCCCACAAAGAAAATCGACACAGCCCAAGAAAAATAATCCGCCAACACCTAGAAGTACATGCGGCTGCCTTGTTAAAGACGTTCTAGGCAGGAGAATTAACGCAGACTGAGCAGTGTTGAAACAACTCTCTATTTGCAGTCACGTGTGTTGCAGCAGAGGTAATGCAGCATTCTCAGGCCTCACGCAGCTAGTTTGGACACCACACAACACTCACAATTGAGTGTTATTATATTGCAGCAAACCCTCGACGCCTAACCAGTAAATCGCAGCCAGGAGACCAATTGCAACTGCTTGTCTTTGGTGATTCAGTCACCACTTTCGCATGTGTGATGCCAACAAGAATTTATTGTCAATTTCTCAATTTTAACATCAGCAAATAAGACACAACAGATTTCTCAATCAAAAAACAAGCCTCAGCAAGAAGACAAATCAAACCCCAGGAGAATTAATTGATTTGCCTGTAGAATTAGTTCTCATAAATTCAGTATACCTTAGCACTGAATTATGATCTCAGTTACAGCTGCAAAATTCACCACCAATCTGTAATGGCTCACATTGCCAGAATTGGAATTAGTCCTCAAAACCCTTGCTGGGTTGTCTCTCTCACGAACTTCAATAAAATTATAATTCAACAATGAATGATTTTCCTTTCACAAAGCATTGCTTTTATAATTAAAAAGTGTCTTCTCTCCCACACTTTTCACTTAAAACACTTTTTATACTTAGGCACATATTGAATAATATAATTTATTAATTCATTTGGCTCCAAAAAAGGCCTTTTCACCAATATCATGAAATTATGACACGTAAGGTCCCTGTTTGTTGTGCCCAAGATTTAAAACTTTTCATCCTGGCTCCAACGAGCTATAACACTAAGGTATCCAACATATAATACCAACAAAAATGGCAACCTTAGCATATTTAATTAAATAATAATGATAAACCACCCGTTTTGCGAAAACAATTGAAGAAGTGTCCGAATCGAAATCTGTCTGCACAAGATTGATCCAGATGATGAAAGATGATAAATGAAAATCGAGAGCATCATTCAACTCCTCTAACTCATCTGAGCTCATCAGAACTTTCCATTGACTTACTATAAATAGTAAGTTCACACCAAAGACCCTCTAAATACCTCGCCAGACCACGAGGATCACAATAATGACCTGGCACCATTAGATCAATGACCTGCAAAAAATGGGGACATTACAAATGATGAGGAAACAATGACGAAAGTTTTCCAAGGAAAACTTCGCCTTATGGTGCAGTAGAATGAAGTTGTACATGGAAACAACCGGAGATCAATACTAGAATCATGTAATCAATGATAACACTAAACCCACCGGTACCTTGACGCCTGATCAACAAAAGATTAGCACAAAACACAGGTGCAATGGATATGATAGCAAGTACGCTACCTGATCATGTATATGCAGAGATTGAAAATTTGGCTACTGCTTGCAAGATGTTGGTTAAGCTACAAACTGTGTATGCTGGTGACCCACATGTTCAAAGAGCAGAGGTAGAAAGCCTCAGAGGCAAATATGATGATATGAGGATTAATGAAGGAGAGGATATTGAGCATTACAACAATAGAATCAAAGAAGTGATGAACTCCATCAAAAGCGCTGGAGGAACACTGAGTTAGGTAGATGTGATAAACAAAATACTGAGAACGCTCAGCTCACAATATGCTATCAAAATCTCAACTATACAGGAGCTCAGATCAGTGACCACGTCTCAAGTCACTCTTGACTCCCTAATCGGTAAGTTGACTGCATTTGAATTGAGTAATTTTGATAACAACTTACCCATGCTAGAAGCTGCTTTTAAGTCCTCTGTTAATACGTCGTCTACCAAAAAATGAAGAGAAACTGGTAATAGTTCTACCGGTAAGGTTGGAAGTCTTGTTGAAAATCTACTCTCTGAAGAGATGAAGCAAGATGAGTTTGAAGCTCTCATTGCAAGAAGATTTCCAAGAGGAAAAGGGAAGTATAAAGGTAAACTTCCACTAGAAGGCTTTTCTTGCAATAAGATACGACACATTGCTGCAAGATGTCCAGATAATGAAAATAAAGGGAAAACCAACCGATTCAAGAACAAAGCAAATAAGGAATGCTACCTTGCTGAAGGAGTCACAGACAATGAATCTAAAGATTCTGAGGATGAAGAAATTGCCTTTGTTGCAATGAAAGAAGAAAGCCAAGTGATAAGTGAGATGACACTTATCTCAAGATCTCATCAGCATGATGACTGGATCATTGATAGTGGATGCAGTCACCACATGACTGGTGATAAGAACAAGTTCATCAGCTTAAAGCTCAATGATTGTGGATCGGTAACCTTTGGTAATTATTCTCCCCGTGCTATCAAAGGTAAAGGCTCAATTGCAGTTGGCAATGAAGCTGTATGCGAGGATGTGTATTGGTTGGAAGGACTCATGTACAATCTAATGAGTGTAGCTCAATTGAATAACAAGGGATACTTGTTGGAGTTCGGGCAAGGTTCTTGTGTTGTCAGGAACCAATTAGGAGCTCATGTTTCTACCGGTAGACAGAGTAAAGGGAACCTGTTCTATTTAGACTCAATGGAGGGAGCTTGCCTCATAGCATCAGTAAAAGGAGAAACAAATAAAATCCGTCTTGTAACCAAAGAGGACAACAGTTGGCTATGGCATAAGAGGCTTTGCCACATAAACTTTGACATCATTGTCAAAGTAAGAAAGAAGTCAGTCAGAGGGCTTCTTGAGATTACAAAATCTGACAGAGGTATTTGTAAGGATTTTTAGTTAGGAAAATTGACAGGAACAAGTTTTAGTAGTAAATCCTTTTCTATTGAAAAAGTTCTGGATCTTTTACACACAGACCTATGTGGACCTTTTAGGACAAAGAGCTTCTAAGGAGACAAGTACTACATGCTCTTTGTGGATGATTTTTCAAGAATGATGTGGACACTCTTTCTTAGAGGAAAATATGAGGCCTTTCACATGTTCAAGATCTATAAGGCTCGAGTGGACAAGGAAACCGATAAAAGCTTGAAGTGTCTTAGTTCAGACAGAGGAGGTGAATATACCTCTCAAGAGTTCACTCACTATTGTGAGGAATAGGGGATAATGAGGCAGTTATTAGCACCGAGAACCCCGCAACAAAATGGAGTCACTGAAAGGAGAAATAGGACTTTGATTGACTGCGCAAGAACTCTTATGATTCAGAAGGATCTTCCCCAGTACTTTTGGAGAGAAGCAATCAGCACAACGGTATATACATTGAATCGAGTTCAAGTAAAGAAAGGAACCGGTATGACTCCCTATGAGTTGTGGTTTGGTCACACTCCTAGTGTAGGCTATTTCAGAATTTTTGGCAGCAACTGTTACATAAAAATAGATGTTTACTCTAGTAAGTTTGAGCCAAAAAGTGATGTGGGCATGTTTATGGGTTATTCCACCAAAAGCAAAGCCTACCGGTGTCTGAATAAGAGGACAGAAAAAATAGTTGAAAGCATTAATGTAAAAATAGATGAATATTTAGAAGCAAAGGAGAAGATCAACAATGATAAATCAGACAGTCACCAAGAACATGATGCTGAGAATCATTTGGACTTTAATGAAATGATTGCTGCTGATGAAGAAGTGTAGGTAAACAAACCCTTGGAGCAGGGTAATGTACTTGAGAACATAAGACCAACTCAATATGATGAACAAGAAAGTGTTTATGATTGTGCTGGATATATTGCTCAACTGGAAGATATAGACCAGGAACATCAACCGGTTCTGCCAAGGTACATCGCATATCAGTCCATTGATAACATTATTGGTGACAAGCATGCAAATATTTTGGCCAGTAGAAAGGCAAAGGAAAGTATCTGCTTACTTTCAAATATGGAGCCCAAAACCACCAGAGAGGCTTTGGAGGATGAAAACTAGGTCAAGGCAATGGAAGAGATTGAGCAAATTGAGAAGAATGAAACATGGATTCTTGTTCCTAGACCATAGGACAAGAATGTCATTGGGACCAAGTGGGTCTACAGAAACAAATTAAATGGAGAAGGAAAGGTGATAAGGAACAAAGCAAGATTAGTCTGCAAAGGATATGCACAGGAGGCAGGACTAGACTATGGTGAAACTTTTGCACCTGTGGCCAGACTACAGGGAGTGAGAATCCTACTTGCTTATGCTACTCATAAAAAGTTCAAAGTATACTAGATGGATGTAAAGTTTGCATTCCTGAATGGTATATTGGAGGAGGAAGTTTACATAGAACAATCGGAAGACTTCTCATCGACAAAGAAGAGTGGTATGGTCTGTAAATTGAAAAAGGCACTTTATGGGCTAAAACAAGCCCCAAGGGCCTGGTATGAAAGGTTACACTCATACCTTGTGACCATAGGATTCACATGAACAAGAGATAACATGTATCTAAAAACTGGAAAAGATGGGAACTTGATTGTTGAGATATTTGTGGACGATATTATTTTTGGAGGAGATGACAAAATGAGCAAAGACTTTGCTGAGGAGATGAAGAAGGAATTTGAAATGTCCATGATTGGAGCTATAAAGTTCTTCATTGGATTGCAAGTCCATCAACTCAAAGAAGATATTTTTATTTCTTAGTCCAAGTATGTCAAATAAATTCTTAAATCCTTTGGGCTAGAAGAATCCAGATCGATTGGCACACCAATGATAACTAACCTCAAGCTATCAAAGGAAGATGATGCACAAGAAGTAAATGAGACATTGTATTAGTTTATGATTGTAATGTTATAGTATGCAGTGCATAGTAGACCTGACATTGCACATGCAGTACGCATTGTAGCAAGATTCTCTGCTAATCCAAGAGAGACACAGTTAATAGCAGTGAAGAGAATTTTCAAATACCTAAAAGGCACTGAGGAGTATGGCCTATGGTTTCCTCACAAGGGAGGTTTCCAAATAAAGGTATTTATTGATGCAGATTAGGCTTGTAATATTGATGACAGAAAGAGCACAAGTGGAGGTGCATTCTTTCTTGGAGAAAGGATTGTTTCATGGACAAGTAAGAAACAAAACTGCATTTCACAGTCCACAACAGAAGCTGAGTATGTTGTTGCTGCAATCAATTGCACACAGGTTTTCTGGATCAAATAGATATTGGTACGAATCCAAGAACAGATATTTGAACTGATTGCAATTTAGTGTGACAGTACAAGTGCAATAAATATATTTAAAAATCCTGTCATGCACTCCAAAATAAAGCACATTGCTATAAAGTATCACTATCTAAGAGATCAGGTGCAAAATAAAGAAGTAAGATTGGAATATGTTCCAACAAAAGAACATGTTGCTGACATATTCACAAAGTCTTTACTGAAGAATACCTTGGGGTATCTCAGAGGTAAATTAGGGGTAGTGCCCCTTCCTGTTCTTCAGTAATAAGACCAAGATGTTCATTAATCCATTGTGATTCAACAGAGTTTTCAGCCTCATCTCAACAAGATTGGTGACAAAGGATGTCTGATCGAAGGGGGAGTAGGCTTCATAAAGGTGGTCATCTGACTAGCCTTTGGCATTACTGTCAAAGGGGGAGATTATGACCTGTGGAGAGCCGGTAATGTTGTGGAGACACGGTAATTTTTTGCCATCAATGCCAAAGGGGGAGATTGTTGGCATTAACCGGTAAGGAATGTAATCGATACATGGCAAATTGGTTTTGTCATTGATTGGCAAAGAAGTGTTGTTACTTATGACTAGGAAGGTCCACAGTGTTGTTCAATCAAGAACCAAGGACAAGTTAGGTACAATTGACAATAATAAGCACGCAGGAAGACCGGTGACACAGTAATAAAGCTCTAACTAATCATCAGAGCAACCGATCACCAAGGAAGATGCAATCGGTAACCGACGAGAGGATGCAACCGGTACAGCCAGTGGAAGGGATGGTGACAGGTTGAGGTTCTTACCTGTGCACAACCTAAGGTTTTAAATTGATTAGTGAAGATTTCATCACGACTGATGAACCGGGGAAAGTCAAAGTACATTCAACAAACAATTGTTTGACTCTTTGACCGGGATTTGTTGCACAATATCCGGAAGACTTTGTGTTATCAAGATGATCGATGCAAGACACAATTGGGGTTTTAATGCCGGAGTTTGTGGCATTAGAACATGTAAAAATCTCTAGTAAAGGAAAGCTTGTGGCACACATCTGTCTTTTCCTTTATAAAGCATAAAAACCACATGGCATGCATCGAATGTTTCCTCAATGAACTGAGACTCCACTGGGTGATGGATCCGAAGGTGATCTATAAACAGGTCGTGCATGTAAAAAGCAGAAAGGGCAAGAAGTCTATATATTCCTCTGTTTGTGAAGAATGTTGTTTGCCTTCATTCTGCCAAAGAAAAGAGTGAACCTATAAGCTGAAAGAAGCTACAAAAAGGTGAAGAGAAGAAGAGTGTGCAAGGAAGCACAATAGCCAAGGAGAACATACCTGCAGTGACCGGTGATGATTCTCAATTGAAGAAGAATAGCGATCTTATCGGGCTCAGCAAAGGCATTCTCAAAAGATCAAAATCTCTACTGCTCTCTGACAATTGCAATAGCAAAATCCCAGTATTTTGGGTGGACATTAACAGGTCCCTTGTATTAAATCCCTTAACCGGGTGACGTCTGTTTAGGTGTTCTAAGTCCTCTAACCAGGCAGGTTCTAACAAGCTTTATTTTCTAAAATCCCTTAACCGAGTCGCATCTAACAATGCATTTGTAATCCTTTAACAAGGAAGGCTCCTTACAGGGCGCACTTTAGAAGAGTGCAAAATTTGTGAGGTTTCCTCACACTGTGTTTTTCTCCCGATTTGGGTTTTCATGTGATAAATTTGGTGTTGTTTACGATTGGTTTGTTTTTTTGCTATTTTTGTGATAGAATCTATTCTGCTTACAGTCTTGGCTAGAATATATCAGATTTAGTACTAAAATTTTAGTGGGTGTTGATTCACCCCTCCCCTCTCAGCACCGGTTGGGACCTTCATACAGATTATTATATATATTACATTGAATCTCATATATCAATAATAGACATCTAAAATACAAAAGATAATATAAGAATTATATAGATATCAAATATATATATTAAAAATTATATCTATATACATATGCAGAATATATGCAAATAATATATATATAATACGTGTGTATATATATGTAAATATGCATTTATATGTATGCATGCATATTAATACATATGCCTGTATTTTCTATAATTAAATAGACTGTTTGATTGTATAGAATAAATAGATCTTATACAGATCATATGAATTCATTTATCCCTCTAAAGCATCTTGAGTGAGAAGGTTGTGGATGGTAGAGGCAGAGTAGTTTCGGGCACGTGATGGTTATCCCAACATTGGGGTTAGGCCTTGAGGGAAACCACTTGTAGTCTGTTTCACACGACTTGGGCCTTGTAACTCCTCCGCTCTTGATGCCCTTAGAGAGATAGAGAGAAGGATTGCTCTATGATCCATATGAGAGATATTTTGGCATTTATAAAATATGTTTCTTTTCTTATTCCATTGATGGTTTGTATTTCTTAACATTCGTAAATAACAATGGTTAATATAGAATAATATACTAACGTACTTGGTTAGTAGTAGTGATTCTTTAATTAAATATTCCTAACTTTCACTATTCACGGATTATAAGACATGATAGGAAAGGGATCATTACATGTATGTTCATATCTATATGTTCTAAATTTCTGCTTATACCTTTGATTTTATCTGTAAACCATTTAAATGTTAGTAAACTTTATTATTGGGAAAAGGAAAGAGAGCGAGATAAATATGGTATTTATCAAGGGGATAGAGACCATTTCCGAAAGCTAGAAATGATTAGTTTCTAAATCTTTATGTATATATATATATATATTTTATATATTTATCTTTACATCTATATATATCCGTTTGTATATAACTGTATGAGTATGTCTTATGTTTGAATATATTATAGAAAACAGTAGATACTATCAACATATGTGGTTTTGTATATGGCTTATCGTTTCTTAGCTCTCAAGACTTGTGAGATCGACCTTAGTCTTTTCAATTTAACTTCAAAATTTTATTAACATTACTTATAAATGCCAAGTGAGATTAGGACAAACACAGTTTGCATCACAAGCTCTTGAAGGGAGGCTGGAGCATGGTAAATAAGACCCTTTCCTCAAATTTCCAGGCATCATGATGAGTTATCAAGGATCCTAATTCTTAGTCCTTGCGGAGTAGTTCCAGTTCATTCGTGTTTCATTTGGACTTGTCAAGTCCTTATTCATCTTTAAGACTTTAGGCCATCTTTACTATAACACTTCTTTGACCAATTGCTCCCCTTACAGTAATTGTGTCTTTTGAATCCTTCTATTTATTCGCTTATCATTCCTTATTACCATAGATAAACTATAATTGTATTGTAGATTCCTAATTGACATAATCTTTCTGCACCGATATCCAGAAGGATTAATCTTTCATCTCTTGTTAATCTTAATCTTCCCATATAGGCCCTCTATAGCTTAGTTTAAAATTTAGAGAATAGTAATCAACTCATTATTCTTAACTCTATGAATAGACCCGTCTACTAAAGAGGAAAATTGATTAAGATCACAAATACAAGACTATCATGAATTTATTGTTAATTTTTTGATGTCTGACGAGAGCTTAGAACCTTTCTTAAATACATTCTAAATAATAAAGCAATCAAATCATTTATCTTTGTGAGACTCAATTTTCTTATGAGGTATAGGGTTTGAAAGAGAATATATATATATACAGGTATTTATCCATATATTTATGCATATACACCCATAAATTTATCCATTTGTACGAGCTTCCAGATGAATCCATATGAGTATACTTCCATATATGCATACATATTTACATCCATGTATGTATCTATATGTAAGTTTATCCATGTGTCTATGAATATATATCCATAGATATATAAATCTATATCCATATATATATATATATCCTTATTTATATATATCATATTCCGGTAAGATTTGGATCAGACTTAAACATTGGGAAAATATAGGATGTATCCCAGGTACATAAACTTATGTCTCAATTTACAAAGATTAATCTGAAAAATGAACTAAAAACAAGCATCTACTAATGACAGCCGACTGTTTAAAATGAGAGAAATATGAGAAAATATTGTCCTCTTATACATACATGATTTTGTATGGGTAATTTGTATCTACATTCAGTATTACTATTGATTTGTTTGTAGTGTTAACATTTTTATATGTGTAATTGTGTTGTTTATTTATTTACTTACATCTATATCCATATCTATTTTCATAGAATTTTGTGTTATGGGATCTTATGATACTGGTAATGTTAAGATTCTACTGCTAGCTAGTCGTCCTGATACTGAATTTCAGCAAATATCCTTTAGGTGACCCCTGAGTTATTTGAGGACAATTTTATGTGGAGGGTACCAGATATGCTTTCCTACCAAATACTTGAAGGAGATTATAAATCAAGGAGACTTTAACTCTCTCTGCTTCCAGAGTTGAATCAAGGCTCTAATATGGCTTTGTGCTTATATTTATTCTTCATCTTATTTAATTTAGTCTAAAAACCAAGATTAAATATGAACATTCTGAATAATTTTGAATGATATTCGTTAATGTAGGTACTACACTTGCCTGGGATTTCAAACAGTAAAAGTATTTGGCTAATTACTGTAATCTTGTCGTTTTTAAAAAACAATGGTCCTTTCTTAGATAGAAGTACAAGACATTGCTAAGATCTAACATGTTTCAAGATAGAGACTTCATATTTTTCTTTGTTACTTCCACTATTGCTTTTCTCTGCCAGGGTATCAGGATCTGGTGAGATATTTTGCCTTTTCTTTATCTTTTTCCTATTTCCGCCTTCCTCCAGCCATACTTCCACTAGATCCTCCGACTCCGAGTCACTAAAATAGTCTCTTTCCATTTCCCCTACCTCATCTTCATGCCAATATAGATAGAACCAATTTCCTTGCTTTGGTGTTCTCACATGCATAAAGCTCATAAGGAAGTCCAAATTTCTCTTTATGATTGGGACTCTTGTTCGTAGTGTGTTCACATCATCTGTTACCAATATGGGGGAGGAAGGGACTGGTCTTCCATCCAGCATAGACATGTCGTAAAATCTAGGTCTTGGTATCGTGAAGTCCTTTTTGATGTTTTGGATAACCTTATCTAGGTTTCCAAGGAATCTCGTCTTGAAAATACAAGCACACAACCTACCAATCTCTTCCTTCTCCTGATTCACCTGAATTGTTATTGCAATAAACATTGGAGGTATCTCCATATTTACCGTATACCTATCATCTTTGGTAAGGAATTCCATACCTAGTATGCGGAAGATCGCTCGTAGGATTAGGGGATGCATGTTTAGCATTGTGGTTTTGAGTCTTCTCACTATTATTTCCCCTTTAAAAGCAATCTGGGGTCTAGAACTTACTAGTTTAATTGGGGTCGACATATTAGGTAGGAAATGCTTTGACAGGGGGTTGGTAGGAGGTTTTTGTTCTCAATTGTTTAATAGGGACCGTATATCCTTCTTTGTGACTAAAATGTGAGCAAATTATCTATACAACTTCTAAAGAATGAAGGTTGATCGTTAGAATACTAAATGACTTTCAGGGTTCCTTAATTGTCGATCTTAGAGAGACTTTTTCTTGTTTTATGGAGATACTCCTAGGAAAAAGGGGGGGAAATACGCCTTCAAAAATGAAGAGGAGGTAGGATACGAAGATATTCTTTAGTCGAGAAACTGAAAAAGAGGGATATCAATCGAACCAGACTCTTGGCCTTCTTTCCTGGTAAAGGCTACCTGAAAAACTTATGAGCTGCCATCTTTCTTAATTTCATTCCTAAGAGGCAGCTAATTATCTACTGTGGTATGACTTTCTATTATAGGGTTTTTTAATCTATTTCTTTCTTTTATTTCATAATTATTGAGGAAGTCTGAAAACATTTTGAATTAAGCTCATTGTTATGGTCCCCAAAGGAAAAAATTGCATAAAGAATAATAGAAAGTTTTTTAATCTATTTCTTGCTTTTATTTCATAATTACTGAGGAAGTCTGAAAACATTTTGAATTAAGCTCATTGTTATGGTCCCCAAAGGAAAAAATTGCATAAAGAAGGGAAAAGCCAACATATTCCATGTCAATACGCCAAAAAAATTCATACATAACAAAACTTCGCTTTCCATACAACCGAAGATACTTTCTTAAACCTGTTCATATTAGTCTTCTTATATCGTCATTTAAAAGTTTCTTGCTTAATACAATATTTAACTAGAGGCAATTTTTAAAAGAAATTATAAGCTGTTAAAATCCTAAGGAGCTCTTTATGTTCGAGGAAAGTAGCAGTTCTTCTTAGTATAAACACAAAAGTGAGAAGGCTTTCATAAAAAACAATTTTTTTTCTCAACTATTGATTATCAAATGCAAGTTTACTCGTTGTTGACAAAGCTGCAGCTCCATTCTTCTTCGTTGCGTTTTAGGATGATGATGGTGTCCTCGTCTGCAATGCTGTCGTGAATATTGTGTGAACTCTTTTGTACGGAAGGTGCTACAATCCACACATTGTTTAGTTCTTCTTCATTGAATTCCTCATAAATGTTGAATCCTTCTGCCCTCCAGTAATTCAGCACCCATTCCAGCTCCACAGGTTCTTTGAGGATCATTTTCATCAGAAAGTCTAGGTTCCTTCGCATTTCTGGGTAGTGCTCGTCAAAGTGATCTTCATCTTTGAAGACCAATATAGGCATACGTTGAGAATTGGGATTAGAGGGTAGGTTTTCCATGTTTGTCCTTATATATATTTCTGGGAAGGGTATGGTTAGGTCTTCGTCTATGCCATGCACTGCTTTTTCTAAACCCGCAAGACAATCTTCTTTGAATATTATTCTTCCTGCTAAGATGATATCTTCCTTCTCAAAACCCGCAAAGGCAGTGAGTGAGATGAAAAGCCCTACAATATGACCATTTACTCGAATTGAGAATTTATTATCAAAATTAAAATCACCTAAACCTTTTTCCAACGCTCTGCGAGCTGCGTCCGATAGGGATTTCAGGATGCCATTCCATCTTTCTGGTTTAATTGTTCCCCTAAACACCATTTGTTTGTTGTCCTTGAGGGGAAAGGTTAAGATTCTCGACTCCATTGTTGAGACAAGGATTAAACTATGCAAGCCCAAATTGCCTTACTGACGGTTTTCGGATAATTCTCCTTGTAACCTCTGGCTAATATCTTAATTGCTTTTAATGTTTCCTTACTCTACCGTGGTGATGCAATTTGGATCTAATCATGACACTCTTAATTACTTGATATGGTGACATCATGCCTAAGTATTGGGCGATAATGAGGAGAGCTTGCCATCTTTATATAGTGTTAAAGCTGATTACAAAAAAGGATTATTCCTTTTGAGGCAGAGGGGTTGATGATTCTCTAATTTAGCAGGAAGGGAAAACTATACAAATTTTTTAGCAACAATTCCCTAGAAATCTAAGTTTGATGTCATGCTTGATTTCCTCATATTTAGACGTAGGGGAAAAGTAATGTCTTAAAGGCTTGTTGGGTTTTAAAAGAGATTAAGAAATAATTGTTGAAGGATCCTGACAAAAACTCTTTATTATAAAGAGGTAAAGTATAATTATAGCACTTACAAGGCTTACACGCCTGATTAATTATTGAAGGGAGTGGAACTCTATGAGTAAAGGGTTATAATTTAATAATAAAAGAAAGGACATCGTAATTCACAGATCATCATTGCTATTCTAGCCTATATTTTATAAAAGATAAGTCTACGGAAACTGAATTTAATGCTCAAGCTCTCTTATGCCATTGATGAGTCTTGATTACAAAGGAGAGCGGATACTTTATAGGAGAGCTCAGCTTAATTGAAAGGTTAAAATGCTTACACCCCTTAATTGCCTAGAGAAATTATATAATGAAAGTCTATAGATTTTCTTGACATGGTTCTTAAAGATTATTAGAAAGGGAGCTAATTTTGATATTAATATCTTAAAAGTTACTTCAATACCTTTTTACATTATTATTCATCTATAAATTTCCATTCCAAATACTTCCCTCCATTTGTTGACATCAACTAGGACTATTGTAGTCTAGGGGTTTCCTTGAAATAGAACAAGTTTTAATGGTTAGCTTTAACTTTCCTTTGATTTCTCCGATATCCATAGGAAGGTTTGTTCTACTGATCTTAAGTTACTTTCTTAGTCCTTGAAATCTACCCTTCACCTGTACTAAAGAAAAGGATTTCTTTATGTACTCCATCCGCCCCTTCATTTGCTAGTTGATTAGCTATCTTATTACCTTCTCTATATATATGGTTGATCGTATAATGAAGAATAGTAGATAAAATCTCCATAATTTTTTCTACCAAACCATTAAGGAACCAATTCGGAGTCGCTCCTCTTCTGACCGCATTTATAACTAATTTTGAATCTCCTTCAATTTCTATGTTTTTTATTTTAAGCCTTTTGCATAACCTTAAACCTTCTAATGGGGCATAAAGTTCTGCATAATTATTGGACTCTTTCCCTAGGTACACTGATTTACTAGCTATCTTACTACCATTGCATTTAAAGCTTGACGTAGACCAAGGGATGGTGGATCCAATTAAGGACAGTCCAAACCTTGCAGCTTCAGAATTACACAGCGGAAAACTCACAACAACAATAACACAACAATTGTTTCAACTTCCAAGTAATTTTCCATTAACATGCCCGGGTGTAAGGCCTTTCGGGTTGGGGCCAGTTACAATCAGAAACAATTTTGCAAGATCCAAGATCCAATTACAACACTAGCTAGTCCAGTTCTGAAATGAATCAGCAACTGATGGAAACCCTAAGGCAGATCTAAACTTGAGCTCGCAAGCCTCCAAACAATCTCCTTGTCTCCAAGTGTGCAAACCACTAGCTCTGCTATTACAAACTATCAGAAAACAATTCTGATCTGCTAGATCATGTAAGATCTTTTCCACAACTTCACGAACTCTAGCTTTCAGGCTTCTGTTCTCATCAACCTCTAAGTTCTGTCCCGTCTCCCCAAACATCTACCCAAACACCCCTTAAATACTAATCATCAACCACAAGTCGGCTTAGATGAAACAATTAACTCCCCCCCAACAATTATTAAATGCAATACAAGTCGGCTCAAAATCGCCTTACAAACATTTAATACATGTCAGCCTGCAACAACAACTACCAACAATAAATGCACCAAGTCGGCCCAACAAATCACATAGAACTCCAGTCGGTAAACCAGGACTACCGAGCAACAGTGAAATAACTGAGTAAGCCAAGGATTGCCGAGCACCAGTGTCGACCGAGCACCGCAGGCATCGCCGAGTAACACTTTCACCGAGCGCCAGAGATTACCGAGTTCCTTCAGCGACCGAGCTTCCTTCAATGATCGAGACCGTCGGTCAAGGCTGCAACCGAGTAACACCGGCCAAAATACAAACACCCATGCAGTTTCACCGAGGACAAGGAATGCCCTTGTCTCAACCTTGGATGCCCCTGCATCAAAGCTACAGCTTCCTGCACCTGCTTACTTTGGGTTTCCCCTAGATGCTCCATCAAAATTGAGTTTAAACCATTCTTCTGCTGGTGGTTGCCATACACAAACCCTTTTGTCTTTTGCCTCCTCTTTGTTGTTACCAATGAAGGGAGGTATCGTTAATCCATGCCAGTTTTTACGTAAGAAATTGTTATTGTCTGAGAAAGTCATATACCCTCTACCTGGCATATTCCTACTATTAACTACTTCCACAATGTAGGCTTCTAACATAATCAGGAATTGATCTATGTCTAACTTTAATTCTTTAAAAATTCTTCTATTTCTTTCCTTCCACAACTCCCATATTAACATTAAGGGAGCTATCTTCCAGATTTTACCATATAGATCCTTACTCTCCTTCCTTGGCCAACTCTTTAAGATTCCTACAATGTCATTTTGAAGGACAGATTGCCAATTTAGTTTCTCAACCAACAATTCCCAACACTTATTTGAGTAATCACATCCCACCATTAAATGATCCACATCCTTATAATCCTTTTTGCAAAGGGCACATGTTGATGGCCTGTTAAAACCTATTTTAGTCAAACAATCTTTGTGCCAACATAGGTCTATTGGAAGTTCAATTCTCCTTGACAAATTCTTTTGAAGATCATATCCTTCTTTAGCACTATATTTTCCATTTTTTGCTTTTGCCCAGATAACTGTATCTTCCTGGCTCTAGGGCCTTAAGGCGCTCTTCCCGGCTCTTCTGCTTTCTGCTTTCTTGTTGTTGTTCTTTCCCCGAACATCCTTTGGTGCTCCTGCTGTGGCAGTTTGCTTTGTATGCTTTCAGTCTCTTAGACCCTTTTGGTGGTCTCTTGTTGGAAATTAATAATTTATCTTATCTATCTATCTATCTATCTTATCTTCCCCTCTTCTTGGGGTTATAGTTCTATTTTTTAAGGTATCTCTAAGGAGGTCTAAGAATCTCCTTGGGAGATTCAAATGATCTAAAAATTTCCATTTCCATCCTTCTTTTCGTTCCTCATTAGAGAATTCAATATAATCCTTTATGTAACATCCCATTGAAGTTATCGCTTGATCTATTGATCTATCATCTGCTAATACAGTTCTCAAAGGAGGGCAAGCTGCCCAAGAATCATCCCAAAAAAGAGCATTTCCCCCCTCTTTGACATCCCAAGAAAGTCCATTCATAATGATATCTCTACATTCCTTTATAAAATTCCATATTCTTGAGCTTTTAGGAAGGTATTGATTTCTACATATACTTAGGTTATCATAACCATCTAGATATTTGTTTCTTAAAATCCTTACCCACTTAGCCTCTGGAGTTTTAATCATATTCCATACTACTTCGGCACCCTAGTAACACGGGGACGCGTCCCCCCTCCAAATCCTAGATGTTCCCAAAACAGGGATGCACCGGGGACGGGGGGACGGCGTCCTGACGTCCCCGGCGGAGCCACAGTCCCACCACCGTCCTGGAGGGGGATGCGGACATGTCCCGACGTCCCGGGTGGGGACAAGGGGACGCCTAGGCATCCCTCGACCTTGAGGGGACGCCCAAACGTCCCCTGTCACGACATGCAAACAAAGTGCCAAAAAAAAACAAACAAGTTTTTAAATTTTTTAATTGGTTACATTGTAACCCTAGACATATGTGGGGCCCATCTATTATGTTTTATTGCATGAAAACACTTTGCAGATTCATTTCTATTGAGTTTTTCATTTCTATGAGTTTGCAACAGCAGCAAGAAGAAGAGTGAATAGCTAAGAAAAGGTTGATTGTAAGAGTGAAAAGATTGATTGCCAGTCAAAGAGGAGTGAGAAGGAGCAAGAAGAAGAGGAGGAAGAAGATTCTTCATCTTGTTGAAGAGATTTTCAAGGAAAAGGTAGGGTTTGTAACTGATTTTTTTTTCTTCTCATTTTCAAATGAATGTTTATTGTTTGAAGTTATACATTTCTTGTTGTTTCATTTTCTTAAGTTTCTTTTAAGTTTTAGTTATTTGATTTCATTACTAAATTCTTAATGTTTAATAATTTAATTTAGGGCATAGGTTGAAACTTGAAAGTCTGAAACCATGTATTTATTGATTTTTTTTTTCATTTGGTGAAATGCAGTGTCAAAATGAGCTTCCACAGTTATGCTAATGAAACACATGATGATGACGTGGAATTGGAAACTCATTCTCATAGTAGCACTGATAGTCATTCAGATTACAAACCTAAGCATGGTGATGAACATGACACCAATGAGGGGGATGAACAAACTGAATCCAAAGATAGTTGGCCACCTGGTCCAGCATCTATTGATTTCCCCTCCACACTTTTGGCAAGGTGGGCTAGGGGTGCTTATGATCCTAAATCTCTTGTAATGTCCCCTTTTCAGAACGGAATTTAATGATAATAAGAATTAAAATATAAGATTAAATAATTAAAAATAATAATATAATATATAATTATAATTATAATTACGATTACATTGATTAAATCAAATAAATAATAATACATTAAAGAATATATTAATAATATTATTATATATAATTATAATATTATATATATATAATTATTAATAATTGAATATAATATTATTAATGATATAAATGAACAATAATAAATATTATACAATTATATTATTGAAATGACAAATCATATATTTTGGTCAGTGACTAAAGGTTGCGACCTTTCATAAAGAATTGAACTTATTAATGATGAAGCATACGATCGACGAAGGGGGGAAGGGAATAGAAAAAAGGATGAGAATGGTTATCCAATGATCCACGGGTAAATACAATACAGTCAGCGTTATATCTTTGAGTCAGCATTAGTATCAAAATTACGCATTACATAAGTTGATGTCGTTCACACAAACACAAACTGATTGGTATCAAATTAATAACTAATATCCCGTAAAGAACAGCGATTAGATATAGTGGTTATGAGGAGTGAACGTAGGTATCTTTTGATGAGACATCGTATCTATTTACAAGGTGTAAAACAATCAATCGCTGGGAAGGAAGACAGGAGGAGGAAGGACAGGTATATAAAAACAGGAATCCATACAGAATTAGCTGGAGATAACAAACTAATAAATATGCTATATCGAAGACAAAGACCTCAATTCACAATGAGAAGTTAAATGTGTATAAATATATGCAAGGCAGCATTAGTGTCTATCAACTAGGCATATAATACGGCCTATCCTTTTTACATTCCTAGTGGATCGCTCCACTGGGCAATTGGCATTGACCGAACTGGTTGCATACATCTAAAGTAAGAAATAAGGGACAGTAGCATTGTCACAAGTTCTAAAGGCAAACAACACTATATTAATAGAATCAAGACCATAGATATTTACACATTCATTAAGATACATACGGAGCAGTAAATTGCCTCATTGCTATAAGCCATAGAAACATATTGCAGCATACTTTTCATTGTGCTATCAGAGATGGCTATCAATCATATGGGTTGAATAATTCAGATTGCACAATTCCAATTGCACAGTCCATACTATTTAGCAAAGGTGTTGATTGGATACTTGGATCAAAGATAATCTTTCCATACACAAAATCACTATATTAGAGATAGCATTGATATTTATTCTCATATATCTTATAACATCATATAATAAATAATATCAATTGTATAACATAGGGTCAATCATTTAGAAAGGGGTATCATAAATTACTATTCTTGCAATTCAGTAACTTCAACCATTAGCATGCTAAGTATTATCAGAGATCTTTTTGGAAGACTACTTTTTGGAAGAAGTCTCTTGCAATTGTAGTTATAGTCCTATCAGTTAGGAGAATACAAGCGGGGACATTACATTTCCTCTTAGACAGTTTGCAATGAGGATAACAACCCCAACACAATCAGGTGGCACAAGGAAGTGGAAATGCAACATTTGTAGTACAGAATGGTTTGGTAGCATCACTAGAGTGAATGCACACTTCCTTTTTTGGACAGGCAAAGGTGTGGGACCATGTAAGTTTTTGGAACAGCCTAAAAATTTGCATTATAGAATTGAATTCGACAAGCTATGGGGTGTTCCAGATGAATTGGGAATTTCAATGCCTACTACTTTATCTGGTAGGCAACAGATTCAGAGTATTCAGCAGCCTCATGAGCAGCATATACAGGGGCAGCCACATATTCACACTCCTAGATTGCAGCAGAGGGCAACATCATTGGGAGGGACAGCCTCGGGACCTTATTCCACTTATAGTGCTATGGATGAAGCACAACCGAGCAAGGGGAAACGAAAGGTGACACTTGAAAGTAACTCCATAGCAGATTTGTTTAATGCGCGCATGAAAGAGGAGATAGAGGATGCCATTGAGAGATTCTATTTTTCCAATGGCATACCACTTCATGTAGCTCGATCTCCTTATTATAAGGAGATGATGCAGTTGGTGGCGAGGGGGGGAGGACCATCATTTGTGCCACAAGGTGAGCACAAATTGAGGACCACAATCTTGGATAAAGAGTATGCCAAGATCGGTACAACAATGGAGAGCATTAGGGCAGTTTGGGAGGAGTCTGGATGCAACATTATCATGGATGGGTGGACGGACATTAGGAACCGTCCACTCATCAATATCATAGTTACATGCATAGAGGGCCCATTCTTTCTCAGGGCAATTGATTGTTCAAGGCATCGAAAGGATGCTGATTTTCAGTTTGACATCCTTCGGGCAGCTATTGAGAAGATTGGGCCACAAAATATGGTCCAAGTAGTGACAGATGCAGCACCTGTGTGCAAAGTTGCAAGGAGGCTTATTGAGGCAGCATATAGACATATATGGTGGACTCCATGTTGTGTGCATGCCATGAACAATTCACTCAAGGACATGGGGAATATTGACTGGATTAAGGGAGTGGTCAACGATGCTAGAGATGTGCAGATGTATATTTGCAACCACCACACTTCACATGCATTCTTCAGGAGATTCGCGAAGGAGTTCTTGAAACCAGTTGAGACTAGATATGCATCCTATTTCATTCTTTTGGAGAGAATGGTTGAGTTGAAAGAGCCACTTTAACTCATGGTTATGACGAATGAGTGGAATCGGTGGGATGGATCCAAGACAGAACAGGGGCTGAGGGTGAAGGAGATAGGGAAGAGTGATGTATTTCTGAGTGATGCAAAATACATAGTCTCTATCATCCATCCAGTTTTTTAGGTCATCAGATATGGGGATGGGGATGCACCTAGCCTTGGAGAGGTGTATGAGTGCATTGATTTTATGCTTGGCCAGATGAGGGCAATTGTGCGAGAGGACCCCACTTTAGCCTTCTACAATGACCACATTCAGCGTATTATTCAGCGGAGATGGGACAGCCTAAACACTCCCTTACACATGGTTGCTTATGCATTGAATCCGAAGTGGTACATGACTAGGCCTGGCAGAGTAATACCACTTAAGGATGATGAGGTAATTGAAAATTCATATCATGCTTGATGCTACTCATTGTAATCATCTTTATGTCTTATTAATAATTTAGAATTGTATTTCATTTGCCAATAATTTGAATTTTAAAATTTTTAATTTTTTCAGGTGAAGGAAGGGTTCTTCAAGTGTATTGATAGGATGTATGATGCAGAGACTGTTGGGAAGGTTCGCACTGAGTGGACCAGATTTGCTACTCTTAGGGGTTACGCAGCTGCAAAAAAGGCGGACATAAAAACTATGGCACAGGAGGATCCGATTTTGTGGTGGAATTGCCATGGACCAAAATCAACAACTACCACACTAGCCATTCATTTTTTGTCTCACGTTTCTAGTTCTTCAACTCAATAAATATTTTAACGTTTAAAGATTTAACTTTAAGTTTTTATTTTTAACTTTAGAGAACTTTAGATTCAACTTTTCTAAATTCTCACACTAGTCATTCAATTGAAATTTGATAATCTCAGGTATCTAGTTCTTTAGCTTCTGAGAGGAACTGGTCTACTTATAACTTCATCCACTCTCTTAAGAGGAACAGACTTACCTCTCAGAGAGCGGAGAAGTTAGTGGCTGTACATAGTGTCTTGCGTATCACTGATCACTGGACACCTGTGTACAAGGAGAGCCCAGTAGCACAATGGGATGTAGAGCCAGAGGAGCCATCACAGATTGATGAGGATGAGGATGCTTCAGATGCAGGGTTGGTCAATGTTCCTTTAGCGGCTCTTAACCTTGGAGAGGCTGAGAATTCTGATGATGATCTGAGTTTGCGACCTCAGGATGGACGATTAGAGGCGTCCTTGGCATTTTGATTTTGTTGTTTATGATATATGCTACTCAATGTAATACAGTAATCATCTTTATGATTTGTTAGATACTCATACTTTTGATCTTTATTATTTATATAATAGAACTTTTCCATTTGCTGATGGGAGCATTTAAAATTTATTGTTTCATGTTCAAACTTCAATGTCCAATGCAATGTTCAATGTTCAATGCATTATGCAATGTTAAATGTTCAATGATTCAATTTATTAACAATGCAATGTTCAATGTTCAATGATTTTACATCTTTATGTTGTAGACTCTTATATTGTTATACATCTTTTCATAACTACCATTTTAAGTACCACATGTATAGTATATACTTTATGCACCCCCCCCATCCCCCCGTTGCCGTCCCCAAATTGAGTCCCCTCTGTCCCCCCGTCCCCTCGTCCCCCAGGGCGGCGTAACTATGTTTGGCACCTAAGGCTTTGTTTTGGAGCGAAATATCCTTGATACTAAGCCCTCCATCATCTTTACTTCTGCATATAGTATTCCATGCAATCAATGCCATTTTAGGTTTCTCCCCCGAACCCTGCCAATAGAAGGCTTTGGTCTTTTTCACAATTTTTTCTTTTATACCTTTAGGAGGCCTAAAACACATCATTTGGTAAATGGGTAGCGCTGAAAGGACTGATTTGATCATTAGAGCCCTTCCTGCACTAGAAAGCCATTTTCCTTTCCATGATACAACTTTCTTTTCAATGTTGTTAATTACTTCATTCCATAGATTTGTTGATCTTATCCCTTTGTCCAAATGAAACCCCAGATATTTACAAGGGAAAGTGCTTATAGTTGTATTGAAATTTAAAATCTTACAAATAGCAATTTCTACTTCTCTTTCTGTGTTAAGGAAAAAAATGTTTGATTTGTCCTTATTTATTCTCTGACCAGAGGCTGCAGTGTAAGACTTAAGAATGTTGTGAAGGGAACTGACCTCTTTAATACTTGCTTCTCCAAATAGTAATGTATCATCTACGAACTGTTGGTGAGTGCTAGCATCTAGTTTTGAGGTGATCTTTATCCCCTTAATTCTGTCTTCCTCCCTTGCTTGGGAAATTGATCTCCCCAAGGCCTCTGCCATGATAATAGAAAGAAAGGGTGACAGGGGGTCTCCTTGCCTTAATCCTTGAGAGGTTTTGAAGAATCCAGTTGGGGAACCATTTATCAATATTGACATATGTGGTCCAGAGATACATTCATAAATTAAATTAATCTATCTTTTTGAGAAGCCAAACGCTTCCAAACATTTACGTAGGAATCTCCAACCTACTTTGTCATAGGCTTTCCGTATATCTAGTTTGATGAGTATCCTTGGTGTTTTGTTGTATTGGATTGAATATATAGCTTCTTGTGCTATAATTACCCCTTCTTATATGGATTTGCCCGGTACAAAATGTAAGAACCCTTCAAAGCTCTAACGGCTGAACTGACTATGCTTGTTTTGGTTTTTTATTATTTTCCAAGTTTTGTGTTTTTGAGATGGTTTGACATAAAAAGCAATACATATGCTAAAATAAAACTTCTGAAAATTAACACTAACAATATTTTGGGCATAGAAGACAATCTTTATTACTTTTCGTTCAATACATAGCACTAGAATGTTTTTCATTAAAAAGCATACCCATTTTTATTGTAGAAATTATTTTGAAACCCTTGCTGGCCGAAAAAGCAAGCATACAGCAGCTCCTATCTCCTTCTATCAGCAACCAATATTCAAACTGATGATATCAATCACTGTAGTTTAGCTAGGCATCCCTTTTAGGAATTCTTACTGATTTTTTTGGTGCCTTTTTCAACAAAATCGAACTATATGGAAGAGTTGTTGCACTGAATCTCTGAAGTATTTTGCATATCATATTTGCATATCCTCATACCTTGAAGTCTCAATAGATAAGCAAAGAAGGTGGTCATTATGCAAGGGCTTATAGTTTTAAGCAGGCAGGCAGTCTCATAGGTCACGACAGGCAAGCTGATAAGGAGGTCCTTGAATATTTATTTATATCGGGTTGAGAATGTTTTTGTCTATATTTGGTATACATCAGCTATCTTTATGTGAATTCCAGATTGTCTTCTTGTGCGACCATGTACAAACATGGGTTTTTTGTTGTATGCAGTAGAGTGTATTGCAACCCGCTAAATAACGAAAGACTAAATGACAAAAAAAAGAAACCCCGCTAAATGATGAAAGACTAAATGACAAAAAAGAACATAAAGACAAAATTATTGTCAGGTCCTGTTTTATAGTTTTATGTTGAAGATTATTGTCTGTCGACAACATAATTGGTGATACTTATTGGGCATGTGTAGAAGATATCGACAGCATAATTGGTGACACCGTTTCATCTTTTAACTGAATAAGAAAAACCGTTTAACAACGCAATAAGACAAACCGCTTCCAACTGTTGTTAGTTTGTATATCAGTTTGTATACCTGACAAATGTAGTTGGAACCAACTCCAACTTAAGCCTCATACCTGACAGATGTAGTTGGAACCAACTCCAACTTACGCCTCTTCACTTTTATATATGCGATATTTTGAGTAAGAAAAATGTGTGAGTGGAAATAGAAAAGATACAACTTCATGTGTGCAATGTGATATAGAAAGAGTTATTATTAAGTGTAGAACATAATATATAAATATAAAAGAAGTATGGGAGGATGCTGAGAGCAGTGAGTCATCTCAGAGAGGAGGTTGCAGTCAACAGACTGAAAATCAATTTGGTATAAAAGTATTATTTATTTTCATATTTGAATGACTTTATTTTCACTGAGTTTGAATTCT
The DNA here is from genome assembly GCA_027943335.1 of Chamaecyparis obtusa. Classification (NCBI taxonomy): domain Eukaryota; kingdom Viridiplantae; phylum Streptophyta; class Pinopsida; order Cupressales; family Cupressaceae; genus Chamaecyparis; species Chamaecyparis obtusa. The sequence goes on from BSBK01006159.1 coordinate 973,761, forward strand.
GAATTGACTCGGGTATCATACAAAATTGATACAGTTACATAGTTTGAATTTTGCAGAAAGTAAACAATTTTTTATGTCAAGTTAAACATCTGTTCAAATACAGATTTCTGGGAAGATCTTAGAGCGTATTGTCCATTTTATTATCAGATTGTAATGTTCTTGCAGGGTCTGAATTTGAGAATTGTTTTTACAAAGATTTTACTGGATGTATCAGTATTTTATCAGAATAGATCTCACCAGCACGCAGTACGTGTTCCTAATGATTGTTTTGTAGTGATTGAATTGGTGTTCAAATCTTGTATAAGTTGGTGCTTGTAAAGTGAAAGAGTTGAAGCTCTTAAGAGTGGGGTTGTTGCTCCATAGGGTTGAAGCCCTTAAAATTGTACTTGGATCGAAGATTGTGAGGCTGGATTAGGACGGTAGATCCTAGCAGCATTTCTCACTGTGGTTTTTCCCACATTGGGTTTCCATGTCATATTGTTATGTCTCATTTTGTGCTTCTTCCTTGATTTGATTAAGTTTTTACAATGTTCTATTTAATGCTTTCAGCAAATTAAGTTGAAGTTGAATTGAAGTAGATTGGAAGCTAAAAGATTTGGACACTACTAATTCACCCCCCCGTCTTAGTAGTGTAACTGTGTTCTACAGTTGGTATCAGAGAAAGGTGGTTGTTAAAAGACCTAACTAGTCTAAGTAGATCATACGATTAGAACACATGGCAAATTTAGAAGGCGCATCTTCAAATAAGGCACCATTATTTGACGGAATGAATTATGCTTTTTGGAGTGTTAGAATGGAGAGTTATATTTCTTCAATTGGTTATGATGTTTGGATGTCAGTTGAAAATGGATATACTTTGCCTAAAACTACTTTAACTGATCTTGCAAATAAGAAAGATTATGAAAACAATGCAAAAGCTAGGAATGCATTATTATGTGGTTTGGCAAATAATGAGTTTACCAAAGTTATGCATTGTAAAACTGCTGAGGAAATTTGGGACAAATTAAAAGGTGTATACGAAGGGGATAATAAAGTCAAACAGGGTAAACTACAAAAGTTTAACGCTAGGTTTGAAGAATTAAAAATGAAAGAAGAAGAGTGTATTGCTGATTATCTTCTAAGGGTAGATGAGGTTGTGAATGCAATTAAAGGTTTGGGTGAAAAGGTGAAAGAACCAACAGTTGTTCAGAAAGTCTTATGGTCTTTACCATCTAGATATAATGCTAAGATATATGCTGTTGAAGAAGCTAGAGATTTAAACAAACTTACATTAGATGATTTGCATGGTATACTAATAGCATATGAAATGAGAATGTCAGGTGAACCAGAGTCAAAGCGGGAGGTTGCATTTAAGGCAACGAAAAAGGATGATAGCTCAGAGTTAGAAGATTTAGAAGAACAATTGGTACATTTGGTAAAATGGTTCAAAAGGTTTGGTAAAAATAAATCACCCATGAGATGTTTTAATTGTGGTAAAAGTGGTCATTTTGTTGCTAAATGTCCTAGCGCTAATAGTGATGAAGAAGATACCATTTCAAAGAAATCATCTACTCACAAATCAAAAAGGTTTATTAAGAAAAAACAAAGTTTGGTCTCTAAGAATGATAGTACTGATACTTGTGATTCTGATGGCTATGAGACTTTGTTTATGGTTTTAGGACCTAACTCTACAGATTCTAGTGACAGTGAATCAGGCAACAATACAAAAGATGAAGTTGACCTCGAGGCTGAACTACTTTGTGCGCTGGAAGAAATCAGTCGACTGAAGAAATTAGTGTCAGGTAATGAACTTTCAAAAGAAATTGAAGATAAAACTAAACTTATAACAGATGTGAAGATTGAACTTGAAGAAACAAAAAGAAAGTTAGATGTTGTGAATTCTAAACTTATTCTTAAAACTGAGAATTGCTCTAAGTTGGAAGAAGTAGTTGGTTTAAGAAGTGAAATAAAAAAACTGACTTTACTTTCTAATGAACAAGTTAACTTTGTGAAAAGTTCAGAAATGCTAAGTGATATGCTGAAGCAACAACGAAATAGTAACATCAAAACAGGTGTGGGTTTTGATAAAGCTGAAAGTTCTAATCATGCAAAGAATAAAACAAACTTTGATGCCAAAAACTGGTTTCCTATAAGAAATTATTGTTCTTTTTATGGTTATTGCCATTTTTGGTATTATTTTGGTCACAAAGCAATAAACTGCAGAAAAATGGATAACAGAAGGTTCAGCTCTATTCAATCTAATCCTTTTAGTGCTTTGAGAAGGTTTAATTTGTTTTGTTTCAAGTGCTAGAATTTAGGTCACAGTACAAGGAATTGCAGGTTGAATATTAATGATTCAGAGAACAAGTTACACAAAAAGAAAGAAACAAAAGTGTGGAGGAAAAAGGAGTTCAAATCCTTGGTTGTTACAGCTTTGCATACTACAAGAGAAAATTTATGGATTGTTGACAGCGGATGTTCCAATCATATGACAGGAGACAAAAGTAAGTTTACCACATTTTCTGATTGGAATGGTGGTCCTATGAAGTTTGGTGACAGAATCTACAATGCCTATTCGAGGTAAAGGTTCTTTGAAGATTAATGGTTTATTGGAGGTAAATAATGTTTGGTATGTTGATGGTCTAAAATACAATTTGCTTAGTGTCAGTCAATTGTGTGATCATGGTTATTCAATAAATTTTGATAATCAAGGTTGTGAAATAAAACAAATCAAGTCAAATGAAGTAATTGCTGAAGGAAAACGCACTGAAAGTAATGTTTATGATTTAAGAGAAGTAAAGAGCACAAATTGTTTATTAAATCAAATTGATGAAAGCTGGTTATGGCATAGAAGACTTGGTCATGTTAACTTTGACAATCTTGTAAAAATCAGTTCTCTAAATTCAGTAAGACATATGCCTAAAGTTGTTAAACCAAAAAATATTGTTTGTAAAGAATGTTAGCAAGGAAAACAAACAAAAGGAAGTTTTAAGTCTAAAGAGCATTCTAGTTTGCAGCCACTTGAATTAGTACATATTGATTTATGTGGACCCACGAGAACTAAAGGTTTAAAGAATGAAAGGTACTTTATGTTGTTTGTTGACGACTACTCTAGAATGACTTGGGATCATTTTTGAAAGAAAAATCAGAGGCATTTGAAAGGTTTAAGATATTCAGGGCTATGGTTGAAAAGGAAACTGATTTTGAAATAAAATGTCTTAGGTCAGATAGAGGTGGAGAATTTCTATCTAATGAATTTGTTGCCTATTGTGAAGAAAAAGGTATTAAAAGGCAATATTCTACAGCCAGGACACCTCAACAGAACGAAGTAGTTAAACGGAAAAACAGGACAATAAAAGAAATGGCCAGGACAATGCTTAATGAGGCTAATCTTTCTGACAGGTTTTGGGTAGAAGTAGTGCATACAGCGGTTTATGTTTTGAATAGGGTTCAGCTTCGACCAAATAGCAAGAAGACACCTTATGAATTAATAAATGGTAAGCCAGCTTCAGTCAAATATTTTAAAATCTTTGGTAGTAGATGTTTTATAAAAAGAGATGAGGAAGGTTTGAGTAGTTTTGAATCAAAATGTGATGAGGGGTTGTTTCTTGGACATTCAACACATAGTAAGGCATACAAATGCTACAATAATAGATTAAAGAAAATTGTTGAATGTGTTAATGTCAAAATTGATGAACAAGTTCACAAAGATTCCTTTGAAGAACCTATTGATTTTATAGATAATGAAACTACTCCAACTCAAACTAACTCAAATCAAGATGCCTCTACAATAAATGTTACTAATGATGATTATGAAACTTGTTCTGACAATGCAAGTGAAATTACTTTTGAAAGTGTGATTGATAAGACTCCATCTAAATTTGTAAAGAAAAATCATCCAGAGCAACAAATAATCGGTGATAGAAATGATGGGATTCAAACTAGGAAAAAGACAGTTAAAAACTACAATCAAGATGTACACTTTGAAGAAGCTTACTTATCTCTAATTTCAGAAATGGAACCCAAAACTTATAAAGAAGCAAGTACTGATGAATGTTGGATCAATGCTATGAAAGAGGAATTAACTCAAATTGAGAAAAATAATACATGGGAATTAGTTCCTCGTCCATCAGATAAAAATGTAATTGGGGCTAAATGGGTTTTCAGGAATAAACTCAATGAAGATGGCAAAATTGTCAGAAATAAAGCTAGACTAATTTGTAAAGGTTATGCACAAATTGAAGGGATAGACTTTGATGAGACATTTGCGCCAGTAGCACGATTAGAGGCTATCCGTATGTTTTTAGCATTTGCAACATACAAAATTTTTAAAGTTTGGCAAATGGATGTGAAGTCAGCCTTTTTGAATGGTTTCTTAAAAGAGGAAGTTTATATGGAACAGCCTGAAGGTTTTGTTTGTATAGGTAAAAAAGATCATGTGTGTAAACTCAAAAAGGCCTTGTATGGTCTGAAACAGGCACCCAGAGTTTGGTATTCCATGCTAGATCAACATCTTTTGCAGCAAGATTTTCACAGAGGTAATGCAGGTAGTTATCTATATTTCAAATCTGTTGGAGATCAGCTTTTTGTTGTGGTTGTTTATGTTGATGATATTATTTTTGGTGGAAGTGACGAAGCTTGCAAAGATTTTGCTAATCAAATGCAATCAGCTTTTGAAATGTCTATGATAGGGAGTTGTCATATTTTCTTGGTTTTCAAGTTTCTCAGTTAGAAAAAGGCATCTTCTTATCACAAACTAAATATGCCAAGGAAATGCTTATTAAGTTTCAAATGGAAAACTGCAATCCTGTAAGTACACCAATGATTACAGGTTGTAAATTAACTATGAATGATGATTCTCCTGCAATTGATCAAACACAATACGGGTCTATGGTAGGTGGTTTGTTATATCTTACTGCTTCTAGACCAAATATAATGCAAGCAGTCTGTATGGTTGCTCGGTTTCAGGCTTCTCCTAAAGTTTCTCATCTTAATGCAGTCAAACGGATTTTAAAGTATTTACAAGTTACCCTTGATTTTGGGTTATGGTATCCTCGACATGGCACATTTGCTCTTGCAGCATATACAGATGCTGACTATGCAGGTTGTTTGGATGATAGACACAGTACCGGTGGGGGAGCTTTTCTTTTGGGAGACAGGTTGATTGCATGGTTGAGTAAGAAACAGGATTCAGTTACTTTGTCCACCGTTGAAGTAGAATATGTTGCTGCCGTTGCTTGTTGTACACAAGTTTTATGGATGAAGCAAACTCTTCTGGATTTGAAGGTGCAATTTGATGGTCCAGTTCCTATTTATTGTGATAATACTAGCGCCATTAATATTTCCAAAAATCCGGTTCTCCACTCTCGCACTAAACATATTTCTATTAAATATCATTTTTTGAAGGAAAGAGTTGCTGACTATTCAGTTTGTCTTGATTATGTGCATACTAGGGATCAATTGGCTGACATCTTTACTAAGCCTCTTCCTGCAGCTATTTTTACTAGTCTTCGTGACAGGCTTGGCATTGTGGCCTTGCCACACTAAGTTCTCCGGGCATGAGTTTAGGGGGAGTTGCTTCTTTCACGTTCTTTTGTTCGTTTTTGTCCCCCGACCCTTTGTCATTGATGTCAAAGGGGGAGAATGCTTTAGTTATTGGAATACTGGTTGGCAACAGATACTGACTGATGTTGATTTAGTTACTGGTATTAACAGGGGTGTGTTGGTACACTAGTTTTTAGTAATGGTTGGATATGCTGGTTTTTAACATCAATGACAGGGGGAGATTGTTGCACTGAATAAGTCATCGATGTCAAAACTAAATAACATCAGTCTGTAGCATACCTGGTCATGAATCTCTGAAGTATTTTGCATATCATATTTGCATATCCGCATACCTTGAAGTCTCAACAGATAAGCAAAGAAGGTGGTCATTATGCAAGGGCTTATAGTTTTAAGCAGGCAGGCAGTCTCATAGGTCACGACAGGCAAGCAGATAAGGAGGTCCCTGAATATTAATTTATATCGGGTTGAGGATGTTTTTGTCCGTATTTGGTATACATCAGCTATCTTTATGCGAATTCCAGATTGTCTTCTTGTGCGACCATGTACAAACATGGGTTTTTTGTTGCATGCGGTAGAGTGTATTGCAACCTGCTAAATGACGAAAGACTAAATGGCAAAAAAAAGAAACCCCGCTAAATGACGAAAGACTAAATGACAAAAAAGAATATAAAGACAAAATTATCGTCAGGTCCTGTTTTATAGTTTTATGTTGAAGATTATCATCTGTCGACAACATAATTGGTGATACTTATTGGGCATATGTGTAGAATATATCGACAGCATAATTGGTGACACCGTTTCGTCTTTTAACTGAATAAGAAAAACCGTTTAACAACACAATAAGACAAACCGCTTCCAACTGTTGTTAGTTTGTATATCAGTTTGTATACCTAACAGATGTAGTTGGAACCAACTCCAACTTTCTCCTCTTCACTTTTATATATGCGATATTTTGAGTAAGAAAAATGTGAGTGGAAATAGAAAAGATACAACTTCATGTGTGCAATGTGATATAGAAAGTTATTATTAAGTGCAGAACAAAATATATAAATATAAAATAAGCATGGGAGGATGTTGAGAGTAGTGAGTCATCTCAGAGAGGAGGTTGCAGTCAACAGACTAAAAATCAATCTGGTATAAAAGTATTATTTATTTTCATATTTGAATGACTTTTATTTTCATTGAGTTTGAATTCTGAATTGACTTTGGTATCATACAGAATTGATACAGTTACACAGTCTGAATTTTGCAGAAAGTAAACAGTTTTTTATGTCAAGTTAAACATCTGTTCAAATACAGATTTCTGGGAAGATCTTAGAGCGTACTGTCCATTTTACTATCAGATTGTAATGTTCTTGCAGGGTCTGAATTTGAGAATTGTTTTTACAAAGATTTTACTGGATGTATCAGTATTTTATCAGAATAGATCTCACCAGCACGCAGTACGTGTTCCTAATGATTGTTTTGTAGTGATTGAATTGGTGTTCAAATCTTGGATAAGTTGGTGCTTGTAAAGTGAAAGAGTTGAAGTTCTTAAGAGTGGGGTTGTTGCTCGATAGGGTTGCAGTCCTTAAAGTTGTAATTGGATCGAAGATTGTGAGGTTGGATTAGGACGGTAGATCCTAGCAGCATTTCTCACCGTGGTTTTTCCCACATTGGGTTTCCACGTCATATTGTTATGTCTCATTTTGTGCTTCTTCCTTGATTTGATTAAGTTTTTACAATGTTCTATTTAATGCTTTCAGCAAATTAAGTTGAAGTTGAATTGAAGTAGATTGGAAGCTAAAAGATTTGTACACTACTAATTAACCTCCCTCCTCTTAGTAGTGTAACTGTGTTCTACAAGAGTAGGTAGGGCAAATGAAGAACCAGCAAAAAGCAATGATTTCAAAACCACTATAAACAGCCAATAAGTTCTCAATCCGATGCCCTCAGTCTGCCATAAAATATGCCTTCAATCTATCAATAAATTCTGAAATTTATTTCTCCAATCAGTACAATGCTGACCTCTGTATGAAGGCAACTCAATAAGCAATATCAGGTGAATATTTCACACCCTCTAACTGCTGCTACAAAGAAGAAGCAACGCTCTCCAATGCCGATAAGCTCAGAACTCTGCTGAAACCCTTGGTTTCTCGCAACTCCAATGCTCCAGAGAAGGGATATGAAATCAAGCAATCAACATAATGAATTCAATTTCTCTTGCAACTATTAAATACCTTTAAGAAGTGCAATTTCCCAAAAAAACATTTTAAATAACATTTTAAATGTTATTTCATTTCAATTTAGGAAATCTTTTAATAATTCATTAAGTTTGGTATTTATAATTAATTACTCAATTGATTCCCTTCCAATGATGAATAGACCCTCAACTTAAGTGAAATTTTAAAGTTGTGTTATAACTTTATAATAAACTATTTTTACAATTTAATATCATTTTGGCCACAAAATTATTAATAACTCTCAAACCGCTTATTATTTCACTCTGTCTTTTGAACTTGGAGTTCATCTTGTAATTCCCCATGTGACCAAATACCATTTCTAAAAATAGAAAGGGTCCATCTCTATCACTCCAAAAATTTCTATAAATAGCAATAAACTCACTATAAATAGAAAATATTGCATACAAAGTCCTAGAGACCTCAAACGAACACCAATCCTGCAAAGCTCTAAGCACTGAAGAAGTTGCATATCTCAAGAGACCGTCTATCCAACCTTATTAGCCTACGAGGGTAAATTAATAGGCTAATCCATTGAACTCTGATGCTCACAAAAATGGGGACATTACAGTCCGCCCTCCCTGAAATTGCTTGTCCTCAAACAATCTCTACTGCAATGTAACTCCACCACACCAGAGGTCCAAAAGATGAACTGCGTTATGTCCCACACATCTCGAACCAACTCCTATAGCACCAACATAAACACAATTGCGCACAAACAATCATCATACCAACTATCCAACCCATGCACATAAGAATAGTGCATCAAAATCAAAACATGTTCAAGAAGGCCAAGGATGAACCAGTATACTCTCCACACACTAAACATGATGCAATGTTCAACTGTATACCTTGTCTGAAATCCAGATCCACCCAAAGAATCCCAAACTCTACATGCAATGCTCAGCTGAATTTCAGGATCCCAATTCACTTTGTAGAGTACTCCATACAAGCCTTGTGGCATCAACATAATACCATTGTATGCTGCAATTAAGTCAACACCAACCGAAGGAAGAAGCAATCCACTAGCTAGAACAATCTCTGGATCCCATAGCCAATATGGAAGTCTCCGAAAATGGACATTCTTAGACTTTCGTTGCTCAACTCTGATCCCAACTTCATCATATGAGAAGTGGTGAAGCCAACCAATAGGACCCACCCAAATTGCAGAGCTAACCTTGTTGCCACCTGGGTCCCAATGCATCTGAGACTCACATGCATCTGTATTGCGGAGATAGGAACTCCTGAAGGTATTTGTTTCACAACCCAGATATCCATCTTCTACAAAACCGCCATTGATATGCTGAATCTGCAAGTAGCCTCTTGCTAACTTGCAACAACTAATCCTATCAACTAAAGAGGGTATAAGCTCATCCCATAAATGATGGTATGAACCTAGAGCCAACCCACACCTACGTGAAACCAAGTCCTCTACCTGTGGGTCAAAAGAGAAATGATGAGCACTCCTCACTGTGTAGTTGCAATAAAATGCTTCAATCTTCGTTAGAGGCTCATCATCATCAAACCAAGAGCCAAGAGATGGCTCCAATCTATGTCTCCGAACAACTGGTTGGGCAGGATCCCTGGTAACCCTCTCAACAAGCCCAACCACAAAATCCCTATGGGGAAGCATTGTAGTCAAAGTCTCTACAATATTTCCCACCAAAACCTGAGTACTGCGAGAACCCTGAATGAGAGTACCCTTAGAAGCTTTGAATGGGGCCTCTTGCAATTCTGAACTCTCAAGCAGATACTCCATAAATGACTCTGTGCAGTAGAAATCATATGAAGAAGCATCAACCTGCTCCCCTGCAACCCACAACTGATCCCTCTGAAACTGTGCCACTACCAATTGTCTATCGCTATCAGTTATATGAGATGAAGTAATAGATCTTCTTTCGGCAGAAGGAAACAAATCCCCATGAAATCTCATCTCCAAATCAGATGATACCTTGCCTAAGTCTTGTGAAGAAGAGGGAGTAGTGTCAGGAACTAGCACACAACTCTCTGAAGAATCCACTACTGTCACATCATAACTCTCAATATCTTGTTTTGCATCATCTGTCAGCGTGCTGACCGTTGGAGAACTTGATACAACAAGAGGCTCTCTACAACTCTCAACCAAAGTACTCGTCCCATCTGAAACTGTTGCACGTGCATCAGAGATGGATGCAGCCACGTCCTCGCTACAACTTGTAGATATCAAATCATCACCAACTGCCATTGTAGGAAACTGTACTGTAACTGCAAATGATGAATACTGTACTCGGCTCAACTCCATGGTAAATTGCTCTAACCGTGACTGTGACTCCTGAAGGGCCAACTGGGTGCTCTCCAATGAGTCCATAGTCACCCCAAGCTCATGAGTGAGCTCACCTACCTCCTCTTCCTTTCCCCTTAGTGCATCATAACAGATGCCATCCCACCCGAGAAGATAATCTCTATTTGCAAGTAATTGGAGGTAATTTTTTTTCATTATTCCAATTGCTTTACAAAGTGCATGAAACTTTGCAAGGGAAAGACCACTATCACCGTGCTCATCCAACATAGGAGTACCCCAACCACATATAGCTAACATCTGACGGGCAGCATCATAGTGCTCAATGGCCGTACGAATCTGACTATCACTCACCTTCAATTGCCCGATCAAATGATATTTTTGAACTCCTTGACTCTCATGTAAGCTCTTTGACGCACAATCCACTTTGTGATAGGAAGCTGTACTCGCGATGCTCATCTCATGATCAACAACATCATGTGTGCTATCATCTCCACACACATCAACAACCGAGGTACTCCTGCTAGGCACCTCAATAAATGACTTGTCTGGTAAAGTGGAAGTTGCCGCTACAACAGTCTCCTCACACACTCTTACTTCCCATGTAACTGTAAGTCCCTGTAAACCATGATCCTGGGACCTCTCATCAAACAATGAGTCTTTTGAACTATTTTTTAAAGTTTGATATGAAAAATCAGTCTCGTTGAAGCACGAGTCATCCTCATAAATAACATCATTAGTATGCAAATCTCGAGTACCAACATCATCTACATGTGAAATCTCTGTTGTTTCAGGTTGATGCAAACACAACTCAATGCTGTCATGAAAATCAGAATTGTTATAGCTCTTATTTTTCAGGCAATCTTCATATTTAACACTCCCAACTTGCATGTCAACACTCAAGGGGATACCCACAACATCCTCCGCACTTGCCTTGATATCAACACCATCATTATGCTCAACAAAGGGACTGCTGTCATAAAAATTAGAACTTGTATGACTAACATTTCCATTACTACCAATTGATGTAAGGTTGCCTTCAATGATGGCTATAATGTCATCAACATTTTCTTGGTCACTAGCTCCTGTCTCATGTAAATGTTGGGACTCGATGCAACTGTCTTCAAGCAAGTCTGTCATAACCACATGCTCCTGAGAAGAGCCTCCAACATCACACATATAAGGACTAGTAGCTGCCCCACTGAGCAAAGACTCTACTAATTGAAGGTTGTTGGCTGCTAAAGCTACACCTGTACAATCCTCCTGATTCTCTTGTCTTCTCTGTGAGGAAGACTTTTTAAAAATGGAAACTGCATATCTTGCTGCATTGTCTATGGTTGACGGATTTGAAAGCAAAGCATTCATCCTTTCTTGAGTTTGTCTAAGCTTTTCCATTATTTCCATCATGACATTTGTTTGCTTCCTGAGATTAGCTGTGCTATTCAACTGGTTTCCCCGTTTACTAGTTTTCCTGTATTTATCCTTAACTGAAATAAAGCTAAAGTGCTGATGACTCATATATCAAACATGAGAATTCAAGATTTCCAACCCCGCAGGATGGTAGGAAACCGCTCTAATACCACTGTAAGAACCCTTCAAAGCTCTAACTGCTGAACTAACTATGCTTGTTTTGGTTTTTTATTGTTTTCCAATTTTTGTGTTTTTGAGATGGTTTGACATAAAAAGCAATACATATGCTAAAATAAAACTTCTGAAAATTAACACTAACAATAGTTTGGGCATAGAAGACAATCTTTATTACTTTTCCTTCAATACATAGCACTAGAATGTTTTACATTAAAAAGCATACCCATTTTTACTGTAGAAATTACTTTGAAACCCTTGCTGGCCGAAAAAGCAAGCATACAGTAGCTCGTATCTCCTTCTATCAACAACCAATCTTCAAACTGATGATATCAATCACTGTAGTTTAGCTAGGCATCCCTTTTAGGAATTCTTACTGATTTTTTTGGTGCCTCTTACAATTTAATATCATTTTGGCCACAAAATTATTAATAACTCTCAAACCACTTATTATTTCACTCTGTCGTCTGAACTGGGAGTTCATCTTGTAATTCCCCATGTGACCAAATACCATTTCTAAAAATAGAAAGGGTCCATCTCTATCACTCCAAAAACTTCTATAAATAGCAATAAACTCACTATAAATAGAAATAACTACCTACGAAGTCCTAGAGACCTCAAACGAACACCAATCATGCAAAGCTCTGATCACTGAAGAAGTTGCATCTCTCAAGAGACCCTCTATCCAACCTTATTAGCCTACGAGGGTAAATTAATAGGCTAATCCATTGAACTCTGATGCTCACAAAAATGAGGACATTACACAAAACCTGTTTGTTCTTCAAAGATAAGAGCCGGAAGAAGAGGCTTTAGTCTATTGGTAAGGGTTTTTGTTAAAAGTTTATATAAAGAATTACAGAGGGCTATTGGCCTAAAGTCATTAAGACTATCAGCATCAGGTTTCTTAGGAATCAAGGTGAGAAAAGTATTGTTAATTTCATTCAACAATTTCCCTGAATGTCTCATACCTTCAAGAGCCCCTACTATTTCTGGACCAATGAAGGACCAGCATTTTTGATAGAATAGTGCAGGAAAGCCATCTGGCCCAGGGGATTTATCAGGGTGGAGATCCTTAAGGGCTGTTTCTACTTCCTCCATAGAAAATTTTGCATTTAGAGTTTTGTTTTGATTTTTCGTAATGATTTGTGGAATATGGTTTACTATCTTTTTTTGAGCTGTTAAATTTGAACCATCTATGTTATTAAGGATTTTCTCAAAGTAGCCCACGACCTCTAAAGCCATTTGGTTAGGGTCTTCTATCAGTTCCCCATCGTTCTTTCTTAATTTCAATATTCTATTTGCCGATCTTCTTTGTTTGGAGCTGTTGTGAAAGAATTTACTGTTTTTATCTCCTTCGGTTAGCCATGTCTCTCTCGATCTCTGTTTCCAAAAAATCTCTTCTTTAGCTAAAATATCTTCATATTTCATCATTAGAGCCTTTCCTTCTTCAAATAATGCTAGGTTCATACCTCTTACCAACACTTCCTCGTTTAAGCTTGCTAGCTTGCTTTCTACTTCCAGTTTCTTCTCAAAAATATTGCCAAATTGGAGATGATTACAGTTTTGTAATTTTCTTTTTATGAATTTTAGTTTAGACATTACTATATATGTTTTGGATCCTTCAAAAATGACCTCCTTCCACCAGTTTTCAATGTTTTTTAAGCAATCTTCCTCCAAAAGCCACATCTTTTCGAATTTAAAGGGGTTCTTCTTAGGAAAGTTGGTTTCTATAAGAGCTAATTCAACTGGGAAGTGATTAGAGCCTGAGAAAGGAAGTATGTTAGCTTTCATATCAAAATCAAAGTTTACTAGATTTCCTAAGAAGAAAAACCTATCCAATTTTTTTGTTATCATACTTATGTCTGCTCTCCTATTGGACCAAGTGTGTCCTTCGTTTCTTGTTATGATTTCCATAGCCCTCAAGTTGTCAATTCATAAGTTAAATTCTCTCATAGTTTGCATTATTTTTTTTGATCCTCCAACCTTGTCTGGCTCACACAAAATAGCCTTAAAGTCCCCTCCCATAATAATTGTTTCGTTGGAATGTGCGAAAGTGTAATTATTTACCTCTTGCTACATCTCTCTCTTCTCACGGAGGAATTTGGGTCGATAAATATTAATTAATACAAAGTTGAGATTGCTTTTTATACTTTTAACCCTTCCACTAATCCAATTTGTTCCTACTTCTAAAGGTACAAAATTGCATTTCTAGGGGTCCAGATAATACCTAGACCCCGTGATGCCCCTACTGATGGGGAACCCATGATTTCCCATCCTCTTAGTTTCCTATTCATAGATTGATAACCTTCCTCATCTAATTTAGTTTCCTGGAGCATAATTACTTCCGAATCAAAGAGAGATAGGTGCCTTTTGATTAGACATTTTTTGTTAGGGGCATTAAGACCCCTAACATTCCATGTAATGATTTTCATTGCTGAGTGGGAAGGAACTTCCCCTTCCTTGCATCTAAGAGTTCTGTGATTTTAGTTTGGCTTATAGCTTGACTTACCTTTTCTCTTAACTCATTAAGGGACTTCCTACCTCTTGATTTTGGTACTAATGCATAGTCCGGGGAGGTTTTGCCTGTCTTTTTAGTCCTAAATCCCAGGTCAACACAAGAATGGGACTCATTAGGCTACAAATTTTCCTCATTTTAAATCCTCCTCTTTTTCCAGGGCTTCCAGAATCTTTGGTAGGATATCCAAGTTTTGTCTATTCTCAAGGTCTTCTTCACCATCGAGGAGAGGGCCAAGCCCCAAGAAATCGATGATTTCCTTCGTTTTTTCCTTCTCCTAAAGGTTAGAATTCTTCTTTGCCTTCGTGTCTTGAGCCACTCATACCAGGTTGGGTGTTCCAAAGCTGGTCCTTTGGTCTATTTACTTCGTTAGTAAATTTGTTGACCTGAGACCTACCAGCCTTCCTATCCATTATTTCAATATCCCTGCAAAATTTTTCCCTATCCATAGTCCCTTCTTCAATATTGTTGAGTTCCTTTTCTACAAATTCTTTCATAACCTCTGCTTGATCTTTAACTTGAACCAATGAATTTTTATATTCTTCTAAGCTCATATCATTTGTTCTTGAATCAACCAGTATAATGTTATTGGGATCCTCGACCACTTTTTCCTGTAAATCATTGGTTTTCAATGGGGAAAGAGAGCCTAGATCTACTGACTGATTATACCTGTAAGGCACTTGTATGTCAGGGTGGTCATTTATTCTTCTTTCCTTCACAATTACCTTCGATTCTACTAACCTCTCCTCAAACGAAGAGGGATGGGTTGCCTGATATGAATAGGGCACATGTGGGATATTATTATTCTTTTTCTGAGACTTAGTAGAGGGGGGTGGGGTTCCATCTACTGAATCTGAGGGGATGTTGATTGAGAAACCACCCCCTTCTTCTCTAAATTGGATAGTGATGTCACTAGGGATCATTTTCCTGATATGAACCGGATTGTTAATAATTGGGGCTCGCTTTTTTACATCTAAAAAAGGAAGATCCACTGTTAATAGTAATCAGTTTCAATGTTTTAATAGAAATATCCATATTAACTATAATTGTGATTTCCGCGAGGGGATTATTAGTGTTTACAGATCTGACATATGAACCTATCATATTGCCTATTTTCCTAGGGATGACTTTGTTTGTACATTCTATAGGCAGGTCTTTAAGTTTCACCGCTCTTGCCACTAAAAAACCTTTTAGTTGGTAAGGATTAAAAGAAGGGGACCAATTAACCACATAGAAGTTTGAACCTGACAAGCTAGGGCATTCATTATTTAAAAACTTATTTTTCAGCTCTATGTTATAGCAATAAACAAAGATAAATTCATCAGGGAGCAAAGCTAAACTTACCTGGTTAGGGAATTCCTTTTGGAGCCAATCTGCTATTTTTTCTGAGGAAATTCCATATCCTTTCCAATGAACAAAAATTCCTTTAGTTTTTAATAACTCCTTGGTACACTCAATAACACCATCATGAATTTCTAATATTAGGGCCTTCTCATTACCTTGACAATGTGAAATTTCAGTTTTTAGAAGAGTCGTGGGCTTATTTCTACGATGAGGGGGAGAGTAAGGGACATTTTTTGGAGAAATATCACTCTTCTTAGGGTTCGCTAGGGCTTCTTTTTGCTCTGAGAAAGACTGATAAATTGGGCCTTCGATGCGGAGGAGAATAAGGGGCAGCTTTTGGAAGAATCTCTACAGATCTAGGGTTATTCCTAATTGTTCTTGAGGGTTGAAGAGAAGAAAAACGATTTTCTAAGGGCAATATAAAAGAAACTCTATCATTGTTCACTGATTTTGGATTAAACCCTGCTGGTTTTGAATGAAATCCTTCCTTCTTGTTTTTCTTCGTAATTACCTTAATCCAATGTTCACCATGCGAAGAAAGCTTACTAGGATTCGGGGGATAAAAAGGTTTTCTTTTAGGGCTAGTGGAGCTACCTTCCCTCAACGCCCTCGGAGCTTCAGAAGACAGAGCAAGTTGACTTCGTGGAGAAGTATACTTTCTGGAGCCAATTTGAGGCAGCCGCGCATATCGAGTAGCTGAAAAGTAATTCCATTGCTTTTGCATACTTTCCACACTAAAGACTTTGTACGCAGGTCTCGATGAAATTGCAGAGCAGAGAGCCATTGTATCTGTAATTGTTTGGTCGAATAATTAAAATAAAAAAAAATAAAAATAAAATTATAATTATATTATTATTGTTTAATATTTATAATATTAAATATCAAATATATATTTTATATATTTCATTATTTACAAGATGTAAGATTCATATTATACTATTTAAATATATAATACGTATATTATAATATATATTATATATTAAGATATTTATGAGTTGATTTCATTTTTTTATAATTATAACTTTTATATTTTATAATTACAATTATAATTATATTCTATTATTTATTTATTTATTAAATTCTCTTATTATTATTTATTTAATCAAATTTTATTTTTTAATTATTATTTATTATCAAATCTTATTAGAGAAAGGGGATATTACAGATCTTTAATAGCTCGTAAATCCTACACTATAGGTTTGATGGCATCCATGATAAATTCTCAGTCAACCGTTGTGCATGGAGAGAGCCTTTAATCCATGCCTGGTTAAACTTGGTGATGACCACAACATTGTTTGATAAGGAGTGTTTGGCTGAAGTGTAACTCTGGCATCTGGAATGCAAACAGGAACAGGGGGAATACTAGTGGCCAGACAGGTTCGAGGGTCTTCAGCTAAGCTAAAACGTCAAGCTTTTTGCGAATTTCATTTCCTCCCATTGGACCAATTTACCTGGAGTTAGCCATCTAGTCCGAAAGTTGATGGGTGGGAATCAGACTTGATCTACTAGGGGGTTTGTTGGGTTTAGAGGCCTTTATGTTTGCAGGAAAGAAAGAAAATACTAGACCCCTTAAGAGCAGACAGTTTGCGGATGGAATTGTTTTTGTTACCTACCATATAAGAATGGTGGAAACTTTTAAGAGAGATTTGGGTGGAAAAGGGGGGGGCAGGACAAACCACCCTGAAATGTCTATTGTGCTGTTATAGAAAAGAATGTGAGTATTATCTCACACATGCTATAATATAAAGAATAATGCATTTATGTACAAATTGAAATAGACACAACACCCTTTATGACTACCTACTGAAGTTAAAATTGACTACTTTTGCTAGCATCGAGAACTGCGTATGTTGTTAAAACTTATTGTGAGAGCATAACTTAAACTAAAGAGCACTGAAACAATCACAATTCACCTTACAATAGACATATAAAAAGCAACGCATTGAGAACCCCCTCAACAATAGCTACCTGTGGCAACACCAAGGTTTTCACCAGCATCATTGTTTCGGATTCAGAATCCAAACTGTTGTAGGAGTCTGGGCATTTGGTTCAAACAAGCACTTGAATGTATGCTGCGATAGAGGATTTTCTTTAATGGATTAATTTTCCAAGGCTTACTCTTCACTCCAACTTGTTAATGTTTTTAGAGGGTAGCCTTTTTCCCTTTCAAAGGGTAAAATGGTCTCAGTGTGATTATCAAAGTTTTTGTGGCTAAATGGTAAATATTCCACACATTTAACCAATGTTTCCTGTGACTTTTGAAGCTGAAAAGGCATTCTGTTTGTTAGTGCACCAAGTTTATAACAAACTTCAGCAAATTGTCAGGGATTTCTTTGTCCCGTGTCTGAGAGTCCAAGGCAGTGCTTAGGTTGATAGAAATGGAATCATCGTTGGAGAGGATTTGTATCAGCTGTTCCTTCTGATCGGCCCATATTTTGTCTCTGGTTTTAGGGTTGGAGGATAGGAGTAGGAAGATGTACAGACAAGTTGGGTAGGCCAAAGGTGTTGGGAGGACAAGTTGCATTGAGATATGGAGAGTCATAAAAACATATAAGTTGATTATAATTAGGCATTGCAATAGCAGATGGATTGGGCTGATTGTATCTGCCATACTATGATAGAGTCAGAAGTTTGCTGTTTGAATTTTGAACAGACAAAGAAACAAGAAATTAACACAGCAATCTCTATGTGGAGAATAGGTGGTGCAATCGCAAGTAATTTAAGACTTAAAGAGTGGTGTGTCAGTTAGGACCAGGTCATGGGGATCGAAGAGCCCCATGGGCATCATCAGCGAGGGGGTTAACATAGTGTTATGTAGGCATCAAAACTTAGGGTATGAAGTACAGCCAACAAAAATAAAATGGAAAAGCGAAAGAAGCTACAAATAAGATGCCAAAAATAGTGCACACACATTATTACTAGACAAATAGAAAACTTTCTCAAATAAATTCAGAATCGATGCTGTCTAAACACCAAATGAAATTATAATGATGCCCACAAACAGCTGAAATAGGTCAATTTAGCACAAAGTCAGCCAACAAAAATAACAAGGGGAAGCTAGAAGCTACAAGATAAATGAAACTTAAATCACACAAAAAAGAGTACCTTAAAAAGTTAAAAGGGTAAATTTTACATCTCATGTTTATTTTCAATCCTCAACGTAAGTTGGAGGACAGCATCATGTCAACTGTGTTTTATGGGTCCCAATTATGAGCAACTCTTAGTTACTATTGTTTTATTTATAAATAGATTGAAGTGCTTTCCGTGAACTTTGCACAATTGTTTCCTTGCAGTGAATCTGTTTGTCAATCTGTTGAACACAACTTCGAACCTGTAAATCAACAGACTGCTTCTATGAAACACAAATTTTCTGCTATGTTAGATGGTCTGCAACTTATCTTGGCATCAACATATCTCCTCCATGCCTGTTGTTTCATGTGGCTCACTGCAGTGGTCTCTTCATTCTTTTATTTTCAGGTATGCAAATCAATAAATATTATATTTTTAGTATAGAACTCAGATGTTTTAATCCCTTTTTATTGACTATGGTTCCATTTGTTCTGATTACATATTTGTTTTCACAATGGAGGCCTCAAATACTTTCAAAGGGTTAATAATTGCATTGTAGATGGGTAATGAAAAGTGCAATGTCTGGACAATAAAAATTCCTACCTTTGCTAACAGGAAAATCTAGAAACCTAAAATAGTATAGAGCTGTATTTACAGGATTAGCAAAGAAGATGGAGGATTCATATATAGAATGGGCGCTTGAGTTTGACCAAAATCAATTGGAGCAACATAAACACTTGAAAATTAGATGATGCAATCGGAAGGATTGGGTATTTAACTTACATGGGAAGAATAATGTAGGGTTATTTTTTTCCTAACATATAATTAAGTAGTAATTGGGACTGATTACTTATGACCCTAGACTGACAGCATTTGCATTTTCAGTGCATTTGAACAAATTTATATTAGTGTGTGTTATAAACTTGGTGCACTTCTATATAATGTGTCAAACTTTATAATACTTTTGCTGATGAGTCAAGAGCATAGTGATGAAGTTTGTTATAAACTTGGTGCACTACCCCTGAAATACTTCTATATAATGTATTTATTTCATATTATATATATTAGTTACTTATTTATCAATATATTTGAGTTAAGTTATTTCAAACGTAAGTTTATTTCGTAACAATATTACTATATTTCATAATTCATTATTTCAATGTTTGCTTCATAACTTATTATTCTAAAGTTTATTTCATATTATTGTTAATATCTAATTCATACAATTCTTATAAATAAATTAACTCAAACAAAGATATACTTACCTTCTTTATGTCTTTATTTTTAGCTTATTCAATATTTCTTTCCTTTAAATATTTCCCTACATTTCCTCCTTGATCTTCTCCTATATTTCCTCCTTGATTTTCTCCTACATTTCTTTTCTTGTTTTCTTGTAATTTGAATAATCCGTTTTTATTATTATTTTTCTCCTTTTTATTCATTTCCTCTCGATATCTATGAAATCTGGAAGGAATGGATTTGATATCCATTATATACATCGGCATGTTGAAGGGTTGCGACCTTTAGATGTTAGAGATACGCCTCTATAATTATTAATTATTATTTATTTATAATTTATTTGAATTACCATTTACAATGATTATTGATATCATTATTTATATTATAATTACATTTTATTATTATTTATTAGACTAAATATATTTATATTAATTCTATAGATTCAATTATTATTATAATAGTCTAGGTTTCATTATAGAATGAATTTAATAATAAATTATATTTATTATCATTTATTTGTCTATTAACTTATTATTCATTTATTTGTTCATTATCTATTTCTTTATTTAATATCTTCATATTACTATTTAATTTAAACTTATCTAATTGTAGATATTAATCATATTATATTTAATTATTATTTATAATTAATCACTTATATATAATTATTATTACTGGGTATTTAATTACGTCATAGCTTAATATTATGATTTATTTATTAAATTCTCTTCAGGAGAGGGGACATTACAGTGTGTAAGAACCCCTTCCTATTGAGCCCTTAAATAATCAATATGTCTTGGAGAAATTTTGTCAAACAGTTGGCAAGTAAAGTCTTCTGATTTTCTGAGTTCTTTGTCACAAAAAATACAGTTCTAATTGCAAGAGATTATGCACGGAAAACTATCAAACATTTGTAGAGATTTCAGAACATATGTTTGTAATATAAAAACATAAATTTCCTGTACTAGCATTTAGATTTAATAAGTTTAACACTTTCAGCATTTGAACAAACAGTTGGCATGCAAAGTAAACTCAGAGGCTTTACATTATAATGTGATATTTCCAGCAAACATATAGAAGACTTTCTACAGATTGCAATCAGTATAAGCTTCTAGATTTAATGTACCTCAATGCAGCAACTCATAAGTGTGTGAACAGATAAATAGAAATGGTTCAGACCATGCTTGGTGATTGCTAATGCCCAGACGGCTAGTGAAAGAACAGCACCTACCCCAAACTCAATTTAAACTCTGTTATCTGCCCACGAATTACCAGCACTACAAGTCACTGTGTCTATGTAATGTAAATACGTCCCATCTCTGCCTGAGAGTGGTTAATCTCTGATATTGACAAATCTGAGATAAAATATGTTGATATTATGGCCTTTACGACACATATCTCATGCATTGGATAAAGACAATAAATATATAGAGTATATATTTATCATTATAATTCGATATATAAATAATAATATTAAATATAAGGAAATATTTAATATTCATTGTTTATCAATAAATTGATTTTATATGCTTAATGGTCTAATTTAAGGAATAATTAGACAGGGCCCAAAGTCGGCCTCTTGGGAAAATATATTCTTATCCAAGTCGGCCTCTTGAGGAGGCTCTCCAAGTTCATATAAAGGTAGATCGATTCTTGGAAAAGATCATATAAAAAACATAACATATAATCCTCCCTCCAAGAATCGATCAATCAAGGCAGCGAATTGGAGCAGCGATTTGGAGCAGAGATTATATTTGAGAAGGAGCAAAATTCATTGGCATTGAATGGCGAAATACTTCCTCCTTTAGATTGCGATTTTGCTCTGCCCTTAAAAGCGATATCGATCTGCTTTGAAGGAGTACATTAGTCAAGTCTAAAAGTGGCGAATTCTGATATTAATAGCAGCGACTTAAATCAGATCTTGAGAAGCGAAATCTGACTTTGGTGGAGTGATCTTACAGCCGATGTCAAGGCAGATCTAAGGCAATAACAGTCTGATCCAAGGACAAAGCAAGGTGCAGATTGGTGGCACTTTGAAAGCCCTAGGTGGGCTGACCTGGCACATTCATATCTATACATCTTGGAGAGTTCGAAGGCACTGATTTGAAGACCAATTCAGAACTACAATCCGGGTACTATCTCTCTTTGTTTTTCAGTTATTTCCTTATATTTTGTGCTTAGTCTTGAAAGATCTCTATAGGTTGATCATTCGTAGATAAATCTGGAAAATACTAACATGCTATCAGAGCCTAGGTAGAGCAAAGATTGATTTCAGATTTCAAACTAACTCTTTCAAACTAAGTTGGTTATCATGTCAACCCGGATTAGACCCAAAGATAGGTTTGAGGGAGATATTAATTTTGCATTTCGGAAGATGAGGTTCTTAATCATTTTAAGGGAATTGGAAATTACTTCAATCATTGAAGATCCTCCTAAAGATAATATGGATGCGGATGAAAAGAAGGAATAAAAAACAACAACAATAAAGCAATGAGAATAATTGTTAATAGTATTAAAGATCACATTGTGCCAACAATTGCAAATCTAGAGAATGCATATGAGATGTTCACTTCATTAACTGGTATGTTTCAGATCAACAACACAAATAGGGTCTTAGCTCTCAAAAATAACCTCTCTTGAATCAAGGGGAGTCAATCACATCCTACTTCATGAGGATCAATGAGCCAAGGAATCAACTATTATCAATTGGGTTCAATTATGATAATAAAGAGCTAGCTGTGACAACTCTTAATGGATTGCCTCTTACTTGGGATGCATTCATTCAAGGGATTAGTGCACGTTCCAAATTACCTACTCTTGATAGACTAAAAACCGATTGTCTTTAAGAAGAAGCAAGATTAATATCAAGAGGCTCAATCTTCCAGGAAGATATTCAAGTTATTTACTCTCAAAACTTAAAAGAGGGGATAGGAAAATTCAAGAAGAAGAGAGAATTCCAAAAGGATAAGATGAACGAAAATGAAGGAAGTTCAAAGGACAAAGGACAAATGATTGTTAGTATAACTAATTAACTATTTTTTTGATGCATGGGTGCATACATTATTGGTTAATAAATGTTGGAACATACTTACATTGGCATATGTTGTGTATGTTACATTTTACAATTGGCATATTTCTTGGGAATATACATTATGATACTTAGAGATAATGTTGTTGTATGCATGGGAGCATACTTTATGGATATCCTTTATATATGCTTTGCTATTGATCATATATTTGTGTGAATACATTTCTTTATGGAGGGAACTATATTGCATCTTGCTATGATCACATTGCACTTGGTTATATGTTGGACAAATTTGGTTACCTTTATGTGGTGAGACTTATGTGATTACTCTTATGCTTATGGCTAAGACTTGTCTATGGATACTGGATGAATTATGCTGGTTCTATGAGAGAACTGCATTTGGATATTGGTTATTACATTTGGCTACTTAATATGATTGTATGGAGCATACGTCATTTGTATACTTTAGCATGTATGTATGGAGCATACGTCAGTGGCTTATTGTGTATGTATGAATCGTACTTTCTTTTATAGCTAAGTCTATATTTGTTGATTATAGCTGAGACTATATTACATGTGGTTCTATGTGTGAACACATTTTCTTTACATTGAACTTGAATTGGATACTTGGAGAATATCATGGATTTAATATTTCTCTCATGGATCAGGGATCCATTGTTGAGCATTTGGTGGACATCATGGACTTGATGTCTGGAGACCATTGCTCTGAGCATTTGGTGAATATCATGGACTTGATATTCGTTAGACCAATGCTCATGATATCATGGACTTGATATCTCGTGGATCAGGGATCCACATCTGAGTAATTGGTGGACATCATGGACTTGATGTCTATAGGCCATTACTCTGAGCACTTGGTGAATATCATGGACTTGATATTCATTAGACCAATGCTCTTAACATCATGGACTTGACATTTTTTGAGTCTTGGTGACTCGTGGATTTAGTTATCCACAGATTGGTTGGTATACATCCTGGACTTGATGATACCATGAATATCACGGACTTGATATTCTATTGGTTGAGTCAAGAGGACTCGTGGATCTAAGTTATCCACAAATTGGATAGAAAACATCATGAATTTGATGATAACTTGTGTTTGGAAAGTATCATGGACTTGATACTACCTTGAATATCATGGACTTGATATTCAAAAGAGTCAAGGTGACTAGTGGATATAGGAAGTTCACAAATTGATTGGAAATATCATAAATCTGATATCATGGACTTGATATCACTTATGGTTGATAAACATTATGAACTTGATGTTATCATGAATATCATGGACTTGATATTCTTGGGTCATGGAGACCAGTGGATCTAGGAAATCCACATTTGGATGGTAAGCATCATATTATATGATGTTTCTCATATGAATATGAGATGTATGGTTGAGGAATAATGAAGAACATTTGTGTTCTCATTATATCTTGTAGATAGAGATCTACTATCATAGATGAGAGATCTATGGCATCATTGGATAAGAAATCCATTTTTGTTATGTTTGTGCTTTGAGTTGCGAAGACTCATGGATCTAGGAAATCCACATTCGGTTGGTAAACATCTTGTGATTTGATTTTACCATGGAAAGATGATTTTCATATGGATATGAAATCTATGGTTGGGAATGATAATGAACATATGTGTTCTTATCAAAATTGGTAGAATGGAGATCTACCTTCATAAATGAGAGATCTATGAAATCCATTTTGGTTATGTTTTGTGATGAAGAATCCATGAGTGGATCTTTGCCTCAAGTCCAAGAGGGAGTGTTGATATTATGGCCTTTACGACAAGTATTTCATCCATTGGATAAAGACAATAAATATATAGAGTATATATTTATCATTATAATTCGATATATAAATAATAATATTAAATATAAGGAAATATTTAATATTCATTGTTTATCAATAAATCAATTATATATGCTTAATGGTCTAATTTAAGGAATAATTAGACAGGGCCCAAAGTCGGCCTCTTGGGAAAATGTATTCTTATCCAAGTCGGCCTCTTGAGGAGGTTCTCCAAATTCATATAAAGGTAGATCGATTCTTTGAAGAGATCATATAAAAAACATAACATATAATCCTCCCTCCAAGAATTGATCAATCTAGGCAGCAAATTGGAGCAGCGATTTGGAGCAGAGATTATATTTGAGAAGCAGCGAAATTCATTGGCATTGAATGGCAAAATACTTCTTCCTTTAGATTGCGATTTTTCTCTGCCCTTAAAAGCGATATTGATCTGCTTTGAAGGAGTACATTAGTTAAGTCTAAAAGTGGCGAATTCTGATATTAATGGCTGCGACTTAAATCAGATCTTAAGGAGCGAAATCTGACTTTGGTGGAGTGATCTTACAGCCGATGTCAAGGCAGATCTAAGGCAATAACAGTCTGATCTAAGGACAAAGTGAGGTGCAGATTGGTGGCACTTTGGAAGCCCTAGGTGGGCTGACCTGGCACATTCATATCTATACATCTTGGAGAATTTGAAGGCACTGATTTGAAGACCAATTCAGAACTACAATCCAGGTACTATCTCTCTTTGTTTTTTAGTTATTTCCTTATATCTTGTGCTTAGTCTTGAAAGATCTCTATAGGTTGATCATTCCTAGATAAATCTGGAAAATACTAACAAAATAATGATGCTCAAACAAAAACTCACAGCCAACACTGTGTAAATCTACCCTATGAATGACTTGCTGCCATAATATGACTGTTATTTGCTACCAAAATAATATTTACTCACCAAAATCTGCCATTTACTCCATTGGTGGATTCTGATTTAAATCCACCTCACATTTGAAGGCTTGGGTTTTTGTTTATACCTTCTCTAATTCCAAGGGTTTTTGTCTTAGTTGCCGATTCGGGTTCGGGGATGGATTTTGTTTGTGAATCCGGTTCGTGGATTCGTGAATTGTTTTTTCCCATTTTGGATTTGTGAGGATTCGCGAGTGTATATATATATATATCCAAAAATATAAGAGAAATAGACATAATTCTAAAACTAAATCATTTCATACTATGAATCTATGATGCTTGATCATTAAAACTTCAAATAGCATACTTGATCATTGATCTATGATTCTATGTTGACGATTCTAAAGAAAATTTGCACATTGAATTGCTGAATTACAAAATGACAATTCAAAATATTGTTCATTAAAGTTTGAGACATGATTCAATGTTCAATGGTTCATCAATCAAATGGATTATCAAAAAAATCTGGATCAATGGGGTCTCTAGTAGCTGCAAGTGTTTGACCAAAATCATCATTAATGGAACCCAAATAGGTTGCACTAGCTCTAGAGGGTACTGTCTCATCAACATCATCATCCACATCAGCCAAAGTGGCTCTAGCAAGATCCCGAATGGTCATATTTAGGTCAGCAGACTCGGGTGCTACATCCGAAAGCTTCTCTGGCCCCTTCTTATACTTTGGATCCTTCCATGACAGGAGACACAAGTTGTTGTGAACATACACCAAATCTTCTGCTTTTTTTGCAGCCAACCGGTTACGCTTGACTGAGTGGATAAAGGAGTAAGTACTCCAATTCCGCTCAGCGGTAGAAGAGCTCGCAACCTAGAGAGAAAACCAACAAAATTAAAAAAATACAAGATAAATTCAAGAACGTTAAGTATTAAATTCTACAATGCAAGTGACAAAACAAAAAGAAAAAAAAAGTTAAAACTTAAAAACTTACTTGTGATAGAACCTTAATTGCAAGAGGTTGGAGGTATAGATAATCTTGCCCATGAAGATACCACTATGTAACAGCATCTATTTTGCTTTGGTCATTGATAGCAGTAGGGTGGAGATCTCTTCCTGAGATAAATGATCCAAATTCTCTCCTAACTCTTACCCCAATATCTGGATCGCAGAAGATTTTATCAAATGCCTTCTTATACCCACTGGCAACCTCAACATCTCTATATGGTGCCACTCTACCTGGAATACCAAGTACTTGTGCGCTATAGTACCTAGGAGAAAGAGCATATGCTAGGAGGTGCAAAGGTGTGGTCATCTTGTTCCAACGATGAAGAACCATTGCTTCCACCTTTTTGTATAAGGTGTCCTCAGGATCATTCTCTCTCCTATGTATGCCCTGGGATATCAAATGATGTTCATGTAAGTTATCATTATGTCAATTTTGAATTTAAATAACTCTCAATAAACAAAGATAAAAGAATGTATTAAATTTAGAACTTACCATTTTTATCTTCTCCAACATTGTGTCCATGCTATCATAGATATCCCCCAAGCATGGTAAATCAGTGTCGGCAAATCGAAGCATAGACATGATGGGATCAATGAATTCCAACA
This sequence comes from Chamaecyparis obtusa, assembly GCA_027943335.1. Classification (NCBI taxonomy): domain Eukaryota; kingdom Viridiplantae; phylum Streptophyta; class Pinopsida; order Cupressales; family Cupressaceae; genus Chamaecyparis; species Chamaecyparis obtusa. The sequence goes on from BSBK01006159.1 coordinate 1,000,928, forward strand.
CATACTCCACATGAGTCCACCAATCATCATCTAATATCAATGCCTTTACCTTTTGGGCCCTCACTGTACTGGACTGCTTGCAGATGCTTCATTGGTTACTAATAAACATTTGTGATAAGGCCTCCTTCACCTTGACAAGCCGTCTCAACACAATTGTGTGAGAGGCAAACCGGGTTTCAGCCACCTAAAACTTGTTAGTAGAAAGTTAAAACATAACATAAAAATTATAAAATGATAAATGAAACTAAATATATTATAAATTAAATTTTAAAATTTACCTTCAACAATTCCAATTTTGAGTAAGTTCTGAAAATTGCTTGTGACATATGGTGATTTGTCACAAACATTTGAATCTCCTCACCCTCCTCATACACCTGTTTCACCCAATCTATTTCGGTGCCAATTGCCTTCATCACTAGATTGAGAGAATGGACGGTGCATGGTGTCCAAAAGATGTGATCATATCTAGCCTCTATCAAAGCACCTGCCTTGCAAACTTTTGCATTGTCTGTAATTACTTGGACAACATTGTGATGACCCACGGACTCTATGGATTCAATGAGAATCTGGGCAATGAACTCTCCATTTTTTACTTCACCTTCACAGTCAACCACCTTCAAAAACATTGATCCCTTGGAGGATACAACAATTACATTAATTAAAGGACGGTTTTTGCAATCTTTCCATCCATCTGAAACAATAGACACACCTGATTGAACCCAAGAATCTCTTATTGGTTTTAGTAGGTTCTCTACATTTTTTCTCTCATTTTGTAATATGGTGGTGCGCAACTTTTCATATCTAGGGCCACGGTAACCAGAAGGTGCTTCATTTATTCCTTCACACATCTCCCTAAAATAAGGTGATCTCACAAAGTTGAATGGAACACCATTTGCAAAGAGGCAACGTCCAACTTTGGCATCAACAATATCTCTTAACTCATTTTGAAATGCCCTATCTAATGGGCCTCTCTTGCGGGGGGTGTTGTGTGGTTGTTCTACATCTTCATCCCTAGAAGGCATAGGCAAAAATGGATGTGATCTAGATTGCATTTGAGTGGGTGGCTGCATTTTTTTTTGTTTATTGGTATAAGAAACTTGTTTCCCTTTTGCACATATTCTGTCAGCTTCTTCTTGTTCTTTTACCAAAGCTGCTATTTGTGCAGTTGGCAATCCCTTCTTATCTTCCCCCTCACACATATTAATCCCTTGAGCCCCAAGGCCTCAAAGATGAAATTTTACTCGGGAGTAGGAGCTTCTATATTGTGTTTTGCAAAAATTACATTTCCATACATACGCCCCACCTCCAACACATTGAGAAATTCTTGTGTGTCTCCATAAAGGAGACCCTTTATCAATTTTAAATCTTTGAGATCCCTCCCCACCCATTGAGCCTTGACTACTCATTGTTGCAATCTATAACAAAAATGAAAAAAGAAAACTTCAAAACTTATACAAAAACTTATACTTCAAAACTTATAAAAAAACTAGAGAATATGGTTCAAATGCATACCTTAATCACTCAAATAGACTGAATAGTGCTTTTTTAAGGTGTTTGCCACTCCACAATTGAGCTCCTTCAAATACAATCACCTCACTTCAAGCTTGCATAAATGAGAGAGCAAAATGAGAGAGAATAATAGAGAGCACAATGAGAAATAAAATGTGTTTGGAGACTCATAAAAGAGGTCGTTTTAGGGTTAGAAGCAAAAAAAAGAATATAAAAATGTGTTTTAAAAGTCTTTGTTTGACTTTTTTGCCTCTTACACCTGCAGGTCCTTGAGGATTCGCGCGATTCACGGGAGATCCTCTTGGATCTGCTCGGGTCCGTGACGTATCCGGGGAGGGTCCTTGCAAAAGCCCGTGGATCTATCCGGATCCGCGAGCCGCGGATCCGGACGGATCCATAGGCTTTTGCAAGGACCCTGTCCGGATCCGTTAGGGATCCGACGCAAATCCGGACCCGGATCCGGGCCTGTACAGGCGAATTCCGGCAACTAAGGTTTTTGTACTTAGAAAATCCAGTCACTGATTTTCAGCAACAATGGGGAATACTTTCAATATCCCATTCTCATAACAGTTAACACGTCTCAAATGAAATGTTGGCCTTGCTTATATAGTTTTTTAGTTGGTGAATGCTTGTACTTTTAGCAATGTGGGATAAAGCATTCTTTACTTTTAATTCCTCCTTATGAAGTAGCTTCTTGAACAAGCTGAAATAACTTAAGTGACTTTATATTATAACTTTATTATAGTCACTTCTTAATTTAATTAATGATATGCACTTAATAATTAATTATCATTAAAGTATAACTTTAATAATAACTATAAAATTCTAACTCCGTTAATCATCACAAGTCAATTCTGACTTCACCAGGAGGTAGCTCACTGCATTCATTGCTAACTAGGTGCCTTACTAAAAATAGTAAGGGTCCATTTCTATCAACCCTTGATTTACTATAATTAGTAAATCCCTGAATATCTTATGAAAACAAAGGTGCCAAAGGTCATCATTGTAACTGAGGTCAGTCCAGATGCCCTGCCAAATATAGAAATGTTGGATAGATGACTTACTATAAATAGTAAGTGTACCAAACTGAACCAAACGAAGAGAAATCCTTAATGCTTCTGTACTGCAGAAGGGAAAGAGCCTCATGTTTTGCCAACTGAGAACCCTCTAACCAATTGGCTTAGCCTACGAGGGCCAATGATAGGCTAATCCAAATGAGCCTTGATGCTCATGAAAATGAGGACATTACATAGTGTGAGATATTGACTACAGAACTATGCTTCTGAAATTAAGCATTTTCCAATTAAATAATCAAAATAAATAAATTTTGTGTAACAATAAATAATAGGGATACATGAGGATGCACCCCCTACTCTAGAGGTAGGCGTCCCTATCCCCTAGCCATTTCGGGGACAGTGGGACATCAAGTGGATGTCTCTCTAGTGTCCCCGCTGCCTGAGAATTGGCAATAAATGGCCAAAAAGTCTCCAAGCCGTTTGGGGATGCCCACCCGTCCTCGGGACAGTTGGGCGTTCTCCATGGCTGTGGATGCTTCTAGCCAAAAATAAAATGAAAAAGTTTTTTAATTTTTTTTCCTTGTATTGTAGCATGGGGGGCCCATAAGCACTCCCACATCACAAAGTTACTCTAAAATCACTTTGAGAGCTAAAACAAAAACAAAAGCCTACAACAAGTATATTTTCTCCTTCATTTGCTCTTTGCTGTGAGAGTTTGCTTGTTAGAGAAGAGATTGGCATGATCTAGAGGAGAAATTGGACTGATTATAGGAGATGTTGGACTGATTTTTGTTTCGCTTCATATTAGAAGCAAGTCCTAAGCTGCAAGTTTGAAGTTACAACCAAGTTATGTCTTTTTAAAAAAAAAATTTCAAAATTTTTGCTTGTTTGTAAGTTTGTAGATTGAAAAATCTTCTCATTAAATTGGTTTCAGACTTTCAACCATAAACAAAAACACCACAAAATGAGCAGCAACAGTAGTGACAATCATTAGGGTAGTGAAAGTGAAATTGAAATGAACTCTATGTCAGTAGACCCTTCTACTTTTGAAAATCAAACCTCAACTTCTTTTTCACAAGACCGTGATGCATACTCTACTCTCTCTTCTAAAATTTGCAAAAGGCCCTTTCAACCCCAAGTAATCATTGCTTCAGTTTGCCACAAATGTGATCGGCAACAATGGTAAAAATATAGGGGCAGCAAGAAGTGGCTTTGTCATGTTTTCAACACTCATTACCATGGGAGCTATACTAGGGTTATAGGACATCTAATGGTTGAGAGTGGAAAAGATTTTAGGGTTTTTGAATCAATAACATTTGAACAATAGGTTGAAATGGCAAAGTTGGCAGGGGCGAGGACAAAATTATTACAACTCACAATAAGAAACAATTATCTATTGATTTGCATGCCTCTTCTAATGTATCATTTGGAGAGAGTTGTGATGGAGGGAAGAGGAAAGAAGATGAGAAAAATTCATTGATGGGGTTAATGAATATGGAAAAACGGGAGCAGGACTATGATGCAGTTGTCAAATTCTCTTATGCACATGCTTTTCCTTTTCATTTGGCAAGGTCCCCTTATTTCAAAACTATGTTGAGAGAAATATTTATAGTTGGACCCTCTTATGCTCCCTTTGGAGAACATAGATTGTGTACTTCCTTCCTTGACAAACAATATTCAAAAGTGACCATGATGATGGAGGAGATGAGGCAAAGATGGATTAGGATTGGCTGCTCTGTTCTCATGGCCTTATATTCGGCATAGGGCACTCATTAATGTCATTGTTACATGCCCAATTGGTTCAAAATTTCAAAGAGCTATTGATTATTCTGGGGAACTTAAGGATGCTATTTTCCAGTTTGCCATTTTGAAGGAGGCCATAGAGGAGGTTGGGCTTTCTAATGTTGTGCTAGTTGTGACGAATTCAACTCATGTTTGTAAGTTAGCTGGTTTAATGATTGAAAGCACTTTCAAACATAATTGTTGGACTACATGTTTCGTACATGCTTTGAAAGACATTGGCAAAATAGATTGGGTAAGGTAGCAGTAGTAGAGGCTAGAGACATACAAATGTTTGTATGTAAGCATCAAACTTTACTCGCACTATTTTGGTATTTTTCTAATAAAGAATTCCTCAAACTAGTTGAGACTAGATATGCTAGCTATTATATTTTGTTGGAGAGGATGTTGGAAGTATACGATGCTCTACAATCTATGGTTGACATCCATGGTTGTCTTTGGAGATTGAAAAAATTGGGCTTAATTAAAGATAGAAGGGAAGGTGGGGAGAGAAAGAGTACTTGATGACACTTGTTGGGCCAATATCAAGTAAGAAATCTGAAAACTAAACTTTTTTTGAGTTTGTTACACTTTGTTTTACTTCATATTTTAAAAGTTTTATTTTTAAAAAGTTGCTTGCAGATATATTTGCTCTAGCATATCACCAATTGTGGAAGTAATGTGGTATGTAAATAAAGAAAGCAATTCGTCAAAAGGATCCTAAGTTATGATTCTATGAGGAGCATATTTGGCCAGTTGTCACAAATAGGTGGAACACAATGAACACCCCTCTTCATATGCTTGCCTTTTCTCTTAATCCAAAGTGGCATGCACCTAGACCTGGCTGAATGCTTCCTTCTGAGGATGAAAAGGTGATAGAGGGGCTTACAACAAACCTATATAAAATCCCTCGAAATGATGAAGTATAAAGACGCCCTATCTCTCCTCATTTTGCATATGATAATTCTACTCGAGCCTTTGCAATCAAGCTATCAAGATTTTCAAGCAATCAAGAGCAATTCAGAAATTGGATTCAAGATTTGAAGGTAAGCATCCAAGATCAAGATCTCCAAGTTGTCAATTCTTCAAGATCATTCAAGCCAAAGGCAAGCTTCTCCAATTGAAGCAAGTTTCTCTCCCATGATGGCCAAGTAGAGGAATTCTCAATCTAACAAGAAAATCCTTTCTTATTTTCACATTCTCTCTCTTTCATTGCAAGTGATTATCAAGCATATCTACATTCAAGATCTAGGAGTGACATTCATAGATCTATGCATTTGTGAGGGCATCCCTGATTCTATTACGATAATAAATAGTTTCTATTGTTGTCGTTTATTATTTAATGGTTAATCTATTTGTAATATATTGTAAATATTAGAATATTTCTAATATTTAGTCAGTTGTCAGTAAGAATAGAAAGTTTCTATTCTTCATGATTGTTTCCTAAGGAAACATCGTGTATTCATTTGCATATATTGATCTATTGATCATTGTTAATATCAAGCATGCATTTTTACCAATTACTTTGTAAAATGGTATCAGAACCAAAACTTTGATTTTTTTAAAAAAATTTATAATTTCTTTTTGAAATTATCAGAGTATAAATTTTTAGAAATTATCCTAGGTCGATTTTTGCAGCGATCACAAAGGCAGAGGTTGTTTTTCTTAAGGATGTTTTTCAGCAAAATGTTGCAGACATTTTTTTCTGCACACGTGCACATGACCTGTTTCTTTTTCTTCTACAACTTGCGCTCATACTTGCGCGGTTTTCTACAACTTAGTGGTCGTTTTTATTTCTGCATTTTAACACCATTTTTTGGTGTCGATCCTCAACTCCTATGCTGTTTTTGCCAAAATGACCTCGTTTGTGGAGGTTCTTTGCTAGTTTTTTTGCTGGAAACATCGTTGTTCTGCAACTTTCTTCCATTAATGGCCACTGCCTAGGTTTTTTGTTCGAAACCCTAATTTTTGGGCTGCAAAATTTTTTTTGATTACAGATTCTTGGTGGGTTTTTCGAAAGCTCAATTGGGTTGTCATCTAATTTTTCTAGTTGCCTCGATTTTTGTGCCTAAATTTTTGAGCCAAAAAATCTAGATTCTAATAGCATATTCTTTTTGGGTTTTTCGAGCTCTCTTTTGGGTGCTTTTCCCTTTTTTGAAGGTCTTCTGATTTTTTGCCTCAAAGTTCATGCCATCTCTGATATTCACATTTTTTTGGAAAACGTGCAATGGCATCATTGACAAACATATTGCTCGAGGGAAATAAAAAATTTAATGGTCGGAATTATGGCACTTGGAAGCTGCGGATGCTAACCATCTTCAAATATTGCAGCAGCGATGCAGTGGTTTTGGGTACTACTAAATGTCCATATGCCGCTAGTTCTAATCAGGTTACGTATGACCAAAATAATCGGGAGGCGGTGATGCTTCTCAAGTTATCAGTGGCTGATGATCAACTCCCTCAGATTCCATCTGGCAAAACAGCTGCCGAGATCTGGGATGTCCTCAAAACTCTGCATGAGACTTTGGATAAAAGAAGGGCCTTCTTTCTCAAGAATACTCTATTTTCTATTATCATGGATGAGCGAAAATCGCTCTAGGAACACCTGAATAGGATTTAGGAAATCCGTGATTAGTTGCTTGCCATTGGATGCAAGATGGAGGAAGAGGACATTGTGGTAATCACCCTCAAAAGTTTACCCAAGTCCTATGAGCATTTTATCGAGACTCTCAACATCACTTCTACGGGTGTTGATTTGGAGTTCACAAATCTTTGCACATTTCTACTTGAGCAAGATCGGTGGAAACAAGAGTTCGTTAGCAGTTCCAGCTCCAGCTCCACTGAGCAAGCCTTTGCTGCTAAATCCTTTCAGAAGGATAAGGGCAAGTCTCATTCACAATAGTCTTCTCAGTAGAAGTCCTCTGCTCCGGCATCAGAAGGCTCCAGGAAAAAGAACATTCAATGCAACTACTGCCACAAGTATGGTCACATGAAGGTTGATTGACAGAAACATTTAGCTGCCCAAGCTAAGGAATCCGGTTCACAGCCCAAAGCGAACAATGCAAAGTACACTGAGTAGACAGAATCTGCGTTTTACGCCTTCATGGCTAAAAGACCAGCAGATCATGTAAAGTCGTTTGCCTGGTACATGGATTCAGGTGCCTCTTGTCATGTCACCCATCTGAAAGACTGGTTCACTGACTACCAACCTTATTCAGATTCAGTTGTTTTTGTTGGCGGGGAAGAGTACACTATTGTCGACAGAGGCAACATACAGATTTAGTTTGCTAGGAGGAATCTCATTTTCCTCGATGTGTACTACGTTCCAAGGATGGAACTCAATCTACTCTCAGTCAGTCAGATGCTGCGACATTCTCCACAGTTGGATATCACCTTTAGTTCACATCAGTGCAACATCACTGATAGGGATACTTAGTCTGTTGTAGCAGTTCGCCTTGAGGATCACGGTCTTTTTAGACTTGTTGATTCTGGTGATTCTTAGGACCTAGCTATGGCTGCTCAGCGGTCTTCTGTCAGCTCACTTTGGCATCAGCGGAATGGGCACTTAAATGTGCATTATCTCTCTCAGCTTGCTTGGGAAGAGCTTGTTCTTGGATCGCCAGAGATTCAAACTCAGCTTGGAGTTTGTGATGCATGACAGGCTAGGAAGCAACATCGCACACCTTTTCCTATTGGTGATTCATGGCGCGCTTCTCAGGTACTTCAGCTTGTTCATGCCGATATATGCGGCCCTATGGCTACTCTCTTTGTTCTTGGGTCCAGGTATTTTTTGTTGTTTGTTGATGATTTCAGTAGAAAAACGTGGGTATATTTTCTTAAACAAAAATAAGATGTGTTTACTATATTTTAGAAGTTCAAACCTCTAGTTGAAAACGAGTCTAGGAAATCTATTATTGCTCTTAGGATAGTTAATGGGGGGGGGGGGGGGGGGAATTTTGTTCTACTAAATTCTCTAGCTTCTGTGATATTCATGGCATCAAGCGCCAGTTAACCATACCCCACACACCACAACAAAACAGTGTAGTTGAATGTCGGAACAGAACAATCACCGAGATGACTCAATCCATGCTCGAACACAGACATGTTCCAAAGAAGTTTTGGGCAGAAGCAGTTAACACTGTAGTCTATCTTTTGAACCAGTCACCCACTGTGGCAGTCAAAGGTAAGACTTCGGAAGAGGTCTGGTCAGGTCGCAAGTCCACAATCAGTCACCTAAAGGTTTTTGGGTCTCTTGCCTATGTTTGGATCCTTGATGCATTACGCACCAAGTTGGATGCCAAGAGTCAAAAACGCATTACATTCATATAAATTTTTTTTAAAGAACTAATTGTTAACTTTTTTCCTTCAAAGAAAAGAATCAGTTTTGTCTAGAGACAATTTGAGGAAAGATGGTACAATATTTTGGAAATACAATGGGAGAACTTTCTGTGTGATATTAGTGTAGGCCAATTAATGTATAATATAGAGAGATATTAGAACTTGATGCATGCAATTGATTCTTTGACTAAAATTAAACATGGCTCCATGCAATAAAATTGCCTAGACATTTTCCCTATTTAATTTCAAAACACTAATCGTTTACACAATCTTGTAGACATATATCTAACCACAACAAGAAGCTGGGGCAAATATGTTCTGTTATCAATTCTGCAGTTGCGTGGCATACAAATGACAATTTTAATAGGTCACTCCCATGAGCCAGTTCTGTATTGTAGAGTTTAAATGTATCAACCAGTTAGAAACACTATTATGGGGACATCCTTTTGCACTTGGAAGAACAAAATTTAAATTACTTGTTACTAAGGAACTTAATGTGCAATTTAACATCCATGGTCGGTTTTTGTGTTTTTGGGTCATCATCTCTTAGCTTATTGGATTTTGTGCAGTAATTTGAATCCATGGGTATTGTTCAACTTTTGCAAGTTTTACACAGTGCTTTATAGTTTGACTATTAGTTGATTTCTCCTATGTTTAAATGATTTATGATACAACAGGAATTATATTTGATGTTAAATGACTGTTGTAACATCAATCTTTGAAACATTCCATTTTGAGTTGCTACAATGCTTTTTAAAAATAAAAATAACTGTGTATTTTGGCTTTTGTGTGACAGAAAGCAGCTGTAGTAGCAGAAGCAGTTGCCAATGCTCTTGATAGAAGGAGAATGTTCGCTCAGGTCAACAGTTTCACTGCTGTCTTCATCCTTATTGGGCAGCTGACTTTAACGGTATTGTTTCACAGTTGTCTTAAATCCTTCCTGCAACTTACCGTAACAGTATTCTCTTTATGTCTAACTAAGTTTTAGATACAAGTGAGTCACAACTGTACTTTCTGCAATGAAATTGGATGTTAAGAATTCAACATTGTCTGTCTATTTTGTCTGGAGTTTTTGACCTGGAATATATCATTTATAAAATTAGCTTGTATTAATTTTGTTTGAATATGGTAACTTGTTTTGCTATCACTGAGATACACAAATTTGGCTTCCAATTTGTAGGGTCAGATACTTACAAGTGCTGGAGTCACTGCAGCCATATGCGCAGCTCCAGTTATCTCATTTGCAAATATGACTACAATTGCTATCTGGCCAACCTGGATCATGGTGGCAATATCGGAGACTTTGCGAAAGGTAGGGCTGATTTCACTTTCATAAAATATATATTTTTCTTTTAATAATAGACCTTGAGTCTCCAAAAACTTGCTATGGTAATTTTGTATGGGTCTCTATGTAGACAGCTCTACAGTTACATTATAGAGACAGGGAAAAGCAAAAGTATAAATGGAATTCAATTGCACGGGTACGAGAAAACCATGGCAAATTAAAAGACACTAAAATACTAATAAAACATGGAAAAAAGAACTGCAAATGCTATCTCATGCCTAATCAAGTGTGTAGAAAGTGAAACAACATCCAGACGATTCAATTAACTATTAAGCTATTTGTCTCCACTTTTGCTTCTCAAGACTAGACCGAGATTCAAACCTGCGACTCCCAGAAAACCAATGCAATAATACTTCATATACAGACTGTATGGAACTATATTGTATGTTGACATTGGATTTGGCTTAATTGACTCCTTACTATCCCTTGATGGTGATCACATGCTGAACTTTTGGTTGGTGATGTTCATCTCAAGCTGTATAGGCACCACGACATAGAGATAGGTTTATGACTCAATGAGCATGCTCAAGTCATTGTGATAAATGCTTTGAAGAAGACAATCCAGTGTCTCTGTAAATCCCATATGTGCTGCCAGACATTGTTTTGTGTACTATGATATAGATAGTACCACTAAAACAAGCATACCCATAACAACACTCGGCAGATTTGGCAACATAGTGCAATGGGGGATATGGCAGCCGCTAGGCATGCTCAATGAGATGTGAACTCACATTCACAAGCCTTTGAGGCCCGGGGCCCCAAAGAGGCTTTGATACCTTATGTGACTTACTCAATAGGTCGGATCTCACATTAAAAGCATGCCTACCCTTATATGAAGAAAATAACATACAAACAACATTTTGCAAACTCCTAAAATGTCAGAAGACAAGTTAGAAGGCTTTACGGACAAAAAACCATGCGCTGACTGAAAAAACCGAAGATTATTTGAATTACACGTGTATAAAATGTGTTTTTTATTTACCAGTGTTTTATTCACTACGCAATCTGTTTTGCCCTGGTTTTGATCAGTTTTTCTAATTACCTGGGCATGGAGGGTTAGAACAGCATGGCTTTGGTGCCAGGTGTGGTTTAAATGCAGTTACATTTTTTAAGCATTTCTGTGACTAGGTTCTACCAAATTTAAAAAGCATAGCTGGAGCTATCCTGAAGGTAGTTCCTATAACGTTTTACCTGTTTTGTAATCAGTCGAAGAGGCAACATTGTGATCTCTTTCGACAAATAATAATTACTTCACTTGCCTACACATGCATAACTTCTTGCCTCCAAGTTGCAACTGGTTGCAACCAGTGCCACCTTTTATAAATTACAATTTATTCCAATTTGATGAACTCTCTCCTAGTGCTTTGCTGCTGTCTCAAGTTGTGTGTGGTAATTTTAGAATTGAGGCTTGGGCTGTCATCTACTGTTTCTTAAAACAACATTATGTCTAATACAGCTAGGTGACAACGTATTGTCCCAAGAAAGTTATTACTCTATACTAGACTGTTTATTGCTAAATAATTTTTGCCATATGAATGTTTAAAGTAAGAAAGTTTGTTTTGATAGGTTATTTTAATACTATGTATTTTGTTTCCTTGTCCGTAACAAACAACCATTTGTATGCTTCCACAAAATGGCAGCAATCTCTTGGAAAATGTAGTAGGACAAATACAATCAAAATGAAATATTGCAAATGACAAATTGTAAGGAAGCAAAGGTGTGCGGAAACGCTTCCTACGCTAATCTTGAGAGGACAGTTATGCAAATTTCAACTTAAATATCGCAAAGATCTCAAGAAATGCATAATAAAGCATAAACAAAATGACAATGAACACATAACACAGTGATTACCGTGGGGAAACCCTTTCGGGAGAAAACCCCCACCCTCCAAAACCCGCACAATGTATTACCAAATCAAGATGATTACAATACACTTGCAATGCAAGTTCTTACAGGAGCGCATCACCACAACTCGAACTCAGAGAGACTCCTAGCATCTAGTCTTGCAAGCAAAACTCAATGATCAAACACCACCCCAAGCCCTCCTTTTATAGTGATTTTACAACCTGGAAACCACTTGTGGTTTTACAAAACTATGGGCTTAACCACCATGCCACATGTTGCCCATTTTTGACATTTACATTTCCAAGATGGAAAGACAACCAAGTTAAAATAGCATTTTCGTCCAAAACTTTGTCCCCTACTTTAGACTCATAAAAGTTACAAAATGAGTCACTAAGGCTCTAAAACTGACCCACCTATATTCTACTATGGACAAAACTCATTTTTGACAACTCATTAACCATTTTGCAATGCATAGACATGTGGAAAACTACCAACAAAAATACTGGACTTATTTGAAACAAAAACCGCAAGGTTGAGACACGTCCCTCAACATTCTCCCACTTGTCGAACACTTTGCAAGAGTCAGGGGATCCAAAATATCATGGACTTAATTGCTAGGGGCCAAGAGGCCCATAGACTCTGAACACCATCTGAACTTCTCTGTGCTCACGGGCTTAGTAAAAGCATCAGCAACATTCACCAAAGTTTCTACCTTCTCCAACTTCACCTTTTCATCCTCAACCATATCTCTCACAAAGTGATATTATACATCAATGTGCTTGGTCATGGCATGAAAAGTAGGGTTCTTCGCTAGGCAGATTGCACTCTGACTGTCACTGCACCCTGTTTGAACTCTATATCTGAACACAATCTCTTTAGCCAGATGGCTTCCTTACAGGCATGAGTAGCTGCCATATACTCTGCCTCAGTAGTGGACAAAGCGACCACAGCCTGTCGCTTGCTCATCCAACTGATTGCACCACCAAATAATGTAAACACATGCACTGGTGGATCTTCTATCAACATCACCGGCCCAGTCTGAATCCACATAGCCTTGAATATCTAAGGAATGCTCGTTTCCTGTTCCATGAAAACATATCAAGTACTCTGAAGTACCTCACAAGTATTTGAAAACTCTTTTTATTGCATCCCAATGTGCTCTTCTTGGATTAGACATATAACGGGAAAGAACTCTCACTGCTTGGGCAATGTCTGATTTTGTACAGACCATAACATACATCAAACTTCCAACAACACTTTGATATGGTACTTGACTCATCTCTTCCATCTCCAAAGGGGATGTAGGACATTGTGAACTAGAAAGCTTTGTTACCATTGTAATAGGAACACTCAATGGTCTAGAATCCTGCATACTGAATCTTTTTAGAATAGTACCAACATACTTGCTCTGGCCTAGCCAAAGCTTTCTGTTTTGTCTATCTCTTGCAATCTCCATTCCCAAAATTTGTCTTGCTGCACCAAGATCTTTCATTTCAAACTTTATCGAGAGCTGAGATTTTAACTCTGCAATCAAACCTTTTCCTTTGCCAAAAAACATGTCATCGACATACAAGGCAATAACCAGGAAACGATCAGCATCAGATTTGAAATATATACAGTGATCAGATTTAGATCGCACAAATTCCAAACTCAACACATATGTATCAAACTTCTGGTACCACATCCTAGGACTTTGTTTTAAACCATACAAGGATTTCTTCAACTTACAGACCAAATGACTTTTACCTTTCACCACAGTGCTCTGGCTGTGTCATGTAAATTTCCTCGTCCAAATCTCCATGAAGGAAAGTTGTTTTCACATCCATTTGCTCGATCTCTAGATCATAAGCAGCTGCAATAGAAAGTAAAAATCTAATGGATATCATTTTGGCTACTGGAGAAAAAATCTCACCATAATTTACTCCCTCAACCTGAGAGTAACCTTTTGCAACTAGACATGCTTTATACTTCTCAATGCTTCCATCTGAACCCATCTTCTTCTTGAACACCCATTTACAACCAACATGCTTTCGTCCTTCAGGCATTGGTACAAGGTCCCACGTTTCATTCCTCTTAAGAGCTGCCATTTCTTCATCCATGGCTATTTTCCAGGACTCTGAATCATTCATACCAAGAGCCTCTTCTACAGATCTCGGTTCATCAATATTAGCATTTAATGCAAATATACATCTCCAATCATCAGGAGACTACCCATACCTTTCAGGTGGTTTCCTTTGTCTAGTAGACCTTCGAGCAAGATTTGGTTTAGGTTCAGCCTCAACTTCAGGTACCTCTTCTTCCTCTGATGATTCAGAACTTGTAGAGCTCTCATTGACTTCTTGTCTTTCTAAAGACCTCGATTCAACTTTCTCCGGTGTAGCAGGTAGTTGAATCACATCTTTCTTTTCTTCTCTTTGTTCTGGCTGCATTGTACCAGAAGAAGGCTTAGTTTCTCTAAAAATAATTTTTCTTGAATAAAATACCTTTTGTTCAATAGGATTCCAAAGCTTGTATCCTTTCACACCATAACTGTATCCGATGAAAATACATTTAATAGCTTTGTTGCCCAATTTTGTACACCTCTCCTTTGGCACATGAGCATATGTTTCACAACCGAACACTCTCAAATGTCTAAGTGAAGGTTTGTGGCCCGACCATGCTTCCATTGGCGTCTTATCAACAAGAGTTGATGTAGGAGACCTATTTATTAGGTGGCAGGCAGTGGCTACAACTTCAGCCCAAAACTTTTGTTCTAGTCCAGCACCACTCAGCATACTCCTAGCCTTCTCCATCAGGGTCCTGTTCATTCTTTTTGCAACTCCATTTTGCTGTGGAGAATACGGAGTTGTCTTCTCTCTTTTATTACCACAATCTTTACAAAATGTGTCAAAATCATTGGAGCAAAATTCACCACTATTATCAGTTCTCAAACATTTTATTTTCTTTCCAGTCTGCAACTCAACCATTGCTTTAAATTCTTTGAAATGATTGAAAACTTCAGCTTTACTCTTAAAAAAATAAACCCATGTTCTTCTACTGAAATCATCAATGAAAGAAACATAATAAACTGATGTACCAATAGAAGGAACATCCTGGACCAAATACATCCAAATGGATTAGATCCAAAATACATGAGGACTTATGAGAACTCGAGTAAAACTGAATGCGGTTTTGCTTACCATAGATATAATGCTCACAAAAATCAAATTCAAGATTGCAATCATGAACCCATCAACAAGTTTTTTATTTTTCAAGGTCTGTAGACCCTTCTTGCCTATGTGGCTGAGTCTCTGGTGCCATAACATGGTCTTTTCTGCAGACAACTTTGATTCGGTAGATAGAGCACCTTTGGGTACCCAAAAATCACGACCATCTGTTGAAAGAGAAACCCTCTCTTTTTTCAATTGATTAGTCTTTTTCACAATCTTATCAGAAGTACTATTGCACTCAACTGTGCATGCATCAAGCTGGTACAGTGTACCCAATTTGCTTCCTCTTGCTATCACCATAGCACCTCTCACCATTTTCACACCTGCTTTAGAAAACTGTACATGCACACCTGCATCTATTAGCTTGTTAACAGATAACAAATTCCTTGCTAGTCCCGGGATATGCAAGACACCATCAAATCTTCTAATTCTACCATCAAAAAATTTCACACGAATACTTCCACGACCAACAATATCAAGAACTGAGTTATCACCCAAATACACCTTACCGCTATCAAAATTTTCATACTTACTAAACCAGTTTCTATTAGGAGTTATGTGGAAAGATGCACTTGAGTCGATCAACCATGCATTGTCACCTGCATGAGTGGCCAAGGTTGCGATGAAAGCATCTCCATCTTCCTTCTCGGACTTAGAATTAGAATCTTGCTTCTTCTTCTTCTTTTTCTTCTCCTCTTTGCAGTCCTTTCGGAAGTGTCCGGGTTTGCCACAATTCCAGTAGATTGCCTTGGACTTACCAGGAGATTTTGATCTCCCCTTATTCTTGGACTTAGAACGGCCATGCTGCTTTTCGTTCTTGCCTCTTTCTTTTGGTCTTCCTCGAACACTCAAAGGCATTCAGAGACACCTTCCTTCTCATCTCTTCAGAAAGTAGAGAACCAACAACATCCTCCATCTTCAAGATGACTGAAGTGCTCCCTATGACCATGACAAGCCTGTCCCATGAGTTTGGCAACGAACATAGCAAGATTTGGCATCTTTCTTCTTCATCCATTGGCACCCCTACTGAGGTCAACTAAGTCACCAACATATTAAAGCTTTCCAGATGCTCAGAAATTCGTCCACCTTCTTCCATTCTCAAAGAATACAATTTCTTCCTTAAGAAAATCTTGTTCACAAGTGATTTCGCTTGATAGATCTCACTTAGTTTCTTCCAAAGCTTCTTTGCAGTAGATTCTCCACGGACATTTATCAGAATAGAGTCTGCAAGACACAATTTAATGAGACCTTTAGCTTTTTTATCAGTCACATCATACTATGCAGCTAAAGTCGGATTTGCGGGCCTCTGCTTATTCTCATCAATCACATCCCATAGATCACGATCAATCAACAGATCTTCCATCTTCAGCTTCCACATCTCAAAGTTTGTGTCAGAAAACTTCTCTACATCAATTCTCCCCGACATGCTTGCCATCTTTTCAATCCTGCAATACAGAAATGAAATACTTTGCACAAGCTCCCACTCAAACTTTGATTAGCTCAAAAAACCCTGTACCCAACAAATAGAACCAAAACTAGCCAGGTTCTGATACCACTTGTAAGGAAGCAAATGTGTGCGGAAACGCTTCCTACGCTAATCTTGAGAGGACGGTTATGCAAATTTCAACTTAAATATCGCAAAGATCTCAAGAAATGCATAATAAAGCATAAACAAAATAACAATGAACACATAACACAGTGATTACCGTGGGGAAACCCTTTCGGGAAAAAACCCCACCCTCCAAAGCCCGCACAATGTATTACCAAATCAAGATGATTACAATACACTTGCAATGCAAGTTCTTACAAGAGTGCATCACCACAACTCGAACTCGGAGAGACTCCTTCTAGTGTCCAGTCTTGCAAACAAAACTCAATGATCAAACACCTCCCCAAGCCCTCCTTTTATAGTGATTTTACAACCTGGAAACAACTTGTGGTTTTACAAAACCATGGGCTTAACCACCATGCCACATGTTGCCCATTTTTGACATTTACATTTCCAAGATGGAAAAACAACCAGGTTAAATAGCATTTTCGTCCAAAACTTTGTCCCCTACTTTAGACTCTCATAAAAGTCACAAAATAAGTCATTAAGGCTCTAAAACTGACCCACCTATATTCTACTATGGACAAGACTCATTTTTGACAACTCATTAACCATTTTGCAATGCATAGACATGTGGAAAACTACCAACAAAAATATTGGACTTATTTGAAACAAAAACTGCAAGGTTGAGACACATGTCCCTCAACACAAATATTAAATGTTGTTGTCAGCTCATTTCTGTTCTGGTCAGCTCAAGTACAATCAATTTACTTTCTATTTTCTTTGCTTATTTTTCTATCACCCTTCTATGTATTGTTTCTACAGGTCTTAAATTATGTTCTTACACGACCTGGTAGAGAGGTTCTCTTCACTGTCGTCACACGAGATGAGAAGTACAAAGCCAAGGTGAATTCCGTTCACCTGGATTATTATGTTTCTCATGTATGATTTTATGCTAAGATTGGTTCATATGCAGGTTTGCATGGACGTATTAGTACAAAGGTTAGGAGATGCAGCAGCTGCTGGAATCTACAAGATACTCCAGGGGTCAATCAATAAGGGACCTTCAGCCATTGCGCTTTGTGCCTTGCCGGTCTGTAATCATTTGCTAATAATCAAAAGTTATTTGACACATATTTCCTTTCTTTTCTAAGCTAACACATGGAAGTGGATTAGGTGTGCTTTGCGTGGATTATCACAGCATTTTCCTTGGGCCGTCGACAAGCCCATCTTGCAAAATTTCAAGCACTTGATCAATAAATATCTTTTTCACCATGGATATATTTTCTTAATTAATTTTCAGTAAAGAACTCTGAATTAAAAATGGTGCTTTTAAACAATTTCTGACAGTTGCCGTGCCTTAGTATTGCTGATTTCCACTGAGAAGAACTATATAGTACAAAATATAGCAAAGACAATGATAACCATTTGGTTGCATCTTTAGGTCCAAGTGAGCTTAATGCGATATGTATCAATGCTTTTTTTGGAAAGGCAAATTCAATTTATTAATTAAGATAAAAGAGGAAAGAATTGTTTACAGTTTCCGTAATTGCTCTCTGTAGTCCTTTCTAACAGATTTCCAAGTGCACATGTGAAAAACCTATGAATTCCTGGACAACATCAAGTAGCCGGAAATGGAAATCTACTTTCCCAGGGAGATCTCTAAGAAAAAAAGAGAGCAACGTGTATCATTTTTTTCTTCCTTACATTGACATGCTTTGTATGTAGTTTAATTACACCATTTACTTCGTTTCTTATCACATTATTTTTATTTATTAGTTGTTCACTTCATATGATTGTTTTTTACAACTTTGGCATCTTTAATTAGTTCTTTACAGTCCTCTCATTTGGATATTGAATTACATTCCAATTTTAAAATTAGTCATAGGTTCAACCTCAATGAAACTTCATTTTGGAGTTTTGTTTTTTTGATAATAACAGCAGCATGAACAAGGGTGATGTCCCATTACACAACTCCCCTTAGGGATTGTCAGTATATCACCATTTACAGTAAATTAACAGCAGCCAAAAAACTAACAAACATGCTTACCCCTATAAAAAACAAACCAAGTCCTACCGGTATCAAAGCAAATACGTGTCCAAAAAGGTAAACAAAACATACCAACAAGAGTATAGAGAGTAATAACAGTTTTAGAGCTACACCACATAGGGCTAATTATAGAAGAGTCTTCGAACTACGAGCAGGAAAAATGAAACCAAGGCCATAGAGGCCAACTAAGAAAAAAAAAAACAGAGAACTAGAGACAAGCATCAACTCTTTTTCTTGGTAGTGGTCTTGGACAACAACACGTGCCCATTCTTTGGTTAGGAACTTAAAGAGTTCTTTATAGTCATCCTCCTCCGTGACCTTTCCATTGTTCACTTTTTCTTGTAGCAGACAAAGAGTGGTCTCCGATTTGTGCATAACCTTGAGCGCGAACCGACCAACCTCGTGCAATCTATTCTCCATACATGCAACATCAAAGCTCATCTTCTACACACCTTCGTTGATATTAGCAATATCAGATTTCATTTTACCAATAACACCCCCAACATCCTTCTACACAATAGGGACCTCCATCACAATAGCATTCCACTCCTCACGGGAAGGGGAAGGGGGAGTGGCTTTGATATTAGTGGAAGGGCTCATATCATTCTTATCATTTTTAAGACTCTTTGAGTCATGCAACGAAGATCCCTCATTGTCTGTTTCCTCCTCCAAATTCTTAGTGTCCTCAAGTCCTCTAAGGAAGAAACCACAATATGTTTTTTCCCTTTCCCCGTAGGTTTCTTAGCAAGCCTGATCAAACGACGAGGGGTGCTCACTTTCTTTGTGATTTCCACCTTTGAATCAACCTGCTTAATATTAAATTTTGCCTTCTTGGGTGGTTTTCTATCTTGGCTAGGATTCTCCCTCTGTTACCCATAGGCTTACCAATACTCCATGGGGGAGGTCTCCGTAGGATCCTAGAGGGCTTTCAAACTAGGATTTTTGAGACCGCTTTTTACCAATCCCAATTGTGGGTAAAATATTGGCAGAGGGAGGAGTGGGTGAGGGGTAGGTTTGATCGAGATAGTGCGGGGAGGACAGAGGGCAAGGTGAAATTTATACAGATGGTAAATGAGGCCATAGTGTAAAATCGTGTAATTTTTCCCCATCCTTTTAGACTCAATTTCTTTGACATTGCTACCCATAGAGTGGAGGACGAAGAACGAGATGAAAATAAGGTCATGATTTTTGAAATGGTTTAGGAAGGGGAGATGATAATAATAATAAACCCTAAAACGACCTTCTAAAGTAGAATATTTCATAACCATGGCACACACCTAAGCTCAAGGATTCATAAGCTTTTCATGGTTGAACCCACCATGACATTTAATAGGCTGCTCCTTGCCACAAAAAAATTGGTTTGCACTGGCAACATCAGGGGTCCTACTAGTTTTCTTCCACTTCTTTCCTTTAGTGGAGAGACTTGTAGCTTGAGCGATAACATCCTCGGTGACTTCAATGCTAATGCCACCAACAATAACTCTCCTTTCCTCCCATGAAGAAACAAATTGACGAGACAAGCTCTCATCGAAACCAGTCATGGTCTCCATGAATTGATCAATGCCTCCCTCTTTACAAATGAACCACACAACAAGATTGTTCCTCTAATCATCCACCTTGTCGGGCTCAACACGAAGCCTGTCACCGCCTATAGTATTCGACTTCAAAGAAATAGTAATCACAGAGCTGGTTTGAGAATTATTCGAGCTGAAAACACAAAGCATAAAAAAAGTCAAAAGGAAAACATCTAGATGAAGAGGCTCAACTTCTCGTAATAAAAGGTAGTAATAAATGGTGTTATTATTGCAATAAAAGCCACCACATATTTCCTTATTCGAAGAGGCCTTTGTTACATGTGAAAAGTCCATTACCCATAAGCTAAAATAGCTAGAAAAGCCTTCCAATATGTTGCCAAATCCAAGGAAATCTGACAGAAAATGGGGTTAATATTATCCCAAGTTCTAACCATTGTACTTCGGCACTGATTTGAATTATGAATCAACCATCTTGTAACACTAAGTATACGAAGGTAGTGACCTATTAAGAGGCATTAGCCATGTGATCGGTTACCTTCCATTTGTCTTTTCGCCACGAGTTCTAATTTCGAATTCAAACAACAACTAACGTTCATATTACACCCTATGGCTTTGAGAGCACCAACCCAAAGAAAACTGCTCGAGCAAATTCAAAAATCATTATTGATAGTGACATTATATTCTTCCCATCTTAAAAGTTGCTTAGTAGTCTCAGGTAGTAGACTCTCATCTCTTCAGCATTGTAAGCCATTTTGATGCAATCCCAAAGTAGCCAATGAGTCAGCCACAACATTTCCCTCTCTATAGGTATGTTTCAAGGTGAAACCATCCAAACTTGGCAAAAGTATTTTGATGTCCTCAATAATGCCCTCAACCCTCCAACCCGTAGAAACACAACCATGGGTAGCTTCGATGATAAGTTTGGAGTTCCCTTCAATCTCAAGGTACTTAATACCAATTGAACTAGCAATTTTGAGACCCCAAAGGAGAGCCATTCGCTCCACTTGGTTCATAGTACGATCCTTTAAATGGCCCGAGAAAGAAGCAATCAATTTACCTACATGGTTCCTTATAACCCAACCTCCAGTCTCCACACCCAGATTAGCAGTGCCCTCAAAATTTAATTTTTGCTAGTGCTAATATGCGACCTTCCAAATAGTGTTTTGCCTAGCGATTTTTTTGGAATGGTTATATCTACCAAAATCTTGAGAGATTCCAACATTGAGCAATTGATCTATCTAGTAGAGGGAGGGGAACTAGGGATTTTTCAACTGGTTACCGAGATGTTCTCAAGTAACAACTTACTGCACGAGAGGAAGATGTTGTTTAGAGAAACAATAGTATCCTTGAAAGTCCTATTGTTTGTCTTTCCAAATGCTCCAACAAACCAATCAGTAGTGAATTGTTGTATGTTCCACCCAAAGACCCATTGAAGAATGAACTTGTGAAGAATCTTTTGCCAAATGTAGGCAACAAATTGATAGTGAATGAATAAGTGGTGGATGGTTTCCTCAATGCTTTTGCACATAACACATCTATTGGCGAGATAGAAACCCCTCTTCACAAGATTGTCATGTATTGAGATTTTCCCATGCATCACAACCCATCGGAAAAAAATGATTTTTGAAATAAGTTGCGAGTTTCAGACTTTTTTCCAGTAGTTCCGATCATCATAGTTCTTTAACATGTTGTAAGCCCATTTGATAGTGAAAGCACATGACTGCGTCTTAGTCCAGACAATATTATCTGCTTTAGCGAACATGGGGATCCTTAAGGCTATCCAAGACGGACTGCAAATCCTCAATTGTAGTAGATAAATCAGGTCTATCCTTGAAATAATGAGCCGGGTTCTTCCATTTCCCTCTAGGGTCTACATAGTCCACAATGTATTCACTAGGACGATCCACAAGTCTACCCTTCAGAATGCAGAATTGTCCATCCCCAAGAGGCTTGTCATAAATCCAATTGTCCTCCCATAATCTAATGCTTCTTCCATTCCCCAGAGACCATTTTAATCGAACTCTCAAGAGGGTCCTATGTTTGAGAAAGTTGTTCTAGATTTTTGAGCTGGAGGGCAGATCTCGGGCATCAAGGGCTCTATTAAAGTGGTCTCTATTGAGGCTTGTCATCAATTCAGTTGTCTTCCCAAAATCTAATGCTTCTTCCATTCACCAGCTACCATTTTAATCTAACTCTCAGGAGGGTCCTACATTTGAGAATTTTGGTCTAGATTTTTGAGCCAGAGGGCAAATCCCGTGCATCAAGGGCTCTATTAAAGCGGTCTCTATTGAGGCCTATTATCGATCCAGTTGTCCTCCGAGAATCTAATGCTTCTTCCATTCCCCAACTACCATTTTAATCCAACTTTCAGGAGGGGTTCTAGATTTTAAGTTTTGTTAATAACTACTTGTGAACAAACTAAGAGGATTGAAATGAATAACTACTTTTGATTAAAAAAAAAAGATTCTTTAATATTTAAAAACAGTTTGAAAAATAATTTCATGGCCTATGAAACTTCATTTTGAGATTTTTTTAATAACTACTTGTGGACAAAAATGGGAGGATTAAACTGAATGACTACTTTTAAAAAAAACATAAGATTTTTATGGCTTAATCTCTACTCTTTTTAATTGCCAGTTATTCATTAAACTTAAATTCAATTGAATTAAAAATTTAGTTAACAACATTCCATGAAGAAAATGAGAGGATCACAAGGAAACAATATTAACAATGAAATGTTTTTAATTATGTTATATATTAAAAAAAAGTTGTAATATACAATAACTTTTACAATTAATCATAGATTCCAAGTTAAAAAATAATACAAATTTATATAAATAGTAATAATTTATATATGCACACCTTGTAATCCTATGGTAGATGTGTGTACATGAAACATGATACTATTTTCTGTATTAGTGCCTTTTTCAATAGTACTAACATAATTGCTTCATAATGTCAATAATTCTCCTTGCAATTAGCCCTCCATTTGGAAACTTAGAGATACAATTTTATTTTTCAATGAATACAATATGATGAAAATTTGAATAGGAACTAATATTGTTGCTTGATAATGTTAATACACTAGAAAGTAAATTTGAAAATGAGTAATTTGTTAGGCACATTGGGTGCTTGAAATATCATTGAGTAGTGATGTGGCATGAAGTCCATACAAGAGCATGAATTTATAATCTAGTATGAATTCATGAAAAACATGAGGTTATAATAGCTATGTAGCCATGACAAATATGAACTGTCATGGGCATGAATCAATGAATTTCACTCTATAATCACAACCATCAAAGATATGTTAATAGTAATTTATGCTCCCCTCCAATGGGTTGCAGGCATAAGGTGCTAGAAATTAGAGATGGGGAAAAATATATGATTGTTAAAAACCTAGTGGTTATATAAGTAGTATCATCAATATCATTTTGTGACGAACATGTAATAAGATGATAAGATGTGATGATTATGGAAAAAAATGGGAAAAGCAATTATGAACAAAAATCATCTTATAATATGAGAAATTGTAATCATTCTATAACAGTATCACATAATTATGAGCAAAATATGTATACATAGGTAAATGGAAGATGACATGATAAATATTGAGAAATTGTAATCATCATAAACATGTGATCATAAGATTCAACATGAAACTATAAGATACACATGTAAGCATACAAAGTACAAGTAAATATTATATGCATGCAAATGTCATAAGATAAAAGCATGTAACTTCCAAGATAGGTAATCAAGAAGGAGATGACCCTAAGTGAGGAAATACAACATGGAACATAGTCCAATAATAACATGTGAAAGCCATATTATAGAAGGTGACAAGAGAATGAAAGAACCTAGGAGACTTGCAACAAACACTCATTAAAAAACAAAGTCAATACAAAAATATATGCATAACACAATAGACGATATGATTAAGGAGCACAAAAAATGTCTCAATCAAATGGCTACTAATATAAATGAATGCATTGATCCTTGAAATGGATCCCAGTTTCTTCATGCTCTATGCATTTTATTCAATACAAACATATAAATTGGCAAGTACACATTCAAATATAATTAATGCATTATAATTCATTCAAATACATGTATATTACATATCACCTTCATTATATATATCAAAGACCAATAATAAACAACATGATTTTTAATGCATATTTCAAAATTAATGAGAAGATATTTAGAAAATTTTGTGTTCAAAAGGTTTAAGATAGTTAACATCACAAAGAGCTTGTATGGATCATTGTCCACACACATTTATGTTCTTTTCATTTAATTTTATATTGGCTTCTTGTTTACTTTGATATACATGATTCATAGAGGCTTACATGTAAGTTAACATGGGGAAATTCAGTTAGTTCTTCATGCAAAGATTTGACATGAGAACTTTTTTAAAGACAAGGGCTCTATACAGTCCCAAGTCGTATTTACTGTATCTTCCAGTGTAACCTGTTATTCTTTTCCCTGGGATCAAATTGGTTATTGGGCAGTCAAAATTATTGATGCAGGGGCATCCAAGGTTAATGCAGAGGCAATCATTGTCCTCGGTGAAACTGCATAGGTGTTTGTATTTTGGCCGGTGTTACTCGGTTGCAGCCTTGATCGACGGTCTCGGTCATTGAAGGAAGCTCGGTCACTGAAGGAACTCGATAGTCTCTGGCACTTGGTGAATGTGTTACTTGGTCATGCCTGCAGTGCTCGGTCGTGCTTGGCGTGCTTGGTTATTTCACTGATGCTCGATAGTTCTATCTCACCGACTGGAGTTCTGTGTGATTTGTTGGGCCGACTTGGTGCATTTATTGTTTGTATCTTTTGTTAGACTCTCTTAAGTGGATCTAGAGGCTGACATGCTGAATTAAATGTTTGTATACAATTTGTAAGCCGACTTGTATGGTATTTAATATTTGTTAGGAGTTAAGGGTTTCATTTTGCCGACTTGTGGCTGATGATTAGTATTTATAGGATATTTGGGTAGATGTTTAGAGACGACTGGGATGACTGAGAGGCTTGAAAGCTAAAGTTGGCGAAGTTGTGGAAAAGATCTTGCATGATCTTGCAAATCATATTTTTATCTGATAGTTTGTAAAAGTAGAGCTAGTGGTTTGCACACTTGGGAACAAGGAAATTGTTTGGAGGCCTGCGAGCTCAAGTTTAGATCTGCCTTAGGGTTTCCATCAGCTTTTGACTGTCTTTAGAGTTGAACTAGCTAAGATTGTATTGGATCTGTGTGTGGATCTTGCATAATTGTTTCTGATTGTAATTGGCCCTAACTTGGAAGGCCTTATAGCCGGGCATGTTAATGCAAATTACTTGAAACAATTGTTGTGTTAGTTGTTGTGTTAAATATTTCGCTGTGTAATTTTGAAGCTGCAAGGTTTGAACTGTCCTTAATTGGATCATTCTAGCCTTTGATCTACGTCAGGTTGTATCAGAGCAGAGTTGATCTTGTGGAGAGAAGGTTGACCTAGCAAGGCTGATCTTGCGAAGCTGATCTTGTTGGCAAAAAGATCATATGATCTTGATTGCAGATCCATGGCACTGAACTTGTAAAATTGTGCCCTAGTTGTTTGCAAGATTGCAGGTTGCGATTTGACTTGTTTACAACTTGGAAATTGTTACAAGGTGGTTTGTGAGGGTTTGTTGCAGAGGGTTATTTTGCATATCTTTAAGGATGCCTCCAAGAAGATTGGACCCTAGAGTTATTTCTGATCTTTGTGATACTATGGAATCCCGGATCACAGAGAAGGTGAAATTATATTTTAGATCTAAGATGGAATTGATGAAGAATGACATGGTCGCCAAGATCATGAGAGTTGTTAATGGTATACATCGAAATGTTGGTACTGTGGATGGCTATGAAGAAGCTGCTGAAGAATTTGAACCTGTTGGATCTAGTGGTGATGACCAAAGGGATAGATTTGGTGAAGACAGGACTGCTTGGTTGCCTAGATCTGGTGCTCGGTTTAATAGTTACCGAATAGAAGTTTCTACTTTCTCTGGTACTTTGAAACTCGACAATATGATTGATTGGATTGGTGAGCTTGAAGATTTCTTTGAGCTGGAAGAAATTGAAGATCCTCTTCGAGTGAGATTAGCATAGACTAAGTTGAAAGGACATGCTGCTCTTTGGTGGAAAGAACTACAAAGAGATAGAGAAGATGAAGGTGAGATGAAGATCAATTGGTGGAGGTTGATGGTGACAAAGTTGAAAGCTAAGTTCATACCTGTTGACTATGAGCTTGACTTGTTTAAGAAGTTGCAGAATCTGAAGTAGAAGGATTTGTTTGTTGAAGATTATATCGAGGAATTCTACAAGCTTACTATTTGGTCTAGACACAGAGAACTTGGTAAGGAAAAGGTAGCTTGGTATGTGAATGGTCTGAGATTCAATATTCAGGATGAGCTTGGTATGCTAAAGATTGATTCTGTTGAAGATGATTATCAGTATGCTTTGAAGGTAGAAGATAAGTTGAAGAGGAAACAACCCGCTAACTCCCGAGGGAAGGAGAAAATTGATCACTCGGTGAAGGATAAACCGACTAATGCAGAAGATGAACTCAAACCTGTGGAACCAAAGAAGAAGACAGGTAGAGTTATCTTTAAAGGTACTTGCTATAATTGTGGAGAGGAAGGACACCGTTCTTTTGAGTGTACACAGAAGAAGGTTGACTGATGAACTGCTATGGTGAATGAGAACATTTAGAATGCACCTGAATCAGAGAACTTGCTGCTTCGACAAACATTTCTTAGTACAAAGGATGAACCTTGTCAGAGGAGTAACTTGTTTAGGACCCGATGCAAATCTGAAGGTAAACTCTATGATGTTATTGTTGATAGTGGTAGTACTGATAACCTTGTTACTGAGGACATGGTTCAAAAACTTGGTTTGAATAGAATGAAACATCCACGTCCTTATAGGATTGGTTGGTTGCAAGATGATCATGCTCTGGAAGTTAGAGAACAATGCTTCATTGATGTTCAGATTGGCCAGTATAAGGATCTTGTGTTATGTGACATTGTGAAGATGAATAGTTGTGATATATTGCTCGGTAGACCTTGGCAATATGATTGCAGAGCTATTTATGACTGTGTAAAGAATGTGTTTACTGTTGAGAAAGATAACAAGAAGTTTTCACTGATGCCTTTGATGGATACAACACTCGGTAGGAGAAGCCCGAGTATTGGTTCCCGAGTTGAGTTGGTAGATCCAAAGAAAATGAATGATCAATTTGGAGAACAAACCTATATGCTGTCAAGAAAAGACTTGAAGAGACAAAGGAAATTGAAATGAAAGAATATGCAAGTTGAGAAGATGGAGGACTTATATGTGAAGAAAAAGTTCGGGGTTTATGTGTTGAACCCTGGAAGATGTTCTTCTCACATATGAACATCTTTTGGAACCTAGGGTGTCTGATGCAGGGGCATCCAAGGTTGATGCAGAGGCAATCATTGTCCTTGGTGAAACTGCATAGGTGTTTGTATTTTAGCCGGTGTTACTCGGTTGTAGCCTTGACCGATGATCTCGGTCATTAAAGGAAGCTCAGTAGTTTTGGCTCACCGACTAGAGTTCTGTGTGATTTGTTGGGCTGACTTGATGCATTTATTGTATGTATCTTGTGTTGGACTCTCCTAAGTGGATCTGGAGGCCAACATGCTGCATTAAATGTTTGTATACAATTTGTAAGCTGACTTGTATGGCATTTAATATTTGTTAGGAGGAGTTAAGGGTTCCATCTTGCTGACTTGTGGCTGATGATTAGTATTTATAGGATTTTTGGGTAGATGTTTAGAGACAACTGAGATGACTGAGAGGCTTGAAAGCTGAAGTTGACAAAGTTGTGGAAAAGATCTTGCATGATCTTGCAGATTAGATTTCTATCTGATAGTTTTTAAAAGCAGAGCTAGTGGTTTGCACACTTGGGAACAAGGAGATTTCTTGGAGGCCTGAGAGCTCAAGTTTAGATCTTCCTTAAGGTTTCCATCAGCTTTTGATTGTCTTCAGAGTTGAACTAATTGAGATTGTATTGGATTTGTGTGTGGATCTTGCATAATTATTTCTGATTGTAATTGGCCCAAACCCGGAAGGCCTTACAACCAGGCATGTTAATGAAAATTACTTGAAACAATTGTTGTGTTGAATATTTCGCTATGTAATTCTGAAGCTACAAGGTCTGAACAGTCCTTAATTGGATCCTTCTAGCCTTTGGTCTGTGTCAATTATGACCAGTGTGCCTGAGGCCATTCTATTAATAGGAACTCCTTTGGTAGAGATATTATGCGAAAGTGCTAGTGTAGACTAAAACAACAATGAACATATGAGAAACCACAAAACTCAATTCAATGCTGGAAACTTAGGGTATGTGCAGGATCATGGTATACCAAACTATGGCCTTAAGTGGCAATGAAAAATCAGAAAATCAGGGTTAGTCAACTTGACATAAAAAGTTGAACATCTTATCAACCTTATGTGAAAAAGTTGTAAGAATAGAATCTGTAGGAAATTGAATGTAGTTTCTAAACTACTAGCCCTGGTCTCAAAAAAATTAATCTAATTGTTCAAAATTTTAGATTTCAATGCAATAGTACAAAAATTTCAGGGAAAAGATAAAAAGTACGTGTATGTCTGACCACCTTAAACACAATCAAATGATGATATATTTTAACAAGATTCTAGATATAAGTAGTAGACTCATGCCTGGATGTGACGCATATTTTTGTGTAATTTTTTCCCAAATAAATAATTAATTATGAATTTTTTGCTACAACTTATCCAGAATAAAAAAACTTTCGTGTCTGACCACTTTAACTAATTCTAAACTTTACAAAATTGAATTTTTTTTTTCTTATAGTAGGCGAAGCATAGAATGTCACACATGTTTCAGATTTCAAAAAGGTTAAATGGTTTGAAAGTTATAGTTATTTTTCAATCAGTATATCAATTAGGACTTTAAAGATAACTCAATTAAAAAATAAGTAATAATCATTTACTGAACTTGAAATTTGACAACAATTATATTGATGGAAATCTAATAATGTCTTTAAGAAACCCTTTCCATTTCATAAATTTCGGGTGAAAAAAAGGTCGTCAGCTACATGGTCAAAGTTTCGAGATCAAAACAAATCTGGTGAACACGCCTTATGGGTTGACCATGCACGTTTGGCATTGCCCAAGGCAAATACCAAGCCTTATCGGATATCCGAAATCTCCCGCCTAATTCAACATTTCATTTTGACTGCTTTTTTCAATTTTAAGTTACATATTCATTTTTTTTATGTTAATATTAAATGAGTTGGATGTTTTATTAATTTTAAGTTATATATTACAATTTTTTTTAATATTAATATTAAATGATAATATCATAACATTAGTATTATATTATTATTATTTATTTCTCTATTGTATAATAGTATAATATTAGTATTAATATTTATTAAAATATTTATATTATATGTTCAATAATACCTGTGAGAGAGAGAGAGAGAGAGAGAGAGAGAGAGTACCTAATACCTAAGGGAGATAGAGAGTGGGAGTGAGTGTGTGTGTGTGTGTGAGAGAGAGAGAGAGAGAGAGAGAGAGAGAGAGAGAGAGAGAGAGTACCTAATACATAAGGGAGATAGAGTGTGTGTGTGTGTGTGTGTGTGTGTGTGTGAGAGAGAGAGAGAGATTTCAACAAAATTTGAAAGGGAGATTTTGGATATCCGATAATATCAGATATTCAATATTTTTGGATATCTGATTGTTTTTACTAGCATTGAAAAGAAAGAGTTATTCTCTGGGTTCCTCAGCTCGAGAAGCACATTTTTCAACAGAGGATCATAGGATTGCAGTTACATAGAAGACAAAAATCCACTTTCCCCCCTTCTTGGTTGGAATTTCTTTATTATCAAAAGTTTTTGCATCACCTTTTTGGTCTCACTATGGGGAGTAGTAGTCGTCGAAAGCATAAATGGAAGAGGAAACTCACAAATGAAGAGATTGAAGTGTATAGAGAAATGGATAGGGCTGCCCATCAGAATGAGAGACAAGGTATGTTAAATATTAATGAAGATGTGGACATAGGCCCACCCTTAAATGTGGTTTCAAGTGAAGAAGAACATGAATTTGAAATGATTTACGACAATAATATTGAAAATGAGAATGTAGGGATTGAAGATGAAAATGTAGGTTTTGAAAATGAACATGTAGATGTGGACAATGGAAGTGTGGACATTGACAATGACAATCCACTGATTGAATATGAAGGAATTAACAATGATAATGGTACACAAGAACCAACTCAACGTAACACATCTCCAAATTATATGAGAAATGAAGTCCCTTGGGAGGAAGAAAGACAAACTTCAAAATTGAGACCTTCAAGAACAACAAAATGATTACTTGAAATTGACGAGAACATAATGAGCAATTTTGATGGAAAAAGATCAGAAAAAACCATTTGGTTGTGGGTTTCAAAATATTTTGATCAATTTTTTGGCCAGAAGACGTTGGTTGTGCAATGTCAAATTTTTGTGCAATTGTTCAAGATGCAGAAGATGAGATGTATACTAGTCAAATTGAAGATTAGTGTGAACAAGAAAAAGGAGAGGAATGCTATTATTGTGAGAAATTTTTTTAGTGCTCTCAATTACATTGGGAAGACTACCAAGGAAAAAGATAAGAGAGCCACTAGGAGGGTTATTAAAAACTCCTTAGTAAGTCATCATTTGAGAAAGGCTCATTTGATGAGACAAACTTGTGTTGACTTGAACCTAAATTGTAAAACTTTGGATAGAGCACTTGCAAGAAGAGAAAGACTTGATGATCCTCTTCAACATGATACATGGGCTTATGGTGGGAGACTTTCATGTTGTGATAAGGAGCTTACCGATGGTGTGAAGGATCAAATTCAACTATTTTGACAATCTAACTCAAGAGTGTCACCAAATGTGAAGGATGTCTTGAAGTTGAGAATTGGCATTCGAGACCGCACCCCGCATCCCAAACATTATTTGGAGGTGAGTCAAACAATGTTGTTCAAAAATTTTTGTTAGACACATCCAACATTTCAAATATCACAAAGAGCTTTTGAAGCCCTCAAGCCTTTGTTTTGTGTGCCTCTTAAGATTCAAAATACTTGTTTCAAATATGATGTGGAGTTTTCAATGCACCATGAACTGTTACGATCCCTTCATTCTACTTTGCATAATAGTGAAATGTTGGAGGAGTGTGGTGCAAGTGCTCTTCGAAAATCATCAAGAGACTTGCTAGATCATTTTTTATGTCCTAGAGATGATGGATGTTTCTTTTATAGAAAAGATTGCTTAAATGACAAGTGCTCAGAGTGTGGTGGGATAGTGAAGTTTGTTGAATATCTTCATGAGGGATGCAAACACGATTTTAGAAAGACAATTGTCCACAAAAAGGTATATGAAACTGTTAAATATACATTGAAAAGTGGAGGTAAAGGCTCTAGATGTGAGTTGGTTATAAAAGAATGCAATGTAGTTGATTTTATTTCAGATTTCAGGAAGAATATTTTTACAAGTATGCAAGGTATAGTCACATGTCTCAGTGGTTGGATCAACAATTCAAGATGTGTAAGGACACTTTCCTGATCGACACTATTATATTAGTTGTTGACTTTGTAGAGAACTATACATTGCAGCCCCAAAAGGAGTTGCAAGCTCAATACTATAATTCTATCCAGGTTGCTATTTTTGTGCACATAACATATAGACATTCCCTTGATAGTACACAAGATGACTGAAAGATAATCAGAGAGTACCATTTTATGTGAGAAATGATAGATCTCACTCTGACGTGTATGTCCAACATTTCTTTGAAAATTATTTTTGGTGGGTGCGGGAAAATAATATTGCTATGGATAAACATCTCATTTGGTAAGATAATTGCACATATCAATTAAAAAATGCTCATATATTTTATTGGTTATGTAGAATGCATGTAGAGAGAGGTGTACCTCATATTTTAAGTTTTTTTGAGGCCGGTCATGGAAAAGGGGAGCATGATGGAGTAGGTGCATGCGTAAAGAGAGCTCTAGTTAAGGAGTAACTGAGGATTTTAGGTGTAGAACTCCTTGATGCTCATTCTATTGTTGATTGGTGTACTTTAGCATTGTCACAGGAGGGACTCTTGATTCAGTGGTGCACATATTATTTTGGTTGGTTGAGTTGGGCACAATAGGAGATAGGTTGGATTGTCAAACTGTGAAAGATTCTTAAAGAATGCATTCATTTCAAAGCTCAGATGCTAGTACATGGACTATTTGGACATGAGAGTTAGCATGTTATTATCTAAGGTGGATTATGTGTGATTGGGATCAGTGTGAGTCAAATGAGTGGGTTGATATGTGGGTTCCACATTATCTAAGTCCTTTATTTGTCACAGTCTCTATAATAAATGATGACATGGATTGTTCACTTGACTACGACCATCTTTCAGATCTTCTACAGCCAGGACATGTTTTTGCATTGGTTGCACCACAAGGGAATGATGAGAGATCAAATTACTGGTTAGCACATTGTGTACGAGGAAAGCAGAAACTTGCACAACCGATGACAGATGATGATATGTTCACATATCCAACAGGATCACATGTTGTTGCGGGAACATGGTTGTGCACATATATGATTAGAAATAATGACATTCCTGCGTTTGAAGACTACGAGAAGCACAAAACCATTGTCATGTATTCACATTTTGTTATAGTAGCCAATGTTAAGTTGTTGAAACATCAAGGAAAACCAAAGACAAAGAAACTTTGGACTATTAGTAATATTGATCATGAAGTAATATTGAATACCCTCAAGCAGAGAGATGACCCTTCAAGCACACTTCAGTAGGTAAGTTCAACTCAAGTTGCAAGGTTTTCCATGTTTATTACGATTACTTTCAATAAAGTAATTGTAGTTTTTGACTTTATTTGTTTGAGCCAATAAACTTGGTTTTGTATTTGGATTGTAAATGCAGTTGGATACATATATGATAGATATAGAAGATCGAGGTGTGAATTTGATTATACCATCTTTTATGATGGTAAAATTCACTATGCATTGGCTAGTCATGTTCTTTGGTTCGTTTAGTTACTTATACATTCATAATCCTTTTGTCAACCTATATAAAATTCTTATATTATCTATTAACTTTTTTTCTACCTTCCAAATGTAGGGATTGGAATGTAGATGTCATTGAGTACCATGTGTTAAACTTATACACTTTAGGAGCAGAAATGACACTTATTTTTTATATATAGTTGTGTATCTAAGATTTTGTATATAAAAACAACAATTGAATGTAATGTGCATATTTAGATGCCAAATTTTGTATATAAAAATAACAATCGACTGTAATGTGCATATTTAGATACAAAATTTTGTAAATATAAAAAAAATAATCAAATGTAATGTGCATATTTAGATGCCAAATTTTGTATATAAAAAATTTGATGCAAAATTTGAAATATAAAAGAGCCCATGAGGTTGATTTGCAAATATTAAGAGCCCACATTTGTATCATCATAATGCCATGTAAAGTGCAAAAATTTTGTTTCCTTACTATGAATGTTGTATCCTTAAATATTTGTATTGTCTTAATTTTGTATCCTTACATTTGTATTATCTTAATTCCATGTACATTTGTATCGTCAAATGATGTAATAGTTAAAGTCATTGAGTCAACATTGATCAAATGTGTTTAAAGTAAAATGGTGATTCCCTGGGGTGAAGGGATAGTGTTGAAGGATTGCATCCTGGCACCGAATGGATTATGTCATTAGCTCCGGTTGGGCAAGTAAATGTTAGTGACAACCTCATTTTGACCATTGAGTCACTAGAACGTTCGCGAACATGCAAGACCAAAGTGTCCCCAAGGTGCACTAAGCAACATTGGGCATTGATCTTTCGAGGCTTGTATCTCAGACCCCATGAGAGGTATTGGTGAACCATGAGATGCTACAAGACCGTGTTTATAAGGCTACAATAACCTCTCTCTGTTCTGGGAGATTCATTTTTTTTTAATTTGGCACGCCAATCTCGCTTGATGCCAAAACTTGTAGTGAGGGTCAGTTGAAAGTTGTACCACTAGGTTTCCTCCAAACCATTCATCCTGGCACCAAATGGACTGTGCCATTAGCTCAAGTTAGACAGGTAAACACTAGTGACAACCCCATTTCGACCACTGAGTCTCAAGAATGTTCATGACCATGTCGGACCAAAGTGTCCCCAAGGTGTACTAAGCATGATTAGACAAAAATATTTTGAGGCTCGTATTTCAGACGCCGTGAGAGGTATCGACAAACTGTGAGATTCTACAAGACCATGTTTATGAGGCCTACAATAACCTCTCTCTATTCTGGGAGATTCTAATTTGTTTGAATTTGGAACACCAGTCTCGATTGATGTCAAAACTTGCATTGAGGGTCAGTTGAAAGTTGCACCACTAGGTTTCTTCTAAACCGTTCATCCTAGCACCGAATGGACTATGCCATTAGCTTTGATTGGGTATGTAAACGCTAGTGACAACCTTTTTTCGACTACTGAGTCACTAGAACCATGCCGGACCAAAGTGTCCCCAAGCTGCACTAAGCACAATTGGGTAGTGATCTTTCGAGGCTCGTATCTCGAACCCCATGAGAGGTATCAACCAATCGTTAGATGCTACATGACCATGTTTCTGAGGCCTACAATAACCTCTCTCCATTCTAGGAGATTCAAATTTGTTTAAATTTGGCACGCCAATCTTGCTTGATGCCAAAACTTGTAGTGAGGGTCAATTGACAGTTGCACCACTGGGTTTCTTACAAATCGTTTGTCCTGGCCCTGGATAGACAACACCATTAGATCTGGTTGAGAAGGTAAATGCTAGTGACAACCCCATTTCGACCACTAAGTCACTAGAATGTTCGTGACCATGCCAGACCAAAGTGTCCCCAAGGTGCACTAAGCACGATTGGACAACGATCTTTCTAGGCTCGTATCTCAGACCTTGTGAGAGGTATTAGAAAAATGTAAGATGCTACATGATCATTTTTTTGAGGCCCACAATAACCTCTCTCCACTTTGGGAGATTTGAATTTGGCACGCCAATCTCGCTTGATGCCAAAACTTGCAGTGAGGGTCAGTTGAAAGTTTCACCATTGGGTTTCTTCCAGACCATTCATCGTAACACCGAATGGACTAGGCCTTTAGCTCCGGTTGGGCAGGTAAATGCTAGTGACAATTCTATTTCAACCACTGAGTCACTAAAACGTTCGTGACCATACTAGACCAAAGTGTCCCCAAGGTGCACTAAGCACGATTGGGCAGTGATCATTTGAGGCTCGTATCTCAAACCCGTGAGAGGCATCGATGAACTGTGAGATGATACCAGACCATTTTTCCAAGGCCTACAATAACATCTCTTTATTCTGGGAGATTCAATTTTTTTTGAATTTGGCACGCTAGTCTCATTTGATGCCAAAACTTGCAATGAGGGTCAGTTTAAAGTTGCACCATTGGGTTTCTTCCAAACCATTCATCCTAGCACTAAATGGATTATGCCATTAGCTCTGGTTGGGTGGGTAAACGCTAGTGACAATCCCGTTTCGACCACTGAGTTACTAGAACGTTCATGACCATGCTAGACCAAAGTGTCTCCAAGGTGCACTAAGCACAATAACACAATGATCTTTCAAGGCTCGTATCTTAGACCTTGTGAGAGGTATCGATGAACTATGAGATGCTACAAGACTATGTTTTTGAGGCCTACAATAACCTCTCTCCATTCTGGGAGATTCAAATTTGTTTGAATTTAGCATGCCAATCTCGGTTGATGCCAAAACTTGCAGTGCCGGTTAGTTGAAAGTTGCACCATTGGGTTTCTTCCAAACCGTTCATCCTAGCACCAAATGGATTGTGCCATTAGCTCCGGTTGGGCGGGTAAACACTAGTGACAACCCTGTTTCAACCACTGAGTCACTAGAATGTTCGTGACCATGCCAGACCAAAGTTACCCCAAGGTGCACTAAGCACAATTGGAGAATGATCTTTTGAAGCTCATATCTTGGAACTCTTGAGAGGTATCGATGAACCATGAGATGCTACAGGACCGTATTTCTGAGTCCTACAATAAACTCTCTTCGTTCTAGGAGATTTAAATTTGTTTGAATTTGGCATGCCAATCTCGCTTGATGCCAAAACTTGCAGTGAGGGTGAGTAGAAAGTTGCACCACTGGGTTTCTTCCCAACCATTCATCTTGGTACCAAATGGAATCTACCATTAGCTCTGATTGGGCAGGTAAATGCTAGTGACAAACCCATTTCGACCACTGAGTCACTAGAACGTTCATGACCATGCCGGACCAAAGTGTCCGCAAGGTGCACTAAGCACGATTGGGAAATGATCTTTTGAGGCTTGTATCTCAAACCCCATGAGAGATATTGAAAAACCATGACATGCTACATGACCGTGTTTCTAATACCTAAAATAACCTCTCTTCATTTTGGGAGATTTGATTTTTTTGAATTTGGCACGCCAGTCTCGCTTGATACCAAAACTTAAAGTGAGGGTCAGTTGGAAGTTGCACCACTAGATTTCTTCTAAACTGTTCATCCCGGCATTGAATGGTCTACCCCATTAGCTTTGCTTGGGTGGGTAAATGCTAGTGACAACCCCATTTCAACCACTGAGTCACTAGAATGTTCGTGACCATGCCAGACCAAAGTGCCCCCATGGTGCACTAAGCACGATTGGGAAGTGATCTTTTGAGCCTCGTAACTCAGACCCTGTGAGAGGTATTAATGATCCATGAGATGCTACAAGACCATGTTTCTAAGGCCTACAATAACCTCTCTCCATTCTGGGAGATTCAATTTTTTTAATTTGGCATGCCAATCTCACTTGATGCCAAAACTTATAGTAAGGATCAGTTGAAAGTTGCACCATTGGGTTTCTTCCAAACCGTTCATCCTAGCACCGAATGGTCTGTGCCATTAGCTCTTGTTGGGTGGGTAAACACTAGTGAAAACCTTGTTTGGAACATGAATTCAGTAGAATGCTCGTGAATATGCTAGACTAAAGTGTTCCTAAGGTCCATCAAGCACCATTGCGTAAGTTGGTGAGCATTCTGGTGTGTCAAGAGGTAAAGTGTGACCATTCCTAGGGTAAACCTACCCAACCAGATGTGATAGAAGCATCAGTTTGTGCCCACCATGGAAAAATGTTGCTGCTCTAAGGGAGATGGGGACATGACCATAAAGGGTCATTGGCAAATGTAAAGAGACCAAGGATGGTCATTTGAATGCATTGTGGAATGTGTTTGGGATTTGAAATGGAGTAAATTGATTGTCTATTGTCTTGTTATCACTTCCATATCTATATTGAATCATTTCATTGGTATTTGAATGCAAGGAATTAACTAGTGTCTTCTACAATAGTGTTTGGTTGCAGGGATATGCATGATATATGGTGGTGGAGAGACCACAAATGGTGGTAAATGCTGATTGAAGGTGCATGAAGCAGCACTTGTCATTGTTGTGAGCATATACTCCAATGGATGAGTATATTTTGTGATGGATCTATGTTATTGGGGTCCATAGGGATGTGTTAGATCCATTGGGGGGATCTAGAGAGATTTGCAAGAGTCTTTTTGAACAAGCCTTGGCCTACAGACCCTAGAAAGGAGGGTTTGGCCTAGAATGATAGGTCATTATTTTCTCAATAACAATTTCACAAAATCTTGATGTAGAAGCATCATTTCATGAATGTGCTTACTGATTCTCATAGAATGATATGTCTTTGACATGTATAATAGAGTTCTAACCTGATACATTGCACAAGAGTTGATTTGACAAGGTGATCACTGAATTTGTGAAGTGAACTTTGAAAGATTTTCTTGGTTGAGAGCATAAGATACACATGAATACAATGTAGCACATAAATTTTGAATTCACTTAGATGATGAATTACACATGTGAACACATGTAGCACATAAAGAGAACACATGTAGCACATAAAGAGAACACATAAATTTTCTTAAGTCATGAAGCATGCATGTAGCACATAGATTATAAGGCATACACATGAATTCACTTAAGTCATGCATGTAGCCCATACACATGAATTTAGGTTACAAAGAATGTACTTGAATATACTTAAAGCATAAATCGTACACATGAGTACATATACACAAGCATATTTACATACTAACAATGAATAAATGAACATATAATTAACAAATTGGATCGAATATCAAGTTTCATATATATCAAAATGAACAGTAATTCTGTACATATTTACAAAATCAACATATCTAGATACAATGCGGCATAGACCATCTTAAAATGTGTCATATGACACCTCAAAATAAGAAGTTCAACTACAAATATTTCTAGGACATCCTATTCTACTGGTGGGTCATCAAAATGCAGCCTCTTTGAAGTACTCTTTGACTCAGATGGATCATACATTCAAACACAAAAGTGAAACCCCAAGTTAGATTACTTAATTTATATGGTTTCTACAAATAAAAAATAAAAATTCAAAATCATAGTCAACAATAATAAATAAAAAAAATAAAATTGAACTCTCATGTACCTCGCCTCTCTGTCTCCTCACGTGGACATGAGACCTAATATATGTCCTTGGTAGTGAAGGAACAATGACACCAATGTCGTCTCTGACTTGTATATGTTTGCAAACATGAGATTGACCTACGAGTTATACTATTTAATGTTAAATCCTTGGTAGCAAATATATGTTTACAAAATAATTGAATTAACATTAAAACTTGCATGTGTTGAAATTTCATCAGGAAATGTCAGCTGAGTCATCAACGATACAAACCCTTTCCGTTCTACCTCCCTCAAACTAGGGGTGACCTACAAAAGTCAAACAGATACTTCATACAATCATGACTTGATTATATTATATATACTTGATAGTAAAATACAAAAAAATAACTTTAGAAATATATGTACCTTGGGGCTATCATTGCGAATTGAGATGCTAGTGACTCTATCATGGTGAAAGGGTCTCACAACATCATCAGACACCACCCTCTGTCAAAAAAACCATGTAAATTAAAAATGAGTACGCACGACTAACAAGTATACATGTATGCATAGGGTAGTTAGACTCAAAATTTTAAGATGCGACAAGAAAAAGAGTTGTAATACTCTGAATCTAGTTCCTAAACTACTAATTTATTTTGAAAATGGTGCAGATTAAGGCCCTCAAAAAGGGGGAGCAGAAAAAGTGGTTCTATTTTTTGTGAAAAAACATAACATAGTGTCCGGTGTGCTCCCCCTAAAATGTTAACTTTTTTTTGAATTTTTTTATTCGCTGTGGTGAGAAGTTAGCTAACACCACATAGTTTATCCCAAATTTTTTTACTAATTTTTTGATGAATGTATAATTTTTGATGAATTTACGAAGTGCACACATCCTGAAAATGTGAAATTTCTGTGTGCTCCCCTAGAAATATTTTAAAACTAATTGAAAATCAAATTGTAAGAACCCCAAATTGGTCCTTAATTGCTGCAAATGTTTATCTCAATTTGTTGTTTGAAAGTTTATGATTTTTTTGGATTTTCAAGGGTTTTAGAAATAAAAAGCAAATATGCAATAATCTAAAATTCTGAAGCTATTCAATTAACTGCTACAACTTCTATTTATTTTCCAAATGAAATACAAAAGGGAATCAAGACAATCCTTTATTGGAAAATGGTTGACAAAGACAACTACAAAATGCATAAAAAAACCTGGGAGAATACACTAGCTATTATAGGAACTTATTTAATTCAACCTTGCAATGTTGTGGTTGTAAATCTGGAAGAGGATAATGGCTGCGACTTATTCTTCCATAAAGCTGCAATTAAATACTATCTTCTTCTTCCTGCTGCTGAAACTAATACTGCTGAAGCACAAATAGAGTCTTTGTATGAAACTCTCTAAAATTCCAAATTCACTAGATATTTCACTAGCTTAAATGGATACACATAGAAGAACTACGTTTTTCAATGGAAAAGATGAAACCCTTCTTAGAGGTTGAAATCACAATGATCAATTTGCAAAATAATAATGGATGCCTTTCTTCTTTCCCCAGCAAGCATAAATATGCTTTCCAACCCTAAATCACAATTCCTTGAAAAACTGTGATTTCTTTCTTTAAGGCATTAAAAATATAATCATTAAATAAATTTAATGATTTTTACTTAGAAAAACATGCCAATAAATTAATACATTAATTTTCCCCCCTTCATGATACTTAGACCCATCACTTAAGTGATTTAATATAAATTCAATTTACAACTTAATATTAAATCCTTTTCCATTTAATTAATATATAACCATTGAAAACTGAATAACTCCCTCAAAAATAAGAATCTGGCTTAACCTTCTGGAACTGGAGTTGGCATAATAATTTCGCATGTGATCAAATAATATTTCTAAAAATAGTAGGGGTCCATCTCTATGACTCTAAAAGTTGCTAAAAAGAACAAAAGTCAAACAAACAACATTTGAAACCTCTCCATACCAAATCAAGGGTGCTGAGCTCTGCAAAAGTCGAACCATCAGATAAGCATATCTCCTCTATGCACAAATTGACCCTCTATCCATCTCTTCTAGCCTACGAGGGTCCAATGATAGGTTAATCAATAGCTAGAATGATGTCTCTAGCTAGAAGGGGACATCACAGTTCACCCTTCCTGAAATTTCTTGTCCTCAAGAAATGTCTACTGCAATGTAACTCCACTCCACCAGAGGTCCAAAAGATGAACTGCATCATGTCCCATACATCTCGAACCAACTCTTGTATTACCAACATAAACACAACTGTGCAAGGACAATCATCATGCTAACTATTTAACCCCTGCGCACATGAATAGTGCATCAAAATCAAAACATGTTCAAGAAGGCCAAGGATGAACTAGTATACTCTCCACACAATGAACATGTTGTAATGCTCAACTGTAAACCCTATCTGAAATCCAGATCCACCCAAAGAATCCCAAACTCTACACTCAATGCTCAACTAAATATCCCAATTCACTCTATAGAGTACTCCATACAAACCATGTGGCATCAACATAATGCCATTGTATGCCGCAACTAAGTCAACCCCAACCAAAGGAAGAAGCAATCCACTAGCTAGAACAATCCCTGGATCCCATAGGCAATATGGAAGTCTTCCAAAATGAACTTCCTCAAAATTTTGTTGTTCAACTTTGATCCCAACTTCACCATACCAAAAGTGGTGAAGCCAACCAATAGGACCCACCAAAACTGTAGTGCTAACCTTGTTTCCAGCCGAGTCCCAATGCAAGTGATACTCACATCCATATGTACTATGGAGATAAGAACTCCTAAAGGTATCTATATCACAACCACTATCTCCATCCTCTGCTAATCTATCATGGATATGATCACTTTGCAAGTAGCTCCCCACTAACTTGTAGCTGCTGATTCCATCTACTAAAGATGGTGAATACCCATCCCACAAAGGACTGTATAATCTTGGAGCCAATCCACATCAACATATAACCAAATCCTCTACATGTGGATCAAAAGAAAAATGATAAGCACTCCTCACTATATAGTTTCGGTAAAATGTTTCGATCTTGGTCAAGGGCTCATCACTAACAACTTGAGAATCAGGAGGTGGCTCCAACCTCTGACCCCAAATAACTAATTGGGTAGGATCATTGGTAACTCTCTCTACAAACCCAACCATGAAATCTCTATGAGGGAGCATTACAGTCAAAGTATTTACAATTGCTCCTACCAATTGCCAATTCTTGCGAGAACCTTGGATGAGAGTACCCTCAATGACTCCAAATGGTCCCTCCTGCAACTCTAGACTCTCAAGAAGGTATTCAATAAATGTATATGTGCAATAGAAACAATATGATGCAAAATCAATCCTATCCTCTGAAACCTGTAGTTGATCACTCAAACCCTGTGATACAAGCTGTCTATCACCATCAACTGCAAGAGATGAGGTAACTGACCTGATTTTGGGAGAGGCAAACAAATCAACATGAGATCTATACTCCCAACTAGATGAAACTATACCAACCCCCTATGTAAATGATGGAGTAGTTCCCTCTGCTAACACACAACTCTCTGATAAATCCACCACTGCCACACAACAACTATCAATAATCTATTCTGCATCATCTAACAACGTGCTGACCACTGGAGAACCTGATACAACAAGAGGATCTGTACAACTCCCAACCAAAGTACTCATCCCAATTGAGTCTATTGCACCTAAATCTATAATGGATGTACCTACATCCTCAC
The DNA here is from genome assembly GCA_027943335.1 of Chamaecyparis obtusa. Taxonomy (NCBI): domain Eukaryota; kingdom Viridiplantae; phylum Streptophyta; class Pinopsida; order Cupressales; family Cupressaceae; genus Chamaecyparis; species Chamaecyparis obtusa. The sequence goes on from BSBK01006159.1 coordinate 1,043,409, forward strand.
TACAACATGTGAATATCAACTTATCACGAGCAACCATTGTAGGAAGCTGAACTGAATCTATAGCTAGTGAAGGTTGTACTTGGATCAATTCCATGGTAACATCATCTAATTGTAACTATGACTCCTAAAGAGCTACCTGAGTGCTCTCCAATATCTCTACAGTCACCTTAAGCTCATGAGTGAGTTCAACTACCTATTCTTCCTTTCCCATCAATGCATCATAAAAAGTGCATCCACATTTAAGAAGGTAATCCTTGTCAGCTAATAATTGTAAGTAATTATATTTCATTATCCTTACAGCTTCTCGTAGTGAATGGATCTCTACAAGGGAAAGGCCACTATCACCGTGCTCATCCAACATAGGAGTACCCCAACCACATATGGCTAACATCTGATGGGTAGCATCATAGTGCTCAATAGCTATAGCAATCAGACTATCACTCACCTTCAATTTCCCGATCAAATGATGTTTTTGAACTCGCCAACTCTCATGTAAACTCTCTGACCCACAATCCACAATGTGATAGGAAGTTGTATCCTCAATGCCCATCTCATGATCAACAACATCATGTGTGCTATCATCTCTGAACACATCAACAACCGAGGTACTACTATTAGGCACTTCAACAAATGGCATGTCTGGTAAAGTGGAAGCTACTGCTACAACAGTCTCCTCATTCACTCCCACTTCCAATGTAACTGTAAGTCCCTTTGAAGAATAATTCTAGGACCTATTACCAACAAATAGAATTTTTGAATCATTTTCTAAAGTCTGATATGAAAAATCAAACTCGTTGAAGCATGATTCATCCTCATAAATTACATCAGTAGTACCCAAATCATGAGTACCAACATCATCCACGTGTAAAACCTCTGCTATTTCATGTGGATGCAAACATAACTCACTGTTGTCATAAAAATTAGAATTATTAGTACTCGTATTTTCTATGTAATCCTCAAAAGTGACACTCCCATCTTGCGAGTCAAGAATCAAGGAGACACCCACTACATCTTCCGCACTGGCCCTGTCATCAACAACATCATTATGCTCAAACAAGGGACTATTCTCATGAAAATTAGAATTATTATCATGACTGATAACAACTTCTGGATCGCTGAAAGTACCAACATTCTCCTCAAAACTCACTTTCTGATCTTGGACATCTATTAGAGTTTCATAAGTATGAAAAACATCACAAGAAAATTTATTCTTATGTGGCTGATTGAATGCAGCTGGTTTATCTTCGAACATCACCAACTCCTCCCTAGTCTTGAAGTCATCATGAAGTGTTTTGTGCCCAACATCTCCCTTAATGTAAGCCTAATTTTTAATCTCCAGTGGATTAGCTACATGCCGATCACTAGTTGCTGAAAGTTCATTGTAAAGATTTCTTGATGTCCCACCTGTAGAGACCTCTTGTTTCTCTTCCTTTTTATTTTATGATGTAGACCCCTTAAAAATGGATGTCATATGTCGTACTAAACTATCCATGGTAGCTGGGTTTGAAAGAAATTCATTTATTCTTTTTTTATTTTTCTTAATCTTCTCTAAGTTTTTCATTATGGCTTTTGTCTGCTTCTTGGAAATAATCATACTATGCAAATGGATTTCCTGTTTAATTGATTTCCTGGACTTTTCCATAACTAAGACAACTACAAGAGTGTTGGACACTCAAAACCAAATGTGTGAGCTCAATGATTTTTTAAAAATCAAACCCCAAAAATTTGTACTACTTGAAAATGGTATGCAACTGAAAAAGTTGACATGCAATTGAAAAATCTAACATGCAACCTCATTGGATGGTAGGAAACCGCTCTGATACCACTGTAAGAACCCCAAATTAGTCCTTAACTATTGCAGACGTTTATCTCAATTTGTTGTTTAAAATTTTATGATTTTTTTGGATTTTCAAGGGTTTTAGAAATTAAAAAAAAATATGCAATAATCTGAAATTTTGAAGCTATTCAATTAACTGCTGCAACTTCTATTTATTTTCCAAATGAAATAAAAAAGGGAATCAAGACAATTCTTTATTGGAAAATGATTAACAAAGGCAACTACAAAATGCATAAAAAACTTGGGAGAATACACCATCTGCTGTAGGAACTTATTTAATTTAATCCTGCAATGTTGTGGCTATAAATCTAGAAGAGGATAATGGCTGTGACTTATTCCTCCATAAAGCTGTAATTAAATACTATCTTCTTCTTCTTGCTGTTGAAACTAATACTGCTGAAGCACAAATAGAGTCTCTGGATGAAACTCTTTGAAATTTCAAATTCACTGGATATTTCACCAGCTCAAATGGATACACAGAGAAGAACTACGTTCTTCAATGGAAAAATTGAAACCCTTGTCAGAGCTCAAAATCACAATGATCAATTTGCAAAATAATAATGGATGCCTTCCTTCTTTCCCCAGCAAGCATAAAATTTTCTTTCCAACTCTAAATCACAATTCCTTGAAAAGCTGCGATTTCTTTCTTTAAGGCATTAAAAATATAATCATTAAATAAATTTAATGGTTTAGACTTAGGAAAACATGCCAATAAATTAATACATTAATTTTCCCCCCTTCATGATACTTAGACCCATCACTTAAGTGATTTAATATAAAGTCAATTTACAACTTAATATTAAATCCTTTGCCATTTAATTAATATATAACCACTGAAAACTGAGTAACTCCCTCAAAAATATGAATCTGGCTTAACCGTTTGGAACTAGATTTGGCATAATAATTTTCCATGTGATCAAATAATATTTCTAAAAATAACAGGGGTCCATCTCTATGACTCTAAAAGTTGCTAAAAATAGAAAAACTCAAACAAACAGAGTCTGAAACCTTTCCATACCAAATCAAGGGTGCTGAGCTCTGCAAAAGTCAAACCATCAGATACACATATCTCCTCTATGAACAAATTGACCCTCTATCCATTTCTTCTAGCCTACGAGGGTCCAATGATAGGCTAATCAATAGCTATAATGATGTCTCTAGCTAGAAGCGGACATCACAGTTCACCCTTCCTGAAAATGCTTTTCCTCAAGAAATCTCTACTGCAATGTAACTCCACTCCATCAGAGGTCCAAAAGATGAACTACATCATGTCCCATACATCTCGAACTAACTCTTTATTACCAACATAAACACAACTGTGCAAGGACAATCATCATGCCAACTATTTAACCCCTGCGCACATGAATAGTGCATCAAAATCAAAACATGTTCAAGAAGGCCAAGGATGAACCAATATACTCTCTGCACACTGAACATGCTACAATGCTCAACTGTAAACCCTGTCTGAAATCCAGATCCAACCAAAGAATCCCAAACTCTACACTCAATGCTCAACTGAATATCCCAATTCACTCTGTAGAGTATTCTATACAAACCATGTGGCATCAACATAATACCATTTTATGTTGCAACTAAGTCAACCCCAACCAAAGGAAGAAGCTATCCACTAGCTAGAACAATTCTTGGATCCCATAGGCAATATGGAAGTCTTCCAAAATGAACTTCCTCAGACTTTTGTTGTTAAACTTTGATCCCAAATTCACCATACCAAAAGTGGTGAAGCCAACCAATAGGACCCACCAAAACTGTAGTGCTAATCTTGTTGCCAACTGCATCCCAATGCAAGTGAGACTCACATCCATGTATACTATGGAGATAAGAACTCCTAAAGGTATCTGTATCACAACCACTATCTCCATCCTTTGCTAATCTATCATGGATATGATCACTTTGCAAGTAGCTCCCCACTAACTTGTAGCTACTGATTCCATCTACTAAAGATGGTGAATACCCATCCCACAAAGGACAATATAATCTTGGAGCCAATCCACATCGACGTATAACCAAATCCTCTACATGTGGATCAAAAGAAAAATGATAAGCACTCCTCACTATATAGTTTTGGTAAAATGTTTCGATCTTGGTCCAGGGCTCATCACTAACAACTTGAGAATCAAGAGGTGGCTCCAACCTCTGACCCCAAATAAATGATTAGGCAGGATCATTGGTAACTCTCTCTACAAACCCAACCACAAAATCTCTATGAGGGAGCATTGCAGTCAAAGTATCTACAATTGCTCCTACCAATTTCCAATTCCCGCAAGAACCTTGGATGAGAGTACCCTCAATGACTCCAAATGGTCCCTCCTGCATTTCTAGACTCTCAAGTAGGTATTCAATAAATGTATATGTGCAATAGAAACAACATGATGCAAAATCAATCCTATCCTCTGAAACTTGTAGTTGATCACTCAGACCCTATGTTACAAGATGTCTATCACCATCAACTGTAATAGATGAGGTAACTGAACTGATTTTGGGAGAGGGAAACAAATCAACATGAGATCTATACTCCTGACTAGATGACACTATACCAACCCCCTATGTAAATGATGGAGTAGTTCCCTCTGCTAACACACAAGTCTCTGATAAATCCACCACTGCCACACAACAACTATCAATAATCTATTCTGCATCATCTAACAATGTGCTTACCGCTGGAGAACCTGATACAACAAGAGGCTCTCTAAAACTCCCAACCAAAGTACTCATCCCAATTGAGTCTATTGTACCCAAATCTGTAATGGATGTACCTACATCCTCACTACAACCTGTGAATATCAACTCATCACTAACAACCATTGTAGGAAGCTGAACTGAAGATAGGAAGATGTCAACTATTTGTTGAAATGATGAGATATCTGAAATTTAGGCCCATCATGAAGATTCTTGGGCTAAGAACGATGGATAAGTCAAGTGAAAAATCTATTTTAAAGAATCTAATGATTTCATATGAGAGTGTGGGTTCTACATCACACATGAAAGATAGTAATGTCACACGATGTGTACTTACATCAACAATAGTAAGCACTCAAATGAAGAAATCTTGACTCAGTAGAAAGACAAGTAAAATATTGAAAATAAGTAGAAATTATCTAATGACAGTCTTGGGAAGGTGTTAAAGAGTGGAAGATCCAAATAGAAATGAGTTATGGGAATTTTTTGATAGACTACTGCGAAAAGATAAAGCAATTATTAAAGCTTTGAAATCCTTGATTGAATATTTTTGGAAGAATAACATATGAGTATCTCCTAATCAAAGAGATGTTGTAAGAAGGAGGATTGGTAGTCGAATTCGTGTTTCACATCCAAAACATTTTTGGGATTCAACTCAGACACAATTCTTTGCAAAATTTACGCATATGTATCCTCAAATTATCAGAGATATTTTGAAATGTGTAAACCTTTTTATGTGAAGATAAATCACACACACAACTTGTTGTTTAGGGTACATATTTAATTTTCTCACCATTTTGAAGTTTATAAGAATATATGTGTAGATTTGCACTCTAACAATATTTTACAAGATTGTAACATAAATGTCCCACCTAGATCTTCAAGGGAATTAATATCTACCAATATATGTGAAAGAGTGGATGGTCAACAATTTTACAAGCTCTCATGCTTGAATGGAACATGTATAGATTGCAGAGGTTTGCAATCTTTGCCAATTTGTCAACATATGGAGAGTACGCATGCAATTGGTAATGAAATAGTGGAATTTGGAAAATATAAGACCGTGACATACAATCTAAAAGATGGAAAAAAGGCTAAAAGATGTGATTTAGTAATTGAAAAAATTCCAGTGTATCAATTCATGGACATTTTTTGTCAAAAAATTATTTATGAGTATGCAAGGCATACACATAGAGCATGATGGTTGGATATGCAATTCAAGTTGTGCAAGAAAACATTCCCACTTGATACCATTGTTTGAGTTGTGGACTTTGTAGAGAACTACACACTACAACCACAAAATGAGGTGCAAGCAAAGTATTACAACTCTCAATAGGTTGCTATATTTGTTCATATAACATTCATGCATTCACCTAATAGTACATAAGAGAACATGAAGATATTGAGGGAGTATCATTTTTATATCAGTGATGATCACTCACATTCTACAGAGTTTGTACATAGTTTCTTTCAAGTATTTTATGGTCATTTGGCTAATAGGGGCATAAAATATCATTGACATATCATATGGTCAGATAATTGTGCATCACAATTCAATAATTCTTGGATGTTTTATTGGTTGTGTAGGATGTATAAGATTACTAGAATTCAATATATGTGAAATTTCACAGAGGCTGGTCATGGAAAGGGAGAGAACGATTGTGCAGGTGCATGTATTAAAAGATCCTTAGCACGTGAAGAATTAAAGTACAAAGAGCAAGCAACATTGTCAGATGTAGGATGTATTGTCCAGTGGTGTAATGCTACAATGGGTCCAGGTAATGAAGGTGAGTCTATGGTTCGTAGAGTTTTTTGGTTGATGGATGAAACTAACATTGCACCATATGAGGATTGTTGTACACTAATAGGATCGAGTGAGCTACACTCTTTTATAAGTTGTAATGCAGGTTCATGGAGTATCCACACATGACATATGTCGTGCTTTTTTTCATCATGTGTAGATGAAGATTGGGATGGGTGCGAGTCAAAAGAATGGGTTGACAAATGGTATACATGTATTTTGAGCCCACTTACCTCCTATCATCTCCATGAATCACTACAACTAACAAAAATGGAATCATCCATTGACTTTGATCACTTATTTGATCTAGTACAACTAAGTAAATTTTTCACATACAAATAATCTCAAATTTAGTACTTTATCATAAATATTTAATAAACTAATGTCCTCATTATGTTTATATCATTACAGGCCATATTTTTTCTATTATTGCTCCTGAAGACAATGAAGAAGGGACATATTATTATTTGTGTCATTGTGTAAGGGAAAAAAATAAATTGGATCACTTGGTTATTAATGGTGAAGAATTAGAATAACCTATAGGAGCAGTGGTTGTAACTGGTACATGGCTTAGGTGGTATGCTATGAAGAACCCTAGGTTGTGGTTGTTCGAGGATTGGGAGACACACAAAAAGATTCTTCATTATTGGAACCTCGTCATTGCATCAAATGCCCACTTGATCAGATATGGGGGAAGACCACATAATAAAACTCTTTAGAAGGTTTGTGAGTCAGACCACAAGGCAATACTTGAGACAATCAAGGGTAGGGCAGATCTAATTAGTTCATTGGACTAAATGGAGATACAAAATATTGTAATATCAAATCTATTTGAATACATGTGCATATATCATGTATATTTATATAGCACTGTATATTTATATATGCCATTGACCCCGATCTAGGCACAAGTTCACTTCCTCTGATCTCTTATTCCAACTTATCTTGACACCACACACAAGGACCCCGATCTAGGCTTCCCAATGCACCTAGAGCCTCCATTATGTCAAAAATTCAAATAGAGTTTCTACCTTGATTATAACACCATATAACATCTTAACATGGTCCATATATCATGTTTCACTAACCCACCAAGTCTGGTCAACTCATCTTCCACCAGTGCACTCCAACAACCCTTAAGGCTTGTAGCCTTCACTAGTCACAAATCAACCTTTTTATTCCAATTTTCCCAGACAACTCTAGAAACTAATCATTGATTTAGATAACCTTTGAGGTTCTCTAAATCCTCCCCAAGTCTCAAGATAGATTCCTTTGGACCATATGTTCGATCCAATAACCTAGCACCCACCAAATAGATCTAATTCACCCTCATTTGCAAAGAAAATCATAAAGATACTCATCCCCTTGAATCCAAACCAAGGAAAAATATTTACTAAGGTTTAAAAACAAAATATTATCAAGGTTTTAAGGCTTCATCCCTCACCTACACTTCTAGCCACCAAACCCTTGCTTCTAGGGTCACACAACTAGGGTATATTCACAAAGAACTTCAACACTATCTCCAAATCAAACCAATGGTTCCAACACATCATTTTGATCCCATACAACAATAAGCCATCATGAAATGTATCTATTCTTAAGGGCCTTCGCTCTCCAAGTGATTGGTGCAAGATCAACTCCCTTCAATCAGCAAATTACTACCTCTCTGTGGCTTCCAAACACATCATCTCCATATCCCTACATAAACACACTATGATACAAGGATAAAAATACATATTTAAACCTATCCCACAAATCACAGTAGCCACATTTGTGGGAGAGTCACTTCATTGTGAAGTCTTAAAATCCAAAACGCTGGCTGTAGCCTCTATCCAAGCATATGAATGCACTATTACATTGACTGTTCCACAGGCAGATTCACTATTGCAGAGAATTTGATGTTTTCAATTGTTTCAAAATCATTACATCTTTTCTTCTTCATACCATACTCCATGATGCCATTGCCTCGGTTGTCACAAAGAGTCGCTCGAACCTTGCCGACTACTTCGGGCCGAAGTGTCCCACAAGGTCCCTTTAACATGAAATCAATGATCTTTATGGGGTGATATCTTAGAGCTCGTACAAGGTAGCATCAAATGGTTAGGTGCTATAAGAACATGTTGCCTAGGCCTACAATAACCTGTCTTGGTTTTCAGAGATTCAAGTTCATTTATATTTGGCAACACATTCTCGGTAGATGTCAAAATTGGCAGTGTTCCTTAGTTGAAATGGACAACAATGCGTATCTTTGAAAGCGTCAGTCATAGCATCGAACCGTCTGTTCCAACAGATCTGAATGGCTAAGTAAACACTTCTGGCAACCTCATTTGGCACAGAGAGTCACTTGAATGGTGCCGACCTGTGAGGCCTCACCCTAGACCAGCCATAGCTTTTTCGTATCATTATGGTAGCCCTAGTGATTGGCTTAGTGTTCTAATTAGTTAGTAGATTTTACTCTTTTGACAAAGATTTGTTTATAGTAGATGAGAATGCATTGCATTTGATGATGCTTTCTATACGCACAATGTTGACCTTATGATACATTATGACTGACATTATGATAATTAGATAAATATGGAGGTGTGCAATTTGAGAATTTATGTTGTTATAAGTTGTTAGGAAAATGAAAATCAAGAAATGAATTAGGTTGAGGTGTGTATTTCATTTCGGGTTAAATGTTAGGCGATGAATTATTGATAACTATTTTATGATATAAATATGAATTCTAAATTATGGTTATTTTGATTTGTGAATGTTGGGATGAAGTGATGGATTTTATACGCTTACGTAAGTAACTAGGAAAATGGAGATTTGATTTGATTATGATATGAAGAGATTTTTATTATGAATCGAAATGTTAAATACTTAGGAGAAGTTTAGTAGTGTCATGATGACATTTAATTGCAACTAAATTAGATATGCAATATGCTACATGCTTACTTTAGTGAAGAATTGAATGTTTCATGATAAGTTGTATGTATGTTATAGATGATTGAATTGAGATTGATATAATTATTGTATTCTATATGATTACAAGCATGTGATTGAATTATGATTTATATGTGAACATTGTGTTGTAGGTGATTCTATCTATGCATTTGAATTATGGATTATGTGAAAGTGATTAGAAGTATGCATTGGAATTAGGAATTATGTGAAAATGATTGTATGTATGCATTCAAATTATGAATTATAGGAATGCAATTGAATTATGAATCATGTATGCAAATTAAATTATGAATTATACATGCAATTGAATTTATTTGATGTGATTATTGAATTCTATATGATTACATGCAGACAATTGAATTATGACATCTCATTCTATGTGATTTCATGTTCAATTGAATTGTGTGAGAACATTACCTATTGTGTGATTTCATGTATGCAATTGAGTTATGAATAATGTGTGGATATTACATCTTATATGTTTATATGTGATGGTTTTCTTCTTTGAATTACTGATGTGGCATTGAGGTTTTGCAGGTGGAAGGACCATGGAAATGTTCGGGGAAACCACATTGAATGCATGTGCTAACAGTAAAGCCAAGGCCCCGTCTATTGAAGAGACCAGGGCCTCGTTGTGAAGTGTTTTATTTGTAATCATAATGTGAATGTATGTGTAGGAATGTTAAGTGTTGTAATATTTCGGACATACCTTAATTGTGATGTTAATTATGTGAGTGTCACTTGACACTAGAGTTATATGTTAACTAAGGTATGTCATGTGGTTGGAGTGTGAGTGCAAGTTCTAGAAGCTTCCTTGGGGGGAAATCCAAAGTGCATCCACTTGTCATAGGACCCCAAAGTGAAGTCACATCTTACTTTTTCGTGCATACACTTAACCATGGTTTTTGGAGGGTTAAATGGGACCCTAGGGGGTAGTTTCATACTTTTTGAGGTAGCCCATTCCATTTACCCATGGGTTAGGGGTATTTTTAGGAGGTTAGGAGCCCAATATTGACTTTTTGACCCCTTCAAAAGTGCCTTTTTGAATTTGAGCGAAAATGGAAGTTTGAATGTGGTCCAAGATTGTCCTCTTTTCATTTTGGACCAATATTAGGTTTCCACTTCCATGGAACACCTTTTTGGGTGTAAGGGGTTGTGTAAGACTTTGGGAAGACCAACCAATGGCAGGGGGTTCCATCTTCCTAGGATTTTGGGGATTGAGTTGGAGGCCATTTTAGAGGGGAGTTTGGGAAACAATGAGGTTGTTCACCCACTCTCTACCTTTAGAGACCACTAAACTTGGAGAAGGAAAAAGCTGGGGATAGAAGAAGGAAAAGGCACAAAACTTCACCATTTTTGCATTGGATCATAGGTTGGAGGATCTTGCTCTTCATCTCACTCTTTGTTGTAGTAGAATCTTGTTGTTGTAGTAATTTGTTAAGTGTTTTAGCTCCCCATGGTTGGTCATGGTGAGAGCATGAAATGGTATTTGTGTTTTCTTTTGTGATATGATTTTGGGTTGTTTACTCTTGGCTCAATCACCCTTGGGAGGGAAGAGAAACCAAGAGGGGGTGTGGGGATGGAGGCAACTCCATGTGCAGAGTCTCCTCCATGTGTGGGGAAGGATGAGCTTGGGTGTGTTGTCCCCAAGTAGCCTTTGCATTTTTAGCCCAAGGGGCATTTTTGGGGGGCATAAGGAGGGATTTGGCCTTGTGTGCCATTGATATGAGATACATTGTTATTGTGGTCCATGTGTGGCCTTATTTTGGCATTGGCTTCTCCATGGGTTGCCCACCCTCACCCCATTAAAGGATCAGGTTAGATCCTATGTTTTATCCTTGAGGGAATTTGGGTTTTTGTGGAATGTAAGTATGTTTTGTGTGAGTGTTTGAATGTGCCCCATTCTTTGTGGTTTCCCATAGCTCGGGGGTGGCCTCTTAGAGGCCTAGGCTGGGAGGTGAGCTCCCATGGTCTTCCTTGAAAATGGTTTTATTGCAGAAAATTGGAGCATTGAAGCCTTCTTGGTGAAGTTAGGACTCTTGAAGGATTTGAAGATGTACTCACATTTGAGTTGTAATACTTTTGTTTTGTGATTGTTGTTTTTGTAAGGAAATATGGAATCCTCTTGAGCACAATGCTATTGTTATTGTGTTTGTATTGGAGATAACTCTCCAAGTCATGTATTGTAATAGGTGTTGATGAGCTTGAAGAGTTGTATTGTGTTTAAGATTTCTTTCATTATCAAATTATTGGAAGGTTATCAACCTGCTCTTGTTAATGAATACTTTGTTATTGTGAAAAAGATAAGTTTGTTTCATTGCATGATATTGGAATTAATCACTTATGATGAAAGGGTAGAATAGTTTTCCTTCATTGCTAAATGGTATTTAAAATGTATTGCAAAAGAGAAGGCTATTGGAATGAAAAGAGAGTTTTCATAATATTATCAACCTTGTTTTAGGATCAACGTATGTAGATGTATTTGATTCAAGTGAAAAATCAACCTCTAATTTCCACCTTTTATCCATGCAAGTAAAATTGTAAACTAGTCATGTTAATTTGGTTGAGAAACCATTAGTTTAGTGTGTAAACATGGATTGAATATGTATAGCATTAAAGTATTCTATTGGAAACAATAATGTTAGGAAAGAAATCAACTTCCTCTCTATAACAAACCAAAATCAGAAAATAGAATTAAGTGTGTAAGTTTAACTATATTGCAAACACAAATAAGTTATAAGAAAAACAAATTTTTTTTGGCAATGGAGACCTATAGGTCTCTGGAATTTGTATGGGAAAATTTCCCATACAAATTCCTTTTCCACAGTCATTATTATATTCTAAAAATCTGCCAACTTATATTCAAAACTAATAAAATAATAATAAATATATTATTTCCCTGACATTTTCAATATCCTCTCAAAAGGTGGTGCAGGAGTTGGAAAGGCCTGACTTAGCAATTAATATCCTTGTTGTTCATTGGCCTTGCACTTCCATCCTATGTACTTGACTAGACTACATATTTCATAAAGTTTATTTGACATATTTTTTTATTCCTAGCTCCTGCATGAGTTTTCCTTAGGGAGATGTGGTTGGATGGAGAGGGACCCAAATTCCCATACTCCCATGTCACCTCAACACTCCACACCAAGGAAAGTGCACTGGCTTCTTGGCAAGGTGTCCTTGTCTTGGGCTTTGTATGGGGTGAGGCCCAAACCCCCATGACTTCATTCTTCCTCCACCCCTTAGAAACTTGCGCAGGCTATTTGGTTGTCTTAAATTTTTGATAGGAGTTTTGGTGGGCCCCTCCTAACTTCCTTTTCTTATGCAGCTTCTTTTTTTATTCTCCTTTCCCTTAATTTGCGCACCCTTAGCCTTGCTTGAGTTGTGGTCCCCTCCCACTTGACATGTGGGTCAAGGGGGAATAGGGTGCTTGGCCTAGGGAAGGGGTAGATGGTAGGTAGGGTGTTTAAGGGATTTAGTAGGTGTTTAGCTAGGTTTTAGGGGAGATTAGTATGTAGTTTAGGTAATTATATGTGGTTAATTTGCTTAGCATAGGATAAATTCTTAATAAATATTTATTGTTTAATTTTAATTGTCATTTCTATAAGTTTGGTTTATTAAAATTTTATTGTACTAACTATTTAATATATATATGTTAATAATCAAAATATTATAATATATTAATTAGTTAATATATTATAATTAGATATGAATTAATATATATATATATATATATATATATATATATATATTACTTAATTACTATTATTAATTAAATATATTATTAAATGATATATGTAATTTATCAAATTTAGAATATTATAACTTAACATGTTTTGGTTCAATATAAATTATCTTTATAATTTTAATAAATAAATTTGGTATTAGCTTATGCATATTGCAATCGATGACCAATATTAATAAGAACATTATTTAAAGAATATTCGAGGCAATGTTCTTATACTCTAAATCATCTATGTGGATATTAAATCAACAAAACGTTCGTTAAATTCAATTAATGAAACCTCTTAATTTTGAAACCCACTTGGTATCATTAATAAAATAAATTATGAAAATTAGACCTAGTTATTCCTTTTTTTTAAAAAAAATTGGTGTGATTTAGACTTAATTTTGATGGGCATGACACGACCACTCTGGGCCGAAGTGTCCCTCAAGGTCCCTTCAACATGAAATCGGTGATCTTTACGGGGTCATATCTCAGAGCTCGTGCAGGGTGGCATCAAACCGTCAGGTGCTACAAGACCATGTTTCCTAGGCCTTCAATAACCTATCTCGATTTTTAGAGATTCAAGATCATTTATATTTGGAAACACATTCTCGTTCGATGTCAAAACTCATAGTGTTCCTTAGTTGAAATGGACAACAGTGCGTATCTTTCAAACTGTCAGTCGTAGCATCGAACCATCTACTCCAACAACTTCGAATGGATGGGTAAACACTAGTGGCAACCTCATTTGGAACATAGAGTCGCTCAAATGCTGCCAACCACTCTGGGTTGACATTTCCTTTAAGGTCCCTTCAGCATGAAATTGGTGATCTTTATGGGGTTGTATCTTGGAGCTCGTGCAGGGTGGCATCGAACTGTCAGGTGCTACGAGACCGTGTACCCTAGGCCTACAATAATATATCTCAATTTTTAGAGATTCAAACTCATTTATATTTGGCAACACATTCTCGGTCAATGTCAAAACTCAAAGTGTTCCTTAGTTGAAATGGATAACATTGTGTATCTTTCAAACCATTAGTCGTAGAATCAAACCGTATGTTCCAACAGCTCTGAAAGGCTGGGTAAATGCTAGTGGAAACCTTGTTTGGCATAGAGAGTTGCTCAAACATTGCCAACCACTCTGCACCAAAGTGTCCCTCAAGGTCCCTTTAACATGAAATTGGCAATCTTTACAAGGTCGTATCTCAGAGCTCGTACGGGGTGGCATTGAACTGTCAAGTGCTACAGGACCATGTTGCCTGGGCCTAAAATAAACCATCTCAATTTTTAGATATTCAAGCTCATTTATATTTGGCAACACATTCTCGGTTGATGTCAAAACTTGAAGTGTTCCTTAGTTGAAATGGACAATAATGCGTATCTTTCAAACCGTCAGTCATAGCATCAAACCGTCTATTCCAACAGCTCTAAATGACTAGGTAAATGCCAGTGGCAACCTCGTTTGGCATAGAGAGTCGCTCGAACACTTCCAGCCACTTCAGGCCAAAGTTTCCCTCAATGTCCCTTCAGCATGAAATTGACAATCTTTACAGAGTCATATCTCAGAGCTCGTGCAGGGTGGCATCAAACCGTTAGGTTCTACACGACTGTGTGGCCTAGGCCTACAATAAATCATCTTAGTTTTTAGAGATTCAAACTTGTTTATAATTGGCAACACATTCTCGGTCGATGTCAAAACTTGAAGTGTTCCTCAGTCAACATGGACAATATTACGTATCTTTCAAACCATCGGTCGTAGCATGGAACCATCTATTCCAACAACTTTGAATGGCTGGGTAAACACCAATGGAAATCTCATTTGGCATAAAGAGTCATTCAAATGCTACCGACCACTCTGGGCTGAAGTGTCCCTCAAGGTCCCTTCAACATGAAATTGATGATCATTATAGGGTTGTATCTTAGAGATCATGTAGGGTGGCATCAAAATGTCAAGTGCTACGAGACCCTATCACCTAGGCCTACAATAACCTATCTTAGTTTTCAGAGATTCAAGCTCATTTATATTTGGCAACACATTCTCGGTCGATGTCAAAAATTGAAGTGTTTCTTAGTTGAAATGGACAATAGTGCGTATATTTCAAACCGTCAGTCGTAGCATCAAATTGTCTATTCCAATAGCTCTGAATGGCTGGGTAAATGCCAGTGGCAACCTCATTTGGCATAGAGAGTCACTCGAACGTTGCCAACCACTCCAAGAAGACGTGTCCCTCAATTAGGTCCCTTCAACATAAAATTGATGATCTTTATAGGGTTGTATATCAGAGCTCGTACGGGGTGGTATCGAATCGTCATGTGCTACAAGACCATGTGGCCTATGCCTATAATAACCTATCTCATTTTTTAGAGATTCAAGCTCATTTATATTTGGCAACACATTCTTGGTTGATATCAAAACTTGAAGCGTTCCTTAGTCGAAATGGACAATAATGCATATCTTTCAAACCCTCAGTCGTAGCATCAAACCATGTGTTCCAATAGCTCTAAATAGCCAGGTAAATACCAATGGCAACCTCATTTGGTACAGAGAGTCACTCGAACGCTGTCGACCACTCCGGGCCGACGTGTCCCTCAAGGTCCCTTCAACATGAAATTGGAGATCTTTACAGGGTCATATCTCAGAGCTCGTGCAAGGTGGCATCAAACTATCAAATGCTACAAGATCATGTTGTGTAGGCCTACAATAACCTATCTCAATTTTTAGAGATTCAAGGTCATTTATATTTGGAAACACATTCTCGGTCGATGTCAAAACTTAAAGTGTTCCTCAGTTGAAATGGACAATAGTGCGTATCTTTCAAATTGTCGGTCGTAGCATCAAACCATCTATTCCAATAGCTCTGAATGGTTGGGTAAACACTAGTGGAAATCTCATTTGGCACACCGGGTTGGTCAAACATTTCTAACCACTCCGGGTCGAAGTGTTCCTCATGGTCCCTTCAACATTAAAGCAAAAATATTTATGGGGTCGTATCTCATAGCTCATGTGGGGTGGCATCAAACCGTCAGGTGCTATGGGACCATGTCGTCTAGGCCTACAATAACTTGTCTCAATTTTTAGAGATTCAATGTCATTTATATTTGGCAACACATTCTCAGTTGATGTCAAAACTCAAAGTGTTCCTCAATTGAAATGGACAACAATGCGTATCTTTCAAACCATCGGTCATAGCATCGAACCGTCTATTCCAATAGCTCTGAATGGCCGGGTAAAAGCTATTGACAACATCATTTGGCACATAGAATCGCTTGAACATTGCCGACCACTCCGGGCCGAAGTGTCCCTCAAGGTCCCTTCAACATAAAATTGACTATATTTACAGGGTCATATATCAGAGCTCATGCAGGGTGGAATCAAACCATTAGATGCTACGAGACCATGTTGCCTAGGCCTCTAATAACCTATCTCAGTTTTCAAAGATTCAAGGTCATTTATATTTGGTAACACATTCTCGGTTGGTGTCAAAACTCATAGTGTTCCTCAGTTGAAATGAGCAACATTGCATATCTTTCAAACCATCGGTCCTAGTATCGAACCATCTATTCCAACAACTTTGAATAGCTAGGTAAATGTTATTGACAAGCTCGTTTGGCACACCGAGTTGCTCAAATACTACCGACCACTCAGGGTTGAAGTGTCCCTCAAGGTGCGAGCAGGAGGATGAGTGCAAAAATGTATTATATCCTTGTTTTGTAGTTTGTTCATGCAGGGATGTAATTTGATGTTGTTTGAAGATCACTGAATGAATATGGGCTACTGGACTGTGTGGTTTGTATGGAAGAACTAGTGCAGGGCACCCTAATGAAGGCAGGAGGGTCACTTGGGTGACTAATTAGTTTGAAGAAGATAAAAGACCTATAATGAGTTCCAACTAATTTGGATTGGTTGAGGAGGTTGATAGGAATTTATTTAAGTGCTTAGAGGTCTTCTATTTCAGTTGGTATGGATTGGAGGCAAGATTTGTACGGACTGTGTCTTGTTTGAGCAATACATTTCAGATTTCTTGCAATTTCTCATAGTTTTTGGATGTATTATTGAAATCCATACTTGTGCATGGTTGAGATACATTGTAAACACCTCTTTTGAATATATTTCATAGTCATTTCATTGATTTGGCACATTTCCTTTTGATTGGTCTAGAATAGTACTGGGAATTGTCTTGTTTTAAGATGTAAATGGAATGATCCATCCCCTTTTTGTAATTACTTTCACTTGGGGATAGATCCAATCATTTTATTATAGAATTATAATAATTTGAATGCAAGAATGAGGAGTTTGCAGGTGGGCATTGATTGGAGGAGTTGTTGGGGTTGAGGAGTGACCAAGGGTCATTGAAATGAAGCCATAGGTATAGCAGCAAAGAATCAAGCCCTTGGAGGTGGTTATTTTATGATTGAATCTGTCTGAGGATGGTATAAAAATGGTGGAACAACTTTCATTTGGTTGGTATGGTTTTCAGAGGTCATACATTGAGAGAGCCCTAGTTTATAGGGGGTTTTAAGACCAATTTGGGGCTTTCATATCCAGAAGTGTCATAGAGTCAAATTGATGGAATATTCTTCTAATTAGATCTATTTCATAGGAAATTTACACAGCATAAGACATCCACATAAACATAAATTAGTATACATCAATACACCAAACACATGAATTGCATACATAAAACATAAAAATATATATTCATAGGGCATGATGCCATATATATATGTCCAATAATGTCATACATCGAATATATCCAATACAGTTAAACTGGCTTCCTCAAAGCCAAATGGATGTACAACGTATCACTTATACAATATACAAAAAATATGTCCACTAATGCCATATAGGCATACAATCTATATCCCTAATCTAGTCCTTTCCCGCTAGGGGAAGAAAACAAATCCTGAGTTGTCTTCGATCGTCGCGTCAATGGAGATGCAGTGGATGCTGTAGTCTTTTGAGTGTGCTCACTAGTCCTCCTATCTAGACTCTTTTGCAGCTTGAGCTGATAAAAAAAATTTAAGCATTAATAACTAATATACATCAAAATTGAATTATACAATGACATAAAATAGAATATTCACTTACTGCTAGCAAATAGTCATGATGTTCATCCACCAAAGGCTCATGCTGACGATCTGGAGTAATAAGTCCCTACAACAATGATCAAAATAATAATTAAAATACATACATGAATATCATTATAAAATTCAATACAAATTATTAAAATAATAATTAAAATTAAGTGATCTCTTTCATACCTCAGTCAGTGCTTTAGAACTAGCTACTGCTGTAGCTACTCCATGATCCAAAGTATCACAAACAGAAGGAGTCTTTGATGTCAATAGCTGAAAATGAAACAACAAAAGTATTATGTAGTTATCAAGATTACATATATTTTGACAAACCTACTAATGAATAAATGATACCTCCATGAAGGTTCCACCGCATCCTTTGGTGTGTGGTGTCGATGTCAAAGCTTCAATATTCAACTAGTGCACATTTACATGGCAATTTATAAGATAACCATTCATATAAGAATGTACTACTGACATGTTAATTATAATGCATTATTACATATATATACATATGGACTCAATGATGACATCACAAAGCTAGCTAAAAGAATGTGGTCATCGCAATGACCACTTTGCCTCTAGATTTTGATCATAATTTGTCTAGTAATTTAGTTATTATTTATTTATTAATTAAATATAATCAAGTAAATCAAATTAACATGCAAATAAAGATACCTCAAGGAACGTGGCACGATGCCCTTCACTGTCTGTTGTAAATGTCGATGGTCCACTAGTGAACTAATGTACATGCACAATAAGTTATGATACAATCGTTCATATAATTAAATAATAATAAAATATATTAATTAAAATGTTTTATTTGATACATACTTGTGGACTTGACGATGATGTGTAGAAGGGGGTAGGAGGATCATTTCAACTGCCACCACCACTGACACTCTTTCCCTGAATTTTGATCATAATCAGTAAATACTATATTAATTAGTTATTCTTTTATAAATGAAATATGATCAAAGAAATTTAATGAACTTGGAAATATTTACCTGTGTGTTAATGCCAAATGTCATATTTAGAAAATCATCAGTCATCATTCCACGATCCTCTTCCTCTCTCTTGGTAGTACCAAATGTGCACAAAGATTGACATGATCGATAAATATGCCCCCTCAAAGATTGACCATGGTCACCCTCAACTAAAGGAGTGGCACACTGAATGAGTCTCTATCAGAGCACTAATCGTGCCTAGTGTGTCCACCTCTACATGTTCCATCACAATGGAAGGAATAATAACATGGTCCACTTGTGGCTTGCCAATAGGAACCCTAGGTGCATTAGGGACATGATGTGCCCCCACTCTATCAAATGATGACCCCCCTCCTCTACCCTAAGAATCTAGAAAGTCAAAATAATTTGGCACCTCCCTAAGTACAAACTTGCAATAGAGTTTCCTCAAGAAATATATAGGAACATGATGATTGTTATAGGGAGGGGAATAAAATACCATCTACCATCTCTCCCAAAAGTTATTTGTAATGTCTTCATTCAAGCACCAATGAATTGGGAACCTCCTTGTTGCAGTTCTAAGAGTATTAGTGTCCCCTAGTTTTTTAAAGAGTTTGCAAATGTCATCTTTTGTGATTTTTTATTTTTCATATCCTCATATGATAATTTATTTGCATAATATTGTTTTTTTTCTTCTCTTTTATCATGCCATAAATTAAGTTGCGCACTAACTAAGCCTACTCTTATCTCTATTTGAGAATTAAAGATTGTCATTAGTATCATAGACATTGGTCGGTTACCTATGCTACTCTAGTCAGTAATTGCATGCACTTCAAGCTAGCTGGTTAATTCTTTACACCAATACCGAGTGATAGTAAAGACCAAGAAGACTAGACATCGAGCACCAGTGTAATTATCGAGCATAATATACATTGTTTACCGAGGAAGATAGAAAATGACATAGTAATCAGGAATGACACATTTATCTATGCAAACAGTTACAACATAATCACAAAACATTTTACCAAGACCAAGGATCATTTATTGTAAGATTCCATCATTAATTGCAATGATGATCTTTTTCTAATTGATAGATCTAGGTTATTTTTGTACACAGCAAATCTTAGGGTTTTCTCTAAGATATTGTAACCTAATTTTGTTAAGCGGTAAAAAGAAGTATTCTATATAATTGTATTTCATATTATTTTTGTATGTGTGAGAGATAAGCTTGACAAGGAAGTTGAGAACATGAAAAGTTCTTGAAGCATTAGCCAACTTCAAGAATATCAGTTATCAGAAAGAGCGGAACAGAATACAAAGACATTCAGATTTAGCAGAATCAGACAAGGCTACCGAGAAGTTCAGAGAAGAGATATTCACATGAAAAGGTGACATCTATTCAGTATCTCATAGATCTCTATCAGACAAGTTGAGTTGTCATTAGAAGATATATTCTTGTTATTCTCTAATCATTGTAACAGAGTTTGGTAAAATATCTTAACAGAGTAGACCTAACAGTCTTTTTGTAAATCTCTTAACGGAGTGCACACTCAAGTAGTGTTGATAAAATCCTATCACTAGGTAGATTTGATTGATCTAAAATGTTACTCCTAATCGGGTAAGATCACCAGAAGTGATCACCACTTGTAGCCCTAACAGGAAAACCTTCTCTATTTGTAGTAGTAAAGAATTTGTGGGTGTCATCCCCACCGCAGTTTTTACCTTCTAACAAGAGTTTTTACATTACCAAAATACTTGTGTTATGTGATGGTTATATTGTTGATTTCATGCTATTTACCTTTGATAGTTAAATGAATAGATGATGCAAGCATTTGATTCAAGTTATATTTGAGGGTTACTACTATTTTCTGTTTAAGGTTTATGAGTTAAAATTTTTTGTGGGCACTAATTCACCCCTCCCCTCTCAGTACCCTATCTCTCCAATCCAACAATTGGTATCAGAGCACAAATCTCTTATTAGATGGTTTAACCACTGAAGAGTAAAGATCTAATAATGGAGAGATATAAGTTGGATAAGACAATAGAGAATCAAAGGATTCAAATGAAGATGTTTGTTAAGCAGTATACGTAGGCTAAGGATGATTTGAAAAAGTTACTAGTTGAAAGAAATAACTTGTCTATTATGGAGAATGACATTAGTTACCATGAAGAAGGGATTGATGATTTATTTGATCACATAGGATCTAGTTCAGGAAGTATTTTTGATGGTTTTGAAAGTACAATCTCTGATTTGTCTGAAAAGAATCTTCACTTAACTGAACAAGTGAAAGCCCTACAAATTGGTTAGGAATCACATATGGTGAGGATGATATATGTAATGAACAATGCTAGGTATGATGAGAAAGAAAGGAATCTAGCTGTTGAAGACCGAAGACAAATAACTGAACAACTTCAAACAAAAGAAAGTGAGATACAAAGACTCACCAAGCACCATTTTGAAATATCCAATCAGATGATGATTGTAAATCAGGAGGTCAACCGAGTAAATGGTGAACTATCAAGAAAACTTGAAGATATCAGAATACTCAGGGAAGAGAATGAGAAACTGAGAAATGAAATAAAGACTCAATAACAACATAATGAAATGATGAAATTGGCTGAAGATAGTTCTAAAAAGATTGATGATTTTATGACTAATCAAAGAAGATTTGAAAGTAAAGCTAGATTAGGCTATACCGGCGAAGGAGAATCATCAAAACAAGCTGAACAAGTCAACAAAAATCAAAATCAAAGACCTAAGATTCTATCATGTTATCACTATGGAAAACCAAGACATACCTCAAATGTCTATAGAAGCAAAGCACAAGGTAAACCTCCAGTCACTCCTAAGTTTAATGGTTACTGTTATTACTTTGGCAAATTTGGTCATCAAGCTTATTAGTGTATAGAAAAACTGAATAAGAATGCTGACAATCCTTCCATGGAGAAGCTTTTTTATACTTGAAACAAACATGGACACACTACACAAGAGTGTAAAGCTAAGATGAAGCAAGTATGGACACCAAAATAGAAGAGCAAACCCAAACCATATCAACTGAAGAGATAAGGTAAATCTTATGTCTGGGATTACAACACATGGGCTAACTATATTGCATGTGGTAGATATGGACACATCACAACAAATTGTATGAGGAAAAGATGGGCCAGACAATCATGAAGCTAGACAAGCACTAGAATGGCATGCTTACATTGTCACAAGGTCGGCCATCTAAGCAAGGACTGCAAAGACCGAGCAATAGAAGAAGGAAATGTATTTGAGAGTGGAAAAACTATTGTAGATATCATGAGAATCAAGAATACTACGTGGAGAAAGGCATCAAATGAGAATGGAGAGTCAAGCAATGCTGTTGGTGAAACCTCTTCCACTAGATTAGGTGACATCGGTACCTCTACTTAAGGTGATATAGGTATGTATAGGACTGATATTTCAAAATGATCTTATTTTACATACCGTTCCTTATACATGATGAGCACATACCAAATCTGCATGAATATAGATGCATTATGGTTTATATGTTTTGAGCTAACAAAGTCATATAGTCGGTAAATGTTAGACCAAGCAAATGGTTACCAGTCGGTAATCACTATTCAAGGTTAACCGAATATCAGTATCAACCGAGTGAGAAATCATGTGTTAACTGAGTAGATGAAAGTTTATGGCATTTTTTGAGTTGATAGTTGTCACCGAGATGGTAGTAGGTTGAGCAATAATGACATAAAGTTTTGAGCGGGAATGAGAAAAAGCTATAAATATACGGAGAACTAAGTTCATTTTCACACAACGATTTCGCAGAGCGATTATATCACAGAGCGAGTTTGAGAAAATAATTTTCAAGATTATCTAAAGCAGTTGTAGATCAAATCGAGCGCACTCTTCATATATTCCAAGTAAGTTGGAACCCTTACCGAGCACGTTCATCACTTCTTTTTTTTCTTTTTTTCTGAAAACCGAGTTTGTTGAAATGGCATCTACTGCGGGCACTTCTAAAATTGTAGAAGAGGAAGTGAATCTTATTGTGTCAAAAAATTATAGTGAACCCAAATATAAGTTACACCTGGAAGTTGCATAAAAAATAGATTTAGCGGGCGCTTTCTCGAGCATCCCACTCAGGGTTTTATTAGTCGAAGACATTCGATCGTACATTCACTACAAGATAGGTGAAATAGGAGATTTTGATATGTATGTTTCATAACAGGTACTTTGTAGTAAGGACAAAAAGCTGAAACCAAAGCGCAAATAGGTTGAAACGATTGGACTCACTAATGCCCTAAATTTTTTGAAGAATTTCAAAAATGAATGGATTAGGGTTGTACTAAGTCGCTATCATGAGGGCACATTTTGGTTGGATAGTCCAATTAAGGTCACAAAGAGAATGATTCACATGGTTATAGGGTATCCTATGATTGATAAAGAAAAAGCATTCCGAAGTTCCTCCCGACCCGAAGTTGAGAAAAATACAAGCGTAGCATGGGATGGTCGAGCATTGAAGATAACTTCTATTGTGGATCCAAAAGTTAATTTTTTTGCACATGTAATAGGTTATAAGTTATCTTAGTCAAGTAGACTTAACAGTGTACCATGTAGTGTTTTGGACATGGCATTCAAAATGATAAAGGGACACCAGTTGGACCTTGCTGAGCTACTCTTGCGACAGGTTGAAGAGAATATGAAAACAATCCGGTTGGAAAATTCTAATACCTATAAGTTTGGATCATTGTTGGTGTGTTTATTTTTCTATCTCCAAAAATTCTTTCCTTCTATCTATAACATAGTTTGGCCTACCGACAAACTGATTATTTCACAAATTTATGATATTATGACAAGTCTAGGAGATAATGTGAACAATGTTGTAGATGATTATTTTGAGTAATTCAATATTAAGATGAATCTTCAAAGTAGGATTCCAAGTTCACTGGTCGAGAAGTATGATATGGAAATTTGTTTCTTAGTTAACATCGACCACACTTTAATCAAAGTTGTTGAGTTGAGAACTAAATGGATAGCTCCCATGGGATATGAAATAGATCTTGATCTTGGTTTGAAAATTTTAACTGAATAATTTGGAGATGAATCTGACTCATTTGACAAGTCATCGATTGAACCTACAACTGAAGGTTAGTTATTGTTGACTAACAAAGCACATGATAGTGAGGAAACTGAGTCCAACAAAGAAAAATATTCAATACTAGTTTCTCCCACCCCAATTCCAAAGAAGAAGCAGTTGCCAGTACAGTCTGGAGCATGAACACAGTTAGCCACCAGAGCTTCACCACCTTAGAAAAGGGGAATTGGAAAGGTAACAAAACCTAAAGCAGCTACACCGACCAAAAATTATGCAAAAAGAGGAACTAAGGTCGTAGCTGAGGGACCAAAGAAAAGGAGAAGATTGATTAGAGGAAGAGAAGACCTTGAGGATGAAGAAGATGACAACAATAAGTTCAAGGTTGTAAGCAATAAGAATAGAACTATAGATGAAGTTGTTGTTGATATAATTGAACATGGAACACTCACAGATCTAGAACTCAGTCGGTTTGACATCATGTCTATCGAGGACTAGAATAAAATTGAGGAAGCAATCATCTAGATGATGGTAAGCTTTAAACAAGTTCCATTGGAGTTTGGACAACCACTGCCCAAGGCATTAGAAGAAAGAATAAATTAGAAGTGGTCCTATCCCTTGGATACTAAGAAGAAATTGAGGGAACAATCTCTAGTTCAGGCAACACCAAATTTAACTCTTGATGAAATTAAGGATTTTATGCATACTTATGCTAGGAGATTCAGAGTAAAAACTTGGGCCATGCAAGTTTTAGATTAAAATCTGGCAGATATTGATGAGTTGGGCCAACTCACGTGGACATCAATTTTTGCAGCAAAAGAGAAAGCTAAGAAAAATACATTTATTAATCTATCTAAGAAGAGACAAAGATCAAAAGGAAAAGGTTATATTTACATAGATGATGGTGATGTAGCAAAGAAGACAAAAGAATCAGCTGTATCATTTACCGAGGTGATTGATACAACACTTGTAAATGAAGTTATAACAATTTCTTAGAATTCACCATATCGAGTAGAGATCCAAACTAAGGAGAAAAATGATAATGATGTACTCATTGAGGACATTACTAATGGGGATCCTGATGATTGAGATGAAGATGAAGATGCGAACATTGCACTAGATAATACATAGGATGAAAGTCAAGTTACCGAGTGTGCATTCACATCATTACTAAGCGAGCTTCCTATTCTTGTTGAAGCAGTTGAAATTTTATCACAGGAAAAAATCGATGGCTCAAACCTCGAGCAACCAAAGGATACAACAAGGGAACAAGGGACAAAGATACCAACTAAAACAAACAAGCCTGAAGAGAAAGAGGCAATAGAGACAAAAATAAAGGATCAAGAGAATCCTAATGTAATCGAGGCCACTCCACTGGACACTACATCAGAGGCTCCAACATAGTCAACTGACACTAAGGTCACCGAGGAGTAGTAGAAGGTAGATATAGTGTCAACCAGACAAGTTACACCAAGTTCAGAGGTAAAAGACATTGTACCACTTATAAAAAGTTCACCTCAAGAACCAGAGAAGAAGAAGAAGAAAAAGAAAGGAAAAGGGTCGGTCACATTAGAAGAAGTCATAGTTATACCCGATTGTGACCCAAGGACCCTAAGCCCCAAGGAATTCAAAAAATATGGGGAGCTGTGTACAGGGAAGGGAGCACAAGAAAAACTACGACAATAATGTAAGACCAAGGAAATACTTTAGAATGTAAGAGACATCTTACAACAGGTTGTACCTGAGGTACATATAGATGAAGACACTTCGATCATGGACCAACTTGCTACATTTTCTAGAGAAATAAATGCCCCAGATATAGAAGGAGATAAGAGAATAGAAGAAAGGGAAGAATCTAAAATTCAGGATAAACTTGTAGAGAAAATAAGCCAAGAAGTGGCAATCAACAAGGTAAACTTAACTGAGGTAATCAATGAGATCAAATCTATCACTCAGTTAATAAGTCAAATTTTGATAAAGCTATGCACTGTGAAAACCTTCACTGCTGAGATTAGTGAAAAGATCAAACAACTTGATAATGAAATCAAAGCAAGTGCACAAGAACCTTTAACTAAGCCATAAGCTTTTGCAAAGCATATCTTGAGAGTTCAAGAACTTAGGCGGTTAAGAGAAGATCTTAGGAAACATGAAGAAAGAGTCAGTGATCAAGTCATAAGACTACAAACTGAGTTGCTTCCCTACCTGAAATTTTTTGAGAAACACATTGTCAAAGAGGAAACACTTGTTGCAACACCAAAAATTTCCATGTTGGACAATATCTTTGACATGCATGCACAAGTCGGTCTTGAGCACATTTCTCTCACCAACTTGAAAGAGGAATGGGAAAACCTCTTAGAGTCCTTGAAGAAAACCCATCAGCACATTTTTGATAAGCTGTAAGTATACATTTTTTATTTGGCATTAATATCAAAAAGGGGGATAACAATGTATATGCAAAATATGTAAATAGATGCTAAGTATACTACACATTACCAGAGCATGCACCGAGGGGGAGTATATAAAATTTTGTTTGATAAATATCTATGTATATATGGCGAACATAGAAATTTTTTTGAGACATAATGTCTCTATAAATTTAAGGTTTTGATACTAATTCCAAAGGGGGAGATTGTTATCTCTATTTGAGCATTAAAGATTGTCATTAGTATCAAAGACATCGGTCGGTTACCTATGCTACTCTAGTCGGTAACTGCATGCACTTCAAGCTAGTCGGTTAAGTCTTTACACCGATACCAAGCGATAGTAAACACTGAGCAGACTGGACACCGAGCACAAGTGTAATTACCGAGCAGAATATATAGTGTTTACCGAGGAAGATAGAAAATGACATAGTAATCAAGAATGACACATTTATCTATGCAAACGGTTACAACAGAATCACAATTTTTTTTAACCAAGATCGAGGATCATTTATTGCAAGATTTCATCATTAATTATGATGATGATCCTTTTGTAATTGCTAGATCTAGGTTATTTTTGTACACCATAGATCTTAGGGTTTTCTCTAAGATATTGTAACCTAATATTGTTAAGCGGCAAAAAGCAGTATTCTATATATTTTTATTTCATATTATTTTTGTATGCATGAGAGAGAATCTTAACAAGGAAGTTGAGAACATGAAAAGAAGTTCTTGAAGCATTAGCCAACTTCAAGAATATTAGTTATCAGAAAGAGCAGAACATAATACAAAGTCATTCAGATTTAGCAGAATCAGACAAGGCAACCGAGTAGTTCAGAGAAGAGATCTTCACATGAAAAGGTGATATCGATTCAGTATCTCATAGGTCTTTATCAGACAAGTTGAGTTGTCATTAGTAGATATATTCCTGTTATTCTCTAATCATTGTAACAGAGTTTGGTAAAATCTCTTAACAGAGTAGACCTAACAGTCTTTTTGTAAATCTCTTAACTGAGTGGACACTCAAGTAGTGTTGTTAAAATCCTATCACTAGGTAGATCTAATCGATTTGCAATGTCACTCCTAATAGGGTAAGATGACCAGAAGTGATCACCACTTGTAGCCCTAACAGGCAAACCTTTTCTATCTATAGTAGTAAAGAATTTGTGGATGTCATCCCCACCGCAATTTTTACCTTTTAACAAGGGTTTCTGCGTTACCAAAATACTTGTGTTATGTGATGGTTATATTGTTGATTTCATGCTATTTATCTTTGATAGTTAAATGAATGAATGATGCAAGCAATTGATTCAAGTTATATTTGAAGGTTACTACTATTTGTTGTTTAAGGTTTATGAAGTAAAATTTTTTGTGGGCACTAATTGACCCCTCCCCTCTCAGTACCCTATCTCTCCAATCGAACACCTACATGGCCCAATATTGATTCCAATGATTTTGCATGTCTTTCCCTTCCAGGATTTGTATCAATAAAATCTTTTAACCTCCTAATTAAAGATTCTAATTCTTTTTTCCCTCTTTCAATTTGGTTGATCAAATTTTCTTGTGTTCCTGGAGGAGGTTTCTCGATTAGTGGAGGTGGTTGAGGTTCATTTTCTTGGTTATTTTGTTCATTCATTTCTTCATGAGGAGATGGAGGGTTTGGTTGAGGGTTTTGTTTGGGGAGATCATTTCTTCCTAGAAATTAAAAAAACTAGATTTTAAAATCTTAATTACACATTAAATATAAGAAAATAAATTTTAACAAAACAAATTGCTTCAAAACTAAAATTTCAATACAAATAAGAAACATGGGCTGTAAAAACACTTACCTCTTCTTCCGGATTGAGCTTGATGATGTTGTGGAGCCATTCTTTATGAAAATTGATTGATGATTGAAATGAAATGGATTGAACAAGAAAAAGGATTTTGCGTACGTGCTTGGGAAGCCCTATTTCATTGCAAACACAGGTTTGTGGAAAGAAAAATGGGCTTTCCCAAATGAAACAAACACTTTATGATGTTTTGCAAAGCGCGTGCACCCTATAGGGAAAAAATGCTATGTTTTACAAAGTGCGTGAGCCCTATAGGGTGCACATGGTATGGTTTGAATTGCCCAAGCCATAGTGTGTGCACCCTATAGGGCACACACGCTTTAGTGCATATGCACTATGGTCAGTAGGGGACCAAAAAGAAAAGTGACACCATTTTGGTCCCCCATCTTTGTGCATATACCCCATACACAAACTAAATTACTTAATTACCTTCTCCTTGCAACGCCTAATGCCTAAACCCCCTCACATTGCCCCCGAGTGGCAAATGGTGACACCTGCATCAGTATGTAATAAGATGATTATAAAAATTAGAAAACACATGTACATATACTATTATAATAATTTAAGGAAACCAATGAGTACATTAAAACATATGTATCGTAGAAGTGTCAAGGACAAATGATATGGCCGAAATCGTGGAACCCTCCACCTATGCCATCTCCTCCTTTGTCATCAATTGAACATAAATGTAACACATAAAAAAATATAAGTGGGAAATTATTATAAGAAAATTATACTAAAAATATGAATGTTTAAAATTAAATACAATGTAAAAAGTGAACTATTTACCCTTACTGTAACAGTAGGAGTCCATGGCTCTCTATGCTCCTGATGCACATCTTCATGAGGTGCTTCACTGCCTGTAGTGTACTGTGTAGTATCATCCACCTCAAAGACATAGTTATATGCATCACTATCATTCAGGGGACCTAAACACAGATTCTTGCACATAATGCAAGTGTGGGGTACACAAATATGTGAGCTCGTGGAGGATGTGGAAGGGTCAGAAGCATCAACACGAGGAGGAAACAATGTCACACTCTACGTAACTAGTAGATCACTCAAGGTGTGAATGAATCAAATAGTCTGTGAGCCGGACTCAGCAATAATATTAGGATGCTACAGTGTAGGAGGTGGTAAAATCTCAGGAGGGGGACATATGTGCGGGATTTCACCCAGTGTTCCCATGGCCTATCCTAAGGAGCACCTAAGCCTACACCTTGGTTCAGTCTCATAATCCAATAATTTACCTTGTGACCGAGCACAAATCCAACATACAATTTTTTAATGAAATAAAATGGGACATCCAAGTTGCTGTGAGGTGGTCTATCAAAAACCATCCACTAGTGGTCCCAAAAGTTGTCATGTATTGCATCATTTATGCACCATTTAATTGACAACTTGGGTTTTTTAGGGTCCACTTTTAAACCAGATTTGGGATCCACAAAATTATTATATATGTCATGTTTTGTTATGTTTAGGTTCATAACTTGATCATAGTCAAGCCCATTGTCAAACTGGGTGTGCATGGAATCGCACCAAAGAAGTGCAACATTATGTTGCTTTATAAGTTTCTCCATGTTTTCAATAATGGAGTTCAATGTCAAAAATATGGGACGCAATGTGGGGATATTGGCATATGTGGTATGATATCCTCTAAGCTGATTTAGATTGTCTCCTATGAGATCCTCTAAATGACGAGGGTTTGAGACTAGTTCATCTTTTTAAAGTGGGGGATTGTTTGGAGGTAGTTCCAGATTATTTGGGATCATTGGGAGGGTTTTCTGATTGATTTCAGTCCATGTATAATTACAATTAGAACCCAAACATATAATTACAATCAATTTAAAAAAACAATAAAAAACTCATTTAAACCCTAATTTTTATATACAAATTTCAATTAAAAAATAATAAAAACAATAAAAAGTTAAAAATTTTAAACTTACCTTTTCTTGTTGATCAAATCAGATATGAGAAAAGATCGGATATTCGAAACTAGAGCCATGTTCAACGTTTTCACAATGATAACGTTGAATGTGGCCGTGGGCTAGAAATACAATTTTTTGGCAAAAATCAGATATCCGATATTATTAGATATCTGATTAGGCTTGTGCTTTGCCTTTTGGCTTGGCTAAGTGTACTGACACCCATGCCTAATAAAAAGTCAACAAAATTTTTAGTGCACTTTTGGATGAGTCAAAAGTTTATTTTTTCACATCGCCACTTTTTGACATACCATGATCCTGCACATACCCAAGTACAAAAATCAACAACATAAATACCTGGTCCTCCATTTCGTATGGACTCCAAAAAGATAGCCTAATAGAAAACTACAAAAAGTATGTGGATTCTAGTTAGGATCATTACAAATATAGTTGTTGAAATATATGAAAACATGTGTCCCCCCAAAAAAGTAACACACCAAAAATAGCAGAAAAGAGAACTTTTATACGTAAAATAGTCAAGTTTAGCTTTATAAGAACCCTTAAAAAACCAAACACTAGTTAAAAAGTTGTATCATACTTTGACAAATTCTCAAGAAAAGGGGACATGCAAAAAGAAAAGAGAGTAATTCATCATAAAATATATCCTCCTAATAACATATTAAGTGCACTATGAATGTTTTTGAAGGTATGTTATATTACAACACATAAAACTAGTTATAAACAATGATAAAAGCATTGATAAAAATAGTTATATGGTATGTGTCTTGAAAGTTTGTAGTCTGCATGTTGTAGGCATGTGTGATGTGAATTTTGATGATTTGAGATAATGTGAAGACTTGAATTTCTTGTTCATTGATACAAAATAATAATGTGTTCTAGTATATGATAGGTAGTTGAATTTCTTGTTCATAGACAAATATACATAACTCACAATCCATGTGTGTAACAAATAATTGAATTCCTTGTTCATTGAAAAAAAATAATAATTCACAATCTATGTGTATAATAGTAAGTTAAATTTCTTATTTATTGAAAAAATGCACAACTTATAAATCATGTGTGTACAAATAGCCAAATTTCTTGTTCATTGGATAAAATGTATAATTTCAGTCCACGTGTATAATAATTAGTTGAATTTTGGTGCGGGAGCACCATGGCTTGGAAAAGGAGGTCCTGAGGTACACCAGGGACACCATGACTAAAGGAAGGTCATTTGGATGACCTTGAACAAATAAAGACTACAAGGACCTAAAAGTTCTAAAATATTGTAATTTGGGCCATTAGTGCCAATTGGAATGTAATGAAGTCTATATAATGCAAAGTTGCCATAATAAGGAAAATAGCCCTACAAGGGTCACCATTTAATGGGAGATGGGGTTTTTAGTCTTTGATAGGCTTAATGGGAGGAAAAATACGTAATATGACTTTTATGGTCATAAAAAAAAATGTAATAAGGACAATAGGAGGCAATGGTGCCTAAATTGGTCATAAAACCTTAAGGGTTAATAAGCAAGTTCATAGGTTGGTAGGGCTAAAGTATAGATGTTTGAAAGTAATGAAAGACAAAGGAACATGTAATGAGGAATGATTGGTATGTAGTTGTCAAGTTGACAACTTAGCTATCAACTTGGCAACATCCTCATATTCATTTAATTGTCAAAGCAAGTCGACAAGACCTTGTCTACCCTTGGACAGTTGGTTTTAGATAGTTGCAGTTAGTTTTAATTGATTTTGGTCGGTTTGGGGTAGTTTCAAAGTTGGTTGTCAATTATATGGGACTGAAAGAGGTCTATTTATTATATAATATCCAAAGCAAGTAGGAGAGAGGTTGATGTAATCATGTTTGAATAATAAAAGTCCTTATTCTAGTCGCGGTAACAATCCTCTTGTTCAGTAGACTTGATGGTTGTATATTGTTATCTCTTTAATGGAACACTTATTTAGGATGTTAGGGAATTGAGTCAACATCATTTTGGATTTTATAGCATGTGTTTTGGTTGTGCTTTGATAGAGATTTAATAGTTAGAGTGAAAACAACTAGAACCCTGACTTAGGATAACCCAAGAGCACTAATAATGTAATATCTTGTATAGTCCACGTTGAATAAGACACTCATTGGGGCAGGATGAGGCGGAATGTATATGCTAGATGTCCAAATAGGTTGTAGGGTGTCATGCAAGGATTTGGCACGTGTTTGGGCCAAGGAAGTGTCTCAAATTCTATCTCTAAGATAGTGATACCGGGATAAAAGTTGACCAAGGCTTTGTACATTGATATATGGTTAAGAAATGGTTATGGATGCCATCTTAAGGATGATTGAAGGAGCGTTGGATGTGTGCAATTTTTTGAAGTGACAAAGAGTCTCAAGGAGGGGGTGGACATTCAGACATGGATATGGATTCTTAGTGATTCTAGGTTGGGCAAGGATGGACATTGCCTTAGATGATGTTAAAGTTTCTTCCATGGTAGGGTAAGAGAGACACTATATTGTGATTGGATAACATAAATACTGATAGGATAAGTGGAGAAATATCAATTATATTTTGAACTAAGAGAATGTTGATTAACCTATGATAAGAAGTTGAATAGATGTTAGTTTGTAGTGGGATGGTGGATCTAGGTGAAGGAGTAGACCATTATTAGGTCTTAGATCTTGAAGGATGTTTGAGTAGGGTCTAGAGTTAATCCTTTTGGTGGGAACATTTGAGTGTTATTATAAAACAAACAAGGAACATTGGAGTCCCCTAATGAATTTGGGAGGGTCCACTTTCCTTTTGCATCAAATTCCTTGTTCACTAACAAAAATGTGTAATTTACAAAGCAAAAAAAACTAGATCTACAATTACAATCTCATGAACATTACAAATCTTTTGTTCTACTGTAATACCCAAATACTATTAAAAAATAATATTTCAAAGTTATCACCCATCACAAGAATTAGTTTGGTAGAGCATATGACCAACCACATGCGATTGCTTTCCTTTTTCTTAAAAATAGAACAATGGTGACAACCATGTTTATTAGTATTTGACATTTAATACATGGAGAAAAAGAAGAAAAAAATACAAAGCTGGACTCATCCATTACCTAAAATGCTCAATCAAGGATAGTTCATCCTTATCAAAAAGCTTGTTTTATAAAAAACCTTTTCTGAGTAGGACTTCAAAATGTCTATTTATTTAGTAGCTCCATGATTTCTAAATAAATAATAACATCATATATTAAACAAATATGTTTTTGCTAAAAGTAGTGTACATAAATTAACTTATTGGTGATTAATTGCCAGAATGATAGGTCAAGGAATAATAAAACTTGAAATGTAATATATCCAATACAATTTAAGACACCACTTATATTAAAAAAGTTTGGTTGGTACTTTACCCAATCTGGTAATTGTGTTGTTGTGGGAATTCACCCATATTCTTTACTGCCATATGTCTTGAAGTATCCATTACAATTTGATAATGTTGCATATAACCACTACTATTTTTCCTAGAAATTTATTATATTTTAGCCATCACATTTTGATAATGTTTAAGTGGAGAGCATCCATGTCGACTTCCTCTTCCTTGCTCACTTAAATTTGTCTCCCACTCCACCATGAGTTTACCTCAAGTTAGGTAAATGAAAAACTGTATAGAATGAAACCTCGAGAAAACTAAAATCTTTTAGGCCTTAATGTTGGTTTACCTACAAAGCTAGTTGAGCTAATCATCTTGTATTGCAATTCAAGGATTGTCGGGGGTCACATAAACTAGCAATTAAATTAATGACAAAATCTCTCATTTTGGACTCTGTATTTTTTGTTATGATCATCATTATAGCTCAAAAATGTGGTTACTTTTTGTTGGTTGGAGGAAAAAAAGTGCTTGCTATTTTTATGTTTGGAAACTCCTATGGAGATACATGAAATAATGATTTTATTTATACAATAATTTCAGGTGATTTTCCTCCATATGGAAGAGATTTCAAAGATCACACTACGACAAGAAGGTTATCTAATGCAAAGCTCATGTCTGACTACTTTGGTAACCCACATATGCCATACCTACATATTTTTCTTATAACTTGCCAATAAATTTGGAATCTCTAAGCTATTCTATGTTTTGTCATTATTAGCTCATAAATATGTATTATAAATTTCCTTTGGGAAAAGAAACATTTTGGTCTTGCAAGA
Organism: Chamaecyparis obtusa; assembly: GCA_027943335.1. NCBI lineage: Eukaryota > Viridiplantae > Streptophyta > Pinopsida > Cupressales > Cupressaceae > Chamaecyparis > Chamaecyparis obtusa. The sequence goes on from BSBK01006159.1 coordinate 1,077,920, forward strand.
TTTTGAAACTTCAACATATCATGTTAGAAGTTATTGTTGTTTGTCAAGTAAAATCGGTATTATCAGTTGCAACTGTATATTTGGATCCTAAGCTGAAGGCCCAAGACTTGCTAACTGGTGTTTGTTTTGCATCTTCTGGTTCAAGATTAGACAATCTCATTGTCCATTTAATGGTAGACATGCATAACATATTATAATGTTTCAGATTACCTTAATACATTTGTAGGACAATATATATGCAACTAATCTATGCATTCAATCATCTTTTTCCGGTCACATTCTTATACAATAGAAATATATGATGCAGGAGGTGATACCATTTTGGAAACAAATTGAGTATTTTAAAGAATATAAAAGGACAATAACATGATTAGTGGGAGAGGAAGAGGCAGCCAACATAATAAAAAAGGTGGTATTTTTCATTTCAATATGCACCAATGACTATTGCCAATTACTTCCTAATATCCTATTCCCAATTCGTCGACTTCAATTCATTGTTCAAGTGTATACAGATTTTCTCTTGGATATATATGCAGTATATATCAAGGTATGGTTGTAACGTGTCGCCACCCTTTGAATTTGTAAGTTTTCAAGCATAATTGTAGTAAATTTAGTTGTTCCCAAGCATAGTTGTAAGGAATGAGTCTGAATTTTGCAGGAATTATAAAATCTCGGTGCCACTAGAATTAGTTTGATTAATGTTCCACCATTGGGATGTCTACCAAAAGAGAACACTTAAAAACCTTTGGAACAAGGGAGTATGTGATGAAGAGATAAACTAGGCTGCATCTGGATTTAATTCAGGATTAAATGCCATGATTGATGGACTTAAACCTTCTTTTTTTGGGCTTCAAATTATTTCTCTTGATTACAAAAATCTGATTTTGGAGTTGATTGAAAATTCTAGAAAATATGGTATTTTACATTCCCATGATTAATCACAATACAAATATTGTTATGCCTAGATGGTTTACTATATAAATATATAGGCAGAATTATGTCTAATCTTATAATTCTATGATACATGGAAGGGTTGGAGGCCATGATTGCAAGGGGTTGTTGCAGGATGAGAATCTTAGAAGTTGTATCATGTTTGAACGTTTGTGCCAAAAATATATATTGAGTATACAAAATAAATGGGAAGCAATCAGGGGATACCTAAATGAATCTAAGGTACCCGTTTTCACTGTTCATCGTTAATAGTTGGCAAGCTTTAACTTTAATCTTGAATATATAGGGTAAGTCTCCCCTTTGTCTAACTTTCCCACCTCTAAACTGAGCTAAGCTTCTAGGGTCGAGTGGGGGAAATGCCCAAATATCCCCTGAGCTAATTGTTTGGGGAGTCAAGATAGGGGAGCACCCCAATGACTGATAGGAAAGGTTGATTGCTTGGGCTTTCTATCTGGGGCCTACGAGAATTAAGTTTCCCTTCTCTAATAAAACCACCGCAAAAGTATCTGTAAACTAAAATGGGAAACGTTATAGAAGTTGCAGTTTTCAGATTGAGGGGTCATTGCAGAAGTCATCATTCACCATTTTCAACAATGCCAATGGAAGTATTATTGCAATACAGGTAATTAGAATATTTCATGGACGATTATGTATCATTTGCACATGTATTTAAAATATTTCATAGACAATTTTGTGTCATTTACATAGGTATTTTGAATGGGCATAGGCCATACTTAACCAACTAAACAAGGGAGGATGGTAGGGTATTATGTATAGAATTGAATGGTAGCAGTGGCCAGCGTTGAGGAACAACGACTTCTACCTCTGCATTAGAAAGAAAGAAAGTTAAAAGATATGTCTATAAAGGTCAATCTTTGTGCCCTGCGTCCAATGGTAAAGACAAGAGCAACCTAGGTGGAAAATACAGAACAAAGCCAACTTGACCAAACGCATCCAAGCCCGTAGCCCTTAGAAAAATTGATTAGGAGATTAATGCCGCCTTAGTTCCCGAATTTGATTCACCATATAAATCATGAGTATGGTGCGTCGATCCTGCCCTACTGGCCCAACTGCTTACATAGGATAGAAATGCATGCTCAAGCATCTAGCAGTTGAGTTTATTTCATAGAGGAGAGGAGGAGGGGGCCGTTGTTCTTTGTAGATTATTAAAGTTTTAGGATCATTGCAAATGTAATAGCACTATCTCATTGTATGTGTTTTCCAAATGCAACAATCTCTTGCATTCATATTAAGAATGAGCCAAGAAGAGACATGTCCCTCTAAAGGGACATGTCTATTTTTATTATATTAATTAATATAATTAATACAATTATGATTATATATTATATATTATATTATATCTCTTTAGTATTATATTAATAATAATAATATCTATTTAGTTATTATGAGAATAATTATAATCTACCTTTATATATACATATATATTAATGTATATAGTAATATCAATATATATATATATATATATCATTTCTCATAATAATCATGTAGTCAATATTATTTATCTGACTGATGCTACAAACATCAACACTCCCTCTTAGCTAGGGAGGATAAATCAATTTATCACAATGTAATACATATATATATAGTGAGTACTTGTAGAATATCAAGTCCATGATATTCACCAAGTACTCAATGTGAGTATAATAATCATTTTATATGTTCACATCATTTTACTGATATTAAGAGTAATGGTTCTCAAATATCAAGTCTCATGATACTTCACCGATTACTCAGGGCAATGGCCTACAGAATACAACTCACAAATATTCACCAATTGCCCAAAGTGATTATCAAGAGCATTTGCCTCCTGAATATCAAGTCACATGATGTTCACTATAGCTCATAAATATCCATGGTATGTCTAATGATAATACATCTCATGATGTCTGTCATATGGATACTAAGTTTACGTAGAGACATGTCACTATGTGATATGTTTCATAGAGTCCAATCAATATATGATACTAAGTTCAGAAGGATCCTAATATGATTCATATGGATACTATGCAATCATATATTACATAATTCATGATATGAAGTATCACCTAACATGTGATAGTTATCGGTTTATAGTCCAAACCGATAGTTATTGGTGGATAGAAGTAAACACCAATAAGCTATCGGTATAACCTTTAATGCAAGTTAATTTAATATTTCATTTTATTAATATATTAATATGTATGTAATTATAATTTAGTTAGTATCATAGTTTTCATATCATCTTGATATGAGGAATCACCATGCATTGTGACACCTAGTTTTCATACCACACTGATATGAGGAATCACCATGCATTGTGACACCTAATTTCCATATCACACTGATATGAGGAATCACCCTATGACACCTAATTTCCATATCACACTGATATGAGGAATCACCCTATGACACCTAATTTCCATATCACACCGATATGAGGAATCACCCTGTGATACCTAATTTTCGTATCACTACAATAGTGATACAAGGATATAGCAAGTAAAACATTACTTTTTATTTACATATAACCCTATTATGGTATGTGCACAGACAAATAACTGTCTACCATAACGAATCCACATTACAAGATCGTCATCTTGTAATCAAATACAAGTGTTCATTGTTGAAAAGTCGTCACCTTTCTCCAATGTTCACAGGAGGGCCCATAACTCCAGGAGTCACATACATGAAATCCACCTTGACTCATGTCAGAGGGTGGATCCATGCTCATCCCAAAGGGTGGAAACAAGGGCTTTCACCTTAGACTTCTCTCTCAAGGAGAAGAATGCAATAACATACAAGATAATAGATGAAACTCCTTTTCATCTAAGGCTTCATTCTCCAACATGCCAAGTTTATCTTGAAGGTACACAACCTTACCTCTAGCAAGAAACTTGGTGAGAATATCAGCCATATGTTCTATAGGGATAATGTACCTTGAATAACATACTTATGCACTATATATCTTATATAGTTTTCATCACTCTAGGTGAATCCCAAGTTATGTAGGAGATAGCATAAAAGCATAGACTTCTCATGATCATAGACTTCTGGATGCTTCCTTTAAGGTCTTGTAACAACCTCCTCACCTCCTTGTCCAAGGTTGCTATTGGATGAACTATTATACTCCCTCTGAATCTAATATCAACCTTCTGACTTCGCTCTAGCAAGTCGAGTCTTTGTTCTTTAGTCTGTATCAAGCTCTTTTCTAGAATGCCTTTTGATCCAATAACTTATTCATCTATCATGACCTCTAGATATTTGCATTAAGGTCTTTTGGGAGATCCTCTAGTAGCTCCCTCTGTTACAAAATCATACATGGCCCCAATCATGAAACTATCTATTTAAAAAGACTCTCATCATCTGGTACATGATCATTTGTTCAATGCAAGAGTGATTTCCTGTATACAAATGTACTTGTCTGATTCCATAGTAACATGAGTGAATGTAATAAACTGTGGATTTATCCCAGACATTGCAACCTCCAACCATTCATGATAATTTGGCTCCCATCTAAAGCTTTGAGTACTAACATCAACCTCCTGACCTTTTTTTCCAAGGTTGTCTATAATGGATTGTTAGACTCCCTCTCAATCTATATGATCAAGTTTGTCACAAGTAGACTAAATCATCTGCTCCCTTTGAAACTCATCAACTTCTTAGCCTCTCTAAAGATGTCAGACTCCCTTTGAATTTGATATCAATCTTCTTTTCTTGCAAGAACATCCTCGGAAAAGATCAAGGCAAATAGTACGTATAAAAGAATAAGAGAGGTATTGGCATAATAATCAAGGATATTTCTACATAATGATATAAGATCATTCCAATGTAATATAGATAAAGATCTAACATACCTTGAATATATATACATATTCAATCTTCTAAGTACATATCTAAGATTTTACATATATTACTTTAAATATATATATAATCACCATATACTTTCGATTATACTATCTCATATAATATAACTACAAAATAATTAATAATGATGACACATATTAATATATATATCTAATTTTGTTTTCTTTTATCAAATGCACTATCCATATCATATTAAGCATATAAATGAATATTTATGAAATGTTCATTACCAATAAAGCATGCTTTATACTTACCTTTACCCTCGGTTATATGATCAATGTGTGATGCCTCCAACACCTTATAACCATAGGCTTCATTATTTATCTACACAAACTCATTGAATAAGATGCGTATAAAGATAAGCAACCTTCTTTCTTAATTCCATAAACCCATTGAATGTATGGTGAGATTGTAGAATGTGCCTCTCCACCTAATAAAAGCACCTCTTCTACTTCCCTTCCTTTCAATCTCATGCTTTTATGATTTAATCTTTAAAAAATATATAACTATCGTAGTCATCTTTTAGTATGTACACATACTCATTGAATATATGCTACAGCTTTAGAAGACATCTCTCCACATACTTATCATTTCAATGACAGTGTCGTCAACAAATATATACCAAGCATATACCAAGCAGCCACTTCCAAATTTGAGGCTGATGTGATAGATGACAATCACAAAACTATGTTTGCCGCTTTGGACAACAATGTTCTGCTTCAATCTGATATTTTTGGACCTCCTCCAATAATTTACTTCGTTGAAAACATGTTTCCATTTGAAGATAATAATAAAATATTGTCTCATTGTCGTACTCGAACTGTTGATGCCTTGTTTCATCTTACTGAGCAATTAAATTATCATCCGTGAGTGAGCAATTGTCCCTATGTTTCTAGAGTAATTCCCAGCGGTCAATATCAGTAATTATAGTATTACAGAGAAGCAGGTGAACTAAACTCGTTGATGTGGGATTTAATTCCAAGTTACAATGTGCATCACAAATTGTATGTAGCACCCCACTGTGAATGGTGCCAATAACAGCAATATTTATTGGTCGCAAAGTCGATCACAAATGAGCCAAATGACAAGCCTCAATCTCAAACAAAGACAACATAGAACATGTGTTGTAGATCTAAATAAGCCACCAACAAGGAGATCGGGTATCAAATGAAGTCGAAAAGCCGAATCAATGAGGGAGCCTCAGAACACAAAAATACGGGCTCAACATACTAGATTTCCACTCAAAAATCTGCACAGACAATTCGTATGTGCATGTATTATTTCTTTTATGCATAAGACAAATGACGTGTTAGGTGATCGGTTCGAATGCAAGAATTATTTCTTTTATGCACAAGACAAAATAACTTTGTCATGTTTCCCTCCTTAGTCGAACCTTCTATACGTGTTTTCTTATGAGCTTTCTCTGTATCTTCTATCATTGGCTGAGATGATGATTATTAGAATGCTCAGTCACTACTGATTCAGATTATATCCTATCGACTTGGTATTCCATCCTTTATTAAAATGATCTCATTTGTTTCATTTTCCTATTCAATGCCCATCGTCCTTTGTTAATCTCCCTGCCTTAGGTAATAGTATCAATATATATCCTGTTCTCAAACCAATGGTCGGACTCAAGAGGCTTGCGCTAGTCCTCTACTGCCAGCGATGCCAGAGATGAAGTCTGTCACCTTCGAATTAGATATGGTCAGAAATGGACCCAAAAACATCGATGTTGATCGTATCCTTGTGTGTTCCATTTGCATAAGACAGATTGAATGGGTATGGCTTGTCCTCGGTCTCGAGTCTTCAATATAATTAATCATCTATTCTTACACATTTGTAGTCTGGCTCTGATACCATATTAAAGTTTTAGGATCATTGCAAATGTAATGGCACTATCTCATTGTATGTGTTTTCCAAATGCAACAATCTCTTGCATTCATATTAAGAATGAGCCAAGAAGAGACATGTCCCTCTAAAGGGACATGTCTATTTATTATTATATTAATTAATATAATTAATATAATTATGATTATATATTATATATTATATTATATCTCTTTAGTATTATATTAATAATAATAATATCTATTTAGTTATTATGAGAATAATTATAATCTACCTTTATATATACATATATATTAATGTATATAGTAATATCAATATATATATATATATATATATATATATATATATATATATATATATATATATATATATATATATATATATATATCATTTCTCATAATAATCATGTAGTCAATATTATTTATCTGACCGATGCTACAAACATCAACATAGATGAAGAAATTTGACTCTAAACTTGGAACCCATTATGTTGATAGCTGAGAAATTTAACATCTACCTAAATTTTAACAGGAAATAGTAATGCCAAGTTCATATTTTAGTGGCTGAAACACTAACAAACCTAAATAATCACTTTCTCCAAAGAGAAATGAAATCTCCAATATTAAATTTAAGAGTACATTTGCATAAAAAACTACAGCAATATGATCTATACCTCAAAACACCCACGTCTCAAATGAGATCAAATTTGTCGAGATGTTCCCTGTGGACTTTGACAGTGATCAATAACTTCAACCTCCCGCAAAATGTGCACCCACACCCATCCTTAATCTTCTGCACACAAATGCTTTATAAATCAATCTCCCCCTTCAAACTAGGAAAGCCCCTTTCTAATTAATCCTCCCTAAATCTATTCAAAAACCTCTTCCCCAACTCTCGGGAGAAATGCGGTGCTTGTAAGTGCATATATTTAACCTTAGTTACTTCTTTCAGAGCATTCCCCTTCAGAAATTTTAAGAAGGTACATATAGTGTCGATGGAGAAGATCAAACCTCCAGTCCCGCGTAAAATTTAGTCTAAATCCCCTTGGTTTTTCTCCAAAAAGTTTCATCTGACAATTCTCTGCCTCTGCCTCTCGCCTCCCTCTGCCTCGCCTAAATGAAAATGCATGATAATTAAATGAAAATAAAAATGCATGAAAATTTTGTCTTAAGTTTTTATTTAAGACAATAGAAATAGTTTCTAATTATATTTATAATAATTAATAGAATAAGTTAAATATTTAAGACAAAATTTTAGTTTCATCTTTAAAAAATGTCTTAATACACTCCTTTGTGTAGTAGTGTGATGTATACACATCTTTGTGAAAATCTTCATTGAAAAAATAAATCCTGAATCAAGTGGAGCTCCATCAATTTGTCTCCTAACCCTCAAGAAGGTGTAGCCTCTATATGAGATTGCCGAGTGTTTCCTCCATAATTCCCAAATCGTAGCCTTGTAAACTACTGGACAACCATCCATCTTGAACTCGACACAAAACCCCTTACCTGCCTCCACAAAACAAACTTCACAATACATGTACATATTCAAATATGCTAGCAACAACAAGGAATAAACAAAAACTAAAAATGCTTCTCAATTAAAAAACCATCTCAAAGCGAGAAACGAACTTGAGATGATGGAAATTCCCCATCCTCCCATGCCACCAACCTCCAATATGTGACTTCACAAGATAATCAATTAAGACTATCTCCTATTTTTCCATTATTTGAAGCTTTCACCTGTAGAGGCCACATGATTTGATCAAAAAGTCCACGATGAATAGCTTCTTTAGTTTTAAACATTTTATAATATTGAAATGGTTTCCCTCTCTTTAATATCCTCAGCCTTACATTTTATTCCACATCTTCAGCAACGTCATCGTAAAATTTAACTATTTTTTGAACATCAACCAAACAAACCATTAGATAAGAAGGCTTCCATGACAAATCATATTTCTCTTTATTTTGACCATTGAAAAAGGAAGATATGTTAAAATTCACATTTTTCGAATTGTCCACTTCTTTTGAGTTCAAATAAAGTTCTTCCAATATCTCTTCAATGATATCCATTATATATTCATATTTTATGGCTTCATGAACTCTAATTATCTTATCTAGATTAAGAAACCTTTTCGAACTATGATTGTGAGTAGGGAAACATGTCTATGAGAAGACTATCAACAAAAAAATCAACCATATGGAAACCCAATTCCTATTATTTGTCCATAAGTTTCCGTGTCATGTTGCAGGAATGCCAACTATGCACATGCTAGAGTAACACTCTTTGAAAATTTTAGACCACTTTCAAATTTGGCATTTAAAAAAGATCAATGAAGATCCGATTATAAATTAGTTATTCTTATTGGTACTTCTTAGAAATCTTACTTCAAAATGTTTAAACTTCTTCCTTTCATACTTCTTCAAGCCTGGCTCCACTTTTCTCCACACACAAGCACCAAACTGTGTGCACTCCAACAAGCCTATGTGATCAATTATTAGCCTCCTTCCATTCTGGAATTATGCACAACATCATACACATAGTGAGGTTTTAACTTTAACTAGCCCAAAAAATGAATGAAATGATCCATGGCATCCATAATGCTATGCGCTTATCCACTTCTCACCTAACTATCAAAACATCATTTTGCTGATCTAGGACTTAGCCATCTATTCTAGTCTTCAAGACAATAAACCACAACAAAATCTAGGCCAAAAGATCATTGTTCTAATACCAGTTGTTATGAAAATATATAAAATATTATTTTATTTCAATAACCTTTGGATCTTACATTTGATAGCCATTTTATATAAAATGGTGGAGACAAAATAAAACAGTTAAATAATTTAACCTTATAGAAACTACTTTCTAACTGTCTACCCTAATTAATGTAATACATTTTCTAACAATGTAATACATTATATTAACACAAAAAAGGAATATAAAAAACTGCATAAATTTCATCTTGATGTAATTAATTATTTTAACTATTTGTAGATCTCTACAAGCACCCAACTATAAGTTGAAAAGGAGATTACATGCGATATACAAAGGAGAGATTAAAGAAGAGATTAAACAAAAAAGAGATTGGGGGTATGAAACACCATTCCAAAGTCAAAGAGGATGACATCTAAAGCATTTATCACGTTTCCTACTCAAAACACTCTAAGTTTCATTTTCAAAACTTTGGAAATGGGACAGTTCATCAAAAAAAAAGAAACTATACAGTTTACTTGAACAGGTCTTTGGATAATAGATTTTTGAATCAATTATGTCACTTGTTTACAATGCAAACCATTTTCTACATCTGCCATGTTAACCTCTCCACTTTTATACTTCTATAATATATAAATTGTAAATATATTTATATTGTATACTGTAAACTAAATCATGTAATATATATGATTTCTTAATTAATAAATAATAAGATACAATAATTTATTTATATATTAATACTATATAAATGATTATAATATATAAATTCACTTGATAATAATTAAATTATTTATATCATGATATATTAGATATAAATATAATTATTAGAAGTAGTTTATTATATCTAATATAAATATAATTATTATTAAAAATTAATTATAAGTTATTATAAAACTATGTTAGTATCTTCTAATATGTATATAACTGCTATTATAGAAAATTAATTACCACCACCCACGATAGGAACTAATAATATATAAGTTAATATGTGAAAGTTTTTCAAGAGTTTAGTAGTATGTCAAGTACATCATATTCTTGGTAACATCAAGAATATAAGTCCACTTGGCACTGCAAGAATTAGATTGGGAATAAAAGTCCACTTAACAATATTTTTATTGATATTGTTGATTTTGTATTTAACAAGGTTGCAGAGAAGCTAAGTAAAGGAATTTTAAAATTTTAAATAATAATTAATTGTAATGAATATGAAAATTTGAAAATAATAATTAATTGCAATAAGAAATTACTTAACTATAGGTGAGCTTAAGTGAAATAGAATCAAAATTCAATAGAATGTTAACATATTAAATATAAGAACTTTTGACTATGTAGTTAGATGTTTAAAATATTATTAAACATATTTATAATAATATAATTTAAAATAAAACATTAATAAAAGTTAAAATTCTTAAATATTTTATAACTTTAATTAATTTTAATATTATTATTTTATATTTTAGAAAAATTTAGAAAATCTAAATCTTAAAACCAAAAGAAATGAGAACACTGCAAATAAGACTAGTGTACCAAATGTTTACATATTCCGCTTAGTTTGTTCAAGATTATAGTATGTTCAACTTCTTCTCGTTAAAAACCACTCTTATCACTCAAAGTTTGTGGCCAATCAAATGAAAGAAGAATAATTTTCTAAATTTGTTTTTTTAAACAATTTGCATGTATACTTTAGTTCAAATAGTTTATTTTTACAACATGAACAATAACTGATTACTGATTTACTAATAAAATTTTTTATTCATAAGAAGTTAACAATAGTGTATTGTCTATAATTTTACTGGGAATTCAAAAATTAATATGTGAAAGTTTGTCAAGAATTTAATAGTACATAAATACATCATATTACAAATCTACTTAACTGTGATTGTGAGTAGGACAACATGTCTATGAGAAGACTATCAACAAAAAAATAAATCATATGGAAACCCACTTCCTATTATTTATCCATAAGTTTCCATGTGGTGGAGACGAAAGAAAACAGTTAAAGAATTTAACTTTATAGAAACTACTTTCTAACTGTCTACCCTAATTAATGTTATACATTTTATAACAATATCATGCATTATACTAACACAAGAAAGGGATATAAAGAACTGCATAAATTTCAATTTGATGTAATTAATTATTTGAATTATTTATAGATACCCAACTATAAGTTGAAAAGGAGATTACATGCGGTATGCAAAGGATAGATTAAAGAAGAGATTGGGTATGAAACACCATTCCAAAGTCAAAGAGGATGACATCTAAAGCATTTATCACCTTTCCTACTCAAAACACTTGAAGTGTCATTTTCAAAACTTTGAAAATGAGACAGTTCGTCTCAAAAAAGAAACTACACAGTTTACTTGCACAGGTATTTGGATAATAGATTTTTGAATCAATTATATTATCATAATTATATATATTTGATATTATCATAATTATAATAATTTCTTAATTAATAAATAATAGGATACAATAATTTATTTATATATTAATACTATATAAATGATTATAATATATAAATTCACTTGATAATAATTAAATTATTTATATCATGATATATTACACATAAATATAATTATTATTAGTAGTTTATTATATCTAATATAAATATAATTATTATTAAAAATTGATTATGAGTTATTATAAAACTATGCTAGCATATTCTAAAATGTATATAACTATTATTGCTCAATTCATTTTAGCCAATGAAATCATAGAAAATTAATTTTCTACTATACCGGTGGCTAATAATATATAAGTTAATATGTGAATGTTTTTCAAGAGTTTAGTAGTACGTCAAGTACATCATATTCTTGGTAACATCAAGAAAACAAGTCCCACGTAGTACTTGCCTTAATAATAATAATAATAATAAAATTCTTCCAAATTGTATTATGGCTATTTCGTACAAATATAATTAGATTGATTAATTGATTAGGAGTTTGATATTAAGTTAATAATGATAAGTTAAACATAAACAAATATCCATTGTTGTAGTTACTAAGTACAAGTATAATTTGTATTATTGACAATGTAATTAAAATTATAGCTATTTGATATAATAGGTGACGTCTTATATTAATTTAGAATTATAAATATATAATAATTATAAATATTTTACTCTTTTTTTTTACAAATTTAAGATATTTGTTTAAATCAAATTAATAAAAACAAAACAAAATTAATTCTGATAAATGCAAGTGAATATTTAATGAAGTACATAAATTATCTTTAATTTTTAAAAAGATTTCAAGTAATATCTTTTATATTATTTTTTAATTTTAAAATTTTATATATACATTAGTTAATAAATAATTTATATGGTAAAGTATTTGCTCCTATAATATTGCCTCGAAAATTGTAATAGAAGTAGTGTGGCTAAATTTTTAAGCCAATAGAAGAGCTCGAAATTAATTTTGTTGAATTATAAACATAAAAAATGTGCATGTATACTTTACATAACAAATTTGATAAAAATAATAATTTTAATTGGTAGAAATGTGATTTTTTAATCACTAGTTAATGGGAGAAATCCAAAAACGGATGCAATAGTACTTGCGTAGCCTATCGGCAAGTACTAATAAGCCCACTTAGCACTTGGGAATAAAAGTCCACTTAACAATATTTGTATTGATATTGTTGATGTTGTATTTAACAAGGCTGCACAGAAGCTAAGTAAATGAATTTTAAAATTTTAAATAATAATTAATTGTAATGAATTTGAAAATTTGAAAATAATAATTAATAACTTAACTATAGGTGAGCTTAATTGAAATAGAATCAAAATTGAATAGAATGTTAAAATATTATATCAAATGAGAGAAAAATTAATTTTCTAAATTAATTTTGTTAAACAATTTGCATGTTTATATTTTTACAACATGAACAATAACTGATTTCTGATTTGCTAATAAATTTTTTATTCATAACAACAGTGCGTTGCCTATAATTCTACAGCCCTAAGCAAGAACTAATAATATGTAAATATTGTATTGAAGTAAATTATATTATGTAACAAAAATAAAAAATCAATGTTATAGAATTCAAAAGTTATTATATGAAAGTTTGTCAAGAATTTAATAGTACGTAAAGTACATCATATTTTTGTCCTTTGCCTGAATTGAATTGGGAATACAAATCCACATAACAATGCTTATATTGATATTATTGATTTTTAAATTAAATTTACATAACATCAAAATAAAAACACTCTGGAAACTAGAAACTAAAGACTAAATTTAGAAGCAGAACATTCCCGAGACACGTGGGTGTGTAGAAATTGTTCACCGTGAAGATAGGTGCTCAGTTAGGAGATAGGGAATATTAGCATTCCAGATTGTCGAGGGGCAAATTCTCAAGATAAACTCAAATTTCGATTAAAAACAATGCAGAGCTCAAATTTTTTTCGAACCTGAATAATGGAAGGCTCTGAAATCTTTTGGTTGATACAAGATTGTCGCGCTGGCAATGTTTTGGGAATAGCTCAAAATTGTCCTTCAATGCAAGCTTTAATAGTATTTAACAACAGGGGTTTGTTACTGGTTTCTCGCAGAGAAATGATGGCTTCCAGGAGAGAATCTGGTATGAAGCGAATAGGAAGTAGTTGGGATGGGAATGCCAATGAAGAAAAACAAGCAGATATTTTACAAGGAATATCATGTCCAAGTAACTGGCTAACCCTTGGAACTGGGCCATGCAGAGAAGATGGCTCAAATGGGAAGGGTGAAGTAGATAGATATGGTAAGGGCAAAGTAGCGGATGAAAAGGAGAAAGGTGATGCTGGATTTTATACCAAATGGCTCACACTTAGTAGTGGCCCATCTCATGCAGAGGAGGAGAGAGGGGTTTCACCAAGAATCGGATCTTGCAAAGGAGGAGATGTTGGCTCAAACGATCTGCAGCTAGAGGCAGCTCAAAGAAAGATGACTGCATCGAGGAGAGAATCTGGCAATGCTATCAAGAGAAAGAGAATCATAGATGAAAAAGAAGATAACAGTTTCCCAACTTATAGAGAAGATGACCCTGCAAACAAAGAAATATCCGGCAATCTGTTGCTAGTGATGGATCTTTATGATGAAACGAGTGGGTTCTGTATAGAGCTTGCTCTGATTGATGTCAGAGAAAGGTCTGGTTTGAGGAAGATATTTAATGAGGAGTGGAATTCCAGCTATTCAGAATGGTTCCTCAGAGCTGGCGATGGAGACCTCCTGGTTTATAGCTCTAAGAGGAATGGAACACTTCGAGTTCTCAATCCATTGACTATGGAATCCTGGTGTCTTCAAAATACAAAGTTGAGTCGAAACAGCAGTATTTTATCATACATTAGAGGATCTCATGGTGATGTGGCCGTGCACCTCAAGTTTGATTAAAGGGATAAGACATATCAGGTAACTGTGGTAATTGGAAATGTTTACCTTGTAAAAAAAGGAAAAAAAACTCTTTGTTTTGATTTACAGGTCTGCAGCACAGGAATGGGAAATCAGAACGGTTAATGTGGCAGAAAAAGTGAGCGGAATAGGCATGACACTTAATATATTCCCTAAGATTTTTGCGCAAAATGAAAAAATCTACTGTTTTTCCGAGCACGGAGCAAGCGTGGGGACATACGATCTCAATGGAGATAATGGAGGTAGGTTTCATTACAATTTGGGGCTAATGGGCATAATGCACCGGGCCTTGGGAATTGTTATGTACAGGGGCAGAATAACAATGGTTTGTAAAGGGACAAAGGATCTCCTAGCATCTACAGATACTTTGATTTTTTATAAGTTTGATGAGATGGGTTTGAAGTGGAGATCTGAACATGGAGCAATTGTATTGCCCCATTCTTTGCCTTCTGAGGTGATTTGTTGTGGGGGCGATTATATCTGGCTGATTCATGAAAGAAATGGCTATGTCAGCCCTATAATTTATATAGATTTAGATAGTGGAGAGCTGAACATATGTGCAGATGTTTTCCAAATTATGTTAAAGGCTAGAAATTGTCTATCCTTTTGCCCGTGCCCTTAGATTTTATCAGATCTGCTGTTCTACTGTGGTTATTAGTACTTGCCGATAGGCTAAGCAAGTACTATTGCATCCATTTTTGAGTTTTTAGTATTAACTAGTGATTAAATAAAACTGTTTAGACCAATTAGAATTTTTTAGATTTTGTATTTTGTAATAAATTTCATATTTTGTGAAGTTAGATGCAATATTTTTAATTTATAATTTATAGAAATCATTTTTCTATCATTTGATTGGCTAAATCATTTGAAGTCTTATTACAAGAGTGAACCAATTAAAATTTACCATGTCTGTTATTTATTGTACACTTCAAATTTAATATTCATTAATCTTTTTCTTTTTTATATTAATTGAATATTAAAATTTTTAAATTTTAAATTATATTACATGAGTTTATTTTATATATAACTCACTTTTTCTAATGTAAATAAAAATATTGTAAATATATGATATAATATAATATATATTTATTCTCATTTATATATATTTTTAAAATATTTTAAAATTTATTATATGGAAATTATGCATTAATAAATATTTAGGTAAACAAATATGTGATATTTTCCCTTACAAAATATTATAATTTAAATTAAACATAATAAATAAATATTTTATTTTATAATTAATTAGAAATGTTAAATAAAAATAATATATATTTTTATTATATAATCTTTTAAGATAAATTATTATATATTATTATTATAATATAGATTATAATATAAATTAAAATAATAATATATAATTTATAATTATTATACATTCTAAATATATTATATTATAATTATAATTTATGTATAATATAATAATACAATATTATATATACAATAATATTAATCATATGTAATAAAAAAATATATATCAATAAAATAAAATTAACACTATAGTTATATTTACAAATAAAAATAAAATTAAGGTTTAAATTAATTATAATTTGCAATCAATAATTGTTTATATAATTATAATTTAAAAAATTATTTATTACTATAATTATCATTATATAAAAAATTATAATTATATAATTATATAATTAATTAAAATATCTTATATATTATAATAAATTTATTAAAATTAAGATTAAATTTATATTAAAAATTAAAATTAATTACTAAAGGCAAGTACTTGGCCACTATGTGGCACTTGTTCTTCTTAGCTTGTAGGGTTCATCAATTGTATTTCCATCTTTATCTGGTATATTTAGCTGTTTATGGGTGTCTATATTATTTTATTATTTATTTTCCAGATCAATGTAATCTGTGTGCTGCACCATCAATAAATGTTTTCAGAGTTTATGCTTCAAAATAATTTTAGTTAAAAATTATTTTCTAATAGCAGTATGAATCAAGATTATAATGTAATTAAATGTTTTTTTATTCATAGTAGTCTTTTATCCCTATTAATTTGGAATAAAAATAGTCTTGTACAATTAAAAATAATTTTTAAA
Organism: Chamaecyparis obtusa; assembly: GCA_027943335.1. NCBI lineage: Eukaryota > Viridiplantae > Streptophyta > Pinopsida > Cupressales > Cupressaceae > Chamaecyparis > Chamaecyparis obtusa. Next base: position 1,094,748 of record BSBK01006159.1, read on the forward strand.
AGAGTTCTACAACAAGAAAAAAAAGTATATAACAGTTCAAATATAAGAAATAGTTCCAAAGTCATAAAAACAACTTATAGTAATATACTATTATATTCTTTTAAACATTAAAAAATTATCCATTCATCAAATTTACAACAGTCATATAGAAACTAAAAATCTATCATAGCCCAACAAGCCATCATATGACAATTGCTTGGCTGTACAATTCAATTTTTGAATTTCATTATTAAGATATTTCTTATAATTTCTTTATAATTATCATGTTACAAAAATATATTAATATATCATTTGAATATTATATTGTAAACATAGGGGAGAATAATAGAAGGATAAAAAAGAGTACAAAAGTGTTAAAGAAGTTTAATTATGCACATTTTAATTTAAAAACAATTGAAATGTTTAAAAATTGAGGCGATCTTAATTTTATTTATTAGATATGGTAATTATATTTTAAAGATATTAATTTAATTATATTGATAATAATGTTTTAACGTATATAGTAAAATCTATATGTGTGAGATAACATTCAAAATAGAAGAAAAACCAAATTAAAATAATAGGTGTATGTAAATTTTACCATTTTTATTAAGGAAAATAAGTGATATATATATAAAGAAAGTTTAGAGATCTATCAGGACTTTAATTTAATTTTTAAAAATTGAAGCTTTGATATCTCTTGGCTTCCTTTATATATATTATTAAATATATATAGCTAGTAGCATTGCGAGCAACACTCCAATGAAATTAAATATATAATTTTTTTTTTTGAAATTAAATAATCGATAGATCAAAAAGGAAGGTACAATAACAAAATAAGGGGGAGGCGAGCCTCAACCACCAAGTTCAACTGAAGATCATACTCAGTCAACTAGCACAATAAGTAACAGTTTAACGAGATTACAAACGAGAGCAAAATAGAAGCTACTCCAAAATATCATCTTGATCATCAAACCAAGCTGTCCATCCCAGCTCTCCTTCCATCCACACCATCTTCTTCTTCTCAAGGATTTGAGTAAAGAACTCAAGTCTATCTGAAAAGAGGCCTCTAGTATCCCACATCTCTTTGAGCAGCTCCTTGAGGGCTTCCTCAAAAGCAACCTGATTGTCAATAATGCTAGCCCATTCAAGCCCATGTTTCATCTCGTATATGAACATCGTAGCGAGCCCATCATGAAGAAATCTTTTCAACTTGTCTTTTTCAAGCTTCATGATGCAACAAACCTACGAGACAATCTTAAAACGTATAAGTTTCAAATGAAACAAAGTAAGGGATCTGCTAACATCTTGGAATTTGTCCTCATTTCTACATTTCCATATAAACCAAAGGATATGGGAAGAAAGAATATTCCAAAACAAATTAGCATCCCTCTTAAGACCAGATATATTTCCAATAATAGCATCAAGAACAGTGACATGATTAGCTATAGAAATTCCAAAGAAATTCCATATAGATCTAGCAAATTAGCAAGTAAAGAAAATATGTCTTAAACTAGGAGTCCTGCAAATAGAACAAGAGTCAGTACCACCAATCTGATTTTTAACAGGTAGCCTATCAAGAAGAATTTGCCATTTAAAATGCAATAACTTGGGAGGAAGATGAGACTTCCAAAATCTGTCAAGAATCTTTTGCCATTCAATAGAGTCCAGGTTCACATACCAGATGATATTTAGGTGTGAAATAACAGAGTGGTCTTTGTTAAGCACCTTATATATGTCTTTAGCTTTGATATTATGCAAGAGTGATCCATCATCCCCATGAAAAGATAGAAATCTATGGGAATCCACATCACATCTGCGAGGGAGATTAAAGTTACGACAGACATTGGTAATCATATTATAAGTATGCTTGTGAGAAACAGGGAGATTGAATTTAGTTCTGATATCCTGCCAGCTGGCAAGGTTGTCATTCTCCAAGATATCAATGAGGCATTTAACACCTTGGTTGTTCCAGAGTTTCGCAGAACATCCTTGAGTCATAGCAAGAGGCTTACCATTATGTTGCAGATTCCACCATATAGATCGCTCACCATGAATAGAACTATTGTTAACAATGCTAGAATTATCAATAAAGCCCCTCACAAGTTCCCAAGCCTTCCAGATAGACTTAAAAACTAGAGAACCATGGATGGAGACAGGGAACGTTCCAGCAACAAGGTCAGCAAAAGGAAGATTCTTCCAATACTTGGCTTGCTTAGGGTGACCAGATTGAATATTATATCTAAGGAGAATCTTCCAAGGCTCCTGACCATCAAGAGCCTGAAAAATCCACTTAGCAGCAAGGGAAATGCCTTGGATCCTAAGGTCTTTAAGGCCTAAGCCACCAACTTTCTTATCAATGTGGCACCAACTCCATTTAACAACGTGCTTCTTTTTGTTACCTTGGCCGTTAGACCAAAGGAATCTTCTGATAACCTTCTGAATTTCAAACAATTGGTAGTTGTTGAACATCCAAATAGAGGAATAATATATACTATAAGAAGACAAAATTTTCTGGCAAACCTGCACTCTACCAGCAAGAGACAGCGCCCTATTATCCCACTTGAAAAGATTCTTGATAATTCTATCCTTAACCTAGATCCACATGTCTTTGAGAGAAGGGGAGATGGAAAAAGGAACCCCCAAGTATCTCACAATTTTATTAGGTCCGCCCCAAGAGTATCCAAATTGGGGAAACCAATCTGGAGGTTCCTCATTCCAACCAAGCATGATAGATTTGGATTTAGAGATGCGAGCACCTGAGATGGTTTCAAACAAGATGAACTTCAAATTGAGATGTTGGATATTAAGACAAGATAATTCAATGAAAAGTGAGGTATCATCCGCAAATTGGATATTAAGGAGCTCTGAGCTATCAGGGAGAGAAATGCCCTTAACTTTGGGAGAGATAGTATTGTCTCTGAGGATATAATACAAGGCATCAGAAGCTATGACAAAAAGAGCAGGAGCAAGGGGGCATCCTTGACGAATAGATCGGGACAAGGGGATAGGATTAGATAAAAAGCCATTGAGATCAATTCTAGCAGAGGAATCTTTAAGCAGGACTTGAATGTATCTGACAAATTCATTAGGGAAGCCAAAGGCTTGAAGAATAGAAATGATGAAATCCCACTCAATACAGTCATAAGCTTTCTCAAAATCTAAAAGAAACATAGCAGAGCACTGATTCAAATTTTTGGCCCAATCCATAGATTCCCAGCTGGTAATAAGGTTTTCTAGGATATATCATCCTTTGATGAACCTAGTCTGGGTAGGGCAGATAAAGTTAGGCAAAATATTAACAAGTCTGGAGGCCAAGGCTTTGGCTAGAATTTTGTAAGAAACATTAAGGAGAGTAATTGGCCGCCAGTTCTTGATGAGGGACTTGTCTCCATCCTTAGGGATAAGTTTAATAATCCCCATATTAATAAAATTGCCAAGAGTGCCACGGTCATAAGCTTCTGAATAAAGATCAAATAAATCCTTGGCAATCCAATCAACATTGGATTGGTAGAATTCAGCAGGAAGGCCATCCGGCCCAGGTGCTTTATCCTTCTTAAGAGAAAATATAGCATCAGATATTTCTTGTATCGATACCTTATCCCTGAGTATGGAGGCATCCCCCTCATCAATTTTCTTGGGGATAAGATCCTTACACCTATTCCTAAGATCCTTGGCATTGCTGCTGTCCTCAGAACTGAATAGAACCTTATAAAACTTCTCGAAGGCAGCAGCAATGTCATTGATATCAGTAAGCTCTTGATTATCCATGACAATTCTATCAATTTTCTCTTTATTCTACTTATGTTTAAGATGATTAAAGAAGAATTTGGAGCCCTTATCACCATATTTCAACCATTGCTGGTGGCTTCTGACAGAGGCCCCAATGGTTTTAATATGTTGATGCTTCCTTAGAGTATCCCTGGTAGCAAAGACACGTTCAACATGTGAAATAGATGTGGGATTAGCTTGAACCTCAGCTTCAGTTGATTGCAATTGTTCATTCAAAGCGTTGTCCACTCTTCTATAATTCTTAGCCTTCCTTTGCCCTAAGGTTTGAAATATTTTCCTCCACGAAGTAACATTGCTATTCCATCTATCAATATGAGTAAAAGAGTTATTAATATGGTTAAAATTCCTAACCATCTTAACAACAATGTTAGTATCCTGATCATTAAGCAGCGAGGTGTTAAGGATAAATTTATCATTACGATGAGCAGAAGGGGCAAGAGAATTTCTAATGTTAATAAGAGCAATGATAGGGAGGTGATCAGAAAGGGTAGAGGTAGAAGCAATAACAGGGGCATGCTATTGGATAGGCGAGAAGGAGAAAAAATTAGAACTCACATAAAATCTATCAAGCCTAGAATAAATCCTCTTAGCCCCCTATTGAAAATTACACCAAGTGTACCAGAGGCTAGAAGTATCTCTTCTATACCCTTCCATAGGATCGAATAAATTAAATTTTTGTTTACAATGATCCCAAAAGTCCTTCTCATGATGTTTCCAAGTAAAAGGGAGACCCCTGAGTTTATCATCTTGGTTCTCGACCATGTTAAAGTCCCCAGCAAAAATCCAGGGAATGTTGGGAAGGTTAAAAAGCCAGTCCCAAAGAATGATCCTATCTTTAACCTCATTGGGGGCGTAAATGGAGAAAATGCCAAATGATGAACTGTTAAGCTCAATAACAACCCATGCCATACAGTTGTAGGGGGAGCAACCAACAGACATAATATATTTATCCCAGTAAGGATTAATAAGCAAAGCAACATCACCATTCCCTTTAGGATGGTTAGTACAGATTTTGATAGCATCTCTCTAGATAAAATCTAGAGAAGAGTTAAGAAGAAAGTTAATAGCCTTAAGCTCTTGCATCATAAAAAAATCTAAGTTCTTGTGACCCATTAAAAACCTCTTAATAATCAACTTCCTATCCGAAGACTCTAGGCCTCTAATATTCCAAGATATGCACTTCATGATGATGAATTCAATAGAGGGCCAGTAAGAGGAGTCAGAGTCTCCCCATTTTTCTTTTTATTTTTTAACCGTAAGGGCCTTCCCTTCTTTCTAGAAGCCAAGGAACCCAAGGGAGGGTCCTCCTCATCCTCACCATTATTCAATTGAGAGAAATTGGAGTGGGGGCCAATCATATTGAAATCAGGATTCCCTATATTCCCATTAATGTTATGTTCAACTGGGTTCTATATTCTAGCATTATCAGAGCCTTTATTAGCAAGTATAACTTCAATAAAAAAATCATCATTTAATTCATTAAGACCAGAGATGGGGGGGCTGATGTTGCTATCATTAGAAGGGGGGACAACATTCAAGTTAGGGAAAGTTTTACTACTAACCATGCCTATAGGGACCTCACTCATGGTAACATCACCAGACCTACCATCTTGTGAGTTCTGTCCTTCCAACAAATTAATATCAGAGATCTTACTATCCATAGAAGGTCCATTTTCAATTAACAGAGTAGGGGAAGCCAAAGCAGCAAACGGGTTTGATTTGGAGGTAGCACGGATCTGGTCAGTAGCCAATTGTTGTGCACTCTTTTTCCTAGGCTTCTTATTTTTCACAGTTTGAAAACCCTCATTATCTCTCAAACTATTTCTTTGGTCCGAAACGATAGGTTGTTGAGCTATAGGGTTAATAAAACTAGATTTATCAAGCCCTTTTCTAGAGTGTGAATCAGAGAAGGATCGATTAGGGATCGAAGTATCAGGGATAGTGGCCAATTCCCTGCTACCAGAATTACCATCCGCAAAGTTTCCTTGGGACAGTTCATTATTTTTCTTATTAATGATGGGGCAATTCTTCCGAATATGCCCTTCCTTTTTGCACAAAAAACATGCATTTAGACCCCCGAGGATTTCAACCAGGTAGGAGATGGTTTCACCATGGATTTTCAAGGTAAGTTTTAGGGGAATATCAACCCCAGGTTTAAGAGAAACCAAAACCCTAGCATCAAGATTGGACACAAGTCTGGAAGTTTCATCAATTCGAATGATAGAGCCAAACGGAGCAAGCAAATGTGTAAGGAATTTCCATAGGAAAGGGGGAACTTCTTTTAAGATAAGCCATCTGGGTGAAGACAAGGTGAGAACTTCTTCACAAATAGCATCATGTGACCAAGCCAGAGCCCTAAACGAAGTTTTACCAACATTCCAGTATTGCCGTTTTAGGGCTTCTACTTGAGCCTCATGATTATTAAAGAAAATAATGAAAAGCCCTTTTTGAATCTGTCTATAGAAAGAGATCTTAAGCCCTAATTTTAAATTCCATAAGTTATGAAACTAGTCATCCAAGAATTTCCTAGGAGGGCATTTCTCAATATCAACGCATGCAAAGAAAATTGTGGTGTCACAGAGCCTAGACTTCTCCAGAGAAATTTCCTTGAGCATAGCGTCATTGGGTGAGACAACAAATTCATTCAATATGTTAGGAGATTCCTTACCTTCTTCGAGCGATCTCTTGCCTCCAACCACCTGCACAAATCTCGCATCAATGGAGACCCCATGATTGCTGGGAGCCACCGTTTCAGTGAATGATTTCTTATGAGGTAAGGGTGAAGGGCTAGGGCTAGCTTTAACGGTCGAGGGTGCGGATTCCGAATCAGAGGGCAAGGAAGATCCAGGAGTCGAAGACACATTAGAGGGAAAATGAGAAGCCAAGTTGGACGCAAGTTTAATGAAGCCATCAGAACCCGTTTCCATAGCACAAGGAGTAAATGCAAGTCAGAGCACAATAAAGGAGTTAAGGTCCAAAGAAAGAAAACCGAAGTGGAGGAGCATTCTCCTCCACACACTATCACCACATCCTTAGGAGCATGTGTCACATCCGAGCATGAAGGACATAGCAGATGCCAGCGCAGATCGCTGCCAAAAAATGCTGATAAAATTCGCTCGCAGAGCAGAGCAAATCTCCTAAATATATAATTTAATTTAAATATTTTTGAATAAATATAAATTTAATTATTCTTAGGAGTGGGCTTTAATTTGGTTTACTGTTAAATCTAGTTAAGGTTCATAATTTATTTTGATTTGTGTTAAGGTTAGGGTTTAATTTGGTTTATTGGTAGGGATATGATTCTATTTGGTTTAAGGTTACAATTCAATTGATCTTACTGTTTGTTATCTTTAGGGTTAGGGTTGAATTTATCTTAGCATTACAAATTAGCTTTAATTTGACTTAAGATGTATAGGGTTAATGGTTTCTTTATTATAGTGTTCATATAGGTTTAAGGTTTGAATCTAACTTAGCTTAGTGTAGGGTTATTTTTTTATTTAGATTCACTATTAAGTTCAATTTGATTTAGTATTAGGTTTAGGCTACTATTTGGTTTTTTGTTCAATTAGGTTTATAGTTACAATTCAATTTAGTTTAGTATTAGGGTTAAGGTTCAATTTTGTTAATGGTTAGGGTTCAATTTGGTTTAGTGTTAGTGTTAGTGTTAGGGTATAAATTAGTTTAGTACAATGGTTGAATTTGGTTTAATGTTATATTTTATATAGGGTTATGGTTCAATATGGTTTAGTGTTCAATTAGTTTTATGGTTATTGCTAAATTAGATTTTATGTTATAGTTAGTGTTGATGAATATCTAGGACCATGGTTAAATTTAATTTAATTAAACGGTTCAATTTAGCCCAACATATATTTAATAAGGTTTTCGATGTTTAATTGATTTTGATTATGGTTAGGGTACAATTTGGTTTCATTTTATTTTTAAGGTATAATTTAGTTTAGAATTAGGGTTCAATTTGGTATTTAATGTTCAATTACGTTTAGGGTTATGGTTCATTTTCATTTAGCATTCAATTGTTTTTAGGATTGTGGTTCAATTTGGTTTAGTGTTATATAAGTTAATTCTCAAGTTGGTTTAGGACTCAGGATAAATTTAGTTTCATTAAAGTTGTCAATTTGGTTTAATATTTAATTATGATTAGCCTTAGAGTCAAGTTTAGGTAAGTATTGGGATTCCATCTAGTCTAGCATATGGATTCAATATCCATAATGTAGGGATAGGGTACAATTTAGATTAATGATCAATTAGGTTTAGGGTTGTAACAATTAAGTTGAGCTTATGATGCAAGAGCATCTTAGGATCTAAGCGATCTTGCATCAACCAAAAATATGTTTGAGTTCTTATTATTCAATCTTGGGTTTTGGTTGTGGTCAATCCACACTTGTTATTATGAGTTTTAATTTCTACTATGTATTTGTGGCTTCATCCTAAGCCTTATCCTATGATCGCACCTCATTTGGAGCCATCGTGCGAAAATTTTCTAATATATTTTTCAAACTGTATTGTTCTTTATTTTCTTGATCAATCAGGGTGTTCCTCGAGAAAATTTCCAATCTAGGAGTTAGAATTGTCAGTTGTGATTGTGCCAGCACATTATAATGTTTGAGGTCAACCTATTGTTGTGATCTCATCTCTTAGTTTATTTATTGGAAGTTGTTTCTAGGGTTTTGGGAGTTGACCTAATTATCGTATTAGATTTTATTTGTTCTTGGAAAATGTGATTTGTTTTTGGCCGATTGATGATTGGAATGGATACATAAGCTTATGGACTCATTCCTAAGGGATAATTTAGCCTTCATAAGATTATTTGACCATAGTCTGGCTAGGGTTAGAAGGGATTTTCTGATCATAATCAGGCATGTATGCTTGACATGTAAGATTGCATGTTATAGATCAATTGTAATTGGATTTTGTGATAATAATTGAAGGTTGATCTTTCATCTCTTGGTTGTCTTGGATATTATTTCTATTGTGTTTGTTGGTAATATTTTTCCCCAAAGGTCAGCTTGGCATCAGGATTGACAGGGCTAGTGTCACATTCGCTCAACACTCCAAATCTGACAGGAAAAAGGGCCAACTAACAAGGATCAAAGAGAGATCCTTCTACACTTTGAGCTCCACATCACTCAGGCGGGTATACCTCATCTGCACACACATATTACCTTGTGTCACACTACAGGCCTGCAGGTAACTGATTGTGGAATGATTTTCAAACTCTTCTAGGTATCTTGTACCTCAATGAAGCCAATATCTCATGCAATAGCCCAACTTGCATGGAATGAGTATGAAAACCAGAGATCTAACCTATCAACAAGAAAGGGAAAGGTGGAACTGAATGGAAATGACTTTAAAAATAATTGAAAGGTCCCCTGAGATGCCCTAAGTCTCTGATAGACCAGTGCCTTATCCAATTGGCCACAGAGTCAAATATCCTACTGCAAGAGATAGTTATGAAACAAGAACACAATATGCTCAATGTGTTGATGTCTGACATCAATCACACACCATGAACAAACCTCAACTTAACACCCACCTGTGCATTCAAGCATGCTATTATCCACTCAAAGGATTTTAACCCTCTCCTTAGAAGAGACCTATAAATAGAAAATACATTAGCCAGCATCCACTGGAAGACAAGCATGACCTATCTTTGATATTTCAGCTCATACATGCATAAACACTAACCCTGAACTAGTTACCTCTGCGAAGATAATTCCACTTGCAAACACTTAGGCAATACAAGTAGAAAAACCAGACACCCTTGATGTATGATTAATGCATTCAGAATTCAAAAGGAGATAGCTTGGTGACAGTAAGAATAAATTGAGTCTTCATACATAAAACAAATCTGCTGCAGCATGTATTGTATTCTCTAAACCAACAATGGAAATAGAACACCCTATATGCAGAGAGAAGGGGAAATCTGCAGAGCAGAAACTTTCACTGGAATTGACAAAATTCAGAACCCTGTACAAGTCAAAATTTTGACTACATATACCACTAGCTGCCTTGGAATTCTCAGAGAGAATGCAACAAGCTACGGATAGCTAGGGCATAGGTTTTACCAACCAAGCCAATTGGAAATGGTCAAAAATTTATTACAGGGGTAGGAAAGAGAAAACCAAAACTAATCCCTAATCATGAAAATCCTCTCTGCAAGTATAAGGGATCACAAAACTAGGCTCAAAAGGACACCCTAGAACATGCCTTGAGCACACAACCACCATGGTACAAGCTCCGTAGACAAGCACACAACACCCTAGACCACACCGCAAACAACAAACTAGTCATTTCTCACCGAAAAGGGTCTTTTCTGCATTCAATTCCATAAATTTGGTCTTTTTGGTGCTGGAAGTTCACATAAATTCAAATTTGAATCTGCAACGGCTACTTTTCACTTCGTGGGTTTCACATTTCTTAACCGTTTGCCCCAATCGTGCAATTGCGCTGCCATAAACTTGACCACCATAGGAAATCAGGCCTCAAATTATGCTTGGTCACATGATCACAAGGCACCAAACTAACCTTTGTGATCATGCGACCGCGGTCTCCTAGCCATAGTCAACGGTCAGAGACCCCGCAGGAAAAGTCCCTGGCAATGTTACCACCACAACTCCGCAACTGTGACCACAGGTGGTCAGTCGCATGATTGCATAGCCTGGGGGACAGGCTATGTGAACATGCAACAACCCACAGACTTTAACCTTGCTGTAACCGCCACCGCTAAGTCCTAATGCAAACGTTAGTCGCATGATCACATAGCCTTGAAAAAGGCTATGCGAACATGCGACTAACCGTTAGCACTCACCGTCGAAGAAACCATGCTCGATCACTGCAAACCCCCTGCCACCTTAGTTCACCTGATGCCACATGTCACCTCATCATTCATTGATCCACGCCCAGTCACTGGCACAAGACCCACCTTTCATAAGCCTTTGAAAATGAACGACTAGCGTAAGATCTCATGGCTTTGAAAAATCGCATGAGAACTTACACCGACCGTTAGATCTATCCTTGTCACAAACCCCTCTGAAAATGGCCCCACACCTGAGCATATCCATGTCGACCAATAGGAACACAACAACTAAGCACCACCTAGCAAAATGGAATAAAATTCGACGGATGGTGCATGATCGCAAAGGCTTGGAATATTCCTTGCGATCAATCACTGACCGTTAGATTAAAGCTTTCAACGTGGGCCCCCCTGACATAAACCAAGTCATCACCACGTGGACAAATAAAAACCTGCCAACTCAGATCACTGTGGCACATAAGAACTACCTGGCAAGCCTCATCACCACCTGCGCAGACATGTCACACCGGGACCACACTCCTTTCCACCAACGAGCCTTAAGGACACGTGGCAAGTGGTCACATGATTACATAGCCAAAAATTGGGCTATGTGACCATGCGACAGCCAATTACAAGCTACCACATGTCTGCCTCTTGCAAACTGGTCCACCGAGCAGTTTCCTCATAAACTAGAATCGACGGCTGTCGCTATACCGTGATGTTAAAAAGTGAGCACCTCCACTCAGTGGTATAATGACAACCACCAGATCTGTCCATGCTTTAACCTCCTCAGAAGACTATGGACCCACCGACGCTATCCAACTTATCAATCTGCCAACCAATCAAAAGATGCCAACTCGCTCCACCCTGACAAAGGACCCACCAACAAACTGCCAAGAATTAAGTGACTACGTGACTAACCATTCACCAAGTTGTGAGATGTTAGTAGATAATCACCAACCCTTCAGAGATCATGTGACTAACAGTCACCGAGTCGCTGGATGCTAGCCGCTTAACTGCTAGAATCGGGAGATCAATAGATAACTGGTAGTCGCCAGGTCACTGAATAAAGACATAACCGCCAAGCAGCTAAGAAGAACATCACTGAGAATTGGGACCACGCGAACAGATGGCAGGTGGTTGCATGATCGCATGTCAGAAAAGTCTAACATGCGGCCATGCGACAGCCAATCAAGAAGAGCATTTGAAGGCCTGGGCCCACTTGTCATTGCACTTGTGCCCTTAAGGAAAGCCGGCAGACAGGGAACTGGGAAGTTGAAAACACACAAAGTTTTCATCACAGCAGAAGGCCAAAAACACATAGAGTTTTTGATGCCAAAGGATAAGCGCACAAAAGCAGGAAACACAGGGTCGAAAACAACAAAGGCCGAAAACACATAGACCAAAAACATCATGGATTTTTGCAAACATTGTGGGTTTTCGACACTGTGGCAAATTTTAAAGATTGCTTCCCGCGGACCTCAAAATTTTAACAACTTTCTGGGCTTTGCACATTTGTAGACATAGCTTGGGCTGAAGCAAGGTGACATACGAAGAGCACAAGGTAGGACCGCACACCATAAAACCAAGTGGATTACCATTGCAAGAAAAAGCTGAGAATGCAAGTCGGGTAGAGACAACAAAACAAAGACTGTAGGGAACAGGCCAATGTCACAAGATTTTGCAATGACAGAAAAAAGGCCTAACAGTGGCTCTAGTTGGGGATGTATGCCTCCTGCAGGCATAGCAAGGATCCAGATCTCTGGGGGAAGCAAACTAGTCCACAAACACATTCCTTTTCACTCCAGAAATCAAAAATCAAAACTCCAAGGCTCTCGAAAGTTGGCTCTTTATTCCAACTAACACTATTGCTGAAGCAAAGCAACTGTACAAACATTTACACAACTGAAACTGCTAAACCACGCCAATCATTTACCTCTATCAAACACTTGGTCCTCATCCCTCTGCATAGAGATGACCCTAGAATTTTTCTTTTCATGTACATGGTCAAACTCATGAAAACTCTTGACAGGAAAATCCACAAGAATGTAATAAGTGTATTCATCTTTGCCTAGTGTATGAGGATCAAAATCTATCTTATCATACCAGACTGCCTCACACATACACTCCTTAAAATCAAGAGTAAAATTAGCTTGTAGCAAAACTTTGTAACCTCTTCCCATTACATCTTGCAAGCTAATGTAAGGCTAATCATCATGAAATGTGAGTACACTTACTAGCTGAGAATTAACATCATCTTTATCACCATGTTCAGCACTTGAACTCAATTCAAAACTAAAATCCTCATACTCACATTCATCCAACTCAGAAACATAATTAGCACCCTGCAAATACTTACTGCAACAACTATGAAAAGAAAAAATTTCATAGCAAGGCATGTCTTCAAGCTCATTGGAAACTAGCAAACTATCACAGACATCCTTTTCATCACTAGCCAGATCCTGTTGGAAACAGAGATATTTCGGCTGACATAGCTCTAGAAACACAATGCAGTGCATTTTCAAAACATCATAACTCCTCACTGTTTCCAAATCTGAAAAACACATTTCAAGAGGAGAATCACTTCCTCTTTCCTCTTCACTTTCCAATGCAGACCTGACATTTGAATCAACCGAATAAGCAGTATTTACATTCACTTTACAATCTAGTTCTTCCTTATCTGGCTAAAACAAAATATTGATTTCTTCTTCCACGTCTCCATAGGTCTCCATTGAAAAACCTTCAATCACTGGCACATATAAATCTGAAAGTGGGATCATACTAACATCTCCATACATATTATTATCTTCAAAAAGAAACTTACCTTCAGATTCACAACTTGAGTGATGTTTATCAACAAACCCTTGCTGGTTCAAATTCATCACACTTGTAGACTCATGATCGGTATCAAAAGAATCATACTCACATTGATACCACCTATCTTCATTTAATTCAAGCAAAAATGCTACCCGAATATCATCATTCGAACTAGAACTACCCACTTCATCAGATGAACATTCATCATCAGCAAAAGACTGATTACAAACATTACTAATCATACCTTCATCTGATACACTTTTAGCATAACACTCTTCTGATAGATAGCTATCCGGTTCATTGTCATAATCTAGAGATACACACTCATTGGACTGAGCAAGTTCTCTGTCCATGGCTCTACACATCTCTAGTTCTTCAAGTTTCTTACCATTAATGACAAGAGCTAACTCCAGTTCTTCAATTTGCTGCAAGCGCCATGCATACAATTGTTCATCATATTGAGTTTCAGCTGGATATTCATCAGCAATAAGTTCATCATCCACACAAGCTTCAGTTACAATGCAATCTTCTCCTTCAAGTGATGCAAGATATGGCTGTAAGTTACTTTCCTCTACATGATCATGGATCATATCCTGCCTAGAAAACTAAGGCACATCACTAACAGGGACAAGAATATGCCGATATGGCTCTAAACCTTTTAGTTCATCCCTTTTCCTACTATCTACCACAATCTAAGAATGAAAATCAGCAGCAACATGTGGTCTTCTTACAACATGATATCTCCAATTAGATTCAATATCCATTGCAAACTGAAAAGCCTGATACAAAGTTAGTGGTTCCTTGTTCCTTAAGTCAAAATTGAAATTCTTATCAAAAGCATTCAAGTAGATGACCAAACAGATATCATCACTTGGCCTGCACTTCCCAGGAATATTTTCCCATGTCTTGATAAATCTGGCATTGAAACTAGGAACTAATTCATCTTCCTCCATTTGTATATCCACAAGGGCCTTAAGCATGTCAAAGTCATTCGCCCTTTCAGAAAATCAGATTAAGAAACTTGCAACTAAATCATTCCATGAAGAGATGTCATTATAAGGCAAACATGAGAGCCAATCCCTTGCACCTCCTATCAGTGACTGAATGAATAATCTCATTATCACATCTTCATGCTCAACACCATAGTCACACATCAGATCTAAAAAATTTCTAGCATGTTGATAGGCAGACTCAAAGCTTTCCCCACTGAACTTCGGTAAAACTTTTATAACATTTAGGGGAATGGAGTTTGGGTAACTAGGTATACCAAAAAAATTCACAGCCGGGTAACCTCTTAAGCAAAAATTTCCTTTAATACCCATGACTTAACAAATCTTTTCCAAGGAGTAAAACCATTTACCATTGAAATTCTTGAAACTTAATTTGAGAACTCTTTTGAAGCCACTACACACTTAGAAAAAGGAGAAATACCTGGAACACCTCCTGAATGCTGCTGCCTTCTTCTCAACTAGGTGCAGTCCCAACAAAACTGCACAACTCAGGTTCTTTAGCATAGAGTCGCCACCTCTCTTCAGAGGATACAAACTTACTGATCTGTCTTGAAACTTCAATAGACTCTGAGCACTCCCACAACAAAGCCACATGTAAATCAATCAACAAATCCAGGTAACACACTGCAAATCTGCAAAGCAATTCTCAGATTGGAAAGCATATGAGACTCCTTCCCAAACTAAAAAAAACAAGACTCTGGGATGATCCAGCCAAGCAAGGAAGCTTGCCGTCATTTACTTCTTCCCTAGCAGAGTCACCATCTTGTTGGTGATATTTTTCCCCAAAGGCCAGCTTGGCATCAGGATTGATAGGGCTAGTGTCACATTCGCTCAACACTCCAAATCTGACAGGAAAAAGGGCCAACTGACAAGGATCAAAGAGAGATCCTTCTACACTTTAAGCTCCACATCACTCAGGCGGGTATACCTCATCTGCACACACATATTACCTTGTGTCACACTACAGGCCTACAGGTAACTGACTGTGGAATGATTTTCAAACTCTTCTAGGTATCCTGTACCTCAATGAAGCCAATATCTCATGCAATAGCCCAACTTGCATGGAATGAGTATGAAAACCAGAGATCTAACCTATCAACAAGAAAGGGAAAGGTGGAATTGAATGGAAATGACTTTAAAAATGATTGAAAGGTCCCCTGAGATGCCCTAAGTCTCTGATAGACCAATGCCTTATCCAATTGGCCACAGAGTCAAATACCCTACTGCAAGAGATAGTTATGAAACAAGAACACAATATGCTCAATGTGTTGATGCCTAAAATCAATCATACACCATGACCAAACCTCAACTTAACACCCACCTGTGCACTCAAGCATGCTATTATCCACTCAAAGGATTTTAACCCTCCCCTTAGAAGAGACCTATAAATAGACAATACATTAACTAGCATCCACTGGAAGACAAGCATGACCTATCTTTGATATTTTAGCTCATACATGCATAAAAACTAACCCTGAACCAGTTACCTCTATGAAGATAACTCCACTTGCAAACACTTAGGCAATACAAACAGAAAAACCAGACACCCTTGATGTATGATTAATGCATTCAGAATTCAAAAGGAGATAGCTTGGTGACAGTAAGAATAAATTGAGTCTTCATACATAAAACAAATCTACTGCAGCATGTATTGTATTCTCTGAACCAACAATGGAAACAGAACACCCTATATGTAGAGAGAAGGGGAAATCTACAAAGTAGAAACTTTCACTGGAACTAAAAAAATTGAGAACCCTGGACAAGTCAAAATTTTAACTACTTATACCACTAGCTGCCTTGGAATTCTCAGAGAGAATGTAACAAGCTACGGATAGCTAGGGCATAGGTTTTACCAACCAAGCCAATTGGAAACGGTCAAAAATTTATTACAGGGGCAGGAAAGAGGAAACTAGAACTGATCCCTAATCATGAAAATCCTCTCTGCAAGTACAAGGGATCACAAAATCGAGCTCAAAAGGACACCCTGCAACATGCCTTGAGCACACAACCACCACGGTACAAGCTTCACATACAAGAAAACAACACCCTGGACCACACCGCAAACAACAAACCAATCATTTCTCATCGAACATCATCTTTTCTGCATTCAATTCCATAAATTTGGTCTTTCTGGCACTGGAAGTTCACAGAAATTCAAATTTGAATCTACAACAGCTACTTTTCACTTCATGGGTTTCACATTTCTTAACTGCTTGCCCCAGTCACGCAATCGTCCTGCCATCAACTTGACCACCACAGGAAATCAGGCCTCAAATTATGCTTGGTCGCATGATCACAAGGCACCAAACTAACCTTTGCAATCATTCGACCGCGGTCTCCTAGCCATAGTCAACGATCAGAGACCCCGTAGGAAAAGTCCCTGGCAATGTTACCGCCACAACTCCACAACTGCGACCACAGATAGTTAGTCGCATGATTGCATAGCCTGGGGGATGGGCTATGTGAACATGCAACAACCCGTAGACTTTAACCTTGCTACAACCACCACCACTAAGTCCTACCGCAAACATCAATCGCATGATCGCATAGGCTTGAAAAAGGCTATGCAAACATGCGACTAACTGTTAGCACTCACCACCGAAGAAACCATGCTTGGTCACCACAAACCCCCTACCACCTTAGTTTTCCTGATGCCACATGTCACCTCATCATTTGCTGATCCACGCCCAGTCACTGGCACAGGACCCAACTCTCATAAGCCTTTGAAAATGAATGGCTGGCGTAAGATCTCATGGCTCTGACAAATCACATGAGAACTTACACCGACCGTTAGATCTATCCTCATCACAAACCCCTCTGACAATGGCCCCACACCTGAGCATATCCACATTGACCAATAGGAACACAACAACTAAGCACCACCTGGCAAAATAGAATAAAATTTGACGGATGGCACATGATCACAAAGGCTTGGAATATTCCTTGCGATTATACGTCGACCGTTAGATTAAAGCTTTCAACGCGGGCCCCCCTGACATAAACCAAGTTATCACCATGTGGATGAATAAAAACCCCCCAACTCAGATCACCGTGGCACATAAGAACTACCTGGCAAGCCTCATCACCACCTGCGCAGACATGTCACACCGGGACCACAGCCCTTTCTGCCAACGGGCCTCAAGGACATGTGGCAAACGATCGCATGATTGCATAGCCAAAAATTGGGCTATGCAACCATGCGACAGCTAATCACAAGCTACCATATGTTTGCCTCTTGCAAATGGGTCTACCGAGTAGTCTCCTCATAAACTAGAATCGACGGCTGTCGCTATACCGTGATGTTAAAAAGTGAGCACCTCCACTCAGTGGTATAATGGCAACCACCAAATCTGTCCACACTTTAACCTCCTCAGAAGACTACGGACCCACCGACACTATCCAACTTGTCAATCCACCAACCAATCAAAAGATGCCAACTCGCTCCACCCTGACAACGGACCCACCAACAAACTGCCAAGAATTAAGTGACTACGTGACTAACCATTCACCAAGTCGTGAGATGTTACTAGATAACCACCAACCCTTTAGAGATCACGTGACTAACAGTCACCGAGTTGCTAGATGCTAGCCGCTTAATAGCTAGAATCGGGAGATCAATAGATAACTGGTAGTCGCCAGGTCGCTGAATAAAGACATAACTGCCAAGCAGCTGAGAAGAACATCACTAAGAACTGGGACCATGCGAACAGATGGTAGGTGGTCGCATGATTGCATGTCAGAAAAGTCTGACATGCGGTCATGCGACAGCCAATCAAGAAGAGCATTTGAAGGCCCGAGCCCACCTGTCATCACACTTGTGCACTTAAGGAAAGCCGGCAGATAGGGAATTGGGAAGTCGAAAACACACAAAGTTTTCAGCACAGTGGAAGGCCAAAAATACACAGACCGAAAACATCATGGATTTTTGCAAACACTGTGGGTTTTCGATACTGGCAAATTTTAAAGATTGCTTCCCGTAGACCTCAAAATTTTAACAACTTTTTGGGCTTTGCACATTTGTAGACGTGGCTTGGGCTAAAGCAAGGTGACATACGAAGAGCACAAGGTAGGAGCGCACACCATAAAACCAAGTGGTTTACCATTGCAAGAAAAAGCTGAGACTGCAAGCTAGGTAGAGACAACAAAACAAAGACTGCAGGGAACAGGCCAATGTCACAAGATTTTGCAATGATAGAAAAAAGGCCTAAGAGTGTTTTTGTTGGATGCAAGGTTGGAGTGATCTTTTGTAGGTTTATATGGACACCAAAATAGAAGAGCAAACCCAAACCATATCAACCAAAGAGATAAGGTAATTCTTATGTCTGGGATTACAACACATGGGCTAACTGTATTGCATGTGGTAGATATGGACACATCACAACAAATTGTATGAGGAAAAGATGGGCCAGGAAATCACGAAGCTGGACAAGCACTAGAATGGCATGCTTACATTGTCACAGGGTTGGTCATCTAAGGAAGGACTGTAGAGACTGAGCACCAGAAGAAGGACATGTATTTAAGAGTGGAAACACTATTTTAGATTCATGAGAATCAGGAATCCTACGTGGAAAAAGGCATCAAATGAGAATGGAGAGTCAAGCAATGCTGTTGGTGAAACCTCATCCACTGGATTAGGTGACATCGGTACCTCTACTTAAGGTGATATAGGTATGTATAGGACTGACATTTCAAAATGATCTTATTTGACATATAGTTCCTTATATATGATGAGCATACCAAATTTGCATGAATATAGATGCATTATGGTTTATATGTTTTGAGCTAACAAAGTCATATAGTCGATAAATGTTACACCGAGCAAATGGTTACCCATCGGTATTCACTATTCAAAGTTAACCGAATATGAGTATCAACCGAGTGAGAAATCATGTGTTAACCAAGTAGATGAAAGTTTATGGCATTCGCCGAGTTGACAGTTGTCACCGAGTTGGCAGTAGGTGGAGCATTAATGACATAAAGTTTTGAGCGGGAATGAGAAAAAGCTATAAATATATGGAGAACTAAGTTCATTTTCACATAGTGATTTCGTAGAGCGATTATATCACAGAGCGAGTTTGAGAAAATAATTTTTAAGATTATCTAAAGCAGTTGTAGATTGAACCAAGTACACTCTTCATGTATTTCGAGTAAGTTGGAACCCTTACCGAGCACGTTCATCACTTTTTTTTTTTCCAAAAACCTAGTTTGTTGAAATGTCATCTACTGCAGGCACTTCTAAAGTTGTAGAAGAGGATGTAAATCTTATTGTGTTAGAAAATTATAGTGAACCCAAATACAAGTTACACTTGAAAGTTGCATAAAAAATAGATTTAGCGGGCGCTTTATCGATCATCCCACTTAGGGTTTTATTAGTCAAAGACATTTGATCGTACATTCACTACAAGATAGGTGAAATAGGAGATTTCAACATGTATGTTGCATACCAGGCATTGTGTAGTAAGGAAGGAAAGCTGAAACCAGAGCATAAATAGGTTGAAATGATTGGAGTCACTAATGCCCTGAATTTTTTGAAGAATTTCAAAAATGAATGGATTATGGTTGTACTAAGTCACTATCATGAGGGCACATTTTGGCTGGATAGTCCAATTAAGGTCACAAAGAGAATGATTCACAGGGTTACAGGGTATCCTATGAATGATAAAGCAAAAGCGTTTCGAAGTTCCTCTCGAGCTGAAGTTGAGAAAAATACAGGCAGAGCATAGGACGGTCAAGCATTGAAGATAGCTTCTATTGTGGATCCAAAAGTTAAGTTTTCTACACATGTAATAGGTTATAAGTTCTTTCAGTCAAGTAGACTTAACAGTGTACCATGTAGTGTTTTGGATATGGCATTCAAAATGATAAAGAAGGGACACCAGTTGGACCTTGCCGAGCTACTCTTGCGACAGGTTGAAGAGAATATGAAAACAATCTAGTTGGCAAATTCTAATACCTATAAGTTTGGATCACTGTTGGTGTGTTTATTTTTCTATCTCCAAAAATTATTTCCTTCTGTCGGTAACATAGTTTGGCCTACTGACAAACTGATTATTTCACAAATTTATGATATTATGACAAGTCTGGGAGATAATGTGAACAATGTTGTAGATGATTATTTTGAGCAATTAAATATTAAGATGAATCTTCGAAGTAGGATTCCAAGTTCACTGGTCGAGAAGTATGATATGGACATTTGTTTCTTAGTTAACACTGACCACACTTTAATCATGGCTGTTGAGCTGAGAACTAAATGGCTAGCCCCCATGGGATATGAAATAGATCTTAATCTTAGTTTGAAATCAATCAAGGCATTACTAGCTTTACCAAAGGACAAGAAGGCCAAAAGGTTTAGAACCTATGAAGAGGCAAAAACTAGAATCAAAATAGGTCTTGTCATCTACAAAATAACTAGAAAACCTAAGAAAATGAAGAAAATTTTAACTGAACAATTTGGAGATGAATCTGACTCATCTGATGAGTCACCAGTTGAACCTACAACCAAAGGTCAGTTAGTGTTGACTAAAAAAGCACATGATAGTGAGGAAACCATGTCCGAAAAAGAAAAATATTCAATACCGGTTTCTCCCAACCCAACTCCAAAGAAGAAGCAATTGCTAATACAATCTAGAGCATGAACAAGGTCAACAACTAGAGCTTCACCGCCTCATAAAAGGGGAATTGGAAAGGTAACAAAACCTAAAGCAGCTACATCGACCAAAACTTATGCAAGAAGAGGAACTAAGGTCGTAGCTGAGGGACCAAAGAAAAGGAGAAGATTGATTAGAGGAAGAGAAGACCTTGAGGATGAAGAAGATGACAACAATCAGTTCAAGGTTGTAAGCAATAAGAACAAAACTATAGATGAAGTTGCTACTGATATAATTGAACATGGAACACTCACAGATCCAGAACTCAATTGGTTTGACATCATGTCTACCGAGGACTAGAATAAAATTGAGGAAGCAGTCATCTAGATGATGATAAGCTTTAAACGAGCTCCATTGGAGTTTGGATAACCATTTCCCAAGGCATTAGAAGAAATAATCAATCAGAAGTGGTCCTATGCCTTGGATACCGAGAAGAAATTGAGGGAACAATCTCTAGTTCAGGAAGCACCAAATTTAACTCTTGATGAAATTAAGGATTTTATGGATACTTATGCTAGGAGATTTAGAGTAAAAACTTGGGCCATGCAAGTTTTAGATTAAAATCTAGTAGATATTGATGAGTCGGGCCAACTCATGTGGACATCAATTTTTGCTGCAAAAGAGCAAGTTGAGAAAAATACATTTATTAATCTGTCTAAGAAGAGACATTTAGATCAAAAGGAAAAGGTTATATTTACATAGATGATGGTGATGTAGAAAAGAAGACAAAAGAATCAGGGGTATCATTTACCAAGGTGATTGATACAACACTTGTAAATGAAGTTATAACACTTTCACAGGATTCACCGGATCGAGTAGAGATCCAAACTAAGGAGAAAAATGATAATGATGTACTCATTGAGGATATTACTAATGTGGATCCTGATGACCAAGATGAAGATGAAGATGTGAACATTGCACCAGATATTACACATGATGAAAGTCAAGTTACCGAGTGTACATTCACATCATTACCGGGTGAGCTTCCTATTCTTGTTGAAGCAGTTGAAATTTTATCATAGGAAAAACCCGATGGCTCAAACCATGAGCAACCAAAGGTTACAATAGGGGAACAAGGGATAGAGATACCAGTTGAAACAAACAAGCTTGAAGAGAAAGAGGCACTAGAGATAGAAACAAAGGATCAAGAGAATCCTAATGTAACCAAGGCTACTCCACCAAACACTACATCAGAGGCTCCAACATAGTCAACCGACACTAAGGTCACCGAGGAGTAGTAGAAGGTAGATACAGTGTCAAACAGACAAGTTACACCAAGTTCAGAGGTAAAAGACATTGTACCACTTATAAAAAGTTCACCTCAAGAACTAGAGAAGAAGAAGAAGAAAAGGAAAGGAAAAGGGCTGGTCACATTAGAAGAAGTCATAGTTATATCGGATTGTGACCTGAGGACCCTAAGCCCTGAGGAATTCAAAAAATATGGGGAGCTATGTACAATGAAGGCAGCACAAGAAAAACTATGACAAGAATGCAAGAGTAAGGAAATACTTGAGAGAGTAAGAGACATCTTACAACAGGTTGTACCTGACGTACATATAGATGAAGACACTTCGATCATGGAGAAAATTTCTACACTTGCTAGAGTAATAAATGCCCCAGATATAGAAGTAGATAATAGAATAGAAGAAAGGGAAGAATCTAAAATTAAGGAGAAAATTGCAAAGGAAATAAGCCAAGAAGTGGTAATCAACAAGGTAAACTTAACTGAGGTAATCAATGAGATCAAATCTATCACTCAATTAATAAGTCAAATTTTGATTAATCTATGCACTGTGAAAACCTTTACTACCGAGATTAGTGAAAAGATCAAATAGCTTGATAATGAAATCAAAGCCAGTGCACAAGCACCTTTAACTGAGCCACAAGCTTTTGCAAAGCATATCTTGAGAGTTGAAGAACTTAGGTGGTTAAGAGAAGATCTCAGGAAACATGAAGAAAGAGTCAGTGATCAAGTCATAGAACTGCAAATCGAGTTGCTTCCCTACCTGAAAATTTTTGAGAAACACATTGTCGGTAACTAGACGCACTTCAAGCTAGTCGGTTAAGTCTTTACACTGATACCAAGTGACAGTAAACACCGAGCACTAGTGTAATTACCGAGCATAATATATAGTGTTTATCGAGGAAGATAGAAAATGGCATAGTAATAAAGAATGACACATTTATCTATGCAAATGGTTACAACAGAATCACAATTTTTTTTACCAAGATCAAGGATCATTTATTGTAAGATTCCATCATTAATTGCGATGATGATCCTTTTGTAATTGCTAGATCTAGGTTATTTTTGTACAGTGTAGATCTTAGGGTTTTCTCTAAGATATTGTAACCTAGTTTTGTTAAGCGGCAAAAAGCAGTATTCTATATATTTGTATTTCATATTATTTTTGTATGCGTGAGAGAGAAGCTTAACAAGGAAGTTGAGAACATGAAAAGAAGTTCTTGAAGCATTAGCAAACTTCAATAATATTAGTTATTAGAAAGAGCAGAACATAATAAAGAAACATTCAGATTTAGCAGAATCAGACAAGGCTACTGAGCAGTTCAGAACATAGATCTTCACATGAAAAGGTGATATCTATTCAGTATCTCATAGATCTGTATTAGACAAGTTGAGTTGTCATTAGCAGATATATTCTTGTTATTCTCTAATCATTGTAACAGAGTTTGGTAAAATCTCTTAACAAAGTAGACCTACAGGTCTTTTTGTAAATCTCTTAACCGAGTGCACACTCAAGTAGTATTGTTAAAATCCTATCACTAGGTAGATCTAATTGATTTGTAATATCACTCCTAATAGGGTAAGATCACCAGAAGTGATCACAACTTGTAGCCCTAACAACGAAACCTTTTCTATCTATAGTAGTAAAGAATTTGTGGGTGTCATCGCCACCCGCAGTTTTTACCTTCTAACAAGGGTTTCTGCATTACCAAAATACTTGTGTTATGTGAAGGTTATATTGTTGATTTCATGCTATTTACCTTTGATAGTTAAATGGATGAATGATGAGTAAACTATACTAAAAATAAAAAAAATGCTAAGGATGAGATTTTAAGTAGTTACAATAGGATATTATATATTGTAAACTAAATAATGTAATATATATACATATTATTTCTTAATTAATAAATAATAAGATACAATAATTTATTTATATATTAATACTATATAAATGATTATAATATAAAAATTCACTTGATAATAATTAAATTATTTATATCATGATATATTAGATATAAATATAATTATTAGAAGTAGTTTATTATATCTAATATAAATATAATTATTATTAAAAATTAATTATTAGTTATTATAAAACTATGTTAGTATGTTCTAAAATGTATATAACTACTATTATAGAAAATTAATTATTGACCACGATAGGAACTATTAATATATAAGTTAATATGTGAAAGTTTTTCAAGAATTTAGTAGTACGTCAAGTACATCATATTCTTTGATGTACTTGATGTACTACTAAACTATACTACTTTGATAGTTAAATGAATGAATGATGAGTAAACTATACTAAAAATCTCAAAAAAGCTAAGGATGAGATTTTAAGTAGTTACAACACGATATTGTATATTGTAAACTAAATCATGTAATATATATATATATATATATGAATGATGAGTAAACTATATTACTTGCTATCTTATAACTACTTAAAATCTCAAAAAAGAAACTACACAGTTTACTTGCACAGGTCTTTGGATAATAGATTTTTGAATCAATAATGTTAGTTGTTTACAATGCAAACCATTTTCCACATCTGCCATGTTCACCTCTCCACTTTTATACTTGTATAATATATAAATTGTAAATATATTTATAATGTATATTGTAAACTAAATCATATATATATATATATATATACATATATATATATATATATATATATATATATATATATATATATATATATATATATATATATATATATATATATATATATATATATATATATGTCATAATTATATATATTTTATATTATCATAATTATAATAATTTCTTAATTAATAAATAATAGGATACAATAATTTATTTATATATTAATACTATATAAATGATTATAATATATAAATTAACTTGATAATAATTAAATTATTTATATCATGATATATTACATATAAATATAATTATTAGTAGTAGTTTATTATATCTAATATAAATATAATTATTATGAAAAATTGATTATGAGTTATTATAAAACTATGTTAGTATATTCTAAAATGTATATAACTATTATTGCTCAATTCATTTTAGCCAATGAAATCATAGAAAATTAATTTTCTACTATACCGGCGCTAATAATATATAAGTTAATATGTGAAAGTTTTTCAAGAGTTTAGTAGTATGTCAAGTACATCATATTCTTGGTAACATTAAGAAAATAAGCCCACTTAGCACTCGAGGAATTAGATTGGGAATAAAAGTCCACTTGACAATATTTGTATTGATATTGTTGATGTATGTCAAGTACACCATATTCTTGGTAACATCAAGAAAATAAGCCCACTTAGCACTCGAGAAATTAGATTGGGAATAAAAGTCCACTTAACAATATTTGTATTGATATTGTTGATGTTGTATTTAACAAGGCTGCAGAGAAGCTAAGTAAATGAATTTTAAAATTTTAAATAATAATTAATTGTAATGAATTTGAAAATTTGAAAATAATAATTAATTGCAATAAAAAATAACTTAACTATAGGTGAGCTTAATTGAAATAGAATCAAAATTCAATAGAATGTTAACATATTATATCAAATGAGAGAAAAAATAATTTTCTAAATTTATTTTATTAAACAATTTGCATGTATACTTTAGTTAAAATAGTTTATTTTTACAAAACAATAACTGATTTCTGATTTGCTAATAAATTCAAAAGTTATTATGTGAAAGTTTGTTAAGAATTTAATAATACGTAAAGTACATCATATTCTTGCCCAAATTGAATTGGAAATACAAATCCACATAACAATGCTTATACTTATATTGATATTATTGATTTTTAAATTAAATTTACATAACATCAAAATAAAAACACTCTGGAAACTAGAAACTAAAGACTAAATTTAGAAGCAGAACATTCCCGAGACACGTGGGTGTGTAGAAATTGTTCACCGTGAAGATAGGTGCTCAGTTAGGAGATAGGGAATATTAGCATTCCAGATTGTCGAGGGGCAAATTCTCAAGATAAACTCAAATTTCGATTAAAAACAATGCAGAGCTCAAATTTTTTTCGAACCTGAATAATGGAAGGCTCTGAAATCTTTTGGTTGATACAAGATTGTCGCGCTGGCAATGTTTTGGGAATAGCTCAAAATTGTCCTTCAATGCAAGCTTTAATAGTATTTAACAACAGGGGTTTGTTACTGGTTTCTCGCAGAGAAATGATGGCTTCCAGGAGAGAATCTGGTATGAAGCGAATCGAATCGGAAGTAGTTGGGATGGGAATGCCAATGAAGAAAAACAAGCAGATATTTTACAAGGAATATCATGTCCAAGTAACTGGCTAACCCTTGGAACTGGGCCATGCAGAGAAGATGGCTCAAATGGGAAGGGTGAAGTAGATAGATATGGTAAGGGCAAAGTAGCGGATGAAAAGGAGAAAGGTGATGCTGGATTTTATACCAAATGGCTCACACTTAGTAGTGGCCCATCTCATGCAGAGGAGGAGAGAGGGGTTTCACCAAGAATCGGATCTTGCAAAGGAGGAGATGTTGGCTCAAACGATCTGCAGCTAGAGGCAGCTCAAAGAAAGATGACTGCATCGAGGAGAGAATCTGGCAATGCTATCAAGAGAAAGAGAATCATAGATGAAAAAGAAGATAACAGTTTCCAACTTATAGAGAAGATGACCCTGCAAACAAAGAAATATCCGGCAATCTGTTGCTAGTGATGGATCTTTATGATGAAACGAGTGGGTTCTGTATAGAGCTTGCTCTGATTGATGTCAGAGAAAGGTCTGGTTTGAGGAAGATATTTAATGAGGAGTGAATTCCAGCTATTCAGAATGGTTCCTCAGAGCTGGCGATGGAGACCTCCTGGTTTATAGCTCTAAGAGGATGGAACACTTCGAGTTCTCAATCCATTGACTATGGAATCCTGGTGTCTTCAAAATACAAAGTTGAGTCGAAACAGCAGTATTTTATCATACATTAGAGGATCTCATGGTGATGTGGCCGTGCACCTCAAGTTTGATTAAAGGGATAAGACATATCAGGTAACTGTGGTAATTGGAAATGTTTACCTTGTAAAAAAAGGAAAAAAAAACTCTTTGTTTTGATTTACAGGTCTGCAGCACAGGAATGGGAAATCAGAACGGTTAATGTGGCAGAAAAAGTGAGCGGAATAGGCATGACACTTAATATATTCCCTAAGATTTTTGCGCAAAATGAAAAAATCTACTGTTTTTCCGAGCACGGAGCAAGCGTGGGGACATACGATCTCAATGGAGATAATGGAGGTAGGTTTCATTACATTTGGGGCTAATGGGCATAATGCACCGGGCCTTGGAATTGTTATGTACAGGGCAGAATAACAATGGTTTGTAAAGGGACAAAGGATCTCCTAGCATCTACAGATACTTTGATTTTTTATAAGTTTGATGAGATGGGTTTGAAGTGGAGATCTGAACATGGAGCAATTGTATTGCCCCATTCTTTGCCTTCTGAGGTGATTTGTTGTGGGGGGCGATTATATCTGGCTGATTCATGAAAGAAATGGCTATGTCAGCCCTATAATTTATATAGATTTAGATAGTGGAGAGCTGAACATATGTGCAGATGTTTTCCAAATTATGTTAAAGGCTAGAAATTGTCTATCCTTTTGCCGTGCCTTAGATTTTATCAGATCTGCTGTTCTACTGTGGTTATTAGTACTTGCCGATAGGCTAAGCAAGTACTATTGCATCCATTTTTGAGTTTTTTAGTATTAACTAGTGATTAAATAAAACTGTTTAGACCAATTAGAATTTTTTAGATTTTGTATTTTGTAATAAATTTCATATTTTGTGAAGTTAGATGCAATATTTTTAATTTATAATTTATAGAAATCATTTTTCTATCATTTGATTGGCTAAATCATTTGAAGTCTTATTACAAGAGTGAACCAATTAAAATTTACCATGTCTGTTATTTATTGTACACTTCAAATTTAATATTCATTAATCTTTTTCTTTTTTATATTAATTGAATATTAAAATTTTTAAATTTTAAATTATATTACATGAGTTTATTTTATATATAACTCACTTTTTCTAATGTAAATAAAAATATTGTAAATATATGATATAATATAATATATATTATTCTCATTTATATATATTTTTAAAATATTTTAAAATTTATTATATGGAAATTATGCATTAATAAATATTTAGGTAAACAAATATGTGATATTTTCCCTTACAAATATTATAATTTAAATTAAACATAATAAATAAATAATTTTATTTTATAATTAATTAAGAATGTTAAATAAAAATAATATATATTTTTATTATATAATCTTTTAAGATAAATTATTATATATTATTATTATAATATAGATTATAATATAAATTAAAATAATAATAATATAATTATAATTATTATACATTCTAAATATATTATATTATAATTATAATTTATGTATAATATAATAATACAATATTATATATACAATAATATTAATCATATGTAATAAAAAAATATATATCAATAAAATAAAATTAACACTATAGTTATATTTACAAATAAAAATAAAATTAAGGTTTAAATTAATTATAATTTGCAATCAATAATTGTTTATATAATTATAATTTAAAAAATTATTTATTACTATAATTATCATTATATAAAAAATTATAATTATATAATTATATAATTAATTAAAATATCTTATATATTATAATAAATTTATTAAAATTAAGATTAAATTTATATTAAAAATTAAAATTAATTACTAAAGGCAAGTACTTGGCCACTATGTGGCACTTGTTCTTCTTAGCTTGTAGGGTTCATCAATTGTATTTCCATCTTTATCTGGTATATTTAGCTGTTTATGGGTGTCTATATTATTTTATTATTTATTTTCCAGATCAATGTAATCTGTGTGCTGCACCATCAATAAATGTTTTCAGAGTTTATGCTTCAAAATAATTTTAGTTAAAAATTATTTTCTAATAGCAGTATGAATCAAGATTATAATGTAATTAAATGTTTTTTTATTCATAGTAGTCTTTTATCCCTATTAATTTGGAATAAAAATAGTCTTGTACAATTAAAAATAATTTTTAAAAGAGTTCTACAACAAGAAAAAAAAGTATATAACAGTTCAAATATAAGAAATAGTTCCAAAGTCATAAAAACAACTTATAGTAATATACTATTATATTCTTTTAAACATTAAAAAATTATCCATTCATCAAATTTACAACAGTCATATAGAAACTAAAAATCTATCATAGCCCAACAAGCCATCATATGACAATTGCTTGGCTGTACAATTCAATTTTTGAATTTCATTATTAAGATATTTCTTATAATTTCTTTATAATTATCATGTTACAAAAATATATTAATATATCATTTGAATATTATATTGTAAACATAGGGGAGAATAATAGAAGGATAAAAAAGAGTACAAAAGTGTTAAAGAAGTTTAATTATGCACATTTTAATTTAAAAACAATTGAAATGTTTAAAAATTGAGGCGATCTTAATTTTATTTATTAGATATGGTAATTATATTTTAAAGATATTAATTTAATTATATTGATAATAATGTTTTAACGTATATAGTAAAATCTATATGTGTGAGATAACAT
Organism: Chamaecyparis obtusa; assembly: GCA_027943335.1. Classification (NCBI taxonomy): domain Eukaryota; kingdom Viridiplantae; phylum Streptophyta; class Pinopsida; order Cupressales; family Cupressaceae; genus Chamaecyparis; species Chamaecyparis obtusa. Next base: position 1,124,644 of record BSBK01006159.1, read on the forward strand.
TCAAAATAGAAGAAAAACCAAATTAAAATAATAGGTGTATGTAAATTTTACCATTTTTATTAAGGAAAATAAGTGATATATATATAAAGAAAGTTTAGAGATCTATCAGGACTTTAATTTAATTTTTAAAAATTGAAGCTTTGATATCTCTTGGCTTCCTTTATATATATTATTAAATATATATAGCTAGTAGCATTGCGAGCAACACTCCAATGAAATTAAATATATAATTTTTTTTTTTGAAATTAAATAATCGATAGATCAAAAAGGAAGGTACAATAACAAAATAAGGGGGAGGCGAGCCTCAACCACCAAGTTCAACTGAAGATCATACTCAGTCAACTAGCACAATAAGTAACAGTTTAACGAGATTACAAACGAGAGCAAAATAGAAGCTACTCCAAAATATCATCTTGATCATCAAACCAAGCTGTCCATCCCAGCTCTCCTTCCATCCACACCATCTTCTTCTTCTCAAGGATTTGAGTAAAGAACTCAAGTCTATCTGAAAAGGGGCCTCTAGTATCCCACATCTCTTTGAGCAGCTCCTTGAGGGCTTCCTCAAAAGCAACCTGATTGTCAATAATGCTAGCCCATTCAAGCCCATGTTTCATCTCGTATATGAACATCGTAGCGAGCCCATCATGAAGAAATCTTTTCAACTTGTCTTTTTCAAGCTTCATGATGCAACAAACCTACGAGACAATCTTAAAACGTATAAGTTTCAAATGAAACAAAGTAAGGGATCTGCTAACATCTTGGAATTTGTCCTCATTTCTACATTTCCATATAAACCAAAGGATATGGGAAGAAAGAATATTCCAAAACAAATTAGCATCCCTCTTAAGACCAGATATATTTCCAATAATAGCATCAAGAACAGTGACATGATTAGCTATAGAAATTCCAAAGAAATTCCATATAGATCTAGCAAATTAGCAAGTAAAGAAAATATGTCTTAAACTAGGAGTCCTGCAAATAGAACAAGAGTCAGTACCACCAATCTGATTTTTAACAGGTAGCCTATCAAGAAGAATTTGCCATTTAAAATGCAATAACTTGGGAGGAAGATGAGACTTCCAAAATCTGTCAAGAATCTTTTGCCATTCAATAGAGTCCAGGTTCACATACCAGATGATATTTAGGTGTGAAATAACAGAGTGGTCTTTGTTAAGCACCTTATATATGTCTTTAGCTTTGATATTATGCAAGAGTGATCCATCATCCCCATGAAAAGATAGAAATCTATGGGAATCCACATCACATCTGCGAGGGAGATTAAAGTTACGACAGGCATTGGTAATCATATTATAAGTATGCTTGTGAGAAACAGGGAGATTGAATTTAGTTCTGATATCCTGCCAGCTGGCAAGGTTGTCATTCTCCAAGATATCAATGAGGCATTTAACACCTTGGTTGTTCCAGAGTTTCGCAGAACATCCTTGAGTCATAGCAAGAGGCTTACCATTATGTTGCAGATTCCACCATATAGATCGCTCACCATGAATAGAACTATTGTTAACAATGCTAGAATTATCAATAAAGCCCCTCACAAGTTCCCAAGCCTTCCAGATAGACTTAAAAACCAGAGAACCATGGATGGAGACAGGGAACGTTCCAGCAACAAGGTCAGCAAAAGGAAGATTCTTCCAATACTTGGCTTGCTTAGGGTGACCAGATTGAATATTATATCTAAGGAGAATCTTCCAAGGCTCCTGACCATCAAGAGCCTGAAAAATCCACTTAGCAGCAAGGGAAATGCCTTGGATCCTAAGGTCTTTAAGGCCTAAGCCACCAACTTTCTTATCAATGTGGCACCAACTCCATTTAACAACGTGCTTCTTTTTGTTACCTTGGCCGTTAGACCAAAGGAATCTTCTGATAACCTTCTGAATTTCAAACAATTGGTAGTTGTTGAACATCCAAATAGAGGAATAATATATACTATAAGAAGACAAAATTTTCTGGCAAACCTGCACTCTACCAGCAAGAGACAGCGCCCTATTATCCCACTTGAAAAGATTCTTGATAATTCTATCCTTAACCTAGATCCACATGTCTTTGAGAGAAGGGGAGATGGAAAAAGGAACCCCCAAGTATCTCACAATTTTATTAGGTCCGCCCCAAGAGTATCCAAATTGGGGAAACCAATCTGGAGGTTCCTCATTCCAACCAAGCATGATAGATTTGGATTTAGAGATGCGAGCACCTGAGATGGTTTCAAACAAGATGAACTTCAAATTGAGATGTTGGATATTAAGACAAGATAATTCAATGAAAAGTGAGGTATCATCCGCAAATTGGATATTAAGGAGCTCTGAGCTATCAGGGAGAGAAATGCCCTTAACTTTGGGAGAGATAGTATTGTCTCTGAGGATATAATACAAGGCATCAGAAGCTATGACAAAAAGAGCAGGAGCAAGGGGGCATCCTTGACGAATAGATCGGGACAAGGGGATAGGATTAGATAAAAAGCCATTGAGATCAATTCTAGCAGAGGAATCTTTAAGCAGGACTTGAATGTATCTGACAAATTCATTAGGGAAGCCAAAGGCTTGAAGAATAGAAATGATGAAATCCCACTCAATACAGTCATAAGCTTTCTCAAAATCTAAAAGAAACATAGCAGAGCACTGATTCAAATTTTTGGCCCAATCCATAGATTCCCAGCTGGTAATAAGGTTTTCTAGGATATATCATCCTTTGATGAACCTAGTCTGGGTAGGGCAGATAAAGTTAGGCAAAATATTAACAAGTCTGGAGGCCAAGGCTTTGGCTAGAATTTTGTAAGAAACATTAAGGAGAGTAATTGGCCGCCAGTTCTTGATGAGGGACTTGTCTCCATCCTTAGGGATAAGTTTAATAATCCCCATATTAATAAAATTGCCAAGAGTGCCACGGTCATAAGCTTCTGAATAAAGATCAAATAAATCCTTGGCAATCCAATCAACATTGGATTGGTAGAATTCAGCAGGAAGGCCATCCGGCCCAGGTGCTTTATCCTTCTTAAGAGAAAATATAGCATCAGATATTTCTTGTATCGATACCTTATCCCTGAGTATGGAGGCATCCCCCTCATCAATTTTCTTGGGGATAAGATCCTTACACCTATTCCTAAGATCCTTGGCATTGCTGCTGTCCTCAGAACTGAATAGAACCTTATAAAACTTCTCGAAGGCAGCAGCAATGTCATTGATATCAGTAAGCTCTTGATTATCCATGACAATTCTATCAATTTTCTCTTTATTCTACTTATGTTTAAGATGATTAAAGAAGAATTTGGAGCCCTTATCACCATATTTCAACCATTGCTGGTGGCTTCTGACAGAGGCCCCAATGGTTTTAATATGTTGATGCTTCCTTAGAGTATCCCTGGTAGCAAAGACACGTTCAACATGTGAAATAGATGTGGGATTAGCTTGAACCTCAGCTTCAGTTGATTGCAATTGTTCATTCAAAGCGTTGTCCACTCTTCTATAATTCTTAGCCTTCCTTTGCCCTAAGGTTTGAAATATTTTCCTCCACGAAGTAACATTGCTATTCCATCTATCAATATGAGTAAAAGAGTTATTAATATGGTTAAAATTCCTAACCATCTTAACAACAATGTTAGTATCCTGATCATTAAGCAGCGAGGTGTTAAGGATAAATTTATCATTACGATGAGCAGAAGGGGCAAGAGAATTTCTAATGTTAATAAGAGCAATGATAGGGAGGTGATCAGAAAGGGTAGAGGTAGAAGCAATAACAGGGGCATGCTATTGGATAGGCGAGAAGGAGAAAAAATTAGAACTCACATAAAATCTATCAAGCCTAGAATAAATCCTCTTAGCCCCCTATTGAAAATTACACCAAGTGTACCAGAGGCTAGAAGTATCTCTTCTATACCCTTCCATAGGATCGAATAAATTAAATTTTTGTTTACAATGATCCCAAAAGTCCTTCTCATGATGTTTCCAAGTAAAAGGGAGACCCCTGAGTTTATCATCTTGGTTCTCGACCATGTTAAAGTCCCCAGCAAAAATCCAGGGAATGTTGGGAAGGTTAAAAAGCCAGTCCCAAAGAATGATCCTATCTTTAACCTCATTGGGGGCGTAAATGGAGAAAATGCCAAATGATGAACTGTTAAGCTCAATAACAACCCATGCCATACAGTTGTAGGGGGAGCAACCAACAGACATAATATATTTATCCCAGTAAGGATTAATAAGCAAAGCAACATCACCATTCCCTTTAGGATGGTTAGTACAGATTTTGATAGCATCTCTCTAGATAAAATCTAGAGAAGAGTTAAGAAGAAAGTTAATAGCCTTAAGCTCTTGCATCATAAAAAAATCTAAGTTCTTGTGACCCATTAAAAACCTCTTAATAATCAACTTCCTATCCGAAGACTCTAGGCCTCTAATATTCCAAGATATGCACTTCATGATGATGAATTCAATAGAGGGCCAGTAAGAGGAGTCAGAGTCTCCCCATTTTTCTTTTTATTTTTTAACCGTAAGGGCCTTCCCTTCTTTCTAGAAGCCAAGGAACCCAAGGGAGGGTCCTCCTCATCCTCACCATTATTCAATTGAGAGAAATTGGAGTGGGGGCCAATCATATTGAAATCAGGATTCCCTATATTCCCATTAATGTTATGTTCAACTGGGTTCTATATTCTAGCATTATCAGAGCCTTTATTAGCAAGTATAACTTCAATAAAAAAATCATCATTTAATTCATTAAGACCAGAGATGGGGGGGCTGATGTTGCTATCATTAGAAGGGGGGACAACATTCAAGTTAGGGAAAGTTTTACTACTAACCATGCCTATAGGGACCTCACTCATGGTAACATCACCAGACCTACCATCTTGTGAGTTCTGTCCTTCCAACAAATTAATATCAGAGATCTTACTATCCATAGAAGGTCCATTTTCAATTAACAGAGTAGGGGAAGCCAAAGCAGCAAACGGGTTTGATTTGGAGGTAGCACGGATCTGGTCAGTAGCCAATTGTTGTGCACTCTTTTTCCTAGGCTTCTTATTTTTCACAGTTTGAAAACCCTCATTATCTCTCAAACTATTTCTTTGGTCCGAAACGATAGGTTGTTGAGCTATAGGGTTAATAAAACTAGATTTATCAAGCCCTTTTCTAGAGTGTGAATCAGAGAAGGATCGATTAGGGATCGAAGTATCAGGGATAGTGGCCAATTCCCTGCTACCAGAATTACCATCCGCAAAGTTTCCTTGGGACAGTTCATTATTTTTCTTATTAATGATGGGGCAATTCTTCCGAATATGCCCTTCCTTTTTGCACAAAAAACATGCATTTAGACCCCCGAGGATTTCAACCAGGTAGGAGATGGTTTCACCATGGATTTTCAAGGTAAGTTTTAGGGGAATATCAACCCCAGGTTTAAGAGAAACCAAAACCCTAGCATCAAGATTGGACACAAGTCTGGAAGTTTCATCAATTCGAATGATAGAGCCAAACGGAGCAAGCAAATGTGTAAGGAATTTCCATAGGAAAGGGGGAACTTCTTTTAAGATAAGCCATCTGGGTGAAGACAAGGTGAGAACTTCTTCACAAATAGCATCATGTGACCAAGCCAGAGCCCTAAACGAAGTTTTACCAACATTCCAGTATTGCCGTTTTAGGGCTTCTACTTGAGCCTCATGATTATTAAAGAAAATAATGAAAAGCCCTTTTTGAATCTGTCTATAGAAAGAGATCTTAAGCCCTAATTTTAAATTCCATAAGTTATGAAACTAGTCATCCAAGAATTTCCTAGGAGGGCATTTCTCAATATCAACGCATGCAAAGAAAATTGTGGTGTCACAGAGCCTAGACTTCTCCAGAGAAATTTCCTTGAGCATAGCGTCATTGGGTGAGACAACAAATTCATTCAATATGTTAGGAGATTCCTTACCTTCTTCGAGCGATCTCTTGCCTCCAACCACCTGCACAAATCTCGCATCAATGGAGACCCCATGATTGCTGGGAGCCACCGTTTCAGTGAATGATTTCTTATGAGGTAAGGGTGAAGGGCTAGGGCTAGCTTTAACGGTCGAGGGTGCGGATTCCGAATCAGAGGGCAAGGAAGATCCAGGAGTCGAAGACACATTAGAGGGAAAATGAGAAGCCAAGTTGGACGCAAGTTTAATGAAGCCATCAGAACCCGTTTCCATAGCACAAGGAGTAAATGCAAGTCAGAGCACAATAAAGGAGTTAAGGTCCAAAGAAAGAAAACCGAAGTGGAGGAGCATTCTCCTCCACACACTATCACCACATCCTTAGGAGCATGTGTCACATCCGAGCATGAAGGACATAGCAGATGCCAGCGCAGATCGCTGCCAAAAAATGCTGATAAAATTCGCTCGCAGAGCAGAGCAAATCTCCTAAATATATAATTTAATTTAAATATTTTTGAATAAATATAAATTTAATTATTCTTAGGAGTGGGCTTTAATTTGGTTTACTGTTAAATCTAGTTAAGGTTCATAATTTATTTTGATTTGTGTTAAGGTTAGGGTTTAATTTGGTTTATTGGTAGGGATATGATTCTATTTGGTTTAAGGTTACAATTCAATTGATCTTACTGTTTGTTATCTTTAGGGTTAGGGTTGAATTTATCTTAGCATTACAAATTAGCTTTAATTTGACTTAAGATGTATAGGGTTAATGGTTTCTTTATTATAGTGTTCATATAGGTTTAAGGTTTGAATCTAACTTAGCTTAGTGTAGGGTTATTTTTTTATTTAGATTCACTATTAAGTTCAATTTGATTTAGTATTAGGTTTAGGCTACTATTTGGTTTTTTGTTCAATTAGGTTTATAGTTACAATTCAATTTAGTTTAGTATTAGGGTTAAGGTTCAATTTTGTTAATGGTTAGGGTTCAATTTGGTTTAGTGTTAGTGTTAGTGTTAGGGTATAAATTAGTTTAGTACAATGGTTGAATTTGGTTTAATGTTATATTTTATATAGGGTTATGGTTCAATATGGTTTAGTGTTCAATTAGTTTTATGGTTATTGCTAAATTAGATTTTATGTTATAGTTAGTGTTGATGAATATCTAGGACCATGGTTAAATTTAATTTAATTAAACGGTTCAATTTAGCCCAACATATATTTAATAAGGTTTTCGATGTTTAATTGATTTTGATTATGGTTAGGGTACAATTTGGTTTCATTTTATTTTTAAGGTATAATTTAGTTTAGAATTAGGGTTCAATTTGGTATTTAATGTTCAATTACGTTTAGGGTTATGGTTCATTTTCATTTAGCATTCAATTGTTTTTAGGATTGTGGTTCAATTTGGTTTAGTGTTATATAAGTTAATTCTCAAGTTGGTTTAGGACTCAGGATAAATTTAGTTTCATTAAAGTTGTCAATTTGGTTTAATATTTAATTATGATTAGCCTTAGAGTCAAGTTTAGGTAAGTATTGGGATTCCATCTAGTCTAGCATATGGATTCAATATCCATAATGTAGGGATAGGGTACAATTTAGATTAATGATCAATTAGGTTTAGGGTTGTAACAATTAAGTTGAGCTTATGATGCAAGAGCATCTTAGGATCTAAGCGATCTTGCATCAACCAAAAATATGTTTGAGTTCTTATTATTCAATCTTGGGTTTTGGTTGTGGTCAATCCACACTTGTTATTATGAGTTTTAATTTCTACTATGTATTTGTGGCTTCATCCTAAGCCTTATCCTATGATCGCACCTCATTTGGAGCCATCGTGCGAAAATTTTCTAATATATTTTTCAAACTGTATTGTTCTTTATTTTCTTGATCAATCAGGGTGTTCCTCGAGAAAATTTCCAATCTAGGAGTTAGAATTGTCAGTTGTGATTGTGCCAGCACATTATAATGTTTGAGGTCAACCTATTGTTGTGATCTCATCTCTTAGTTTATTTATTGGAAGTTGTTTCTAGGGTTTTGGGAGTTGACCTAATTATCGTATTAGATTTTATTTGTTCTTGGAAAATGTGATTTGTTTTTGGCCGATTGATGATTGGAATGGATACATAAGCTTATGGACTCATTCCTAAGGGATAATTTAGCCTTCATAAGATTATTTGACCATAGTCTGGCTAGGGTTAGAAGGGATTTTCTGATCATAATCAGGCATGTATGCTTGACATGTAAGATTGCATGTTATAGATCAATTGTAATTGGATTTTGTGATAATAATTGAAGGTTGATCTTTCATCTCTTGGTTGTCTTGGATATTATTTCTATTGTGTTTGTTGGTAATATTTTTCCCCAAAGGTCAGCTTGGCATCAGGATTGACAGGGCTAGTGTCACATTCGCTCAACACTCCAAATCTGACAGGAAAAAGGGCCAACTAACAAGGATCAAAGAGAGATCCTTCTACACTTTGAGCTCCACATCACTCAGGCGGGTATACCTCATCTGCACACACATATTACCTTGTGTCACACTACAGGCCTGCAGGTAACTGATTGTGGAATGATTTTCAAACTCTTCTAGGTATCTTGTACCTCAATGAAGCCAATATCTCATGCAATAGCCCAACTTGCATGGAATGAGTATGAAAACCAGAGATCTAACCTATCAACAAGAAAGGGAAAGGTGGAACTGAATGGAAATGACTTTAAAAATAATTGAAAGGTCCCCTGAGATGCCCTAAGTCTCTGATAGACCAGTGCCTTATCCAATTGGCCACAGAGTCAAATATCCTACTGCAAGAGATAGTTATGAAACAAGAACACAATATGCTCAATGTGTTGATGTCTGACATCAATCACACACCATGAACAAACCTCAACTTAACACCCACCTGTGCATTCAAGCATGCTATTATCCACTCAAAGGATTTTAACCCTCTCCTTAGAAGAGACCTATAAATAGAAAATACATTAGCCAGCATCCACTGGAAGACAAGCATGACCTATCTTTGATATTTCAGCTCATACATGCATAAACACTAACCCTGAACTAGTTACCTCTGCGAAGATAATTCCACTTGCAAACACTTAGGCAATACAAGTAGAAAAACCAGACACCCTTGATGTATGATTAATGCATTCAGAATTCAAAAGGAGATAGCTTGGTGACAGTAAGAATAAATTGAGTCTTCATACATAAAACAAATCTGCTGCAGCATGTATTGTATTCTCTAAACCAACAATGGAAATAGAACACCCTATATGCAGAGAGAAGGGGAAATCTGCAGAGCAGAAACTTTCACTGGAATTGACAAAATTCAGAACCCTGTACAAGTCAAAATTTTGACTACATATACCACTAGCTGCCTTGGAATTCTCAGAGAGAATGCAACAAGCTACGGATAGCTAGGGCATAGGTTTTACCAACCAAGCCAATTGGAAATGGTCAAAAATTTATTACAGGGGTAGGAAAGAGAAAACCAAAACTAATCCCTAATCATGAAAATCCTCTCTGCAAGTATAAGGGATCACAAAACTAGGCTCAAAAGGACACCCTAGAACATGCCTTGAGCACACAACCACCATGGTACAAGCTCCGTAGACAAGCACACAACACCCTAGACCACACCGCAAACAACAAACTAGTCATTTCTCACCGAAAAGGGTCTTTTCTGCATTCAATTCCATAAATTTGGTCTTTTTGGTGCTGGAAGTTCACATAAATTCAAATTTGAATCTGCAACGGCTACTTTTCACTTCGTGGGTTTCACATTTCTTAACCGTTTGCCCCAATCGTGCAATTGCGCTGCCATAAACTTGACCACCATAGGAAATCAGGCCTCAAATTATGCTTGGTCACATGATCACAAGGCACCAAACTAACCTTTGTGATCATGCGACCGCGGTCTCCTAGCCATAGTCAACGGTCAGAGACCCCGCAGGAAAAGTCCCTGGCAATGTTACCACCACAACTCCGCAACTGTGACCACAGGTGGTCAGTCGCATGATTGCATAGCCTGGGGGACAGGCTATGTGAACATGCAACAACCCACAGACTTTAACCTTGCTGTAACCGCCACCGCTAAGTCCTAATGCAAACGTTAGTCGCATGATCACATAGCCTTGAAAAAGGCTATGCGAACATGCGACTAACCGTTAGCACTCACCGTCGAAGAAACCATGCTCGATCACTGCAAACCCCCTGCCACCTTAGTTCACCTGATGCCACATGTCACCTCATCATTCATTGATCCACGCCCAGTCACTGGCACAAGACCCACCTTTCATAAGCCTTTGAAAATGAACGACTAGCGTAAGATCTCATGGCTTTGAAAAATCGCATGAGAACTTACACCGACCGTTAGATCTATCCTTGTCACAAACCCCTCTGAAAATGGCCCCACACCTGAGCATATCCATGTCGACCAATAGGAACACAACAACTAAGCACCACCTAGCAAAATGGAATAAAATTCGACGGATGGTGCATGATCGCAAAGGCTTGGAATATTCCTTGCGATCAATCACTGACCGTTAGATTAAAGCTTTCAACGTGGGCCCCCCTGACATAAACCAAGTCATCACCACGTGGACAAATAAAAACCTGCCAACTCAGATCACTGTGGCACATAAGAACTACCTGGCAAGCCTCATCACCACCTGCGCAGACATGTCACACCGGGACCACACTCCTTTCCACCAACGAGCCTTAAGGACACGTGGCAAGTGGTCACATGATTACATAGCCAAAAATTGGGCTATGTGACCATGCGACAGCCAATTACAAGCTACCACATGTCTGCCTCTTGCAAACTGGTCCACCGAGCAGTTTCCTCATAAACTAGAATCGACGGCTGTCGCTATACCGTGATGTTAAAAAGTGAGCACCTCCACTCAGTGGTATAATGACAACCACCAGATCTGTCCATGCTTTAACCTCCTCAGAAGACTATGGACCCACCGACGCTATCCAACTTATCAATCTGCCAACCAATCAAAAGATGCCAACTCGCTCCACCCTGACAAAGGACCCACCAACAAACTGCCAAGAATTAAGTGACTACGTGACTAACCATTCACCAAGTTGTGAGATGTTAGTAGATAATCACCAACCCTTCAGAGATCATGTGACTAACAGTCACCGAGTCGCTGGATGCTAGCCGCTTAACTGCTAGAATCGGGAGATCAATAGATAACTGGTAGTCGCCAGGTCACTGAATAAAGACATAACCGCCAAGCAGCTAAGAAGAACATCACTGAGAATTGGGACCACGCGAACAGATGGCAGGTGGTTGCATGATCGCATGTCAGAAAAGTCTAACATGCGGCCATGCGACAGCCAATCAAGAAGAGCATTTGAAGGCCTGGGCCCACTTGTCATTGCACTTGTGCCCTTAAGGAAAGCCGGCAGACAGGGAACTGGGAAGTTGAAAACACACAAAGTTTTCATCACAGCAGAAGGCCAAAAACACATAGAGTTTTTGATGCCAAAGGATAAGCGCACAAAAGCAGGAAACACAGGGTCGAAAACAACAAAGGCCGAAAACACATAGACCAAAAACATCATGGATTTTTGCAAACATTGTGGGTTTTCGACACTGTGGCAAATTTTAAAGATTGCTTCCCGCGGACCTCAAAATTTTAACAACTTTCTGGGCTTTGCACATTTGTAGACATAGCTTGGGCTGAAGCAAGGTGACATACGAAGAGCACAAGGTAGGACCGCACACCATAAAACCAAGTGGATTACCATTGCAAGAAAAAGCTGAGAATGCAAGTCGGGTAGAGACAACAAAACAAAGACTGTAGGGAACAGGCCAATGTCACAAGATTTTGCAATGACAGAAAAAAGGCCTAACAGTGGCTCTAGTTGGGGATGTATGCCTCCTGCAGGCATAGCAAGGATCCAGATCTCTGGGGGAAGCAAACTAGTCCACAAACACATTCCTTTTCACTCCAGAAATCAAAAATCAAAACTCCAAGGCTCTCGAAAGTTGGCTCTTTATTCCAACTAACACTATTGCTGAAGCAAAGCAACTGTACAAACATTTACACAACTGAAACTGCTAAACCACGCCAATCATTTACCTCTATCAAACACTTGGTCCTCATCCCTCTGCATAGAGATGACCCTAGAATTTTTCTTTTCATGTACATGGTCAAACTCATGAAAACTCTTGACAGGAAAATCCACAAGAATGTAATAAGTGTATTCATCTTTGCCTAGTGTATGAGGATCAAAATCTATCTTATCATACCAGACTGCCTCACACATACACTCCTTAAAATCAAGAGTAAAATTAGCTTGTAGCAAAACTTTGTAACCTCTTCCCATTACATCTTGCAAGCTAATGTAAGGCTAATCATCATGAAATGTGAGTACACTTACTAGCTGAGAATTAACATCATCTTTATCACCATGTTCAGCACTTGAACTCAATTCAAAACTAAAATCCTCATACTCACATTCATCCAACTCAGAAACATAATTAGCACCCTGCAAATACTTACTGCAACAACTATGAAAAGAAAAAATTTCATAGCAAGGCATGTCTTCAAGCTCATTGGAAACTAGCAAACTATCACAGACATCCTTTTCATCACTAGCCAGATCCTGTTGGAAACAGAGATATTTCGGCTGACATAGCTCTAGAAACACAATGCAGTGCATTTTCAAAACATCATAACTCCTCACTGTTTCCAAATCTGAAAAACACATTTCAAGAGGAGAATCACTTCCTCTTTCCTCTTCACTTTCCAATGCAGACCTGACATTTGAATCAACCGAATAAGCAGTATTTACATTCACTTTACAATCTAGTTCTTCCTTATCTGGCTAAAACAAAATATTGATTTCTTCTTCCACGTCTCCATAGGTCTCCATTGAAAAACCTTCAATCACTGGCACATATAAATCTGAAAGTGGGATCATACTAACATCTCCATACATATTATTATCTTCAAAAAGAAACTTACCTTCAGATTCACAACTTGAGTGATGTTTATCAACAAACCCTTGCTGGTTCAAATTCATCACACTTGTAGACTCATGATCGGTATCAAAAGAATCATACTCACATTGATACCACCTATCTTCATTTAATTCAAGCAAAAATGCTACCCGAATATCATCATTCGAACTAGAACTACCCACTTCATCAGATGAACATTCATCATCAGCAAAAGACTGATTACAAACATTACTAATCATACCTTCATCTGATACACTTTTAGCATAACACTCTTCTGATAGATAGCTATCCGGTTCATTGTCATAATCTAGAGATACACACTCATTGGACTGAGCAAGTTCTCTGTCCATGGCTCTACACATCTCTAGTTCTTCAAGTTTCTTACCATTAATGACAAGAGCTAACTCCAGTTCTTCAATTTTCTGCAAGCGCCATGCATACAATTGTTCATCATATTGAGTTTCAGCTGGATATTCATCAGCAATAAGTTCATCATCCACACAAGCTTCAGTTACAATGCAATCTTCTCCTTCAAGTGATGCAAGATATGGCTGTAAGTTACTTTCCTCTACATGATCATGGATCATATCCTGCCTAGAAAACTAAGGCACATCACTAACAGGGACAAGAATATGCCGATATGGCTCTAAACCTTTTAGTTCATCCCTTTTCCTACTATCTACCACAATCTAAGAATGAAAATCAGCAGCAACATGTGGTCTTCTTACAACATGATATCTCCAATTAGATTCAATATCCATTGCAAACTGAAAAGCCTGATACAAAGTTAGTGGTTCCTTGTTCCTTAAGTCAAAATTGAAATTCTTATCAAAAGCATTCAAGTAGATGACCAAACAGATATCATCACTTGGCCTGCACTTCCCAGGAATATTTTCCCATGTCTTGATAAATCTGGCATTGAAACTAGGAACTAATTCATCTTCCTCCATTTGTATATCCACAAGGGCCTTAAGCATGTCAAAGTCATTCGCCCTTTCAGCAAATCAGATTAAGAAACTTGCAACTAAATCATTCCATGAAGAGATGTCATTATAAGGCAAACATGAGAGCCAATCCCTTGCACCTCCTATCAGTGACTGAATGAATAATCTCATTATCACATCTTCATGCTCAACACCATAGTCACACATCAGATCTAAAAAATTTCTAGCATGTTGATAGGCAGACTCAAAGCTTTCCCCACTGAACTTCGGTAAAACTTTTATAACATTTAGGGGAATGGAGTTTGGGTAACTAGGTATACCAAAAAAATTCACAGCCGGGTAACCTCTTAAGCAAAAATTTCCTTTAATACCCATGACTTAACAAATCTTTTCCAAGGAGTAAAACCATTTACCATTGAAATTCTTGAAACTTAATTTGAGAACTCTTTTGAAGCCACTACACACTTAGAAAAAGGAGAAATACCTGGAACACCTCCTGAATGCTGCTGCCTTCTTCTCAACTAGGTGCAGTCCCAACAAAACTGCACAACTCAGGTTCTTTAGCATAGAGTCGCCACCTCTCTTCAGAGGATACAAACTTACTGATCTGTCTTGAAACTTCAATAGACTCTGAGCACTCCCACAACAAAGCCACATGTAAATCAATCAACAAATCCAGGTAACACACTGCAAATCTGCAAAGCAATTCTCAGATTGGAAAGCATATGAGACTCCTTCCCAAACTAAAAAAAACAAGACTCTGGGATGATCCAGCCAAGCAAGGAAGCTTGCCGTCATTTACTTCTTCCCTAGCAGAGTCACCATCTTGTTGGTGATATTTTTCCCCAAAGGCCAGCTTGGCATCAGGATTGATAGGGCTAGTGTCACATTCGCTCAACACTCCAAATCTGACAGGAAAAAGGGCCAACTGACAAGGATCAAAGAGAGATCCTTCTACACTTTAAGCTCCACATCACTCAGGCGGGTATACCTCATCTGCACACACATATTACCTTGTGTCACACTACAGGCCTACAGGTAACTGACTGTGGAATGATTTTCAAACTCTTCTAGGTATCCTGTACCTCAATGAAGCCAATATCTCATGCAATAGCCCAACTTGCATGGAATGAGTATGAAAACCAGAGATCTAACCTATCAACAAGAAAGGGAAAGGTGGAATTGAATGGAAATGACTTTAAAAATGATTGAAAGGTCCCCTGAGATGCCCTAAGTCTCTGATAGACCAATGCCTTATCCAATTGGCCACAGAGTCAAATACCCTACTGCAAGAGATAGTTATGAAACAAGAACACAATATGCTCAATGTGTTGATGCCTAAAATCAATCATACACCATGACCAAACCTCAACTTAACACCCACCTGTGCACTCAAGCATGCTATTATCCACTCAAAGGATTTTAACCCTCCCCTTAGAAGAGACCTATAAATAGACAATACATTAACTAGCATCCACTGGAAGACAAGCATGACCTATCTTTGATATTTTAGCTCATACATGCATAAAAACTAACCCTGAACCAGTTACCTCTATGAAGATAACTCCACTTGCAAACACTTAGGCAATACAAACAGAAAAACCAGACACCCTTGATGTATGATTAATGCATTCAGAATTCAAAAGGAGATAGCTTGGTGACAGTAAGAATAAATTGAGTCTTCATACATAAAACAAATCTACTGCAGCATGTATTGTATTCTCTGAACCAACAATGGAAACAGAACACCCTATATGTAGAGAGAAGGGGAAATCTACAAAGTAGAAACTTTCACTGGAACTAAAAAAATTGAGAACCCTGGACAAGTCAAAATTTTAACTACTTATACCACTAGCTGCCTTGGAATTCTCAGAGAGAATGTAACAAGCTACGGATAGCTAGGGCATAGGTTTTACCAACCAAGCCAATTGGAAACGGTCAAAAATTTATTACAGGGGTAGGAAAGAGGAAACTAGAACTGATCCCTAATCATGAAAATCCTCTCTGCAAGTACAAGGGATCACAAAATCGAGCTCAAAAGGACACCCTGCAACATGCCTTGAGCACACAACCACCACGGTACAAGCTTCACATACAAGCAAACAACACCCTGGACCACACCGCAAACAACAAACCAATCATTTCTCATCGAACATCATCTTTTCTGCATTCAATTCCATAAATTTGGTCTTTCTGGCACTGGAAGTTCACAGAAATTCAAATTTGAATCTACAACAGCTACTTTTCACTTCATGGGTTTCACATTTCTTAACTGTTTGCCCCAGTCACGCAATCGTCCTGCCATCAACTTGACCACCACAGGAAATCAGGCCTCAAATTATGCTTGGTCGCATGATCACAAGGCACCAAACTAACCTTTGCAATCATTCGACCGCGGTCTCCTAGCCATAGTCAACGATCAGAGACCCCGTAGGAAAAGTCCCTGGCAATGTTACCGCCACAACTCCACAACTGCGACCACAGATAGTTAGTCGCATGATTGCATAGCCTGGGGGATGGGCTATGTGAACATGCAACAACCCGTAGACTTTAACCTTGCTACAACCACCACCACTAAGTCCTACCGCAAACATCAATCGCATGATCGCATAGGCTTGAAAAAGGCTATGCAAACATGCGACTAACTGTTAGCACTCACCACCGAAGAAACCATGCTTGGTCACCACAAACCCCCTACCACCTTAGTTTTCCTGATGCCACATGTCACCTCATCATTTGCTGATCCACGCCCAGTCACTGGCACAGGACCCAACTCTCATAAGCCTTTGAAAATGAATGGCTGGCGTAAGATCTCATGGCTCTGACAAATCACATGAGAACTTACACCGACCGTTAGATCTATCCTCATCACAAACCCCTCTGACAATGGCCCCACACCTGAGCATATCCACATTGACCAATAGGAACACAACAACTAAGCACCACCTGGCAAAATAGAATAAAATTTGACGGATGGCACATGATCACAAAGGCTTGGAATATTCCTTGCGATTATACGTCGACCGTTAGATTAAAGCTTTCAACGCGGGCCCCCCTGACATAAACCAAGTTATCACCACGTGGATGAATAAAAACCCCCCAACTCAGATCACCGTGGCACATAAGAACTACCTGGCAAGCCTCATCACCACCTGCGCAGACATGTCACACCGGGACCACAGCCCTTTCTGCCAACGGGCCTCAAGGACATGTGGCAAACGATCGCATGATTGCATAGCCAAAAATTGGGCTATGCAACCATGCGACAGCTAATCACAAGCTACCATATGTTTGCCTCTTGCAAATGGGTCTACCGAGTAGTCTCCTCATAAACTAGAATCGACGGCTGTCGCTATACCGTGATGTTAAAAAGTGAGCACCTCCACTCAGTGGTATAATGGCAACCACCAAATCTGTCCACACTTTAACCTCCTCAGAAGACTACGGACCCACCGACACTATCCAACTTGTCAATCCACCAACCAATCAAAAGATGCCAACTCGCTCCACCCTGACAACGGACCCACCAACAAACTGCCAAGAATTAAGTGACTACGTGACTAACCATTCACCAAGTCGTGAGATGTTACTAGATAACCACCAACCCTTTAGAGATCACGTGACTAACAGTCACCGAGTTGCTAGATGCTAGCCGCTTAATAGCTAGAATCGGGAGATCAATAGATAACTGGTAGTCGCCAGGTCGCTGAATAAAGACATAACTGCCAAGCAGCTGAGAAGAACATCACTAAGAACTGGGACCATGCGAACAGATGGTAGGTGGTCGCATGATTGCATGTCAGAAAAGTCTGACATGCGGTCATGCGACAGCCAATCAAGAAGAGCATTTGAAGGCCCGAGCCCACCTGTCATCACACTTGTGCACTTAAGGAAAGCCGGCAGATAGGGAATTGGGAAGTCGAAAACACACAAAGTTTTCAGCACAGTGGAAGGCCAAAAATACACAGACCGAAAACATCATGGATTTTTGCAAACACTGTGGGTTTTCGATACTGGCAAATTTTAAAGATTGCTTCCCGTAGACCTCAAAATTTTAACAACTTTTTGGGCTTTGCACATTTGTAGACGTGGCTTGGGCTAAAGCAAGGTGACATACGAAGAGCACAAGGTAGGAGCGCACACCATAAAACCAAGTGGTTTACCATTGCAAGAAAAAGCTGAGACTGCAAGCTAGGTAGAGACAACAAAACAAAGACTGCAGGGAACAGGCCAATGTCACAAGATTTTGCAATGATAGAAAAAAGGCCTAAGAGTGTTTTTGTTGGATGCAAGGTTGGAGTGATCTTTTGTAGGTTTATATGGACACCAAAATAGAAGAGCAAACCCAAACCATATCAACCAAAGAGATAAGGTAATTCTTATGTCTGGGATTACAACACATGGGAAAACTGTATTGCATGTGGTAGATATGGACACATCACAACAAATTGTATGAGGAAAAGATGGGCCAGGAAATCACGAAGCTGGACAAGCACTAGAATGGCATGCTTACATTGTCACAGGGTTGGTCATCTAAGGAAGGACTGTAGAGACTGAGCACCAGAAGAAGGACATGTATTTAAGAGTGGAAACACTATTTTAGATTCATGAGAATCAGGAATCCTACGTGGAAAAAGGCATCAAATGAGAATGGAGAGTCAAGCAATGCTGTTGGTGAAACCTCATCCACTGGATTAGGTGACATCGGTACCTCTACTTAAGGTGATATAGGTATGTATAGGACTGACATTTCAAAATGATCTTATTTGACATATAGTTCCTTATATATGATGAGCATACCAAATTTGCATGAATATAGATGCATTATGGTTTATATGTTTTGAGCTAACAAAGTCATATAGTCGATAAATGTTACACCGAGCAAATGGTTACCCATCGGTATTCACTATTCAAAGTTAACCGAATATGAGTATCAATCGAGTGAGAAATCATGTGTTAACCAAGTAGATGAAAGTTTATGGCATTCGCCGAGTTGACAGTTGTCACCGAGTTGGCAGTAGGTGGAGCATTAATGACATAAAGTTTTGAGCGGGAATGAGAAAAAGCTATAAATATATGGAGAACTAAGTTCATTTTCACATAGTGATTTCGTAGAGCGATTATATCACAGAGCGAGTTTGAGAAAATAATTTTTAAGATTATCTAAAGCAGTTGTAGATTGAACCAAGTACACTCTTCATGTATTTCGAGTAAGTTGGAACCCTTACCGAGCACGTTCATCACTTTTTTTTTTTCCAAAAACCTAGTTTGTTGAAATGTCATCTACTGCAGGCACTTCTAAAGTTGTAGAAGAGGATGTAAATCTTATTGTGTTAGAAAATTATAGTGAACCCAAATACAAGTTACACTTGAAAGTTGCATAAAAAATAGATTTAGCGGGCGCTTTATCGATCATCCCACTTAGGGTTTTATTAGTCAAAGACATTTGATCGTACATTCACTACAAGATAGGTGAAATAGGAGATTTCAACATGTATGTTGCATACCAGGCATTGTGTAGTAAGGAAGGAAAGCTGAAACCAGAGCATAAATAGGTTGAAATGATTGGAGTCACTAATGCCCTGAATTTTTTGAAGAATTTCAAAAATGAATGGATTATGGTTGTACTAAGTCACTATCATGAGGGCACATTTTGGCTGGATAGTCCAATTAAGGTCACAAAGAGAATGATTCACAGGGTTACAGGGTATCCTATGAATGATAAAGCAAAAGCGTTTCGAAGTTCCTCTCGAGCTGAAGTTGAGAAAAATACAGGCAGAGCATAGGACGGTCAAGCATTGAAGATAGCTTCTATTGTGGATCCAAAAGTTAAGTTTTCTACACATGTAATAGGTTATAAGTTCTTTCAGTCAAGTAGACTTAACAGTGTACCATGTAGTGTTTTGGATATGGCATTCAAAATGATAAAGAAGGGACACCAGTTGGACCTTGCCGAGCTACTCTTGCGACAGGTTGAAGAGAATATGAAAACAATCCAGTTGGCAAATTCTAATACCTATAAGTTTGGATCACTGTTGGTGTGTTTATTTTTCTATCTCCAAAAATTATTTCCTTCTGTCGGTAACATAGTTTGGCCTACTGACAAACTGATTATTTCACAAATTTATGATATTATGACAAGTCTGGGAGATAATGTGAACAATGTTGTAGATGATTATTTTGAGCAATTAAATATTAAGATGAATCTTCGAAGTAGGATTCCAAGTTCACTGGTCGAGAAGTATGATATGGACATTTGTTTCTTAGTTAACACTGACCACACTTTAATCATGGCTGTTGAGCTGAGAACTAAATGGCTAGCCCCCATGGGATATGAAATAGATCTTAATCTTAGTTTGAAATCAATCAAGGCATTACTAGCTTTACCAAAGGACAAGAAGGCCAAAAGGTTTAGAACCTATGAAGAGGCAAAAACTAGAATCAAAATAGGTCTTGTCATCTACAAAATAACTAGAAAACCTAAGAAAATGAAGAAAATTTTAACTGAACAATTTGGAGATGAATCTGACTCATCTGATGAGTCACCAGTTGAACCTACAACCAAAGGTCAGTTAGTGTTGACTAAAAAAGCACATGATAGTGAGGAAACCATGTCCGAAAAAGAAAAATATTCAATACCGGTTTCTCCCAACCCAACTCCAAAGAAGAAGCAATTGCTAATACAATCTAGAGCATGAACAAGGTCAACAACTAGAGCTTCACCGCCTCATAAAAGGGGAATTGGAAAGGTAACAAAACCTAAAGCAGCTACATCGACCAAAACTTATGCAAGAAGAGGAACTAAGGTCGTAGCTGAGGGACCAAAGAAAAGGAGAAGATTGATTAGAGGAAGAGAAGACCTTGAGGATGAAGAAGATGACAACAATCAGTTCAAGGTTGTAAGCAATAAGAACAAAACTATAGATGAAGTTGCTACTGATATAATTGAACATGGAACACTCACAGATCCAGAACTCAATTGGTTTGACATCATGTCTACCGAGGACTAGAATAAAATTGAGGAAGCAGTCATCTAGATGATGATAAGCTTTAAACGAGCTCCATTGGAGTTTGGATAACCATTTCCCAAGGCATTAGAAGAAATAATCAATCAGAAGTGGTCCTATGCCTTGGATACCGAGAAGAAATTGAGGGAACAATCTCTAGTTCAGGAAGCACCAAATTTAACTCTTGATGAAATTAAGGATTTTATGGATACTTATGCTAGGAGATTTAGAGTAAAAACTTGGGCCATGCAAGTTTTAGATTAAAATCTAGTAGATATTGATGAGTCGGGCCAACTCATGTGGACATCAATTTTTGCTGCAAAAGAGCAAGTTGAGAAAAATACATTTATTAATCTGTCTAAGAAGAGACATTTAGATCAAAAGGAAAAGGTTATATTTACATAGATGATGGTGATGTAGAAAAGAAGACAAAAGAATCAGGGGTATCATTTACCAAGGTGATTGATACAACACTTGTAAATGAAGTTATAACACTTTCACAGGATTCACCGGATCGAGTAGAGATCCAAACTAAGGAGAAAAATGATAATGATGTACTCATTGAGGATATTACTAATGTGGATCCTGATGACCAAGATGAAGATGAAGATGTGAACATTGCACCAGATATTACACATGATGAAAGTCAAGTTACCGAGTGTACATTCACATCATTACCGGGTGAGCTTCCTATTCTTGTTGAAGCAGTTGAAATTTTATCATAGGAAAAACCCGATGGCTCAAACCATGAGCAACCAAAGGTTACAATAGGGGAACAAGGGATAGAGATACCAGTTGAAACAAACAAGCTTGAAGAGAAAGAGGCACTAGAGATAGAAACAAAGGATCAAGAGAATCCTAATGTAACCAAGGCTACTCCACCAAACACTACATCAGAGGCTCCAACATAGTCAACCGACACTAAGGTCACCGAGGAGTAGTAGAAGGTAGATACAGTGTCAAACAGACAAGTTACACCAAGTTCAGAGGTAAAAGACATTGTACCACTTATAAAAAGTTCACCTCAAGAACTAGAGAAGAAGAAGAAGAAAAGGAAAGGAAAAGGGCTGGTCACATTAGAAGAAGTCATAGTTATATCGGATTGTGACCTGAGGACCCTAAGCCCTGAGGAATTCAAAAAATATGGGGAGCTATGTACAATGAAGGCAGCACAAGAAAAACTATGACAAGAATGCAAGAGTAAGGAAATACTTGAGAGAGTAAGAGACATCTTACAACAGGTTGTACCTGACGTACATATAGATGAAGACACTTCGATCATGGAGAAAATTTCTACACTTGCTAGAGTAATAAATGCCCCAGATATAGAAGTAGATAATAGAATAGAAGAAAGGGAAGAATCTAAAATTAAGGAGAAAATTGCAAAGGAAATAAGCCAAGAAGTGGTAATCAACAAGGTAAACTTAACTGAGGTAATCAATGAGATCAAATCTATCACTCAATTAATAAGTCAAATTTTGATTAATCTATGCACTGTGAAAACCTTTACTACCGAGATTAGTGAAAAGATCAAATAGCTTGATAATGAAATCAAAGCCAGTGCACAAGCACCTTTAACTGAGCCACAAGCTTTTGCAAAGCATATCTTGAGAGTTGAAGAACTTAGGTGGTTAAGAGAAGATCTCAGGAAACATGAAGAAAGAGTCAGTGATCAAGTCATAGAACTGCAAATCGAGTTGCTTCCCTACCTGAAAATTTTTGAGAAACACATTGTCGGTAACTAGACGCACTTCAAGCTAGTCGGTTAAGTCTTTACACTGATACCAAGTGACAGTAAACACCGAGCACTAGTGTAATTACCGAGCATAATATATAGTGTTTATCGAGGAAGATAGAAAATGGCATAGTAATAAAGAATGACACATTTATCTATGCAAATGGTTACAACAGAATCACAATTTTTTTTACCAAGATCAAGGATCATTTATTGTAAGATTCCATCATTAATTGCGATGATGATCCTTTTGTAATTGCTAGATCTAGGTTATTTTTGTACAGTGTAGATCTTAGGGTTTTCTCTAAGATATTGTAACCTAGTTTTGTTAAGCGGCAAAAAGCAGTATTCTATATATTTGTATTTCATATTATTTTTGTATGCGTGAGAGAGAAGCTTAACAAGGAAGTTGAGAACATGAAAAGAAGTTCTTGAAGCATTAGCAAACTTCAATAATATTAGTTATTAGAAAGAGCAGAACATAATAAAGAAACATTCAGATTTAGCAGAATCAGACAAGGCTACTGAGCAGTTCAGAACATAGATCTTCACATGAAAAGGTGATATCTATTCAGTATCTCATAGATCTGTATTAGACAAGTTGAGTTGTCATTAGCAGATATATTCTTGTTATTCTCTAATCATTGTAACAGAGTTTGGTAAAATCTCTTAACAAAGTAGACCTACAGGTCTTTTTGTAAATCTCTTAACCGAGTGCACACTCAAGTAGTATTGTTAAAATCCTATCACTAGGTAGATCTAATTGATTTGTAATATCACTCCTAATAGGGTAAGATCACCAGAAGTGATCACAACTTGTAGCCCTAACAACGAAACCTTTTCTATCTATAGTAGTAAAGAATTTGTGGGTGTCATCGCCACCGCAGTTTTTACCTTCTAACAAGGGTTTCTGCATTACCAAAATACTTGTGTTATGTGAAGGTTATATTGTTGATTTCATGCTATTTACCTTTGATAGTTAAATGGATGAATGATGAGTAAACTATACTAAAAATAAAAAAAATGCTAAGGATGAGATTTTAAGTAGTTACAATAGGATATTATATATTGTAAACTAAATAATGTAATATATATACATATTATTTCTTAATTAATAAATAATAAGATACAATAATTTATTTATATATTAATACTATATAAATGATTATAATATAAAAATTCACTTGATAATAATTAAATTATTTATATCATGATATATTAGATATAAATATAATTATTAGAAGTAGTTTATTATATCTAATATAAATATAATTATTATTAAAAATTAATTATTAGTTATTATAAAACTATGTTAGTATGTTCTAAAATGTATATAACTACTATTATAGAAAATTAATTATTGACCACGATAGGAACTATTAATATATAAGTTAATATGTGAAAGTTTTTCAAGAATTTAGTAGTACGTCAAGTACATCATATTCTTTGATGTACTTGATGTACTACTAAACTATACTACTTTGATAGTTAAATGAATGAATGATGAGTAAACTATACTAAAAATCTCAAAAAAGCTAAGGATGAGATTTTAAGTAGTTACAACACGATATTGTATATTGTAAACTAAATCATGTAATATATATATATATATATATGAATGATGAGTAAACTATATTACTTGCTATCTTATAACTACTTAAAATCTCAAAAAAGAAACTACACAGTTTACTTGCACAGGTCTTTGGATAATAGATTTTTGAATCAATAATGTTAGTTGTTTACAATGCAAACCATTTTCCACATCTGCCATGTTCACCTCTCCACTTTTATACTTGTATAATATATAAATTGTAAATATATTTATAATGTATATTGTAAACTAAATCATATATATATATATATATATATATATATATATATATATATATATATATATATATATATATATATATATATATGTCATAATTATATATATTTTATATTATCATAATTATAATAATTTCTTAATTAATAAATAATAGGATACAATAATTTATTTATATATTAATACTATATAAATGATTATAATATATAAATTAACTTGATAATAATTAAATTATTTATATCATGATATATTACATATAAATATAATTATTAGTAGTAGTTTATTATATCTAATATAAATATAATTATTATGAAAAATTGATTATGAGTTATTATAAAACTATGTTAGTATATTCTAAAATGTATATAACTATTATTGCTCAATTCATTTTAGCCAATGAAATCATAGAAAATTAATTTTCTACTATACCGGCGCTAATAATATATAAGTTAATATGTGAAAGTTTTTCAAGAGTTTAGTAGTATGTCAAGTACATCATATTCTTGGTAACATTAAGAAAATAAGCCCACTTAGCACTCGAGGAATTAGATTGGGAATAAAAGTCCACTTGACAATATTTGTATTGATATTGTTGATGTATGTCAAGTACACCATATTCTTGGTAACATCAAGAAAATAAGCCCACTTAGCACTCGAGAAATTAGATTGGGAATAAAAGTCCACTTAACAATATTTGTATTGATATTGTTGATGTTGTATTTAACAAGGCTGCAGAGAAGCTAAGTAAATGAATTTTAAAATTTTAAATAATAATTAATTGTAATGAATTTGAAAATTTGAAAATAATAATTAATTGCAATAAAAAATAACTTAACTATAGGTGAGCTTAATTGAAATAGAATCAAAATTCAATAGAATGTTAACATATTATATCAAATGAGAGAAAAAATAATTTTCTAAATTTATTTTATTAAACAATTTGCATGTATACTTTAGTTAAAATAGTTTATTTTTACAAAACAATAACTGATTTCTGATTTGCTAATAAATTCAAAAGTTATTATGTGAAAGTTTGTTAAGAATTTAATAATACGTAAAGTACATCATATTCTTGCCCAAATTGAATTGGAAATACAAATCCACATAACAATGCTTATACTTATATTGATATTATTGATTTTTAAATTAAATTTACATAACATCAAAATAAAAACACTCTGGAAACTAGAAACTAAAGACTAAATTTAGAAGCAGAACATTCCCGAGACACGTGGGTGTGTAGAAATTGTTCACCGTGAAGATAGGTGCTCAGTTAGGAGATAGGGAATATTAGCATTCCAGATTGTCGAGGGGCAAATTCTCAAGATAAACTCAAATTTCGATTAAAAACAATGCAGAGCTCAAATTTTTTTCGAACCTGAATAATGGAAGGCTCTGAAATCTTTTGGTTGATACAAGATTGTCGCGCTGGCAATGTTTTGGGAATAGCTCAAAATTGTCCTTCAATGCAAGCTTTAATAGTATTTAACAACAGGGGTTTGTTACTGGTTTCTCGCAGAGAAATGATGGCTTCCAGGAGAGAATCTGGTATGAAGCGAATGGGAAGTAGTTGGGATGGGAATGCCAATGAAGAAAAAGAAGCAGATATTTTGCAAGGAATATCATGTCCAAGTAACTGGCTAACCCTTGGAACTGGGCCATGCAGAGAAGATGGCTCAAATGGGAAGGGTGAAGTAGATAGATATGGTAAGGGCAAAGTAGCGGATGAAAAGGAGAAAGGTGATGCTGGATTTTATACCAAATGGCTCACACTTAGTAGTCGCCCATCTCATGCAGAGGAGGAGAGAGGGGTTTCACCAAGAATCGGATCTCGCAAAGGAGGAGATGTTGGCTCAAACGATCTGCAGCTAGAGGCACCTCAAATAATGATGACTGCATCGAGGAGAGAATCTGGCAATGCTATCAAGAGAAAGAGAATCATAGATGAAAAAGAAGATAACAGTTTCCCAACTTATAGAGAAGATGACCCTGCAAACAAAGAAATATCCGGCAATCTGTTGCTAGTGATGGATCTTCATGATGAAACGAGTGGGTTCTGTAAAGAGCTTGCTCTGATTGATGTCAGAGAAAGGTCTGGTTTGAGGAAGATATTTAATGAGGAGTGGAATTCCAGCTATTCAGAATGGTTCCTCAGAGCTGGCGATGGAGACCTCCTGGTTTATAGCTCTAAGAGTAATGGAACACTTCGAGTTCTCAATCCATTGACTATGGAATCCTGGTGTCTTCAAAATACAAAGTTGAGTCGAAACAGCAGTATTTCATCATACATTAGAGGATCTCATGATGATGTGGCCGTGCACCTCAAGTTTGATTCAAGGGATAAGACATATCAGGTAACTGTGGTAATTGGAAATGGTTACCTTGTAAAAAAGAAAAAAAAACTCTTTGTTTTGATTTACAGGTCTGCAGCACAGGAATGGGAAATCAGAACGGTTAATGTGGCAGAAAAAGTGAGGGGAATAGGCATGACACTTAATATATTCCCTAAGATTTTTGCGCAAAATGAAAAAATCTACTGTTTTTCCGAGCACCGAGCAAGCGTGGGGACATACGATCTCAATGGAGATAACGGAGGTAGGTTTCATTATAATTTGGGGCTAATGGGCATAATGCACCGGGCCTTGGGAATTGTTATGTACAGGGGCAGAAAAACAATGGTTTGTAAAGGGACAAAGGATCTCCCAGCATCTACAGATACTTTGATTTTTTATAAGTTTGATGAGCTGGGTTTGAAGTGGAGATCTGAACATGGAGCAATTGTACTGCCCCATTCTTTGCCTTCTGAGGTGATTTGTTGTGGGGGCGATTATATCTGGCTGATTCATGAAAGAAATGGCTATGTCAGCCCTATAATTTATATAGATTTAGATAGTGGAGAGCTGAATATATGCCCAGATGTTTTCCAAATTATGTCCTTTTGCCCGTGCCCTTAGATTTTATCAGATCTGCTGTTCTACCGTAGTTATTCTTCTTAGCTTGTAGGGTCCATCAATTGTATTTCCGTCTTTATCTGGCGTATTTAGCTGTTTATGGGTGTCTATATTATTTTATTGTTTATTTTCCAGATCAATGTAATCTGTGTGCTGCACCATCAATAAATGTTTTCAGAGTTTATGCTTCAAAATAATTTCAATTAAAAATTATTTTCTAATAGCAGTATAAATTAAGATTATAATGTAATTAAATGTTTTTTTATTCATAGTAGTCTTTTATCCCTATTAATTTGGAATAAAAATAGTCTTATACAATTAAAAGCAATTTTTAAAAGAGTTGTACAACAAGAAAAAAAGTATATAACAGTTCAAATATAAGAAATAGTTCCAAAGTCATAAAAACAACTTATAGTAATATACTATTATATTATTTTAAAGATTAAAAAATTATCCATCCATCAAATTTACAATAGTCATATAGAAACTAAAAATCTGTCATAGCCCAACAAGCCATCGTGTGACAATTGTTTGGCTGTACAAGTCAATTTTTGAATTTCATTATTAAAATATTTCTTATAATTTCTTTATAATTTTTTTTTTTGATCGGTAAAAGGCCAAAGTCCTGTAAAATTTTATTATTATATTCCTCCAACCTAGCCCGGGACCCAAGGTCCTGTACTTATACAATTTTACGTGGGCATACCCACGACTCAACCATAGTCAAAATTTTATTATTACATATTCCTCGTGGGCATCCCCACTTTTTATACAAGATGAGTCTTATATCTGTTCAAATTACCTCCTTTCAGTGGGCATACCCACTGCTCGATAATATCGAGTAAATACAAATACAACTCTTCCATTACTGCTTTTAAATGATACATTTTATCGTTACATCATTAAGTATGTGAATTTGTATACATCCATGTTGGAGATATATGATCTGGTGCTAAAGGTAGCTTCTTGAATGTGTCCTCCTGAAAAACACAGCAAAACTTTACCACTTCAACTAATCAAGGATTAATATTAAAAAAGCGATTATGTAAAGACATCAAAAATAGTATAACCTTCTTTTATTTTATCTCTGAGATATCTGCTGTACTGTAAGAATTAATGCATAAATAAGCTAGACTTTTCATAACTTAAACCTGACATTCCAATGTATCATATAAGTAAAAAGGAGAACCTCCAATTATATTTAACATATCCTATGAAGTTCACTTAGTATTTAAAGATTATGAATCTACTTTTAGTTGGATTAACATCAGCTTCTTGAACTAATATAATTTGATTCTCCCATCTCAGGATATATGCTTAAATGTTATTCAGCAATTCAAGTAAGGCCTGTGCTGTATACTATTTGAGCATATCTTTTACGCATTATATATATATATATATATATATATATATATATATATATATATATATATATATATATATATATATATATATATATATATATATATATATGATGCTGACATGGGCAAAAGTTTAGATAATGATGCTATCTAAAGCGAATAGAAGTATCATCATATCCATTTTTATTTCTTTATTATTATCTGCATATAGAAGTGTTGCTGCTATTATGAGGATATGCCCTTATCTGTGCTCATTTAAGGTGCTTCTACTAATTCTGATAGCCAAACTAGTTAAAATCCTAGATAGAAATTTTCTAAGTCAACCAAGCTTCTCTTACTTGTTGAGAGAGGCAGCCATCTATCTCAACAAGGAGATCTTACAGAAGAGTTACAACTTGTCAAATACTAAAGAGATCATCTATCATTCAACATTGTAATAATTGACTTATGCTAAAAAGATATATACATGCTTATCTAAAGAGATAAATACATGCTTATCTACATATATGTATATACCTTGATCTTCTTTATATACATATATGTAAATACAGTGATTATCTATATTTACTTATATGTATATAAATGATTATATATAAATATGTATATACATATTTATATATATATATATATATACATGATTATATATGCATATGCAGTGATCAAAACATATATACATATATATAAAAGCATATACATATATATGAATATACATATATGCATATATCTTGATCAAACATATACCTTTATATGTATATATGCACATGCAGTGATCAAAACATATACATTTATATGTATATACATATATATAAGAATATATATATATATATATATATATATATATATATATATATATATATATATATATATATATATATATTTATATGTTTGTATACAGGATGTATAATTAATTTCCATGTTTACTGTTTTAGAGAAATGTAAAAAAAGATAAAGGAACCATTGCAAGATATGATAACAACGCTTAAAGAATGTCAATTCATGCTTGTCTGTTAAAGTTTATCTACACAAAGGAGAAAGTGCCCGATACTATGCATAGTGATTTTTTATGCCGAAAGCATTACTTGTGTATAACTTTCAGTCTTATCTTACCTTACTTATGCGGAAATCAATCCAACATGCTAAAAGAGGTGATATAACATACTGTATGATTTATATTCCTCTATGTAATGCTTTGTACATATCTTGCTGTAGTTCTTCATACCTATTCACTGTTACATCTTATCCTTGTTTGAATAGTTGCTCTATATATCATTAAACATAATATACAAAGGCTTATATGTACCTTACATCAATATATGTTTTCCTCTCTATAGAGCCAATATTGCCATACTGCACTGATATTCTAATTTCCTTATTAGGCTGTTAATGTTTGTTTAAACCACATAGGGAGAGGGTGAGACAGATAAGAGGCATCCGTTGATGCGTTCATAAGGTGCTTCAAAATATAAGAGTGTATTCACACATATTTGAGCATATATGCATATGTGCAGGGGACTGCAGTTGTATACATATTATACCTAATGAAATCCTTGTAAAATATGTTTATATTTGCGTGTTCTGAGGATCGGCTGCTTAGGCCTTTAGGATAGAGAAGGAATTAGGATAATATTGTTGCCCAAAATTTCCTATTCTGCAAATTTGGCCAAGTTTCCAGGTCTCTATTTTTATCCGACCCTACTGTAACTTATTTTCATTTTTGCGAAGTAGATCCTCAAAGTTTCATGGCTTGCGATCTAAGCCCCATGTTCTTCAATATGTTGTCAAGCTCCAATTTAGATCGCATGACCTAATTCGCAAAACCCTCAGAGATATTCAAGTTTGAATGGTTGCAGGAAATACTGTTGCAGGGTTTCAAAAAAAGGTTCAGTGTGGAAAACCCTCTGTGTTTTCTTCCTTTTGGTTCAAAAGCTCAGGATGTTTTCGACATTCGCCTTGAAAGCTCAGGATGATTTTGACTTTCGGCCTGAAAATCCTCTATGTTTTCGACCTCTTCACATCTTTGCACTAGTTCTTCCTAATGACAACATTCTTTTTATGTGCAGGGTCCATCAATTGTATTTCCGTCTTTATCTGGTGTATTTAGCTGTTTATGGGTGTCTATATTATTTTATTGTTTATTTTCCAGATCAATGTAATTTGTGTGCTGCACCATCAATAAATGTTTTCAGAGTTTATGCTTCAAAATAATTTCAATTAAAAATTATTTTCTAATAGCAGTATGAATCAAGATTATAATGTAATTAAATGTTTTTTTATTCATAGTAGTCTTTTATCCCTATTAATTTGGAATAAAAATAGTCTTGTACAATTAAAAACAATTTTTAAAAGAGTTGTACAACAAGAAAAAAAGTATATAACAGTTCAAATATAAGAAATAGTTCCAAAGTCATAAAAACAACTTATAGTAATATACTATTATATTCTTTTAAACATTAAAAAATTACCCATCCATCAAATTTACAAGTCATATCCAAATTACAAATCTGTCATAGTCCAACAAGCCATCCTGTGACAATTGCTTGGCTGTAAAATTCAATTTTTGAATTTCATTATTAAGATATTTCTTATAATTTCTTTATAATTATCATGTTACAAAAATATATTAATATATCATTTGATTATTATATTGTAAACATAGGGGAGTAAAAGGATAAAAAAGAGTACAAAAGTGTTAAAGAAGTTTAATTATGCACATTTTAATTTAAAAACAATTGAAATGTTTAAAAATTGAGGTGATCTTACTTTTATTTATTAGATATGGTAATTATATTTTAAAGATATTAATTTAATTATATTGATAATAATGTTTCACCATATATAATAAAATCTATATGTGTGAGATAACTTTCAAAATAGAAGAAAAACCAAATTAAAATAATAGGTGTATGTAAATTTTACCATTTTTATTAAGGAAAATAAGTTATATATATATAAAGATAGTTTAGAGATCTATGAGGACTTTAATTTAATTTTTAAAAATTGAAGCTTTGATATCTCTTAGCTTCATTTATATATATTATTAAATATATATAGCTATAATTTGGTTTAATGTTAAATCTAGTTAAGGTTCATAATTTATTTTGATTTGTGTTAAGGTTAGGGTTTAATTTGGTTTATTGGTGGGGATATGATTCTATTTGGTTTATTGGTGGGGATATGATTCTATTTGGTTTAAGGTTACAATTCAATTTATCTTGGTGTTTGTTATCTTTAGGGTTAGGGTTGAATTTATCTTAGCATTACAAATTGGCTTTAATTTGGCTTAAGATGTATAGGGTTAATGGTTGCTTTATTATAGTGTTCATATAGGTTTAAGGTTTGAATGTAACTTAGCTTAGTGTAGGGTTTATTTTTTATTTAGATTCACTATTAAGTTCAATTTGATTTAGTATTAGGTTTAGGCTACTATTTGGTTTTTTGTTCAATTAGGTTTATAGTTACAATTCAATTTAGTTTAGTATTAGGGTTAAGGTTCAATTTTGTTAATGGTTAGGGTTCAATTTGGTTTAGTGTTAGTTTTAGGGTATAAATTAGTTTAGTACAATGATTAAATTTGGTTTAATGTTATATTTTATATAGGGTTATGGTTCAATATGGTTTAGTGTTCAATTAGTTTTATGGTTATTGCTAAATTAGATTTTATGTTATAGTTAGTGTTGATGAATATCTAGGACCATGGTTAAATTTAATTTAATTAAATGGTTCAATTTGGCCCAACATATATTTAATAAGGTTTTTGATGTTTACTTGATTTTGATTATGGTTAGGGTACAATTTGGTTTCGTTTTAGTTTTAAGGTATAATTTAGTTTAGAATTAGGGTTCAATTTGGTATAATGTTCAATTACATTTAGGGTTATGGTTCATTTTGATTTAGAATTCAATTGGTTTTAGGATTGTGGTTCAATTTGGTTTAGTGTTATATAAGTTAATTTTCAAGCTGATTTAGGACTCGGGATAAATTTAGTTTCATTAAAGTGGTCAATTTGGTTTAATATTTAATTATGATTAGGCTTAGGGTCGAGTTTAGTTAAGTATTGGGATTCCATCTAGTCTAACATATGGATTCAATCTCCATAATGTAGGGATAGGGCTCAATTTAGATTAATGCTCAATCAGGTTTAGGGTTGTAATAATTAAGTTGAGCTTATGATGCAGGAGCATCTTAGGATCTAAGCGATCTTGCATCAACCAAAAACATGTTTGAGTTCTTATTATTCAGTCTTGGGTTTTGGTTGTGGTCAATCCACACTTGTTATTATGAGTTTTAATTTCTACTATGTATTTGTGGCTTCATCCTAAGCCTTATCCTATGATCGTACCTCATTTGGAGTCATCGTGGGAAATTTTTCTAATATATTTTTTAAACTGTATTGTTCTTCATTTTATTGATCAGTCAGGGTGTTCATCGAGAAAATTTCCAATCTATGAGTTGGAATTGTCAGTTGTGATTATGCTAGTGCATTGTAATGTTTGAGGTCAACTTATTGTTGTGATGTTATCTCTTAGTTTATTTATTGGAAGTTGTTTCTAGGGTTTTGGGAGCTGACCTAATTATCGTATTATATTTTTTCTATTCTTGGAAAATGTGATATGTGTATGCACCCTAAAATGGTTGCCTAGACGTTGGGCCCCCATTCAACAATTTATCAAATCTTTGAATCAATATTTTCAAAAATCAACATTTTTCAATTATATCAATTTCCTTGATCAAATCCTATTTTATCATTTTCAATTATCTACCTTGGGCTAAAACCATTTTATCCTAAAGTCTTTATTTATTTAAAAGGAATTTCCTCCCCTTTTGTTAAATAAAAAGACCCCACTTTTCCTCTTATCCTAAGTTGCACAAATAAAACATTATTCTTATTTTATAAAAAGAAGAAAAACACTTTTTATCTCATATGGACACAAAAGTCAACTCTTATTTTCTCATTGGAGGATATTTGTGCACATGGATTTCTCCTCTTTCAAGCTCCACCCTTTGTTAAATCTTTTGCCTCTTAATCTCCATAGTCCATTCCTTTTCAATTCCTTTAAAAGGAGAGCTCTCTTCTCATTTTAGGATCCATCTTTTGAATACTAACCTTATGCTGCAGGATTTCTTGGAGACTTTGGAGCTTTTGGAGATCATTCTTGCATTCTAGTTTCATTTCTTGCATCATAGATTTCATGGCATCTAGCTTAGTTTCGTTTATGCTTTAGATTAGCTCACATAGCTTAATTAGCAAGGGTTTGTACTACTTTTATCTTTCATTTCCATAGCTTAACTTGCATCTTCATTCTTAGTATAGCTTGCATTACATTACATTCTCATATTGATTCTTGAGGATATTGGCATTCTTGCCCTTGTCTCTTTGAATCTCCCATTGTGTGGTTTACTAGCAAGGTTGCATGCTTCAATAGCTCTAGCTGAGAGCAATATTCAAACAATCTTGTGACTCCATGCCTAGGGAGCTCTAAGTCTCTTTCTCAAGGTTTCCCATTCATGGATTCGCTTGGAAGTAATGACTTAAAGAAGTGCACTATTTAGTGTGTACATTTTTGGCACCCACCGTGGGGCAGAACACTCTTGTTTTGTCCTTCATTTTATGCATTTCCCTTAATTTTTCGTCAATATTTGCTTGTTGTTTCATCAATATTTTGGTCTTTGGTTTTTCTGACAAAAATATCATGCAATATTTTTCTAGTATCGTATGATATTTTCTAACATATCAGTGTGATATTTTACCAGTTATAATATCACACTCTTTGATAGATAATATCACACTATGTTATGTTTTCTATCGCATGCAGGTAGCAGGAATTATCACCTAGAGATATATTATCGCACTAGTACAAGATGAAATATCGCATGACTATTTCTTTGACAGAATTATCACCTAGTCCTTTCAATGAGCACTTTTTGTCATTTCTTTGCAAGATCTACTTGGTTTTGATTTGGATTTTTGATTTGTTGTTGTAGGACAGGGGTCTATTTGCAGTTTTCATTCAATTTTTGATGTGATAACCCTTGTAGGGATAACAAGTGGTGCTTGTAGGTGCTCCCATTGCTTGATTATTTGCTTAAAAATGCATGTACAAGGGCTGCTAATAGTTTTTGTAGGGCTGCCCAAAGCATAAAAATGAATCAAGTGCTTGTTTAATTGCTTTTGTTTTGAGTGTGGCATATACTAGTTGTTTCATTTAGTAGGCACTTAATATCTTGTTGTAGGAATCTTTGGGTGGTAGGAGAAGTATGCTCTTCACCCTTGTGGTGAACTAGAAAATCTTGACCCATCTTTAGATTTTGAAAGCAAGAGGGTAATTGAACCTTTGCTTGGTATGTTTGGGAGAAGATTTTTGAGCTAGGAGATTATGCTCTTCACCCTTGAGGTGAAACAAAAATCCTAACACTCAAAGATTGATCCACTCTTTGTTTAGTTTTAGAATCCTTTAGCAAGCCTTCTCTTGAGCAATCAAGAGGAACGACCCAAGTGGGGACAAGCTTTTCGCTAGCTATTCCAACCCACTATAAAATCAAGGCTATCAAGGACACAAAAACTTGGTAGATGTAGTACTTGTCTTCGCTTGATGTGAGTACTTGTGGGATTGTGACCATGAGGAAAGTGTTGAGTGAGAATGCTTAAGGTACTCTTGTGGCTGCGAGGTCTGTTACTTGTCGCAAGGTAAGGAGTCCCTTTGGGGAGTAAGAGGGGTATTATGAATGGAAGCCCTTATTAAGAACCATAGATAGAAGCCACCCTATTTTTCTGCTTAGCTTCTTGGTGCAAGGATTGATCCAAGTGGAATAACCTGGATCACCCCAAGATTACTCAGCATCTGTGTTCCTTTGGTTGTGTCATTGGCACTTCCACGACAACTCTAATATCTATTGTGGGTAACCACTTTGTGTGAGGCAATGGGACATCAAGTGTGGGCCAAGTTGTTAAGTATTGAGCCATTGTCTTTTTAGGCTAGTAAGTGCTTGAAGTGTTCTCACTGTGATGTACCCATGTAAACATTCTCAAACATTAAACATCACGGTGGCATTCATAGGATTTTATTGCTTTGATATCACAATTGCTTGTCTTGCCAAGGTTGCTTTTGCCCTTGTGCAAGTGTTTTATGACATGTTTGATCACCTACTGTTTGCAAACCTATCTATTTACTGCTGTCATTGTGCTTGAAATCAAAAAATCCAACCTTCAAACTAAAATTTTGAACAAACTACCCCTAAAACTGAGATTTTTAGCACTCACTGGTCAAGAGTCGTATGATCCTGAAACACTATTGTGCATTGTACTGAGAATTATCGTGCGATAGTTCATCACTGGAAGACTATCACACCGCTTGCCTAGAAATTATCACATAGGCTACCTGGAAACTATCACCCTACTTACTACAAAATATTGCCTGCTTGCAATTTATCGCACTATTTGCCTGGAAACTGTCGCACAGAGTCTTTCTAGTGCCTGTCTGGTTTATGCAATTTTTAGTCTTTCCTTAGTTGACCAGATTTTAGTAGGTGACCTACTTTGTTGCTGGAAACCTATTTGTACCTTGGGTTCCTAATTTTAGACCCCTTGAATTAGTGTTCTCTGATTTTACAAAGTAGTCTTGCTTGGCATCGATAAGTTAGAAATTATCCTTGTTGAAAAAGTACACCTTTAGACTCTTTGGTAACACGCTCGGAGAGTTTTAGTACTCTTTTGTCCAATTCACTTCCATCAAAATTCAATTTCAATTATATATTTGGTTAAATCCATTTTCTTGGCCCATACGTGTTAGGATATTCATCCTTTTATTATACACCTTTTTGGTAGGATTGGTTTACACCTTTTGCAGCTTTCTATCTTACCATCTCTTTTGGACAATTGAACATTGTCACTATCCTTGTTTGGTATTGATGTTTCATAAGGTCATCTTATCACCAAGGGTCTTTTTTTTCATGTCAGTTATGACAAGGTACCAAGTTAGTCAAGGAAAATGACCTCAAGTTGTCTTTGAACAATTACCTTTAGTCCAAACTCATCAAAAGTGAAAGGGGAAGAAACCCGTCTTTGATCAATCACCTAGGAGCGAGTCTAAGGCTTGGTTTAACCCAAAGAGAAATCCTAGTGAGTTGAGCACCTCTTTACCATCTTCTCAATCAAATATGGACATGAGCTACACTTTGACTAGGAGACAAAGAGAAGCAATGGATCAAACTCTTGATGATATTTTCCAAAGACATAGGGGTAACATGTCATTTGGTGATGACAATCAACCTAAATCACCCCCTATTAACTCTGTTGGTAGTTCCCTTTGATCTTCAACTTGTAGATTTATACTTTGATGGATAACTTTAATATAACCTTGACTCTATCACCACTCCAAAGTCTACAAGGAAGAGGTCCAATTAACAAGGATCAACAATGAGATACTCCTACACTTTGAGCCTTAATGCTCAGGTGGGTGTACCCTTGATTCACTTCTTCAAAGAAATCACAAAATATTATATAACTATACCCCTTACTAATTGACTTAAGATTTTATCATTTGAATGTGTGTGTGATTGATGATGATGGACTGCCTCTAGAGAAAGGATCAATGCCTTAACCAGGGCATAGAGTCACCTAATAACATACATCAACCGAAAACCCTAACTCAAATACACTTGAATTTAGGATAAGTGCTTTGCCTATTATCCCTCTCACTCACATACTAGGACATCAAATTCTTATCAAGCCATGAACTCACTGAAACTACCTCAAAGACTTTAATCCTAACTTTGTTAGGAACTTAAACATAATTTCAAAATACTCTTTGTTTACCATATGCTAACCCACTTTGTGAAATTAACACATATGAGCTCAAGAACAAAAACAAGAAGACATACACAACTATGAGATTGGAATTCAACTATATTCTCATTAAGACTTGTAGAATCAATACATTATCAAACAACAAAATGCCAAAAAAATAGACCCAAAATCCAGGCTCTCCTTGCTCAGTATAATACCATCAACAACAACTCTTACAAAATAAAAAATGCTAGAATATATACCCCCTAGTCATCTTGGAAACCCAAAACAAGTTGCAACAAGCTACGGATGACTAGGTTTAGGGTTTCACCCACTAGACCAACTAAAATAGTCAAAAAATAAATGCAGGGGAAGAAATCCAAGCAACCAGGAGAAAACAGATCCTAGAGTGATCCTCAATCATGATAATACCATTGAGAAGGTATTGAGAACCATGAAAATGCCCAATTTTTCAATCTATTTGGCCACCTACAACATGCCTCGAGCATAAAAAACATAATATAGACCCCTGCAAATGGTCATGGATTACCCTGGACCACACTGCAATAGCAAGCACCACCAAACAATTCAAATTTGACAGTGAAAGAATTCAATTTTAGTCCTTCTGGTCGTAGGAAACCCTCCAAGAAATTTGAATTTGAAATCAAACGGTCAGTTTCATAGTGCCAACAATGAATCGGCGGTCCTCATTTAAATCTGGATCAACTTTAAGTCCTGACCGTTCAATCCCTCTTTTTCGCGGTCTTTATGATTTATCACTTAATAGGACCCTAGCCAAACTTAGCAAATTGGCGACTGAAGGATATCTCCAAGTCGCATAATACTTTATGTGTCTGCTAGATAGTTTAGCGATTATGCGAATGCTTGTTCGCTGAACTGCCAACTTTTTTAGAACACCGCTATTTAACTACGTGAATGAGTGAACCTTTGAAAATTTTGTCAGGCCACTAAACACTTTATCATAACCACTAAAACTTGAGGAAACTTTACTGGGCCCGCATCAAGAAAATCGACGGTTGTCTCATCTTCACATAGACCTCCAAGATTCCTCCAGATCATAAGACAACCGTCAGATGAAGAATCTTACCCTGCCCTGACAACCCTCTGACAAACTTGGAAACTAGGTCCCATTGACAATTGCCAACGTAGATCCTTGTGGACCAATTAGAGATTGCTATTTGTGTACACGTAGTAGTGGACCAACCTGCAAAGAAAAGCTACGTCATGGAAAAGGAATCAATGACCGTCACAAAAGCACAAGCCTCTGACAAAACCCTTGCACTTTTGTGACAACTGTTGGATCACAATGGTGTTAGAAAGCTAGGCCCAGGAAATACTAAGCTAGAACATAGGAAATATTTAATGCTGGACTTAGGAAAAATAAAGCCGACTGACTTAGGGAAATAAATCAAAGGGGTCTGACATAAAACCTTTAGTTGCAAGATCGCATGACATGAAAAAGGTTCATGCGATCATGTGACAAAGAGGTTAACAATTTAGCACATGTGTTATAGGACTTTTAAGTGGCCTGAATAAAGTAACATAAAATTAGAATGAGGCTAAGGCACACCTAGGGCTTTTTCATTACAACGACTAGTTTTCAAAAATTTGAACTAAGGGCTAATGCCAGAGACCTAAAAGCAACTACAAAGACCAAAAGAAAAGGGCTAGAGCCATGAAATTTTTTTAAGGTGCTAATAGTGGCTCTGCCTAGGGATGTATGCCTCCTACAGGCATAACAAGGATCTAAAATCACTAGTTAAAGCAGACCATCCCACTGGAAAAATTGACAACAGGGAGCAACAAGACCAAAACCCTACAGACCAGAACAAAACAGGACAGGGGAAAGCAACTTTACAAAAATTTACAGAATGTACAGACCTAACTACTATTCATGGAAAACAAAATACCTCAAAAGAAGTATTTCTTCAACAATTGTCCATGAATAGACAATTCTTAAACATCACCATTTAATTCCTTGACAATGTATGAATCCTGGCCCCATTTTTCATGAATTTGATATGGCCCTAGCCAGATGGGGTCAAAATTTCCATGTTTTCCCTTATCTTCTAGTTTGGAATTCCAAATTAATACTAGGTCATAAGGCTCAAACTTCCTCTCCATAGCCTTCCTGTCATACAAATTCTTAAACTACAACTGCAATTTGGCATTTCTGGCAACTGATTCTCTTCTAGTCTCATCCAATGTAATGAGGTCCTCAATTCTCAACTGCATCTCATCATCTATGTCATCATCATATAACTAAACAAATTTATACATTTCCAATAAGTTATTTTGAGGCATTCTTGCATGTATTCCATATACTAGGTCAAATGGTGCACAACCAATTGCCTTCTTCACAGTTACCCTATCAGCCCATAGAGCTAATGGAAGTTTTGAATTCCATGCCCTCTTATTCTTTTCAAAAATCCTCCTAAGGATCTTAATCAAACTCTTATTAGTAAATTCTACTTGACCATTTCCTTGTGGATGATAAGGTGAAGAATTAGAAATCTGAATTCCTAAACCTTTGCAAAATTTATTACAAACCTCCTTAAGAAATTGACCTGACCAAAGAAGGATTGAATCCCTTTAACATTTATTGGTCTCTAAATTTTATCAATGGCTTCCACCCTTTCAGGATCAATTCTAACTCCTTGCTTCCCAACTAAGTGGCCAAGCAACTTGCCCTCAGTGACACCAAAAACACATTTCCTTGGATTTAATGAAATACCATATTCCAAAGCCCTTACAAATATCTTCTCTAAATGAGTACAATGGTCTTCTTCCTTCTTGGAATAGGTAGTTAAATCATCTTGATAAACAACAAGGAAATCATCAATAAAATTTGAAAAGGCAACATCCATTGCCCTCTGAAAAGTTGCACCAGCATTTGTGAGACCAAAAGGCATTCTCACATAAACAAATGTCCCCCAAGGTGTAGTGAAAGCTATCTTGAATTGTTCTGATTCTTTTACAATTACCTGATTGTAGCTAGAGAAACCATCCATCATAGACATCAATTCAAATCTGGTTACTCTCTGCAACATAGCTTCCATATTGGGCAGACAATAGTTATCCTTTAATGAGTTGATATTCAAATTCCTGAAGTCCACACAAAGCCTGATGTCACCATTCTTTTTTCTAATAGGGACAAGATTTGAAACCCAAGAAGAGTGCCTTATAGGCTTGATAATTCTAGCATCTCTCAGCTTCATTAACTCTTCTTGCATCTTAGGTGCTAAAGTGGGATTTATAGGCCTTTATTTTTGCCAAAAAGGTTTAGCATTTTCTTTCAATGGAATACTATGCTGAAAAAAATCTTCTCTATAAACCTTTAGGTCATCATATGACCATGCAAAAACATGCCTAAATTTTCTCAACAATTCAATCAAAGATTTTCTCATATTGTGAGACATGTCCCTACCAATGTATACCTTCTTAGGTGCCTCATGTGTTCCAAGATTTATCTCCTCTAGATCAGCATGATCATCTCTTTTGATATTCTTTTGAACTCTATCCTGGTTATCAAACATAGTCTCCAAAACAACAAGCCTCTTGGGCACCTTGTTAGTTCTAAGCTGAATAACTTCATTGCCAAAGACAACCTCTTTTCCTTCTACTGAATCAACCAAGGCTGAACAATCAAATTCCTGACCATGATACTGATCTTCACAACTCATAAACTTCAAGATATCATTATCATCATCAAAAACTTGCCAATTCTCAATATTGTCTGGTATACTAGGCCTAGCCTGAATTTCAACTTTAGAGATACTAGTAAATGTAATATCAGTGGGATTGATTGCAATGTTGGCTAACAAGTTAGCCATCTTATTGTTACTCCTATCCTTCCACTCAATATTGAAGGCATCAAAATGTTCAATCAAATCCCACACAACATTCCTGTATTGTTTCAACCTTTTGTTCTTGGAAGCATATACTGACCTGACTTGGGACACCACCAACTCAGAATCACCAACAACACTTAAGCACTTAATTCCATGTTTTTGTGCCAACCTCAGTCCTAAAAACAATGCCTCATATTCTGCTATATTATTGGTACAAATGAAATTCAATGTGAAAGAAAATTTGTAGGTGTTTCTAGTAGGAGAAATAAGTAAAATACCTACTCCTAGTCCATCTTTGCAATTTGCACCATCAAAGTACATTACCCACAAATCACCCTTCACAAAATTAACAACTACCTCAGTAGAGATAGGTGACAAAATAGGTTCCTCCTCAAGTACAAGGATCTCTGCCCTAAAAGCATTAATATCAGTATCCAAAAAACATGTAGTCTCATTGTCAATATTCCTTTCAATCATGTGGCATACTCTTGGCTCTTGATCAATCTTGACAAACTGATCATCAATCTTGAAAGTGGCATAGGATAGATCACATTGTAAACTTCCACCCATGGCAGCACTCCACCTTCTAGATAGTAGCATCCCATAATGAGGAGGGATGTCCACCACCAAAACACTCATTGTTAACTCTTTCTCTGGATATGCTACCAGCCTATATGGCATTGCATTGATAGTCCCAATAACTAGTACCTCCCTCTGATCCATTGCACAACATCAGCCTTGAATTGTATCAACTTTAAGGCCCAAATTTTCCATAATCTTAAAAGGAATAATAGTATTAGAGGCACCACTATCAATCATACAATTTCTTAGTTTCATTCCATTCACAAGGACACTTAAAAAGAATGGATCAATGTTTTCAAGGCTAGCATTGACAGAACTGTCCAAATATATAGGAGGAATTTGAGATACAATTCCCTGAGCAACAACACCTTTCAAAGCTTTATCCTGAGATCCATTGCATGCAACATCATTGTTATGAACATTATCTACCCATGCAATAGCTCTGTCTTTGTGTTCAGGGATCCTCAAAAATTTTGACAATGGAACCTTAACTGTAATTTGGGACAATATAGATAACATATCAATAGGAGTAGAGGAAGGAATCTCAATCTGCATAGCCTTAGCATTTCTTTGTTTTTCTGATACATTAGGTGTATTGGCCACCCTCATTTTTTCAATCTCAGCCATTATGCTAACTGGCTTCTCAATCTCATTAGAAGTTCTTTCAACTCCAACTCCCTTAGGCTCACAATTCTTACCCTTTGCATTCTTGAATTTCACCATGTGATCACCTTTTGATTTGTTCTCATTAGGCTCTCCAGAGTAGGCACTCTTTATAAACATTCCTACAGCTTTTCCATTTATATCCCTTGCTACCATGCCTCTAGTTTGCACTTGGGCAATCATTTCTATAGTAATCCTATCCATCTCTTCTCTAGAAGGTCTTCTTAAGTTTACTAGCTCAGAAGAAGAGTTCATGTTACATGTGTTCTTATCAATGTCGTCACTATCAGAAAAAACCTCTTGATGAAAAAGGGCCTAATTGTGTCTCTTCACATTTACATCTACTTCTTCATCAAAATTAGAATCATCTTCATATGCTAGATATGAAGTAGCCATGTTGCATCCAACATCATCTTGATCTTCTTCTTGATCTATCTCCTCACTACCACAATCTTGATTTGCAGCCATAGAATGTGCAACCACACAATGCTCTGCAGAATGAGGGGATTGGCATGCAACACACCAAGGTATGTCCTCCATGACATTTATTGAAGCCTTTTGTAGAGGGTTAGGGACACCTCTGTCATTGTTTCCTCTTGCAACAGGGACAATAGGCTTGCCATCCTTCCATTGGGTGTTGTAGGGGTAATTCTGCAATCTATTCTGCTTATTGAAATTGTTGTTGAACTGAGGCCTTTCATTGGTAGGAGCACTGATGTTCCTATTTGTAGGTGCCTTCAAATCCTTTAATGCACTGAGCACCTTATCTAATTTACCTTCTTCTTGCCTCCTAGTTCCAACATTCCTATCATTTTCTTTTTTGTATTTCTTATCCCCAAACAACTTAGGGTCATCTCTTTTCCCACCCAACTTTCCTGATATCTTCATATTGTTCTCAATATTGACAGCAATCCTAAAGGCATCTCTAAGAGTTCTTGGTTCTTTTTCCCTCAACAAGTATCCCATCTTTCCATCAAATGCATTGAAGTATGTGGTTAGACAAACATTGTCATCTAACCGCATAACTTGGAACAACTTATGCATGCCCTTCTAAAATCTCATGTTGAATTCAGCTATAGACTCATTCTGATTTTTCCTTATGGTATTGAATTCATTCAACATGAAACTAGCATTAGGCCTATCACCATACTGCTCTTTAAAAAATCTCTCAAAGGAATCCCAAGTATCAATACATTTATCAGGAAGTCTCTTAAACCATTCTCTAGCATCCTCCATTAGAGATTGAGCAAACAATTTCGTGACTACATCCTCATGCTCTACCTCATAATCATTAAGCATATCAACAAATAACCTAAGATGCTCCTCACAACTAATAGCATTATTACCAGTAAACTTAGGTACCTTATCTCTTATATCATTTGGAAAAGCATTCGAGTAGCCTAGTATCCCATCAAAACTAATTTTCCTATAGCCTTCTAATTGCATAGGTCTTATTTGAAATCCTAAATTAGTGTTCCCACTAGAATTATTATTTTTATCTACATTCCCACCCACTTGCACATTTGACTGTCTATTAGGATCAACAAATGATTTGGTAGATATATTAGGAATTAGATTACTAGTAGTAGCATTGCTAGGTGGAACAGTAGTGTTCATAGATGACATACCTAGTTCAGTAGTAGAAGGGCCATGAACATTAGCTGATGAAGCCTTCAAGAACTGGATCTTTCTTCTTTTCTCTACAATAGCAACATCAACTTCAACTCTTTCCAACTCTTGAGCTAGAGATTCATCCTCCTTTCTTTTTCTTTCTATCTATGTCTCCCTATTTGATTTAGGTGGTGG
This sequence comes from Chamaecyparis obtusa, assembly GCA_027943335.1. Taxonomy (NCBI): domain Eukaryota; kingdom Viridiplantae; phylum Streptophyta; class Pinopsida; order Cupressales; family Cupressaceae; genus Chamaecyparis; species Chamaecyparis obtusa. Next base: position 1,169,045 of record BSBK01006159.1, read on the forward strand.
GATCCCTGGTATTGTCACTGGTTTTCTTATTTGGACACCCACCATCTTCTACTTTCCTTTTTCATTAATAACTATAGTAGGCCTAGTGATCTCATGTCCATCCTTACCCTTAGGCAAAGGAGCATAACTTTTCACTTGTCTGATCATAGGGCCTTCTTCATCAAACTCATGGTCTTGCAACAAGCATTCCTACTCACTTCTTAGAGCCTCAAGATCACTAAAAACATCATGCTGCAACACCCTAGGAGCAGAAGCAAGCATCTTGTTTCTCTCCTTCATTTCATTAATTTTCCTTAAAAGAGACTGCCTCTCTAGTAGAGCATTTACTTTTTCAGCCTCTCTCTCCTCTTGTAACCTTTTGTATATGACATCCTGCTGTGCCAACTGCAACCTAAGTGCATTTAGGTCATGTGGATCTATCATGTTGTCTTTAGAGCTTGATGACACTTCCACATCAGTAGGATGATGATATGGGAAATGCACTTGCCATGGTCTCATGGGCTCCCTTCTAAAATTATCCTCATCAAGGTCTAAATCAATCCCCAAACCCATCTCTCTAGCTTGTTCATCCTGACCTACAGGCAATGGACCCTTGTCTTGAAATATAGCCTCTGGGGTATCATAAAATCTATCTTCAGAGCGACCACCATCTGATCTAGAAACTCTATCTTGTGAACCTTCCTCACTTGAGGAAACATGTGGTTCTCTACCTTTGGTATTTCTTTGTTCTCTTATGGGACCACTAGTAGACTCACCATTCCTTCTGATCCAACTCTTCTTCTCCTGTTTAGGTAATTGTTCCAGAGTGACCTCCAGATTTTTTCTGAAAAAGGACCTAGTATTCCTTCTCTTGTCCATGATTTACAATATGACACTGGTTCTAACCTCTTGAGTTGCCACCCACCTAGATGGGAAATCCTTCAACTAAATACAATAGGAAAACAAGAGTGCACTTTGAAAACCTTATCTCTAGACTCTCCCCAGCGGAGTCACCATTTTGTTGGTAGTTCCCTTTGATCTTCAACTTGTAGATTTATACTTTGATGGATAACTTTAATATAACCTTGACTCTATCACCACTCCAAAGTCTACAAGGAAGAGGGCCAATTAACAAGGATAAAAAATGAGATCCTCCTACACTGTCATGACCCCTTATTGGATAGAACCTAGTAATAATAAATAACGATCATAGAAGTAAAATATTATAATATAAAATAATAAGTTAAAGAAAATAATCATAACTCAAATGTTAATAAAGTAATAATAGTAAATATACTATTAATAATATATTATTAAAATATTAATTTAATATATAATAATATATTATTGAGATAATGATATTGATATTGTTAAATATTGTGAATATAGTAATATTACTTAGATAATATTAATTTCCCTTATTGATAATATCTAAGTAATAATATTATTATATTAATCAATTAATAATCAACTATTAATTTAATCAATATAATAGTTAATAATACTAATCTACATATAATATTAATCTATGAATAGTATTAAAGAAGCCTATTAATAATAATACCACCCGTAAAGAGTTTTATAATAATCAAATGTAAATTATTAATACTAATACTATATTTCAAAAGATGTGACTATTCATATTTATATATATATTGAGTGGGAAAAGACATTATATCACAGAGGGAAAAAAGAAGAAATATTAAGAAGGAATTTGGAAAACTTGGGAGAAAATAATAGAGGAGAAATTGAAGGAGAAAATATAGGAGAAAATGAAGGAGAAAATAAAGGAGAAAAATAAGGAAGTAATCGGAGCATTCTAAAAGATATATAAAGAAAATGGAATAAGAATCTCCATTTCTAAAATAAGAGATAATTCAGCAAAAGATTAAGGAAATAAGGAAAAGAGTAAGCCCACGTGGAAAGTAGGGCATTCGGTCAAATAAATTAGAATAGAGGAATCTTCCCTCTTATAAAGGTATGTAACTTTATTTTTGTTTATTTAATCAATGATATATTTATTTATATTTTGAAATGTACTAATATTATTATGAAATTAATTCATATTAGATAGTTAAACAAATGTAACTTAAATATGTTAGTAAATAAGTAATTCTATATATATAATTGGTTATAAAATAAATATATGTAATTAATATATATCTGAGAATTATATTAATGTTAATTAATTAATAAGTAATTATAATAATGAAAATTATATAAAATTAATATGTATTCTCACTGGTTAAGACAAGAATATATGGTTCAACTTTGTCATAATTAATTATGTACTAATATCATTATGGAATATAAATATTTATTTTTATCATAGAATAATATGAACTATATATGTAAGATATCTATTTGGAATATAAATATAATATATTTCTAAAGGATCTAATCTAATCTTTCTATATATATATATATATGAGATTGTTCTTAATATAATTGGATTTAAATGCAAAAGTGTCATATACTAATCATTGGGAATTGATATTTCTGATTGCAATCTTAATTGTGAATTCTAGGGCAAATCTAGTAAACTACCAATTGAGAACATTACAAGGGATATATAGATATATCAATCTTAAATGATATATACCGATATATGAATCTTATATATATATAGAAATAATAATGATTTAGGAATACGATCTAGATTACTCTAATTATAGTACATGGGGATATATCTCATCTCATACTACGATATCTTAGGATAGGGAGTTTGTGGAGGGAGAGGTGGAGTAATTTCGGGCACATGACAGATATCCTAAAAGGAGCCGCTTGTAGTCTGTTTCACGTGCCCTTTGGCACTGTAAGTCTTCCATCTTATGATGATCATAGTAAGGGAAGGAGAAAGATTCATGTGCCCTATATGAAGAGATCTTCTATATGACTATGTTCATTAGCTTATCACTCAATAGTTTCCTCTAACTTTAATGATAGTGATGGTTATATGTTGTTAATTATTCGATGATTCCCTAATTTATGCCTAACTGATGGAATTTTAGTCTAGGGGTAAAAAGGGTTCATTACATACACTTTGAGCCTTAATGCTCAGGTGGGTGTACCCTTGATTCACTTCTTCAAAGGAATCACAAAATATTATATAACTATACCCCTTACTAATTGATTTAAGATTTTATCATTTGAATGTGTGTGTGATTGATGATGATGGACTGCGTCCAGAGAAAGGATCAGTGCCTTAACTAGGGCATAGAGTCACCTAATAGCATACATCAACCAAAAACCCTAACTCAAATACACTTGAATTTAGGATAAGTGCTTTGCCTATTATCCCTCTCACTCACATACTAGGACATCAAATTCTTATCAAGCCATGAACTCACTGAAACTACCTCAAAGACTTTAATCCTAACTTTGTTAGGAACTTAAACATAATTTCAAAATACTCTTTGTTTACCATATGCTAACCCACTTTGTGAAATTAACACATATGAGCTCAAGAAAAGAAACAAGAAGACATACACCACTATGAGATTGGAATTCAACTATATTCTCATTAAGACTTGCAAAATCAATACATTATCAAACAACAAAATGCCAAAGAAATAGACCCAAAATCTAGGCTCTCCTTGCTCAGTATAATACCATCAACAACAACCCTTACAAAATAAAAAATGTTGCAATATATACCCCCTAGTCATCTTGGAAACCCAAAATAGGTTGCAACAAGCTACAGATGACTAGGGTTAGGGTTTCACCAACCAGACCAACTAAAACAGTCAAAAAATAAATGCAGGGGAAGAAATCCAAGCAACCAGGAGAAAATAGATCCCAGAGTGATCCTCAATCATGATAATACCACTGAGAAGGTACTGAGAACCATAAAAATGCCTAATTTGTCAATCTGTTCGGCCACCTACAACATGCCTCAAGCACAAAAAACATAGTACAGACCCCTGCAAACGGTCATGGAACACCCTGGACCACACTGCAATAGCAAGCGCCACCAAACAAATCAAATCCGGCCATGAAAGCATTCAATTTTAGTCCTTCTGGTCGTAGGAAACCCTCCAAGAAATTTGAATTTGAAATCAAATGGTTAGTTTCATAGCGCCAGCAATGAATTGACGGTCCTCGTTTAAATCTAGATCAACTTTAAGTCCTGACCGTTCGATCCCTATTTTTCGCGGTCTTTATGATTTATCACTTAATAGGACCCTAGCCAAACTTAGTGAATTGGTGATTGAAGTGTTAGCCCATTTTCATGTCACAGCCAAATCCCTTAGAAAATGGTTTACCCTTGCAAATTTTCATGGCTCCTGGTCTTTTCTCCTAGTCCCTGCAGTGTTTTTCCTGGTCTCTGGCCTAGAAACCCTAAGCAAAAATTCAAATTACTAGCCGTTACTATGAAATGCCCTAATTTACCCCAGCCTCATTCTATTATTTCATTACCTTTTTGGGTCACTTAAAATATCAATAACCCATGTGCTTAAATGTTATGTCCCCTCACTCGCTATGTGGTTAGGTTTTACATCCGGGTTCCCCTTTAATATTTCCCTAAGTTCCTAAGTCTCTAGCCACAAAATTTATTTCTTTTGTTTCACCTTGCAGAAAATGAGTGGCTGTCGTAAGTCTGCAAGCCTTCTACATGTTAGATTTTCTGACATGTGCTTTCACAACATCCTGACACCTGTCCTAGTGGGCCCATCCTCAGGGTTTGAAGCAAGTTAACACACAACTAGATCTCACGGCTGTCGTTACACCACTAAGGTAAAGTGCTTAATGTTTAATATAGTGGTATAGCGACAACCATATGATGTGATGGTAGATGATAGACTGTGGGTCCAAGGTGACACATATGCTCGGTTGGTGAACTATGATTGGTCCACATTGTGTGAGCTGGACGTGTTGTCAGGCGGGCCTAGTATCTCAATTAGAAGATTCAAAATCAATGGCGGGCGCTTGATCTCATGAAATCTTCCAAGCCTTTGAGATCATGCACCATCCATTCAATTTTCTAGGTGGTATAATGTTCTCAGTGGGGCCATTTACCAGGTGGTGTGTATTTGTTAAAATCTTATTGGTCGACATGAGGAATCAACATGGTGGGGTCCTTGTCAAAGGGATCAGTGACGGGGACAAAATCTATGGTTGGTGTAAGTTCTCATTGATTGTGTCAGAGGCATGAGATCTTATGCCCATCATTAATTTTCAAAGGCTTAGGCGGGTGGGTCCTGTGTCAGGGGTGACCGAGCAGTGACAGTGAATGATGTAGTGACAAATGGCACAAAGTGGGCCCAGGTGGGGTCTAAGGTCTTAGCAGTTTAGACAAAAGTGTTTAGCGGCTTGACAAATTTTCAAAGGCCTTGCTCATTCATGCAATAAAGTGGTGATTTTCTAAATCGACTGGCAATCCAACGAACAAGTGTTCATGTAATAGCTAAATGAATTGGCAAAAAGGTGAAACATTTGGTGAATAGGCACTAACATTTTGTCACCAGTTTGCTAAATATGGGACTGAGGTTAAACATTTTCCTTTAGTCACAAGGTCATAGAGTTAAAGATGGGTTAAGGTTTTCTTTCCACGAATAGAAAAAAGCATTGTCGCATAATCGCTAGGAGTTAACCCGAGGGTAGCGGTTGAGTTAAGACTTAAAGCCCAAGAAATAGAGAGATCGAATGGTCACGATATAAAGTTGATCTCAGTTTGAATGATGACCACCGATTTACTGCAGGTGCCATGAATGTGACCGTTGTAATTCAAATTTGAATTTTCTGAGGGTTTCCAGTGATAGAAAGGACTGGTTTTAATTGCTTTAGAGGCCAGTTTTGATTTGTTTGGTGGCGCCGGTGGTTGCAGTGTGGTCCAGGTTGGCATGACCATTTGTAGGGGGGTCTGTACCATCAAGAAATGAACAAAGAATGGCTCAAGGTGTGTTGTAGGTGAAGTAGTCAGATTAATGAGCATGGTTAATTGATGATTTTCTTGTACTTCTCAGAATTTTTCTCATTCATGAAGATCATCCTTGGATTTGATAGGCCTATACTTGGTTTTCTCTCTGAGAATTTTGATTTTTTGTTGTAATTGGGGTTGGTGTATTTGTTGAAACCCTAACCCTAGCTGTCCAAAGCTTGTTGCATCCTAAATTCTTTTGGGATTCCAAGGCAGCTAGTGATATATATGGTCAAAGTTTTGATTTTGTGGGGATTCCTTCTTCTACAATTTTGAGGAGAACTGGTTCCATGAAGGGTCCTTTCGTATAGATTTTCTCTACTTCTCTACATATAGGGTGTTCTTTACTTCCTTTGTTGGTTCAGAGAATATGATATGTATTGTAATTGATTTGTCTTATGTATGAGGATTCAGTCTATTCTTACTGTTACCAAGCTATCTCCATTTGAATCTTGAATTCATTAATCATACATCAAGGGTGTTTGATTTTTCTATTTGCATTTCCCATGTGTTTGCAAGTGGAGTTGTCTTCGTAGAGATAACTAGTTTAGGATTAGTTTTCATGTATGTATGAGTTGAGGTGTCAAAGATATGTCATGCTTGTCTTCCAGTGGATGTTGGTTAATGTATTATCTATTTATAGGTCTCTTCTAAGAGGAGGGTTAAAATCCTTTGGATGGGTAATAACATAATTGAATACACAGGTGGGTTATTAAAGTGAGGTTTGGTCATGGTGTGTGATTGATGTTAGGCATCAACACATTGAGTACATTGTCTTCTTATTTCATAGTTGTCTATTGCAATAGTGTATTTGAATCTACTGCCCATTGGATAAGGCACTAGTCTATGAGAGACTTAGGGTATCTCAGGGGTCTCTTCAACCCAACATTAAAATCTTTCAAATCAAATACCTTTCCCTTTCATGTTGGTAGTGGTAATAGGAAGTCCTCTCTAGTCTTCAGATTTAGCCTATGCAAATAGGGCTAGTTGCATAAGAATTGGTTTCGTTGGGGTATAGGATACCTAAAGGGTTTGAAGACTATTCCACAATAATCCATCTACAGGCTTATTGTTTATCATGAGGTGTCTTGAGTGTGCAGATAAGGCAATATGCACCTGAGTGATGTGGAGCTCAAAGAAGGAGGATGTTCTTTATCCTCATCAATTGGATTGTTTTCTTGTCAAACTTGAGTGCCTACCCTGACAATCAAGCCCATCTATTGATTCAAGTTTGGTCCTACAAGGAAAAGCTCCAACAAATTGGCAACTCTGCTGGGGAGGATAAAATAAAGTTACCATTAAGTGTATCCCAGAGTCTTTCTATATTTCATTTTGGGGAAGAGTCTCATAAGTTTTGCAATCTGAGAATTGTTTTCAGATCTGCAAATGTATTACCTGGATTTGTTTTAAAGATTCAAAATTAAGTTATATGTGACTTTTCTGCGAGAATGCTCAGAGTCTATTAGTGCTTCAAGATAGATCAGTGAAAGTTTGTGTCCTCTGAAGGGAGCTGGAAACTCTATGCTAGAAAGAACCTGAGATGTGAAGTTTTATTGAGACTTCAGTTAGATAAGAAGAGAGAAACAACACTCAGCAAAGGCTTCCAGGTATTCCCCATTCAATATTTTGTATATTTGCATGGTCCTTATCAAATGGTTTTGTCATTAAAGAAAGGACATATAAGTGTGGAGTATGTAGGAGGGGTTCAGTGACAAAAGAAGGTTAGTTTCAAGTATAGATTTCCTATCACTAGTCTTGAAGATTTTCAAGTGGATGTGCAAAGCTGCAGCTACTGATGGATGTTCACAAAGTTTCTTTTGTCAAAGGATATGTGCCATTTTGTTATGATGGCATACCTGGCTTCCCTAATAAGATCCCTAATGGAATCAGGAGATATCTACCAAAGTATAATAGGGACCAGTATCAGTCAGCAAGGAAACATGTTCAATGCTTTGTTGATGTGATGTGTGATTTTGATGTTTGCCATGAAGACCTATGGATGAAATTGTTTGTTCAAACTCTAGAAGGTGATGCTAGAGACTGATTTTCTTTTCTACCAGCATGTTCTATCTCATCTTGGAGTGAGATGCATTCGGCCTTCATGGAGAAATTTGGAGAAAGGGTAAGCATATTTGATTCCTATGATAAGTTTTTAAAGATTCATATTGAGAGTGATGAACTTGTTCCTCATTTCAATATCAGATTTGCAAAAGTATTGAATGAAATCCCTGAAAATTATAGACCCAATGATCAAGTATGTATGAATGTCTACTTTGATGCATTTGGTAAGAAAATGAACTACTTGCTGAGGGACAAAGAACCTATGTCATTATATTAGGCATTTATAACTGCGATGGACATTGAAAACAATTTGAAATATGGATTGACCAGAGGTCATTTTTCCTGTGTGCCAGTACAATGAATATGAAAGAAAAGAAGACTGTAGTGTTGGTACCAAAATTCTAGTAGTAAGACATATTCTAGACCTTGGAAGAATTGAGTAGTGTGATGGTGTTTTGAGTCGTGAATTTGCCACTACATTCAATTCTTGTAATTTTGATTGTAAGCATGATTTTGCTAATGTTCCTAGACATGAGGTTGTTGCTTCTATATCTCAGTGTTATACAAATGAGGAGGCTGAAAGTTGTGTCTCTACTGATGAGTTGGAACTTGTTGTACAAGATGAGGAATATGAGTCACAGATATATCGGTCATAGTCAGAGGAACATAGTGCTGAAAATGGTTACTCAAGTGAGAGTGATGAAGGCAGTGATGTTGAGTTGTCTTCATATGAGTCAGATGCAACATGGGAGGAAGAAAGTGATGATGAATGGACACTCCTTTATTAGTGAAGGTATGTTTTCATTTTTTGAATTTGAAAGTGATAGTGCATCTCAATTTGTACATTGTGCAAATCTGCTTGAGTATGAGGATGTTGAGGATGTTTTGTCCTCAAGATTTGAAGATAAAGAAATGGTAATTCAATGTGATATCAGTGAGGATGAACATGAAGATTTAAGTAAAAGGTTATCTAATGGTCCTACATTGGATAATGAGGTTGCAACATATAATAGAGAGTTTGGGAATGAACCATGGTTTTGCTATGATGGTTTTCCCAAACAAGATAATGAGGAAGATATAATTGTGGACACTATATGCTTGGTAGATGATGTTGACTGTGAATCTTCATATAATTCTGATTTTTCTTTGTGTGCTGAGAATCTCCATGGAGATGAAATGGGTAGTGAGTTTAAAGTGTTTTCTAATACTTTATATGATGAGGACTATGATGATGATCAACCCATTCTCTGTTAGAATGTGCTACAAGGAGTATTATATGGAATTATCAACCCATTGTTTGAAGAACACATGGAGGTCTCAAACGTTGCAAAATTGGATGATGATGACATGTGTAAGTATAAACCAGATTGTTCTTTTGAACTCCAGCTAGTTACACTTGAGGATATGCAAGGTCAAGGTATGAGTGAAGACTTCTATCAAATAAAGTATATGAATTTTTCATTTCAGATTGATGGCATAGATGAATCAATGGATAAGGATTAGTTTCAGTTTGATGATAATATTCATGAGCATGCTGGGTCTTTCTTTCATAGTAAACAAGATGATGAAAATGCTTCAAGTTTTTACATGCACTATGGGAATGAAGACAATAATTTTGTTTTGCCTGATGGATTGATTAAAAATGTTGATATGCTCGGTGAAACAAATGGGAATAAAATTTTAGGCTTACCTCAAGAAGAAAGAAATGAAAATTAGGTATATGATAGAGGTAAGAAGTTTTGAAAGTTTCCAGTGGTCTAGGGCCATGGTTTGTACATAATAGAAGTAGTTTTCTTATTTTCAATAAAGCTATTGAGGAAAGGTTTTGTGGATTGGTCTACTCCTCCCAGAGATCTAAATTCTTGCATGGACACAAGTTGCCCATCATCCCCAACTAAAGCCACTGTTAGCCCATTTTCATGTCACAGCCAAATCCCTTAGAAAATGGTTTACCCCTACAAATTTTCATGGCTCCTGGTCTTTTCCCCTAGTCCCTACAGTGTTTTTCCTGGTCTCTAGCCTAGAAACCCTAAGCAAAAATTCAAATTACTAGTCATTACTGTGAAATGCCCTAATTTACCCCAGCCTCATTCTATTCTTTCATTACCTTTTTGGGTCACTTAAAATCTCAATAACCCATGTGCTTAAATGTTATGTCCCCTCGCTTGCTATGTGGTTAGGTTTTATGTCAGGGTTCCCCTTTAATATTTCCCTAGGTTCCTAAGTCTCTCGACATTTTATTTTCCTAAGTCTCCTGCCGCAAAATTTCTTTCCTTTGTTTCACTTTGTAGAAAATGAGTGGCTGTTGTAAGTCCACAAGCCTTTCGCATGTCAGAGTTTCTGACATGCACTTTCGTGATGTCCTGAAACCTATCCCAGTGGGCCCATCCTCAGGGTTTGAAGCAAGTTAACGCATGACTAGATCTCGCGGTTGTCGTTACACCACTAAGGTAAAGTGCTTGATGTTTAATATGGTGGTATAGTGACAACCATCTGATGTGATGGTAGATGACAGACTGTGGGTCCAAGGTGACACGTATGCTCAGTTGGTGAACTATGATTGGTCCATGTTCTGTGAGCTGGATGTGTTGTCAAGCGGGCCCGGTATCTCAATCAAAAGATTCAAAATCAATGGTGGGCACTTGATCTCATGGAATCTTCCAAGCCTTTGAGATCATGCACCATCAATTTGATTTTCTAGGTGGTATAATGTTCTTAGTGGGGCCATTTGCTAGGTGGTGTGTAGTTGTTCAAATCTTATTGGTCGATGCGAGGAATCAACATGGTGGAATTGTTGTCAGAGGGATCAGTGACGGGGACAAAATCTACAATTGGCGTAAGTTCTCATCGATTGTATCAGAGGCATGAGATTTTACACCCACTGTTCATTTTCAAAGGCTTAGGCAGGTGGGTCCTATGTCAGGGGTGACTGAGCAGCGATAGTGAATGATGTAGTGACAAATGGCACAAAGCGGGCCCAGGTGGGGTCTAAGGTCTTAGCAATTCAGACAAAAGTGTTTAGCAGCTCAAAAAATTTTCAAAGGCCTCGCTCATTTGCATAATAAAGTGGTGATTTTTTAAATCAACTGGCAATCCAACAAACAAGTGTTCGCATAATAGCTAAATGAATTGGCGAAAAGGTGAAACATTTAGCAAATAGGCACTAACCTTTTGTCACTAGTTTGCTAAATATGAGACTGAGGTTAAATGTTTTCCTTTAGTCACCAGGTCATGAAGTTAAAGATGGGTTAAGGTTTTCTTTCTGCGAATAGAAAAATCCATTATCACATAATTGCTAGGAGTTAACTCGAGGGTAGCAGTTGAGTTAAGACTTAAAGCTCGGGAAATAGAGAGATCGAACGGTCACGATATAAAGTTGATCTTAGTTTGAATGATGACTGCTGATTTGCTGTAGGCACCATGAATGTGACCATTGTAATTCAAATTCAAATTTTTTGAGAGTTTCCAGTGATAGAAAGGACTGGTTTTGATTTTTTTGGTGGCGCCAGTGGTTGCAGTGTCGTCCAAGTTGCCATGACCATTTGCAGGGGGGTCTGTACCATCAAGAAATGAACAAAGAATGGCTCGAGGCATGTTGTAGGTGAAGTAGTTAGATTAATGAGCATGGTGAATTGATGATTTTCCTGTACTTCTCAGAATTTTTCTCATTCATGAAGATCATCCTTGGATTTGACAAGCCTGCACTTGGTTTTCCCTTCGAGAATTTTGATTTTTTGTTGTAATTGGGGTTGGTGTAGTTGTTGAAACCCTAACCCTAGCTGTTTGAAGCTTGTTGCATCCTAAATTCTTTTGGGATGCCAAGGCAGCTAGTGATATATGGTCAAAGTTTTGATTTTGTGGGGGTTCCTTCTTCTGCAATTTTGAGGAGAACTGGTTCCATGAAGGGTCCTTTTCCTGTAGATTTTCTCTACTTCTCTGCATATAGGGTGTTCTTTTCTTCCTTTGTTGGTTCAGAGAATATGATATGTATTGTAATTGATTTGTCTTATGTATGAGGATTTGGTATATTCTTACTGTTACCAAGCTATCTCCATTTGAATCTTGAATTCATTAATCATACATCAAGGGTGTTTGATTTTTCTATTTGCATTTCCCACGTGTTTGCAAGTGGAGTTGTCTTCACAGAGATAACTGGTTTAGGATTAGTTTTCATGTATGTATGAGCTGAGGTGTCAAAGATATGTCATGCTTGTCTTCTAGTGGATGTTGGTTAATGTATTATCTATTTATATGTCTCTTCTAAGGGGAGGGTTAAAATCCTTTGGATGGGTAATAACATACTTGAATACACAGGTGGGTTATTAAAGTGAGGTTTGGTCATGGTGTGTGATTGATGTTAGGCATCAACACATTGAGTACATTGTTTTCTTGTTTCATAGTTGTCTATTGCAATAGTGTATTTGATTTTGCTGCCCATTGGATAAGGCACTGGTCTACGAGAGACTTAGGGTATCTCAGGGGTCTCTTCAACCCAACATTAAAATCTTTCAAATCAAATACCTTTCCCTTTCATGTTGGTAGTGGTAATAGGAAGTCCTCTCTAGTCTTCAGATTCAGCCTATGCAAATAGGGCTAGTTGCATAAGAATTGGTTTCATTAGGGTACAGGATACCTAAAGGGTTTGAAGACTATTCCACAATAATCCATCTACAGGCCTATTGTTTATCATGAGGTGTCTTGAGTGTGCAGATAAGGCAATAACCGCCTGAGTGATGTGGAGCTCAAAGAAGAAGGAGGATGTTCTTTATCCTCATCAATTGGACTATTTTCTTGTCAAACTTGAGTGCCAACCCTGAGAATCAAGCCCATCTATTAATTCAAGTTTGGTCCTGCAAGGAAAAGCTCCAACATGAAGGATATCTCCAAGTCACAGAATACCTTACGTCTTTGCCAGATAGTTTAGTGATTACGCGAATGGTTGTTCACTAAACCGCCATCTTTTTTAGAACACCACTATTTAACTGCGTGAATGAGTGAACCTTTGAAAATTTTGTCGGGCCACTAAACACTTTATCAAAACCGCTAAAACTTGAGGAAACTTTACTGGGCTTGCATCAAGAAAATTGATGCTTGTCTCATCTTCGCATAGACCTCCAAGATTCCTCCAGATCATAAGACAACCGTCAGATGAAGAATCTTACCCTGCCCTGACAACCCTCTGAAAAACTTGGAAACTAGGTCCCACTGACAATTGCTAACATAGATCCTCATGGACCAATCAGAGACCGCTATTTGTGTACACGTAGCAGTGGACCCGCTTGCAAAGAAAGGCTACATAATGAAAAAGGAATCAACGACCGTCGCAAAAGTGCAAGCCTCTGACAAAACCCTTGCACTTTCGTGACAACCGTTGGATCAAGATAGTGTCAGAAAGCCAGGCCTAGGAAATACTAAGCCAAAACATAGGAAATATTTAACGCTGGACTTAGGAAAAATAAAGCCGACTGACTTAGGGAAATAAATCAAAGGGGTCTGAGATAAAACCTTTAGTCGTAAGATCGCATGACATGAAAAAGGTTCATGCGATCATGCGACAAAGAGGTTAACAATTTAGCACATGCGTTATAGGAATTTTAAGTGGCCTGAATAAAGTAACATAAAATTAGAATGAGGCTAAGGCACACCTAGGGCTTTTTCATTACAATGGCTGGTTTTCAAAAATTTGAACTAAGGGCTAATGCCAGAGACCTAAAAGCAACTGCAGAGACTAGAAGAAAAGGGCTAGAGCCATGAAATTTTTTCAAGGTGCTAACAAACTCAAGATATTTAAATGCCCATCAAAGAGCTAAAAGACACTATGCACAAGCTCACCAAGATGCACAGTCACAACATGAAGACCAAAACAATGAATCTAGTGATGCTCATGTGAATGCCGTATCACTAATGACTTGTTCAAACACTGAAGGTCCAACTCGCCGCTCAAAACAACCTCAAGATATGCTAATGAAAGGCTTAAAATAATTGAGCTCGAAAAGAAAGCCTTTTTGGATGAACAAGCCGCTAAAGAAGAAAGGTTTAGACACCTAGAGGAAGATCAACAAGCGTTGTTGGAATTGAGAAGAAAATAATTCCAAGAGGAACAAGATAGGCTTTTAGCCCAACAACTCAATGACTAATTTAACAAAAGGGGTACCAACAGTGGAAACAACTCTCCACCCTCTACTCCCTCAAGAACCCCAAGAAGTAGAAGGTGGTCAAGGACTCCTTCAAGATCTCCTAGTCCTAGAGGAAGAAGGATTTCACAACACAGGAGATGAACACCTCCAAACTCAAGACAACCCTCCCAACGAGCTCATCATGGCTCTCAACATGGAGGAAGTAGTACAAGTTTTGATGATCAATATTTCATGAGAATGCAACAAGAGCCACTATTCAAACAATATATGGAGAAGTACCTTGATCAAAACAAAGATAGGTTTCTAGAGAGTTTGATTAATAAGGGTGCTAGAGTCCCTTAGAACTTTGATGTGGATAGAAGAATCAAGAAGCAAGGACCCTCTCAAGAAGAGGAAATCAAGAAGCTCAAGCGAATGATGGAAAAGGTGTTGGCACCTAAAAGTTCCTTTTCACTTGATTCTATTTGTCCCAATCCTTTTGACAAAAGTGTGACTATGACGGATTTTCCTAGGAAAGTTGAAATTCCCCAATATGACAAGTATGATGGCAATGGTGACCCACATGATCATGTGCATTAGTTTTACACCATGAGTTTTGAGTTCCACCAAGATGACTCTTACCTTATGAGATTATTTCCAAGGAGCCTCAAAGGCCAAGCCATGGAGTGGTTTACCAACATAACCCCTCCTGTCAAAACTTTCAAAGAACTTGTCCACAGATTCATTCAACATTTTGCATACAACTTATCAAGATCAGTCACTATGTTGGACTTATGAAATTTGAAACAAAACCAAGGGGAATCCTTTGTGACCTTCTTGCAAAGGTGGAGATGATTGTGCTCCCACTATGATAGGACTATTCTTGAGCATGAAAGGATTGACATCATTGTTAGTAATTTGGTGCCTAAAATGCATTATGAGGTTCAAAAAATGGTCTTTGATTCTTTCAATACTATGGTAGAGACCACATGTCAAATAGAGGATGTTTTAAATGAACAAGACATTTTGACCAAACATAGCAATAACAACAATGGTCAAAATCCTAACAATGCCAATAAGGACAAAGGTAAGCACTCGCACTGGAATAAGAATAAGCAAGTAGTCAATGATGGAGTTGTGGACTCTTCCCAACCCAAGGATCAAGGAGTCCTACATTTATCTAGTGTATTCCAAGCTATGAAGCTCAATACATCCTCCAACCAATAAGAGAATAAACCTAAGTATCAAGAAAAGCCCAAGAAAAAGTTGAGACAATTTTCTAAGTTGGGTGACTCCTATGAGGATGTTTTCATGACCCTTATTGCCAATAGTCTTGCACAAACACAAGATCTAGAAATATTTCACATACCTGATGTTAAGCCACATTGGTGGAATGAAAAAGCTTTTTGCAAATACCACAATGGCATTGGACATGACATCGAACATTGCTGGAAGCTTAAAAACCTCATCCAGGATCTTATTGAAAGTGGTAAACTTCAGATTGATGGATTGAACACAAATGTATACCAAAAGGCATTCAAGGAGCCTTTGCCTAAATATGAAAAGGGGGAAACCTCTTAATCTAAGAATGGCAAAGCTCCAATCAACTATACCTACACAGGTGCAGAAAATGTGGTTAATATGCTTGAGATTGTTGAGGAAAATGTCAACATGATGCAAAAAAAAGATTCTTATAGTCATGATGTGGGCTCTCCTCCTATATTTGATGAAGAACCTATGGTGGTGCTTAGGGGTCCTCACTCTCAAAGGTCATCCCAAGCTCTTAACGCTGTCACCAGAAGCCAAAGTCAAGGTCCTGTGGTTATTAGAGGTCCTAATTCCAACCAGTCTAGTAAACCCAAGAAAATGACATCCAAAAATGTCACCACCAAGTCAGCAGTCAATCCTAAAATGAGCTACAATCTTGTTGACTAGTTACAAAGAACACTAGCTCAAATCTCAATTTTTGAACTCCTAGAATTGTCTCCAAGACATAAGCATGTCCTAGAGGATGCTTTGCGTATAGCCAATGTTCCTAATAACATAGATGTTGACCAATTCCAAAACATGGTTAGCCACCTTGCTAGCCCTCATTACCTCACATTCTCATAAGAAGATGACAAAGCCTTGAGCCATCTACATAATCTTACCCTTCATATCAAATTCATGATTCACAAGACCTATGTCAGGCATGTGTTGATTGATGGGGGTGCTAGGCTCAATATTTGTTCCTTGAGTTTGTTGAAGATATTGGGTTACTCTGAGAAAGTTATTGATACTCATAAGAAAATCACCATTAAAGCCTATGATGAGGCAGAGAGAAGCTCCAAAGGCTTGGCCATCCTTCCTGTTAGGATTGGCCCTGTTGAAAAGGACATTTTGTTCCAAATTGTTGATGCTAGTCCTTTAGCCTATAATATCCTACTTGGTAGACCATGGATCCATGACATGAAAGTAGTGTCATCCACCTATCACCAATGTGTCAAGTTCCCCTATAATGGAGTAGAAGTTTGTATACCTAGGGATAGCTCATTATCTATTAATGCAATTTCAGTAGGGACTCATGTTCCTCTCAATAGAGAAGCAGAGGATTTTGATGCCACTTTAGCACAATGCCAAAATAAGTTCAAAGCCATAGACCTTGGTATGGGGGGTTATCAAATTGAATCCTTCACAAAACTGCTAGTTTCACCTAGGTCCTATGGTAAACCTTCACAAGAGATGTGTCCTTCATCTTCAACAATGACTCTATTTGATACATTTGTAGAGCCTTCAGTACCCATCTAGGATGAAAAAGAAGAGGTAGCTATTAGAGATTAGATTTACAAGGAGGAAAAATACCAGCATAATGAAAATTTCTCTCTATCTCCTAAAGCTTATGGGAGAGGGTACACTCTTGTCAAGAGTATGGGCTATCCAGGTCATGGTCCTCTCAGTCATAGATTAGATGCTAAGGGTAAGCCACTCAATCATGCTCTCTTTGGCTACAAATTTAATACAACAGTTGGCCTAGGTTTTGAAGGTTAGAATAAGAAAACTATTCCTATCCTTGCTACGATGAATAGTGATGATGAATCTAGCTACATACCCAATTTTCAAAATCAACAAGATAGGTGTGAAGATTGGGTCCCTTCCACCAATCTCCTTTGGGGAGATCTAGGTGCTCCAGTTATTGATCCAACAGTTTCAGACCTAGAACAAGTAGAATCCACTATTGAAGATCATGTTGAGGATCCCATTCAAGAAGCTCAATACAAAAAAGGCATTCAAGAAGATGTTACCCTTGGTGACATCAAAGCCTCTACCTCAAGGCCTAAAAAATATGCTTGGTGTAAACATCCCAATTGGGATTCAGATACAAACTCACATGAGTATGAGTGGGAGACTCTTTCTAATTGTTCTATAGTTGACATGGACATTGATGTTGTCCATACATATGGTTCCCAACCTGAGGTAGCTAATGAGTCTAGTGTAGGATTAGAAGATTGGAATCCATGAGTCACTTTAGTGGACGATGCTTCGCTTGGTAGGATAAGTCCTGATTTGGGTACCGTAGAGGGATACTTGATGAATCCTAACTTTGCAATCACCAAAGATGATACCATTTGCATACACAACATTGAACTAGTCATTAATCTACCCCTTGCCAATCCTCACTTAATTGATTGGTCTCAGTGCTATCAAGAGCCTTAGTTCCTAACCTTTCAAAATGACTATGAGATAGCATGTTACCTAAATGCCCTTGAACCTGTAGTATCTTCCACCAATGAACCAACTACAAGCATGATAGAACTAGATATTAAGTACCTTAGTTGTAAAAAGGAAAGAAAAGAAAAAAAGAATAAGAGTTTTGATGGTGAAAACCACTATGTGGCAGTGTCAGAACCTAAAAAAGTAAAAATAAAGGACATATCCAAGGGTGAAAACCTCTCTGAGACACCCAAGGATGAGGTACTTGATCATCTTCCAAGTTACTTTTAGGATAGGTCTTCAGTGCTTGTTGAGCCTACACAGCTAGTTAATTTAAATACACTAGAGGCTCCATAAATTATGCATTTAGCACAAGAAAAAGAAGCATATACCAAGTTCCTATAGGCCAAGAAGATTAATTTTTCTTGGACTTACTTAGACATGCTAGGGTTGGACAGTAGTCTCATTATGCATCACTTGTCCATAGCTCCAACTATCAAACTAGTAAAATAGAAATTGAGGACAATGCATCCTCACATAGCTCTTCTTGTCAAAACCGAATTAGAGAAACTCCTCAATGCAAGATTTATAAGAGCCATTGATTATGCCGAATGGATATCCAATATTGTACTAGATTCAAAACATGACAAGTCCATTTGTGTCTGCACAGATTTTAGAGATCTTAATAAAGCATGCCCAAAGGATGACTTTCCACTTCCAAACATAGACATGATAGTGGACATGACCGGGGGCTATGAGATCTATTCTTTGATGGATGGTTTTTCTGGGTATAATCAAATCAAAATAGCCCCTGAAGACCAGGAAAAGACTAAACTCACTTGTGCATGGGGAACCTATTACTGAAACATCATGCCATTTGGATTAAAAAATGCCAGAGCTACTTATCAAAGAGATATGACTACTATCTTCCATGACATGATGCATAAAAATATGGAAGACTATGTGGATGAAACCTTGGAAAAATCCAAAAAAAGGGGTACACACCTAGGTGATTTGGAAGTAATTCTAGATCATATGGAACAGTTTCAATTAAGATTAAATCCCAAAAAGTGTGCATTTGGAGTCACCTCTAGAAAACTCCTAGGATTTATGATTTTAGCTAAAGGAATAGAGGTGGACCCCGAGAAAGTTCAAGCAATAATGGATATGACACCTCCCAAAAACATCAGTCAAATGAGGAGTCTTCAAGGATGCCTTCAGTCTATACGGAGGTTTATTTCACAACTGGCTAAAAGAGCTCAACCCTTTAATAAGACTTTACATAAAAGGGTTAAATGTGTCTAGAATGAAGATTGTCAGCAAAGCATGGACCAAATCAAGCAATACTTGGCCAATCCTCCAATCTTAATGCCTCCTATCCTAGGAAAACCACTCATATTGTATGTGTCAGTAACAAAATCTTCCCTTGGGGCATTATTGGTTCAACTTGATGATACTGGAAAAGAAAGAGCTATATATTACATTAGTCGTACTCTTGTGTCATATGAGGTCAACTACAATGGTATTGAAAAATCTTTCCTAGTAGTGGTGTTTGCTTCCCAAAAGTTGCAACATTACATGCTTGTGCATACAATACACCTCATTGCAAAAATTGATCCTCTCAAATACTTGCTCGATAAGGCTGCTCTCACGGGTAGACTTTCTAAATGGATGATGATTCTTTCAGAATTTGACATAGAGTATGTTGAGCATAAGGCTATAAAAGGACAAGCCATTGCAGACCAATTGGCTGATTTTCCAATTCAAGACAAAGCACCAATTCAAGTTGAATTTCCAGATGAAAACATAATGTACATGACTGCAAGAACACGGAAGATGTTCTTTGATGGCTCTTTCATGCAAAATGGTTTAGGTGCAGGAGTGTTTTTTGTTTCACCTCATGGGTACACAATCCCTAAGTCCTACAAACTATTATTCCCATGCACAAATAACATTGCTAAGTATGAAGCCTTAACAAATGGACTAAAAATGGCTATAGAGTGGAGAATCACAGAGCTGCATATTTATGGGGATTCACAATTGATAGTCAACCAAGTTAATGAAGAATAACAAACAAAAGATGAAAAATTGGTACTATACAAGAAAATGGTTGATTCATTGTGATGATACTTTACCTTTGTTACATTTCAACAAATCCCTAGAGTAGAGAATAAAGCAGCTGACGCTATGGCTACATTGGCTTCACTTCTTTAGCTAGAACAACATGAGTCCAGATTTGAATTCTTGGTGGAAGAGCTATGTTACCCTATCTATGACTCCCAAGAAAGCCAAGTTGTTTGTACCCTTATTGGCCATGAGTCATCCCGCTATGGTTCCATTTACTCATACCTCTATAATGGTACTATTCCTGAGACATTCAATCATTCTAAATGCAGAAACCTAACTTGAAATGCCTCTCACCACACCCTTATCTCTGGTGATCTATATAGGAGGGGTTTAACTGGGGCACTTATTAGGTGTTTAGAAAAGGATGAGTCCAACCAAGCATTAGTTGACATTCACGAGGGAATTTATGGAGGACATTCTAATGGTCTTTCCATGGCCTGAAGGTTGCTTAGGGTGGGGTACTATTGGCCTACCATCTAGACAGATGCAGTAGCTTTTGCTAAATCTTGTGAAAAGTGTCAGAAACATGGAAACCTGATACATGCTCCAGGCAGGGAGCTTATTACTTCTATTTCTCATTGGCCATTTCAGCGCTAGGCCTTTGACCTTGTTGGGAAGATTCATCCCAACTCATCAGGTGGACACAAATTCATTATCAATGCTACTGATTACTTTACCAAATGGGTAGAAGCTATCCCACTTTCTGTTGCCTTAGGAAAGATAGTTTCTTTTTTTATTTTGAACCATATCATTTGTTGGTATGGAGTGCCCTCTGAGATAATTACTGACAATGGAGGTCAGTTTAAAAATAAGGACCTTAAACATCTTTGCAAGAAATTCAAGATAAAACAACATTGGTCCTCCATTTACTTCCCGCAAGGAAATGGCAAGCAGAGGCTTTGAATAAGACCATTCTCAAAATCCTCCATAGAATAGTTCACAAGAATGGTAGAGATTGGCATCTACAAATAAATCCAGCCTTGTGGGCCTATAGAACAAGTATTTGTACTCCAATAGGGGCTACTCCTTTTTCCCTCACTTATGCTGCTGAAGCAGTGTTACCTTTAGAGGTGGAGATTCCTTCTCTTAGAATTTCTCTTAAAGGTTTAGTGATAGATGAAGACTACCATGCTATGAGACTTCAAGAAATGGAGCTTCTAGATCAAAAGGGGAAATTTGAACCTAATTGGCTTGGACCATACATCATTATTGTAGCTTTTGGTATAGGTGCTTATTTACTATCTGATCCAAAGGGGGAACAACTCTTTGACCCTATCAATGTTTTGCACCTCAAGAAGTTCTACCCATGATGCCTATTCTGTCTGGGGGCATCCTTTGTACATATCTTATTGATCCTGAAAAAATCCTAAAAAGCATATAAAGTCCTAAAAAAAATAAAAAAAAATAAAAAAATGCAAAAAATTCAAAAAAATAGAAAAAGTGCCTTGGTGAAAACCTAGAAATAGGTGCCTTGGTAGCAAAAATACAAAAAAATTTAAAAAATCACAAAATCTCCAAGTGGTGAAAACCTGGAAATAGGCACTACTTGAGGCCTTTGCATGCATTCTCGACACTTATCCTTTCTCCATCATGCCTTGACCTTGTTGCCTTGGTTTGGAATTGGTCTTTGTCTTTGTCTAGGGGGCATAACTATGTTAGCTTTGGTCTCTAGGATGCGTTGGTCTTGAGGACATTGTTGTCATATTTTTGCACATTTTGGAAGCCTAATTACTAGATGAGCTACTGTACCCTAGTTTGTGTTATTAGTAGTCTTGTTTAATATTTGCATTCATTTCATTGCAAAGTACATGAAAAGGGAAAAGAAATGAATTGCATCTACATCTACACATACATCTATCTGTGGCATTTATACTGTTCAGAAAGAAAAGAACTAAAAGAAAAGCATCTATCTAGGCTCACACAGGCCGTGAGCATAGTCGTTATCAGATTTGAATGGATGAGTGCAGATATACATAAAGAAATGTTTAATATTGGGGTACCAGACATTGCTTGGTATTGAAGTTTGAAGCCCGGTCCAGTCCAGAAGCTCCTGAGATCCAGAACCTACAAAAAAGAGGAGAGGGGATTTGGGTTAGATCCAATGGATCTAAACAATGGCTGGTATCACAATACTATGAATGCATACATACACTCAACCATGCACCTCTAACAAAGGCTGTGCTTAGGGCATGTGCATGAGAACCATCCAAGGAACTAAAAGAGACATCATGTTTTCACTAACGTGTTTGTTTCATGTGTAGATACATGGAAGCTGATCCAACAATGAATTCCATGAATGATCTGGGCCCTTGATGCGGATTATGATAGGGAAACCTCATGATCTCCATCATGACCGCATCAAGGGCCAAGGGCACACATAGTATGTATAGATGAAGAGCATCTAGATGATTCAGTATCAATGAGGATCAATCAAGAAGCATGGCATGATAAGCAAATACTGGTATGAGGATGCAAACAGGAGTTATGTGTTGTAACATGAGCATGCTATTTTAATGAGCCAGCAGGGGCACTAGGGCATAACGTCAGTCAAGCTATGATGAATGAATAACAAAAATCTACATGGCATCAAGGAGAATAGAACTAGAATGGGCAACACATGATCAAATAATGTCATCAAACTGTACAATCAACAAATAGATATGAGATATGGGGCACCATGAGATTTATATAGCAGGGTAACAAAATATATCTCCATTAGTGGGGCATATGGATCGGTGTCTCAAAGAATAGTGGAGCACCATTAGGAAATATAGTGAATCAAGAATGCTAAGTAGCTTCAAAACAAAACATTGTCATCAAACCAAATAACAGTGAATTCAAGGTCACCGATGCCCTAGATTCAAAGGTCATGGCTCTCAATCCTTTGATTATCAGTACTAAGTTGTAGCAGTGCTCTACTTTCAATTCAAAAAGCAATGGAATGCAAAGAAGTAGTGAATATTTAAAAGCATGTCAGCAAGCATCAATACTATGGACAATAGTACAACCTACAACATCAACACATTTCCCACGGGCTCCCAAGAATAAACAATGGAATATTTGGAACAGTATCACGGCATTATACAAGCTAAGACAAAGAACATGGTGGGCTCAGGTTTTCAAAGCACCAAAGTATATGTGGAGATAATAGTTGATGCAATGCCCTAATGAGTCATCAAATGGGTTATGTGATTAATAGTGCCATAACAGTGATCGATGTATGCCAATAAGGATACCACATGGAACAAATGACAAGCTCTCGAGTCCATGCATCAGTAGTATAGTGCCTTCCTAGTGTAATCAGGCAAGCATCAACTTAGCCTTGAGAAATTCAATACACCAATAGTATGCTCTTGGGCTATGTATAGAAAGTGGGTAGTTTAAAACCAAATAGCAAATGATTCCCTGGCTCATCGAGCTACACACAAGGAAGCAACCCCATGTATTGAAAATGAGGTTATTGAAATATAAGGGCAACAGCAAAATGATCATCGAGACATGACTCACTCGGGCTATACAGTAAGGGAAATACAATGAACCCCCCCAACCTTACGACATGGATGCAATGTGCAATAATAAAAGGTGAAGACATCATGCCATCTATGATAGTGAACTCATTCGGGCACTCACACCATCAAGATGCCGAGTTTAGTAGTTGCATCAATGCTGTAATATACTCAAAATAGAGCAAATGCCATGCCATTATCCATGGGCTTTGAGGAGGTAGCATTCAACAACATAATGCCCTAGCTCTTTCAAGGAAAAAAAATAATAACAATGTCGTGAGTACAATACAAGAAGAGAAATACAACCAAATACCATTACATGCCATTATCTTAGACAAGAAAATCAAATGCAAAATGTAATACCAGTATCCTAATGAAAATACAAATTGTAGAGATTGTAACTACAGTGCCCTAGCTCTCGGGTTGCATGCAATAGCAATACAACAGTGCCATCATAGCAGCACTCAATAGAAAATACAGAGATAGAAAATCTGATATAGAGGAGCCCATAATCTTTCTTCAAACTACAATATCAATGCAGAATACCACTGCCCTACCTATAGGTCATCGAGAATCTCCATGACACAAAAAATATAGGAGATTCAGTCAATAAACATGCACAGTGCCCTAATTTAGTCATAAGAATGATTCTAGATGCTATCAAAATGTAGAGACAAATCAAATACAGTGATTGAATTCAATTATCAATGCCAAGAAGAATAAAAAAGCAATCAGTATGCCACAGTGATTCAATGCCTTTTGAAATTATGCAAAGGGAAGAATGAAACTGATTACAATGCCTACCTCGATCATTTTGTTATGAATGGGAGGAGTTTCTGTTTCTAGAATCGAGCTCAAAGTCCAGTTCAATGACTGCAGATGGAATTGGCAACTTTCCATTTGTCAAGGGTTAAGCTTCATATTGCCACAACTGAGAGTTTCATATGATGTTGTCGATTCACATCTTTCTTTTTCCCTCCCCTTTTTAGGGTTGAGTTCACATTAGCTTTTATTTTAATGCTATCTTTCAAAGCTAATGTGTTTGAAGTTTTTATTTTTGAGCTATCACCTAGGGTTTTCTAGGTTGAGGATGTTTTAAGAGGGCTTATTTTTAATTAGAATAGGCTATTAATTGTTTCCTCCCCTTTTTTATATTGGGTTGAGGCTGTTGTAGTCCTATTTTTATGATAAATGTCCTTGTATATGATGTGGATTTGGTTAAAAAATTCATATATTTTTAGACATTCTCCTCATTTTGAGTTGAGTGTGTCTTGAATATACATTCAGAATCCACTCATATTTGATATAGTGGGGGGGTTATTATTGTTTTTAATGTAAAAGTCATTGTTTTACCATTGTAAGATGTCAGGCAAGTGGCATTTTTATGAGCCCTTGTCAGATATTAGTTATAAAAACATGACTTAATGGGTGTAGTGGTTATCTCTGACTATCTATTTTTAGGTTCCACTTTCCTCGCCCCCTAGGAATCTGGGAGTCTGACTTTCAGACCATGATGCTACCTCATGGGTCCTATTTTGACTTTTCTATTGTTAGGAGGTAGTGGAGTTTGATGGCAGATTCTAGGTTTTTGTTTTTATACCTCTCACTTTTGGTGATTGAGGTTAGCTCTTCACTTTTTCTCTCTGATATGAGTGTTGTAGCTTTGAGAGACACAATTGTACCAGTTTCTTTCTAGCAATAAGAATTAATCCTTCTGTTCTCCTACACTTTCGGGTTTTGTTATTGAGATCTCATGCTAAGATTATTGTGATATTTTCATGTCCTTAATTTGCATTTTGAATTCAAGTGTTCATTCAAAAAATTGTCTTAGCTCAGTGATGTGATTTGTGTACAATCAAAAATATTAGAATTGTGAAGTTGTTCTTCCTTTCTGAATTCCAAGTACCTTATCTCATTGAGGGTTAGGAAAGTAGGATTGAGTTGTGGTTCAAATTTGAAGTGCTGATAAAGTAAACTTATCACCAATTGTAGTTTTCTTTTAAAATTTCGGTGGATCACCTTTCATTTCAAGTATCAGTTGTTTTCTTTTCAAGCATTTTCTATCCCTTTCCTCTCAAGTTTTAGAATAGTTTAGTGATCCAAGGGGGAAGCTAGCCCTTAATCTGAAGGTCTATTCTCAGTGAAGCATCCCACATCCTGAGAATAGTCCCATGTTTCATGGGATTGCTAGGTTCCATACTTAGCCATACTCGGGTGCAATCCTTAGTGACAACATACATCTTGCAAATGGTGTTTTTTCAACACCACCCCAAACTGTATTTTTCAACACTACGCTAGCATCAAGTGTTTCTCAACACTTATCAGATATCTTACCTGCAGTCTAGCATGATATGGCATTTCTCATTCGTAGATGTGATCTTCAAAGTTTGACTCTATGACCTACACACATGCACTTAAACACTTGACTCGCTGAGACTTGTTTGACTTTATTTATTTGTGTGCTATCTATGATGATTTCTTTGATGAGTGTTCTCTCCCTAAGAAGTTTTCAATGATGCATAGCTAAAAGACTAAGGGCATGAGGACATGTTTTATTACTTTTGCTACTTGTGGGTATATTTTGTTAGTCCTAATTGTCATTAGCATTTATGCTTGTTCCACTTGACAATAGGATCTACAAGGTATTATCCTTGACTATTTGCACAAGTGCATACTTCTAGCCATCTTGACTTTCCTTGTGTCTTGATGCGAGTATAATCTTTCTATACTAAACTTAGGTAATCTCACTGCACTAGTCATCTTGACCTATATGTCTTTGATGCCTAGGTGAGATTCCCATATATCTATCTAATATAGATCATATTCATATTCACATAGTCATACTAGTGTGCATTATATGATCTTGCGACACTACCAATAATGCTCGATGATGAATATTAGAGTCTAAAAGCTTTATGACCTTGCAAGTAAACCACTTTTTCATAGTAGCTTGCATTTTTTTTAGGTTCATATTAGTTTAGTTTTGCATTTTGCATATGAAGAGAGCTCTCCTATTATCTTTTGAGGACCTGTCAGTCAACTGCGTTTACCTTTCCTTTTCTTGATCATGTCTTTCGCTCCTTGTCTTTCACATCACGTCCTTTTCCTATCATCATAAGGGGTTAATCTTATCAGACATCTTGGAATTTGATGAAAAGTGCACCCCTAGCTAATTTCAACATCCTGGATCCATTTTCGGGATCGAAATCAAAATCTGAGTTCATTGATCAGGATTAAAGTGGGAAAATATTGAAATCTAATTTTTCCAAAATTTCATATGTTTTAGTAAATTGCAATTTTGAGGGTCTTCGGTGCATTTCTGGGCAAATATGGTGCCTAGAAACAAGATGGAACATCGATGTTTCTAAAATTTTGTTCAAGATTATTTGAATACCTTTCCAACGCATCAAACGGTTCGTAATTTAGAGCTAGGATGAGAAAGTTATGCCTTCTCCAAGTGGACCTAAATTTTATATTTAGTTTTTTTGATAAATTTTGATAGTTTTAATAGTTTAATTGTAATAAACATTATGATGACTCTTCATTTCAATTCCAAGGGATTTGTGTGACCCTTTGGATCCATCCGACTTGTATAAACTCCAATTTTGAATAGAATGGAGATAGTTTTTGGTTTGCAATCTTGTTGTTCTCAATTTTCATGTTGAATTCTACAATACTGCAGGTATCACACCAGGTATTGTAATCTGGTTTTCATAAATCAGATCATTCATCTTGATAGTCAAAATCACATTTTAAAATTTTCCCTTCTTCTACGTAGTTGGATGACCATTTGAGGCCTGATCCTTTGATCTTTGTTGGGGCATCTTCATTTCTTCATCCCCATCTCTTTCAACCTTCTATTATTTTCATTCGCTTCATCTCTCTGAGGTTTGACTTCATCCTTAATCTATATCTTTCTTAGTCAAACCTAGTCAAACTGGGGCATGTCTTCACTACTTGATGGTTATCCTATCATCTTTTCACCTTTGATTATGATTTCTAGTGACTTGATCAAGTTTATCAATTTTTTTTTCTCCTCTACTTGGTTTCGATTTCGATTCTGAGGGGGCAGTACCTATCAGCTTTAATCTTTGATTCAACTTATCAATCAGCTTTGCTTGAGATTCTTATCTCTTATTTGAGACTTGATTATCACCTAGCTATATAGGTGTTGGTCTTTTCTTTCGGCTTGTCTTTGTCAGCTTTTTCTTATGCTTGTCTTGATATGTTCCCATCCGTTGAACACATGTCTGGGTTGTTTTGTGATCCCAAACCGATCTCACATTTCAATTCTATTCTTTGACTACATGTGATCCTGAATCGATCTCACATTAGTCAAAGAGGGGAAAATGTATGCACCCTAAAATGGTGGCCTAGACATTGGGCCCCCATTTAGCAATTTATCAAATCTTTGAATCAATATTTTAAAAAATCAACATTTTTCAATTATATCAATTTCCTTGATCAAATCCTATTTTATCAGTTTCGATTATCTGCCTTGGGCTAACCATTTTATCCTAAAGTCTTTATTTATTTAAAAGGAATTTCTTCCCCTTTTATTAAATAAAAAGTCCCCACTTTTCCTCTTATCCTAAGTTGCACAAATAAAGCATTATTCTTATTTTATAAAAAGAAGAAAAACACTTTTTGTCTCATATGGACACAAAAGTCAACTCTTATTTTCTCATTGGAGGATATTTGTGCACATGGATTTCTCCTCTTTCAAGCTCCACCCTTGATTAAATCCTTTGCCTATTAATCTCCATAGTCCATTCCTTTTCAATTCCTTTAAAAGGAGAGCTCTCTTCTCATTTTAGGATCCATCTTTTGAATACTAACCTTATGCTGCAAGATTTCTTGGAGACTTTGGAGCTTTTGGAGATCATTCTTGTATTCTTGCATTCTAGTTTCATTTCTTTCATCATAGCTTTCATGACATCTAGCTTATTTTCCTTTATGCTTTAGATTAGCTCACATAGCTTAATTAGCAAGGGTTTGTAATACTTTTATCTTTCATTTTCATATCTTAGCTTGCATCTTCATTCTTAGTATAGCTTGCATTTCATTACATTCTCATATTGATTCTTGAGGATATTGGCATTCTTGCCCTTATCTCTTTGAATCTCTCATTGTGTGGTTTACTAGCAAGGTTGCATGCTTCAATAGCTCTAGTTGAGAGCAACATTCAAACAATCTTGTGACTCCATGTAGGGAGCTCTAGGTCTCTTTCTCAAGGTTTCCCATTCATGGATTCCCTTGGAAGTAATGACTTAGAGAAGTGCACTATTTAGTGTGTAGAATATGTTCTAGGCCGATTGATGATTCTAATGGCTACATAAGCTTATGGACTCATTCCTAAGGGATAAGTCAGCCTTCATAAGATTAATTGGCCATAGTTTGGATAGGGTTATAAGGGATTTTTTGATCATAATTAGGCATGTATGCATGACATGTAAGATTGCATGTTATAGATCGATTGTAATTGGATTTTTTGATAATAATTGAAGGATGATCTTTCATCTCTTGGTTGTCTTGGATATTATTTCTATTGTGTTTTTGTTAGATGCAAGGTTGGAGTGATCTTTTGTAGGTTTGTATGGACACCAAAATAGAAGAGCAAACCCAAACCATATCAACTGAAGAGATAAGGTAATTCTTATGTTTGGGATTAGTACACATGGGCTAACTATATTGCATGTGGTAGATATGGACACATCACAACAAATTGTATGAGGAAAAGATGGGCCAAAAAATCATGAAGCTAGACAAGCACTGGAATGACAGGCTTACATTATCACAGGGTCAGTCATCTAAGCAAGGATTACAGAGATCGAGCACTAGAAGGACATGTATTTGAGAGTGGAAACACTATTGTAGATATCATGAGAATTAGGAATACTATCTAGAGAAAGGCATCAAATGAGAATGGAGAGTTAAGCAATACTATTGGTGAAACCTTGTCCATTGGATTAGGTGACATCGGTACCTCTACATAAGGTGATATAGGTCTATATAGGACTGACATTTCAAAATGATCTTATTTTACATATAGTTCCTTATATATGATGAGCACATACCAAATTTGTATGAATATAGATGCATTATGGTTTATATGTTTTGAGCTAACAAAGTCATATATTGCATGTGGTAGATATGGACACATCACAACAAATTGTATGAGGAAAAGATGGGCCAAAAAATCATGAAGCTAGACAAGCACTGGAATGACAGGCTTACATTATCACAGGGTCAGTCATCTAAGCAAGGATTACAGAGATCGAGCACTAGAAGGACATGTATTTGAGAGTGGAAACACTATTGTAGATATCATGAGAATTAGGAATACTATCTAGAGAAAGGCATCAAATGAGAATGGAGAGTTAAGCAATACTATTGGTGAAACCTTGTCCATTGGATTAGGTGACATCGGTACCTCTACATAAGGTGATATAGGTCTATATAGGACTGACATTTCAAAATGATCTTATTTTACATATAGTTCCTTATATATGATGAGCACATACCAAATTTGTATGAATATAGATGCATTATGGTTTATATGTTTTGAGCTAACAAAGTCATATAGTCAGTAAATGTTAGACCGAGCAAATGGTTACTCGTTGGTAATCACTATTCAAGGTTAACCGAATATCAGTATCAATTGAGTGAGAAATCATGTGTTAACCGAGTAGATGAAATTTTATGGCATTCACCAAGTTGATAGTTGTCACTGAGCTGGTAGTAGGTCGAGCACTAATGACCTAAAGTTTTGAACGGGAATGAGAAAAAGCTATAAATATACAGAGAATTAAGTTCATTTTCACACATTGATTTCGCAGAGTGATTATATCATAGAGTGAGTTCCAGCAAAGAATTTTCAAGATTATCTAAAGTAGTTGTAGATTGAATTGAGTGCACTCTTTGTATATTCTGAGTAAGTTGGAACCCTTACCGAGCATGTTCATCACTTCTTTTTTTTTTCCGAAAACCTAGTTTGTTGAAATGACATCTACTGCAGGCACTTCTAAAGTTCTAGAAGAGGAAGTAAAACTTATTGTGTTAGAAAATTATAGTGAACCCAAATATAATTTACACCTGGAAGTTGCATAAAAAATAGGTTCAGCATGTGCTTTGTCCAGCATCCCACTTAGGGTTTTATTAGTCGAAGACATTCAATCGTACATTCACTGCAAGATAGGTGAAATAGGAGATTTCAATATGTATGTTGCATACCAGGCACTTTGTAGAAAGGATGGAAAGCTTAAACCAGAGCATAAATAGGTTGAAATGATTGGACTCACTAATGCCTTGAATTTTCTAAAGAAAACCACGTAGAGTCCTTGAA
Organism: Chamaecyparis obtusa; assembly: GCA_027943335.1. NCBI lineage: Eukaryota > Viridiplantae > Streptophyta > Pinopsida > Cupressales > Cupressaceae > Chamaecyparis > Chamaecyparis obtusa. The sequence continues at coordinate 1,199,789 of BSBK01006159.1, forward strand.
GAAAACCCATCAGCACATTTTTGATAAGCTGTAAGTATACATTTTTTATTTGGCATTAATATCAAAAAGGGGGATAACAATGTATATGAAAAATATGTAAATAGATGCTAAGTATACTACACATTACTAGAGCATGCACCGAGGGGGAGTATATAAAATTTTGTTTGATAAATATTTATGTATATATGGTGAACATATAAATGTTTTTGAGACATAAGGTCTATATACATTTAAGGTTTTGATACTAATTCCAAAGGGGGAGATTGTTATCTCTATTTGAGCATTAAAGATTGTCATTAGTATCAAAGACATCTATTGATTACCTATGCTAATCTAGTCCGTAACTAGATGCACTTCAAGCTAGTCGGTTAAGTCTTTACACTGATACCAAGTGATAGTAAACATCAAGCAGACTGGACACCGAGCACCAGTGTAATTACCGAGAAGAATATATAGTGTTTATTGAGGAAGATAGAAAATGGCATAGTAATCAGGAATGACACATTTATTTATGCAAATGGTTACAACACAATCACAATTTTTTTACCAAGATTGAGGATCATTTATTGTAAGATTCCATCATTAATTGTGATGATGATCCTTTTGTAATTGCTAGATCTAGGTTATTTTTGTACACCATAGATCTTAGGGTTTTCTCTAAGATATTGTAACCTAATTTTGTTAAGCGGCAAAAAGTAGTATTCTATATATTCGTATTTCATAATATTTTTGTATGCATGAGAGAGAAGGTTAACAAGGAAGTTGATAATTGTTATACACTGAGTTTGTGCCTTTGTCTCAAGCTCTCTTGGTCTTGATAACTCAGTATAACATGGGAATCATCTCTAGGTTATGGGACCTTTGCTAACCGAGATGAGACCTCCAAGTTCTAGGCTGGTTCCTCTTGGATAATCACCCTAATTTTCTTTTAGACATGAAAGTAAAACTTTTGGAGGGAAAGGGATAGAAGGAATGCTTATAAGGGAAATGATTTGAAAGCAAACTAATACTAGGTGATGCATCAAAACTAGGGTTTGGATCTCAGTATGTAGGAATGAAATCAATGAAAAGTTCAGGTCTAGTAGGTCACAACTTACTAAATAGGCTTGCATAAATATTTCACAAGAGGGCCTGAGAATAAGGCTCAACTTATGACCTGCAAAGAGACATTCACTTCTACAACTCAATATAGTATTGAGACAAGACTGTTAAGGGGGCTGAGGTATACCCACAAGAACATCTAAATCAGATCAAACATAGTAACACAAAAAATTGTAGAAAACAAGAGGGATCAGGAACCCTAAAATAATCACTGAAAAACATGTATATACTTTGATCCAATAAGAGATAATCCAAACAAGAAAGCATAGGGACATGAAGGATTGTCACAAAATACCTCTACAATATTTCAATCATCAATGGGAGAAATACAACTGTATGAGCCAGAGGGTAGAAATGATACCACAGATGGCCTTTAAGAAAAGGTGAATTTTCTTCTACAAATCGTCCAACCCCCTCCACTAAGGCTCCAAAACAATATATACAGACTCAACTACACACAAGTAGGAGTCAAAATTAACCTAACTAGGGTTACAGATCCACAATAATATCAAACCCTAAAGGTACACTAATAACCCATCATGAAAATCTCTGAGAACACCGGCCATCAGATACAAATCTTTCTCTTTGCGTGCTGATCCTGTACTGAGCCCTCCTGTAGACACAACAACCTCAACCTATCTACCCACCTGCAACTCCACTAAGCCATGAAGGCTTCAAATCTGATCTTATTTCCCTAGAAGAGGTATTTCTTGCAAAGGTGGCACCAACTCTTTTCATCACTTCTTAGCATGGGAACATGGCACAGTACCCTGCAACGCTGACCAACGGTCATCTCCATCACCCTCTCAACCACAACTATCCTAAAAACTAAACTCCTGAGCTAGCTGACATCATGCATGGCTGAAAGAATGCAAAAGCCCTAGCAAAACCCTCACAGAGATATTCAAATTCAAATATTAATAGCTACTAGATATATTTTAAAATGTGACCATCGATGCAAAATCTTCCTAGCAGATGAACGGCCCAGATGCACCTTTTAAAATAGTCTAAAAACCTCCCTGACAAGTCAACCACCACCATGGAAGTCAGCAACCAATAGAAAATGAGAAAATCAACATCTTTGGCAAGTCACCAGACCCACGTCCCTGAGAACACCATCGGACGGTTGTCACTATACTGCCATCGTAATGATCAAGCATTTTGATCCTCCAGTATAATGATAGCCATGAGATCTGATCACATTTTACCTTCTTTAGAAACCCCTGACCCCATGGGCCCACTAACATCAGCCACGTTGCACATCAAACAACCAATCTAACTACTCCATTTCAGATACACGTTGCATTCATTTGACATTGGACCGACTGCTTGAGATACTGATCTAATGGTGGGCGTATGATCTCATAGCCCCAAAATATTCCTTACACTTTTATGCCAGCCGCTAGATCCTTTTAGATTGGGACCCCTTTGACAAATGGACCCATGATAGATCTAGTCATCACCACGCAAACCAACCAAATTTGAGCATGTCAGCATATAAGGACCCACTGAAGGAAGCCCTGACACAAACAAAGATTGGTGGCTATCATTAGATCACGAGCCCTGACACAAACCCTTGCGAAGATATGCCGACCATCAATCCTTTGTAGATGTCAAAGCCTTAGAATGCTGAAAGGGGCTGGTCCCACTGACAGACCTCCACCTATACTCAATCTTAGCCAATCACAAGCCACCAAAATGGTTCCACGTTGCATCTGTCTCTGACACAGGACCCACTGATAGAAGCCAGGTGATAAAGTAAGATCTACGACTGTCACTATACCGCCATGATAAAACACATGCATCTTGAACCTTTAGAATAATGATGACCACATGATCTAATCGGGACTTAAACTACCAAAGAAGATGGCCAAACTGACAACCTACCGAATCACTAGACTATCGATGAATCAGGAGCTGCCAAATAAGATGAGGTGGCATTGGTCCCACTGATAAAATAAACTCTGTAGGTAGGAGAAATCGACGGTCATCGCAAGATCTCAAGGAATCTTCTGACCATATGAGATCATGCGACAACTGTCAGATTAAGAATCTTGACCTGGCCGCTTGAACTAAGACTGCCAACTTAAACGGTAACCGCTCGTGCAATCATTGAGTGTTAAGGAGTTAACTGCTAAGAATTAGAGACTTGGCGACTGAAGGATTTTTAAAGGCACATGCAAATTGGATGACTTAAGTGACTGGAATAAAGTAATTGCAAATTATAACAAGGCTAAAGGGTTTTAGGGCCTTTTGGAAACTTTTGGATATAACGACTATTTTTTCAAACTTTTCAATTGTAGACCAGGGAGATAACAAATTTGCAGAGGCCAGAGAATAGGAGATAAATTCATTTAAATTTTAGAGGTGGTTGGGAGGATAAAAATAGAGGCTTGGGAATGACTTTCAGCCAAATTTGCATGCATAGGGAAATTATGGTAACATTTTAGTGATTTCTACTGGATGTGAGCCTGCTAGACATAGGAAACCAGTGACCTTGACAATGCATTGGGCATGGGGTCATCAAAATTTCAAAATTCTCTTAGAGAGGTAGAACTAGAACTGTGCTCAGAGTACTTCATGGAAAATAGGGAACTAAACTAGAAAGCAAGGAAAGGAAAATAGGGGAACTTTACAAAATTTATAGAGAGGGGTTAACCTCAAAACAAGGTTTTAGGTGGAAACCATTGACTAAGATAGGCAGGGGAACTCCCTCCATATTTGATAGTTGAAAAGCATTGGAGCCCCTTCATTTGGTGATTACAAATGGTCCACCCCAAAAGGAGTCAAATTTTGTGTGCCTACCAGGTCTAGACCTGAACTCATCCCACTTGAGGACTATGTCTCCAACATTGAAGTCTCTGCATCTGGCTCTTTTATCAAAGCTCCTCTTTGTCTGAATCTGATGGAATTTGATGTTTTGCATTGATTTGTCTCTAATTTCTTCTAACTCCATCAACTGAGCATACCTAAACTGTAAGGGATCCCCTTCATCAAATAGGGCATATTGAGTAGCCAAGTCCAAAGATGGTAATTTAGTTGAAATGGACAACCTAGCCTCTTTGCCATACACTAGCACATAAGGAGAATTGCCAATGATTTTCTTTGGGGTAATTCTATCTAACCACAATGCAGACCTCAACTTAGTATGCCAATCTCTTTGATTATCTTGCAGAGTCTTCTTGATTATCCTAATCAAGTTCTTATTGGTGGATTCTACCAAGCCATTTCCTTGGGGGTAATAGTTGGAGCTGGTATTCAGATAGATGCCACTTTTGACTGCCCACTCTGAAACTTTTAGGCCTGTAAATGCCAATGCATTATCTGAGATGATGGAATTAGGAGTGCCAAATCTATGAATTAAATCATCATAAAAGCTTAGGACATCACTCTCATTGGCCTCTTTTAATGCAATTGCCTCTGTCCATCTGGTGAAATAATCCATTGTAGTGATTATCCATTTATGGCCTACACTAGATGGGGGATTGATCATAATAATGAAGTCTATACCCCACTTCATGAAAGGTTGCTCTATTCTGATTGGTTGTAGGGGCAAGGCCGCAAGCCTTTCTTTTCCTACAAACATGGCACACTTGATGCATTTTCTTACATAATCATGGCTATCCTTGAAGATAGATGGCCAATAGTATCTAGCCCTCATGATCTTAAAAGTAGTAGTCCTAGGAGAAAAGTGACCTCCAGAAGGTCCATCATGAAACTCAAATAGGATGTCTACTATCTTTTCTAGAATCTATGCATCTTAAAAGGACACCACTATGATCCTTTCTGAAAAGAACATCATCAATTAGCACAAAAGGAATAGATTGTAACCTATAATACCTCCTTTTTGCTGAATCCAAACTTGCACAATGTTGTCCTGTCTTCAAGTAATGAACCATGTTAGGCAACCAACCTGATGTCTTGTCTTGTCACCAAAGATGCATCCATTTGTTCCAATTTCTTTGAACTTTCATCCCCTACCAAATGCTCACAAAGAACTCTTCCTCTAACTAGCTTGGTAGTTTGAATATCAATGTCATATTCCATCACCTTGGTGATCCAACCAGCTCTTTTCTCATTTAGGTCCTTGGAAAGCAAAAACTCTTTGACACTTGGATGAGTAACTTTTAAATGTACCTTGCTATGGGTCAATAGATATCTGAACTTTTTAAGGCTCTTCACCATAGCAAGTACATTTTTTTCTACAAAAGAGTATCTCTACTCATACTCCTCTAAACCTTTGCTGAAGAAAGCAATAGGCTGCTCCAATCCATCTAAATTTTCTTGGGTCAACATTGCAGATATGGCATCATGACCTCCATAAGCATAAAGGATGAAATCCTTACTGAAATTTGGGTTTAAGAGGGTAGGAGCTTCTGTTAGGGCCTCTTTGATAGCTTGGAAATTGACTTTTCCTCCTTTGGTCCAACTAAAAGCTGAACTCTTCTTTAGCATGGTTGTTAAAGGCTTGAGTAAATCTGCAATGTTAGGCAAGAATCTCCTAACAAAATTAATCTTTCCTATGAAAGATTGGAGACTTTTCTTGTGATGTGGTAGGGGTAGCTCTAGGATAGCTGCAATTCTCTCAGGATCCACTGTAATTCCTTCTTTGGATACTACATATCCCAATAATTTTCCTTCATGAACTACAAACACACATTTCTTGGGATTAAGAGATATCCCAAACTCTCTACACCTTTCAAAAATCTTTCTCAAATGTTTGATATGATCTATTGCATGCTTTGAATAGACAGTTATGTCATCTAAGTAGACCAATGAAAACTTGTACATGAGGCTTTTAAAGGCCATATCCATTGTCTTTTGAAATGTAGCTTTTTCATTTGACAAACCAAAGGGCATCTTTTGATAAGCCATGGTTCCCCACTTGGTTGTAAATGCAGTCTTATATTGATCCTCTTCATTTACTAGGATCTGATTATATCCTGAATAGCCATCCAATAATGAAAATCTCTCAGATCTAGAGACACATTGTAAGATTTATTCCATAGAGGGTAGTGGATGGTGGTCCTTTAATGAGGCCCTGTTAAGATCCCTGAAGTCAACACATAACCTCAGCTCCCCATTCTTCTTCCTGATAGGAACAAGGTTGGAAACCCAACTAGTATGCTTAATTGGGTAGATGATACCACTCTCTATCAATTTGAGCACTTCTTTATGCATAAGTGGTTCAAGCTTAGGATTAACAGGCCTTTGCTTTTGCCTCACTAGTTTGGCATTAGGTTCTAATTCAATAGTGTCTTGAGCAAGGGCTGGATCAAAACTTTTGAGGTCTTCATATTGCCATGCAAAAATATCACTGAATTCTTTGAATAATTGAGTGTAAGCTTGCTTCTCCAATTCAGTGTCTACCTTTTCAAATTGTAGGCTCTTACCTGGTTCCAACTCTAGTTCAACACAATGTTCTTGTTGGACTACCAGGCCATCTTTTCTTTTCTTAACTTCATCATCCTTGTTGAAGATAGTCTCCAATGTAACAAGACCTCTAGGCATCTTATTGGACTTGAGTTGTATCACTTGATCACCATAGTTTTGTGATAACCTATCTTGATTATGCCTTGAAAAAACATCCTCTTCAAACAAGAATTGTAGAATTTGTTCATCATTGTCAAACACTTGCCAATTGACATCATTATCAGGAATAGAGGGTCTGACAATCACTTTGATATGCTGTTGATCTATTTCTCTTGAAACACTATTTAGGATGTCATACTGAGATCCAACAGCAGCTAACCTATTTGCATTTTGATTTAAATTTCTAGGGATAGCAACAATATTGAAAGCATGGAAATCTTCAATTACATCCAAAACTCTATGTTTGTATGCTTTCATAGTGTCATTTTTGGTTGCACTTATCCCTCTTACTTGGTTGACAACTAACCCACTGTCACCATAAACTTTTAAGGCCTTAATCCCTCTTTTTCTAGCCCATTCTATTCCATTGACTAGGCTTTCATACTCTGTAGTATTGCTAGTGTAGGAGAAACTAAATCTAAAGGTAGTATAATACCTTTCTCCTTTTGGGGACACTAGCATAGCACCACCACCAGAACCATGTCTACTTCTAGCTCCATCAAAACTAGTTCCCAAAACTGATTGCTCTGATCCTCTGAATCAATACTTTCTTTGAAAAGGCTTGGCTCTATGGCTCCACTCTCTTGTATCAAATAACTTCCCAAACCAAAATCCCAAACAAGACTTTCTTGGGCCTCTGAAGCTCTTTCATCTAGAAGAATATTAGGGATACTCTCTATCTTTGTGCTTGCTTCAATAATAGTTTGGAAGTCACTTTTATCAAATATAGGGAAGTTCACATTGATGGCATTGGACACATATGGCTATATATGGTGTACTACTAATGGTTCTAACTTAATGGTTACCTTGGTCCCATACCTTGTATGAAATAACACGTGAGACCAATCAGAAGATAGGTAGCCTCCTATCTTTGCTGTAAACTCCCTTGAAAGACATATATAAAATAATGCAGGGAGGTCTATGATATATATATCAAGGAGGATTGAAAAATTAGAACTACCATGAAGGATTAGACTGGTATCCTTGGCCACACCTATAGTATTGACTGAGGATCCATCAAGTTGGGTAACCTTCTTTTGGAAGGGTTCATATTTTAGTCCTAACGAGTTACCTACTTTCTTGGGCATTACAGTGCTCGTAACTCCACTATCTACCATACAATTATGCACTAAAGATTTTCCAATGATTAAAGATACATAAAAGGGAGGTGGCTTTGAGTTCCTACCTTGTGTGGCATTGCCTTTGGAGTTGTTACTTGGAGCCTCATTTTCTTGATCAGTGTTAACCAACACTGGCTTTGTAGCTTCTTTTGTAGGTTAAGGAGTTGTTACTTCTGACATGGCCTTCTTCAAAATTTCAGGCTATCTTGGAAGAGCCAAAGAGTCCCACATGGACATGGTGACATTCACCTTCTTCATGTTTTCTACAATATTATAAGGTGTCATAGTGTGTACTCTTTATTATGTCTTTGGCATGATGGGCTCTACCTCTTTGGAATGCTGGCCTTCTTTCCTTGTAATGACAAGAGTCTCCTTAGGTGCGATGGGATTAGCTTGCTGTAGTGGCTCTGTAGATGTAGTAGCTTTGGAGTTGCAATCCACTCTCTCCATGTCTCGAGCTCTTCTTTTTGCTCTTGTAAAGGCAACAAAAGTAGCCTCATCACTAACTCCATTGAAGTCTGGTTGCTCCCAATTAAAGAGAGCAGCCTCATTCTCATGTGATTCTTGTTGAGGTACTGATCCACTAGATGAAACCTCTGATTGAGCTTGTGAGGCATTTTGAACCATTAGAGCCTGGTTCATCCATCCATTTGAACATGTAGCCTGATTGTGAGGTTGATTACAAGGAAAACACCATTCATTCTCCATAGCCACATTATTTTGACTAGGAACCACATCCCTCACTAGTTTAGTAGAATTTAGTGGTGTAGGGTTATATGGTTGAAATGGTCTCTAATTAAAATTTTGTCTTTGTCCTTGATAGCCTCCTTGGTATGGTGGCCTATTTTGTTGATAAGGCTATCCTTGATGCTGATATTGTTGATTAGGACCTTGGCCTTGTGACTAAAATGGTGGTTTGATTCCTTGACCTTGTTTCTTCAAATTGGTGACCTCTTTAGTTAAGGTCTGAAACAAGTTTGTCATTTCTTGCTAACTGCTTTGTTGACTATTCTTTATTTCTTGTAACTCTTTGGAAAAACTAGCTGTCAGCTCTTGGCCACTAGTACTGGCTTGAGGTGCCAATATGGTGGGAATAGGGGTAAATGGGGGTACTTGTGCAGGTGCAATGGGTTGAAGGCTAGGAAAAATGGGCATTGGAGGCCTTCTAGCAATCATGCCTGCTTGGATCAAACAATTTTCAGCCCTGACAACAATGTCAAAGGTCTGGGGTAAGGAAGTACCACCCATAGATTGGATCATGATAGAGATTTGACCATTTAGACTTTGTAATTAGTAAAGGAAGGTGTGGTTAGCTAATGGTCTCATTGAGACTGGGATTCTATTCCATTTTTTGAGGAACCTACTATTGTAATCTATCATTTGTTCTTGAGGGTTTCTCTTAATAGTTGTTAACTGCTCAACTAGAGACAAATTATCTAATTTATCCTCAAAATGCTTACTTAATGCATCCCCTAACTCATCCCAAGAAGTAATAGAATCAACATTTAGAGTTCTAAACTGTTCCAGAGCCTTACCTTTTAAAGAGGCTGCTAATAACTTTGTGGCCACATCTTCTTGAGTAATGTTGTGTATGCTGCAGATGGTGGTCACATCTCTGATGTGTTCAAAAGTAGTTGTCTACCCTTCACCTGTGAAATCAGGTATAATCTTAAGTGCCACCAAGGGCACATCATGATGTTGAGCAAAGGCCAATGGACTATCCTAATTAAAGGGTGCAAATGCAAATGGTCTAGCCATTGTAGGAGTTGGAATCCTGAGATTGACAACTATATGAGCTGTATTTGCTGCTTGATTGGAATCTTCCTCTAGATCTCTGGTTAGAGATCTCCCTCTTCTTCTGGAATGAATGGGAAAAGGTCTCCCTTCTGATGTATCAGGAGGTGTTGATTGAACTCTTCTTGCAGGGGATGTCCTTTGAGTTGACCTACCTTTGTGACTTCTCCTTGAGGGAAATTTTAAAAAATTGGTGGGCTTTGAGCTTCTAGTCTCAATCTTTCTCATAAAACTTTGAACAAGGTAGCTTGGATCTTTGAAATCAGTGGAGTCTCCAGATATACTTGGTAGAATGACTTCTAAAAGCCTATTTTATGCAATCTGCATATCAGAAATAGCATATCTTTGAATTTGAATAACTTCTAGTCCCACCGGGTGTGCCAGAATCATTATACACTAAGTTTGCACCTTTGTCTCAAGCTCTCTTGGTCTTGATAACTCAGTATAACATGGGAATCATCTCTAGGTTGTGGGACCTTTGCTAACCGAGATGAGACCTCTAAGTTCTAGGCTAGTTCCTCTTGGATAATCACCCTAATTTTCTTTTAGACATGAAAGTAAAACTTTTGGAGGGAAAGGGATAGAAGGAATGCTTGTAAGGGAAATGACTTGAAAGAAAACTACCTACTAGGTGATGCACCGAAACTAGGGTTTGGATCTCAGTATGTAGGAACAAAATCAATGAAAAGTTTAGGTCTAGTAGGTCACAACTTACTAAAAAGGCTTGCATAAATATTTCACAAAAGGGCCTGAGAATAAGGCTCAACTTATGACTTGCAAACAGACATTCACTTCTACAACTCAGTGTAGGATTGAGACAAGACTATTAAGGGGGCTGAGGTATACCCATAAGAACATCTAAATCAGATCAAACATAGTAACACAAAAAATTGTAGAAAACAAGAGGGATCAGGAACCCTAAAATAATCACTGAAAAACATGTATATACTTTGATCCAATAAGAGATAATCCAAACAAGGAAGCATAGGGACATGAAAGATTGTCACAAAATACCTCTGCAATATTTCAATCATCAATGGGAGAAATATAATTGTATGAGCTAGAGGGTAGAAATGATAGCACATATGGCCTTTAAGAAAAGGTGAATTTTTTTCTACAAATCATCCAACCCCCCCCACTAAGGCTCCAAAACAATATATACATACTCAACTACATGCAGGTAGGAGTCAAAATTAACCTAACTAGGGTTACAGATCCACAATAATATCAAACCCTAAAGGTACACTGATAACGCATCATGAAAATCTCTGAGAACATCGGCCATAAGATACAAATCTTTCTCTTTGCATGTTGATCCTGTACTAAGCCCTCCTATAGACACAACAACCTTGACCTATCTACCCACCCACAACTCCACTAAGCCATGAAGCCTTCAAATATGATCTTATTTCCCTGGGAGAGATACTGCTTGCAAAGGTGGCACCAACTCTTTTCATCACTTCTTGGTGCGGGAACACGGCACAGTACCCTGCAACACCGACCAATGGTCACCTCCATCACCCTCTCAACCACAACCATCCTAAAAATTAAACTCTTGAACTAGCTGATGTCGTGCATGGCTGAAAGAATGCAAAAGCCCTAGCAAAACCCTCACAGAGATATTTAAATTTGAATATTAACAGCTAGCAGATATATTTTAAAATGTGACCGTCGATGTGAAATCTTCTCGACAGATGAATGACCCACATGTGCCTTTTAAAATAGTCTAAAAACCTCCCTGACAAGTCAAACGCCACCATGGAAGTCAGCAACCAATAGAAAATGAGCAAATCAATATCTCTGGCAAGTCAGCGGACCCACGTCCCTAAGAACACCATCAGACGGGTGTCACTATACCGCCATCATAACGATCAAGCATTTTGAGCCTCTGGTATAATGACAGCCACAAGATCTGATCATGTTTTACCTTCTTTAGAAACCCTTGACCCTATGGGCCCACTGACATCAGCCACGTTGCACATCAAACAACCAATCAAACTGCACCATTTCAGATACACATTGCATTCGTCTAACATCAGACCCACTGCTTGAGATACTTATCTAATAGTGGGCATATGATCTCATAGCCCCAAAATATTCCTTACGCTTTTACACCAGCCACTAGATCCTTTTAGACTAGGACCCCTCTGACAAACGGACCCATGACAGATCCAGTCATCACCACGCGGACCAACCAAATTTGAGCATGTCAGCATATAAGGACCCACTGAAGGAAGCCCTGACTCAAACCAAGATCGGTGGCTATCGTAAGATCACAAGCCTTGACACAAACCCCTATGAAGATACACTGATCGTTGATCCTTTGTAGATGTCAGAGCCTCAGAATGTCGAAACGGGCTAGTTCCACTGACAGACCTCCACCTGTACTCAACCTCAGCCAATCACAAGCCACCAAAATGGATCCACATTGCATCTGTCTCTTACACAAGACCCACTAACAGAAGCCAAGTGATAAAGAAAGATCTACGGCTGTCACTATACCGCCATGATAAAACACGTGCATCTTGAACCTTTAGAATAATGATGACCACACGATCTGATTAGGACTTAACCCACCAAAGAAGACAACCCCACTAACAACCTATCGAATCACTAGACTGCCGATGAATCAGGAGCTGCCAAATAAGATGAGGTGGCACCAGTCCCACTAAAAAAATAAACTCTGCAGGTAGGAGAAATTGACGGTTGTCGCAAGATCTCAAGGAATCTTCCAACCCTATGAGATCATGCGACAACCATCAGATTAAGAATCTTGACCTGGCCACTTGAACTTATGTGTGTGAATTTTGTACCTGATCTGTAGACACAAGACTTAGTAAAACATTAGAGGTTAGCTATAATCAAAATCATGCAAAATTAAAATCTAATCTAACCAAGCGATTTAGTGCCTTCTAATAGGTGCGAGATTAATGTTCTCAGATTGTAATCGAGATCAGTGACCTAGATGACACCTAAATGAAGGATTTGAATGCAATTGATCTAGATATGAGATTGAATGCAATTAATCTATATTTTTGATATTTTCTATGCAATAAGAATGATAAACTAATATGCTATGGATGCTAAATGATCTAACAATGAAGATTCTAACAATGATATAAAAACTATGAAATTCTATGCTAAGATATAAAAGCTATGCAATTGAAATTGATCTCACAAAGCTTTGAATTCGCAAGTTGATTCCTCAGCCTCCAATTCTCCAGCGTGATTGTGCAAAATATGAGATGAATTATGAAGAGTTGAGCCTTATTTTTATAGAAATCTAAGGCTTTGGAGGTGCATGAGAAAAAGCCATAAATCACTCAAATAACTCAGGTTGATTTTTGAGTTATTTTTAAATAAAGGATAATTAAGTCACAAAAACATGCAAAAGCTAAGCTTTAACTCAAAATAGAGTTTAGCTTTTATTGATAATTGATAGTTGTCTACTTTTATGATTGTGCATGTTTTATTTATGAATTAATTTAATAATAAAGTGATTTATGCTCAACTTAACTGCTTTTAAAAATAAAACAATTGATTTATGGGTTAATCAATTATTTAATCAAACTTTTATTAAAAACTATATTATTAAATAATGACAACTTTTTTTAATTAATTAAATAAGAATTTAATCAATTATTCATATGATATTAGATTTATTGTCAAAATTAAATAATACAATTAATAATAGATATAATTAAATTTAATTACAAAATTAAGTGACAAATATTAAATCTAATTAATTAAATATTAAAATATTCAATTAATCAAACTTTAGGATAAATGTGATTTATTGCCAAATAATTATAAAATTAAAGATAATTATGATGATTAGGAATATTGCTAGGAATATTTCCTAATGCAGAATTTAAGATAATCAATTAGATTTGATGATGTTCAGATGTGCCTTAGGTTAGGACTTCGATGTCGATTTTGTTCGATTTGTCAATGTAGGAGGTTAATGAACTTATAGCCCATTTTTGGGGTATTACATTTTGCCCCTCTTTGAATTACTGTGCGAAGCGCAGTGGTTCAAAGAAAGTCTGTGTTTGATAGAGATATGAAACTGATGCGAAATTGATAATTGATATGAGACAGAAGCTGATTGATATTGATTTGATATGAAGATAATAGGTCCTGAATGACCAAAGATAATGTTCACTATAGCAGCGATGAACCGCAGATTGCGAAAAAGTGTCAAAACACCTGATTCCAAACCTTAGGATTGCAAAGAAGTGAGTGACCCGTTCTAGACTCGATTGTCTTAGCAGAACTAACAGGTATCACATCCGAATCCTTCAGTTGCCAAAGAACCAAGGGAAGAACACTGATGAACCGATGGGTGCAAAAATTGATATAGTTTACAAGATTAGGAGAATACCAGATTGATATGGATCTTGATGAATCTGATATGCCCCAAGTGATGGTAGATTTACCCCGAGCGATGAGGTCTTTTTGATGAATCAGTAACTAGACGTGATTATTGTCTTGATTACTGATGAAAGATATTGATTTCCAATTTGATTACAGACTTTGAATGATATGCAATACCATGCCCCCTTCGGGATTAAAATTGAAATCTGACAAGAAAAGTCAGTGTTGAGAGTTTAGAAGCATGTTAATTGATTTGAGAAGTGGTTAAACACGTCCGGTGAATGCATTCTGCATCGTTTAGAGGTCCTGGAGACCAAGGTTGACTAGGTTTGATCATGAGTTGACCATAGTTGACCAAGTTGAAATTTTGATAGTTTGATGTAAGATAATCAGTTAAGTTGAAAAATAGATTTCTACTATGATTGAAGGTTGATTATGCAAGTAGTTGACAATATGAATGATCTCAGATTTTGATTTTGATCCCGAAAAAGGATTCTACTTGCTATTTCGTTGGAGGAACCTTCGTGTGGGATTCAGCTCTTGTTAGATTGGAAGATGCAAGTGGAGAATCATTTAAGCATTGAAGTTCGTTTAATCATTGTGAGATCATGCAAACATGCAAAATGCAATGAGACATTGAAAATGAAATGAGACATGCAAAATGAAATGCAACCTAAGACCTAGGACCTAGTCACTGATCATATGTTGATTTGTTATCATCATTGAAATTTTAGGTAACCGGATAAATCAATACAATGCCCACTAGCCATGAAACCATAGACATGTGAATATCGATTTGTATGCACAAGAATCAATACAACACCCACTGGTTATACAACCATGGACATATGAATATTGATTTGTTTTTAGAATGTTGGATTAGATATAAGTACCAAGGCATAAACGCCAGGATGACCTGAATATCATGTCCATTTTGATATAGCAATTTGTACAAGCATCAAAATAGAAACGTCATGATGACCTGAGTATGCCTTGCATTGCAAACATATCAAACAGTCAAGAGATCATTCTAAATCCAATGTGAATTACCTGTAGTGACCCTTTATCGTTCACATCCTTAGGCAAGATTGCCTTCCACAGTAGGAGAAAGAACTTACTCAAAAAGACAATAGTTAGATCAAACTTCCTTGAATTGTCTAGGTATCAATGGTCAAGGTACGCATGGCCATCCAATTCGAGATAGAGGCTCTTATAGTCGGACACCATTTCAATCCAGAATTTTCAAAGTTGTTAGATTTTCACATCCAAGCAGAAGACAAAGAAAAGATTATGCCCCCAGTCATCACTCTCTAAATCCTATAAAGGACATCATCGAAGAGCTCGAAGGGACACAATATGCAAAAATCTCAATGCGAATTAGTAAGCATACAAGGAGATAAAAGCATGTAAAAAGCATAGATTGTTTTCAGTTGAGTTTTGATGTTTGATTGCATTGTTGTAGATGCAAAATCCTTTCTGGAGATGAGACAGACAGACAGACTCAACTTGAAGCTTCAAAGGACTCTGACTGGATAGGATACGTCTAAGATACATTGGAGGCCATAGGATATGACATTGATTGCCCCCAAGTTTGAACATTGATAGGATACAGACGCGCAAGCTGATTGGTGTACAAACCGACTTATTGAAAACTAGAAATGCAAAAACAAATCGGGAGATATGTACAAACTAAAGCAAGACTGAAAGCTAGGAAAGACCAAGATTGCACTGATAGATGGAGCATTTGGAACAAGTGGTGCCCGTTTGCCGGGTTTTCACCATCTTGGTAGAGCTTCTATTTTTGCTACCAAGGCGCCTGTTTCCAAGTTTTCACCAAGGTACTTTTTCTTTTTTCATTGTTTTTTTTGTATTTTTAATTTTTTCAATTTTTTTGTACTTTTGATAATTTTTAATTTTTAATTTTTTTTATACTTTTCATTTTTTCAATTTTTTTGTACTTTTGATATTTTTTTGATTTTTTTGTGAATCATCAAGGCACCTATTGCTAGGTTTTCACCAAGATGTTCATTTTTTCAAGACTTTTTCTGATTTTTAAGATTTTTTTCAGGACATTTACCAAGCACTGAATGCCTTAGGCATAGAATTTCTTCAGATGGAGAACGTTGATTGGTTCTCAGAGCTATTCTCCTTTAGTCATTGAGATTTGATAGCACTAGAGCCAAAAGTAGCAGTGATAACAAAGGGACCTAGCCAATTGGGTTTGAACTTCCCCTTGCGTTCTCGATGTGATTGATTTTTAGGATTTTCTCTCAACACTAGATCACCAACTTAAAATTCTCTGTGTCAGACTTTCTTGTTGTAGCCTCTAGACATTCTTTTCTGATACACTCTGAGATGATCATACGTTGCTTGTCTGCGCTCATCTAGTAGTTCCAGTTCTTGTAACCTAGACACTCCGTAGTCTTCATCAGTGACAAGCCCATGCATTCTGATTCTGAGTGATGGGATTTCAACCTCAATAGGTAGTACCGCTTCAGACCCATAAACTAAAGTGAATGGTGTAGCCCCAGTAGGCATTCTGATACTAGTTCTGTAGGCCTAGAGAGCTAGATTGATCATGAGATGCCAGTCTCTTCCTATTTTATTAACTATTCTGTGCAAGATCTTTAGGAGATTTTTGTTTGAAGCCTCAGCTTGTCCATTCCCTTGAGGATAGTAAATAGAAGACCAATGTTGTGTAATCTTGAATTTAGCACATAAGTCATCTAGATCCTTGTTTTTGAATTGTCCCCCGTTATCTGTGACTATAGAGTGAGGGATCCCATATCTGCAAATGATGTAGTTTAGGATGAACATAGAGATCTATTTCCCCGTTGCTTGTGTTAGAGGAACTGCTTCTACCCATTTTGTAAAATAATCTATAGCTATGATTATATGGGTATGTCCATTAGAAGAGTGCGGATGGATAGCACCTATGAGATCAAATGCCCATTGTTGAAAAGGCCATTGTGTAGTAAAGGGAATCAGATCTCTCCCTGGAGCATGAATCAAGTTGCCATGTACTTGACACTGTTGACAGTTTTTAGCAAATTTAATAGCCTCTTTCTCCATTTTAGGCCAATAGTACCCAGCCCTAATAAGTTTTCAAGCTAACGTTAAACCATTCGAGTGTGACCCACATATACCCTTGTGGACTTCCTCTAATGCACATTGAGACTCTTCCCATTCTAAACATCTAAGCAGTGTACCATCTAGACCTCGTTTGTACAGATCATTACCAATGATGACATATCAGGATGCAGATTGGATAAGGTTTCATTTCTCAAAATGGTTAAAGGAGTCAGGGATGATTTGGTTGTGGAGATAGGAGAATAGATTTTTGTAGTGAGATGAGTCATAACCTACAATAGTGCAGATCATGCAAGTTTTAGGGGAGTCATATGCAGGATAGGATAGGGCTTCCACTAGGAACTTGTAGCATAGTTCATGTTCGGGCTACTGTAAGAGAGTAGATAATGTCGCCATTGCATCGGCAACCTTATTCTCTGTTCTGGGTATTTTCTCAAATGTGATAGAGATGAAGTATTTCTTTAAATCATCTACCATTCTCTTGTAAGGAATGAGCTTTTCATCTTTGGTTTGGTACACATCATTGACTTGGTGGATAACTAGTTGTGAGTCTCCATGGATGTGCATCTTTGTAACTCTCCACTGTATTGCCATTTTCATACCATTGAGAAGTGCCTCATATTAAGCAATATTGTTTGTGCAAGGAAACTTTAGTCTAAATTCTTTGGGTATGGAGTATCCTTGAGGAGTGATGAACAATATGCTTTCTCCAGATCCATTCTGTGTGTAGGAGCCATCAAAGAATAACCACCATGCTCTAGAAGAGAGGTGCATGATAGAGGAATCAGGAAATTCCATTTGCATGGGTGTATCATCAAACAGTGGTGCTTCAGCTAATTGATCAGCAATGACCTGTCCTTTGATAGCTTTTCTTTCAACATATTCAATGTCAAATTCGCTCAAGAGCATGACCCATTTAGCTAGTCTACCCGTGAGGGCAGCTTTGCTTAGGAGATATTTCAGTGGATCAATTTTAGCTACCAAATGAGTAGTATGAGCTAATGTGTAGTGTCTCAATTTTTGCAATGCAAAGATCACAGCTAGACATGCCTTCTCTATCATTGAGTAGTTCTTCTCATAGGCCACTAAAGTTCTGTTGATATAGTAGATGGCTCTTTCTTTCTTGTTCTCATCATGCTGTGCTAGCAATGCCCCCAGTGATGTGGCTATTGCAGAGACATACAAGATCAATGGCTTCCCATGAATAGGAGGCATCAAGATAGGCGGATTTGATAGATACTTCTTGATATGGTTAAAGTTGTTCTCGCATTCTTCATTCCATGCAAAGGTCACGCCTTTATGTAATGTTTTTGTAAAAGGTTGTGATATGTCAGCTAACTGTGATATGAATCTTCTGATGGACTGTACTATACCTTGCAACATCCTCATTTGACTGATATTTGTGGGAGGTTGCATTTCTATTATAGCCTTGACTTTAGCCGAATCAACTTCAATGCCTTTCTTTGAAACTATGTATCCTAAGAGCTTTCCAGAAGTGACACCAAAAGCACACTTCTTAGGATTTAGTCAGAGACTAAACTGTTCCATTCTGTCTAGGATCATGCTCAGGTCTGTTAGATGTTCAGTTCTAATCAAGGATTTTGCCAAGGTATCATCCACGTAATCCTCCATTGTTTTATGCATCATATCATGAAAAATAGATGTCATTGCTCTTTGATATGTAGCTCCAGCATTTTTGAGTCCGAATGGCATAACATTCCAACAGAAGGTTCCCCACACACATGTGAAAGCTATTTTCTCTTGATCTTCTAGAGCAATTTTGATTTGGTTGTACCCAGAAAAGCCATCCATTAAGGAATACATTTCATAGCCCGCAGTCATGTCCACTATCATATCAATGTTAGGCAGTGGAAAATCATCCTTCGGGCATGCTCTGTTTACATCTCTAAAGTCTATGCACACTCTGATTGAACCATTTGGTTTTGAAATAGGTACAATGTTAGAGATCCACTCAGCATAGTCTATGACATGGATGAATCCAGCTTTTAGGAGTTTTTCTAGTTTTTCTTTGACTAAGAGCGCAACATGAGGATGCATCTTTCTCAATTTTTGCTTGATTGGTTTTACTCCAGGAGTAATGGATAGATGGTGCATAATGAGATTGGGATCCAATCCTAGCATATCTAAATATTTCCATGCAAAATTGATCTTTTTTTCTGATAAGAATGTAGTGAATTTCTATTTCTCTTCTTTTGATAAAGATTGTGCTATATGTACCAATTGTGGTTCCTCTGTTGTACCCAAATTGATGGATTGAGTTGGCTCAATCAGAACTAGAGATCTATCCTGTAAATGACTCGAAAGGACATCAAATATCTCATCCTTAGGCACCTCAGAGAGATTTTCACCTTCAGATACATCTTTTCTTTTTACTTTTGTCGGTTCTGAGACTGCCACAAAGTGGTTTTCACCCTCAGAACTCTTTTTCTTTTTCTTTTTACTCTTGTTTTTTTGACTAAGATATTTGATGTCTAACTCGGTCATGCTAACACTCAATTCACTGATGGAAGTACTCATAGGCTCAACTACATTGAGGTAGCAGGCAAGGGCATAGTCATTCGGGAAGGTATAAATACCATGGTTTGGGTTTGTGGAAGTTTGGTTGATAAGATCAGGGCATTGGATAGTCAAAGCGGGAAAGGCTTGGGATATGGTGTTCACAAACATGGATATGTCATCATTGGTCCTAACTTGATGCTTAAGTTCAAAGGTGATATTACAGCTCAAAATGTTCAATTCGTGAATAGGCTCAACATCATCATGGGAGTCCTCTTCAGCCATAGGTGGATCAGACACGTTAAGTTCATTGTTTTTCTCTAGACCTACATTGGGTTGAGACACATATTGGTGAATAACATCAATATATTTCTCTATTATAAGCTCATCTTCTTCTGGAATGGCACCCCATTCATAGTCATTTGACTCAGCTTCTGATTCAGGATCTCTAGGAAATCTTAGAAAATGTGTGAAATCAGGATGAATACCCCAAGAAGGATTACCCTCAGTCTCTGACTTGAATTCATATTCATGGGAATCAGTGTCAGAATAACTACCCCCTTCTTCTTGATCAGTTTGATCGCCTTCAAGATTGGCTGGTTCTTGTGGTGCAACCATCTCTTACTCTATAGTAAGTGCTTGTGTTTCTACTACATTAATTCTTCTGATAGGATCATCTTTATCATCAAGAAGATCTTTGATCTCTTTAGGAAATTTTTCATAGGGGATAAGCTCAGAGCTATCTGAATCATCATTAGAGGGTTCTCTTTCTTCTTTCTTGAGAAGGGGTTCTCCTGGTGTAATTTGTTCTATGACATGAGAACAACCACCTTTGAGATGATAGGGTTTCTTCTTAAAGCCTAAGCCACCAGTATCTTTGTTGGCTCTACCAATATGTGAAATGGGTGTCACAAGACCCTTTCCTTTGATTCCTAGAGGTCCTTGACCGGAGTATCCCATCTTGGCTATCAATTTGTTTCCTGGACCATATGAATTAGAAGGGATTGTAGGTGCTATAAATTCACTAGGTTGAACAATTTTAGATTCAGAATCCTCTTTATATAGCCATGCCAGCACAGCTTCATCCTCTTCAAATTCTTGTTTGGATACTTGCTCCGCCACAAAATTTCTTTTGTATGCTTCCATAGGTTCCTTAGGTTCTGATTTAGACTGCTTCAAGGATTGTCCATATGACTTAGGGGAGATTGGGAGAGATGTCAAAGACAAGACTGGCTCTATAGTGTATTCTCCCATCCCATTTTCTTTGATATTGATCTCTTTAGCAATGTCTTCCATCTTAGATGTGGAAGCAACATTTAGCTGCTTGATGGAAGATTCTCTGTTATTGGGAACAAGCTTATCGACACTTTCCTTCAATGTATTGCAAGTTGTACTCAGATCTACTGGGATAGTAACCTCTACCCCTTCATAGGGAAATTTCAAGCATTGATGGTATGTAGAAGGAATGGCTTGCATTTCATGGATCCAGGGTCTCCCTAGAAGGATATTGTAAGCCAATTGCAGATCAAGCACCTGACATGTGGTATCTTTGATGACCGGACCCACTCAGATGGGTAAGACAATGGTGCCTTTAGAAGATCTTTCCTGTTCATCATAGGCCTTTATGGTGATCTTCTTTCGAGGATCAATAGCCATCTCTGAGAATCCCAACTGTGTGATTAAGTTGTAAGAACAAATGTTGAGGCCTGTGCCCCCATCTATCAACACACGTTTGACTCGACGGTTCTAGATCAAGACTTCTATGTGCAAGGGCTGATTATGTGGGTGACTTAGGGAGTTTTCATCTTCTTCTGAAAAGGAGATATATTGTGGAGACATTAGATGACCAACCATAGTCTAGAACCTGTTTAGATCTAGATCATCAGGAACATTAGAGCCAAGCAAAGCTTTGTCTAGGATATCTCTGTGAGCTGGAGATATTCGAAGTAACTTAAACATAGAGATTTTGGTATTGGTATGCTGGAGTTGTTGGATGATGCTGTAAGATGTAGGTCTTGTATCCTTTGGATTGGAAGATTTCGAGGCAACCTTCTATTTAGAAGCAGATGTGAGATTGAAAGGTACCTTAGGGACATTAGATGAACTTGGTGTTTGTCCTTTCAGATGAGTCTGAGCTTGTGATCTGGTAACCGCATTAGCTAAGGAATGATTTTTGTCTCTTCGTACAATCATGATGACATTGCAGCTCTCAGAGAGACATGGTTCAACCATATTGATGACAGCATTGTTTCCAGAGTAGGCATAGTTGACTTTTTCCCCCATGTTAGGCTGAGAAGTGGAAACTCCCTTGCCATGTTGTGGAAACAGTTTTGTAAATGCTGTGTGATCATTATTGCTGGTAGGATTATCGATCATGATGTCCCCTTGATCTATCAAGTCTTGAATGGTATGCTTCAAGTGGAAGCATCCATTAGTTCTGTGGCCTTTAGTCCGATGGAAAGCATAGAATTCATTATCTTTCCACCAATATGGTTTTGGATCCAGATCAGGGTTTCAGATTGGTGGTAAAGAGATCATGTTATCAGCTATCAGGGTTCTCAGGGTAGATTCCAAAGATTCTCCCAGGGGAGTAAACTTTTGTTTATTATCCCATCGTTTGAATGACTTCTTTGGAGATGGTTCAGCAGATTTTTGCTCTGAAGCTTCAATGGCTTTGGTGGCAAGGGTGAGATTGTAGGTTGGTGCCTTTGATGGGGTGTGGATAGTGTCAACAACACCATCAGAGATGATACCTTTGTTTCTATTCCAGCTCTTATTTTTATCTTTTGAGCTAGATCCAGATTCAGACTTGTCCTTTTGAAGTGTGATTTCTCCTTTCTTGACAAGTACTTTCTCAATTTTGATTGCATTATCCACCATTTTATCAAAAGATACATGATCTTGCATTTGTAATGGATAGTTGAGCTCTGGAACAAGGTTATTGATAAAGATTTCAAGTTTCTCCATTTCAGGAATTGGTCTAGCATATAGAGAAAACTTCTTTCACCACCTCTTGAGAAAAGTTAGGAATGATTCCCCTGGATATTGCTTGAGGTTACAGATATCGATCATGGTAATCAGATGTTGAATATTGTAGGAATATTGTTGATAAAACAATTTAATCAATTCCTCAAAAGTTTTGATCGTAGAAGGTAATATTGAAAACCACTGAATGGATGCTCCTCCCAAGGATCTAGGAAAAAGATGCATTAGATAAGTCGGTTCATGCATGAATTCCATGGATTGCGTGCAGAACTCTCTGACATGATCTTGAGGATCAGAGTGTCTATCATATTTGTCATACTTTGGTATCTCCACTCTTTTTGGGAATGGTGGCATATACAAGTTTTTGTCGAATGGGAAAGGACATAGGGCCTCCATGGAGAACTCCTTGGGTTCCTTCTCCTTCTTAAGATTGTTAAATTCGACTTGTATAGCATGCATCTATTTTGTCATAGCTGTGAGTGGAGTTTCTTCCTCATGTGTGATTATATCATCAATGTTAAAGTTGGGAGGAAGCTTAGCCCCTTCCTGGGCTAATTGTAAAAAGTATGCCTCTCTATCCACTTTCAAGAAATGCCTCATCATTCTCTTGAATTCATCGTCATTCTGACATTGATGGATTTTAGAGGGGGTAGGTTCTTGGTCAGCATTATGTTGAGAATGGTGTCCTTGGGACCCTCCTCTTAGAGAACCATGGTTTGTCCCTACTTGAGACATGGTAGGAGTTTTTGGGCTCCCTGGAATAGATTGAGGAGGAGTTTTCTGGTTACCTCTGTGAGTTGATAAAGGAGGTATGTAAGCAATTTTCAATAAAAAATTACCAAGACTATCATCTTTGTAGATACCTGACTTGATGAGTTGTTCAAGAGTTGGACCTAGGGTATTGGTCAAAAGTAAGTTCTGAGATGTTTCTTCTGATTTCTTGTGTGAAGAAGCTCTGGTCTCCACCATTAACTTTGAATGAAATAGAAGAAAAGGATGAAGACAATTGAAGAACAATTTGATTCGAGAAAATTGGATGATGCAACCTTGTCAAGATTATGATAGTTTTGAAGATCTGATGAGATGTTGGTGAAGGAAACTATGCCCTGGATGTATGGGATAGATCGCCCAAAAGATAGCGGACACGAGTTCTCAACACTTAGTCTATTTTTGAAGATTGATTGAAGATTGATAGTTATGACAAGGTTTTGACACGAGATAAAAAGGACTCAAATTGATCAAACAGAAGACTAGATCAGATTCAAAAGATCAAACTCAAAAAATGGTAGAATGCTCAATAGCTACTGCTCTGTTCCTGACACAATGATATTTTTGACAGATTCTGGAACTAGGCTGGAAACATTGGATATCTTGCAATTTGACAATTTCTGACAACTCTCTCAAATTTTTCCAAACGACACTCTGTAGACTCGTACGACACTGGGTAGTCTATGAAATGATAGTTGCTAAACTTGTACGACAGTTGGGTAGCAATGAAATGACAGTTGTTAAACTCGTATGACAGTTGGGTAGCAATGAAACGACAGTTGTAAATATCATATGACAGTTGCTAACAGGATTTTGACTTCCTTGGATTTTGCTGGCATGAAAAATCATACGACACTGGGTTCTCAACCATACGACAGATGGGCAATATTGAAATGACGTTTGACAAAAATTCGTATGACTTTTGACTTCCTGAAATGACTTTTGACTCCAGAAAGAATTTTACATCAATTTTTGCAAAATTTAAGGTTTTCAGTTCTGGATTGTTTGCAAATTGTACTGTCCAAATTTTGAAGGTTATACCAGATTTGATCATTTTTAATAGCCAAGTAGATAAACAAACACACAGAATAGCAAGCAAGTGATTCCAAGCACGTTTGAAAATAATGAACAAGGGCAAAAGCAACCTTGTGCATGAACAATCAAGTGACCAAATTGTGCTAATCCCTAAGAGTACTAATTGTGTATGTTTTGAAAAGTTTTGCAATAACACACATATACCCTATAAAATGAAAATTTGGCCTCTCTAGGGTTTTTAGTAATGGTTTGACTCTACAACTTTTATGATTCAAAGGGGTGAACTCCAATCCTAGTGCACCAGGGTTTTGACACAGTCTGAGAACTTAATCTTCAAGAGCTGCTAGGGAGATCTGACAACCCAACAATGAACCATACCCATGGAGATTTCTTCCATAAGGACATTTATATAGCAGCTGTCACTACCATGGCGAAAATGGCTATTACCGCTTGAGGTTCCATCAACGTAGTTTGCCCTGTGAAGGGATTGTCCACTATGGTTAACCCTCTCTAAAGGTGACTCACAGATTTATACCACAAGGGGACTTGGCTCTAGATTCAAGGTTTTGACACCTCTTCACTTTTAACCCAAACAAAGCAAGTAGATTAATCTGACACGCTAAGACAAAGTTTTATTCCACCAAGGTCTGTGATATCAACTCCACGTGATCTATCAACCTCTCCGGGGAGAGAATGTATCAATCAATAAGAGAAGACACACTAACCAATTTTGATTCACCAAAGCTCATGATATCAACCCCACGTGATTTATCAACCTCTCCAGAGAGAGAATGTGTCGATCAATAAGAGAAGATTCACTAACCAAGTTGAATGTGAAACGCACTAAGTATCCTCCCTACCTACAAGGATTCCATCGTCAAGGAAGGATTTCGCTAGGAATCCAATCTCTCAAGAATCACAAATAGTGTTCATAGGGCCTAATTACTATGTGAGCATAGATATATTCCCGAAAGCAAATCTACCAAAAGTAATCAAAAAGTAGAAAGAGAAACACTTAACGCTTAAAGCGAATATGAGATGAGTCCACAAGGTGGAACACTTAACACCTCACATAAGCTGAAAATGATTCCCCAACTTAGAAAACAAGTGAGTTCCTAAAAGCACAAAAGGGTTGCCAAGTAGAACACTTAACGCTTCTATCCTGTTGACCCCTCCCCTTTATGGCGTTGAGATTGCAACCACGGGGTGAAAATGAGGGGCTGGTGGATTAGCGAGTCCAATAACCAAGATAGCAATCAAGATCAATCACAAGTATTCTAAGACTACTTAATGAATCCTTAAGGGTTCACAACCTAGTATCAATTATGCAAGTGTGTAGAAATAGATCAAAAACATGAAAAGATGCACACAAGCTTGACACATAAGAGATTTATTTTAAGTCCCAAATCAAAATATTATTAGATGAAGGAGAATACCTAGGATCCTTGCAATGCGCTTAGTAAATTTTACTTGATTTTTAGCAATTTTTGTTGAGCTTTTCCATGCAAGCAAGTGACGAACTCTCCAACAAGCAAACAAGCAAACAAGATATGCAAAATATATTCAACTTATGAAAACCATAGGGTTAGCTCTAAAAATCAATTATTATCAGTAATAATAACTAGAAATTAACCCAAATGACAACTCATATCATTCATTGAGCCATGTAAAAAAAATAAGTGCATACCCATCACAAAACTTTATTTTTTTTGCTGCATTTGACCTAGTCAACAAGATCTAATTTTTTTGATATGATTTTGGCCACAAAAATAGAAATTTAGAATAGAGACCCCTACTAAAAAATAGAGAACTTTCTAAAAATGCAAAAATTTTAAAAAAATCTTTTCATTTGTGCCCTAGAGACCTATTTTATCAAAACAAACCAGTTTTTGTAAATTGACTATTTGAGCTATTATATCATGTCCAAATTTAAAACAAAAAGAATGGACCTCCTGTATAATTTAAAGAGATTTCCAAAAATATAAAAATTTTCAAAAAATATGCTGATTTGCTTCACATATTAATTTTTTTTAGAATTTGAAGAAAAATTATTAAAAATTCAAAACATCTCAAAAAATTCTAAATTTTTTACTGTAGCTTCTCTAATATGTCATCAACCTAAAAAAAAAATTTCAGACCAAAAATCCAAGCCGTTTGGGAGATAAAATTAAATCTTTAAAACTTTGGGGTTTTGGCTCCCAAAAAAATCAAAACCAGCATGCAAAGGTGGGTTGCCCCATGGTGGGTGCTAGAAATGTGTGTGTGAATTTTGTACCTGATCTATAGACACAAGACTCAGTAAAATATTAGAGGTTAGCTATAATCAAAATCATGCAAAATTAAAATCTAATCTAACCAAGCGATTTACTGCCTTCTAATAGGTGCAAGATTAATGTTCTTTGATTGTAATTGAGATCAGTGACCTAGACGACACCTAAATGAAGGATTTGAATGCAATTGATCTAGATATGAGATTGAATGCAATTAATCTATATTTTTGATATTTTCTATGCAATAAGAATGATAAACTGATATGCTATGGATGCTAAATGATCTAACAATGAAGATTCTAACAATGATATAAAAACTATGAAATTCTATGCTAAGATATAAAAGCTATGCAATTGAAATTGATCTTACAAAGCTTTGAATTCGCAAGTTGATTCCTCAGCCTCCAATTCTCTAGCGTGATTGTGCAAAATATGAGATGAATTATGAAGAGCTGAGCCTTGTTTTTATAAAAATCCAAGGCTTTGGAGGTGCATGAGAAAAAACCATAAATCACTCAAATAACTCAGGTTGATTTTTGAGTTATTTTTAAATAAAGGATAATTAAGTCACAAAAACATGCAAAAGCTAAGCTTTAACTCAAAATAGAGTTTAGCTTTTATTGATAATTGATAGTTGTCTGCTTTTATGATTGTGCATGTTTTATTTATGAATTAATTTAATAATAAAGTGATTTATGCTCAACTTAACTGCTTTTAAAAATAAAACAATTGATTTATGGGTTAATCAATTATTTAATCAAACTTTTATTAAAAACTATATTATTAAATAATGACAACTTGCTTTAATTAATTAAATAAGAATTTAATCAATTATTCATATGATATTAGATTTATTGTCAAAATTAAATAATACAATTAATAATAGATATAATTAAATTTAATTACAAAATTAAGTGGCAAATATTAAATCTAATTAATTAAATATTAAAATATTTAATTAATCAAACTTTAGGATAAATGTGATTTATTGCCAAATAATTATAAAATTAAAGATAATTATGATGATTAGGAATATTGCTAGGAATATTTCCTGATGCAGAATTTAAGATAATCAATTAGATTTGATGATGTTCAGATGTGCCTTAGGTTAGGACTTCGATGTCGATTTTGTTTGATTTGTCGATGTAGGAGGTTAATGAACTTATAGCCCATTTTTGGGGTATTACACAACTAAGACCGCCAACTTAAATGGTAATCGCTCGCGGAATCACTAAGTGTTAAGGAGTTAACCGCCAGGAATCAGAGGCTTGGCGACTGAAGGATTTTTAAAGGCATGTGCAAATTGGATGACTTAAGTGACCGAAATAAAGTAACTGCAAATTATAACAAGGCTAAAGGGTTTTAGAGCCTTTTGTAAATTTTTGGATATAACGGCTACTTCTTCAAACTTTTCACCTGCAGACCAGGCAGATAACAAATTTGCAGAGGCCAGAGAACAGGAGATAAATTCATGAAAATTTTAGGGGTGGTTGGGAGGATAAAAATAGAGGCTTGGGAATGACTTTCAACCAAATTTGCATGCACAGTGAAATTATGCTAACAGTAACATGAAAAGAAGTTCTTGAAGCATTAGCCAACTTCAAGAATATTAGTTATCAGAGAGAGCATCACAAAATACAAAGACAAATTCAGATTTAGCAGAATTTGAAAAGGCTACTGAGAAGTTCAGAGCAGAGATCTTCACATGAAAAGGTGATATCTATTCAGTATCTCAGATTTGTATCAGAAAAGTTGAGTTGTCATTAGGAGATATATTCCTGTTATTCTCTAATCATTGTAACAGAGTTTGGTAAAATCTCTTAACAGAGTAGACCTAACAGTCTTTTTGTAAATCTCTTAACCGAGTGCACAATCAAGTAGTGTTGTTAAAATCCTATCACTAGGTAGATCTAATCGATTTGCAATATCACTCCTAACAGGGTAAGATCACTAGAAGTGATCACTACTTGTAGCCCTCATAGGCAAACCTTTTCTATCTACAGTAGTAAAGAATTTGTGGGTGTCATCCCCACCGCAATTTTTACCTTCTAACAAGGGTTTCTATGTTACCAAAATACTTGTGTTATGTGATGGTTATATCGTTGATTTCATGCTATTTACCTTTGATAGTTAAATGAATGAATGATGCAATAAATTGATTCAAGTTATATTTGAAGGTTACTACTATTTTTTGTTTAAGGTTTATGCGTTAAAAGTTTTTGTGGGCACTGATTCACCCCTACCCTCTTAGTACCCTATCTCTCCAATCCAACACCTACATGGGTCAAGATTGATTCCAATGATTTTGCAAGTCTTTCCCTTCCAGGATTTGTACCAATAGAATCTTTTAACCTCCTAATTAAAGATTCTAATTCTTTTTTCCTTTTTTCAATTTGGTTGATCAAATTTTCTTGTGTTCAAGGAGGAGGTTTCTCGATTGGTGGAGGTGGTTGAGGTTCATTTTCTTGGTTATTTTCTTCATTCATTTCTTCATGAGGAGATGGAGGGCTTGGTTGAGGGTTTTGTTTAGGGAGATCATTTCTTCCTAGAAATTAAAAAAATTAGATTTTAAAATCTTAATTACACATTAAATCTAAGAAAATAAATTTTAACAAAACAAATTGCTTTAAAAATAAAATTTCAATACAAATAAGAGGCTTGGGCTGTAAAAACACTTACCTCTTCTTCTGGATCAAGCTTGACGATGTTGTGGAACCATTCTTTATGAAAATTGATGGATGAATGAAATGAAATGGATTGAACAAGCAAAAGGATTTTGTGTATGCGCTTGGGAAGTCCTATTTCACTGCAAACACAGGTTTGTGAAAAGAAAAATGGGCTATTCCAAATGCAACAAACACTTTATGGTGTTTTGTAAAGCGTGTGTGCCCTATAGGGAAAAAATGCTATGTTTTACAAAGCGCGTGAGCCCTATAGGGTGCACGCACTATGGTTTGAATTGCCCAAGCCATAGTGTGTGTACCCTATAGGGTGCACACGCTTTAGTGCGTATGTACTATGGCCAATAGGGGACCAAAAAGAAAAGTGGCATCTTTTTGGTCCCCCATCTTTGTACATATACCACATAAACAAACTAAATTACTTAATTACCTTCCCCTTGCAATGCCTAATGCCTAAACCCCATCACATTGCCTCCGAGTGGAAAATGGTGACACCTGCATTAGTATGTAATAAGATTATTATAAAAATTAGAAAACACATGTACATATACTATTATAATAATTTAAGGAAACCAATGTGTACATTAAAACATATGTATTGTGGAAATGTCAAGGTCAAATGATATGGTCGAAATCGTGGAACCCTCCACCTATGGCATCTCCCCCTCTGTCATCAACTGAGCATAAATGTAACACATAAAAAATTATAAGTGGGAAATTATTATAAGAAAATTCTACTACAAATACGAATGTTTATAATTAAATACAATGTATCAAGTGAACTATTTACCCTTACTATAATAGTAGGAATCCATGGCTCTCTATGCTTCTGATGCACATCTTCATGACATGCTTCACTACCTGTAGTGTACTGTGTAGTATCACCCACCTCAAAGACATAGTTATATGCATCACCATCATTTAGGGGACCTAAACATAGATTCTTGCACATAATGAAAGTGCGGGGCACACAAATATGTGAGCTCATGGAGGATGTGGAAGGGCTAGAAGCATCAACATGAAGAGGCAACAATGTCATGCTCTACGTAACTAGTAGATCACTCAAGGTGTGAATGACTCAAATAGTCTGTGAGCCAGCCTCAACAATAATATCAGGATGCTGCAATGTAGGAGGTGGTCAAATCTCAGGAGGGGGACATATGTGCAGGATTTCACCCAGTGTTCCCATCGCCTATCCTAAGGAGCGCCTAAGCCTACACCCTGGTTAGGTCTCATACTCAAATAATTTACCTTGTGACTGAGCAAAAATTCAACATACAATTTTTTAATGAAATAAAATGGGACATTCAAGTTGCTATGAAGTGGTCTATCAAAAACCATCCACTAGTGGTGCCAAAAGTTGTCACGTATTGCATCATTTGTGCACCATTTAATTAGCAACTTGGGTTTTTTAGGGTCCACTTTTAAACTAGTTTTGGGATCCACAAAAGTATTACATATGTCATGTTTTGTTATGTTTAGGTTCATAACTTGATCATAGTCAAGCCCATCATGAAACTGGGTGTGCATGGAATCGCGCCAATGAAGTGCAACATTATGTTGCTTTGTAAGTTTCTCCATGTTTTCAATAATGGAGTTAAATGTAGAAAATATGGGGTGCAATGTGGGGATATTTGCATATGTGGTATGATATCCTCTAAGATGATTTAGATTGTCTCCTATGAGATCCTCTAAATGGAAAGGGTTTGAGACTGGTTCATCTTTTGAAAGTGGGGGATTGTTTGGAGCTAGTTCCAGATTATTTGGGATCATTGGGAGGGTTTTCTGATTGATTTGAGTCCATGTCTGATTACAATTAGAACCCAAATAGATAATTACAACCAATTAAAAATAATAATAAAAAAACTCATTTAAACCCTAATTTTTATATAAAAAGCTACAAATTTCAATTAAAAAACAATAAAAAGAATAAAAAGTTAAAATTTTAAACTTACCTTTTCTTGTTGAGCAAATTGGATATGAGAATAGATCAGATATCCAAAACTAGAGCCGTGTTCAACGTTTTCACAATGAAAATGTTGAATGTGGCCACAGGCTAGGAATATAATTTTTTGGCAAAACTTGGATATCCGATATTATCAGATATCCGATTAGGCCCGTGGTTTGGCTTTTGGCTTGGCCAAGTGTACTGACACCCATGCCTACTAAAAAGTCAACAAACTTTTTAGTGCACTTTTGGACGAGTGAAAAGTGTATTTTTTTACATTGCCTCTTTTTGGCATACCATGATCCCGCACATACCCAAGTACAAAAATCAACAACATAAATACTTCGTCCTCCATTTTGTATGGACACTAAAAATATACATTAATAGACAACTACAAAAAGTATGTGCATTGTAGTTAGGATCATTACAAAAATAATTGTTGAAATATATGAAAACATTTGTCCCCAAAAAAAAGTAACACTCACCCAAAATAGCAGAAAAGAGAACTTTTATATGTAAAATATTCAATTTTAGCTTTATAAGAACCCTGCAAAAACCAAACACTAGTCAAAAAGTTGTATCATACTTTGACAAATTGTCAAGAAAAGGGGACATGCAAAAAGAAAAAGAGAGTAATTCATCATAAAATATATCCTCCTAATAACATATTAAGTGCTCTATGAATGTTTTTGAAAGTATCTTATATTACAACACATAAAACTAATGATAAACAATGATAAAAGCATTGATAAAACTAGTTATATGGTATGTGTCCTAAAAGTTTGTAATCTGCATGTTGTAGGCATGTGTGATGTGAATTTTGATGATTTGAGATAATGCGAAGACTTGAATTTCTTGTTCATTGATAAAAAATAATAATGTGTTCTAGTATATCATAGGTAGTTGAATTTCTTGTTCATAGACAAATATACATAACTTACAATCAATGTGTGTAACACGTAATTGAATTCCTTGTTCATTGAAAAAAAAAAATAATTCACAGTCTATGTGTATAATAGTAAGTTAAATTTCTTGTTTATTGACAAAAATGCATAACTTATAAATCATGTGTGTACAAATAGCCAAATTTCTTGTTCATTGGATAAAATGTATAATTTCAGTCCATGTGTAAATAGTTAGTTGAATTCTGGTGCGGGAGCACCGTGGCTTGGAAAAGGAGGTCCTGACATACACTAGGGACACCATGACTAAAGGGAGGTCATTTGGATGACCTTGAACAAATAAAGACTACAAGGACCTAAAAGTTCTAAAATATTGTATTTTGGGCCATTAGTGCCAATTGGAATGTAATGAAGTCTATATAATGCAAAGTTGCCATGATAAGGAAAATAGCCCTACAAGGGTCACCATGTAATGGGAGATGGGGTTTTTAGTCTTTGATAGGCTTAATGGGAGTAAAAATATGTAATATGACTTGTATGGTCATAAAAAAAATGTAATAAAGACAATAGGAGGCAATGGTGCCTAAATTGGTCATAAAACCTTAAAGGTTAATAAGCAAGTTCATAGGTTGGTAGGGCTAAAGTATAGATGTTTGAAAGTAATGAAAGAAAAAGGAACATGTAATGAGGAATGATTGGTATGTAGTTGTCAAGTTGAAAACTTAGCTATCAACTTGGCAACATCCTCATATTCATTTAGTTGTCAAAGCAAGTCGACAAGACCTTGTCTGCCCTTGGACAGTTGGTTTTAGATAGTTGCAGTCAGTTTTAACTGATTTTGGTTGGTTTGGGGTAGTTTCAAAGTTGGTTGTCGGTTATATGGGACTGAAAAAGGTCTATTTATTATATAATATCCCAAGTAAGTAGGAGAGAGGTCGATGTAATCATGTTTGAATAATAAAAGTCATCATTCTAGTCACGGTAACAATCCTCTTGTTTAGTAGACTTGATGGTTGTATTGTTATCTCTTTAATGGAACACTGATTTAGGATGTTAGGGAATTGAGTCAACATCATTTTGGATTTTATAGCATGTGTTTTGGTTGTGCTTTGATAGAGATTTAATAGTTAGAGTGAAAACTGCTAGATCCCTGACTTAGGATAACCCAAGAGCACTAATAATGTAATATCTTGTATAGTCCACGTTGAATAAGCCACTCATTGGGGTAGGATGAGGTGGAATGTATATGATAGATGTCCAAATAGGTTGTAGGGTGTCATGCAAGGATTTGCAACGTGTTTGGGCCAAGGAAGTATCTAAAATTCTGTCTCTAAGATAGTGATATCAGGATAAAAGTTGACCAAGGCTTTGTCCATTGATATATGGTTAAGAAATGGTTATGGATGTCATGTTAATGAGTATTGAAGGAGTGTTGGATGTGTGCAAGTGTTTGAAGTGACAAAGAGTCTCAAGGAGAGGGTGGACATTCATACATGCATATGGATTCTTAGTGATTCTAGGTTGGGCAAGGATGGACATTGCCTTAGATGATGTTAAAGTTTCTTCCATGGTAGGGTAAGAGAGAAACTATATTGTGATTGGATAAGATAAATAATGATAGGGTAAGTGGAGAACTATCAATTATATTTTGAACGAAGAGAATGTTGATTAACCTGTGATCAAAAGTTGAATAGATGTTAGTTTGTAGTGGGATGGTGGATCTAGGTGAAGGAGTAGACCATTATTAGGTCTTAGATCTTGAAGGATGTTTGAGTAGGGTCTAGAGTTGATCCTTTTGGTGGGAACATTTGAGTGTTATTATAAAACAAACAAGGAACATTGGAGTCCCCTAAAGAGTTTGGCAGGGTCCACTTTCCTTCTGCATCAAATTCATTGTTCACTAACAAAAATGTGTAATTTACAAAGCAAAAAAAACTAGATCTACAATTAAAATCTCATGAACATTACAAATATTTTGTTCTAATGTAATACCCAAATACTATCAAAAAATAATATTTCAAAGTTATCATCCATCACAATAATTAGTTTGGTAGAGCATATGACCAACCACATGCGATTGCTTTCCTTTTTCTTAAAAATAGAACAATGGTGACAACCATGTTTATTAGTATTTGACATTTAATACATGGAGAAAAAGAAGAAAAAAATACAAAGCTCAACTCATCCATTACCTAAAATGCTCAATCAAGGACAGTTCATCCTTGTCAAAAAGCTTGTTTTATACAAAACCTTTTTTGAGTAGGACTTCAAAATGTCTATTTGTTTAGTAGCTCCATGATTTATAAATAAATAATAACATCATATATTAAACAAATATGTTTTTGCTAAAAGTAGTGTACATAAATTAACTTATTGGTGATTAATTGCTAGAATGATAGGTCAAGGAATAATAAAACTTGAAATGTAATATATCCAATATAATTTAAGCCACCACTTATATTAAAAAAGTTTGGTCGGTACTTTACCCAATTTGGTAATTGTGTTGTTGTGGGAATTCACCCATATTCATTACTGCCATATGTCTAGAAGTATCCATCACAATTTGGTAATGTTGCATATAACCACTATTATTTTTCCTAGAAATTTATTATATTTTAGCCATCACATTTTGATAATGTTTAAGTGGAGAGCATCCATGTCTACTTCCTGTTCCTTTCTCACTTAAATTTGTCTCCCACTCCACCATGAGTTTACCTCAAGTTAGGTAAATGAAAAACTGTATAGAATGAAACCTCGAGAAAACTAAAATCTTTCAGGCCTTAATGTTGGTTTACCTACAAAACTAGTTGAGCTAATCATCTTGTATTGCAATTCAAGGATTTTTTGGGGTCACATAAACTAGCAATTAAATTAATGACAAAATCTCTCATTTTGGACTCTGTATTTTCTATTTTGATCATCATTATAGCTCAAAAATGTGGTTACTTTTTGTTGGTTGGAGGACAAAAAGTGCCTACTATTTTTATGTTTGGAGACTCCTATGGAGATACATGAAATAATGATTTTATTTATACAATAATTTCAGGTAATTTTCCTCCATATGGAAGAGATTTCAAAGATCACACTACCACAAGAAGGTTATCTAATGCAAAGAGCATGTCTGACTACTTTGGTAACCCACATATGCCATACCTACATATTTTTCTTATAACTTGCCAATTAATTTGGAATCTCTAAGCTATTCTATATTTTGTCATTATTAGCTCATAAACGTGTATTATAAATTTCCTTTGGGAAAAGAAACATTTTGGTCTTGCAAGATTTTGAAACTTCAACACATCATGTTAGAAATTATTGTTGTTTGTCAAGTAAAATCGGTATTATCAGTTGAAAGGCTATTTTTTTGTTTTTTAAGTTTGATTTTTTCTTTACCCTTTTTCAAATTCATAATGCTTATGATTCTACCATTTCATTTCAGTTGAGGGTCTTGAAATCAAGGAATTATAGCCTGCATATTTGGATCCTAAGCTGAAGGCCCAAGACTTGCTAAGTGGCGTCTGTTTTGCATCTTCTGGTTCAAGATTAGACAATCTCATTGTCCATTTAATGGTAGACATGCATAACATATTGTAATGTTTTAGATTACGTTAATACATTTGTAGGACAATATATAAGCAACTAATCTATGCATTCTATCAACTTTTTCCTGTGACATTCTTATACAATAGAAATATATGATGCAGGAGATGATACCATTTTGGAAACAAATTGTGTATTTTAAAGAATATAAAAGGACAATAACATGATTAGTGGGAGAGGAAGAGGCAGCCAACATAATAAAAAAGGCAGTATTTTTCATTTCAATATGCACCAATAACTATTGCCAATTACTTCCTAATATCCTATTCCCAATTCGTCGACTTCAATTCATTGTTCAAGTGTATACAAATTTTCTCTTGGATATATATGCAGTATATATCAAGGTATGGTTGTAACGTGTCGCCACCCTTTGAATTTGTAAGATTTCAAGCATAATTGTAGTAAATTTAGTTGTTCCCAAGCATAGTTGTAAGGAATGAGTCAAAATTTTGTAGGAATTATAAAATCTCGGTGCCACTAGAATTAGTTTGATTAATGTTCCACCATTGGGATGTCTACCAATAGAGAACACTTTAAAAACTTTGGAACAAGGGAGTATGTGATGAAGAGATAAACTAGGCTACATCTGGATTTAATTCAGGATTAAATGCCATGACTGATGCACATAAACCTTCTTTTTCTGGGCTTCAAATTATTTCTCTCGATTACACAAATCTGATTTTGGAGTTGATTGAAAATTCTAAAAAATATGGTATTTTACATTCCCATGATTAATCACAATACAAATATTGTTATGCCTAGATGGCTTACTATATAAATATATAGGCATAATTATGTCTAATCTTATAATTCTATGATACATGGAAGGGTTGGAGGCCATGATTGCAAGGGGTTGTTGCAGGATGAGAATCTTAGAAGTTGTATCATGTTTGAACGTTTGTGCCAAAAATATATATTGAGCATGCAAAATAAATGAGAAGCAATCAGGGGATACCTAAATGAATCTAAGGTACCCGTTTTCACTGTTCATCGTTAATAGTTGGCAAGCTTTAACTTTAATCTTGAATATATAGGGTAAGTCTCCCCTTTGTCTAACTTTCCCACCTCTGAACTGAGCTAAGCTTCTAGGGTCGAGTGGGGGAAATGCCCAAATAGCCCCTGAGCTAATCGTTTTGGGAGTCAAGATAGGGGAGCACCCCAACGACTGATAGGAAAGGTTGACTGCTTGGGCCCTTCTATCTGGGGCCTACGAGAATTAAGTTTCCCTTCTCTAATAAAAACACCGCAAAAGTATCTGCAAACTACAATGGGAAATGTTATAGAAGTTGCAGTCTTCAGATTGAGGGTTCATTGTAGAAGTCATCATTCACCATTTTCGACAATGCCAATGGAAGTATTATTGCAATACAGGTAATTAGAATATTTCATGGACAATTATGTATCATTTGCACATGTATTTAAAATATTTCATAGATGATTTTATGTCATTTACACAGGTATTTCGAATGAGCATAGCCCATACTTAACCGACTAAACAAGGGAGGATGGTAGGGTATTATGTATAGAATTGAATGGTAGCAGTGGCTAGCGTTGAGGAACAACGACTTCTACCTTTGCATTAGAAAGAAAGAAAGTTAATTTATGATATGTCTATAAAGGTCAATCTTTGTGCCCTGCGTCCAATGGTAAAGACAAGAGCAACCTAGGTGGAAAATATAGAACAAAGCCAGCTTGACCAAACACATCCAAGCCCATAGCCCTTAGAAAAATTGATTAGGAGATTAATGCCGCCTTAGTTCCCGAATTCGATTCACCATATAAATCATGAGTATGGTGGGTCGATCCTGCCCTACTGGCCCAACCTCTTAGATAGGATAGAAATGCATGCTCAAGCATCTAGCAGTTGAGTTTATTTCATAGAGGAGAGGAGGAGGGGGCCGTTGTTCTTTGTAGATGAAGGAATTTGACTCTAAACTTGAAACCCATTATGTTGATAGCTGCGAAATTTAACATCTACCTAGATTTTAAGAGGAAATAGTAATACCAAGCTCATATTTTAGCGGTTGAAACACTAACAAACCTAAATAATCACTTTCTCCAAATAGAAATGAAATCTCCAATATTAAATTTAAGAGTACATTTGCATAAAAAACTACAGCAATATGATCTATACCTCAAAACACCCACGTCTCAAATGAGATCAAATTTGTCGAGAGGTTCTCTGTGGACTTTGACAGTGATTAACAACTTCAACCTCCTGCAAAATGTGCACCCCCACCCATCCTTTAATCTTCCGCACACAAATGCTTTATAAATCAATCTCCCCCTTCAAACTGGGAAAGCCCCTTTCTTCTTAATCCTCCCTAAATCTATTTACAAACCTCTTCCCCAACTCTTGGGAGAAATGCGGTGCTTGCAAGTGCATATATTTAACCTTAGTTACTTCTTTCAGAGCATTCCGCTTAAGAAATTTCAAGAAGGTACATATAGTGTCGATTGAGAAGATCAAACTTGCAGTCCCGCGTAAAATTTTGTCTAAAATCCCTTGGTTTTTATCCAGAAAGTTTCATCCGACAGTTCTCTGCCTCGCGCCTCCCGCCTTCCTCTACCCCGCCTAAATGAAAATGCATGATAATTAAATGAAAATAAAAATGCATGTACATTTTGTCTTAAGTTTTTATTTAAGAGAATAATAATAGTTTCTAATTATATTTATAATAATTAATAGAATAAGTTAAATATTTAAGACAAAATTTTAGTTTCATCTTTAAAAAATGTCTTAATACACTCCTTTGTGTAGTAGTGTGATGTATACACATCTTTGTGAAAATCTTCATTGAAAAAATAAATCCTGAATCAAGTGGAGCTCCATCAATTTGTCTCCTAACCCTCAAGAAGGTGTAGCCTCTATATGAGATTGCCGAGTTCTTCCTTCATAATTCCCAAATCGCAGCCTTGTAAACTACTAGACAACCATCCATCGTGAACTCGACACAAAACCCCTTACCTGCCTCAACAAAACAAACTTCACAATACATGTACATATTCAAATATGCTAGCAAAAACAAGTAATAAACAAAAAACCATAAATGCTTCTCAATAAAAAAACCATCTCAAAGAGAGAAACTAACTTGAGATGATGGAAATTCCCAATCCTCCCGTGCCACCAACCTCCAATATGTGACTTCACAAGATAATCAATTAAGACTATCTCCTATTTTTTCATTATCTGAAGCTTTCGCCTATAGAGGCCACACGATTTGATCAAAACGTCCACGATGAATAGCTTCTTTAGTTTTAAACATTTTATATTATTGAAATGGTTTCCCTCTCTTTAATATCCTTAGCCTTACATTTTATTCCACATCTTCACCAACATCATCGTAAAATTTAACTATTTTTTGAACATCAACCAAACAAACCATTGGATAAGAAGGCTTCCATGGCAAACCATATTTCTCTTTATTTTGACCATTGAAAAAGGAAGATATGTTAAAATTCACATTTTTCAAATTGTCCACTTCTTTTGAGTTCAAATCAAGTTATTCCGATGAATCAAGTTCTTCCAATATCTCCTCAATGATATCCATTATATATTCATATTTTATGGCTTCATGAACTCCAATTATCTTATCTAGATTAAGAAATCTTTTCCAACTATGATTGTGAGTAGGGAAACATGTCTATGAGAAGACTATCAACAAAAAAATCAACCATATGGAATCCCAATTCTTATTTTTTGTCCATAAGTTTTCGTGTCATGTTGCAGGAATGCCAACTACGCACATGCTAGAGTAACACTCTTTGAAAGTTTTAGACCACTTTCAAATTTGGCATTTAAAAAAGATCAATGAAGATCCGATTATAAATTAATTATACTTATTGTTACTTCTTATAAATCTTACTTCAAAGTGTTTAAACTTCTTCCTTTCATACTTCTTCAACGCTGGCTCCACTTTTCTCCACACACGAGCACCAAATTGTGCTCACTCCAACAAGCCCGTGTGATCAATTATTAGCCTCCTTCCATTCTGGAATTATGCACAACATCATAGACATAGTGAGGTTTTAACTTTAACTAGACCAAAAAATGAATGAAATGATCCATGGCATCCATACTACTACGTGCTTATCCACTTCTCATCTAATTCCCTATCAAAACATCATTTTGCTCATCTAGGACTTAGCCATCTATTCTAGTCTTCAAGACAATAAACCACAACAAAATGTAGGCCAAAAGATCATTGTTCTAATACCAATTTTTATGAAAATATATAAAATATTATTTTATTTCAATAACCTTTGGATCTTACATTTGATAGCCATTTTATATAAAATGGTGGAGACAAAATAAAACAATTAAATAATTTAACCTTATAGAAACTACTTTCTAACTGTCTACCCTAATTAATGTAATACATTTTCTAACAATGTAATACATTATACTAACACAAGAAAGGGATATAAAGAGCTGCATAAATTTCATCTTGATGTAATTAATTATTTTAACTATTTGTAGATCTCTACAAGCACCTAACTATAAGTTGAAAAGGAGATTGTTTCAATTCCAAAGTCAAAGAGGATGACATCTAAAGCATTTATCACCTTTCCTACTCAAAACACTCTAAGTGTCATTTTCAAAACTTTGGAAATGGGACGGTTAAGAAACTATACAGTTTACTTGCACAGGTCTTTGGATAATAGATTTTTGAATCAATTATGTCACTTGTTTACAATGCAAACCATTTTCCACATCTACCATGTTAGTGTCTCCACTTTTATACTTCTATAATATATAAATTGTAAATATATTTATATTGTATATTGTAAACTAAATCATGTCATATATATATATATATATATATATATATATATATATATATATATATATATATATATATATATATATATATATATATATATATATATATATATGATTTCTTAATTAACAAGGCTGCAGTGCAGCTAAGTTCCTACCAAATTAGCTACCAAAATGTTAATAAGAGTATTTAGCTATCAAAATGTTAATAAAAGTGTTTAGTGTTTGATGTGTGGAAAAAAAAATACACCGTTGATGAATAATATAGGTCTACATATTTGATGCCCCTCAAGATTCATGTAATTGGTTAGTCAACTCAAAAATATCATATAGTGGTCAATATTAACTTTTCAATTTAATTCTTACTATGTACATTTTAGTCAACTGATTATATTTCACAATCAAGCTGAATAAGTTTCAAAAATCTAAATTTTTAAATAGATTTCTGTCCCATCAACATTCATATAATAATTACTTGATCAAGTAAATTAATATAAGATGTTCACTCAGCCTTAACCTATGCACTACATATTAGAATTACAATTCACAAACATTATAATTCTAGTATTAAGAATTGTTCTCTCTTTTGTCTCTCTTATGTCTGTTTGTACAACAACACAACATTAATAATCAATTTCATAAAACTTTCAAATGTATGTTGTGTATAAAAATCCTATCTTGCATTCACAGGTTTTGCTTGCCCTTCCTCTCATAGTCTGCAACAATCAAGCAAATTTGAGATTGTCCAAAAGGATAAGAGCCAAAAAGTGAGATTGTTGGATAATACCACAAATAATAACTATGACGCCCCCATTTGGAGTTACAATGGCAGAATTATGTTTATATTCTTCTAGATATTTTAGGAAAAGGATATAAGTCTGTACATCTTTGTTCTGAGATTGTCAAAAAAAACTTCAAGGTGGGGATCACATTTTGTAAACCCTATGGAAAACTATGGTAGTAAAAGAAGAGGATGTAAAGTGGACCTGTCTCATTAAGAAATTTTCTCTTCAAAAGTAAACAATGCAATGCCATGTATTTTAAGAAAATAATTTAACCTAATGACCATCTTCTAAATCTGGAAGTGCATCCAATAGCCCAAAGAAAAATCTTCCAGATTCAAAGTGCTTTTGTAAATAAGGTCATTGGAATCCATCAAGAAGGAAACAAAAACATGAAAAGGAAAATTGTTCATTATACCAATTTACTTTCACAAATCTATAATTCAAAAGTTTTAAAATTTATTTAGCTACTCTTAACCGTTACAGAGACATTGCAATAAAAGAAGTGGAAAATTTTAAAATAGTCATATCCCAAACTAGAGTTGCTTCGAGTCAAGAAAAAAGAGTGTTCAACATGTGTTAAAATATGAAAAAGAACTCCAAACTAGATAAGAATATGCATTTATAAGAGTCAGGCAAATAAGAAAAATGGAAACTAGAATTTAATTTCTACTAAATGA
Organism: Chamaecyparis obtusa; assembly: GCA_027943335.1. Classification (NCBI taxonomy): domain Eukaryota; kingdom Viridiplantae; phylum Streptophyta; class Pinopsida; order Cupressales; family Cupressaceae; genus Chamaecyparis; species Chamaecyparis obtusa. Next base: position 1,241,812 of record BSBK01006159.1, read on the forward strand.
AACCCTCTACCCTAGTCAGATGACTAATGTTAGTTAGGCAAATCGAAACTGAAAATAAAGCCCAAATAGTTGAATGAAATAGAACTTTATAATAAATATTATAGATATGAATTTTTCATGTTCAAACCCTTCTTCATGCCAGAAAAAAATAAAAAAGAAAAGGAAAATACAGTGGCCACCATTGCACTTGAGTATGTCTCCTTCGAGCTATTGAAGAATCAATTTTCCTACTAGCCGCCAGACCAATACAGGAAAAATTAAAGAAACAAAAAAAGAAAAGAAAAAGGCAAACAGACGTAAGGCACTAAGGTGTCTTCCCGTGCATTCGTTGGCCCTGTATTTTCGACTGCAATAGATGCTTAAACCACAAAATGGTTTTTTCACAGAGGCTTTAGATTTTTCTATGAAATCTAAGATAAGCTGTACACTACTCGGGTAGCAAATAGAGAAGAAAATAGAGCACAATAGAACAGATATATGAGAAACCCTTACAGTCATAAAAACATAACGGTATTTTTAAACATTGCCACCAATCCACACAACCCAAAAAAATCTTAGATAGTTGCAAGTCAAGCGGACGGACAATGCGATAAGTAAAGAGATGAGAAGATAAGGAAGCCTTGGCCGCACTGAAGCACAAGCATGGCGAAAAAAAGGAAAACAACAGAAGAAGGCGAGAGTAAAGGATCACCGTGTCATGATGCAAACAATTTGACAAGCCCATAATTCCAACGGCAATGTAATTCTCCGCTTGCTCACAATTTTCACGGCAAACAAAGTAAAATAAATAAATGAAAAACCTCTGTATAAAACGGCACGTTGCATATAAATATTTCCCCATATCACATTTGTATCAAATCTATTTCATTTAAATTTTCTGATGTCATTCACTTTTTGGGTTGTTCTTTTCTGTAAATCCTTTCTTATTGTTCTAAATTTTGGACTAATAGAATTTAATATAACTATTATTTTTAATGTATTATGTTAAAAAAATTGTTTCTATATAAAAAATTAGTTAAAAACTTAAATATTAACAACATGTTAATTTAGTTCCATGTCTATAATTCTACGCAAGAACTAATATTTACTATAATAGAATATAATATAAAAATAATAATAATATATAAAATATATGTAATATAATATATAGTATTATAATATATATTAGAATTATATTATATATGATGCATATATCTTTACAAATTAGTTTTGATTTTTTTATATTATTTGTGGTCATTTTAAAATTTGAAATACCATCATAAATTTTGAAAGTATGTCATTTTAAAATTTAATTCAAAATTTAAAAGTTTAGGTCATCTTAAAAATTTTGTAATTGCAAATAAATATTTTCAAAAAATTCACTCATATGGACCACTCTACCACTTTGCAATCTCAAACTAATTTATGAAACTAATTTTGTTATCATGTTTTGTTAAAAATTGAGCATGTTTACATTAATGAAACTTAATATTTTCTAAAACAAGACAATATCTTCAACGTGAAATGCTAAAAAACTAAATTATTAAAAATTAAAATTCAATAATAAATTTTGGTGAGATTGTTTAAAATTTAGGAAAAAATTAGAAGTTATATAAATGTAAAGAGTTGAAAAAATTAGAAATATGCAACTTTATTAATGTTAAATAAATAGAAAAATGTTAAATAGGTAATGCTAAAAGAAAATAAAATTTAAGTTTAAATAACATATTTCCATTTAGAAAAAGTGTGTGTATGTGAGGGTGATATTAATAATTAATAATTTTATTTTATTAAAAAATAAAAGTTCTTATTATAATCTATAATCTATAATTTTATTTTTTAATATTATATTAATCTTTAATATCATAAAATATTTATATTTTATAAAAAAATATAATATAAATATATCTAATGTAATATATCATAATTAGTTTAATACAATATAAAAATATAGTTTGAGTAAAAAATATATGTAATATAATATATAGTATTGTAATGTATATTATAAATCTTTTAACACAAAAATTGTAAATTAGATAAAATATAAAATATAAAATATAAAAATAAAAAATATAATATTGGTCAAATTAAACCTTCAACATAGATAAATGTGGTTTCGATAGAATAAATTTATTATATTATATGCTTATTTTAAATAAATTTATGATTTTTTTCAGAAAAATTCATCCTTATTGAACTTTGCAATCTAAACAAATATTTTTGAGAAATCCGCCCTTATTGCTCAAATTTTTCAGCCAATAGAATGAATGAAAAATACTTTTACAAATTAGAAAAGTTAAATATCTTGTAATTCACTTTAACAAATATTTAGATATAATATTATTTGAAAAATAGTGAATTTTGATTGGTTGAGATTTATTAGTTTAATCACTAGTTAAAGTCATGTCGATGCCTATAGTTCTACAGTCTACAACAGGAACTAATAAATAATAAGATACAATAATTTATTTATATATTAATACTATTTAAATGATTATAATATATAAATTCACTTGATAATAATTAAATTATTTATATCATGATATATTAGATATAAATATAATTATTAGAAGTAGTTTATTATATCTAATATAAATATAATTATTATTAAAAATTAATTATGAGTTATTATAAAACTATGTTAGTATGTTCTAAAATGTATATAATTGCTATTATAGAAAATTACTAATAATATATAAGTTAATATGTGAAAGTTTTTCAAGAGTTTAGTAATACATCAAGTACATCATATTCTTGGTAACATCAAGAATATAAGTTCACTTGCACTGGAGGAATTAGATTGGGAATAAAAGTCCACTTAACAATATTTGTAGTGATATTGTTGATTTTGTATTTAACAAGGCTGCAGAGAAGCTAAGTAAATGAATTTTAAAATTTTAAATAATAATTAATTGTAATGAATTTGAAAATTTGAAAATAATAATTAATTGCAATAAGAAATTACTTAACTATAGGTGAGCTTAATTGAAATAGAATCAAAATTCAATAGAATGTTAACATATTAAATATAAGAACTTTTGACTATGTAGTTAGATGTTTAAAATATTATTAAACATATTTAAAATAATATAATTTAAAATAAAACATTAATAAAAGTTAAAATTCTTAAATATTTTATAACTTTTAATAATTTTAATATTATTATTTTATATTTTAGAAAAATTTAGAAAATCTAAAGCTTAAAACCAAAAGAAATGAGAACACTGCAAATAAGACTAGTGTAGCAAATGTTTACATATTCGCTTAGTTTGTTCAAGATTATAGTTTGTTCAACCTCTTCTCGTAAAAACCACTCTTATCGCTCAAAGTTTGTGGCCAATCAAATGAGAGAAGAATAATTTTCTAAATTTGTTTTTTTAAACAATTTAAATGTATACTTTCGTTCAAATAGTTTATTTTTAGAACATGAACAATAACTGATTTCTGATTTGCTAATAAATTTTTTTATTCATAACAAGTTAACAATAGTGCATTGCCAATAGTTGTACTAGCGTAGGCAAGAACAAATAATATATAAATATTGTATTGAAGTTAATTATATTATGTAACAAAAATAAAAAATCAATGTTACAGAATTCAAAAATTAATATGTGAAAGTTTGTCAAGAATTTAATAGTACGTAAATACATCATATTCTTGCACGAATTGAATTAGAAATACAAATCCACTTAACTTTGATTGTGAGTAAGACAACATGTCTATGAGAAGACTATCAACAAAAAGATAAACCATATGGAAACCCACTTCCTATTATTTATCCATAAGTTTCCATGTCATGTTGCAAGAATGCCAACTACGCACATGCTAGAGTAACACTCTTTGAAAGTTTTAGACCACTTTAAAATTTGGCATTTAAAAACAATCAATGATCCGATTATAAACTGGTTATACTTATTGGTACTTCTTATAAATCTTACTTCAAAATGTTTAAACTTCTTCCTTTCATACTTCTTCAACGGTGGCTCCACTTTGCTCCACACATGAGCACCAAAATTTGTACAATCCAACAAGCCTGTGTGATCAATTATTAGCCTCCTTCCATTCTGGAATTTTGCACAACATCATAGACACAATGAGGTGCGCTTATCCACTTCTCATCTAATTCCTTATAAAAACATCATTTTGCTCATCTAGGACTTGACCATCTATTCTAGTCTTCAAGACAATAAACCACAACAAAATGTAGGTTAGAAGATCATTGTTCTAATACTGGTTGTTATGAAAATATATTAAATAGTATTTTATTTCAATAACCTTTGGATGTTACATTTGATAGCTATTTTATAAAATGGTGGAGATGAAAGAAAATAGTTAAATAATTTAACTTTATAGAAACTACTTTCTAACTGTCTACCCTAATTAATGTAATACATTTTCTAACAATATAATGCATTATACTAACACAAAAAAAGGATATAAAGATTTGCATAAATTTCAATTTGATGTAATTAATTATTTTAACTATTTATAAACCCAACTATAAGTTGAAAAGGAGATTACATGCGGTATGCAAAGGATAGATTAAAGAGGAGATTAAACACACAAGAGATTGGGGGTATGAAACCCCATTCCAAAGTCAAAGAGGATGACATCTAAAGCATTTATCACCTTTCCTACTCAAAATACTTGAAGTGTCATTTTCAAAACTTTGGAAATGAGATGGTTTGTCTCAAAAAAGAAACTACACAGTTTACTTGCACAGGTTTTTGGATAATAGATTTTTGAATCAATTATGTCAGTTGTTTACAATGCAAACCATTTTCCACATCCGCCATGTTCATCTCTCCACTTTTATACTTCTATAATATATAAATTGTAAATATATTTATAATGTATATTATAAACTAAATCATATATATATATATATATATATATATATATATATATATATATATATATATATATATATATATATATATATATATATATATATATTTATATATATATATATATTTATATATATATATATATTATATCATAATTGTATATATATATATAATATTATCATAATTATAATAATTTCTTAATTAATAAATAAAAGGATACAATAATTTATTTATATATTAATACTATATAAATGATTATAATATATAAATTCACTTGATAATAATTAAATTATTTATATCATGATATATTACTTATAAATATAATTATTAGTAATAGTTTATTATATCTAATATAAATATAATTATTATGAAAAATTGATTATGAGTTATTATAAAACCATGTTAGTATATTCTAAAATGTATATAACTATTATTGCTCAGTTCATTTTAGCCAATGAAATCATAGAAAATTAATTTTCTACTATATCGGCCGCTAATAATATATAAGTTAATATGTGAAAGTTTTTCAAGAGTTTAGTAGTACGTCAAGTACATCATATTCTTGGTAACATCAAGAAAATAAGCCCACTTAGCACTCGAGGAATTAGATTGGGAATAAAAGTCCACTTAACAATATTTGTATTGATATTGTTGATGTTGTATTTAACAAGACATGAACTAATAATATATAATTATTGTATTGAAGTAAATTATATTATGTAACAAAAATAAAAAATCAATATTATAGAATTCAAAAGTTATTATGTGAAAGTTTGTGAAGAATTTAATAGTACGTAAAGTACATCATATTCTCAGAATTTAATAGTACGTGAAGAATAACAATGGTTTGTAAAGGGACAAAGGATCTCCCAGCATCTATAGATACTTTGATTTTTTATAAGTTTGATGAGCTGGGTTTGAAGTGGAGATCTGAACATGGAGGAATTGTACTACCCCATTCTTTGCCTTCTGAGGTGATTTGTTTTGGGGGCGATTATATCTGGCTGACTCATGAAAGAAATGGCTATGTCAGCCCTATAATTTATATAGATTTAGATAGTGGAGAGCTGAACATATGCCCAGATGTTTTCCAAATTATGTCAAAGGCTAGAAATTGTCTATCCTTTTGCCCTTGCCCTTAGCTTTTATCAGATCTGCTGTTCTACTGTAGTTATTCTTCTTAGCTTGTAGCGTCCATCAATTGTATTTCCGTGTTTATCTTGCTTATTTAGCTGTTTATGGGTGTCTATATTATTTTATTGTTTACTTTCCAGATCAATGTAATCTGTGTGGTGCACCATCAATAAATGTTTTCAGAGTTTATGCTTCAAAATAATTTCAATTAAAAATTATTTTGTAATAGCAGTATGAATCAAGATTATAATGTAATTAAATGTTTTTTTATTCATAGTGGTCTTTTATTCCTATTAATTTGGAATAAAAATAGTCTTGTACAATTAAAAACAATTTTTAAAAGAGTTGTACAACAAGAAAAAAAGTATATAACAGTTCAAATATAAGAAATAGTTCCGAAGTCATAAAAATAGCTTATAGTAATATACTATTATATTCTTTTAAACATTAAAAAATTATCCATCCATCAAATTTACAACAGTCATATAGAAATTAAAAATCTATCATAGCCCAACAAGCCATCCTGTGACAATTGCTTGGCTGTACAATTCAATTTAATTTAAAAAAGAGTACATAAATGTTAAAGAAGTTTAATTATGCACATTTTAATTTAAAAACAATTGAAATGTTTAAAAATGGAGGCCATCTTACTTTTATTTAATAGATATGGTAATTATATTTTAAAGATATTAATTTAATTTTATTCATAATAATGTTTTACCGTATATAGTAAAATCTATATGTGTGAGATAACTTTGAAAATAGAAGAAAAACCAAATTAAAATAATAGGTGTATGTAAATTTTACCATTTTTATTAAGGAAAATAAGTTATATATATATAAAGAAAGTTTAGAGATCTATGAGGACCTTAATTTAATTTTTAAAAATTGAAGCTTTGATATCTCTTGGCTTCCTTTTTATATATTATTAAATATATATAGCTAGTAGCATTGCGAGCAACACTTCAATGAAATTAAATATATAATTTAATTTAAATATTTTTGAATAAATATAAATTTAATTATTCTTAGGAGTGGGCTTTAATTTGGTTTAATGTTAAATAAAATTCATTAGTCTTAAGGTTGGGATTTTCTTTAAATCTAGTTAAGGTTCATAATTTATTTTGATTTGTGTTAAAGTTAGGGTTAAATTTGGTTTATTGGTGGGGATATGATTCTATTTGGTTTAAGGTTACTATTCAATTTATCTTGGTGTTTGTTATCTTTAGGGTTAGGGTTGAATTTATCTTAGCATTACAAATTGGCTTTAATTTGGTTTAAGATGTATAGGGTTAATGGTTGCTTTATTATAGTGTTCATATAGGTTTAAGGTTTGAATCTAACTTAGCTTAGTGTAGGGTTATTTTTTTAATTAGATTCACTATTAAGTTCAATTTGATTTAGTATTAGGTTTAGGCTACTATTTGGTTATTTGTTCAATTAGGTTTACAGTTACAATTCAATTTAGTATAGGGTTAATGGTTGCTTTATTATAGTGTTCATATAGGTTTAAGGTTTGAATCTAACTTAGCTTAGTGTAGGGTTATTTTTTTATTTAGATTCACTATTAAGTTCAATTTGATTTAGTATTAGGTTTAGGCTACTATTTGGTTTTTTTTTAATTAGGTTTATAGTTACAATTCAATTTAGTTTGGTATTAGGGTTCAGGTTCAATTTTGTTAATGGTTAGGGTTCAATTTGGTTTAGTGTTAGTGTTAGTGTTAGGGTATAAATTAGTTTAGCACAATGGTTTAATTTGGTTTAATGTTATATTTTATATAGGGTTATGGTTCAATATGTTTTAGTGTTCAATTAGTTTTATGGTTATTGCTAAATTAGATTTTATGTTATAGTTAGTGTTGATGAATATCTAGGACCATGGTTAAATTTAATTTAATTAAATGGCTCAATTTGGCCCAACATATATTTAATAAGGATTTTGATGTTTACTTTATTTGGATTATGGTTAGGGTACAATTTGGTTTGGTTTTAGTTTTAAGTTATAATTTAGTTTAGAATTAGGGTTCGATTTGGTATAATGTTCAATTACGTTTAGGGTTATGGTTCATTTTGATTTAGAATTCAATTACTTTTAGGATTGTGGTTCAATTTGGTTTAGTGTTATATAAGTTAATTTTCAAGTTGGTTTAGGACTTGGGATAAATTTAGTTTTATTAAAGTGGTCAATTTGGTTTAATATTTAATTATGATTAGGCTTAGCATCGAGTTTAGTTAATTATTGGGATTCCATCTAGTCTAACATATGGATTCAATCTCCATAATGTAGGGATAGGGTTCAATTTAGATTAATGCTCAATTAGGTTTAGGGTTGTAACAATTAAGTTGAGCTTATGATGCAGGAGCATCTTAGTATGTAAGCGATCTTGCATCAACCAAAAACATGTTTGAGTTCTTATTATTTAGTCTTGGGTTTTGGTTGTGGTCAATCCACACTTGTTATTATGAGTTTTAATTTCTACTATGTATTTGTGGCATTATCCTAAGCCTTATCCTATGATCGCACCTCATTTGGAGCCATCGTGCAAAAATTTTCTAATATATTTTCGAGACTATATTGTTCTTCATTTTCTTGATCAGTCAGGGTGTTCATCGAGAAAATTTCCAATCTACGAGTTGGAATTGTCAGTTGTGATTGTGCCAGCGCATTGTAATGTTTGAGGTCAACTTATTGTTGTGATCTCATCTCTTAGTTTATTTATTGGAATTTTTTTTCTAGTGTTCTGGGAGCTAACCTAATTATCATATTACATTTTATCTGTTCTTGGAAAATGTGATATGTTCTAGGTCGATTGATGATTGTAATGGCTACATAAGATTATGGACTCATTTCTAAGGGATAAGTCAACCTTCATAAGATTATTTGGCCATAGTTTGTCTAGGGTTAGAAGGGATTTTTTGATCATAATCAGACATGTATGCTTGACATGTAAGATTGCATGTTATAGATTGATTGTAATTGGATTTTCTGATAATAATTGAAGGCTGATCTTTCATCTCTTGGTTGTCTTGGATATTATTTCTATTGTGTTTTTGTTGGATGAAAGGTTAGAGTGATCTTTTGTAGGTTTGTATGGACACCAAAATAGAAGAGAAAACCCAAACCATATCAACCGAAGAGATAAGGTAATTCTTATGTCTGGGATTACAACATATGGGCTAACTATAGTGCATGTGGTAGATATGGACACATCACAACAAATTGTATGATGAAAAGATGGGCCAGACAATCACGAAGCTGGACAAGCACTGGAATGGCATGCTTACATTGTAACAGACACTAGTTAGCAAGCCAGAATAATAATATTGGATTGTAAGATCTTGTTGTAAGATGTCATTAAAGATTTTAAGTAGTGTTGGATTGTAAGATCCTATTGTAAGATGTCTGTTACATTCAAGTAGATGAAGACACTACTTGAGTGTCTTCAACATACACTAGTTATGAATAAAAATTTTATTAGCAAATCAGAAATTAGTTATTGTTCATGTTGTAAAAATAAACTATTTGAACTGTAAAATCTCATCCTTAGCACGTAGTGTTGGATTTTAACTTGGATTTTAAGTAGTTAAAATCCAACACTACTTGAATGTAAGAGACATCTTACATTCAAGTAAAATCTCATCTTTAGCAAGTAGTGTTATATTTTAAGTAGTTAAAATCCAACACTACTTGAATGTAAGAGACATCTTACAACAGGATCTTACAATATAGATTGGAAAACCTCTTAGAGTCCTTGAAGAAAACCCATCAGCACATTTTTGATAAGCTGTAAGTATACATTTGTTATTTGGCATTAATATCAAAAAGGAGGATAACAATGTATATGAAGAATATGTAAATAGATGCTAAGTATACTACACATTACCAGAGCATGCACCGAGGGGGAGTATATAAAATTTTGTTTGATAAATATCTATGTATATACGGCGAACATAGAAATTTTTTTGAGACATAAGGTCTATATACATTTAAGGTTTTGATACTAATTCCAAAGGGGGAGATTTTTATCTCTATTTGAGCATAAAAAATTATCATTAGTATCAAAGACATCGGTCAGTTACCTATGCTAATCTAGTCGGTAATTGGATGCACTTCAAGCTAGTTGGTTAAGTCTTTACACCGATACCAAGAGATAGTAAACACTGAGCAAAGTGGACACCAAGCACCAATGTAATTACCAAGCAGAATATAAAGTGTTTACCAAGGAAGATAGAAAATGATATAGTAATCAGGAATGACACATTTATCTATGCAAATGGTTACAACAAAATCACAATTTTTTTTACCAAGATCAAGGATCATTTATTCTAAGATTCTATCATTAATTGTGATGATGATCCTTTTGTAATTGCTAGATCTAGGTTATTTTTGTACACCGTAGATCTTAGGGTTTTCTCTAAGATATTGTAACCTAATTTTGTTAAGCGACAAAAAGTAGTATTCTATATATCTGTATTTCGTATTATTTTTCTATGTGTGAGAGAGAAGCTTAACAAGGAAGTTGAGAACATGAAAAGAAGTTCTTGAAGCATTAGCCAACTTCAAGAATATTAGTTATCAGAAAGATTAGAATAGAATGCAGAGACATTCAGATTTAACAGAATCAAACAAGGCTACCAAGAAGTTCAGAGCAGAGATCTTCACATTAAAAGGTCATATCTATTCAGTATCTCATAGATCTATATCAGACAAGTTGAGTTGTCATTAGCAGATATACTCCTATTATTCTCTAATCATTGTAACAGAGTTTGGTAAAATCTCTTAACAGAGTAGACCTATCAGTCTTTTTGTAAATCTCTTAACCTAGTGCACACTCAAGTAGTGTTGTTAAAATCCTATCACTAGGTAGATCTTATCGATTTGCAATGTCACTCCTAATAGGGTGAGATCACTACAAGTGATCACCACTTATAGCCCTAATAGGAAAACCTTTTCTATCTATAGTAGTAAAGAATTTGTGGGTGTCATCCCCACCACAGTTTTTACCTTCTAACAAAGGTTTCTGTGTTACCAAAATACTTATGTTATGTGATGGTTATATTGTTGATTTCATGCTATTCACCTTTGATAGTTAAATGAATGAATGATGCAAGAAATTGATTCAAGTTATATTTGAAGGTTACTACTATTTGTTGTTTAAGGTTTATGAGTTAAAAGTTTTTGTGGGCACTGATTCACTCCTCCCCTCTCAGTAACCTATCTCTCCAATCCAACACCTACGTGGGTCAAGATTGATTCCAATGATTTTGAAAGTCTTTCCCTTCCAAGATTTTTAGCAATAGAATATTTTAACCTCCTAACTAAAGATTCTAATTCTTTTTTCCCTCTTTCAATTTGGTTGATCAAATTTTCTTGTGTTCCAGGAGGAGGTTTCTCGATTGGTGGAGGTGGTTGAGGTTCATTTTCTTGGTTATTTTCTTCATTCATTTCTTCATGAGGAGATGGAGGGTTTGGTTGAGGGTTTTGTTTAGGGAGATCATTTCTTCCTAGAAATTAAAAAAAAATAGATTTTAAAATCTTAATTACACATTAAATCTAAGAAAATAAATTTTAACAAAACAAATTACTTCAAAAATAAAATTTCAATACAAATAAGAGGCATGTGCTATAAAAACACTTACCTCTTCTTCTGAATCAAGCTTGACGATGTCGTGGAGTCATTATTTATGAAAATTGATGGATGAATCAAATGAAATGGATTGAACAAGCAAAATGATTTTGCGTACGCACTTGGGAAGCCCTATTTCGCTGCAAACATAGGTTTGTGGAAAGAAAAATGGGCTTTCCCAAATGCAGCAAACACTTTATTGTGTTTTGCAAAGCGCGTGTGCCCTATAGGGAAAAAAATGCTATGTTTTACAAAGCGCATGAGCCCTATAGTGTGCACATGCTATGGTTTGAATTTCCCAAGCCATAGAGCATGCACCCTATAGGGCACACATGCTTTAGTGTGTATGTACTATGGTCAATAGGGGACCAAAAATAAAAGTAGCACCCTTTTGGTCCCCCATCTTTGTGCATATACCCCATAAATAAACTAAATTACTTAATTATCTTCCCCTTGAAATGCCTAACACCTAAACCCCCTCACATTTCCCTCGAGTGGAAAATGGTGACACCTACATCGGTATGTAATAAGATGATTATAAAAATTAGAAAACACATGTACATATACTATTATAATAATTTAAGGAAACCAATGAGTACATTAAAACATATGTATCATGGAAGTGTCAAGGCCAAATGATATGGCCAAAATCATGGAACCCTCCACCCATGCCATCTCCTCCTCTGTCATCAACTGAACATAAATGTAACACATAAAAAAATATAAGTGGGAAATTATTATAAGAAAATTCTACTAAAAATACGAATGTTTAAAATTAAATACAATGTAAAAAGTGAACTGTTTATCCTTACTATAATAGTAGGACTCCAGGGCTCTCTATGCTCTTGATGCAAATCTTCATGAGGTGCTTCACTGCCTCTAGTGTACTGTGTAGTATCATCCACATCAAAGACATAGCTATATGCATCACTATCATTCAGGGGACCTAAACACAGATTCTTGCACATAATGCAAGTGTGGAGAAAAAAAATATCTGAGCTCGTGGAGGATGTGGAAGGGCTAGAAGCATCAACATGAGGAAGCAACAATGTCATGCTCTACGTAACTAGTAGTTCACTCAAGGTGTGAATGACTCAAATAGTGTGTGAGCCAGCCTAAACAATAATATCAGGATGTTGCAGTGTAGGAGGTGGTAAAATCTCAAGAGGGGGACATATGTGTGGGATTTCACCTAGTGTTCTCATGGCTTATCCTAAGGAGCGCTTAAGCCTACACCCTGGTTCAGTCTCATACTCCAATAATTTACCTTGTGATTGATCACAAATTCAACATAATTTTTTTTAATGAAATAAAATGGGACAATCGAGTTGCTATGAGGTGGTCTATCAAAAACAATCCACCAGTGGTCCCAAAAGTTGTCACGTATTGCATCATTTGTCCACCATTTAATTGGCAACTTGGGTTTTTTAGGGTCCACTTTTAAACCAATTTTGGGATCCACAAAAATATTACATATGTCATGTTTTGTTATGTTTAGGTTCATAACTTGATCATAGTCAAGCCCATCGTCAAACTAGGTGTGCATGGAATCGCACCAAAGAAGTGCAACATTATGTTGCTTTGTAAGTTTTTCCATGTTTTCAATAATGGAGTTCAATGTCAAAAATATGGGGCACAATATGGGGATATTGGCATATGTGGTATGATATCATCTAAGCTAATTTAGATTGTGTCCTATGAGATCCTCTAAATGGCGAGGGTTTGAGACTGGTTCATCTTTTCAAAGTGGGGGATTGTTTGGAGGTAGTTCCAGATTATTTGGGATCATTAGGAGGGTTTTCTGATTGATTTGAGTCCATGTTTGATTACAATTAGAACCCAAATAGATAATTACAATCAATTTTAAAAAATAATAAAAAAACTCATTTAAACCCTAATTTTAATATAAAAAACTACAAATTTCAATTAAAAAACAATAAAAACAAGAAAAAGTTAAAAATTTTAAACTTACCTTTTCTTGTTGAGAAAATTGAATATGAGAAAAGATCATATATATGAAACTAGAGCCATGTTCAACATTTTCACAATGAAAATGTTGAATGTGGCCAAGGGCTAGAAATATAATTTTTTTGTCGAAAATTGGATATTTGATAATATCAGATATCGGATTAGGCTCGTGGTTTGGCTTTTGGCTTGGCTAAGTGTACTGACGCCCATGCTTACTAAAAAGTCAACAAACTTTTTAGTGTGCTTTTGGATGAGTGAAAAGTTTATTTTTCACATCGCCACTTTTTGGCATACCTTGATCCCGCACATACCCAAGTACAAAAATCAACAACATAAATACATGGTCCTCCATTTTGTATGGACACTAAAAAGATAGCCTAATAGAAAACTACAAAAAGTATGTAGATTCTAGTTAGGATCATTACAAAAATAGTTGTTGAAATATATGAAAATATGTGTCCCCCTTAAAAAAATTAACACTCACCCAAAATAGCAGAAAAGAGAACTTTTATACGTAAAATATTCAAGTTTAGCTTTCTAAGAACCCTGCAAAAACCAAACACTAGTCAAAAAGTTGTATCATACTTTGACAAATTCTCAAGAAAAGGGGATATGCAAAAAGAAAAGAGAGTAATTCATCATAAAATATATGCTCCTAATAACATATTAAGTGCACTATGAATGTTTTTGAAGGTATCTTATATTACAACACATAAAATGAGTGATAAACAATGATAAAAGCATTGGTAAAACTAGTTATATGGTATGTGTCTTGAAAGTTTGTAATCTGCATGTTGTAGGCATGTGTGATGTGAATTTTGATGATTTGAGATAGTGTGAAGACTTGAATTTCTTGTTCATTGATACAAAATAATAATGTGTTCTAGTATATGATAGGTAGTTGAATTTCTTGTTCATAGACAAATATACATAACTTACAATCAATGAATGTAACAAGTAATTAAATTCCTTGTTCATTGAAAAAAAAAATATAATTCACAGTCTATGTGTATAATAGTAAGTTAAATTTCTTTTTTATTGACAAAAATGCACAACTTATAAATCATGTGTGTACAAATCGCCAAATTTCTTGTTCATTGGATAAAATGTATAATTTAAGTCCACGTGTATAATAGTTAGTTGCATTCTGGTGCGGGAGCACCATGGTTTGGGAAAGGAGGTCCTGATGTACACCAAGGACACCATGACTAAAGGGAGGTCATTTGGATGACCTTGAACAAATAAAGACTACAAGGACCTGAAAGTTCTAAAATATTGTAATTTGGGCCATTAGTGCCAATTGGAATGTAATGAAGTCTATACAATGCAAAGTTTCCATGATAAGGAAAATAGCCCTACAAGGGTCACCATGTAATGGGAGATGGGGTTTTTAGTCTTTGATAAGCTTAATGGGAGTAAAAATATGTAATATGACTTGTATGGTCATAAAAAAATGTAATAAGGACAATAGGAGGAAATGGTGCCTAAATTGGTCATAAAACCTTAAAAGTTAATAAGCAAGTTCATAGGTTGGTAGGGCTAAAGTATAGATGTTTGAAAGTAATCAAAGATAAAGGAACATGTAATGAGGAATGATTGGTATGAAGTTTTCAAGTTGACAACTTAGCTATCAACTTGGAAACATCCTCATATTTATTTAATTGTCAAAGCAAGTCGACAAGACCTTGTCTGCCCTTGGACAGTTGGTTTTCAATAGTTGCAATTAGTTTTAACTGATTTTGGTCAGTTTGGGTTAGTTTCAAAGTTGGTTGTTGGTTATATGGGATTGAAAGAGGTCTATTTATTATATAATATCCCAAGCAAGTAGGAGAGAGGTCAATGTAATCATGTTTGAATAATAAAAGTCCTCATTGTGGTCATGGTAACAATCCTCTTATTCAGTAGACTTGATGGTTGTATTGTTATCTCTTTAATGGAAAACTAATTTAGGATCTTAGGGAATTGAGTCAACATCATTTTGGATTTTATAGCATGTGTTTTAGTTGTGCTTTGATAGAGATTTAATAGTTAGAGTGAAAACTGCCAGAACCCTGACTTAGGATAACCCGGGAGCACAAATAATGTAATATCTTGTATAGTCCACATTGAATAAGCCACTCATTAGGGCAGGATGAGGTGGAATGTATATGCTAGATGTCCAAATAGGTTGTAGGGTGTCATGCAAGGATTTGTCACGTGTTTGGGTCAAGGAAGTGTCTCAAATTCTGTCTCTAAGATAGTGATACCAGGATAAAAGTTGACCAAGGCTTTGTCCATTGATATATGGTTAAGAAATGGTTATGGATGCCATGTTAAGGATGATTGAAGGAGAGTTGGATGTGTCCAAGTGATGCAGGAGCATCCTGGGTGTAAGAGCAATCTTGCATCACCCAAAAATATTTATATTTTTGTATTCAATAAGGGCTATTTTGTGTAGAGCTGCTATTTATGGAAAGTTACTATTTTTGGTAATTTTTGTATGTGCTCAGAATGATCTTATTTCTTTCTTGGAGGTTCATTTTGGTCATATAAGTCTGCCAGTAAAGTTTCATTGCCAGATCAAGTGTATATTGGAAGATATTGAAGATTTTCGGTATTGGCAGCAGGGTGCAGAAACTTTGAACTCAGTTTTGAAGGCTTTAGAGGCCCCGGATGAGGTTGAAAACTTCGGTGATGGGCGCTTGCGCGGGTCAAGCCTGTAGAGCACTTCATGGCATTTCCAAAATGGGGTTATAATAGCCGATCGGGTCAACTGGTGATGACTTATGGTCTTCGGAAGTTGGGCCACCTGAAATGGCGAAAAATAATTTTCTTCAAAATTTCTGTTCGGGTTTCAAAGGTTATCTTGAGCCGACTATGATGTAATGAAATGTGAAATAAATTAATTCTAAGTTTGGTCGGCCTTCTTGGCTAAATTCTGGAACCTTCCCAGGCGGTGAAAAATTGCCTATATAAGGAAGGCTGTATTATTGTCTTAGGTAGTTCAGAATAGTTCTGGGTAGTAGATCTGGGCAATAATTCGAGGCTTTGTCCTATAGAATATTGTAAGGGAATGCCCATGGGGCTTTGCATATTGTAATTCTGAAAGTTTGTAATTCCACATTTGTGGAGATAATAAGAAGCCAATTTTCTGTTCTTGCATATTGTTGTTGTTTCTCTATTTCTGTTAGGCGTTTGTGGTATTAAGGGGAGCACCCTTCATCAAGTGGTATCAGAGCAGGTTTTCTTGAGTGTGTAAACAGATCGCCGACTATGAGGCAGTTTGCACCAGGACCGTGGCTAGGGTTTCAGCGCACATCGCAAAAATGCCTCCACGAAGGGAACGTGGCGGAAGAGCTGGTGTTGTAACACCTAAGGTTAGAGAGCTACAGAGACAAGTGCGAGAATTACAAGAAGAGATTTGCAGAGGAATGAATCTTAATGTCAGAGATGAAAGCGAGGATGAAGCCGAAGAAGAATATCAAGAAGGAGAAATTGAAATTGTGAACCAGGAGGAAGAAAGACTTTTTCAGGCGATTTCCAAGATTGGGAAAAGACCTAAAATTGAGGTTCCTACATTTTCTAGAAATCTTAACCCAGAGGAATTGATCGACTGGATCAATGAATGTGAAGAATATTTTGAGTATGAAGATGTTGAGGATCCTGATAGGGTCAAATTTGTGAAGGCCAGACTGAAAGGTCATGCGAAGATATGGTGGCAAGAGATTTAGTTGGAGCGAAATAGAAGGGGAAAGGAGAAAATCACGAGATGGGATCAGATGGTGGATAAATGGAAGTGACAGTTCATTCCTGTTGATTATGAGCTTGACCTACTGAAGAAAATGCAAAGTTTGAAGCAAGCAGGAAGATCTGTTCAGGAGTATACAGAGGAGTTCTATCGACTTCTCATCAGAACAGGCCATGCAGAAGCTGATAAGGAGAAAGTTGCCCGATACCTTAATGGGTTAAGGCCAAGCATTCAGGAGGAGCTGAATCTGGTTCGAATGAATAGTATTGAAGAGGCATACCAGTTTGCCCTAAAAGTAGAGAAAAAGCTAAACAAGAAGTTTGAGAGCAGACAAAATGGAAGAGGTCGCGGTGGACGATCTGGTGGACGGTCATATGGTGGCCGAAATGAAGATCTGAAAAAGAAGGATGAGGCTAGTAGCAGTCAAAATCAGCGAGGAAATAATTTCAATCGCTTCCAGGATCAGAATAATAGAGATCAAAGAGGGAGAGGAAGAGGACAAGGATCTGGAAGAGGTGACTTCCGTGGAACATGTTTTCACTGTGGAGAAGAAGGTCACAGGGCATTTGAATGTCCTCAGCGCCAAGGCAGAACGGACAGGAGAAATGAAGGCCAGGCCAGAGTTGCACATGTAGATGAAGATGCCAGATCATCAAATTCTGAAGATGCTGAAAGAGGAGAAACGTTGATTAACAGAAGAGTCCTGTTGAGTGGTGAGAATGAACCTGAGCAAAGGAGGAGCCTGTTTCGCACCAGGTGCAAGTGTGAAGGTAAATGTTGTGATGTGATTATTGATAGTGGAAGCACTGACAATTTGGTGTCAGAAGAGATGGTGACAAAGTTGAAGCTCAAGAGACAGAAACACCCACATCCATATCGGATTGCCTGGGTACAGGATGACCACAAAGTCATGGTCAATGAACAATGCCTAGTGAAGTTCAAGATTGGTGGATACCAAGATGAGGTATTGTGTGATATCATATCTATGGATGCATGGCATATGTTGTTGGGTAGACCATGGCAGTTTGACAGATGTGCTGTACATGATGGTCGTGCGAATACCTATTCCCTGACAAAGGATGGAGTGCGACATAAGCTAAAGCCATTGAAGGAGACCGAAGAAAAGGTATGTGGTAACGCAAGAATAACATTTGTTGATGGAAGGAAATTTCTAGATGGTATGAGGCATGAGCATGTATGTTTTGCTTTAATTCCAAAAGCTGGTAAAGAGGAAGTAGAAGATGTTCCTGTAGAAGTTGCAGATTTATTGAATGAGTTTCAGGATATTGTATCCGATAACGTGCCTGATGGATTACCACCAGTCAGGAAGATCATTCATCAGATGGATTTGATCCCAGGAGCGAGTTTGCTGAATAAGGCAGCACACATAATGACACCTGCAGAAAGTGAGGAGTTGAACAGACAAGTACATGAACTGTTACAGAAAGGATTGATCCATGAGAGTCTGAGTCCCTGTGCTGTACCAGCGGTATTAGCACCAAAGAAGAATGGAGAATGGAGGATGTGTATAGATTCTAGGGCAATAAACAAGATCATAATCAAGTAAAGGTTTCCATTGCCACGAATGGATGATATTATGGACTGTTTGAGTGGAGCTGTGTATTTTTCAAAGATAGATCTAAAAAGTGGATATCATCAGATTTGGATCAGAGAAGGAGATGAATGGAAGACTGCCTTCAAGACAAAGGAAGGACTGTATGAGTGGTTAGTCATGCCTTTTGGGCTAACCAATGCACCGAGCACTTTCATGCGGCTCATGAACGAGGTTCTAAAAGAATTTCTAGGTAAGTTTGTCATTGTTTATCTAGATGATATTTTGATCTTTAGGAAGACATTGGAGGAGCATATGATGCATATTCGTATGGTATTTGAGAAGCTGAGAGAAGAGAAATTGTTGATTAATTTGAAGAAGTGCAGTTTTGTGAAGAAAGAGTTGGTGTATTTGGGATTTGTAGTTTCAGCAGAAGGTCTAAAAATAGACCCAGAGAAGGTACAGGCTATCCTTGAATGGCCTACTCCAAGGAGTGCTACTGAGGTAAGATCTTTTCATGGTTTGGCTAGCTTTTACAGAAAGTTTATCCGAAATTTTAGCAGTATTTGTGGACCCTTGACTGAAACAATGAGAGGGGATAGAAAAGAGTTTAAGTGGACTAATGATGCTGTTCATGTAGCAGAATTGTTTTTCAGAGAAGTAGTGAGACTTCATGGTTTGCCAAAGACCATAGTTTCAGATCGGGACACTAAGTTTGTTGGATATTTCTGGCGTACATTGTGGAAGAAGTTAAAGACAGATTTGAAGTTCAGTTCATCACATCATCCACAGACTGATGGACAGACAGAGGTGGTGAATAGAAGTTTGGGAAATTTGCTGAGATGTTTCGTTGGAGATAAGCCAACAGGATGGGATTTAATTTTACCACAGGTAGAATTTGCATACAATAATTTTGTCAGTAGAAGCACTGGCAAATCACCATTCCAGATTGTATATGGAAGTAGTCCAAGAAATGCATCTGAATTGAGGAAGATAGATAAAGGAGAAATAAGTAGTGCCGAAGCTGAGGATTTTGCAGAACACTTGAAGAACATCCATGGGGAGGTGAGGAAGCATATTACCAAGATGAACACACAGTATAAGGCTAAGGCAGATGAGAAAAGGAGGTATAAGGAATTTCAGGTTGGTGATGAAGTCATGGTTCATTTGCGGAAGGAGCGGTTTCCAGTTGGTACATATAACAAGCTGAAAATGAAGAAGTTTGGGCCATGTAAGATACTGAAGAAGCATGATTCAGGAAACGCGTATGAGGTAGAATTGCCTACTGAGCTAAATATTTCACCAGTGTTTAACATTTCAGATCTGACAGAGTATCATGAAGGAGGTGTTGAAGATGAGATCACAGCAGCACAGTGGAGTATTCCAGCAACTAGTTCAGACACTAAGGAGATCGAGGATATACTGGACAGTCGTGTTGGCAGAAGCACAAGGAACAAGACATATGAAGAATATCTGGTCAAGTGGAAAGGATGGCCTGTTGAAGATTCATCATGGCTGACAAAGGAGGAGGTTAGCCGTCTTGGTTTTCCTCTACACACCTGAGTCGTGACAGGGTCACTTCTCAAATTACCCCGGGTGTCTGATGCAGGAGCATCCTGGGTGTAAGAGCAATCTTGCATCACCCAAAAATATTTATGTTTTTGTATTCAATAAGGGCTATTTTGTGTAGAGCTGCTATTTATGGAAATTTACTATTTTTGGTAATTTTCGTATGTGCTCAGAATGATCTGATTTCTTTCTTGGAGGTTCATTTTGGTCATATAAGTCTACCAGTAAAGTTTCATTGCCAGATCAAGTGTATATTGGAAGATATTGAAGATTTTCGGTATTGGCAGCAGGGTGCAGAAACTTTGAACTCAGTTTTGAAGGCTTTAGAGGCCCCGGATGAGGTCAAAAACTTGGGGGACGGGCGCTTGCGCGGGTCAAGCCTGTAGAGCGCTTCGTGGCATTTCTGAAATGGGGTTATAATAGCCGATCGGGTCAACTGGTGATGACTTATGGTCTTCGGAAGTTGGGCCACCTGAAATGGCGAAAAATAATTTTCTTCAAAATTTCTGTTCGGGTTTCAAAGGTTATCTTGAGCTGACTATGATGTAATGAAATGTGAAATAAATTAATTCTAAGTTTGGTCGGCCTTATTGGCTAAATTCTGGAACCTTCCCAGGCGGTGAAAAATTGCCTATATAAGGAAGGATGTATTATTGTCTTAGGTAGTTCAGAATAGTTCTGGGTAGTAGATCTGGGCAATAATTCGAGGCTTTGTCCTATAGAATATTGTAAGGGAATGCCCATGGGGCTTTGCATATTTTAATTATGAAAGTTTGTAATTCCACATTTGTGGAGATAATAAGAAGCCAATTTTTTGTTCTTGCATATTGTTGTTGTTTCTCTATTTCTGTTAGGCGTTTGTGGTATTAAGGGGAGCACCCTTCATCACCAAGTGTTTGAAGTGACAAAGAGTCTCAAGGAGAGGGTGGACATTCAGACATGGATATGGATTCTTATTGATTCTAGGTTGGGCAAGGATGGACATTTCCTTAGATGATGTTAAAGTTTCTTCCATGGTAGGGTAAGAGAGACACTATATTGTGATTGGATAGCATAAATACTGATAGGATAAGTGGATAACTATCAATTAAATTTTGAACTTAGAGAATGTTCATTAACCTGTGATCAGAAGTTGAATAGATGTTAGTTTGTAGTGGGATGGTGGATCTAGGTGAAGGAGTAGACCATTATTAGGTCTTAGATCTTGAAGGATGTTTGAGTAGGGTCTAGAGTTGATCCCTTTGGTGGGAACATTTGAGTGTTATTATAAAAAAAAAAATGAACATTTGGGTCCCCTAATGATTTTGGGAGGTCCCACTTTCCTTCTACATCAAATTCCTTGCTCACTAACAAAAATGTGTAATTTACAAAGAAAAAAAAACTAGATCTACAATTACAATCTCATGAACATTACAAATCTTTTGTTCTACTGTAATACCGAAATACTATTAAACAATAATATTTCAAATTTATCATCCATCACAATAATTAGTTTGGTAGAGCATATGACCAACCACATGCGATTGCTTTCCTTTTTCTTAAAAATAGAACAATGGTGACAACCATGTTTATTAGTCATTATTATCTCATAAATGTGTATTATAAATTTCCTTTGGGAAAAGAAACATTTTGGTCTTGCAAGATTTTGACTCTTCAACACATCATGTTAGAAATTATTGTTGTTTGTCAAGTAAAATTGGTATTATCAGTTGCAAGGCTATTTTTTTGTTTTTTAAGTTTGATTTTTTCTTTACCCATTTGCAAATTCATAATGCTTATGATTCTACCATTTCATTTAAGTGGAGGGTCTTGAAATCAAGGAATTATAGCTTGCATATTTGGATCCTAAGTTGAAGGTGCAAGACTTGCTAACTGGTGTCTGTTTTGCATCTTCTGGTTCAAGATTAGACTATCTCATTGTCTATTTAATGGTAGACATGCATAACATATTATAATGTTTCAGATTACCTTAATGCACCAATGACTATTTCTAATTACTTCCTAATATCCTATTCCCAATTTGTCAACTTTAATTCATTGTTCAAGTGTATATAGATTTTCTCTTGGATATATATGTAGTATGTATCAAGGTATGGTTGTAATGTGTCACCACCCTTTGAATTTGTAAGTTTTCAAGCATAATTGTCGTAAATTTAGTTGTTCCCAAGCATCGTTGTAAGGAATGAGTCTAAATTTTGCAGGAATTATAAAATCTTGGTGCCACTAGAATTAGTTTGATTAATGTTCCACCATTGGGATGTCTACCAATAGAGAACACTTAAAAACCTTTGGAACAAGGGAGCATGTGATGAAGAGATAAACTAGGCTACATCTAGATTTAATTCTAGATTAAATGCCATGACTGATGGACTTAAACCTTCTTTTTCTAGGCTTCAAATTATTTCTTTAGATTACAAAAATTTGATTTTGGAGTTGATTGAAAATTCTAGAAAATATGGTATTTTACATTCCCATGATTAATCACAATACAAATATTGTTATGCCTAGATGGTTTACTATATATATATATAGGCATAATTATGTCTAATCTTGTAATTCTATGATACATGGAAGGGTTGCAGGCCATGATTGCAAGGGATTGTTGCAGGATGAGAATCTTAGAAGATATATCATATTTGAAGATTTGTGCCAAAAATATATATTGAGTATACAAAATAAATGGGAAGCAATTAGGGGATACCTAAATGAATCTAAGGTACCCATTTTCACTGTACATCGGTAATAGTTGGCAAGCATTAAATTTAATCTTGAATATATAGGGTCAGTCTCCCCTTTGTCTAACCTTCCCACCTCTAAACTAACCTAAGCTTCTAGGGTCGAGTGGGGGAAATGCCCAAATAGCCCCTGAGTTAATCATTTGGGGAATCAAGTTAGGGGAGCACCCCAATGACTGATAGGAAAGGTTGACTTCTTGGGCCCTTCTATATGGGTCCTATGAGAATTAAGTTTCCCTTCTCTAATAAAACCACCACAAAAGTATCTTTAAACTACAATGGGAAACATTATAGAAGTTGTAGTTTTTAGATTGAGGGGTCATTGCAGAAGTCATGATTCGCCATTTTCAACAATGCCAATGGAAGTATTATTGTAGTACAGGTAATTAGAGTATTTCATGGATGATTATGTATCATTTGCACATGTATTAAAATATTTCATAGATAATTTTGTGTCATTTACATAGGTATTTTGAATGGGCATAGGCCATACTTAACCAACTAAACAAGGGAGGATGGTAGGGTATTATGTATAGAATTGAATGGTAGCAATAGCCAGCATTGAGGAACAATGACTTCTACCTCTACATTAGAAAGAAATAAAGTTAAAAGATATGTCTATAAAGGTCAATCTTTGTGCCCTGCGTCTAATGGTAAAGACAAGAGCAACCTAGGTGGAAAATACAAAACAAATCCAGCTTGACCAAACGCATCCAAGCTTGTAGCCCTTATACACATTGATTAGGAGATTAATGCCGCCTTAGTTCCTAAATTCAATTCACCATATAAATCGTGAGTATGGTGGGTCAATCCTACCCTACTGGCCCAACTACTTAGATAGGATAGAAATGCATGCTCAAGAATCTAGTAGTTGAGTTTATTTCATAGAGGAGAGGAGGAGGGGGCTGTTGTTCTTTGTAGATGAAGGAATTTGACTCTAAACTTGAAACCCATTATGTTGATAGCTGAGAAATTTAACATCTACCTAGATTTTAATAGGAAATAGTAACACCAAGCTCATATTTTAGCGACTGAAACACTAACAAACCTAAATAATCACTTTCTCCAAATAGAAATGAAATCTCCAATATTAAATTTAAGAGTACATTTGCATAAAAAACTATAGCAATATGATCTATACCTCAAAACACCCACATCTCAAATGAGATCAAATTTGTCGAGAGGTTCCCTGTGGACTTTGACAGTGATCAATAATTTCAACTTCTCACAAAATGTAGACACCCACCCATCCTTTAATCTTCTGCACACAAATGCTTTATAAATCAATGTCCCCCTTCAAACTAGGAAAGCCCCTTTCTACTTAATCCTCCCTAAATCTATTCACAAACCTCTTCCCCAACTCTTGGGAGAAATGTGGTGCTTGCAAGTGCATATATTTAACCTTAGTTACTTCTTTTAGAGCATTCCCCTTTAGAAATTCAAGAAGGTACATATAGTGTTGATGGAGAAGATCAAACCTCCAGTCCCACGTAAAATTTAGTCTAAAATACCTTGGGTTTTCTTCAAAAAGTTTCATCTGACAGTTCTCTGCCTCTCCCCTCCCACCTCCCTCTACCCCACCTGAATGAAAATGCATGATAATTAAATGAAAATAAAAATCCATGAATATTTTGTCTTAAGTTTTTATTTAAGACAATAATAATAGTTTCTAATTATATTTATAATAATTAATAGAATAAGTTAAATATTTAAGACAAAATTTTAGTTTCATCTTTAAAAAATGTCTTAATACACTCCTTTGTGTAGTAGTGTGATGTATACACATCTTTGTGAAAATATTCATTGAAAAAATAAATCCTGAATCAAGTGGAGCTCCATCAATTTATCTCCTAACCCTCAAGAAGGTGTAGCCTCTATATGAGATTGTCGAGTTCTTCCTCCATAATTCCCAAATTGTAGCCTTGTAAACTACTAGACAACCATCCATCTTGAACTCGACACTTGTAAGGAAAATGAGGTGTGGAAATAGCTTCCTACACTAATCTCTAAAGGAAAGTATTGTGCAAATTCTTTTTAAATCCTTACAATTTCAGATTCATGAACTACTTTAACAAAGATATTTCAGCCATATACCATGCATACAGAAAACAGATAGAGAAGATTGAAACACATAAACACAAAGATATGCCGGTGGTGAAAAACCTTTCGGTAAAACAACCCCACCCCTGCAAAACCTGCACAATGTATTATCTTCAACACAAAGACTACAACACACTTGCAATGCAAGTTCTTTCAGGAGATGAGAGACTAGTCTAGCTACATAGCAGTACACCTCTATCAAACTTGTGTCTCTCCCATAGAAGCAACATCATATATATAGACTCCTCAGGCCCCAACATATACCCAAAAAAGGAGTTTGGCATCCAACCACCAAGACCCATGCACAAAGCCACATGTACACAGCTGTTATATGCAATCCCAAGAATAGGCATCCATCCCTAGAATAGACTATGATAGCTTGTCATAGAATCCACCAAAAATAATGGTCACAAGAGAAGTGTAAGAGAATCTATCATACCAACCTATTTTTGGCATAGTCTCTTACACACACCAACCACTTCTTCTTGGGCACCCAAATAGGCCCAAGTCATAAGATGCTCTTACACTTGTCATAGCACATTCCTTAAATAGTTCTTATGCATCATAGGAATCTGTCATGATCATTTTAGTCATGATCTCCTTACGCACAAGATGCCGACACATCAAGTGGAGTGACACATCAACATGCCAACTAGACATGTACACTCACACTTAATTTCATTATTTGCAAAAAAAATACATTTACAAAACAAATAATAAGAATAGGAATTATCCAAGGTTGAGACACCTTATTCCTAACATTCTCCCACTTGTCGAATACCTTGTAAGAGCAATAGGAACATAATAGGAACTTTAACCGCTATAGGCCAAAAGGCCCATAGACTCTGAACACCATCTAAACTTCTCAGTGCCCACTGGTTTCGATAATGAATCTACAACATTCTTCACAGTATCTACCTTCTCCAAATTTACCTTTCCATCTTCCACCATATCTCTCACAAAGTGAAACTGCACATCAATGTGCTTAGTTCTGGCATGGAAAGTTGGATTTTTTGCAAGAAAAATAGTGCTTTGACTGTCACACCAAATAGTAATCTATTTTGCATCAACACCAACATTAGAACACAATATCCTAAGCCAAATGGCTTCCTTACAAGCATGAGTAGAAGCCATGTAATCAGCTTCTATAGTGGACAAAGCAACCACAGGTTGTCGCTTACTCATCCAACTAATGGCACCACCAAACATAGTGAACACATAAGCACTGGTGGATCTCTTGCTATCAAAATCACCTACCCAATCTGAATCCACAAACCCACGAATACAAATTGAATGTAGAGATCTAGAAAAGTTACTATGATAACATATGGAGCAATCTGATGTACCCCTCAAATATATGAATACTCACTTAATTGCATCCCAATGTACCTGTCCAGGGTTAGCCATAAACTGACTCAGGACTCCCACTACTTGGGCAATGTCTGGTCTAGTACAGACCATAGCATACATAAGACTGCCAACTGCAATAGCATAAGGTACTCTACTCATGTCCTCCACCTCACTAGGAGATTTTGGACAATCATCTACAAATAAATTTGTTCCCACAGAAACAAGAATGCAAAGTGGTCTACAATCTACCATGCTAAACCTGTCCAACATAGACTTCACATACTTACTCTGACTAAACCAAAGTTTTTTGTTAGACCTGCCTCTACTGATTTCCATACCTAAGATGTACCTTGCTGCCCCAAGATCTTTCATCTCAAACTGTGCTGACAACTGAGATTTAAAATAAAAAATCACACCCTTACCCTTCCCAAACAGAAACATATCATCAACATATAATGCAACAATAAGAAGGTGATCATTTTCAACTCTGAAATAAACACAATGATCTGATTTCGATCTTAGAAATCCAATTGACAACACAAAGGCATCAAACTTAAGGTAACACATCCTAGGAGATTTCTTCAAACCATATAGAGATTTCTTTAATCTACAAACTAAGGATTCTTTACCTTTAACAATGTAGTGCTCAGGTTGTGACATATAAATCTCTTCCTCCAAATCACCATGAAGGAAAGCTATCTTCACATCTATCTATTCTATCTCTAAATCATATGATGCAGCAAGAGATAACATAAATCTAATGGATGTCAACTTTGCAATAGGAGAGAATATTTCACCATAATCTATTCCCTCTACCTGTGAATACCCCTTTGTAACCAATCTAGCTTTGTACCTTTCAACACTGCCATTTGCAAAAAATTTCTTCTTGAACACCCATTTACAGCCAATAATTTTTCTCCCTTTAGGCAAAGGTACAAGGTCCCAAATTTTGTTTTTCTCCAATGAAGCCATCTCGTCATCCATAGCCTCAATCCAGGAACCTGCATCTTCCATGCCCAAAGCCTCTTTCACATATCTAGGCTCATCAGTGTTAGTAATCAAAGCAAAGGCACAACTAGAATCTAACATAGAATAACCAGACCTTTCCGATTGCTTTCTTTCTCTCATGGATCTCCTCAAGGGCTGAGGTTGAGGTTGTTCTTCCTCTTCTTCTAACCTATCAGAGATGCTAGAGCTCTCCTCATCATTAGATCCAACATGGTCCCTTTGTTTAGTCTTCTCAGTGGTAGGAGGCAACTGAACAACATATTTTTCCTTTTCTTTTTCATCTGGTTGTAGCACAATAGGAGAAGATGTTAGCTCTCTGAAAATAACATTTCTACTATACACCACCTTACTAGCCACATGATCCCAAAGCTTGTATCCTTTCACACCAACACTGTATCCGATGAAAATACATTTGACAGCTTTATTTTCCAACTTAGATCTTTTCTCCTTCGGAACATGTGCATAAGCTTCATAACCAAAAACATGAAGATGTCTAATTGAAGGCTTCTTACCAGACCACACCTCCATGGGTTTCTTACCAACAAGAGCTGATGTAGGAGATCTATTAACTAGATAGAAAGCAGTGGCCACAGCTTCATCCCAAAACCTTTGTTCTAAACTAGCTCCACTAAGCATACTCCTAGCCTTCTCCATCAGTGTCCTGTTCATTCTCTTTGCAACTCCATTTTAATGTGGGGTATAAGGAGTTGTCTTATGCCTCTTGATACCTTGTTCTTTCCAGAACTGTTCATACTCTGCTCAGCAAAACTCACCACCATTATCAGTTCTCACACACTTAATCTTCTTGCTAGTCTGATTCTCTACAAGGGCTTTAAATTCCTTGAACCGACTAAAGACTTGTGTCTTACTTTTAAGGAAATAAATCCAAGTCCTTCTATTTTAATCATCTATGAAAGATACAAAAAATATAGACTTGGAGATTGAAGGAACTTTTACAGGACCAAATACATCAGAATGAATAAGATCCAAAACATTAGAAGATTTTTGAGAACTAGAGTAAAACTAAACATGATTTTGTTTACCATAGACACAGTGTTTGCAGAAGTTGAACTCAAGATTGCAATCATTTAACCCCTTAATGAGGTTTTTATTCTTCAGGGTCCTAAGACCCTTCTCACCAATGTGGCCAAATCTCATATGCCACAACGTTGTCTTTTTTGCAGGAAGCTTTCCTTCCAAAGTGTTTGCACCCTTAGGTACACTTACTGCACTGCCATCGGAACCCATTGCCACAGTCTTCTTTATAGCTTGTTCAGATGGTGGGGATGAAGTGATAGCCACTCTCTTCTTTGAAATAGAAGAACTATTGCACTGAGCAATGCATGCTTCAAGATGAAACAAAGTACCTCTCCTAGTACCTCTAGCGAGCACCATAGAACCTCTCATCATCTTGCATCCATCTTTCAAAAAGACAACTTGCACACCTACGTCATTCAACATACTTATAGATAATAGGTTTCATGCCAAACCTAGAGTTTTCATAACTCTATTGATTCCCTTTACTCATCCATCAGGAAATCTGATAGTGACCCTTCTGCATCCAACTATCTTTAGGTGAGAATCATCACCCAAGTAAACCTTTCCACCATCGAACTCTTCATATTTTGAGAACTAGTTTTGATGAG
Organism: Chamaecyparis obtusa; assembly: GCA_027943335.1. Taxonomy (NCBI): domain Eukaryota; kingdom Viridiplantae; phylum Streptophyta; class Pinopsida; order Cupressales; family Cupressaceae; genus Chamaecyparis; species Chamaecyparis obtusa. The sequence goes on from BSBK01006159.1 coordinate 1,271,054, forward strand.
AGGTCATTTGAAAAGAAGCACTAGAGTCTGCCAACCACACATCATCAAATGCATGGGCTGCCAAAGCTGCAATAAAAGCATCTCCATCTTCTTGAGATTTTTTGAAAGCTGAATCTGAGCCTTTCTTCTTCTTCTTCTTCGGTTCTTTGCAGTCCCTCTAGAAGTGCCCAATTTTATCACAGTTCCAACATTTCACCTTGGACTTTCTAGGAGTCTTAGAACTCCCACAGGATTTGGATCTACCCTTCTTTGACTTCTTGTCATTCTGCTTTCCTCTGTCATTGGATCTCCTGCGAACAACAAGGGCTTTCTTAGACGAATCCAAAGTCTTTCTTCACATCTCCTTAGATAGAAGCGAAGACACCACATCATCCATATAGAATGTGACTATAGTACTTCCAAGAGCCATCACAAGATGGTCCCATGAATCTGGCAAGGAACAAAGAAGGGTCATACAATGATCCTCCTCCTCGATCTTGGCACCGGATGATGCCAACTGTGCAATCAATAAATTGAATGCATTGAGATGATCAGTTACGGATCCACCTTCCTCCATTCTTAAAGAATACAAGTTCTTTCTCACGAACAAATTATTCACTAGAGATTTGGCCTAATACACAGACCCAAGTCGTTGCCACAAAGAATTTGTAGTAGTCTCATCAAGAACATTCAGAAGAATGACATCTGCTAGATAGAGTCTGATGAGACCCTTAGCCTTCCGATCCTTGATCTCCCAATCTGCTTGTGATACCATTGTAGGTTTCACTTCAAGTGAAGTAGCCTCCCATGGATCGCGGTCTTCAAGCATGTCTTCCATCTTGAGTTTCCACAAATCAAAATTAGTGCCATTAAATTTCTCCACCTCCATTCTACTAAATGAGGAACTTGCCATCTCAATCTGCAAATAAGATTCAGAATTCTCTACACAAAACTCCCACTCAACTTGAGATTAGCTCAAAAAACCCTACCCAACAACTAGGATCAAAAGTTGATCAGGCTCTGATACCACTTGTAAGGAAACTCAGGTGTGAAAATAGCTTCCTACACTAATCTCTAAAGGAAAGTATTGTGCAAATTCTTTTTAAATCCTTACAATTTTAGATTCATTAACTACTTTAACAAAGATATTGTAGCCATATACGATGCATACAGAAAATAGATAGAGAAGATTGAAACACATAAACACAAAGATATGCCGGTGGGGAAAAACCTTTCGGTAAAACAACCCCACCCCTCCAAAACCTGCACAACGTATTATCTTCAATACAAAGACTAAAACACACTTGCAATGCAAGTTCTTTCAGGAGATGAGAGACTAGTCTAACTACATAACAGTACACCTCTATCAAACTTGCATCTCTCCCATAGAAGCAGCATCATATATATAGACTCCTCAGGCCCCAAAAAATACCCAAAAAAGGAGTTTGGTGTCCAACCACCAAGACCC